>OZ014530.1:243959137-245214475 GCA_963966105.1 Volucella zonaria | reverse complement strand
GGTATACCATTTAGGAAGGGAATATAGACATTGCAGATTCCGAGGGGCTATAATGAGACAGTTTGTCAGCAACAACACTATTCTTCTAACGCCAAAGTTGATGGTGAAATTCCTTACTCAAGGCAAAGGAATGTATCCACGATGGCCGACCGCCTTCTCTCTGGCTAATGATTTGCAGTGTGTGCGGCGCAGAGGTTTGGAATAAGTTTGCAGCTTTGGGTTTTAATATCACATGATCTTCAGGTATGTCTCAGGGTAGTCTGGAGGGGAGTTAAACTTAGCTCTAGGTCTATGGCGGGATAAGCTACTGACCAAATCTCACAAATATTGCCGATGAGAATCTTAATGAAGACCACCAAGTTTTGTTCTAGGTCACTATCTTCACGAACCGGTTTCAACCGTCTTCACTTTCTTTAAAACATTGAATAGCTCGTTGATGGATCTGTGAAATTTTGGCACACAGCAAGCTACAATCACTGACATACTGTATCCCGTGTTTGTAAAGATGCGTGTCGGTGGTTTTGCCTACATTTATAGATTTCAATCGGCTGGAACCTCAAGTAGTGTTGGCAGCAAGTTCAGCTTGGGTTTTCCTCAGTGTGATCATCCATAGTTTCGTCTTTGTTGGCCACATAGAAACGATTCTTTCTCTACTGAAGTCCAATCCTTTACCGCATTTTTGCCAAGGAAGTCCGAAATAGGTAGGACTTTTGCCTCCTCAGTTGGTTCGTCGACCAGAAGACTCGTGACGAATTATTGGCAGCTGACGCGCATATTTAATGCTCTCAGCAGAGATCACCGAGCAAGTACTGAAAGTGTCGGTAACTCTGAAACTTATCAGATGTACGAGTACTTCTATGGTACAGGTCTCATCAGTGCCTATTCAGGACTGATTTTTCGGTTTATTTAGTTGAAGCTTAATTTCGCACCCTAGGGGGTGGGTGGTCTACATTGCTCCCGCGTCAACAAATATTTGCGATCTCCCATCAATCTTTGGCGGAAATTCTTGTGAGCAATATATCTTCTCATCAATAGCACGAAAGTTTTACAGGTTTTCTCCTAACAACGTTTTTTTTATGATGCCATATCAGAAGTTTATTCAAAGCAGACTCCATTAGATCCTTTTATATTCCAACAAATTTACCCAAACCCGAATAACACAGTCAGAGACATCAAGTATATTATTGACCTCCTTCATCCAGAGTAGGGGTGGCCAACTTCTCTTTCCGCAGTGAGGCTGACGCATTTCAGCGACAATCTCTAAAAGTGAAAATTTCTGCTTTTGAGGAGGCAGATAGACTTCCGTTGGAAATAGAACGTATAGGTCTCGAGTAAGTTATGAATAATACGAGTCATGAAATACTATGCCATGATATTAAGTCCTTGGCATGAGTGTAACCACATTGTCTTCTCACCTTTATTGTTGCATTACCTGTACGTTTTATCCAGAACCCTTTGACAGCTTATGGTCGCATCCCAATCAGATCTAATATTTGAAGTATCTGTTTCTACTGTTATTCATAACTTTTATGAATCCATTTTCTTTTCAGGTTGCCGACTTAAACAAGGAATATGCGAACGTAATGATGTACGCAGATCAGTATGAACACAATGTCAGATCTCTTGAGGAACACCGTCAAACTAATATGACCTACAATCGTGGCACATATAAAGCCATATTAGACTGGACAATGTACATCTTCCAAAGTCGCAATAAACCCATGTCCTACTACTATGCCACTCTTAACGTCCACCTATGGATGATGTTCTACAATAGTTCCAGTAGAATGGAACAAAAGAAATACGCAGACATTGCCGATTGCCTAAAACTTCCGGCAGCCCTAAACGTCCTTGACGAGGCACGTCTATTGTCAGTCATCTACCTAAAGAGCTTCCAAAATGCTTGGGCAGAGTATCGAGAATGGATAACCTCCACAACACTAACCCAGGAAATCTACGATCATGAGAATCAGCTTCTAAAGCTAAACAAATTGAACAACAAACGACTCTTCTTCACCATGTATGCGCAGAACTTCTGTGACTTTGGGAGGGAATTAGCCGAAAATATTTTCTTCTTGGGACTAAAGCAAAATCAAGACTTCTCCAATGTCTACTCTTGTGGCTTTCAAACCCAAAGAGGGCTGGAATGTTCCTGAAATCTAGCTTTAAACGTTTTCACATAAATTTAATAAAACTAAATGAATTGGAAAACATTGGAATATTTCATTCATCAATTATCTTTACTCTTAAAGATACCTCATTTCGATAAAATGTGGTATGTACTTCCATTGCGTCGGATGGATTTGAATAGCCCAGCGAGAGTGTTTGGTTTGAGGTTTATTCTGAATGAGCTCTGGGTGAGTTTAGGAATAGAGAAATCATCCCCACTGGGAGAAGTAATGACTTGAAACCGGCATTTCAGTTCATTTTTCATAGAGTTGCTGTGACATCCTTCAAAAGGAATGGAAGATAAGCAGAAAATTGATGAGAAAACCACAAACAGACAGACAGACGGAATAATGCGAATGACAACGAATGATGTGGTTGAATAAGTCGAATAATTTTGTGATGTTTTCTGTATACTGTAGATGGAGATATTTTTTCTTTTCTTTTTTTAGATGCAAGCGAGGGTACACTGTCGATGCTGATAGAAGTTGTTATGAATTCAGTCGGTGTCTATGAAAATTCTATTTGTTTTTGAATTCGTAAATTTTTTGAATGGTGGAACTAACCGCATTGCGTATTTAGCCCCCAAAATACTTCCAGTCCTCATTCAGTCGGATTGCATCTTATCTGGGTACGACTGGTCTTAAACTAGATATTAGTTCCAACACCTTACGTACGTTATTTGCAAGCTCTACTTACTTACTTAGGTGGCGCTACAGTTTGAGGTGAACCTGTCCCTCAACTAACAAGCATCCCAATTAGCCCGGTCTTTCACCGCATACCAAATCGGTTGAGGTCACCTTCTACTTGTGCGCCCCACTAAGATGAGTTCTCCCTCTACTGCATTGTCACTCTGGGTTAGATTCGAAGACTGTGCGTTGCGGAGCATTGGTGCCTATTCTCAAGCGACTGATGCGCAGTTTTTTGACTAAGCTGATGTCGTATAGTTCGTTGTTGAATCTACTCCTATAAGGACCGAATATTTATCTCAAAATGACTAAATATATCTTCATCCCCTATCGAAATAGTCCCTGCTTCAACGCCATAAAGTACGAGTTGGATGATGAAGATCTTATATAAAGTCTCCTTAGTTTTTTGGAATAGGGCCTTACTATTCAATTCTTCGATTCTTCGTCTTATTTCTGCTGAGTTTTTGTTGGCAGAATTATATAACATATATGTAGACAAAATTCTTTACTAGGTAGGTAGATAGGTAGGTAGGTAAGAGTGGCTGTTGGAAATACCAACCCACATAGGCCTATTGGCTCATTGTGATGCTACGTGGATCTACGATCCTCTTACTGATGGAACCAGTTTGAGCTTCTGACGAAGCTCCTACGCTTCGTTTACGTTTACGTCTATATTTTTTAGATCGTTTAGGTCGTTGGAGAAGAAAGCTCCTAAGTGAAGTTTTCATCTCTGGGAGAGAGCTGGACATGTACAGAGTAGGTGGAGGATTGTCGCCTCCTCTTGCTAGTCCATACAGCTTCTGCAGAAATCGTTTGTAAGGGCGCGTGTAATTGTGTAATTTGGAACTCTGTCAGAAAAATCTTCGTGTGAAGGCATAACACTGACATGTAGATTTGGCTGTTGTAGGGTTTTCAAAACACAAAAACAACCGACTCCCACCCCTGGAGAGTCAATATCGAAACCAAACACACCTGAGTTTCAAACCACTACATCACAAACTTTCCTTTCTCCTCTTTCTATATTTCCGCCCGGGCCCTGGCAACAGTATAAGGGTATCATAACCCCATAGGCGCACGTAAATTATAAAAAAAAAAGATAGAGTAGTTCCAATTTTGGCGATTTCATCGCCTCTACAGTTCCCTGGAATATCTCTGCGGCCTGGCACCCAACAAAGGTGAAGGTTGAATTGCTCTGCCATCTCCATAACAGACGATCGGCATTCAAGGGCGGTTTTAGAATTTAGTGAGACCGGGTCCAGGGATTTGATAGCGGCCTGACTATCCGAAAAGATGCGGATATCCTTTGCAGATATCACTTTTTTTTTTCAGCCAGGACAGAGCTTCTTTAATCGCCAAAATTTTCGTTCGCCTAGAACACGCTACAGTGATCTGGAAGACGGGAAGAGAGGCTCAGATTTAACGTATCTGGAAAAACTCCTCTGCAGATAGCTTAGTTCATTAAATAGGCGTGCATTTATAAATCAAACAAAGGAATTTATTCAACGTAAATCTTAACTATTTAACTTTTTATTAATATTGATTTCATCTATGGTTAAATGTAAAATATATATATAGACAATCGACTGCCGCATACGAAAGCTTGTTTCCAACTAACTATTGTTAACCTTTATGTCATTAGAAAACTGTAATAACCAGTTCTTCTCTCTCATTTGTCTGTTAGTATGGATGTGGTCAGTGGCGTAGGGAGCAAAAATAATTTGGTAAACTGATCACTACACCTCCACCAAATCCGCTATCAGTTTTAGATCCACCTGTGTAGAGATGAATTGACTTGTCCTCCATGAAAGCATCTTCCTCCCAGAAGGATCTAGAGGGGAAGCTTACATGGAAGTTTTTGTTAAACCAAAGTTCAGATATGGTGTAATCGCTGTTCTCTGTGAGGATTCCTAATGTACGAGTAATAAGAATATTAGCGTGGCCAAATAAATTATTTGTCCACTGTGTAGTCACTTTAAGGCGAATAGCTGTAGTCGCAGCTATTTGCCTGCTGAAAATATCGAGAGGTGTCAAATGAAACAGAATGTCTAATGCCGCAGAGGGGGTAGACCGCAATGCTCCGCTTATGCATAGACATGCTTTTTTCTGGACTCTGCTTAGTTTAATTCAGTTAAACGCACTTTCTAAGGCCGTCCACCAGACTACCACCCCGTAAGTAAGTATCGGTCTTATGACCGAGATGTACAGCCAATATGTTATGAGACCCAGATATTTTGCTGTATCGGAACCACTAAACTGGTACCGTTTATTGTAGGAGGGTCTATAGTTTGAATTTTGTATTTTCTGGAAAACAGGACAAGATCCGTTTTATGGGGGTTTATTCCCAGTCCACAGCATTCTGCCCAATGGGTTAAACTATTGAGATTTACTTGAAGGAGTTCTTTAAAAGTATTAAGATGCTTACCTGCTACGGCTATAGCAACGTCATTCGCATAGGTAATAACCCTTTTACCACCCGCTTCCAGGTATATTAGCTGTTCATTAACTACTAAGTTCCTAAGAAGGGGAGAGAGGACACCGCCTTGAGGCGCGTCTCTGCTGACGCATCTTTTAGCAGAAGTTTCACCCAGTTTGGAGTTGATTATCCTGCTTTTTAGCATAAGACTGATCAGTTCCCCAAGTGAGTCGTCTACCTGCAGAATTGAGAGCGTAGTCGTGATTGTGGATACGTTGACGTTGTTAAAGGCACACTCTATGAACAGGAAAGCAACCATTGTGTACTCTTTATATTGTAGGGATCGTTCGATGTGGCTAGTCAGTGAATGCAGAGCCGTTTCCACCGACTTTCCTTTACAGTAGGCATGTTGAGCCGTTGACAGAAGTCTATGATCAATTTTAGCTCGTATATGGATACCAATCAGTCGTTCTAGAGTTTTCAGAAGGAAAGATGATAGACTTATAGGTCTCTGGTCCTTTGGGACAACATGACAACATTTTCCGGCTTTGGGAATGAAAACTACATTGACTTCGATCCATGACAGTGGAATGTGGATAAGTTCTACACAGCTCCTCATAATATTTTCTAGCGCAGGCAGAATAATATCTGACCTCTGTAACTCGGCAGGTATTATACCGTCCGGACCAGCAGACTTGTATGGTTTGAAGCTATGTAGCGCTCAGTGCAGTTTCTCTCTTGTGATCAGACTATGCATTTTGGTCCCGGTTGCAGTAGGCCTGTTTGGGTTGCTACTGGCCGCGAATTGGGAGCTACCTGGAAAGTGGGTATACAGTAGCAGGTTGAGTGATTCATCACTTGAGGTTGTCCAAGACCCATCGGTCTTTTTCAAACAGCTATACATCATAGGATTTGTAAAGAGGATTTTTCTTCACCGCGATGACTCAGAGGTCTCCGTGATTTTGTCACAGAAAGACCACCAGGATTTTCGCTTTGCCTTCCTCAGTTCTTTTTTGTATAATTTGAGAGATTCTTTGTATGAGTCCCAGTCAGTCACTTTTCTTGTGCTTTTTGCTACGTTGAAAAGTTTTCTGCAAGTGTTTCTGAGCAATCCCAATGTTGATGTCCATCAATGTGGCTTTTTCTTGGCTCTAGGTTGAATAAGGGGGCAGGAAGCGACCATAGCGTAATTGAGAGCCAGAGTGAATTCCTTGACTTTCATGTCAAGCTCACTGGTGTCACGCAGGGGACTTGATAGTTCAGAGGATAGCGTTTCTGGCAGTAATTCTCTGTATTTTTGCCAATCAGTTTTCCGGTAGTTCCGGAATGCGGGTTGGCTGGGTCCACCCGTCACTCAGCATGTATCACTTGGATGTATCTGTGGTCAGAAAAAGAGTGTTCAGACGATACCATCCAGTTCGTTAGCAATTGAGGGATGCTGTCGGAGACAAGAGTGATATTTAGCACTTCCTGTCGGTTTCTAGTTATAAAAGTGGGCTGAGCTCATTGCCAATATTGCAAATAAAGAGGTTAGTACCTAAAATATAGTCAAAAAGTGACTCACCTCTATCTTTAATGTCGGTACTGCCCCATACTGGCCCATACCATACCGTATGATGACCGTTAGCGTCGCATCCGATGATGAGGCCAGTTTTTTGCCTTCCAGCTTCCAGTACCACCCTTTCTAGCTTATCATCAGGGAGAGGGTCCACCTGATCGTGGTCAAGGTAAGTCGATGCCAGCCAGTAGGAGTCTTTGGCAGTCTCTAGTCTGGCAACGGTTAAGTCGGGGTCGATGGTATTAGGAATTAAAAATGCATTAAGGCTACGTTTCACTACTATAAAAGTTCTGATCTTACCTTTGTCTCTTGTGTAGAGCGGAGCGTATACGGGTGTCCTAAGTCCACGAACCACGCCGTCTACAATCCATGGTTCCTGGATTAGGATAATATCTTCTGCGTTTTTTGAAAGACGCAGAATGAGAGCGGCTAAAGCCTTTTTTGAGTGATGGGGATTAATCTGGAGAAACCGTATCATTGCTACAGTTTTCCGCAGTGGCCTCCACCACGGTGCTGTTGAAATCCTCAGATTCTGAAAATGTGCCCAAGAGTTCATCTTCTTCCTCTGTTTTGCTTCGTCATCGGTTTCCATTTCCGACGGGGTGTCTGAAGGGGAGACCGACGGCTTGATTGTCACCTCGGATAGATTGGAGTCGTCGCTATCCATTCCTGGAAAGGATACCGACGCTCCAGGATCTGAGGTTGTGTTTGGTGGTGTCTCCGTGAAAGGAGGAGGAGGTTGCTTATCAGCATCCAGCTCATCCTTTTTGTAGACCCTTAGATGAATTGACTCGAACCCAAAGCGAATCATGCCTTTTGTCTGCTCTAGAGGATTAAGGGATCTTTATTGATCACGATCAACGCGCATCTATAAGAACCCCTCAGTTCCTCCAGTTTCGCGACTTTCCGTTCATGAGTCAGAAGGGTCAGGTTACTGAGCCTGATGATCTCCAGAATGCTTTCTGGGGAGGAAGGTTCTGCTGGGATCAAGGTACGAGTTCGAGGTCTGCTAGGGAAGTCCTCCTTCGATACGACCTCGAGTTTTGCACCTGGCCAAATCCCTTCTAAACCACCTATGGCCTTAGTGAAGACATCGAGAGATCTCTGATTGGCACATGAGATGAGCCTGACGTGGCCTTGGTGCCAGCCAGCGTCGCTTGTGATAGGGGGTGGTCCAAGTTTTCCCGCATGATGGCCAAGAAGTTGCTCGAAAGCTTCAGCTTGGCCAGCTGCAACCATCCAGGTATTATAGAACCGTCTGTATCTTTCCTATCGATTACCACGATTATTTTAGCGTTCTTTAGGACTTCACTGAAAGACCTTAGAGATGTGCTGTTGGATAGCCCAGGGGTTTTGGGCCTCTTTGAAACCGGAACGGTTTCCTCCAACGATCTCTGATGCTTGGAGGAGTCTTTAGGTGTTTTGGCAGCAGTGGAAACAGTTGACTGCCTGGGAGATTCGAACGTCCAGAATACTGGAGGAATGCAGTACGTCGATTGCAAAATTACTGATTGCGTTAAGTGTTTCATGATTCGGTGACCGCCATGTCCCATTAGATGAACAAACCATGTGATCGATGTAGTGACATTCCATTCCGCCACAAAATCAGTAAGCCTAAGTCGGTTGCCAGACGTGGTGTTGTGTAAGCTATGTTTATCCACTGTCTTGTCAAAGATGTCCTCCTTTGCTATCTTTGAGTTAAAACTTGCTAGTGAGATTTTAACGTCATACTTCAGATATTGCTCTTATGTCTTGTCAAGAGAAATATTCTTTGGTCGCGTCATCCTTGTCTTTCCTAGGGACAAGGGCGCATGTTAGGCTTATGTTTGCGAACTAAGCCTTGATGCGGATTGTCATAAGTCGCTTGCTCATATGTAGGAAGCTCAAGATTTCTTGCCTAAATCTGCCGCATATGGCAAATCAGCATCAGCGTCAGCTGCTTTCATCCTCCTTATGTCGGGAAATCCATCGTCGTCAACAGTAAGTCCATATTTATCCTGGGCCATTATTTAGTTTGTCACAGGCCAATATAATGCTACTCATCGGGCATGCCCTTGCTATTTTAGCCTGCATAAGCAAGGATTTACACATGGTAGTTACTGGGGACCACCACTGTGAGGTAAGGCAAGTACTTTGCTACGAACTTGAGGACACTCAGCAGTTTTTCGATCAATCGGCAGGTTGCCTACTTTCATAAACTAGGTCTATATTATACAATAATGCAGTCCAATTAATCTTTGGTGAAAAAAATTTGTTGCGCCGTCTTCAAAGGACCAAACTTTTTCACTTAGCGCGATAAAATCTAACCGCATTCAAATAGTGTAATATACAGGAACTTTCGCTGGAAAGACATTGCTTCGTAAGTCGAAAATTAGTTGCAATAAGAGACATATTAATTTCAAAGGGGAGTTAGTTTAATGAGAGTCTCACACTTCTATGTGCTCTTACGATGCTCATAGTTTGTATGAAAAATGTTCACCTTCTCTCGGCGGAGAAAGTTACACCTACTTAACAATTGAAACTAAATATTGGGGTCCGCGCAAATATAGCTGAACATTGAGCTACCTTTACATGATATCAATACATTCGAATTTTTCCCGATATTTAATAAAGATAGCGAAATATAAATTGTGATGGAGAAGCCGTGTAGGCAGTATACAATCCGGTATCTCAGATTGTGCCTTCGCAGTCAAAATTGAGCCCATGAGTGAGGCAGACGAACAATACCTCAAAGCAAACGTTGGCAAAGTTTGAACCATATGACGACGTAAAGAAAGAACTTCAAAAAAGGCGGAAAACTCTCGTGAAAACCGTTCAACTGGACCGAATGCTGAGACGTCTTCAAACTGCGGAAAAGAACGTTGCCGGATCAAGTGCATTGGAAAAAGCGAGATCCTAGGCTCAAGTCGCTTCACACGGGCATAAATTAAATTCGGCCACTACAGACACTACTTTTCGGACGGGATCAAGAAGTTGGAAAAACGCTGGAATAAGTATATCAAACTGAAAGGGGAATATATTGAATAATGTAAAAAAACATTTAAAAAAAAAAATTTTAATTCCCAAGGAGGTTACTTTTAGTAGGTGCCTTCGCTGGAAGGCTACCTACTAAACGCGATAAACTACTGAAGCTTAAACTACTACTACCACTTAGTCGTAGTCTGACAGATGCTGAGAGGTTTTTTAGTGAGCAAAAATCTCACACTACCATGAGCACGCGCTCAAAAAAATAACACTGTTTACCCGGTTCACCTGACCATTCCACTGCAATTTTGATATGTTGTATTTTTAAGTCGTCACAAAATGTAATAAGTTCTTCATAAGTATAAGAAGTACTCTTAGTAATAAAGGAATCAAACTCGAAACACATCCAATTCAAAGAGGTTTTATTAAGCGACTTTTTTTTGTTTTTTTTTAAAAAAAAACTTAACACTCAAGTGGGTACGAATACACTTACGAGTATAATGCCTCAGCATGTGTTAAGTTTTTTGGAAAATGGGATGGAGAGATAAAGAAAGATGTTTGGGTTCGGTGGTTATTTCGCTCCATGGATGGCATTCAACATTTAATGAGGAGACTAAATTCTTAGTGGAAGTTATCTTGATGTTAATTTCTAATCAACTATTCGTCTTACTTGATTGAAAAAATGGATGTCTTTCGGTCGAGGTTCGGATTGGGACACCGAACCTTCCGATTTGGAAGCCAGCCCACTACCACTTAAGCCACGGCCACCAAGTCGTAAAGTTTTATATGACTATGTACAAAAGGTACTGTGCTGCCAATGTTGTTATATTTGTATTAACTCAATTTCTAATGCCACCTCTGAAAACAGTTCCTTTAAAAGTCGTTAATTCACAATTTAATATTATCACTTTAGCAAACCAAGTTTTAAAGATAAATATTTATGTTTCGATTTCTGTAAAATTTTTGAAATAACATCAGCAATCATTTCATTAGATGGAACAAAATTTTAAATTATCAAAATTTGTTATACATTTCCCTTATGTAATGATCCTTAATGTCAATATGCTTTGATCTTGAATGAAAAATGGTATCTCTGTTTAAAACTGTAGGGCTTGCTAATGCACACTTGTATCTTCTGCCAAACGCCTCAAGTATACCGCCCAATTCGTAGCTACTCCCAATGCCATATATTCGGCCTCAGTACTGCTGAGTGCAACTGTCTGTTCCTTTCGCGACTCCCACGGTATAGCTGCACCAGCAAGTAGGAAGGCATACCCTGTGTAAGACTTACGGTCGTTAATGCAATTGGCCCAATCAGCGTCTGCAAATCCTTTAAGAGCTTCACTAGTCTTCCTAAGCGAGAGTTTATAATTATGTAATTGTACTAAAAAGGTATCTAAAAGATGTTTAGCAGCTGCCATATGTTCTTGGTAAGGTTGAACATTAAATTGAGGTAATCTGCTCACTGCATGCTGGGTACCAGGCCTAGTTAAAATGGCCAAGTAAATGAGAGAGCCAATAAGTTACTGGTACTAAAGCACCATTTTGCTTTGTGGATTATCTGTACACTTTCTTAGAACATCCCCTGGATGCAACGCAGTACTATATTTTCTCGTTGACATCAGATTATGCTGCGTTAGAAGATTCCGGATATATTACAGCTGTGAAAGACTAATAGACCCTGTATTTTGATGCCGCTCAACGCGTATTCAACGGCTAAAGCAAAAATAAAACGAATGGTAGAATACCTTACCACTGGCGAAAAAGTTTCCGTATAGTCAATACAAAATCGTTGGCTGCAACCCTTTGCAACAAGTCTAGCTTTGTGGTGAATCGTGTTACCGTCTTAATCGTGTTTTATTGTAAAGACCCACTTGGATTTTATATCATTTCGATTTTGTGGTAGCTCAACTAAATCCCAAATTTTGTTTGACTTTAGAGAATTATACTCACTGTTCATGGCCTGGAGCCACTTATGAGCATCTGGTCTGCGAAGAGCTTCCTTAACTGTTGCAGGGCTATCGCACAGCTTTAATCACTCATAAAGTAGTTGTATCTAGCTTTCTTTAAACGTGCCCTAAGACTTCTTGGCTCAGCTATCTCATTTTCACAATCCTTACTTCCGTCCTCATCATGTTTTGTAGCGTCGTCACCATAATCTACGCCATAATCATTTGCGCCGTTTTGATGTTCTGCTGCATCTCCGCCATCATCGGATGTAACATCATCATCGTTTCCACAATTTGTATTAAAAGAGTCTTCGCTATTATTTGAAGAATAACTTACAAACTTCCTTGGGTTTAGATAACTCTCTTCCCCTTAAACTCGTTGTCTTTGAGGTCTTGGTCTTTACCCTATCCTTGACTGATGTTTGCAGAATTTTCTAAAAATTTAACAACTCTGCTCTTAGAAACATTTCTCATTTTGGGATCATAGAGCCTATATGCTTTTGACTCACTAGAGTAGCCAACCATAACACATTCCACTCTTCTTGCTTGAAATTTTGATTTACCTGGTTTCTTGTCTAATTTGAATGCCCTACATCCAAAAACGCAAAGATGGCCAACATATGGCTTTTGGAATCAAGCAACTTTTTTGGAGAACGATTCCGCAAGTAAACCGCAGTATTTACTGCTTCTGTCCACAGAAGATATCTAGTCATCTCAATTATGGTTCTATTTGCGCGTTCAGCGATACCATTTTGAGTATACTCTACACTCAACTGCCTTTTAATCCCTTCAGCCGCCAGATATTTTGTGAAATCGGCGTTGACGTAATCACGACCATTGCCGCTCCTAGAACCTTTTGAACACATCAAGAACATCGGATTCAACAAACAAAAAATAGACAAACACTTTTCTTCTAAAATCATCAATAAACAAAGTGAAAAATCTTGTACCCCAAAATGAAGTAATTCGCATTGAATAATCTCTAAAATCCGTTGACTTCTAATCTCGGTTAGTTTCGGAAATGCTGAACTACACAATTTCCCATTGTAGCACAGTTCGCATTCAATTTGTGTTGGAAGGTTATCCAAACGCTATCCTTTAACCATTTCTTGTTTATATAAATCATGCAAGCTCTTTTAATTTAACTGGCCGAAACGTGCATGCCACAGTAAACAATTATTATCAAATTTATTCCTACAAAAAACTTTTGATCTTTGTTTCACATTTAGCAAATAAAATTCACCGCATTTTTCAGTATGCAAAATAACATTATTTTTACTATCGCAGATATCTGCACCACAACTATTAAAACGTACAAAATAGTCATTCTCAACAGCCTTGCATATAGAAATGAAATTTATTTTCAATAGTGGAACGAAAAGCACATTCTTGAGTTCAATGGTTTGATCAGCTGTGGCAATTAGAACAGATCCAATTCCTTTCGACTCAATCAAATAATCCGCCGCTAGTTGAACTTTCTCTATGGGGGGTCGCATTGACGTGAAAGAGCCATCGTTGCAGGCAAGTTGAACCACTGTCCAAAACCCAATCATTCCTACCCAGAATACATGTTCAATATGCCAAATGATGACGTCATATTTTTGTTTAAAGAGCTTTTCGGCACTGTACACGATGACGCAAATTGTCCCTTCTATGGCAATTATAGCATTTACCTTTTACACGATGCTTGTTTTTCGCATCATGTGTTTTCGGCCGCTGTCGTATAAGAAATGCAGATTCACTAACATCTAGCGGATTATCTTCTCGCCGCTTCCCCTCTTCCAAGAGCTTTGTTTTCAGCACACTGATAGAAGGCAAAGCATCGCTGGACTCTATCGCAGCTGCAAAATTTTCGAAGTTTTTCGGAAAGCTAGAAAACAAAATGATGACGAGCAATTCATCTTGAAGCTGTATGTCGATTTCAATTAATTTATCAGCCATATCAAAAAATTTAATTAAATGGTTTGAAACCGAACTATTTTCATCTAAATTTAATGCTAACAATTGCTTGAAAAGTGTTGCCTTCATAGTGGGACCACTAGGTTGATGAACGTCCGATAATTTTATCCATGCTTCCCTCGCTGATTTGCAGTTTTTGATATGGATTAGCTGGATCGACTATACACACAGTAGAATGGTTGCAAGAGCCTTCTCGTTCTTCTTTGTCCAGTTTGAAATTTCAGCTGCATTTTGATTCTTAGTTGCTAATTCTGGTTTCAGACTTTCCCCAGAAACACGTGGCCAAAGTTCAGAATGTATGAGGATGGACGTCATCTGTATCTTCCAGCAATCAAAATTATCACAACGACGAACTCATTTCGCGTATTTACTGGTAAATCACAACGCAGATATTTGTTTAAACTTTTGCTTAAGTATAGATATTATTTTAGACTAACTTAGTTAAAACGTTAGACTGTAATATGAAAAAAAAACACCTGGGTCTGGGCCCATAACCTTTGTTAGTAATAAAAGATCAAACTCGGAACACATCCAATTCAAAGAGGATTTATTAAGCGACTAAAAGCGAATATCGTACAGAAATATATTGTAAAGTTTTACATGACTATGTACAAAAGGTACTGTGCTGCCAATGTTATTATATTTGTATTAACTCAATTTCTAAGGAGTACCTCTATCAGAAATTACTTGAGTTGGTTTGTTTATATAACATTTCATTCCATGTTACAAGGATCGTAAGAAAATTGTTTTTGTTTAACTTACGATAGACAAGTCCGTTGTTTGATTCATAATGATGACTCTCTTGTTTTTTGCAAAAACCCAACCAATCGCTTTGTTGTTGGATCCATTTGATGGGATGCCCCCAGGAGATGTTCAAATGAGACTGATTCTATGACAAAAATATTGCTACACCTACTTAGAGCATCAACGTGTTTCATCCGCTTACTACTATAAGACCTATAATTTAAGAATTATGTGTAAAAAGAAAGAATTGTAAAATTATTAACTAAATAAGAAATGAGATGTTTTTTTTTTATTTATTTATTATTGAATTATACAGCATTAGGATAGGGGGAATAGGGCTGCTCTGGTCGTTAGGGTTCCGTCATTTGCTTTGTTTTTGGAATGAAATAAAAATACACCCATGAGTACTCTTAGCTCCTCCACCCAATACCAAATGAGAATACCAAATACTCATACTTAAGAGAAAATGTATATGCGTAGTACGAATATTGATAATAAATAATTGAATTGGTTGATCGTTATACACATGTGCTCCGTTACAAATTTTCATATCGAAATGTTACGAAGCCAGATAGGTTCAAGAGTCGTGCGAATGGCGATCGCGATACTCTGAGCAGTTAAAACCACACACTCCGAGTATTTGAGAAAGAAAGATGACCAAATAGCTAGCATGTAAGTTCATCTAAATAAGAGTGTGCATGGAAGAGCACCGCCCACGTCTTGAACAACGAATAGAGAGGTTCCCCTATCCGCGCATCAAAAGTAGAACCACTAACTCCATTTGGCACAAATACAAGTAAATTCACGCACTCTTGATCCATCATAACCATTTTGTGATTCTGATATTAACAATCAATATTTTACAATACAAGATGGCACATGTCTACAACCAAATCCAACCTTACTTCGGGAGTGTATAAGACGAGATGGTCACAGATGTCGTACGACTGGCGATCGCGTACACTCAAAGCAGGAGAACGCACATCTCCGAGTGTTGAAGCAACGGACGGACAAGCGCAAAACAACGACAAGTCCTTCCAACGAAATATGCGAATGTGAAGCACCGCCCACTTCATGAGCAACGAATAGAGAGCTATATCCCTGTTCCTCTATCCGCAATACAAGAGTGGATTCTCGAACATCGAATGGAGAGGTAAATCCCCGTACCCCCATCCGCGCTACAAGAGTGGATCCACGAACATCGAATGGAGAGGTAATCGGCCGTTCCCCCATTCGCGCTAAAACACTGGATGTTCTCACTCCATTACTCATAATTAAAAGAATTTTAAATATACGCACTTCCGTTCTCCATCATCTGACAGCTCCACCATACAAAATAATATTACTAAATACTTTATAATGAATAATAAATAATATATTAATACATTTTATATACAAAAAGTCATCAGTAAATTATTACAAAATATAAGACAAATATAAATTAACACCTTAAAAAATAAAAACAAAAGTTAATAAAAATCACAAATAAAATAGCTGAGAAATACTCAGTGATAGACTCACCAACTGTCCTTTATGTCCTCTCAGATTTTTATATTATTTTTTGTTTTTTTATTTTCACTTGCTCTTATAAACTTTCCTGTCTGGAGTCTCACTACTAAATGAAATCTTCATTATAATAGAAGACGCGTTAGGCGCTATCATACCGTCCCCCACTCCATTTTTCTTTTGATGAAAAGGGACAATGCTAACAAATCTACTATTCAATCCCGACGCAAATAACCAAAGAGAAAGAATTAAAACTTATCAAATACAATTAAATGCGTAGTAATAACAGGAAACAAAGAGTGCAGTGTGTACCATAAAAAAACAACAAAAGAAAGAAGACAATGGGTCAGTGGTGATATCATAAAATAATACCCCGAAAAGAAAAAGAAACAACAGCCGAATCCTATGTATGTTTATATAGGTCCGACAAAAAGATAAGAGGATGTATGAAACACAAAATCATAAAAAAAAGGATACTTGTTGGCTCGCCCATCAAGCATCACAGCGAAAGGGCTTGCAGTGAAGAACAACAACAATATTTTGCATTTTTCTTTTAATTTTATTTTTAGTTTATACTACAATATAAGTTCTAAGGCCCAGCGTGAATGCATTGAACTTAACAATAACCTTTAAACCGTAATAATATTGATCTTAATGCCAGTTAAGTAAATTCGAAATCTTCGGAGCGCATAAATAATTGCTAGCGTTTCTAGCTCGTTAGAGTGATATTTTTCTTCGGTTTCGGTAGCGCGTTTGGAAAAAAAGAAGATTGGGTGAAATTTTTATCCTCCTACCGTTGCAACAACACTGCCCCAAGCCCTAGCATGCTTGCAATTCCAATGCAATTCGGTTTCCGCTATGGGATTATAAATCTATAACAAATCAGCACTTAACAGTCTTTGCTTCAAAGAAACGAAAATCGTTATTTCTTCGTCACCAAATCCAAACTGAATATCTTTTTTCATTAAATCGTACAAGGGCTTTGATAAAAAGGAAAAATCCCTTGTGAATTTTCTGAAATAAGAACAAAGACCAATAAATGATTGCAAATTCTTTGCGTTTAATTTAATGGAAGGGGAAATCCCGCTACCGGATAAAGTTTATTTATATTTGGTTCAATTCCCTTGCTAGATACTTCGTACCCAAGATACTTTTTTTTGGAACTAAAAAGACATTAGTCAATTAGTGAAAATTTCCTCCCAATATCAAAGACTTTAGCTAATATTTTATATTGTTCAGAATTTTAATATTCAAAATGGATGTCATCTGCAATACATACACCTGATCGTATAAGTTTGTCGAAAATGGTATTAATATACCTTTGGGCGCGTTTTTCAATCCAAAGAACATACGCAGGAATTCAAACTGACCCAATAGGGTCAGATGTATGTATATTTATTTGAATTTTCTTCCACTTGTCAAATCCAATAGGAAAAAATATTTTTTACTGGAGGAGGTCCTCAATCAAAGGCAACGGAAAATTATCTTTTATCATTATTTTATTCAATCCGTGAAAGTCAACACATAGCCGAAATTCACCCGTTTTCTTCTTGGTGAAGACAATTGGGGAGGCGTACGCAGATTTACTCTCTCGTATAATGAACATAGACTTTCTTAACACTGTCCAGGAACTAAAAGGAAAAAACAAAACTCTCAGACTAAAGGTCAGTAACCTTGAAATTAAACTGGAGAGAGCGGAAACTGGTAGACAATGTCATTGAAATTGTTGGCGTACCAGACGCTAATAACAATAATGCTTAGGAATGTGTGCAAACAATTTTCGGTGATGCACTAAACATCTCTGTCTCTCCAGATGAAATCTAAAAATACTACGTAAAGCGCATTGCAAAAAGGAATTCGTCAAGTAGATTGAAGCATACGCACAATAATATTATATGCGTCCATCTCTCATCGCTTAATGTCAAACAGAAGATTATGAAAAGCAAACAAAATGGAAAAAAGAAGCTGAACGCCTCGTTATTTGCCGGTGATAGTAAAAGAAATATTTTTATCAATGAATGCTACACTAACAATACTAGTGCATTGTTTCTGGCAGCTAAAAAACTTAAAGCAGAAAAAAAATTCAAGTACTTATGGTTTAACAACTTTAACATTTTGTTAAGAAAGGCTGTAAATGGTGAGGTTTTTGTTATAAGATCTTTTGATGACTTAAAATCACACTTTTTTATGAAATGATTTTTAATATGAATGAAAGTTTTGATCTTATAAACAATGACCTTATCATTCTAGCTACACATAGCAATACTAATAGTTTATTTTCTTTTACTAATAGCAAAACTGTTCATATTATTCATCAAAATATTAGAAGCTTACGGCAAAGTATCGATTTATTAGTAAGCAACCTAGGATCTTTTAAGATCTTGCCTGAAATTATTTTCGTTTCGAAAATTTGGATTTATTCTTACGGGATTAATGAATACCTCAAAAAGTTCCCGGAATTTATTCAGATAATTAAAAATACAAGCTTATTCATCTAAATCTAGTAATCCCCATCGACTGCAACACACTTATGCCAGCGCTTGATCCAATCCTCGAAACATTTTTTTATATTCGGTTTTCGGTATGTCCATCAGTGCTTCCTGCGATTTTTCCATTACTTCCGCTCGGCTGCTGAAACGCGTTCCCCGTAGTGGTTTTTTACGAGTAACTCGATGGAACAGAAAGAAGTCACAGGGAGCCAAATCAGGTAAATTCGGTGGCTGTTAGATGGTATTTGTTGCATTTTGTGTCAAAAAATTACGAATAATGATGGCACTGTGCGACGGTGCGTTATCATGGTGCAAAATCCACTAGTTTTCTGCCAACAATTCTGGTCTTTTTCGGCGAATTGCTTCACGCAAACATCTCATAACTCCCAAATAATACTCTTTATTTACTTTCTGGCCTTCAGGCAAAAATTCATAATGCACTAAACCGTTGTAATCCATGAAAACCGTGAGCATTGCCTTCTTTTTTGACTGAAAACGACGTGGTTTTTTTGGTCTCGGCTCATTTGGTGAACGCCATTCACTTGCCTGATGTCTGGATTGCGTGTCGTACTCATAAACCCACGTCTCACGTCTCGTCTCCAGTAATGATCCTTTTGATGAATGTGGGATCGGATACAGCCTCGCAAATCATCTCTTTTGCGACGTCAACACGGTCTCTTTTTTGCATGAAATTGAGGTCTTTTCGCACTAACTTTGCTGCTACACGACGGAAACCCAAATCATTAACCAAAATGTCTTGGACAGATCCATAGGCAATGTTCAAATCCTCCGCTGTCTCTCTGATGGTTAATTTACTATTACTGACCAACATTTCATTTAGTTCATCAATGTTTTCGTCGGTTTTCGATGTCGATGGTCTGCCAGTGCGTTTATCATCTTCGATTGACTCACGACCACTTTTGAACGGCTCGTGCCACTGGTAAACGACCGTTTTCTTTAGAGAATGGTTGCTGAAACACATTTCCAATATTTCCAACGTTCGCGCACCATTAAATCCGTTTTTTACGCAAAATTTAATACAAGTTCGTTGTTGCCAATTTGAATCTATTTCTAAAATTGTAAAAAATCGTCAACACACACAGAGATAGATGTACTCTTGGCTACATAACTTTTGCAAATATCAAGCTATGATACTAAGATTTAGAGGGAATGTCAACAACAGATTTACCAACTTAACAAAAAAACAGAACTGAAATCAGAACAATGGGAGCGCCATCGGGAACCTTTTGATTAAGGTGGTATAGTGTACCTGGTTATAAGTTCTTTGCAAATGCCAATGACTCGTATTCTGCAGGCGGAGTTGGAATTTTTATACGAGATTTGTATGATCTGGTGAGTGCAGACATTATAAAAATCTCTATAAACTTAGGTAATGAAAATTATACTTCTGTTTATGTGTACAGATTTAATTCACTGTCAATACATGTGTTTCTGGATGAATTTCAAACCTTTTTATTTGAAGAAAAATCAAATAACCTTGTTGTTTTAGGCAATTTCAATCTGGATTTGCTAAACGCTATTCCTGTGTTAGATTTATATCTTGCTGAGCCTGGTTTAACCTTTTTAGTGAATGATATTACTAGACTAATTGCTGGTACTTGCATTGACCATGTATTTGCTCGTTTTTTTAAGAATTCCTCTTTATTTTTACATTGGTATGAACCTCGAACTTCAAATATCTGATCTGTTGTTATTTTTAATGGCTTGGAAAGTAAAAAGGAAAAAAAGCATAATTTTTCAAGAAAGTTGAATAAAATCAACTACGATCAGCTGAATAATTTACTATGTTTCGAAGATTGGGAAGAGGTGTATACTCAAGAAAATGTATCTCCAGCTGTGAATTTATTTTTGAAGATATTAAAGAATTATTTAAGCTCAGCTAGCTATGTCACTATCCCTAAAAAAACGGATTTTAGGCTAAGGCCTTGGATTAGCTGGTTACTTCTTAGGAAAATTATGCAAAGACACAAATTACGGAAAAAGTGGCTTAAACATCCACAGAACGCTAGACTAAAGAGTCGCTATAACCGTATGAGTCAAATCATAAATAATGAAGTACGAAAATGCTGTGATGATTACTATCGTAATCAGATAAGGGCTGCCCAAGGGAATCTTAAACAAGAATGGAAAGAGATCAATAATATTCTGAATCGCAGTGTAACCAAGCAAAATAATTTCTTCGTCCTAAAAAATGGAAAGTTAATGTTTCAAAACCCACAGAAATAGCAAATGAATTTAACAAATACTTTGCCCCAATTGGGCAACAATCTTTTCAATCAAATAATCTTAACATTTGTAATTATTGTTATCCTGAACCCAGATAGCTTCTTTTTTGAACCAATTTCTGGGGTTGAGATTTTGAAGACCATTAACTCCTTAAATAGCTCCAACTCCTGTGGCAGCGATATTATTTCCAACGTTATACTAAAAATACTTCCTTCAATATTGTAGATATTTTGGAACATATTTTCAATTTGAGTATACTGTCCGGATGTTTTCCTGAAGTTTTAAAATGTGCTATTGTTATTCCTCTCTTCAAAAAAGGAAGGAAACATAAAAAAAGGAACTATAGACTAATTTCACTGTTGTCTTCTATCACTAAGGTTTTTGGAAAAAAGCATAAAGAAAAGAGTGTTAAAGTATATGAACAACATAAGATTCTTCAGTGCAATGCAATTTGGGTTTAGAGCTGGGCTATCTACTGAAGATGCCTTTTCAAAATTTTTGCTCCATTATACAGAAAGGTTTGGATGAAAAAAGATCTTGTGCTGGACTTTTTGTTGATATAACAAAAGCGTTTGATATGGTTGATCATAATATTACGAGGGGCGTTCAAACTATTCTCGGTATCAGGGTGAAGCTGTGGTTGTATATATGAATTGACTTATTTATAAAGTAATACTATTATTTTAGTGCATTCATGTAAAATTTCATATAAACGTGATTATTAATTCGCGTTTTATCTCTAGTTAAACAGAATCATAATGGCAACTGAGACGATGATGGTGAAAATTGAGCATCGCGCTGTAATTAAATTTCTCACTAAGCAAGGAAAAAGTCAAAAAACTATTCATGAAGAGATGGTGGCTGTTTACCAGGGTTCCGCACCTTCATTATCAACTGTGCAAAAGTGGTCAAGTGAGTTCAAGAGAGGCAGAGAGAGCATTGAAGACGACCCCCGCTCCGGCGCCCCGGCTACTGCTTGTACGGGAGAAAGCATCAAAGAAGTCGAAAAACTTGTTCTTGAGGATGCCCGAATAAAGGTGAAAATGATGGCAGAGATCACCAAGCTTTTAATTGGTACCATTCACACCATTCTTCATGACCATCTTAACCTTTCAAAGGTCAGTGCAAGGTGGGTGCCACGAATGCTCACAGCGCCTCAGAAAAAAGTGAGAATCGCATGCTGTAGAGAGCTTTTGGAGATGTGTAGTGAGAACGCGGACGGTATTATGGATCGAATTGTTACTGGGGACGAAACATGGGTCCACCACTATGACCCTGAAAGCAAACAAGAGTCCATGCAGTGGCATAAAAAAGGAACAGACCCCCCGAAGAAGTTCAAAGTCACTCCGTCTGCCGGGAAGCTCATGGCCACAGTTCTTTGGGACTCAAAGGGAATCTTGCTCATTGAGTACAAAAAAAAAGGTGAAACCATCAACGCCACATCCTACGCTTCCACTTTGCATAATTTGCGGGAGGAAATTAAAAAGAAAAGACGGGGTAAACTCGCAGCGGGTGTGTTGCTTCTTCATGACAACGCTCCTGTTCACACGGCGCGAGTTTCCAAGGCTGCTGCGCGAGATTGTGGTTTCGAAGAAATCCAACACCCACCCTATAGTCCAGACCTTGCCCCTAGTGATTATTTCCTGTTTCCGGATTTGAAAAAATGTCTTCGTGGAAAAAGATTTTCGAATGATGAAGAACTCAAGTCGGTATTTTGCAGAGAAAGAGGAAATTTATTATTTTGTGAGTTTAAAAAAGCTTATCTCAAGATGTAAAAAATGCATTGATGTTAGGGGAGATTATATTGAAAAATAAAAACAATTTAAATTGAATTCGCATTTTCCTTCATATCGATACCGAGAATATATTGAACGCCCCTCGTATTTTAAACAAGCTATATACTCGTAATATAAGTTTTCGCGGTTCGATACATAATTGGTTTATGTCCTATCTAAAAGACAGAAAGCAAATAGTGAAAATCGAATCTAGCCTAAGTAACTTTATGGTTATCAACCTTGGTGTCCCTCAGGGCTCGGTCCTTAGACCTATATTATTTCTTATATATGTCAACTCCTTGTTTACCCAGCCATTTGTAGGAAAAGTCAGGGCTTTTGCAGATGACCTTGGGATCGCATATGATTCCGCCAATCCCTTAAATCCCTTAAACTTAGTGGCTGACATCAACCACGATGTTGAATTGCTAAGACTTTGGTTCACGAACCATAAGCTAATTGTAAGCGATAAGACAAAACTTATGTTTTTCAGTCTTATCACGCACGAGTCTTCAGATATTGAGGTCGTATTCCATGCTTCTAAATGTGCAAGGTTTAACATGTTTCACTGTCCATCTTCTGGCCAATGCTCTAAAATTTCTTTCACATTCACGTCGAATGTTCCCTGCCATGACAGTTGTTTTATAATTGAAAATGTAAGCCATTTTAAATACCTAGGTGTTATTATGGACCGAAATTTGAGTTGATCTAATCGTATTCTAAATTTAAAGCAATATCTGTTATCTACCGTTCGTTCATTCTACCGTCTAAAGAAGTTTTAATACTCTAAAAACAATTTATTATGGGATATTTCATCCAAAACTGCAATACGGTATAACCTGTTGGGGAAGTGCTTACCTGAGTAAAATTCAGCCGTTGATTGTTCTACAGAAGTTTGTTATACTTGTCTGGCCCACTTCATGGAATTATTTAGATACATGCAAATCCTACCAGTCAGGCATCTGTTCTATTTTAAGGTCTTAAGAATATTTTTCATCCGAGGTGGTTATAGGCAGAGTCCAATTTATGATACTTACAACCTGAGGAGCCATCAACAATCTCTTGTCGCGATTCCTGCTTTTCGTACCACCTGCTATAGGAATTCTTATTCCATTCCAACCTGCAAATTATTCAATAGTCTCCCTGTAGATTCAAGATTCGTAGGTAATTTGAGTACTGTCATGAAAAGAGTGAAAAAATGAGTTTTTAGCTAACATTAGAATGAAATCGAAATTTTGCTACATTGCATTGAATAATAGCTTTTAATTTATCTAAAACAAAATTGTTCTTTTTTTCTTAATAATTATACATATGTACATATATACTCGTATGTGTTAAGCATGTAAAATGTTTTTCCTATTGTGGTATAACCAACTTACAATATTATTGATCCTTACAAAACTGTTCATTGGTGAATCAGGTACTATCTAAATGCGGCGGAACATATTGCTCTTCAATAAAGCTGATAGGGCTTCCCTTATCAATCATAGTTATTCACCGTTGTTGGCTGCTGGAAAAAGAACTCAAACTTATGCTGGAAATCGTGTAGTGTTCCTGGCAAAGATTTCATCTCCCGTTGATTTTTTACAATATGCCCAGGAAGTATTGCTGCATGTTTTCTTCCTTTCGTTTCTTGCGGTTCCTCAGACTGCTATGCACGTCGAAAGCTGTTGTACGCACATGAAATTCCAACAGCAAGGCATCTTTCAAATCACCCGAGGATCGCCACATTTATGATTTTGAAAATAATTGCGCCTTAAACGTGATGGTGTACTAGCATCACTGCTTCCTCCTTTCCCACCTTTTTCGTCTATCCCTTACACAGGGAGAATTTCTGCAGATTTGGAAGACCTCTTTTATAATCCCGATACACAAAAAGGGATCTAAGCATGAAGCTACCAATTATCGTCCCATTGCTAAACTCTCTCATATACCCAAACTCTTTTAAAGCATTTTATACGAAGCCTTAAGCTTCAAATACAAGCCTCTTATTTCACCTCGACAACATGTTTTTCTTAAAGGGAGGTCAATTACCACAAATCTAGTTGAATTCGTGTCTTTTGACCTCTCAGCCTTAGAAAATGGCAAAGAAATCGATGTTATCGCAACTGATTTCACTGAAGCGTTTGATAAGATATCTCATCAATTGATCCTCCTCAAATTGTCTTTTCTTGAATTTGAGCCTCCCTTATTAAAATGGATTTCTTCTTACCCGGTAAATCGATATTATAGTGTTCGGTTTAGATCTGCCCTTTCTGTTACATTCCTGGCCTCATCTGGAGTTCCACAAGGCAGTCATCCTGCCCCGATGTTGAGAGGGTCATTAAACACTCCTCCCTCTCCCTTTACGCTGACGACACAATATTTTTTAAAACTATTTCCTCTCCCCATGACTCTGCCCTCCTTCAAGAAGACCTCATCGGTTTTCCATCTGGTGCTTGAAAAACTGCCTAGAACTGCCTATGTAACCAGATCTCTCTATGTTACCTTTATTCGCCCCCTGCTTGAGTATACCAGTCCAGTTTGGTCCCCTTTCACCGGGTTCATGTTTCCCGAATCGAGGGTATTCAACGTCGATTCCTCCGATTTGCTCTAAGTGGTCTGCCGTGGAACGACCCTTTAATCTTACCTCCCTATCAGGACCGCCTCAAACTTCTAAATATGAATTCCTTAGAAGAACGTAGGAATACTGCTGACATTCTTTTCATTCATCGAATTCTCTCAGGTCCCATCGACTGTGCATCCATTTTGAACTCCATTTCCTTCAATACCAACCCCCGCAATCTACGTTGTCTTCAACTCTTCTATCTACCGGTCCACCGCACCTCTTATGGCTCCAACGAACCAATCTCCCGAGTGCTCCGAAAGATCAACTTAAACCTCTTGCTTTTCGATTTCCACCTGAGCACTCCTCGTCTCAAACAAGATCTCCTCCATCACTTACTTGGTCCCTAGCTCTTAAGCTGTTAGTTTTTAGGTTAGATTAAGCTTGTATTAAGCCAATAAATGGGGGCCTCAGCCCCCACGAAAATTAAAATTAAATTAAATTAAAAATCTTCGATTGTTTTGATCCAATCCAGCATTGGAAATTTCCGTCACCTGAGGATGTAGACAATGATTCATCCACTTCCCTAAATGGTGTGAAGTTTTGCGTTGCTTCGACGTGGCCACTTAGCTCTTCCAACCGTTTCTGCGATGATCGAATATCCTCCTTCTTCACCACAAGTTCTCGCAACGTGTTCAGTTGTCCTGTCATCGGTCTCAGCCACCACGGAGTAGTCTTCCGTCCCGGAGTTCACCACATCATCGCTCGATTGGTTCGCAAAACTGAGTTCTTGGCTCATCTCACCATGTGCTTCTGGAAATAGCCCTTCCAGTTGTCCTTCTGTCTAGTTATTGATCGCATCCATAAGCCGAGCTTTGATAAACGCTTTTGTTTTTGCAAAAATCCAATAACGCGATTGCTCATTGTGACTAAGGGATTCTACAATATAATACCACTTCTGACGTTGTAACAGAATCAAACTAAAAAAAATAAAAAAATCAAACCAGACAGTCTCTTTTGGTTAAACAGGTTTTAAGTGCACCTTTTGAATGACAAAAGCCGAGTATTCTTGTTAGCCAAAATCTCTACAAATCGAATGATCTTGCGATCACATTGGTATACACGATGGCGCAAAAGTGGCTGTAATTTTTTTTATGAATGAAAATCTTTGCTTCTGCTTCTGGATTATGTTTACTTGATGACGTAAATTGTTTTCCATTAAGTCGAGAAAATGATATCGTCTAAGGGCCCGCCGCCAGAATTGATAACCATTCGGGCCCGATTTGTGGCATTTTCCATCACTCATGCCTTTCCATCACTCAGGACTTGGCATTCATGACGGGTATTCTCTTTGATGGCATCAAGGGTCTGAGGCTTGTTAACATACACTCGTGACTTCAAAAAAACCCACAAAAAGATGTCTGGTACGGTTAAATCATGCGATCTTGCCAGCCAGTGCAAATCGCCAAAACTCAGAATTTCGGTTATAGCTCGTGCTTTATGAGCCGTTGCTCCATCCTGTTGGAACCACATGTTCTCCAGTCCCAATTCACCCAATTGAGGAAGCATTCAGTCGTTGAGCATAGCTCTGCAGCGCTTGCCGTCCACGGTAGTCTTTTGGCCCACAACGTTTTCACAAAAATAAGGCGCGATGACGCCTATAGCGTAAACATCACATCATGAAGTAACTTTGAGCGGGTGTAATGGCTCGTCGTGGGTTATACGCGGATTTTCGGTACCCCGGAAATGATAATTTTCCTTATTCACATATCCACAGAAATGGAAATGAGCCTCATCGCTAATGATGATTTTCGATAAAAAGTTGTGCCCCTCGTGGCGAGATTTAGGACAGCTTCAGCGTAGGTTACACGCGCTTAGCGGTCAACAGCTAATAGCTGATGCACTGTCTGAACTTTGACCTGGAAGCATCTCGTGTTGCCCCATACTCTTCTAGACGAGCGGCTAAACATCGTAGTGTTTGCCCAATTGTTTTCGGACGACCGGGAAAGCTGCGCCGAAATTCACGCTGCGCCAACACCATTGATGAATTATTCCGCAAAAATATCGTAAAAATTATTCCGCGTTCTTTAGGAGCACAGCGATTCATGTCTAGTTGACGTGTATTTTGTATCTGTTTACTTCACAAATGTCAACGTAGTATTGACATTTGCGGCCATTTACAAAAATTATAGCATTTTCCGAAAGGTGATGACTTTTGCGCCACCTAGTACATATATACCATATACAATGTAAAACATACATATAGTAGTGCATACGAATACGTTTTTAAAAGTCTTATTATATTAAACGCATATAACCTGACCAAGGAAAAGTCTGGACCACTAAATCAATTAGGCCGCTCATCAGCCCATGAATAATCTGCACGTCCTGCAAAGACTTTGGTTGTGCAAACTCCAGAAACACGTATGAAATCCAAATGTATTTCAGCATTTGCTTGTTAATTCTGCAATGAACCTAGCAAGACTCCAAGAGAAATCCATGCCACGCATCCTTGTGGAGTGATGTTTGATCTTTCAAAAGATAATTGCTTGTTCAAACCTTAATCTGACATCTGAAAGATTTCAGCACATAACTAAGCCACTACGAGAAGCTCACAACACTTTCTTCAAGGTGTCACGGCCCTGCAAAGTTAATGATAAGCTCAGTGGTATTTTCTGCAGACTTGTGTTATCTTGTCTAAGAATAGTTCCATATTTACAAAAAAATGATTCCTCTCATGTATGGCGGCATAAAATTTAGCAAAAAGTTTTAGAACAATCAACAAGAGAAATACGGATAGAATGCTCAGATATTCTTCCGTGTCAAAAAGTGCAGATGACCCAATAAAAGATTATCGACAGGAAATACGCTGAAAAGTTTCCCTAAGGACAAACTCCCAAAACAATAAGGTTTCTCGTAATGATTCTCGAACCATGACAAGAAAAAAAAAAAAGCTTTAAGCAATTGTCGGGTTACCATGTGTACCACTCTAGCTTCCTGGCATCGACAAAACAACAGCCAGCAATCGAAAATGCAGAAGTAGCGTCCAGCTACCAATTTTGACATGTTTCGGTAGCAGTGTCTGTAGTGTTTGTTGCTTTTTCTATATGTACAGATTGTTTCCTTTCAATCATGGATGATGTTTCGGAGAATTTTTCAAACTTGGAAAGTGTCCAAATGTTCAATGGAAAAGTTGTCGCCCAAACCATATCGACTGTCACACTTCAGTGGGATGATGTCCCCACTGCAGATGTCTACGAAATTGAAAAGCGTAATAAAAAATTGAACTGGCATCGTGTTGCCTGGTACGTTGTCAATAAATTGTCCATTCCTGGCCACAACCCCCAGAATACTATCAGCTTCCTCCCCACAAAAAGAAAGTGTCCTTCCAAAATATTTGCACAAATAAAGCGCGCAACTCCGAAATGTAAACCGACTCACACTCTCATTCACATAAAGAGAAAAACCAAAAATTTATTATTATCCTTGTGGCAGTTGGGATTTTGTATTTATTTTCATTTTTATATTTTTCCCTCTCAAAGGACAAGTGCGTGCAGGATCACAATTGAGCAGTTGGATGATAATTTCGCCTATCGATTTCGGATAAAAGCGTTGAAACTTTCACCATCCGACGAAGGAGACAATGATGACAATGAAAAGCAGGACGATGCTGGCCAGGATAGAGAATTTATTACAATTGCTGCGACCGAGGAGATTGTGGTGAGTACGATGGTATTTTTTTTTTTGGTTATGACAATCTCCGCACCCGCTCGATTTGCTGTTAAGCAATTCAATTTCACTTCTCGAAATTTATGTCGAAAAGTTGCAAAAAAAAGCAAAAAAAAAAATAAAAACCTGCATCTGCATCAATTTCAGGGAATGACAGAGTCAGCACCACCATCGACTATGTGCCTACAGCGAGCCATTAGGAAAGGTCAACAGTTTCTGATCAAGAGAATCCTTCGACGTCGTCCTAGCCTGATTGATTATCCCGCCCAGAATGGGTATCTTCCCTTGGCCAATGCCATCACCATGGGTGAAATATGCATCATCGATATTATTCTGACTGCTGGTGCAAGTGTTCACATCGGAAATCCTTTAAATGGTCGTACACCGTTGCACGTAAGTATGAGTACTCGTATGTTATGTATCTGCTCGTACGAACTGGAGATATTCGTAAGAAATTTTATTTCTCTTGTGCTCCAACTGGAGTGGCGATTTTTATGGTTCTCTGGTGTAGATGGCATTCTTTCATGGACACCTGCCAGTGGCACGAATGCTGCTCAACAAGAAGGCTGATATAAATGTCAAGGATAACAATAGCATGACACCGTGTCATTGTGCTGTAGATGCTAACCAATATGACATGTTGAGATTCGCACTTGACAATGGAGCCGACATGGAAGCGGTGGATTTGTCAGGATGGACTCTGTTATTGAGAGCAGGTATGTATATGTATGTACTATGTATGTTGCTTGAACACTGGAATATTGATTTTCGACACTTGATTTTGCATGTATGACTGGACAAGTACGAGTATATTCATACGGATGCTTGTCCTACTAGTGCTGGTGATGAAAAGTATGTTAATTCATAGTGTTTGTGTTTTTGAATGGCCGGCGTGCTGTAGTTGGAATGCATTCTGAGTTGACTATTGTCAAGTTATTACACCAGCAAGGCTCAAATCTGAAAGCTGTGGACGTGAATGGACTTAATTGTATGGAATTGGCACGTTTGTTTCGAAATCATGAAGCATTGAAATATTTAGAGAACTGTGTCATCGTATGATTTGCGCGGTTTTAACTTCAAATACATTTTTCAGGACAAAGGGTTCAACCTCCAATGTATAAATTTTGAAAAGAAGCGGATTTTCGAGAAATAAAGTTTCGAATTTTTTCTACGATGAGTTATTGGCATGCTGAAGTTTTTTTTTTAAATTATCCGACTATTGAACAACTTTACGTACCAATGTATGTGACCCCTAAAGGTGTGAATAGTTAAGCTTGGAAGGAATCAGTGCAAAGGGTTATTTTCTAAACCATGATCGTAATTTCTTTAACTTAAAATACATCTGATACCACCTCAGTGATGGAGTATAGCATTTCAGGTTCTACCTTCTGATTGAAAAATCTTGCACCTATTTGATTGTATGGCAAGCAGAGACAACACTTCCTAGGTCAGATAGAGTTGATGAAGAGCTTTTAGAAGGTAATCCATTTGGACTTCAAACACTTCTGGTAACGCTCAATATTGTAAGACCCGACGGTTTTGATTTGATTTGAATCTCAAGTCAACCCCTAACAAATTTATTAAAGCTTATTACAAGCACACCCAAATTCTAGACTTAAAACTAACACGAAATTAACATTCTCGGTTTGACTCTATTTAGTTGCTAGTTGAAGCTTATATTTTGAAACAAATTACGTCGCAAACATCCCCCTTTCCTTTCAGTTGAATGATTGGTTGCTGTTGGAAAATCGCTAAATCGCCGATCCTTCATTTAATAAGTTCGGCACCATCGATATTCTACTTAGTGCGGGCATGGCTTGAAATATCTTGCGTGATGGCCATATTACTGATGACAAGGAAAATATTGTCGTCCAGAATACAGTTTTTGGGTGGGTATGTACAATAATCACCGGAAATATAACTGACACCAAAATCGTTTCGTTGGATGTTGGCGTTAATGAGGATTTAGTCATGCTACTAAACTCTTTCTGGGAAATAAGAGAAGTTGCTCGTAATCCTTCTCTTGTAAAAAAGGATATCGCTGATAAGCATTTTACTGTGAACTTTTCGAGAACTCTTGATAATAAGTACGTAGTTACGTTGCAATTTAAACAAGCTGAGACTAAGATGGGTAACACCCTTTCGGGAGCATTATTTTATAAATTAGGTCATATAGGACGTATACCAAAGGAAAAGACTGAACCTGCTAATGACAACGTGTTTTATCTACCTCGTCATGCAGTTTTTGCAAACAAGATACGAGTTCTTTTCGATGGCTTCTATAAGGATTCGAATGGATTAAGCTTATGTAAATGAGATGTTGAAAATAGAGCCTCCACTTGGGCGTAAACTTGTTTGATATTCGAAAAGGTGCGGATTCGGTTTCAGAGCTCTTAAGATTAAAGGAGGAGTTAGTGAACATGCTTTCATGTGTTGGCTTAGAACTCAGAAAATTGAGTTCAAATTGTTGGCCAAAGCTTACCCGTATTCAGACTAGTGATATTGTTTCTTTTGATTTGAATAGCGAAATATCTTAGGTTAGTCTGGAATTCACATCATTACATATTAACGTTTAAAATTCATCGTCTTGCACTAAGAGGAAATTGTTTGGGTTTCCTATCACCATCTACTATACTATTAAAGTCGTTGCTTCAGGAATTATCTCCTCCGTCGGGAAGGCAGCCTATCCGGACGGAAGGGCTTGTAGTAAGTCCACGAGACATGTGGGAGGCGTAAGCAACATAGGGCCATAGTCTCTGGTTTTTAACGTACCTGTCATGTAGACTTATGTTTACGGCATGCCAATACATCCATGGGAGCAAGGATACGCCTTGCCATCGCTCTCCGCCAATACTTTGATACCAATTCGGAACTGTGTTGGAGGCACAAGTTCCACCCTTGGTATGAGTCGAAGCCGATCTAAATCCTCTTACTGCTCTTAGGGTCACAGCACTCAGTACTTATTTGCAACTCTACAATGGGTCAAATCAACAGGAAGACCCTTCCCGCGATTTGGGTTTAAACCATAGCCACCATGACGCTCCCACCAGGGGGCCTACCCCAACAAGTCAGGCCCGGACCGAAATCCGGGGGGCTCCTGACTCCCACGGTACCGTGATGTAAGTCCTGGTAGGGACTACCGGCACCTTGTAACTGGTCAAATCGTAGCAACCATCAGTGGCGTCATCTGAAAATGTTTACGATAAGACTTGTAATATGCTCTGCCCCCGCTTTTTAATAGACAACGTCATTGATGGGCGAAGCCTTGGTAACTGAGTGGGGGTCCAACATAGGGCCAGTTGCAAGACCACCGCCTGAATGACTACAGACACTTAATCGTCCCTAGAACGAAACTAAAGGCAACCCAACCCTTAAAGTAAGATGCCGGAAGTAAAACCCATTCGAAATCCCACTTTTAAGACAAAGTGTTGAGGCACCCATGCTGACGGCTGCATGTCCAGTAAGTGGATAAATCAAACTGGTCTCAAAAAATCTCCTCCGATTTCCAGGCAATGTCGGTTGTATCAGTGCCTTGGCCTAGTAAGGCGACTCTACCAGGATGAACCGCCCTTCCGATCTATATCGTGGGAACAAAATTTAAAAAAAAAAATAAATAAATATGGATAGAATAGAAGGAGGAAAAAAAATCAAACAAAAGACCAACTGAGGCTGCCAGAGATTAACACTTCATTAGAGGACGAATTTCTGGCCTTCACTCAGGAGAATATAGTCACTAAGCAGCATGAGTGCTAGTGCTAGCACCGCGACCCCTAGCTAGTACACAACACAAGAACAGCAATAGCAAAAACGTAAGTCCGCAGAGAATGCTACGAAGAGCAAGTATCAGGCGGCCCTCTATATTTTAAGCAAGACCGCCAAAAATGAATCGGCCGGCAACTTCCACGAAAATAACCAGGACAATGTAAAATAAAAGGTAATCATTGGCGAGTACAACGAGTACCTGAAAAAGAAACCAAGACAGGCCGCGAAGTACAACAGATCTCCCCCTAACGTTCAGCTATGAAAAAAGCTAAGGTTGTCGTAGGTACGGCTGCAAAAACCACACCCAAAACCAACCAAGTCGTCAGCCAGTCCTGTTCAAAAGCTCAAAAGCGACCCTTCATCGAGATGGCCAAAGATAACCTCCAGGTCGCCATTCAATAGAAACCCTCCAGGACTCCGCCAGGATTAGCGAAATTCTATCCAAGGAACATTCCAACCCTTACTTTCGAAAAAGATCAGATGGAGGATGGACAGAATCCTCTGCGAAGACCCCGGAACTCCTGATTAAAACACACTTTCCCGGATGCAGTGATATCAGTCCCTGCATACTACCTGTCATACTACAGAGAATTGAAATGCGGGCACAAATTCTCGAAGGGTCTAGAAGAGTCATCGCTATCCAAATCACAGCACCCCTGCCTGAAGGGAAAATCCACGGAAACGGCTCTCCACGAAGTAGTGCCAGACATACTCGCTGAACTATTCACAAATCTCTAATCGGGTTGAACATAGAGGAAATTATTAGCCAACGGATAGGTTCTATACTCAGAACAAGAATCATTTAGGCAACACTAGGTAACAGTCACTTAACTAAATTCACCCATAGGGGAACGCCACAGGGTGGTGTTATTTCTCCTCTACTCAGGCTAATGATTATGAACTAGTATCAGGGAAGTTTCCCCCCGTGATAAGTGAAATCATGAAGGTTGCAATAGACAAGGCTAACAGCTGGATAGAAAGTTGTGGCCTTATTGTCAAACTGAACTGATGATATTCATTACCATAACCAAAATACCTGATTTAACCTTTCCCTGTCTTAACCATCAACCGCTGACACATCCCTCCAGCGATAGATATTGTATATGGGTATGATGCTCGACCTAAAACTTAACCGGAAGCAAAACATCGGAACACAGGGTAAGAAAGGCTTGCATCGCCTTCTATGCTGTCAGGAAAACCTGACTTGCCTTTAAATATTAGATGAGTCTGACCTTTCAGCGTTCACCTGCTAGTGGAGAGAACTTTCGTTTTGAGAAAAGTTACTCAAAGAGCATCAGGACGTTTAGGGATGTCTACGCTTTAGAGAAGATGGTTGCGGGGCATAATCCATCTACAGCTACATACCAGGGTTTAGACGGGATAACCATTGAGAGCGTTAGGCAATTAGTCTACCCATATGCACAAAACCAGTGGACACAGGACAATGTCTTGAGAATTGGTATGCACGTTACATTCTAGAAAAAGGAGAGATTCGCAAAGCGGGTTTGCACACATGAAGCTCCTCAAGATGATGGAAGTTAGACTGCTTGGACTGCAGTTCTTGACGAGCGAGTAGTCGTCGTCTTCTTTTTGGTATCTATTCCAGTGCCAGCATACCAGTTATCATTCTTTTCAGAGTTTTCCGCAGTTGGTAGCATGACTGGATATATGCCATCGAAGCAAAGAGGATTGAATCCACCATAGGAAGTGAAAGCGTTTCAGATTGTCTGAGTGATTTGCTCCTTTTGAGGACTTTGACCAGCCTGTTTTTTCGCGTGTTCTTCCTCTTCAACAAGGTTGAAGTCTCGCATCCAATCCCGGATTAGATGTGCCCATGAGCAGATGGAAGAAGAGGGAGTGTAATTCCCTTGCAACAATCTTCTTAGAGTACCTGTTGGATAACATTAAGTCAACTATTTGCTCTTTTACTTTCGTAACAAATATTTGATGAGGGCAGTATTATTAACAAGCAATTTCAGAAGATTATTTACTCTTATTAATATTAACAATACAATCAAAATTTGTGATAAGCCTCATCTTCTTGGAATCACGGAATTAGATGAGTTCGGCTATAACCCATAATCCTTGACAAACTCGTCCAGCTGTATCGGTTGACAATTGAGAACACACGTCGCTTCGTAAAAGTCGAAACTACCAAGGTACTCGTATTTTATGTCAAAAGAGGATTCCGAAAGGTAAGCGTTGCGGTTTCTTCAATATCTTACTTGAAAGAATTGCGCCAAACTCACAGGGCAAAACAAAAGGGACAACGCTGACAACATTGGCATAATAAGAAGAAATTGACGACTTGTCACGGTAACGTTTGAGATTTTGTCTATCTGAGCTCCGCTGTTACTGCAAATAACGACACAACTGTAGCAAGGAGTCCCTCTTGACAATCGATATTTCTTTGGACTTAGTAGCAACTGAGGAATAAGACGCTCTCACGAACAATAAAGGAAGCACTGTATAAAGCTGTATGCTGGCGAATGTACACTCTTCCAGCGAAAAGTCCATCGAGTGATTTTGTAGAAAAAGAAATAACAACGAATATATCCATTATACACTGCCATTGACCTTGTCTTAGATAGATAGGCCAGCGTATTGAATGAATGAACACCATAGCTTTAGCAAGGTACGAGTATGTCTTCGAATTTGTACCGGATTTACTATGCATTAAGGAAGCACCTCGCGCTCAAATGGAAACGATTCTCACTGAACTTGGTGAGCACAATTTGACTGCGCTGTGCAGGGAACTGCTGGCTAAGGGTCAGTTCTTGTCCGGATTAAAGAAAAAGAAACAAAACTGTCACAATTACGGTAGCGATCTTTTGAGTTAGCGCTCATCCATGAACCGAAAAGTATTGTCCGGACTTTTTACAAAATGTTAAGTCGAGATTTGGACAACCCACAAGCTGCTTTATGGTATTGTACATGGTTCGGCTCCTGTTCCTTCATTCAAATTTTCAAACTTTCTGTGAAATTGCGTTAAAAAATCACAACCTCTTTTCAACAAATCCAAGATTTTAGCTCATCTGTACGCACTGCTAATTCGGTTGCGACCTGAGCAGCATGATTCTGCAGAAAGCTGTATGCTTTTTCTTACCACTTACTTGATCAGATTTGTTCCAGGACTCCTCTCCAAAACCAATATTCTTCACAAATTGTTAAAACATTTCGGAGTTCTGTAAATCTGAATTGCATATGAGCGACTGCACGTTACGAATATGCCAAATTATTTCCAAGCGATGTTAGCATAACACCTGCTTCAGATATCTATAAGAAAACTCCTTAAAATGTTGTGGTCAATCTTCCGTAAAAATCTTGTGGCACCATTGCCAATGCAACTGACATCACAAAACTAATCTCTCGGCATTGTCACTTTTGTTGTTACTTGTCCTGACATAAGGATCCCCCATCTTTAAGCGTTTAGTTGTAGAGTACAGCTTTACTGTTATTTATGCTTCCGTCAACAGAGAACTTTGTAAAGGAATAGTGCATCTCCGGAAATGAAAACATAAACTTGTCCGAAGGAACTGAATAACTTCCGTTTAATTAAGCTCATGAACCCTAAGAGCTAGTATAAGTACAGGGTCTTTCATTAAGCGCTTCCTATCTTTAAATTTAAATAAAACAAAGTGTGTGTGAGATATCATCGAAATTTTTTATTTGTTTGAAAGGCCTATCGATGTCATTATGAATGGAATATAACATCGTTCAAATGTCCGCCGCGGCTTCTATGGGTGGCGCGCATCCGAAATGTCCACTTTTCCGTGACTCTGGCGCATAAATCAGGCTGAATTTAACCGATGGCATGGGTTTAGTTGGTTTTGAGAGCCGTTGTGGTTTGTGGCTTATTCGCATACACATGCGACTTCAGGAAAACCTCCCAAGAAAAAGTCTAACTTCCAGTGTGAGATGACCATGCCCTCGAATCGCTCGTGCAGAATTTCCAATGTGACGTGAGCTGTGTGGCACGTAGAGCCGTTCTGTTGAAACCAGATGTCGTTGGTGTCCATATCATCCAATGCAGGCCAAAAGAAGTTGGTAATCATCGACCTATAGCGCTCTCCATTGACGGTGTTCTCAAAGAAATATGGACCGATGACGCCGCCAGCCCAAAATCCACACCAAACAGTGACTTTTTCGGGATGTATTGTACACTTTTGGAGCTCATGTGGATTGGTATCGTCTCAAATTCGACAATTTTGTTTGCCATTCATCCAGAAATCAGGCTCATCGCTGACGATTATTTTTGGTTGAAATTAGGGTCAGTTTCTCACTGCTCCAGAGCCCATTCAGCGAACACACGACGACGTTGTCTATGGTCGTTTACCTTCAGCTCCTGGGTCAGTTGAATTTGTACATGTACAGGTCCAAGTAACGACGCAAAATTCGCCAAATTGTGATCTGCGAAAGGCCGAGTTTTTATGAGCAATGCGAAATCGACTGCCTCGGATTCTCCTGCACGGACAGCGGCGATGTTTTCGCCAGATCTTGCGTTTCGTGTTGGTTTATCGTTTACTGGACCAGTGGATTAAAATTTATCCACCACACTGCGAATAGTCCTCTCGGTAGGACGAATATGGTGACCGTAAAATGGGGGAGGCTCGCGGTAAGTTGCCCGAACAGAACATCAATTTTGATCAAACAATTTTATCATTTGCACGTGTTGTTGAACGCTATGTCCATGATGATTTGGCAAAATAGGCTGAATGACAGCCAATTTTACAGATGTAGCTTTAACAATATGGCCGCAATCAACTGTCAAAGCTCGGAAGTCCCTATTGGAAGACCCTGTACAATCTTCTCTTCTCTACTATTAAAAAATAGTAATGTAGCCGTGTCTGTACATTGAAGGTATTCTCAAAAAAAAAACAAAAACACTTGCATTATATCGTATTGATGTGTCTGTACCCAAATCATTATCCGTTTGTCTGTTCGTCCGAGTATCACAAAGGAAGTAGTGAACCGTTTGTAATGGAGTTTTCATTGTTCGATAGCCCATTTTTCAACTTAACAACTGCGATAAGTTTTATTGTATAGAGCCAGAGTTACAATTAAAAACATTTGAAAACAAGAATATTTTAAAAATTTTAACCACTACTACACCTTCTGTAAATATCATGCATAATCGGATTCATAAATTATCCCATTATTACACACAGTGGTCAAACTATTAAATACTTTGAAAACTTTTTTACGTTTACACATCGATTACTCTAAAATGATGATTCCGACTTAAGTAAGTTTTAATTTGTTGCAAAGCGTTAGACATACCAAAAATAGTAAATCTTCTTTAGTACTTAGTAACTAATATTGGAAGTCAAAAATTGACTTACAGCTAATAGATTAAATGTAATATGTATAATACTTAAAATTAAATGATAAGGATTGATGGAAGGATGGTATAGGCGGTATGGAGAAATGTCGTAGGACAGTACTTTTAAACAGAGAATAATTACGTATGGATCTGATGTATGATGGTAATGAGTTCCACAACTTAACAGTGTAAATGAAAAATAAACGAGAGGAATTAAGAAAATTCCATTGGTGAGAAATTAGGTTAGTTGTTCTAGAAGATCGAATGAAATTGATTCGGTTAAATAAATATGGCGGACAGCGTTTATTAATAATTTTGTGTAAAAAAACACAGTTCCTGGCATCGAGGTATTGTAGCAAGCTGCACCCAAGCAGTTCCCTGGGGTAGAAGGAAATACGTTCGTACCTACGAATGCCATAGACATATCGCGCACGATCATTAAAAGCGACTTGTAATTTGCGCTAGGACAATGAGTCCAGGCTACTATAGACTACTTCGGCATATGTAACCAGACGCAGAATTAAGGCAATAACTAACTTGTGTCGCGTCTCAAGTGGAGTAAAAAAAAGCGCTAACCAAAAATTTACGAAGGCATTAGTAGATACGACCTACGACCATGTTGGTATGAGTACATATAACCCGACAAATCTCGACTAATAATAAATCCAAGGCTAGTAACAGACGCTTTAACTTTCGAGTTGTTAAAAAGAACGTCAGGCGGAAGATCTAGGTTAAACCTTATTTTGGATATTGGAATTACTCGAGTTTTAGCGGTTTCAGTTGTAGTCCATTCGTAACTGACCATGTATAGACGCGTTGCAAGTCATCATTGAGCAGTTGGGTCAGTTCGTCGCGTACTGATGGTAGATCGTTGATAAATATACAAAATAGAATTGGACCCAATATCGATCCTTGAGGAAAGCCTTGCTTGAGTTCCATGATGAGCTACATCCATTGGAGAAAACCCTTTGGCACCTTTCGGAGAAAAAACTATCTAACAAACTTACCGCACGACCACCAAAACCAAAATAGTGTGTTAGCTTCCAACACAATATCTTGTGGTTGACTTTATCGAAAGCCTTCGAGAAATCTAGCAGACAGAGTACTGAGACATATTTCTTATCAAAAGATTGTCTAACCTTCTCAAGCAGGTTGACCATAGCTGAAGAACAGCCGTATTTCGCCCGACAGCCTGATTGCTTGTCGTATAAAAGGTTATTGAGAGTTAAGTACTTTGTGGTTTGTTTAGCTATAATTTTCTCTCTTCTTCTCGGAAAGGTTGATGTGATTATGCACCAATTAATTGCATGGGTCAGAGCCGAAACAATATGTGGTAGGATGAGTTTGGCGAAGCTCACGGGAATGCCATCTTCACCGATAGAATCAGATTTGACAACAATTACATATCTGAATACTTCGTCCTCCGTAGCTAGCGCAAAATCCTCTAGTCTCGAATGCAAGTAAATGCGGTTCACTTTCTGGTTGAAGTCAAAATCGCACGAGTATTGATCATCCCTTAGAAAGGCATGATTTAAATTATTTGGATCGAGAAGGCATTCAGATTTGCTGTTTCTAGAAGTGGAGATTATTCCATAACTTCTTTGAAAAGAGGGATGGATCTAGCTTAGAAGCGAAATAATTTTTCTTTGCGTTAGTTATACAACTGAGGTGGCGATGTTACGTGCCGTTTTTTACAAAGACCAGTTGTAATGAGTTGGAGAGTGCTTCCATTTACTATGTAGCTTGTTCCTCTTTTTGATTGAGTTAACCACTTCAGTAGTGAAGCAAGCATCTAAGAGTCTTGCAATCGTTTCTTGAAAAATATCGGGTACAATACATCGAGTTAAATTAACATCATACGTACAAAAATGAAGATCGTGGTCTTAAACATCAAATGATAATTGATTGAACAGCAAAACAAGAGATGGATTAGAAACAATAATTAGGTCAAGAAGGCTAGGAGAACAGTTATTAGCGAAACGTGTGGGATAAATCGTGTTAATTATTTTCATTCTCACAGATATACTCACAATACTCAGATATTGTGGAGAAAAAGGGCAAGGGGGAACAGGTTCTACTATTTAAATATTAGTAGATTTATTCGCCTTACACAATCCAATTACAACTCAGCGAAAATCATTGAAACCGATAATACTTACACGTTGAGCATTGTTCTTTGTTTCTCTTTTGAATGGGCGTGCACGTGGATATGACGTTTCATATTCGTATTATTGCAACTTATATTTGGTTAGCGTATTATATTGACTTACGTTACTATTTTATTGTGAGTTTCTAAATATTATTTTTAGTTTAAAAGACGGGCGATCAGACACGATTCAAGTCAACCATCTGCTGGAGGTATTGAATGTTGTTTTTTAGGAATATTAATATATTTATTTTTTTGAAATATTTAAAAGAATTAAATAATATTGAATATTATTACGTAATCTAGGGAACTTATCATCGAGTCTCTGTCAAACACGTTCATTTATAAGCTTTTCGGACTGCATTTTTGCTGTTATTTTGTTGCATATTGTGTGAGAGGCGACGAGGCTTAGATAAACATGTCATCTAGAAAAAGACCATGTCTTTCATCTATTTCACGTACCGCTAAAAGAAAACGATCTAATAGGAGAAATGAATCTGATCGAGGCCATCATACGGTTTCCGGTGCTACCGAAAGCGCACCAGAGCCGGAAGTAATGCTCAGTTCTCAAGAAGTCCCCAATTGCTCTTTGAGAGCTACCGTGGATACTGACCTACGTATAACCCGTTTGAAATCAGATCAGGTCCGTCACGCGATTTCCAAGGCTGAGGTGAGTCCACCAAAGCGCATGACTAGGCTTTGTTCTCAAAGAATTCATCAAGCTGCGATCAGAGCCGCAGAGGTTGATAAAGATTACGAAATTTGTTTAGCTGGCGGGCGGGAACGCCACGCATGTAATCGTACACTAGAATCTGGCGAGCAATATGAGTTGTGAATCCAGAGAGCAATAGAACAATATACGACAGTAGAGGAGCAAACGCAGGCTCATGCGCTGATTAATAGTCAAAAAATAAACGAATTGCACCGGAAAGAAAATGTCGAACAGAGTACTGATTAAGATACGCTTTGGTAAGAATGTCTGATGAAGAAAGACCGCCAGTCTATGAAGGCCTATAAAAATATTTGAATGGATTTACTTACAGCGCGAACATAAACTACGAATAATACGCTTCTTAATGATATATGGTAGATTGCTATAAGTATAGCTGAACATTGAAGTGGCGAGAAGAACCAAAGCGCCTATGCTGTTTTACAGGTAAAGTAAATTTAGTAGCTTTGCAAGACTTCTTGACTTCTTGACTTCTTTTCTTCAATGTTACGCGTATCGAATTATGTTTCGAGGAGGGCCAACGGAAAATCAAAGCCAATTCCGCTCCGAAAAGTATATCCAGTATCTACCTGCAAGACGCTCTCATACAAGGCGGTGTTCCTAACTACCTAGGGCGCTTAGTGATATTGTCATCTTCTTTCACTGGCAGGCCGCACTATATGCACCAATGTCCTCAAGATGGTTTTGTGTACGTGCAAAAATATGGACGTCCCGATTTTGTTTATAACCATAACAACAAATCCAAAGTGTGAAGATATATCAAATGAACCTTTCGAAGGGCAGGTATCTCACGATCGTCATGATTGACGTGTTCAAGTTTAAAAAATTTATTTGGAACAGTTCGGTGCAATATGTTTACGGTGGAGTGGCATAAGTGGAGCTTGCCACTTGCTCACATATTGATGTGGTTAGAAAATAAGATTATGCCGAATCAATTCGATGAAATTATTTGTGCGGAGTTCCCAGATGTCTAAACACGTCATGATCTTTTCAAAATAGTTAAGACACATATGGCTTACGCCCCATGTGGGCGTGTATGAAAGATGGGCGGTGTTCCAAGTGGTTTCCCAGATATAACAGCAGTGACGGTTACAAATCCTACTGTCGTAGAAGTGAGACTGATGGTGGACACACAGCAATGAATAGTATACGTGGCCAAATCGTGGATGTGGACAACAGATGGCTGCTGCCTTTTTTCCCGATACTATCACGTGCTCTGAAAACACATATCAACATTGGATACTGTGGCAGCATTGAGGCTGTAACTTATCTTTGTAAATGTGTAAACAAGGGCTTACGTAGGCCACGTTCTCTGTGCAAAATTAAAACGATAGAGTGATGCGATATCGATCCGTGAGATATGTATGTCTGAGGCAATGTGGCATATATTCGGCTACTATATTTTTACGTTCATCTTCAAAACGGGCAGCTGTTGTATTTTGATACCTCGAATATACACGAATGTGTGGAAAATCCAAGGAACACCACTCTCACAGGGTTTTTTTCAACTGTGCTGGGAAAACCAATTCGCAAGAATTCTGCTATATGAAGAAGTACCGGCCTGATAAAATTTCGATAAACGAAGCGGAGCTACTCCGACTCAAGTGCCCGCTCATCCGGAGCTACTTAAAGAAAATTTATACAGACAACTCCATACAGGCGTCTTGATGGCGTTAAATAACCTACTTACCGAACGGCATGAGCAGCTCTGCCTTTGATGGTTAACGACCAGCAGTGGGATGAAACCCTAGCAGAGGCCTGTATTGCTCAAAGTAATGCCGGATTGCGCCAATTGTTCTTGATATTATTGGTGTTGTGCAGTTTATTCGGATGCAAACCGACTGTGGAAGAAGCACCGCAAAAGTTTTGAAAACAGTTGTCTTTTAAAATTACAAAAAACTCCATCCACTTGGCATCCGACTCTACACGCGCCACCAATATGGCAACTAATCGGGAGTATGCAACGGAGACTGAAAGATTTCAATAAACGGAATTTACAAAGGGTGCAATGGACTAGTTCTTTGACGAGTTATGATCCGGCCGCATTCGCAACTCTAGCGAACAATAATTTACTGCTGAACAGCTTCAGATTTATAAAGAAACTTCTCTAATAAAGGCAAAAGGGTTTTTTTTATGCCACAGGAGGCACTGGAAGAACTTTCTCCATAAGTTTGCTGCTTAATAAAATGCGAAGTGAGGGCAAAACCTCTGGCTGCGGCGTCATCGGCCATCGCGGCCACTTTGCTGGCCGGTGGCAAAACGGCACATTCCTCACTTTAGACGTAAGTGTAAGTCCAACATCTCCAAAAATAGTCATTAAGCATCTGTTATCAGAATATGCGTTTTCATCATTTGGGACGAATTCACAGTACCGCCCAAAAAATCAGTTAAACCTTTTGATCGGAACCTTCGTGACATTCGTAATGACGGTAAAGTGATGGTTGGCGTCACATTTTTATTCTCTGGATACTGTCGTCAGACAGGTGAGTTATTCTTAGAGGAAAGCGGACAGATGAAATAAACGCGTGCCTCAAGCGTTCCCTTCTCTGGTTTCATGTAAAGAAATATTCACTATATCAAAACATGCGCACCATTCTGAGAGACGATTCACAAGCTCAAGAATTTTTGGCCGTGCTATTGTCGGCCAAAAATTCAAAGGAAAAAACTCCACTACCCTCCACATTGTTTAATATTATACCGATGGTAGATACACCTATCTGTAATGTTTATCCAAGCATTGCAAATATAAAAGGGAAGGAGGATTCTTCATATACATAGTGCAATTGGTCTGGACTGCCTACGCATAAGCTGAATTTAAAATTTGGGGCACCTATAATGCTCATGTGCAACTTGGTACCCCAAACTATGCAATGAGAGTAGATGCCTCGTCAAAAAAACTATTAAAGAACGTCATAGAAGCCACATTCTTAATCAGATGTGGCCGCGGAGAGGATGTTTTCATCGCTCGAATTCCGATGATTCTTTCTAACTTCCCTTTTGAGTTCAAGCGACTCCAATTCCCCGTCGCCCTCTTCGAATGCCTTGCTTCTCCTACGGCCAGCTCTACGTCACCTGTTCGAGGGTCATGGGCTTCCCGAATCCCTACATTTACGCTCCCGAGAATCCAGCAAGTAATGTAGTATACAGAGTTGCCTTGATTTAAAATTACCTCCATACCGTTCTGTTCGTTTTGGTTCCCTCCGACAAGCACTGAACAATGTAACCTGGGTGCTAGTGACGCAATTTTTGCGAATATTCTTTAGTGCTTCGAATCGGCTGAGTTACCCGAAAGCAATGGCAACAGAGGTTCAGGTGGTGGATTCAAAGCCGGAAATTTAACTGTGCAGCACATTCAAGATTCAAATCAACATGCACCTAACAATTGTTACGCATTTAGGAGACATGATTATTTTGCAATAGCAACTGTACAAATCGGATGAACTACAATATTTATTTATTTTTATAATAATAAACAAAAAGTCACACGTCATTAACTGACAAATTGTCAAAATGTTTCTCCTTTTTGTCAATTATGTCATTATCTCTCAATACTTTCATGGAAGTCGGATTGTCCAACACACGGCCACCCACTAAAAGTCGTATTCACTAAAGCTTATGTAATATTGTAAAGCCTATGTAACATTCGCCTCCTCGTTTATCAACCGTCAGAGTCCTTTTATCAATTATTCACTATATAGCAATGCGAACGAAGTCGCAAATGTAAGCTACTCGTAGTGTGATAATTAATACTCGTATGTCTTCTCTTTGCTATGATCAAAAAACAACACTTAACTTGACTTAATTCTACCTAACAAGTACGAGTATATTGAAGCTTAGGTTCACCAAAAATTCATATCGAATGTGACGTTGCTGATTAAAACAGGTCCCAAACAGCCACCTTTATTCGCTTTTTTGTTTTGTGAGGTAAGAGTCTGAAAACACAATTTACTTCCAAGTGACACCGGCTCTGGAAAATCGTGAAGTCTACATAGAGTGGAAGGCCTAATCATGGGATTGCTAAATATGAATCGCAAGCCTATTTTGGACCTGCATATCCAATATCATAGTCAGAGAGCGAGAGATCTGATGCAGGATAAAATGTGTCTGATTCGATGTGCACCTGAATCAATAGTTTTTAGTAAGCGTGGTGCCTTAGTCGAAATAAAACGGTTTTGCTTAGACCACATCCAGCACCACTATTAGGTCACTGAAAGGCTGCGCCCGCTATCCATGGCATAAAACATCTAAAATCGGCGAATGGAGACCCTGTTCAAATAAGACAAGAACACTGCACCCTACACAAAAGTGAACTCAAAAACAAAACACTTAACATGTTTCTACATTCCTCAATCACGATTTACTCGTATGTATATTCAACAAAGAAACAAAATAGGTCCCGCTTCAACAGATTTTACAGGTTCTTCTTGATGGTGTCATACAGATCAGTGCGCCTCTGTTCGAATATCGGGATCTGCTTCCTAACATCATCCACCATATTAAAATCTAAAAGCACTCGAATGAAATCCACATCCGTTCGCACAATGTTACGTACGATTATCTAACTTACCAATATCAGCCACGATTACCTCTTCATTTTCAGTAGCTTCATGCACAACCCTGCCCCAAGGATCCACAACCATCGAATGTCCATAAGACACATAATCCGCACTCGTATCTCTGGCCGCTGAAACTGTAATCACAAAAAGTTGATTATCATTAGCCCGCGACCTCTGCAGCAACTCCCAGTGCATTGGTCCTTGAACAGTGCAAAACGACGAGGGATACACAATCATGTCACAACCTAAAACCAAAATCACCACCCAAAGGACGTTAGTAACATAATTTATCCCTAATCCAATAGCAATCGTTCCATACCCTCCTTTCGATAAAGGCGTGCCAGCTCATCGAATCGCATATCGTGACAAATCCCGATACCGAATTTTCGATTATCAATTTCGACCGTTGTCAGCTGATTGCCCGGCGCAAGGGCTGACGACTCCATGAAATGCATTGTGCCACCCACCTCAGAATCCAAGCTAATGTCAAACATGTGCATCTACAAATCAAGTTGGCCATTGTTTGAAGTTGCACATCGACAATTTCAAGAGATCTACTCACCTTTCTGTGTCTTCCAATTAATTTACCCTCTGGTGACCATACTGTGCAGGAGTTGTACAACAAATCTGGGTCAACTCGCTCGATAATGCTTCCGGCAATTATGTAGATTCCCAGGTTTTTAGCTAATTTCGAAAGCATTTGACTGGTCGGTCCTTGGGGTACTTTTTCAGCGTATTGCTCAAAGTACTCCGTTCCATATGGGCCATTGAAGCACTCCGGAAGAATGGCGACCTTTATATCTGGATTCTTGACTTTGGCTTGCTTGACTGCCTCCACAGCATGATTTACATTGGCCGTGGAATCGGAGCCTACAGAAAGTTGGAGTAGAGCGATTTTCATGGTGACAAAGGGAGAAGTACTTGAAAAGATTGATGATTCACGTAGGACAGAGATTGATTGAGAACTGAATAGATGTCGACGACGGTGCATTGCATTTATACGGAGTGAGGTTGTGGTTTTGTTCTTTTTTCTCCTTGATTCCGCTATCAGTGAAAGTTATTTTGCTGTGTGGTGAATTGACCCAGCCAAAATGAATACCGTAATCTCAACTCGGGCATTGTTGACAGCTTTGTTATCTGTAGGAGGTGGGTAATTATCTATTTGAACGGTAATTATCAATTTCAATGGACCAAGGCGACAAGTGATAACTGCTGGAAGTGTACATACATACAAATTGAACATTTGTCTCTAATTGGATGCAGATGTGCATTCCGGATCCGATTGAAATACAATTGGTAAATTGAGATAACTATGAGTACTCAACGGGAGATATGTAAAATAGTCGTGGGCTTGATTTTAAATATTCCAAAATTAATTCGACAAAAGTTAAAGACAAGAAGACAACAATGACATTTATGTCAAAATCTAATATAAATGGAGCTATCGTACTTAACCTAATATTCGTTCAGCCAATGTGGCTACATTTTCAATCCGGCTTACAAACTGTTGTATTGGTTCTTAGTTTCTCTTCTACTTTTCTACTATTCTTTCACAAAACTTATTTACTTATTTACATACATTTAAAGCCGTACAGTCTGGCGTGGATGTGCGCAATCTCTTAGGCAAGATTTTTCCCTACTACCACGTCTTAGCCATCTTAGACGACTAGTGTGCGCTTTACCGACCAGGTCGATTTCGCTGTTATATCTTTTTCTTAGAGCCAATTTAATGTCACTGCAAACGGGACCAAAACTTCCTCTAGGAATCCTGCATAAAAAACTTCCATAACTCTTCCCGATTCGTCGATGTTGTGCCTCCTTCCCTTTTGTTGACAGCATTTACTTTGTTTTTTCTTCAGTGATCGCTAAGCCCATCTTTGTTTCTGCTTCTATAGTCGGAACTGACAGCTCAGCGTGTTCATCCCGGTAACTGAACAGACTTTTGAAAGACGGTGCCTTTGGAGTTGACTTGCCAGTTCCGCACAATTTCTTTAAGAACGATGTTGAAGAAGTCACATGACAACACATCGTCTTATTTGAGTCCTTTTTTGACATTAAGGGCGTTAGTTTTGGCACTACTGACCTTGGCATTCTCCACCGCCATCCTAAATATGCAGATATGTAACCATAGATATTGTTCTGTATAGTTCGTCTCTGAAGATGCTGTCAAATGCGCCTCTGAAATCAATGAAAAGGTTGCATACCGATCTGGAACTCCTGGGGTTCCTTCTGCCGTAATGTGAAAATTTGTTATACGGTATGCCGGACTTTACTGATAGGGGTTGATCAGACGAGTGGTCTTAGGCGGTCTCATAGTATGGCAGACAGGATTTTACATGCGATATTGAGGAGGTTTATTTCCCTGTAGTTGGCACAGTACGGGGCATCTCCCCTTCTTTAGGATCTAACAGATAATGCTGTCGATCATATTTTCGTCGATCCAGGCTTCATCACCTGCTGCTTTAAACAGTTCGGAAATTAAATCATCGGATACAGCAGCTACCTTGGACTTAAGCTTGGATATGGGTGTCAAACTGTGGAATGTTTTCGGTTGTCAGTAGTTTCCAGAAAGAATATTTCAAGATTCTCAGCATCGACTGTGAGATTTCCTTCTCCGTCCTTACTGGCTTTTGTTCGGGCTTTACTCGTAACGCTTTGTCAAGTTGGTATTATTTTTTTTCTGTAAATCTTTCGAACTGCATTCTTCTAGTATCACCTCTCTAAGGCTTCAATAATAATGTGTTCGTGCTCTTTCTTTGTTCTTCTGCCCTTATAGCTCCCGGCCTCCTTTTTTCCTTTTCTGTAGGACTGCTCTGTACATCTGTTGTTTTTTCTAGATTTGGCTGTTTGTATTCGTCATCGAACCAGGGGTTTCTTTGTTCGGCTCGGTTGAATACCGGTTATCAAAAGTGCGCTCTCTCATTATTCGTTGGCTGTGATACCACTAGTCATCTGCGTTAGTTGTTGCCGGCATCGTACTCCTCCAGATGTTAAAGGAACCTCGATCGGAAAAGGGCCTGGTGGTGTCTTACGATTATAGCCGTTCAACGTTGAATTTCCTCACAATTGCTCACTGGCTTTGAACTGTTACGAATATCTACATCCGTTTTCGAGTCGATGTTTACTGCTTAGAACCTTGGGATAGCTAAAACACTGGATGTGCGCCGTACGTCGATCACATTATGATCAATTTAGTTGACGGCATGTTAAACAGGCGTCAGCCAGGTCCTTTTAGGGTTATCAAAGTTTGGAAATCGTGTGCTGGCTATTGTTATATTGAGTCCCGCCATATGGTCAATAAGTCTGTGTCTATTTCCGCCACCCTCTGACATTACAATCGCCAAGGACGATATTCAAGTCATATTTAGGGCAGCGTTCGTAGGTTTTGTCGGGGATCTCGTAGAACTAATCTTTGCTAAGGTCGTCCATCTCTTCTGTAGTGGAGTGGGCATTTATTAGCTTGATGTTGGCGAATTTATTCTTTATGTGCATCATCGTCAGGCGTTCGCTTATATGCCTGAAACTCATGAATTGTTCTCAACGTCTTCCTCTGACGACGGATCCGCATCCGAATAAACGCTGCGACTGATATCTTTGCCTCGGTGGTTGTTTGTAATACTCTTCACGGTAGATATCACGGTTTTTCTCCTCTTTTTGTCCCATAGCACTTTTGGGATGGCGGTTATATCTGCTTTATAGCAGTACGACTGCGGTCTGTTAAAGGTCCGAACATTCCACGTGCAAATCCAAAGATCGTTGTCCTTGTTTGTAAGGATCATCAGCAATGAATCTGTTATTATCCGAGGCTGTTAGCTGGTTCGTCACGGACTTTTAGTACATACATTATCTAATAGGGTTGTGAACCCTATAATTGCTTAGGCTAGTATTATGCTACTAGTCGAGCACACACTTGTCATATTAGCCTGCACGAGTAAGGATTTACTTAAACTACACTCAGTACATCTATTTTAAAGGATTGAATGGACTGCGATGAAACTTAAAGATGATAACAAGCACTGGCGTTGTTCCTTTTCTGAGTAGACGTTGTACAATTTGAAGATGACCCCAAATATTCTCGGGGCCCCAAGTAACAAACAACCACATTCCCCTGTGGATTTACAACCTGACCCAGGAGTTGATAGATTTTTCGATTTTGATATCTGCTGCGACTCTATTTAAGAGAGGTTCTGCAGATGGGCCGGAATGATAAAGGAAATGTCGGAGAGGCTCAACCTGTTGTATCTAAGCTTCATTGACTCGGCAAACCGGAAATTTAGAACGGGCACCAGAAGAGACATCTTCTGAAGGAAAACCGACTAAGATAAAAAGGATATTGTACTCACTACATCTTATAAATAAGACTTCGCAGACAATTAGACCAATTAGACTTTAAAGATTGTCAATGAAGAATTGAATTGAATTGATAAAAAGACGCAGGGTGCAAAGGAACTACGGATGCAGTCGGAAGCTCAAGTGTTTAAAGTTATACTCTTCCAGCAACGATAGAAAACGATAACAAGTTGTTGGATATGACACAAACTGAAACCAATAAAACTCTGGGACCTGAAAGCTTATACATGAATATTGAATATGCAAAGACAGTGGTTCGCGCCGGTCAATTGCATCTGTACGTCAATTCTATATAGCAGTAGCTGTGTTTAGAAAACGAAGAATATCCTGCTTTTGATGTATTATTTCCCCAATCTCTATGTTTGCAATTAAACTCTCCCCCGATCATGAAATAACGCACCGCGTGTTCCAACCCCAGAAATTGAAGAAATGTCTGCTGTTCATTCAAAGCAGATAGATTGAAGCTACAATTTTTGCTATATACAGACCGCCTAGACTTAATGTAAATGAATTTATAGATGAATTAGGACAAAATAGATAAAAGGCAAACTTTGGTAATAATTGTTGTTGTCAACATTGATGCAAATGATGTATATCATCCTATTGTGAGCAGATACCTTTTATTGATAGCATCAAGAGGATTTATAAACATAATTAAATCGGTTACGCGTGTCGACTTATCCCGAAACACAAAAACATTAATCACTGTTTAATTCGCACTAAATGCATGGATATTATATCCGCGGTAGTGGAATTATATTGCTCTGACCACTTTGGCATATACTGCGCGACTATTAAATCTAATGAGAAAGAAGAAAGAAACGCTCCTGGAATGTTCAGTTATATTAGTAGTTATGAGTTGTCACGGTAAATTGAATAATTTAACTGGCAACAGTTGATTGATCTGACAGACGTAAACGATTTGTACAATATCTTTAGAGAATGTTTTAAAAGAATGGTAAAATCAACGACGTATTTCAGAAAAAACAAAAAAAGATCTAATGAGCATAATTGGATAACCGCAGATCTAAGGAATACATGTCTAGAAAGAGATCGTTTAAATAGAAGAAACCAAGATTATGAAAATGAATATAAAGCGTTTCGCAACCACCTAAATAAAAAGATAGTACTAAAATGAATTATTTCAAGCACCAATTCTTAAATGCAAAAAACAATCCAAAGGAGACATGGAAGATCATCAATTCAATACTTGGCAAAAAAACTCATAAATCTGGATGATCTGTTGGCTAAAAACTTTGCTACAAACGAGTATGATAATCTCGCAAATCATTTTGCACAAAAATTTTCTTTAGGAATAACATATGCGAACATAAATCTTACTCGGGTCCATCTAGCAGTGTTCAGAGATCAATGTACGAGTAGATGAATGAAGTTAGTACTGAAGAAATACAAAAAAATCTTAAATTACTTAAAGACAACAAATCAGCGATTGAAGATGGTATACGACCAAAGGACTTAAGAAATAATGCTGAGGTTCTGGCTCCGGTTTTAGCGAAACTTATAAACTTGAGTCTGGAACAATCAAACGTCCCCGAAAGACTTAAAATATCCGTCATTCTACCGATATACAAGGGTGGACCGAAAAACGATATCGGGAACTACCGTCCGATTTCAATTCTATCGGTAACGGATAAAGTCCTCGAAGAGGTGGTATTCAAAAGACTTATTGAATATTTAGAAAAGTATAATATATTATGAAAAAAATCATTTCGGCTTCAGACAGAAAAAAAGGATAAATCGGTTGATTGGTGATTTTTCAAACCAAATTAACCAAAATCAAGAAAAAAAATGTTTTTTTTAGCACCATAGTACTTTTTATCGATTTTAAGAAAGCCTTTGATACGCTATGCCATAAAAATATTCTAAAACAGATGGAAAAAACGGGCATAAGAGGACCACTTTTGTCATGGTTTGAGTACTACCTAAAAAACCGTAAATATAAAGTCAAAATTAAACAAAGCCTAAGCAAAGAAAAATCTTCAAAATATGGAGTTCCACAAGGATCCAAATTAGGATCGTTAATTTTTATTATATACATGAACAATATGCTTACAGCTCTTAACACTTTACGCATACGCAGACGACACGGCAATTATCGTTAACAACAAGGACGTTATAGCAGCTAAAAAAATCATGCAGAAGGAGTTTGATATAGTCACAACATGGTGTCACGACAACGGCCTGATCATAAGTGCAAAAAAAACTAAAGTAATTCACATACCAGATGGAGTGAAAAGTGACATCCTTGACCGCCAGAATGCGCTGCTACTACAAAAAAGGTTATGGCGTCTTGAAGTCCATACATATTTAGGTAGACATGCCAAATTTCAGTGCGATACTGTCCTTAGTTTTGTTTTGACAGCTGATTGTTGTTGACGTGTTTGGCATCATGTTGAGTATGCACAAAAACGATTTTCGTTGTCTCATAAAACATTATTTTTTGAGAGGCAAAATGGCCAAGGAAACAAAAAAAAAGTTGGATAAACATTATAGGGCTAATGCTCCGTCTGATTACACCGTCAAATATTGGTTTCGAGATTTTCGTGGTGGCCGCAAAACCACTACCGATCAAGTCCGCATGAAATGGTGTTGACTGACCGGAAAGTAAAGGTGCGCGAGCTAGCAGATACCATAAAGATTAGTACTGAGTGCACACGCCATATTTTGAGCAATATTCTGCATATGAAAAAGTTATCCTGCCGCTGGATGTCGCGAATGATCAAAAACACGAAGGCGAGAGCACTTTGAAAGAATGTTTGAACTTGCTGATGCGGAATCTGGCGGACTTTTGGTTTCGATTGGTAACTGGATTTGGATCCCTCGGACTATTATCTCTTTCCAAACCTCAAAAGATGGCTCATCAATAAAAAATTCAGCTCACGCGAGGAAATCATCGACGCCACGGAGGAGTATTTTACAAACCTTCCGGAAAATTACTTTTCGGACGGGATCAAAAAGTTGGAAAATCGCTGGAATAATTGTATCAAACTGACTATATTGAATAATATAAAAAAACATTTAAAAAAAATTTTTTTTAATTCCCAAGGAGGTCACTTTTCATTCCATCTAGTACGTCCTCCGCACATCCTAAACCACAAAATCTTAATAAAAATGCATGGTTATGATTGCCTACATGAGGTTAACAGTCATCAACTTCTTCGAGCTGATGACAACTGCTCGACGATCCTGGACTGGATAATGTATCTATATACAAATATTTAGGGGTCACCGGCGACTACAATTTTAAGTGGAGCTATCACGTTGAGGCACTAATAAAAAAACACAGGGGATCCGCTGCCGCTCTTTTCCATCTTAGCTATCAATGTCCAGCAGATGTTCTACAACAATGCTGTTATAGCCTAGTGGAGTCTCACCTAAGGTACGGCATCCTAGCGTGGGGCAACACGCCGCAGCTCCAGCGGCTAAACTCATTGCATGCCAGCATACAAAAAATAGTTAAGAAGTCAGAACGACATCATGGTAATGACATAAGACAATTCCTCACAATAGAACAATTGTATAAGATGGACATACTATCAACTTTCAAAGATGATAACACCTATACGCTACCAACCCAACAAGCAGTTAACACACGTAGACGACAACAAAATAAATTTTTGGTCCCAAGATTCTGGAACGAAAATGGACGTAGAACGTATGCAGTTGCTGTTCCGGCAATATGTATTTAACGAGCTTGCAACAAATTTAAACAACCTTCCGAAACCAATTTTTTTAAAAAATGTTAACAAAATGTTCTTGAATTCAAATGTATAAACGATAAACTGTTTTTTTATGTACGTGTAATGAATTTGTATTTTGAACTCAACATAATGTAATGTAATTAATTTTAAAGACCAATCTTCTGCAGGCAAGCCCCCTGGCTTTGCAGATAATATGAATGTCAATCTTTTAGAACAAATAAAAATTCAATTCTATTCAATTCAATTCAATTCAATTCATAAGATAAATAAGGCACAGTGAGAAGCTTTAGATGCACAGAATGAGACTCTGTAGAACAGCTTTTAACTACGGATAGAAACGTACACAATATATATTATACCCCCAGCACTTTGTAATCTAAGTGGTTTACGGGTAAGCACTCTTTTAAATCTTTTCGAATGAGGGTCATAACACCACTTCCTTAATGAAATTGCGTCGGATTCTGCTTCCGATTTTAGATCTTCTTTGCTTAATGGTGTTTTAACTTATGTCGCTTGTTTGTATTAGTCTTACTAACCACAATCACATCTGGAACTTCGTTTCTGAGAAGCACCACTGCTCAGTTGTTTTGAATTTAATCCAAGGACTCCAGAATCGGGACCTGAGATGAAGCCTCCAACTATTATATGGTATTTCCTCAATACTAATCTACCGCAATTTAGGTGTATGTGGTTTAGAAAGAAACTTAATTTCCAATATGCAACAATTTATCTGTAAAATCTATTAGGACAGTAACAGGAATCCTGACAGGACACTGTCTCCTGCGGAAATACTCAAATTGTCAGCTACGGATATCTCCAGATTCTGTGGTGATCTTCTATCTGTTGAGGATATCATTTTTAGGGAAATACTTTTTCGAAAACTTTCTTGGCTTGTGCAAGAAAATTGGGTATTTCACCAGGGAGATTGTTTAGGTTTTGGCCATTTGAAGACAAATTCAACTGGTTCCATAGGGAACACGATGGGCCCGTGTTGGTGCCTGGTGTCTGTGTGATGGCATATCCATCATACCCCTGTTTAACCTAACCCATCCACAAAGTGTAAAGATTTCTTACATCCATCGCGTTCACTGAACATATTTTCGAGGGGACTAGATTTGTTTTTGAAATACAGTACGTTCTCGATTAACGCAACTCTCGATTCACGCAACTCCTCCATTTTCGCAACAGCTGAATTTACATCATTGTTGATGCAGCAATCGCAACTTTTCAAATAATTTTGACTCGATAACTGCAACTTTTGTTTTTATATAGTATATTTTTATTTACTCTGGTTCTTGGCTGTGTTTGTGTTTTGAGTTTTCCTTTTATCTGGGCAGTCTTTTGAGTGACTTTAACTGATGGTACGATGAAGTTGTATGAATGTATCTATTGAATGCAAGATTTTGTTGTTAGTTTAATGAATTTTGTTTAGGGATCAGTTGCTTGTATATTTCGAAAAATGGGTATTACAAAAAAAATTGTGAAACTATCAATTAGAAATAAAAGTGAAATTTTAGAAAAAATTAATAAAGGAGCTTCAATTAAATCAATATGCCGTGAGTATAATGTTCATAAATCTACAGTAAGCAGAATAAAATGAAAAGAGGATGCAATAAGAAAGTTTGTTTCCAATGCTGAATGTGCACCCGGAAAAAGGATTACATTAAGGGGGTGCAAATATCCTAAGATAGAAAAAGCTTTGTACAAGTGGTTCCTAAATCAATGAAAGCTAAATGTCCCAATTTCCAGCGAGGTTCTAAAAAGAAAGGCGTGCTCATTGCATGAAAAAATTAAGGAGAGGCCAGGATCTTTTAGTGCGAGCAATGGTTGGGTGACAAATTTTAAGAAAAATTTGTGGAGAAAAACTTTCAAATAAACCGCAGCTTGTACATCCTTTCTTGATTAAATTTAAGGAAAAAAGTCAGAGTCCTCGATGGGGAGTCATCAAATTTATAACACCGATGAGTCCGGGTTATTGTACCTAATTATGCACAACAAAACCCTTGTAGGTTTTGTAGACAAGCAAAGAATGAATCACGTTTCTCGTCTGCACTAACGCTTCGGGTTTGCACAAAGTTAAGCTATTCGTCATCGGCAAATCTATAAACCCAGGATCTTTTAAGAATTTTGACCACATGCCCGTTGTATACAAGGCAAATAAAAATGCTTGGGTGACGTTAGCATTCTTTGCACAATGGTTCGACATTTGTGCCTGCGGTAACAAAATTTTACCGGCCACAGGTAGGTGTTTTTCTCATACGTTTTTTGTTTCTTTTAGGTAAGACTCTTTCTAAGTTCGAAGGACTTCCAACAAAGGCGCTATTACTTTTGGATAACGCTCCTTGCCATCCAAAAGATGGCGAGCTAAAAAGTTATGACGGCATGGTCGTTGGCATGTGTTTTCCAGCAAATTGCACTGCTATCCTTCAGCCAATAGACCAGAACGTTATAAATTTGACAAAGTTGCACTACAAAAAAAGTCAATTGGCGGTTTTAGCTGGATGCGAGAGATCAGATCTTGAAATAAAAATTAAAGCATTCAATCTCCGAAATGGAATGGATTGCAGGCAAATTCAGTCAAAAAATGCTGGAATGTATTGATGGCTTCTCGTAATGATTGGGTAGATGAAGATGAGCCAGATAGAAGTTAGAGCTCAAATTATCAGTAAACACGCGGTCGTACAATCTATCTCAACCCTCTTCCATGATATTTGCGGCAGCAAGTCCATTTCCAATGAAAACATAAATGATTGGGTACGCGAAACCGTTTATAACAATGACGAAAGCTATAAAGAAAATAAATCAGTTGAAAGAGCCAGTGAAAGTGGGCCCGAGGTTGAGATTCCTGCTCCCAATATAAAGGCTGAGACTGCAATACAAGCTTTCAACACAACAATTCAATGGGCTGAACAAAATTCAGCCTCCATAGAACATACGTATTTGCGTACCTACATCTAAATGAATTAACTTCCTTTTGCTTTGTTTCTTATTAGAATTATAGTAGATTGAATAAAAAATTGTTGCATTAAATATTGTACATATGTATGTAAGGCTTGGTTTCCTGATTTTCACTTCTCATCTCGAATTGAGTCTAAAAAAAATTGACTCGGTTATTGCAAAAAACACGGTCATTGCAACTACCCTCGTTTTAATTAGTTACGATAATCCAGAATGCACTGTAGCTGCAAAGGTTTTTGAATAGAGTAGAAAATATCAAAGACATAAACCCAGTTTCACATAAATACACTTTAAGCTTCAAAGTTCGTAAAGGTATAAAGTGGTTCATGACAAGTTAACTGATAAAAGCTTTTTTTATACCATTCTATAAATTCAAATGTAATTAAGTCCAAAACATGAATTCAATTTTCTGAATAAATGCTCGAGCGTAAAATCCGCACAAAATGTAGATACGGAAGCGTTCATTAGAAAAACGCGTTGGACAGAAATGCAATCAGTTGGCCTGAATTTTTCGAGGGAATAATTTTGACAATCAGAGTCCTGTAAGAGCAGACCTACCTTCATCTGCATCAATTTAATAAAGGAAAATTTTAAGTGCAATACCCTCCTGTGAACGGTTTAAGGTTGTTCAATTACATACTCTAGATACAGACATCTTTACCGTAGTGTAAAGAATCAGTACAAGCATGTACAGAAAGAAACCGACAGAGACGGCTACCAAGAACCGGGCAATGAAAGTCTCTTGGTAGAAGTAAGCTGCGGTAAGGAAAAATGTATGGCAACAATAGACACCGGTGCCACGGCCTCAATCATCAGGAGGGATCTTGTGCAGAAGGCTTGGTTGCACAACACGAGTAGTTACAGTTTGCGAACAGTTACGGGTGAAACAGCTAAGCTATATGATGAAGTCCGCATAAAAATCCATCTGGCCGGAATAATCTTCTCTCATGTCGTCATCATTAGTACAGATCTCATGAAAAAAACATGGACTAGCATTCAACTTTAGGGCACAAACCCTGAAATGGCATACGTAAACGTAAACACTTTCGCCGTAAAAGTACTCAGCTGCCGAAATCAGAAACTAGAGTCTTCGTCGGAAGCAATTGTTAGACCAAACGTGGAACTCGACCCTGATAGACACCGATTCTATTTAATGGAGGCAGAAAATAAGAGAGACTTCATAATGCGAAGGACCTTAGGGTAGCCAAAGAACAGCATTCTAAATTCAAAGATATTCAGTGTGAAGGTGGAAAAGGAGTGGGAAAAAGTACACATATAGAGTCTACATATATCGACCACAACGAAAACAAGTCGTGCAACACCTGTAGCAACAATCCACAGTATGAAAATCAGGAGCAAAATCCTCAGCCTCTGTTATCTGGATCAAGAGCAGCGAATCCTGAGAGAAAAACTAAAAGGTTAGACGGAGAATATGGTGGGCATCGCCAGTGGTCATAATGAAGAAGAAAGACGATAGCATAAAGTTTTGTGTGGACTGCCGACGTTTCAACCATATTACCAAAAGCGTAGCGCTCACTTGAAAACGAACCCAGGAAAACGGGCCTCCTTCCGCCCGCAAATAAAACATCTGGATTACATTATATCAGTGGAAGAGGTAAGGACTAATCCGGATAAAATTAAAGAGGTGAAAATTTGGCCAGTCCGCAAAGAAGCATCTTAGGATTTTGGTGGTACTGCAAAGAGCATGCATCAACTTACGGAAAAGGGCTGACAGTTCAGGTAGTCGGGAGAGTGTAAAAAAGCATTTCAAGAACTCAAGCGGCAGCTGTACAATGCTTCCATCTGAGGTTACACAACATCCTAGCAATGTTGGGGTCAAAGCTCTGATCTCTCAAGTTCATGATGGTCAAGAGAAAGTGATTGCATATTAAAGCAAGGTGCTCTCCAAGCCTGGACGGAACTACTGTTTAACTCGTCGTAAATTTCTGACTTTAATTCTGGCAGCCAAGCATTTTTATAAGTACCTCTATGAGCAAAAGTTCACTTTTGGCACAGACCACTCAGCTCTGAAATAGCTACTACAGTTTGAGATCCCTAAAGGCCAACTTGCAAGATCGATCGGGCAGTATCACAAGGGAAAACTCTGCTCAAATTCTGATGCTCTTTCTCGTAGATCGTGCAGTGTTAAATGTGAACACTGCAACCGTATGGAAGGGAAAGAACAGGCCACTATCCAAATGATTAGGACTGAGCGAGTAGAGAGTTGGAGCACAGATGAAATCAGTTCCTCCCAACAGGCAGACAATGACATCGTTCCAATATTGGTTTGGAAGGAACACGAGCAAAGACCAGCTGGTAGAAAATATCGGGCCAGAGCCAAACTCTGAAGGCATATTAGGCACAGTGGGACTCGCTTTGTGTGTAAGATGGTTTGCTGAAGAGTAAATGGGAAAGCGCAGATGGTACAATATCTTGAATACAGCAAATCGTACCACGGTCCAGAATCACCGAAGTGCTCCATGGAATACATGAAGGCCACTTGGGTATTAACAAGACGTTGGAGAAGGTAAGTGAGTGTTTCTACTGGCTAAGTACAAAACAAGATGTCGGGAATTGGTGCAAAAAGAGTATAACGTATGCGGTTACCAGGAGCTCAAAAAATAAACCCATAGGGAAGAATGCATCAATATATGTAATGGTTACACCATCGCTGTCATGGATTACTTCAGTAAGTGGCCAGAAGGGTTCGCGATCCCAAATCGGCTGAAGCAGAACAAATCTGGTCAGGTGCGGCTAAAATATCTCTGCACCTGCTAGATAGGATTCAAAACCATGCGATAAAACTCATGAGTGAAAGAAATATCTTTGAGATAATGGACACCGTGTCCCACTCCGTTCTATCGCAATTTCCACTAGCAGTGCTATATAGACATCGCCAGTAGCATTCCGCCCCGTAACACCAATGGCCGCCTCGGCTTTGCTGCCAATGCTTCAAGCGGTCGACCCAATTTTGATGACACAGTCCAATGCTGCGTTATTCCGGCAATAGCGCGTCGAACGTTGACCACGACCTCGTCATCGGCTTGTTAGCGTATACTAAGGACTTGACATAGCCCCAGAGAAAATAATCGAGTGGTGTCAAATCGTATGATCGCGATGGCCAATTGATGAATGCTCGTCGTGAGATGGCCCAGTCGCCAAATTTCTCTTTCACTACTTCGAGCGTTGCGTCGCTTGTATGGCATGTAACGCCGACATGTTGGAACCATAGCTCGGATGTCTCGATGTTGTCGAGATCTGATCACAGAAAGTCGATTAACATCGCTCTATACGTGAGACCATTGATGGTAACGGTGTCTCTTTCTTCATTTCGGAAGAAATAAGGTCCGATGACTCCATGCTATAAAATACACCAAACAGTCAATCTTTGTGTATGCATTGATGCTTGGCCGAACGCTTGTGTATTGTGTTCTCTCCAATGATAGCAAATTTTCCTTTTTGACGCTGAGCCAAAAATCCGGGACTCTGACCAACATTTTCAGCGCCCAATTAGCGAACTCATGGCGTTGCTTATGGTCGTCCAGCTTTAATTCTTGCGTCAGCACAATTTTATATAGATTTAGGCCCAAAATACACCGCGAAATAGGCCGGGTTGACTGTCAGGTGATGCCCAATTCAGCTGATCGACGCCGATCGGCATTTCTGGGTCTTGCTCGATACTGACCGCTACGGCAGCTATGTTTTCTTCATTTCACATCAATCTCTGTCTGGTTGGTGGCTTAAGATGCAAAAAAGTGTACTTACACTCAAACTTTTCCATGGTGCGACGAATTATGTATCTGCACACGGAATCCAGGATGACGAGCGACCTCACGACGAAATTCACGTTGCATATTTACAACTGAGCCCGAACTTCGACCTAGGGTCGCGGCTTCAATTCCCAAGATTTAGGGATATTTCTTGTTTTAATTTTCATTATAAATTCACTACGGTGGAAGTAAGTGGTCCGCTAATCCAATAGCGACACCCGTTGACTACGCAATGTCAACAACAGACGAGGCTTGTAGCACGGCCCAGCAACTGAAGGGGGCTAGCGAAACGGCAGCAAAAAGAACGAGGAAACTGAGACTAACTTCTAGCCGCATTAAGCGCCCTTCTCTAAAGGCTTAAAGAGAAAAGCTGCCTGTTGAATTATGAAAAGGAACAGCTACATCATCTATAGCTGAAGAAAAGCGTCAGGCCCTACCGCCAAGACCACTGGAAGCTACATCTAACATGCCAGTTATCTTGCACTCTATCTAGGGGCAAGATACTACGTCAAATACAAGAGTAAGCTAAGCCCGTGGATCAGATCTATGCATTGCTAACGCACCTCCAGTCGCAATGGGTACGAACATGACGAAGCGAACCCTAAAGATCCTTGCGTTGAACGTAAATTCTTGATAAGAATCGAACTAAGAGCCGCGTTTTTAAGTTGCTCAAAAATTAAGCCCCTGACGTGCTGTTGGTTAGCGAAATAAATCTGAACAAAAAGCACAAAATGAGACACAGAAGATGTGTCTAAAATAATACGAAGAAACCGACCCAACTCCATACAATGTGGTGGTGTTGCAATCTTCATTCGAAAAGGCTTGCGATTTAAAAGAGTGTACAGCCGTGTAGTACGTAGGTTCCATGTGGAAGCATGTATCGTGTTAATCCCTCTCCGTAGTGGAAAGCGCTTGTACATGGTCTCCGTCTATGCGCCTGAAATTACTCAATCCGCCTTTTTTATTCCTAAGGCTGGAATCGGAGGAGAATTATTTCATAATCAGCGAATATTTAAACGCCAAACACAGAGATTGGAGAAATAATACGCCAAACACTAGTGTAAACCTACTGCCTAATTGGTATGGTCAGCACAGTGTTATGCACCGACTCGGTTTAAAAGCGACGTATAGTCCGTCGTTTCCCAGACACAGCTTCCATCTGGATCTTCTGTTGTGCGATACACGGATACAACTGACAGGAACAGGAACCGAAAACTATAAACTGTCAACGCACTTTCGAGTTTGATATTGCAGGCTCAGTACCAAAATAACAGTTCCCAACGAAATTGCTGAACTGTAGGAGTTTGTTCAAAGGTATTCCTGCCATTATAACATACATATGTAGAAGGGTACGTTGGGCACACTTCTCCACAACACTGACCTGAGCATTCTCCTCAATCTGGCTCTACCCACCTTCCCACAGGAACCTGTCAAGTGGAGAAACGATACCTCGGTGTAAACATACAGACAGAGAAGACACCTTCCACAACGCAACAAAAATGTCGACTTTGTCCCAAAAGACATCCACCCAATGTTCCACAGTGCCATCCCATTGAAAGGTATTGGGCTTTGGTCAAAGCTAAATTGAAGAAAAGTGCAAAGAGCAGTGTGCAAAGGACGTAAAAGATTTTAGTGCTAAATGGAAAAGAGCGTCCAAAAAGATTGCGGAATTAACTGTCACCAACCTTATGAAGGACATTCGAAAGAAGTTGAGGAATGAATGGGAACCCAAATAATTTTTTTTATTTTTTGTAATTGTGAATGAATTTAATAAAAACAGAGTTTTAAAGTAAATAAAAAAAATTTACAGGAATTATGAAAATATTTTTTTTTTACTTTGAAATTTCCAAATTCTATTCGTTTCAGTCCTTAATAAGGCCTTTGATATTATGGCTTAATATTTTTAATTTACTTATTTCTACTAATTTAATTTTATTTTGGTAGACGGCAGTTATACCCTATGACATGATAGATGTATAAATATTTTTATTCATATTATAATTGTGTGCTAAGTTTGCGCTTTGAATGTAGGTGTTATTAATGGCTCAGCTCTGTTGTTGTCATCTTGTGTCCTCTGTGCTACCACGTTGAGACCCAGCTGATCGCTGACATTTGTTTGGAAAATTTAATTTAAGCCTGATTCACAATGCAGCGTGGGAGCGAGACAAGTCTCGCGCGAGTTGTCAAAAAAAAGTTTCGATGAATGCAAATGTTCATCGCAACGTGTTCCTTTCGAAAAACTGAAAAAACTCGCGATGAGACAGTCTGAATGTGAACATTGACAAGATGTAAGAAAGAGACAGCTAGTGTTCGATTTTTATTTTAATTAAAAAGGCGCAATAATGCGCATTATTTTCAATCTTTGAATATGAAAAGAATTTGTGATAAGAAATTATGGAAAGATTTGTGATAAAAAAATTAATAAACTAAACAGTATACAAGTCGAAAAATTAATACTTATATAGAAGCAATAAAAGAAAAACCAATTTTGTACAATAAAAGCAGTAAGTTTTACAAACAAAACACTTTAAAGGACAAAATTTGGAGGGAAATATCCGTGGTTGTTGCAGCCGATGGTAAGACCATGTTGAGTTTTTTTTTAATTTGATTTTGTTTAAAATAACATATTACTTTTTCAAAAAATGATTACAAAACTGCATGGAAATCATTAAGGGACCAATTTGTCAAAGCCTTAAAAGAGACAAAGGGGAAGTTTTTCTTCTTAAGAGATACTCTCGAACCAAGGAAGTAAGTGAAAAAATACTTTTTTATATATATGAATATTAATCCTTCTCTACAACTTTCATTCCGTAACTTCGACACATCCATTGATATACCTAACAATGAAATATCGGCACTTTTAAGTGCCTCTTGCGAAGATTTGTTTGAAGACCAAGCAACATCTTCTTCGTCGGTGTGGAAGAATCTCACTGCCACAAGTCCTTCACCGGTATCATCCAAAAGAAGCAAAAGTGGTAGGGAAGACGATTACGTCTAAGATTTTTTGCCCGGTGTGTTAACGGAAATAAAAGTCGATTCAACCCTAAGAGGAGATAACGAACAATTTTTTGTTAGTCTAGCCAACATCGTAAATAAAGCTAACTTAAACGCAAAACAAACTCGTGAAATCCAAATAAAGTTATTCAATTTTGTTGTAGATGGAATCAATAGAATAACTTCGTTGTCTACAATTCGGTCAGCATAGTTGGAAGGACAGTAACTTGAACATTTCATAAATATTAATATGTTATGGAGAAGAACCGTGGCCTTGACAATTTTGTCGATGTTTGAAGGAAGAGCATGAATGTCGCTCTTTACAATTCTCCATCTCGAAGACAAAATACCAAATGCGTTCTCAATGGTTACTCGCGCATGAGAGAGTTTTCTTCTTCTGGTTGCAATTTTCCTACAGAAAACGAACAAAATTACTATTGTAATGTTTTCTTCCGTATGTTATGTATGTATTTACCTGGAAAAGGTCTCATAAGGTTTGGCCTTAAAGGAAAGGCCGTAACCTCCCACAAAATAGTAAGGGAACCTTATATCCGAAGACGGTAAAGTGGTCAATTTTGGAATTTCCAATTTGTTGCTTAAAAGAAGTTTGCCAAAAGAACTTTCAGCTAAAATGCCTCCATCACTTAGGCTTCCGTATGCTCCTATATCTACCATGGTAAAGGAATAACGTGCATGACAAACCGCCAGGAAAACAGTGCTGTGTCTTCCTTTAAAGTTGTAAAATATTGAACCGGCATTGGCTGGGCAGATAATGTTTACATGTTTTCCTTCGATCGCACCAATGCAGTTTGGAAGTTTCCAACGATTTTCAAATTCTTTCGCAATGTTCTCCCATTCAGTTAAGCTAGGTGGTGCTAAATAAATTTCGTTTAGCTCATCCCACAGTGTCTGACAAGTTTCATATACGACGTTGGCAAAGGTGCTAAGACCTATTTTGAAGCTAAAGGCGAAAACTTGTCAAGAACCACCATGTGCAAGATAACTACAAAATAGCAAACAGTTCATATTGCATTTCACATTAACAATGCAATTAATATTTATGTATATGCTCACATTAATGTTATTAACAGGCGACATTCCTAGGAGATTGGTTCACGTATGGAAAACTTATTGAGGCGAAAACAAATCAAATTAAGCAACATATCGAATGTTTTAGGACTCATCCGCACAGCCTTTTTAAACATTTCGCAGACTACATATTTTAATCTATGAAAAGTTGTCTCGAAGAATCCAAACTTGGTTCTTAGTTGACAGCTTGGTCTGAACCACCACCTTCTGATATTATTTTTTGATTTGTAGTATTTATAAGCCGAAAGACCAATCACTGTTAACAAAATTATTCTTTTTAATCTCTTTTTGTCGATCATTTTTGTAACGCAAATTAAAAAAATGATTAATCAATAAAAACAATAAAATGCCAGTAAACGAACAATGGTTGACAGCAACAGAGTGACAGTCATCTGATGTGGTAGTCAGAAAGAACAAGAATAAGATTATACGCGGTCGCTGTCAAAAGTATCCCATTCATTGTGTATTAGGAAACGATTTTATGACGGCAACGATTTCTCGGGCTAGATTCGTCTCGCTCTCATGCTGCATTGTGAATTTGGCATTGGAACCAAAACTCCATTGTTTTTGTTTTGTAAAAGTCCCAGCGAAGAACTCCAACGAAAACCTTTTTCCTCTACATACGAGTATAGTACATCCTATCATCTCCAACCAATACCTTAATGTTTGCATTTATTTCAACAAGGCTGCTTCTTATCTTTCTTCGAATTGATAAAGGAAGATCTTTGGATATATTAATACCTGTAGTTCGTAGTGATTTGGATTCCTTGAGCGCTGCAATCACCTGTTGTCTTGGATCAAGCTTTACAATAAAGTGTTTTGCTTCTGCGTTATTTGTTCTTATCGAGCTGAATGAGCCTCGACAGTGTATTTTTGATGGGATCTTTTTCATCCATACAGTCTGAGGAAGTAGTCTTTCCATAATCCAACTACAACTTCATTACCAGTTGTCTATGTTCATATTAGCCGGCTCCATTCTGACCTTGTACCCATGGCATATCCATTTTATTCTCTGATAAAAGGTCATTTCTGTAGAAACATCTCTTCATTTCCTTGGTCACGCGCTTCTCATGTATTGTACTTTCTTTTTCTTTCCGAGATGTGTGTGTTCTTCCTCATAGAGCTCACGAGCACCTCTCGCCCTTCGATCCAGCGAGACTTTATATGTATATTTCTAGTTCGGCTGTATGTACCTGCCAGCATTCATCGTCAAACCAGAGGTTTTATTTGTGGTCGCGTTGACAACATTCCCATTGATGTTCTACGGCTTGTGTATGGGGATTAGGACATTGGGAGAGCTTTAGGAGAAAGCGATCGGCAAAGATCCTAGCGATTTCTTCGAATTGAAGCTTTTCAAAGTTGAACTTTGATAGTCTTGCTTGACTACGTTGTGCCTGTGATATCAGCATATACATACAATAGTATGTGCCCTGGTTGCAACAAAGTAATGACCCGAGTCGATATTGGCTCCTCGGAAAGCAAGGACAACCAGAATGTTGGAGAAGTAACTGGTGTCGATCGGTTGACCACTAACTACAATAAGTCGAAGGCTTAAAATAACAGGATTCTGACCGTACAGGGAAATATCTTCCTTGAAGTTGCAGTCATTGCAACTCCGCTTTGTTTTCGCATATGGCGAGTATATGGATACGACTATACGAATTCTTTTAAAGAAACGCTCGTCAATTGGACTATGTTCTCTCTAATAGATTAAATCCGCATTTTCGAACTCTAACTCTTACAAAAATAGTAAGCTACAAATAGCATTGCTTTTAGACTTGAGAATTATCCGCTGGACACTTTATCTAGGACACAAAATGTCAAAGGAAGAATCGGGGTAGCTGGATAGAAGCTTGCGCTTTGTTGTAAAGAACTTCTAGAATCCTTGAAAGGAATTGAGAAACAACTAAAATAAGAAAATAATCCAATCTAGAGTTAAGAGAATAACTGAAAATTAAAGAAAGAATTATTTTTCGCAATTGTTTTATTATTAATAAATTCATTCTAACAAATTATTAAAAAAAAAAAATACATATAAAAATTACCTAAAAGGATACAAAATTATATATATTACCAAACAAAATAACGACTTAAAGATACAAATAATATATTAAATTTATTTCGTATCTATATAATCTCTTTTCAATTTTCTGAATATACAGAACTCTTTTTTTAAAAAATATATATATATATTATTAAAAATATTATAATAATACGCCTCTAATACAAATGATAAAAAAAATATAAGAAATTCCTAAAAAAATAATTTCACAAATGTAAATGAAGAAATTAAAAATTAAACACTGAATACCACGTGGACACAGTGGACACAGTCTAAAGCACACAGATGACACGAAACAAAAAGAAAATGAATTTCGCTAAATGGAATCGAAATAAAATTAAAATCATAAAAAAATGTTAAACAAAAATTTAGCTAAATATTATTATTAGGTTTTTTTTTTCAGAAAAAAATAAATTCTTTTTTTACGGTAAAAATCGCAGGCTTATCACGTTGCCGGTGGCTTCAGTAGACTGAGTTTTGTTGAAAGCGATGAAGAGTGCAGCCTCGGCGTTGTACTTCCACTTAAGATGAGCGGATTTGAGTATTCAGTTATAGGTTTCGAAAAGGAATTGCCATTTTCTGTTGATAGAAAATCCGGTATGGGTGGTGGCATTTCACCTCGGAACGGCCCAAATTGTGGTGTGTTACGAACCAGAGTCTCTGCCTTTGATAGACCATGTGCACTACTCAAAGAATCTCGGCCCTCGAGTTTTGGTGGACTTATTAGAGACGTATCAAGGACAGCCTTTCCATCATAGGTGACAACAGCTCCAGTTGGTAGTGGTCGCTGGCTAGTTGGTTTTTTATTGTCTGGCGGCAAGTAGTAGGTATCAATGCGTTCGGCTGCCAAAGCGATTTTGTCGTCTTCGAGTTCCTCTTCTTCGATTTCACTGAGGTCTTCTTCTGATTTGGGAGCAGTTAGTTTTGCAGCAGCACCATGCGGGTAGATGATGGTATCGTTAGTGCTGTCTGGGGGAGAAGGTATAAACATTGGCTCGAAATTTTGATTATCCGAGGTGTCTTGATTTAGAAAGAGAGTATCTGTTTCCATAACCTCATCAATTTCCGAGCCCGGATCGTCTCTTCGTCGCGAAATTTTCTCCTCCCTCTCTACAACATTATCAGCATCGGTTTTTCTGCGGATGATGGGCTTAAAGCCACCCTCCACTACCACTGTATCGGGCTTAAAACCTTGATTGATGGCTGGCTTCAGTGATGACATATCGATGTCTTCTTTGACATCCTTCCTGTCAAATGGAATCTTATACAGTATAGTTGGACCGTTTTTCACCTTCTCCGGGAGCAGAGGTTTCTTTTCCTTATTCGGCGATAGTCCATTAAAAGCGAAGACGAAATTCTGGACAGTTTCTTGAGGAACTGCATCACCATATGGCACCGGAATGACACTATTTGGTTTCGTCTTAGGCATCTTAAGCAACGGTTCGGTCTGTCGCTTATAGTCCAATTCTGTGGGCTGGCCTAGGAGCAAAACCGAAGCAATCGGAGGCATTGAAAACGGTTTTTCCTTCATGAATGGGTTTAGGATGGTTGGCTTACGATAATGATTAATAATCACCGAGGGCTGAGGAATAGCAACTGGTCTTGGTGCCGGCATCATAGATGCCAGCAGAGACGGTGGATATGGGCGTTTATTGGGAAAACGTTCCTTCTTCATGGGATATGGGCGACGTTTTATCGGTCTATAAGGCATACCGGCCTGAGGTGGAAGTAAGTACACTGGAGGTCCTATTTTCTGTGGCATTTTTGTGTCATGTGGTAGGTGTGCTTGTAGATTGATTTTGCTAAGATTTTTGACAGTTTCTCCACTTAATATCTCAGGGGCCGATGTCGACAGATGTGGAGATCGTGGCGGAGGTCTTGGTGGCACCAACTGCATTGATGATGATGACAGCAGTGTAGATGACGATGATGATGACAACACCGATGATGATGATGATTGTGGCGGCACCTTGCCATTCTTTAAACTTTCCTCGAGAGCCTCAGCAGCGCGGATCCCATCTGAAATCAGTTTGGTTATTTCCGATGACTTCGTAATTTCAAAACTCAATTTTGGCGGTGTTCCATTCATATTGTGATTTTTAATCAAATCAGTTTGATGCTTCAATAAAAAATTATCGTTAGGGCTGACCTTAGTTTCATGTCGAATCGATGATTCGGCGGCGTAATCCTCCTCCGGTAGGGCAACAACTTCATCGATTTCAGATGCGGCTTCTTCCTCCTCACAGCTATCGTGCACGGTTATCTTCCATCCAAGGTAGCGATGAGTGAAACAATGATAGTAGACAGTGTCCGGTGTGTTTCGGTCTGGCGTCCAAGTGATCACACCCGGTTCACCCTCATCACATTCAAGAGTGAGGGTACGTTGATAGGCACCAAACGATTGGAAGTCATCGGCTGGTGGCCCATCTACATCTGGTGTCCAATTACAAAGACGTCCAACACCAGTGGGTGTGATCTTTCCAGACCGTGATCTGTGGACGCCAGCAAAGATTCGAACACCCTAAAATGGAACAAAATCAAAAAAGATCCAACTTTGGTATCTGATTACTAATTGACTACTTACCGCCTTTTCTTCGTCGGTTTTGTACTCATAACCACCAACTGGATCGTCTGTAATATAGAAAGGATGGTACTTGGCTGGAATGTCTGGATTTATTCCGCCTTCAACAACAAATGTGTATGTTTTGCCTCGAACCAAATGAATTTCGGGTATGAGTAATCCGTTTATGTACCACGAGATACCCCAACCAACATGTCCTACAACGAAAAGTAAATCACAAACAGAAAAACTCATTCAGTGACAGGACATAGGACACCACAAATAGATTTAATGCAATCGAAACCTCAACCAACCGGTAATTGCTGGATATCCATGTTTTCCGCCAGTCGGTCCCATTTGTGCGTAAAATACTCCATCCTCTGGTTCATAACATTGAATAGCTGGAATATCCCATGCTCCATTTGTATTTGCTGGCTTTGGTGTTGGTACAATTCGACGTGGTGGGGACAGACCAGTTTCTTGCTTCTTATTCGGCCTCTGGAGTGCTTGTGAATTTGGTCTTTGAGTTCGATTATCATAGTACTCCTCTTCTTCTTCCTCTTCAGGTTCTTCCTCTTCATCTTGACCAGGCTTTTCACCCTCTGGCATTGGGCAGTTCCATGTCGGTTGACGACTAAAATTCACCAAGTGAATGTTTTTCGTAAAATGGGAATGGAATGAAACCTCATCGCGTGAATTTAGTGGTCCAATAGCCCAAACAATAGCTTGGGATGCATTCTTAAGTATGGGCAGATCCAAGCTGTCCGCAGCTCTTAAATAACGATGATATGTGACAATGGAATAACCATTGATTACGGCGGCATTCAATAGTCGAACGGAATTGCTGCCTTTCTGAAAAACAAAAGAAAATTTCCACTTATTCGAATGTTCTCCACAGTGGGCATTTAAAAATGATAAATACCTCGATGTTGTCATCGGGACAACTACCACGTTTACCAGAACACTGTGACTTGTCGTCCAGGTAATAGTCCACGGCATAGCCCTTGCCGGTTTCTTTGTCAACCCAAGCGACTGCGACATCAGATTTAATCATCTCCGGACGATCTTTGTTTGGTGAAATTCCAAAGGCCATGTACTCTCTATCCTCTGGAAAATAGAAATAAGAGAACAAGCATGACTATTAGTACGCTTTGTCATACAAATTTTCAAATGAAAATTAAAATGAAAATTTGACATAAATGAGCTTAGTAGGACGTAGTTTTTAGAGTTCTGAAAACTTTGAATAGGATGCTAACTACAATACTAATCTGGTGATGGCTGAAGATATCACCTTGTTATCACTGATACATCGCCGGTATAAAGTACGAAATCAGTAAGGACCACACTCCATTCAGCGATCAATTTTAGAGTCTGCTGCATCTTTAGATTGACGTTTAACAAAGTATATAGCGTAGAGATATTTACTTTTGAATTAGCAATAAATCATAGGCAAAATGGAAGCAGTTTCCTTTTTTAAAATTCGACGAAATTATCCGTCACAATACATATCAAAGTGCTCATCGAAGAGTAAAGGAAAACCAGGCTTTTTTTACCTAGAGACATGGCTTTGGACTAGCCATGTGTTGCAAGCTTCCAAATCTATAGCTTTGAAAATAAGCTGCCGTCACATCAACACAAAAGATACAAAAAACACTTAAATGAGTACCTCATAGGTCCATTCTAGGTCCCACCTATCATCAGATAATCGAATTGTGCTTGCACATATTAAATGCGAGCATTCAAGTTGATTGAGCCATATCAAAACCGTGGTTAGCTTGTTAAAGTTATAAGCGTGACAGATACGTTTAAGGTATTTCGAACTGAAGGCAATAGGACTTTTTAAGGAATGTCATTTTGCTGAAATATACAATAGAACATGACAAATAAACCCCTAATGGGCAAAAAGCTGCTTTCATTGACTCGTTTGTCCGAAGAGTTGTAGAAAGGGGGTTTCATCGTTTCAAACCAACAAAAGCCTCGAATAAGGTTTCATTTACTATTCTCGATCCGTAAATGAACTTGGGATCTAAATGCGAATATACGCCCCTTAAAAAACCAGTCCAATAGAACAATTGGGGGAAGTCCTCGACTGCTGCTAAGCAGATATGACCGATATGACTGCTGCAAAGAAATATGATGGGACAGGCCGGGCAAGAAGAGGATGACAACTTGCAACACACACGGACTTGATTGCTTCTCGACAGCAACAGTAACAAACAATAAAATTGACAATATTACAAAGCACTTTTCCACTAAAAGTTCAAAGGAGACCATACAGGATGATATTGGGGAATACACACAGGTTCATCAAGGTCGGTAGAGACCCAACCGAGATTGAATTCAATAGTTTAGTGGTGCACTTGAAGATGTTTGAAATCCCTTTCCAATTATATGTTTCTATTTCTTATACTGCTAGAAGATATCAAAAATTCTTCGGCCGGAGCATTGAAACCCAATCACTCTACATATCCTAACCATCTGATAGCGACTGATATGTACTTTTCTTTCCAGGTCGGTGTCGCTCGTAGAATCGCAGTTCTATTTCGTCCCACAAAAGCCATCAATGTAAATGGGACTAAGACTACTTACAGAATATTACATTTAAAATGACAGAGGATATCTTTAACCTCCTGCCCTTAAGTTTATGTTTCTACATCTTGGAGCAAGACAAGAACTGTTAGGGCCTTATAAAGAGTCTCCTTAGTATTTCTTGGCATTGGCGTATTAACCTATTGTGCTTTCATAGGTTAAAGAAACAGCGATTAGAAGTTGTATGTTAACTCTTTGATATCATTATCACAGTTAATAACGAACCAGAGGTACGAGCATACCAAATCCATAAATATTGTACTTCATAGATATGATCTTCTACTGTGGCGCTCCGTCTGCTTCGTCGATGTTGAGGCTTGATTTTGGACTTTTCCAAAGCCAGATTCATTTTTGCCACTTCCGTTTTAATACTTTCAAACGTACTGGGATAGCTCGTAACATTATACCAATGTTGTCAATGGCCATCAGTAGTTTGTCATTTGTGAATCTTTTACATATCAGCGCTTCATCTCGTCCAAGCCCTTATTTGACATCAAGGTTATGGGTGATGTCATTTTGAAAAACGTAGCATGTCTAAACTAGACATGTATCTGTATAGCTCGTTTCGAAAAGTGGATGGTAAACACATCTGTAGTGTAGAAATTTGTGGACTTACAGTATCTAAAAACGCACTGATGGGGGGTATCAAATCGTTGAAAAATGGTTTCAGGGATTTTCACAATGCGAGAAGATATTGCACAGGGTCTTTCATTAAATGCGCTCCATTTTTTTTAAATAAAAAGACGTGTGAAACACGATATCACTTGAATGTCCATGGAACAGTTTGCTTGACTAAGCTCACTGGAGCCAATTTTCCATGACTTTTCCACATAATTCAGCCAATATTCCAGCAACATGACGTTGAATATTTACCTCCGAGTCCTCTATAGCTTTTGATTCCTTGGCATTGGCTAAAAACTTAATGTAGCCTCAAAGAAAATAGGCTAAAGTAGCTGAAACACACGATTATTTGACATTATCATTTCTGTTAATAAGACAATCATCGAAGTTCATCTTCACTAGCTCGATTGTGGCACCCTCTGTGCGACAAGTTAAAACCACATATTCTCCAAGCCGTCCAGTTCTAATTCATGCCAAATAAAAATTGCTTGACATGGAGCAATAATGGTCTCTATTGACGGTAACTAATTCGTCTCTATCGTCTCGGTAGAAGTACGGCCCAAAAACCACTCGAAAGAGATAATTTTTTCCTATACGATGGCTGCAGTTAGAATACTTCAAACTCAGTTATGACCAATTGCACTTGATTATTAACAAACTCATTTCATCAAAAATGTGCCTCATCACTAAGTGAAAATCGGGATCTTCCATCGCCTTCAATTTCACCTAATCAGCGAAAGTTTGACGTGCATGATGGTCATACGGCTCAGGCTCTTTGGTCAATATGATCTTATTCGAACGTGTCGTCAAGTCCTTTAGGAAACTACGCCACATGGACGTCCGAGATATGTTTAGGTCTTGACAACAGCTCGGAGTCGATTGATTGCGATTTCGACCTACCGGCTCGCGTGCAGCAGCAATATTCTCTTCACTTCTGGCGTTTCACTATCTTACTGACAAGGCAATATTATGGACCAAACACTCTATTGGTCGCTTATCGGGGCGATTATAAAGACTGAAAACTGCAGTAGTTTATGTGATTTGTAAAAACGTATACCATTCCATAATTAAATGGTAGACATTCTGATGGCACGTTTGTGCATCTGTCAAAAGGTATAGGTAATTTCAGATAATCACCACAGGACACGCCCAGTGTCTAATGAAAAACCCTTTAGTTAAGGACTTCTCTACTCATTCGCACGTTGTCCATTTAGATAGAAATGATGACTCCTCCAGCCGGAGCGCTACTATTCATTCGCTCTATATGTCCTTGCTGTTTTAATCAAGTCCATGTCACCGTGTGAGCTGTACGTAGTGTAGCCCAAGGTTATATTTTCTCCTCCAAAGCTCGTTAATGTAAACGGGACCAAAAATCAATCAAAAAGTTTTTTTTTTTTAAATGATAAGAGATAATCATGGTCTTACATGGATTGTCAGTAGTCGTCTTTGACCCGACCATTTTATGCAATTATCTTCTTGGAATTGACAGATGTATATACTTCTTCGTTTGATCTTTCATGAGGTGTCATAATCAGAGTTCACATCGGAGCTGAGGTAGACTCAATCTGTAAATATTGTATTTAAAATTTATGGCTGTCTAGTGTGACGATTTTGTGTGTCCTTTTATGTGGACAACATACACCTTAACCCATTTTAGTCGTTTCGGTTTCAAAAACTTCAAAAACAGAAGTGACTGATTACTGATATCGCAACCTTAAGAGCGCTTACTCCAATTTTCCGTCGTAATAATCGATCCACCAGACGACAAACTATGGATAAATTCGAGTCACATATTCACTATCGAATGTACCTGTGCCAGTTAGACAATGCACCGATTGAAGTCAATACCACGCCGTTCACAGGAATTGGAAATCTCTCAGTCCACATTGTGGCGAATTTTGCGTAAAGATCTCCTGCACCCTTATAAAGATCAAATTAACCTAAGAACTGAAGCAGGTTGATCATTTTAATCACAGAAACTTCCCCAATTTGAAGAAAATCTTGAATTTGACCGAATTGAAAATCATCTTCAGCTATGAAGCTCATTTTTGGCTTAACGACTTTGTCAATAAGCCAAATACGAGTATGCATCATTAGACAGCAAAAAACCCATACGTATTTGAAAAAACTCCATTGCATCCACAAAAAGTGACCGTGTAGTGTGGATTTCGTGCCGGAGGTGTGATTGGACCGCATTTTTTCGCCGAATAAAAAGGATCGCTATGTTGCTAGACCATTTAGGAAGACCATTTTTAGCCAGAATTGAATGGACATATCAATGATATGTGGTTCCAACAAGATGGTCCCACATGCTACACAGCTGTTCAAGCAATTGCTCCAAGTGAAGGCGAAGTTCAATAATCGTGTAATCTTGAGAAATAGTCCAGTCGAATAACCATCTCGCTCATGCTTGGATTTCCTTTTATGAGTTACATTAAGTCGTTGGTTTATGGATCATATGAACAAGATGAAATCCCCGCTCTTAAATTTAACATGTGTACTTCAGCCCGATATCCCAATTCGATGTTTTATTTTAATAAAAATTCATATGTCCTTATTGAAAAACCGGACATACGAGTATGCTTTTTACCGAGTCAGATTTTGCAATCTTCACTTTTTTTGATCACTTGGACGACCATGATTTTAGTTCACTGTTAAGGTGATTGCCATGTTCGTTTTATATGTATACGAGTATATCGTTGTGAGGAAACCGTGTGCTATTCTGCAATGGAACCAAACCTAAGCTCTTTCTCAAACTTGGCTTCGTCTAGCTTTTGCATTCGACTATCCTTCTTTCCTATTTTAACGTTAAAATCGCCATACTTAAGATTTTTCTGGTAGGTTGGGGAGACATTACTTAGTAGCATTGTATATTACTGAAGCGTATGCTCTTTACAAAAACGGACATTCAGATTTTAGACAGATACAACTTTGAGTGACTATGTAGTTATTTTGACAACGTCACCACCGCTGAAATCAAACGAGGGATACTCGTAACCCTGGTTAATTGCTGTTTCATTGGGCTAAGGATGCAATTGAGTAGCAAACAGTTTAAATGACTCTAAGCACCCGTTTTCTGCTCTCTACCTCATAAGCAAAGATCTTATCAAGAATAGATAAGCCCATACTGACCTCTATTGTGAAAATTTGTGGTCGAAAGCATCTTATGTAAGTTGGCATTGATGACACCTAGTCAATATTTCGAAAGGATTGGTTCAATCAATGGTGGAAGCTAATACGGTATAGCACATGTAATCTGCAAGGTAATATTTAGAATATGTACATATGTATACATATACCAAGATATAATCAACAAAATTGTGGCAGTGTGGCGCATTTGTTAAATTTGACGACGAATACGCCAGAAGCCCTTAATTCGATTCCCAGGATATATAGCAAAATATAGGAAAAGTAATTGTTGACATCAGCATCTCTTTTCAGCTGTCTATGGCAAAGCACTGCCCGAGAAATAGTCTCTTATTTTTCCGTCGCTCATAATCGGCAAAAAACCATAAATCCTTCTCTCTGTCCAGAAATTGACAAGACGAGGATCCATTCTAAATCAGATATGCAGATCATGAAAATCTTTTGAATACTTATCTCAACGTACATTCAAAAGCACATAATCTGAATGAATTAAGCAGAACAATCAATTCAAATGGCAGATCAGTGATTTTAACAGGAAATACAAAATATTTAACAATTAAAGGCGAAAGAGTAGCTTGGAGATGAGGAATTTGAAGAGCAAGAGAAAATAATTTTCTTTTGCTATTTCAAGCGACATTTAAGTGGCTGTGAATACTGGACTTCAGAATACAATCTCATCTGCAGAGGTTATAGAAGTATTTACCGCAGATATAAAACTCCACATTGCGATTCGTAAAAAAAAAATCATTTTTTTGGGAAAGTCTTATCACTGGAATAATTCCAGTGAAGTCTTTAAGACTTCAATGAAATCCGTGTGAAGTCTTAAAGACTTCAAAGAAATAGTCTTAAAGACTTCAACTGAATGCCTTCAGAGAATGCTGTGCAGTTACAAAGATTTAAATCAAGGACTTCAAATTTGAATGGTGATTTAGTTTTTGAAGCTAAAGTTCAAAAGCGAAGTCAATTGAATGAATTCTAAAACATGAAATATTTGCTGTGAATTCACGGAATGCATTACTGAAAGATTGCATTCTTTTACAACTCTGCCGGACTGGATTGAATTTATTAGCGATTGTCTGTGGATTAGTTATCCCAACTCCACTCAATCTAGAATGTTAACACCGATCCTCATTACCATTTTCACGCCGCCAACGTAATATTCACAATTTCGAAACTGCTGCCCAATCTGGTGGTCATAAAAACCATATTCAAGTTAATCAAAAAATTTATTGGAATATGGTATCTATCTAGCTGTCAATTTTGTCCACTAATGCAATACCAAAAATAAAGAAATACAAATATCTCTCTCTGTTGTGGTTATTGCGGTACGAGTGGAGGATGTATGCATCTACTGCACGCATACCTTCACGCACGCTCACCACTATGCAATTATTATGCAAGCATAACAATTACTACGAATCCCGGTCCGGATTACAGCATCCACCAACCGGTGTCTACTGCTGGACCGAATACTCGTCGACAGAGTTAGATGATCACTGGTCACTTGGGCTACCAGTTCCCTTTGCTTTACACTTTTGTGGCAAATTTATGCACAGATACACACTTAAAGCCAACACCATGGCCACTGGTAATATGAGAGTTGTCTAACCATAACGAGATCATTGGTGATCACAGATCGCCAGATACTCATACGAATCCCAGGAATGGAAGTGATGTAGAAGGTACGTGACCTGTTATATCACTTCTGACTTCCTATATCTTTCTTTTCCGTTTATCTATGTGTATTTTCTTCTTTTTCTCTTCTTCTTCTTGTTTCTCGGGGCCAACATTTCACTTTTATGCGGTTTCACGCAAGCGCAGGTTGTAATGGTTGTAATACCTTCCACTATATAGCGCGCCGCGTCGGCGCAATAACCTTTTTAACGATGGTGTAATGCACCGCGCGGTTTCTTGGCGATTTTGCTTCTTTTTTTTTCGACTCTTTTGCATCTCACGAATGGAAGACAAGTTGATTGTGTAATTCCACATACTCTGTGTACTTGAAGTTTGCTAATTACGGACACATGTGTCATGTTCGTATTCGTATACCATTTGATAGCCACTGTAAAATGGTTAACAAGCAACAATAAAATTTAAAGAGTTTTTACACTTACCCAATTTGGCAACAAGTTGAATGACGATACTTTCACCGGCAACAGCCCAACGCACCTCGAACGCCAGATCATCGTAAAGTACTTCGCAATTTAATTTCGACTGTAAAAGTAAATCGTAACTCTGTTGAAATGAAAAGAAAAGGAAGAGAAAAAGAACGAAAAGGGAGGAAAAAACGAATCAAACCAATTTGCTCAAGTTGATAACTACAGTAGGTAAAGCGCATTGCAGCGATCAATAACCGTAGGTATGTATGCGTAACGCCAACTGTTGATTTACTTGGGAAACTTTTTTTTCAATTCAAAACAGTTTCCGGTGGTTAAAAAAAACAACCATTTGGTTGGACAATTCTCCAGATATTTTTATAGATTCATTAAGTTTTCGGGTAAACGCTTGAATACGAGTAGTTATTTTGAAGTTAGATCTGTGCTTCGGACAAAGCAAAAATTGACAGCGAAATGGGAAATGTTAAAAAATATGAGGAGAATGTAGTGAAATCAGAAATACTGGAAAAACAAAGATGATTCTCCTGTGCTGACGAGAAGCTTTCCACCTTTTTATGATCATATGACCTAACAAATGTCTCTATGAAACTATGAAACAATATATGTATGTGTGAGAGGTTAAGTAATATGGTTTAAACACATACGAGTAAAACAAGTTTCATCTTGCATTGCTTCTCCAAATCCTTGAAGAGCAATGTAAGGGAGTTAAAAGTAAAGGCCGGAACTCTACACATCCCAAAAAAAGTGAATTTACGAACCTTACTATTAAGACAGCGTAATGAGAATAAAAATTGTAAGTATGCAGACGGATAAGAAATATTTGAAAAATTATCGGGTCTATTGCCAACGTATCTCTGCTGGAAAGAGTGATATCTAACCTTTTATATCAATAACAAAAAAGAATTAATTTTCCCCACTCTCCACGCTAAATGGCTTATAACTATTGTAGTTAGGAATTTTCGGACTTTAATCGCAATATGAATTATTCACTTGACGTTCAATTTTAAATGGTTTGCTTTTTAAGGAATTTTATTTCATAAAAATTAATTTCACTTGGGTAAACCATCGCCACACGGATAAAAGGAGAGTAAGACGACGCCACCATGGAAGTGAATGTAGTTGTATGGACACGCTACTGCTCCAGGCACTTCTTCTGAACAATGGAGGAGTGATCCGGGGGTGAATATAAATGATAGTGCATTTGAGCAATTAGTGGTTTTAAGAAATCGTCCAATGTTGTTTTTAAGATCCAATCTGGATCGTCCAGAGAATGTCACGTAAAGTCGATATATAACAATACGCGTTCAAAAACCTCAGTAACGAAATTTCGGAAATAGAGCCCGATACTTGAACTTGCAAACGAAGGCGTACAAAATGTACTATTCTAGATTGGGGTTAACAGCGGAACTCATAGATTAGATGGCAAGTATATCAAAACTGATAATTGATCACGAAACTGTGAACATTCTTGGCGCCTATGTACTGCAATAAAGCAGTCAATAATTTGAAAATCAAATTTCAAACTGTCGGGTCTGTCATCGTGGACCATTTCAAAAGAACAATATGCTTATCATCGGTGCAGATACGTATACGGATACATTTTGGAATCAAATTGCTGATATGAACGCTTGTAAATAGCATGATCTTACTAAACATGGGAGACCAGACTACTACAGGGTACCATTCATACTTGAAAAAATAACGTGCAACGAAAGTAATAGATCTAAAATGGACCGTTAGCGTACCATTAGCAAATCAACTCCAATTTTTGCCATCCGAATTTTTCGTGGAGAAAGGAAAGATGCCTACTCTGTGCGCTAAATATGCAAGATTAGTTCCAGAATCCTATTCGAGTAAACCAAGAGGAAGAACACGCAAGATACGACTATGTGGAACAACTTTGATGAAAAGTAGAGTTGCGACCCCAAAAAGGGTGTTTAAGTTAAACAATAATCATTGCAAAAAAGATGCGAAAAACGCGTTAGCTAAAGCACGATCAAAAGTAGATGCTTTGTGTCTGAAATTAGAAGAAATACCCTTACAACCTAACATATAAACAAGAAAGTCGATCAGCGAAATATATTTAGCAGGAGCGCTTTCTCACACGGTACAACGAAATTTGCAATATATGGAAAGAATACTTAAACGCGCTAATAAAGGAAGATTTCCCGTACAGGACTGTTCCCTCGGTATGAGCGAACTAGCAACGTCAGATTTATTCGAAGCCGAAGTACAGTCGGACCGCGTCACATGTCCTCCGGTATATGGACGCCAATCAGGAATCTTGCATTTAAATGCATCTCGGTATTGTTCAGTAATTTGATGAAGCGACCCGATACCTAACCGGTGGAGGAAGAGCTCTCTTGTTCCACTGTATAAATTGCCACAATTACCGATCTGTGAAACTAATGTCGACGCTTTGAAAAATAGGGACAGAGCGTTTGTTATAAATGACAGTTGTTCGTCCAGCTTTAACATGATAGACATACCATAACAGTGTTCAAGAAACAAAAAAAAAAACATAGAGGGAAATGAAAATAATACAAATGTCAGCTGGTGTGACAAAACGCGATCTAGTAAAAAGGACGCACATTCGCGGAATTCTCCACATTAAGAAACCGATAATCGACAAACTTCAGGCTCAGCAAATCGGTCATATTCGACAAAGGTCGTGATGCCACCCAAAATTAATAAAGGCTCAAATTACACCCGGTATTCGAAGGACGTGCCGAGGGGAGAATTATAGTATCTCTCAAATGCAAAAACATCAGAAAACGAGGCTATCTAGAATAGAGCCTGTGGAAAGATTCTAAAGCCTACGGATCTAGCCAGCCCGAAAAGTGGCGCGGTTACTGTGCAGATACGTGGGAGAAATATGCAGCATTAGAGGTAATTATGCGCGTCACGAATTTTAATGTTTAAAAGAGAAAAAAATAATGAAGTTAAGAAGTTACGAGAAAAGAAAAGAAATCCGGAAAAATACTAAATAAAACTGGGTTCCGGAACTTTAAAAATATGTGTAAATAGAAGCATTCAATTGCTTAAGGAGTCTTGAAAACTTAGCTGGAAAATATTAGCCGGAGCAACAATACACCTAGCCACTAACAACTCGGCGGTTACTACGATACGAGTACTTAAACCAGCGTCGAATTCCACAGTAATTGAAATCGCATTGTCAGCAGAGATTTTAAGTGTGAACAAGAAAATAAGGACTTGGTGATGTGAGTTAGATAACCCGAATATAACCCCTCCTATTTGACCTCTACTAAGAATCATTTGAAATGGAAAGAGTACTAAAAAATAGTCATCTTCATTAATGAGACGGATTTTTTCATTCCTTTCATGAGACGACAACAACAAGCCAATGACAGAGACATTATTTCGGCGAGAATATCGTACCAAAACTAAACTTATATTCGCTTTGTGATCGGCAGGATTAAAGGCTACTTAAAATCTAAGCCAGAGATTTAGAAGACAAGTTCAGCAGTGATTGTGTTGTTACTTATTTTACTGATTAACCTTCTTCGACTATGGACGGGGTATTCATCCAAGCACCATATTGCCCATGACTGTGGACCCTATTTAACAACAATATTAAATCACGAAATGAACCAACGCATTTGTCACCGAGAACAAGCAACTGCTCGATTACTTCTTTTCGATCTATGTAAAGTTTATCACAAATTTTTTAGGCGCTGAAAGGTGAGATAGAGCCTAAAATACTCGAAAGAATGCTCAGATATTTAACCGCCAAAATGCGCTTTGACGAAAACAGCCGGAACCAAAACGTTTTATGAATTTGGTGTTATGCTGTTGGTAACTCTTCCTATCTTTTTTAAAACTATGTTTCTAACTTACAGCACAATGCACGACTACACCTACTGATGGGAAAATTGAATAAGAGTAACAGACGCAATGGATAAAATAACGATACCGTAGCAAACATAGAGGGTTCTTGACGCAGACTCTTAAGGAACTCTCCAATAAACGGTTTCATTTCAAATAGTCGATACAACGCCATTACCTAGAATGAACCGATACACGCTTCCATGGGGCACTGAAAATATTCGGATTTACTAATTTCTCCTCATCGTTCAGGATTTAAACTATTGGGCCACGGAATTGCTGGTAAGTACTGAAATGCCAGTAGCGCAAGAACAAATAAAAATATAGCTTCTTTAAGCACACAGTCTGAATGAAAACCCAGGTTTGTCGGTCTAAGGAATTAGGCATATCACAAACAACATTTGGGCTGAACGCATCATTGGACTTTATTCCTTCGAAAATGAAGCGCATGTAATTGTAACCGTGAATGGATTGCTTTATCGAACCATGATCAATGAATTTTTTTTATGACTGCTCTTGAAGGCATGGGTATGCATTGTTTTTATTTCCAAGAAGACAGCACAAGTAGCGGAGCTATTACTCTTTTGCGAGAAATGTTTGCGGTCCGAGCTATTTTTCGAAATACTACAACGAAACGTTTTTTTTTACAATCAGCACGCATTAAAGGAATTGTGCACACTTAGTTTGTCCATAACGCTGGCGAAACAAAATTAGGGAGGAAAGAAAGAGAGGTACCGATGTACTTTGGTTTTGAATGTTTGCAGGTTATAATAGCAAGGACAATGCAAGTCGTACGACTAAGGAATGAATCGCAATATTTCAGAATACGTCCGAAAATGGTTTAAGGGTAAACTAATAAGCATTCATAGCGAGACAGTTGAAGTCAAAGCTTCAAAACCTTCAGTGGCGGAATACTACTGCCAATTTCGATGTAGTACTGATGGTAAAAATAGCGATAAAACGAGGTAGAACAGGAGGCTTTTCGTCTGTGTTCTCATGTTCACCGATGAATTTTCTTTCGTATGGCTTTGTATCTTACCTTTTTACTAGTAACTGGCCAAATGTTAGCATTGTGCTAAAATTTTTTGCGGATGAATGTCTCATATATCGAAGACAGATCAAAGAGAGAAAAGTATTCGTTACATTGTTCGAGGAAACCTAGACACTTCGCATCATTTTTGGTAGCATCAAACAGAAGCTCCTGATGCCAAACTCTGTCAAATGCCTTTGAAATATCAAATTCAACTAATTTTCTTTCAGCGTTTTAATGACCCTAGAAAAATGAGACGTAAGTGCAATGGGTCTGTAGGAGAAGAAAGAATAAGATTCGCCTCTTTAAGGGACGGGCTAGACAAATGCTGTTTTTCATTTACTCGGAAATAGTCCTAAAGAGTAGAAGTGATGAAAAGGCTCACAAAGAAATTTTGCCATCGTCGAAGAACACCTCCACGGGAGAATGGGAGGTATACCATCTGGACCAGCGAGTTTGTGTATATTAAGATCTTCAAGTATCCTTCGTACCACACAAGTGCGAAAGTGGCTTTCTTCCATTTAAAATTCGACACGCTCAAGTATACCCGTAGACAAGACACAATCTGGAAATGGTGAGCTAGATTCAAAGTGAGTAGCAAGCAGATTTGGCTTGTCCAAAACGCTGACAGCTGGTATGTCATTATAAATGAGCGTTGATATGGAGGATGAACCAGAATTTCTAGTTTCACATGCTTAAGAAAGGCGTTGCGGTCATTCTTGGTACTTTTGAGCATCCTTCGCTTTTCCTCTGTCGGGTTGGTCTAGTGGGACCGAAAAAACAATTCTCTAACCCTGACACAGCTCAATTAATAGGACGGGCTTTCTTTTGGTTTGATACTTCTAGTCCGATGTGGAATAAAGGAGCTCCTTCCACAGAAAGTAGTGTTTCTGATCATATCGGCAGCGGCACTCACGTCGTTATCAAATAAACAGAACTACCAGTTAACACCCCTAAAGAAGCCGTTAAATCTGATCAAATTGGCTCTCTCGTATCACCAAACATTATCTTTTCTCTAACTACGTGGCCAGTATATAAGAAATAAGCGGATATGATACAATGGTCCGAAGAGCCTAGATAGGAGTAGCGAGAACACTACTTCGAAATCTATGTTCACACCATGAGTTGCTCTTACGGATGCGACAGAGACAACATTCTGAAAATCTAGGATGTTTCTAAAGAACTTGTTGGGAAATAAAAGGAGGCCCAGAAGAAAGAAAAATGAGGACGAAGAATTTATTTGTGATGCAGCGATGAGGACTTGGAGAAGGTAAAAATGAATCCACCATATAACATATGTACAAATGTAAATGCTGCCAAAAAATGTAAATCGAATCATACCCTACATCTGCATGAATTGCCTTACAAATGTATTTATTTATTTTTTAATGGATGCGCGTGGTCTTCACTTTTGTTTCTTTGCAAATCCCTATGAGTTATAATTACCATCTAAGCAAATTGATTAGATTGTTCATAGCACCACAACCAAATAATTTTGTTTATCTTAATTTTAAGCAGTATGAGTTGAGTATAGATTAAATGTTTTATAGCTCCGCGCAAAGTGTGATTATTTTTATTCGTATTATTTTTAATTTTATCGCATCTGAATTGTTACAGACCAAAAGGTTAAAGTAGAATTAAATTATTTTATAGAGTAATACAAAATGAAAAATTGTTAAGCAATTGTTTTTTTTTTTTTATTTGTTTAATTTTTTTTATTTTTAAGAAAAAAGAATTGTGTAGCAATGAATTGCAGGAAAAAAATATATGTACATTATATTAGATTATTAAACAACAAAAAAAAAAGTTAGTAATAAATTAGATAAAAGCTAAGAGAACGAGATAGATTTAATTAAAAAAAAAAAAGGAATGAGACAAATCAATTGCAGCTGCCAATTCCGCATCATCGAACATCATCGAATTAAAACAATTTTTCATTTTGTATTATTAAATATTAATAATTTATTTCCATCAACTGAAACTGCATTAAATACCGATTACATAATATATATATAATTTTTTTTCAGCATAATTTATGTATAAATAGATTTTTTTTTTTGTTTATAAATAATTTTAATGTTTTTTTTTTTAATCACATTTTTTGGTGAATTTTTATTTTGTTAAATTAAAATAAAAATAAGAAAAAAAAAAGTTGTTTGCATTGAAATTGAAAAATTTACACAACCGAAACTTTGACAGTCTTGAGGAAAAGATAAAAAAAAACATCAAGAAAATGTTGTGTGGGAGAAATTTTGAAAAATTTTGCACTACATATCATAGATACCAGTTTTCTTTTTTTAAGTTGTTCTGGAAAAAAAGATCCTCCGTTAATCACCATCTTAAACACTAGGATTTTGTTTTTTTTTTATTTAAGTTAAAAAATGTATAGTTGACATAAATAAATATTTGAAAATGAAGAAAAAAAAAATATTTAAACATATATTAATTCGAAAAAAAAAATAATAAAGGTGCAAACTACTCTACGAGTTATTGATTATTGAATTGATTTCCGAAGCGGATATCTTCTTTACCTGAGGACTTATACCAAGCATTTTGAGCGATGGTGGAACATTGAGACCATCTGGAATTCTAACATTACCAAAGTCGACTGTGAAGGCCTCGCACCAGATTCCAAAGTGACCAATATCGAAGATAGTCAGCTCACCGGGTAGTGTAAGGACAATTGTTTTCTCATCGTATCGGCGAAGAGGATTCTCTTTGCCATTTTCATCGGGAATGCGGAGTCCTTGAGCTGAGGGTTTTGCTCCACGTCCAACCCAGAATTTTGCGTCTTAGTGAGAAAATATCATTTTTGTTACCAAGGGTGACTAAAAGAAATTGAATTGCTTTACCAACCTGGAGCTTCACCATCATAACTGAAATTCGGTATTAGCAGAGTCTGAGCATCGACTATGACAATATTGTCCGAACGTATACCATGGACGCCGGCGAGTGGAGCAATCTTCTGTGGCCTTGGAAAATCTAGATTTTGTGGAATCGAGACATCTCCAAAATTAACAGCAAATTCGTCGCACCATACTGAAAACCATTTGATGTCGCGTAGTGTTTTACCATCGGGAAGAGAAAGTGTGATATCTTTGTTGCGATAACGGCGAGTTAGAGCTGAAGTTCCGCCACGTTCATCTCTTAGACGGAATGCCCCTTCATTACTTGGCTTCTTGGTGTTTCCAACGTAGAAGTAGGCAGCTGTAAAATCGAAATAGAGTAGTTTTTACCACTTTGAATAGGATACAAATGACTGGTATGCTTTTACCTGGAGCTTCTCCATCATAGTTGAAATTTTTCAAAAATATTGTGCGGGAGTCCACTGCAAAGACATCACCAGCTACTGCGTGATGGAGGCGTTTAAGAGATCCAATCTTTGTTCCAAAGTATGGAAATGAGGCTTGTGTTAGTGAAATAACTATTTGAAAGAGAAAATTCAAATTAGAAATTAGTATATGTAGAATTTATTGTTATATTAGATTATATTTTCGAATAAAAATGTTTCCTTATAACTGGTCTTATAATATACTGTATATATTGTAAGATTTGCTTATGAAGATGGAGGATTTTGCTTAATCAAGTCTGTGTTAGAAACCCATTTGTAATAATAAGAAACTTAGAAACAGAAAGAGGAAACATGAATAGCAGAATCAAAAACTACCTTGAACAGTGAAATCCCGCTGTGAAATACCCCAAGCCATCGATGATCTCTCAGCCTGACTTTGTGTAAAACTGCTTTGTGAATGCGCAAAGATCCTGTGCTTCAAAATCTGATCGATGAATTGAAGGCGCACTCGACAATAAGAATTATCGGTATAGAGTATAGACCCTGATTGTGGATTCTTACTATGGGTCATATTGCACAGTTTTCAGCGATTGCTCTCCAAGCGATAAGTGCACTAGAAATGGCCGTTCAGTCAATCCTCTCAAACCTTTACAAAAAGAGGGAAGCTGACTGGTCCCAATCATCTAGTGGTAAAATACATCACCATCGGTTTCTCCAACCAGCTAAATATTCTATTTGGGTACGATAAGAAACATTTTTGGGCATGCTTAGTTATGACGAAAAGCTCCAAGGCGATATTGGCCTTCTGATGGTACAAAGAAGCCTTCGGCAAGACATAGGCTTGTAACCGAAGGGGGCTCTTTCCATCTACATGGCTATAATGAGACCTGTTATATCGTTTGCGTCGATTGTCTGCTAAAACAAGCTTTCACGAAAATACGGCACTGCTGTTAGACGCACTGATAGCAGAACTGTTGTTGTTGCGAATATACAAAATTGATTCTCCGTGTGCTCAGGAATCAGGGCCATAAAGGGAATATTTTCGAGTATTCGAGGATGGCTCTGAAACCGATCTAGAACGTGGCGTGTTGTCTTTTTGGAGGACGGCAACGTGTCTTCACTTTTTATAAGAAAAGCCTTCCGCCAAGTGGAGATAGTCACTCCAATTTTTTCCAGGTAGTTTGTGTCTTGTTTGGGTCTCGGGTCGCAATAGAATCAGATCTTGCTAGGCAACGTTCAGAGGAGCGGTTTTTTCAGACCTGCATCTTCCCAACACTGCCTTCGTCTTCGGTTAGGGGTTCCATAGATAATTGAGTTTCATTTATGTACAACTGCAGATTGCATGATTCTCCATGTATGAAGTATGAGGTCAGCGGCTTTTCTACTGACTGCAGGCTTCGTGACGGGGTACTACGGTTTTGCTAGGCACTTAAGTTTAATAGTTATAAGCGATACAGCATCCTACAATGCTTGCTGTTCATCGAACATTTGCATCAGGCTGCAGGTGTTCGACGCTGATGTGGTGGGTACTGGGACTGTAGGACGCTTACTCATGACAACATATTATACAAGGAGTACCATGGACTAGTTTCTTGTCTGGGCGATCTGTTCCGAGAAAAAGAACAAAAACAATTAACAAAAGACCACTTGTCTCCGATTTTTCCAAAAGTCAATCACTTCGACTATCCATCTGCATTCTGCACCAGATTCGTTCGAGCAACCCCGAAACTAGATATAGAGTAACAAAAATGCAAAGGAATTTACGGAGCAATGATTCAAAAATACTATTCGTCCTTTGTTAAAATCAATAACCTTCAGATTGGCTATACAAGCATATTTAGAGACTTATAAGACTTAGACGACTAAACTTTATTTTCGCATGCTAATTTCAGAGTACTTTTGGTCTGCTAGCAGATAAATTTAGCTCGCTCTCAGTTCATGCAACTAAATTCACGCCGTAGGTGCTCTACTTGCTTTATTAGTCCGCTCTCTCCATCTTGTGGTATCTTACGCATATCCAGTTTGGTGAGGTCCCTTTCCACTTTTGCGGTCCACCTAAGGCGGGGTCTTCTTTTACCGTGTTGTCGCATTATAATGAACTTGAAGAAATCCCATGACAGGTGTCACCTTATCGAAATCCTTTAGTGACATATGTTCTTTCTTTAAGGAAATGCCTCTGTGTTATGAGCGGTGAATACCTTCAACACATCTGTTAAACTAACCCAAGTCTATTTTTGGCCATTCTACAATAGTACGATACTGCCTTTTGTGGGTTTTGATTTTTATACGCTAAAATTTGAGGTAAATCTGGGCATCAAACAACAAGCCTCTTCAGTTAACCCGGTCTTTCAGCTCCCATCAGTTCCGAACTCCAAGTCGGTTGAAGTCCCTTCTGCTCGTGCGTGCCACCTAAGAAAAGTTTTCCCTTTACTGCGTTGTCCCTCGAAGTAAGTTTCGAAGACTCTGCGGGCCGGAGCATTAATGTCCATTCACTCTGCATGTCCTAGCCATCACAGGCGACTGATGCCCAGTTTTCTGACTAGGTCGATTTGAATGTTATCCTCCAAAGCCCGTCAAGGCAAACGGGACCGAATATTTTTCGAGCGAAATTTCTCTCAAAATGACTGGGGATATCTTCATCATCTATCTTCGACAGAATCCATACTCCAGCGCCATAAAGTAGGGCTGAGATAATCAAGGCCTTACATAGAATCTTCTTAATTTTTCGGGAAGGGCCTTTCTGCCTTCTTAGCCCAAACAAACAACAATTGGCAAGAGTGATTCTTCGCTTTATTTCTTTTGAGGAGTTGTTGGTAGAATTTATAGCAGAGCCAAGTTAAACAAAGTCCCCAACTACCTCGAAATTATAGCCGTCGACTGTGATGTTATGTCCAATTCGTCGGTGTTGTACTCGTATGTTATGTCCCATCTTGTTGACAGCATATAAAACACATGGTTTTGCCCTTCTTTACCGCTAAACCCATTTTCGCAGCTTCTGCTTGAATACTAAGGAACGCACCGGTGATAGCCCGCCGTGTTCTCCCACTTATGTCGATAATATCGCGATGCACCGACTTTTGAGTTTCGCACAATTCTTTCAAGTATGATGTCAAAGAAGTCACACGACAGCACGTCAGCTTGTCTAAAATCTTTGATCACATCAAAGGCCTCGACCGACCTTGATGAAAGCAGCGAGTGTTCTCCATCGCCATTCTGCACAGACGGACGAGCTTGGCAGCGATGCGGTAATTTGCGGCCTTAAAATCGATGAAAAGATGTTGAGTATCGATTTGGACTTCTTAAGTCATTTCCAGAATTTGCGGGAGTGTGAACATTTGGTCGATTGTAGACTTGCCAAGTCTGAAACCGCACTGATAGGTACCAATCAAGTTGTTGACGAAGGGTTTCAGACGTTAACGCAATACAGCAAATAAGATCGTATACGCGCTGTTGAGGAGATTTACATCGCTATAGTTGGCGCAGTTGAGAACATCTCCTTTTTTGTAGATCGGGCAAATGACCCTGAGATTTCATTCATCAGGCATCATTTGAGTTGGTGTATTTAATTTTTTTTTAAAAGAACTTAACACTCAAGTGGGTCTGAATATACTTATAATGCCTCAGCATGTGTTAGGTTTTTCGGGAAATGGGATAGAGAGAGAAAGATAGATGTTTGGGCTCAGTGGTTATTTCGCTCCATGGTTGGCACCCAACATTTAATGGGGAGACTAAATTCTTAGTGGAAGTTGGGTTGTTGTTAAATTCTAGTCAACTATTCATCTTACTTGATTTTCGTTAACTTAAAAAATGAATGTCTTTCGGGCGAGGCTGGGATTCGAACACCGAACCTACCGATTTGGAAGCCAGTCCATTACATCTTGAGCCACGGACATCCACAAAGTCACTTCCAGCTAATTTACTTCGGTAAGCCGTCAGGTCCGGCTATTTTGTTAGATTTTAGCTTAGATATTGCCATCCTTACCTCCATCCTTGGTCTTCGTCCCCGTTATACAGTCCGCAGAAAATACTTTTTCCATATTCTCAGCACCGACTATGTCTCTAGTACAAGATCTCCTTCTTCCTCTCTACAGGTTTCTGTAGTTTACTTGCCTTGACGCGTTCATTTTACCTTTTCGTAAAACTTCTGTACGTTATTCCTAGAGCACAACCTCTCAATATTTTCGATGGCGTTTCCCGTGCTCTTTTTCTGGAGAAGCCGATGTTCTTCCCGTCGCTTCTGCTAGTAGAACTCTCGTCGTTCTTTGCAGCGCTGCTTTATACGATTCTTGTTTAGCTGCATGTGCTTGCCGGCATTCCTCACAAAACCTGGGATTTTTTGTTGGTGGTCGGGTGAAACCCAACACATTAATTGCAACGTCTGTGATGGCACGTTGGCAGCGTTACCACTGGTCTTCGGTGCTTCATGCTGGCAGCATAGGAGCTGTTGAGAGATTTCGGGATAAGCGTTCAACGAAGATTCTGGCGGTCTCTTGCGATTGCAGCTTTTCAACGTTATATCTTCTCACAGTAGTTCTTCTTTGTTGTGGCGCTTGGGAAATCGCACCTTCGCTGCAGCAAGGTGGTGATCCGAGTCAATGTTGGCTGCACGTTCTGAAATGTTCGGACGTCCAAAATGCTGGAAGTATTCCTTATGTCTATAGCAAAGTGATCAATTTGATTTAGCGTTTCATGATACGGAGACCTTTGTGTATATTGAGATGAGGAAACCGTATGCTTACGATAGTAATATTTCATCCCGCCGGGGATTCAATAAGAACAAGTCCGTTGCTAGACGTGGTATCGTGTGGGCTATGTATACCCGCTGTCCAACCAAAGATGTCCTCTTTTTCTATCCTAGAAAGATTTCAACTTCATACCTCGGACATTGCTCATATTTATGTCTTGTCGAAGAGCTCGTAGAAACATTCTCTAGTATCGTCGTCCATATTAGGATAATATTAGCGAATTTAATCTTGATTTTTCATAAGACGTTCGCTCACGTGTCGGTAGCTCATGACTTCTGAAATATCTAGATTGCTAGGTGGATATTTTTTTGAGTTGTGAGCGAATTCTGTATTTCGTATTACAATGCTATTTGCTGATTCAAACTGAATTAAGAGCTACCGTAATATGTTGTCGACCAGTCAGCCAAAGATGTTTTTCTTACTGATTTTGAGATTGTCGAGTAGAAAGTGAAATATTCTTTGTGGAAACTTCATCAGTACCTAAGATTATGTGCACTTATGGGCTCATCTTATTGAACTTCATTTAAATTGTAATCACATTTCGTACAAACTCTTTAAATGTCGCTTGCCTTCCTAGAAGTCCTAATCAGCATACTTCCAAGAGTGCAGTTATGTCCGCCTGGAACTGCATGAGAATTCATTCTAGTTTCAGGAGTATGAGTAAAGGGTGTTTTATTTCGAGTTTTTTTCAATATGGCAATACTGAGACAGCTGACACCTGACACCATCTTGTTTTATAATATTCCTTGGCAAATAACCATCAATGACTTATGTTTCAGCAACGTTTACAAATTGTGGAAATTTATTCCCAAAAGCGGTGTTATTCTATTATTTTGCTATTCGCATCACGATTGAAAAACTTTACTCCTGTGGAATCCACGCCACTGACAGGAATGCGCAGAGTACGCCTAGATGAAAATATTCTGATTCATCGAATCGTCATCGCTCGCAAGAATTTGGTCTGTGTCCATCGAAAGTATTGCCTTAGGATCTTGGTTGACACCCTTACAAGGGCTTTACAATTACTGCAAGAATTAAGGTGATCCTCATTTGCATCATGACTTCACTGACCAGTTGCTTGAACAGTTAGAAGTTGATCCAAAGTGCGTCCAATGATGTGGCACACTCAGGCTCAGTGGCTTCTTAATACACTAAATTGTCGAATTTTGGGCTAGAAAAATCTACAGATGATCCATTACCGATGCACACCGAAAAATTCATTAACGGGTCGTAGTTCTCGCCTCAGTAAACAAACATGTTCTTTGATGTGTCACCGTCAATGGCACCTAGATGATCAACGATTTTTTTCAAAAGTGCGTGAACATGACCTGAAAGGCATTTGGTTTCAACAGAATGATCCCACATGCCATACTCCTAGCGAAACTAATGAGTTATTGAAGGAAGCCAACATTATCTTCAAAAATGGACCTATGGCCTGGCCTCCAAGATGTAATTTGACAGCGCTGGACTATTTTTTTTAACTTCGTTGGTCTATGCAGACAAGCCTACAACGATTTCAACCTTGAAAGCAAACTTAAGGCCTCAAATGTTCAAAAAAAAAGCTCCCGTTGTAGCCACATGCTCGAAAACATATTGCATCATCAATGTCATAAAATTATCTGCAAAATAAAACACCTCGGCTCTTTTGCTCAACATGTGTGCATTTTATTTCAATTTCAAATCGCACAGCTCACAAAAAAAACACCCACCAGCAAGTCCAGACTAGTTTTCCTTAATCGGTCAGCTCTATCTAAAGATTTTCAAATTGTAGGCTCATTAGCCACTGAAAGTGAAATCACTTCATACATTGATTAACTTATCAGTGAGTGAGTAGCGGTCCTATTTCAACTTGAGTTGTGACAAGAAACGTGTCCGACCTTCGTCATCTTAAGGGTTATCCGACGTCTCAAATACAAAGACCATAACGATGTTTGAATTCAAAGACATTTTTCTTAAGGGTGTTATCTACATTTAATCTAACTCTACTCTTGCACCAAAAAATATGTGAGAATCGCATCTTCTTTGAATCGTAGAAAAAAATGGTCGAGGGTTAAAGCCAACTTTCTAAAGCGTGATCAAAAGTTGAATTTGACGTAAACTAGTTCTTACCGACCATGTCACAATAAGACCACATGACACAGGATACCTTCAATATTATAGAATGTACTTTTTTCTTTAAATTGCACGATCTCAATTTTCATCTGTCAAGCTCGCCTCTCAATGCTAAATAAATTAAATTGAAACCCTCGAATACTTCATTTTGACGTATACTTCAATGGCGTAATCCTTTGTCAATCACAAAAATCTATCATTCGCCAACTTTAATTCCGTGGTCACTATTCGAAATCAATTTCTATTACGTTTCGTTCGGCACAAACAACTTCAACTGATTTGATTGGCAAACAATTGCGTTGTACTCTTGCTCATGTCGCTTTGGTTTTTTGTATCTCAAACTGTCAGAAAAATAACATCAACATTGTGCCAGGCTTACTTAGAAGTGTTAAGTAACTTTAGTTTGACAGAACCTAAGCCGATCCTAAGAAGCGGAATCCCCGATCTTGATGAAAACAAATCAGATACTAATGATCACCGTCTAATACAACCTAATGACCGTTACGTTAACAATTTCAGACAATTCACCTTGAACAGTTTACCAGTCAACGAAAGTCAGCGAATTAATTCATATTTTTTCGTTTTCGTTGTAACCAACAACACAATGGAACAACGAAACACCTGAATAGGTGTCTCGATTAAATAAAAGACACTTGCCATTAATAACGAACAAAACAAACGACTTCGAATTATGCAAACGATAGGTCGTCTTCAGTATTTTATTTTTTTTTTTATTTTCGTGTAACCATTTAAAGATACTTTGCATCTGTTAAATGAAAAACAAAAATTCTAGAACTCCAAACTGGTTCTTTTCAACATTCAAGAGGTTATTTGGTGGCTCTTTTTGAAATAAGTTTTTCGTTTTCATCTCATCGGTGGATGGTTGATGTTTTTTTTTTTTTCACTTTCAATTCGAAATTGCTCTTCAAGAAATCCTTGAGACACAGAGTGTATGTCTGCAGCCGCAATACAACCACAAAGCAGAAATAAATTAACAAATTGGCGCAAAGCGCAAAACAACAGCGCATTCAATGGAAAGTGATTCTCATTAAAAAAAGTGAATGAGTGTCATTCTCACCTATTATCTGTCAGAGTACACAAACTGTTCATTAGAGAAGTTAAATTTATATACATATGTATGCCTTCCAACCTACTTATTCCCATCGTTAACGCAGTTGATGTATCTTTTGTAACATGTGCATATCCATGTATCTTTCTTCAGTTATTTTGCTTATTTTTTCACTTTAATTTTCATTCATCACCGTATGTATGTAATTAGCTTCACATTAAGCCATGCGTCGTTGTCGTCGTCGCTGTCGAAGTCATTGCCGTTGTCAAAGAAAAATAAAAGAAAAGAGATTTTTTTATTCAAAAATCCACAAAGCCATGAAAATACTCGTGTAAAACTTAAATAGCATTAAAGACGCGAATTATTTAAATTAAAAGGTTTATTCTCTCGAATTAATTGGCATGACATACAAGCATACAAACAAACACGCTTATGCTAATTAATCCGTCCTCGGGCACAGCAGCACACAGTCATATAAACGAAAAAAAGAGAAAATGGAGCTAACTAGTACGTGGAAACTGGTATATCAATCTTTTATTTTTGTTAATTTTTTTTTTAATATTTTTTAATTTAATAGCCAACTAATTAAAATCTAATTAAAGCCCGAAATGGTAATAAAATTAAGAAGATTGCATCAAGTTTTAATTTTGAGAGTAAACCAGCCATACCATATAGGAATGCCGTGCCGATAACGATGATCTGGCCAAAAGCTGCAAAAACAAAAAAAGACTTTGAAGGCCGCCCCATGCAGTTTATTGCGCGAATTGCCATGCTTTCCTCAAATTGGTCATGGGAATTCGGATAGTTTCTCATTAATTCTGGAATATTTTGTCGAGATTTCAAAAAAAAAAAAAAAAAAACACGACTACAACTGCAATCGAACAAATGTGAAGGAGACTTTATGGAAAACCCCGAAGATCTGCGTCCGATGGCAATAAAATAAGTCGCACCTATATTTCGAAAGTTGATTAAGGCCAGTCAATTCAATGGAGCATTTCCAATCAAAGATACGTGATGCAAATAAGATTTAAGAAAGGAAAGTTAGATAATACATATACAAAACACCCACCATTTATGGATTAATGGCAACGTGTAAATGGTTATATCTCTTCACTGCATTTTAAGTAGGAAAATTTTTGCCTAAATGTGTCTTCTACCGAATGAATACTAGGCATACTTTCACAGGCCTAGATTGCTGAACTTCTAACCCCATGTGTTGATAATTGCTGAAAGTACTCATTAAGTAGATATGATAACTGTGGCCAAATAGCTGACACTAAAAGTTTCCAATAGAGGCCACTTATACAGTGGCCATTGCCAGGATAAATTCAAATGATGGTTGATGGACCCTTAATACTCCAACGGCAATACTTACATCTCAGAGACAAATTACTGGCCCCAGTGCCTGCCAGCCATATGTACATATGTTCAAAGATGCCTTTATTAATATACATGCGTAATGAACGTTATTCAACGATGTATTGGCGATTTGGTTCGATGACCTTCTGTCATCTCTCGGGCAACTTCATAATTCCGCGTTCATAAAACTTCTTACCGTTCTCTGCAAGAAACTGATCAAGCCGCTGTTTGATAAGGTCTTTAGAAGCAAGCGTTATACCATTCAAGGAGTTTTGCAAGAAATGAAATAAGTGTATGTGTGATGTCTCAACATCTGAGCTATTCGGTGGATGTGGCAAGACATCCTAACCAAACTGCAACAATTGTTTGCCGAGTGACCAAACTTGGATGTGGTTTCGCATTGTCGTGATGAAACACCACACCCTTTCGACTGATCAGCTCGGGATATTTTCGTGCGGTGGCATAAATTAATTTGTGTAACTGCTCACAGTAGATATCGGATTTAATAGTTTTGTTCTTTGCAAAGGGCTCATAGAAGACTGGTCGCTTCCAATCCCACCAGATTGACAGTATCACCTTCTTTTGGTCGATGTCCGCCTTTGCTTACCTTTCCGATGCTTCATTTCGCCTACTCCAACTTTTTTTTCGGCTGACATTGTTGTTGATAATGCGTTTTTCGTCGCCCGTGATCATACGCTTCAACCATGGACCGCAGACATTTCGATAAATTTCTTTAAACTCATGCAGTACCCAAATATCGAGCATCTTTAACAACGCTTATTTGATTGCAGCAATGTTTTTCTTTTATCGTCGTCAATCTCGGAAGGTTTACCGGAGTTCGCGTTCAACTGAGAAATCACCATCATGGAATTGAGCGAACCAGTTCTGGCACTGGGGTTTTTCGATTACATTTTTGCCGCAAACTTCACGCAGCTTTTTCCTTGCCTCTTCCTTCTTTTGTAGTAATTGAGCAAAATATGGCGAATATGCTCTTCAATATGCTCCATGTTCGAACCATAATTGCAAGCACAAAACTCGACATTAATTTTTTTTTGTTCTTAGATTTAGTATCAGCAACAAACAGCGCTCAAACATTTGACATATACGAGTATGTCACGCTCAAATACAAATCAACCCGGGCAACCTCTATGCGTGATTTGACGTGTGTCGATTACTCTCCAAAAGAAAATGTTGAACCAAATCATTTCTGAGATATTGAAATTGCATGTCGCTCTTTTTAGGCCATAATGGCTAGGAACGAGATGCCATCATCTCTGCTTCTCGCGCTGCCTGAAAAATTGACCCGCAACGAGGACAACAAATATGGTTTCCGACAGAAGCGTTTGTATGGACACTCACACGTTGACCTCTTCTCCGCTAGCAACTATACGTACGCTGTCTACGGGAACAAGTTTTTCAGTCTTTTCCTTTTCCTTTTCCTTTTCATCCGATGGTTCCCAATGCACCACCGAAGGCAATGGCACCACCTCTCTCTTGTGGGATCTTAATAACGGTAAGAACTTGTAGATTTTGAAACACAATTACATCATCAACGCTTTGTGTTTCTCATGAAACCATTTCTGATTGTGCATCGCCAATGGTGCATCCATCAAGATCAGGGATTTGACATGCAAAAGGACCGTCGAGGAACTCTGCCCAGAAGTTGTTTCGCAGACATCAAAGACTGCCAGCCACAGGAGCTGTCACTCGCCTGGTCAACTAACGGAGAGACTGTTCTCACTGGTTACTCTGACAATACCATCCGTATACTATATAGCAAATGTTGGTCTCTAATCACTAAGCATTCAATACGCAGGAGTTGCTGGACAAGATTCCTTTTTTCCTATATATTAAGCTAGTAGGGGATTTTTTTTTAAAACCTTCGAAAATAGGAACAATCAGATTCTAAGCTGTAATTGATCCCATGGTTTAAATACGTATGCGCGTATTTATACGGGATAAGGACTTTACTGACCTCCTCCTAAATGAAGCTATAGTCCCTGGTGGCCATGTACGTAAATCTATAAGCCTTTCCCATTAGCGTGGCCTTTTTCAAAATACCTTGTACGAACCACCTAAGGTTATGTATTCCTCTAATTTTTCGTCCTTCCGGGTAGGCATCAAGGACTTTTCGGGCCCCACATATCCTAGCTATATCTGAAGAAGGTCCTCTATCTTGTGAATCGACCAAAAGATGCTGAGGTTCTATTCATCGGGAAAACATTCGTCCGAATAAGTTCTGGAAACGCGTTGGTGTGTTCTCTCTAATAATTCATCTCCTGGCGTCCTAAATACCAGATTGTTCATCCCGTTCAACGGCCTTGTTATACTTGTTATATTAACTTAGACAACGCAATTTTCAGTTCATTTTAGTCGGGTTGACAGAAATTGCCAGAATTCTCAGAAGAAAAAAATTGCTTGACCGAGGAAATTGAGAGGTGCAGGACAGCGGATGAGTTCCTTCGGATCTACACGTGGAATGTTAGGACCCTTACTAGGCCACGTCCAACCAAACAACTAGAGGGGCCCTGGACTCCAGCAGAGCAAATATTACCACCGTCTGAGAAATACGATGGGATGGGCCAGACAAAAAGAGAATGAAAAACTGCGACATTTCCTGCGACGATTGTTATTGACGGTAAAAGCAGCGCCTATTTGAATTCGGATTTGTTGTTAGAGGCAGACTTAGAAAAGAAGTCTTGAGTTTGCAGCATGTAAACGAGAGCCTCGTAACAATACATACAAAGGAAATCCCGGATCACGGAGATCACGGATATTACGATCATCGCAAAGGCAAGCTAATAGTCTGGGGAAGTTCGACGTCGAACAGCTATAATTTCTTAAGAGGCTCTGTGCCGCTAACATCACGTATCGAAGACCACCTGGTTTGATGACGAGTGCCGGCAAGCACTCCAGCTAAGCAAGACGCATATAAAGAGGCGCTGCATAGAAGGACTAGAACTGCTTACGAAAGTAGAAAAAACATGCCACGGATACAAACACTGAACCGAAGCCTGTAGAGACGAAAGAAACAACGAATAGTAAAGTCGCAATCGATGATAAGAATTTAGAAAGAGCATTTCTATAGGCTGTATAACGGTGATGACGAACCGCTTTCAGGCAAAATTAACCTTTCAACCTGGACAATGTAGATCAACAATTTCGTCCACCCAACCTGGACGAAGTGAAGATAGCCCTATCTAAGCTTAAGTCCAACCCAGCTGCTGGAGCGCACGGCCTGACAGTCAAACTCTTCAAGGCTGCAGACGATGACTTGGTAAGGAGCATACACCAACTCATCTGTAAAATATGGTCAGACGAAAGTGTGCCCATGAATGGAGCCTCTGCATTGTTCGTTTGATTTTCAAAAAAGGAGACCCTCTGAACTGCGCCAACTACAGAGACATCAGACTTCTCAGCGCCAACTACGGAGCCATCAGTCTTCTTTACATCACCTACAAGATCCTATCTGCCGCATTGTGTGAATGCCTGAAGCCGTTCGCCAACAACCTGATTAGTTCATATCATATTAGCTTCAGGCCAGGAAAGTACACCATCGACCAAATATTCACATTACTGCAGATCTTGGAAAGAACCCATGGGCTCCAAATCAATACACGCCACCTATTCATCGATTCTAAGGACATGGATGACAGCATCTATAGAGAAGAGCTATACGGATCAACGTGTAGTTTTGGCACGTCAGTTTGTGCAGGATGAAGATGGAGAATAAACGCTACTCCATCAAAGTCGGTAAAGAACTCACCGAGACCTTTGATGTAAAAAAAGGTTTTAAACAAGGCGATGCGCTGTCATGCAATTTCGTTGACCTCATTCTTGAAAGTAGAGTGTAAAACTCACGCGCCAATACAAGAGGCGCACTCTTTCAAAAGTCCGTCCAATTACTCGCATACGCCGATGATATTGACGAAATCAGAAGATAGCGGCGAAGATGGGTTTAACGGTCAATGAAGGCAAGACCAAGTATATGCTATCAACAAGAAAGGACACCCAATACTGACGACTCGGCAGAACGTCACCCTCGACAGACATAACTTCAAGGTATTGGAGGACTTTGTCTACCTGGGATCCGGTTATTAATTCAGACAACGACATCAGCGTGGATACGAGTATCAAACGAAGAATAACTGTTGATAATTGTTGCTTCTTGGGCTAAGAACCCTATATGAGACCTTTATCCCAGTCCTTCTCTATGAGAATGAGGTCTGTAACCGCAGGCACATTAAACTGCTGGAGTTATATAATTCGTACGGACTGTGAATCCTGAATGGATCGAGTTTGTCCTACCAGAGTGGTGGTTTCACATCTGTGGAGGCTGCAATGTGCTTCTGTCATCGACTATGGCCTGGAATCGTTACAGAACTGACTTCGAGATGCGTCAAGTGCCTTATTAGGATCATCTTGAATCGGTTCATGGTTCTCCATGACATAACTTCCAAAGCTGGAATGGAGGAACAAAAAAATGCGACCAGCTACCGAGGACAGCTTAATATGCGACGTAACTAATCTCGATCGTGTAAAAGAAATCATCAACACATCATATCCTATCACCACCGGAAGTTTTGCACAGCAATAGTTTGAGCCTTGATTTGATGGTGATTGTAAAAAGGTGAGGCGATTATCTTTTGCTAGGCTGGCTCCTAGGAATCGTTTCCTTTAGAAATTTTTATTTTGAAGCCAATTCAAATTATAAATTATTAATCCTAAGCTCAGTTCTGACGTTCTCGCAACATACTTTAGGAAGCCGCTGAGTCCAACATCTAATATATGTCCCTTCCAATATGTTCAACCTTTCTACGACAATGAAATCTTAGATGAACAAATTACTGAAAACGAACGTTCTAAACCGACTTGAAGACGGGAAAGCTGCAGGATCTAAGGATCTACAATAATAAATAAACACTAGATTGTTTTGAAGACCATTCTGGAAGATGGGCTAATTCCTCAACAATTTAAAAAAGCTTTGATTTTTCGAATTCATGAAAAATGGTGCACGTTCGACGCATCTATGTACAGTAATTATCGCGGAATTTCATTCCTGAATTGCTACGAAAAATCTGTTAACTGAAAATCAAAATTTTAGATTGGGATATTTAACCACTGGCCATATTTCCGTTCTAAGGCGCATTTTGAAGTCATTCCTCGAGACAGCATTTGACACGATAGACCGAGGTGATTTAATCTGCAAACTGAGTTATATGGACATGTCGCGAAAGTTCGGTAAGGTTATCCAAAACCTATCCAGGGATACACAAGTAGCAGTCTGGAATGGCAAGGAAGTATCGGAATGGTTTAAGACTAAATCGGTAGTGGGACAAATAAGCACGCTGAGTCCCAGCTTATTCGCGCTTTTCATAGATGATCTAATTGGCTTCATTCCTGTAGGTATTAAGTATGCACAACAAGTAATTATGGGTTTCCTTTTTGCGGAAGATGTCGCCCTGCTCGCGTAGATGTCTGAGTCTCTGCAACTCATGATCAACCGTCTATACCCATACTGCACTACTTGTGATCTGATAGTGAAAGTAAGTCGAAAGGGTGGATGAAGAAAATCCTTTAATGGAAAGTGGTATTTTAATTTGGAGACTATAGAGGTTGTTAAGGAATACTCGTATAAATACCATAGCGTATATTTCAATTTACCACGACTTTTTCGCATAATCGAATGCTTGCCTTTAAGATGTCCAAGGTTTCAGGCTTATTTGCATAGACCAGAGACTAATTATAGCCCCAAAAACATATCCTGATAGTTTAATCACACAAGCGGGGCGGCCAATTAACATTGCTAGTTCTGTCGATAAGACGATCACTGAAATTCGCTGTGTGGCAAATGGCACCGCTTACAAATTTGCTAATGTTCGAATGTACCCGAAAAAAAATATTAACACGGAGCGAAAACAACTTCCATTGACTGTAACCGACTTGCCCTCATCATCTCGGCTGAAGCAAGCAAGTCAACTTTTCTGTATGCAAAGGCTACTGCTGGAGCACCTGCTCCATGCGTATTATTTCTAAAGCCATGTTTGCTTATTCTTAAAGCCATTTCCCCAAAAACGTATTATTGGATTTTGTCGGATGTCTTTCTACCTTCAATAGAGTCCAATAAACGAAAGTTGGACGTGCGCTATGGTCATTTATCCTCAGCTCTTAGGTCTATCTTATATAGACGTATAGCGAATCCCTTCCGTTCGTTTGGGGCATACCGAGAATGGTACGAATCAATTGATTGCGGTCTTAACCTACCGACTCGCGTACTGGCGCAAAAGTGAAAGCAATTCTGACGTTCCTACGACGGCAACATTATGGAGTGAACAGGCCGATTTGAATTTTTTTCCTAAACACTTAATGGTTGGCTTATCAGGACGATTAGAAGCCCAAAATAGGTCTTAATCCACGTAACGTACACGTAGCTGTAACTGCAAAGCACTAGCACTTATTTTGTGAATATCAGACTTGAAACCATCCAAGATAACTTGAACTGAACGTTCCAAAAGGTAAGGTTCATTCATCGATCTACGAATTTTCAACAAAAGATGTCAAACTCTGTCGAATGGCTTTGAAAGATTAAGTGCGATTGTCTTGCTTTCGTTGGGGTGGGGTAGACTTTGATTCCACTGTTTTGTTAGACATACCATCAAATCACAAGTGCTGCTACGAGAAGCTCTTATGTTTCGAGACATTTCATGAGCAGATCTTGGAAAGAAGGGATGTAAGTAGAAGGGTTTTGTAGGGGAAGAAAAAACAAAATTCGTATTTTTAAGGGACTAGGAAAGGGTCTTAAAGAGTAGAATTGTAAAAAAGAGCTCATGCAGTGATACTGGTTCTCTCACCTCTTTAGAAAAAGGAGAGATACACCATCTTGACCAACGTATTTGTGTATATAAATACTCTAGCTACTTCCCTAGAATGAAAGAAAATTCGCATAGAATTAGATGTACCTGGTCCGAGCTGCTGGAGGATGAGATAATTCCTCAGCTTTGTCCTTGCCTGCCGGAAAGGTTATTACGTCATGGAAATAACTCTTTCCAGTTTTTTGTGGTTGGTGTGTGATTAGAGCCCAGACTTAGAATTTAATCAATTTAACTCCTTCCACATAAGTCAAGATCTCCGCTGCTTAACATATCTTCCACCTGGTAGACAAAGTTGAAATTGCTTTCGATCCCTTTCAATAATTTCAATTACAACAGAGATACCTATTATCTACTGACTGCACATTCTGTAAACGTTTTGATATAATTGCATAGAGAGTATTTTGGTGCGTTAGGTTTCCGCTGTTTGAATTCATACTCGTACAAGATTAAAAACTAATAAAAATTAGGACTTATCACTAGGGCTAAAGGCTAGAAATGGTGAAGGAGATCGAATTTGAGGGAGAAAGTGCTTCGATTAAGATCGAAAACGGAAATTGGTTCGTTAGAACCATATGTGGTGCAGTGAATTGGTAGATAAAATAGACGAGGACAACTTAGATTTCGAGGATTAGTGTAAAAGAAAATGAAACGTATAATCGACGGAGCCTAAGAGGAGGATTACAAATTACCTTTCGGAACGTTCAATTAAAGTTGTCTTGGACGGTTTCAAGTCTGATATTCACAAAATAAATGCTGCTGTGCCCCAGGGCTCCGTTCTGTCTCCGACACTCTTTTTAATTTTCATTAATGATCTCTTGTCTGCTACTTCTACTCCAATATATTCCTTTGCTGATGACAGTATTTTCTGCTTTTCATATTCGTTCCCGACCTCACGCCCCAGCCCTTCGGCTGTAGAACGGAAACGGCAGCGTATGTTAAGCTCATTAAATTCCGATATTAACAGCATAACCAATTGGGAAACTGTCAATCGAGTGGAATTTAATGATTCCAAAACTCAATGCTGACAGCAGACAGCGGAATTCAAATACCCATTATCCATAAATGGCACTTTCATCGTCGAAACCGATAAACTTTCCATTCTAGGTATGTGTGTCAACTAACGTTGGAATGACCACATATTCTATGTCGCCAAAAATGCTGCGAAATCTCTAGGTTTCCTCAAGCGATGTAAGAAATATTTCACACCCTCTGATTTGGCCACAATATTGTATATAAGGCATTTATCCGCCCAAAACTGGAGTACAATGCCCACATCTGGTCAGGTGCTCCTAAAACATATCTGCATCTGCTGGATAGGATTCAAAACCGTGCGATAAAACTAATTGGTGATTCTAATATCAGTCATTCAATTGACACCCTCGAACAACGACGTATTGTCTCCTGTCTCACTTTGTTTTATCGCTATTTCCACCACCAGTCCTCCATTGAAATCGCCATTAGCATTGCGCCTCTTCAAACCTTTAACCGTAACACCCGTCTTGCTATAAATGCTCGTCAGTATACAATCAAGCCCATTTTCGGACGTACTCTAAAATATCGTGATTCGTTCCTAAGCCGAACAACTCGCTTATGGAATGCCCTGCCGGTCTCTGTGTTTCCTGGTCGTTATAATTTACAAACATTTAAAAACAATGTACATCGGCACCTATCTTTTCTTCCTCCCTAAATTTCCTTCGCCCGCGCTGTGTACAGGCATTTTAAGAGTAGAAAAACCCCTTGAGCACGCGCTGATTATAGCAAAAAAAAAATCGGAGAGCAAATCGAAAAAAACGACGCTGGATGCTGTCAATACATGAATTCGCTTAGCTAGCATACTCGAGAAGAGGGCGAACGTGAGTGAAGTATAGTAATCTAGTCACCTACGGGTTGCAGAATTACTCGTATTTGGACCATCTTTTAACGAAGCCGAATGATGAGTTTGCTTTAGTAATTATCTCATCAATATGCGAGCGGAAATTAAGCTCCCTGTTGCGAATAGACTCAACAAGGGATGTATATTGGCCGAGGACAAGGTAAATGAGATTTCAGATTTGCTAACATTGAGTTCTACGCAGTTCTTGATGCACCAGGTGGAAAAACTATTTAGATCTATTTGAAGGAGGCTGGGGTCATGTTGTGAGGAAATGGGTTTAAAAAATTTGGCAACGTCAGCATAGAGAGAAAGTACTGAGTGTTGAATGACCCTTTATAGATAGTTAATAGTTAGGATGAAGGTACGTGGACCTAGGTGACTACCTAGAGGAACCCCTGAAGTGGCCAAGAAAGGGGCCGATAGGACAGACCTGAAACCAACACTATAAAAACGCACTTTAATACCTTTTTGTGTGTCGGTGTTATGAAAGAAGACTTCCATATCTGTGGAAATTCACCTTAAGCGAGCGATAACTGGAGGAGATTTGAAAGGGGGTGGGAAAGTGTGGAGGAACACCTTTTTAAGAAATATGGATGGAAGGCCATCTGGGCGGGGTAAGTATTCATTTTTAAGTTGTTGTAATTAATTTTCTCTTACTCTATGATCAAACTCTGAGAAATAGAGGGACTAATAGAGAAGTTAAGTAGGTATTTGAAATAAGAGGGATCCAATACGAAGGAATTATCGGCAAAAGATTGCTTAAAAAAGTACCAAAAAAGTTGGCTATTGTATACGGATCGATTGATGATATGTTTTCGTATGAAAGGGATGGAGGATTTTTTTTTTGTAGTTAACGAATTGGTAGAAAAACTTAGGATCATTTATAAGCCTTGATAACCCAGGTATCACTGATAGAGAACGTTATAAAGTTAGGCGAATTGAAGGTATGGCCCGAGATAGTTGAAATAATCAGCCAAAGAAGTGGATCGAAGGAAACTACCTATAATTTGTTTCTCTTATTGCGTAATGAGCGAAGTCTACGATTTTATCATGGAAAGAAATAGAATTGAATAATTTTCTGTAGAAAAGAATGAGAGCAGTATTAAGGGACATATTGGCGAAAAAGAACACTTACTAAGATATTCGTTAATTTTGCGGAAATTCGTTTTATGAAAGTCCTAAGAAGAGACAGCTGCAGATGGGATATGCTGGATAGGAGGTGTGGAAAAGATAAAGAAGAAGTGGTGGGTGAATTTATCAATGCTCGATAGTGAAAGGGGACATAGCGAGACAGAGGAGTTTATGGAGTCAGTGGTGAAAATAGGTCTAATTGTCTACCCATATAATTGGAGACCCCACTAAGTTGACATAAGCTAGAGTTTGTAAGCTTATCCAAGAAGAGGCATTCTTTACTCAAGCTGGGGTTTGTGATAAAAAAAAGGTTCTTCATCTGATTGAGTTAAGTGCAGTTGAAGTAGATTGAAATCGCCGAATACGATTATATCATCGAGAGGATCAGATAAGTTAATTATTTGCATCGATAACGAATTGTGGTAGCATTCGATGGGTTGCGCCGGTAAGATGTAAAAACACGTAACGTACATAAATGGCCAACTACGGTTTCCACATACATACGTCACGCAGTATTCTCCAAGTTATGCGAATCCGCGGATTTCTAAAGTGAGTTTGGATAACTTGGTTGCTAGGACAACAACACGATTCTCTAAAATAGCTAATCGAGCAGTACTAGCTAAAATTTGTAAGCTCAAGTTATGGTTCCTACCTTATGTCAACATGACGTAGTTAAAGAATAGTCAAACATCGGACAACATACTCATATAAAGAGCTAAGTCGGCAACTTGATTGTCGTTAGCTTTAATGATATTGAATGATTGTACCGAATGGCTTACAAATATATCAAAGAGCTTAAATTTATTAATGAAAACAGATTATTGAAATCTCATTCCCATGTGGTGAAATAGAGTGAAATATCAAACTTAATTCAGACATTATGGAAACGAGCATCAATAGCCTTTCTTGTTTGCGAATTTAGTTTGACGCAATAATCAATTCAAGCAAAACTATAATTTAATCACTAAATCATGTTTCTTAATTTGTTTTTTTATATACAATACTAAAAGAATATTACGTCATTTTAAACAGTTACGAATATGTTAATTTCATTGTTCTTTTTTTTTTATATGCGAAATTAGTCATCCAAATTAATTCAGAAGTGTGACCAGAAATGTTAATTCTAAGAAAAAGTCCGAAAGTGAATTTAAAAATAAAAAATCCTTATTTGCCTTCAAGGCAACACTAATGTAGTTATTGGTCAATTAAACTGAATGACATAACAGATTTTCGGTCTAAGAAACAGCTTTGGCTTTAAGAATTTGTTTATTTATTCACTTCTTTTTTATTCTCTTTTCTTGTTTCGTTAGAATTGAATCAATAGAGTCATTAGGATTAATCAATTTGAGTTTTAAATACTTATTTGTTCGATTGGATTAATTGCTTGAAATCGCTCCGGAGTGAGCTAGGTTAATAGAATTCATGTGGGTTTATTACCCTGACCCTGACATTGAAAATTTGAAATAAGTTTTGAATGTCAAACTAATGGTGAGTTATGTTTACTGCTAAGTCACGTGATATTAGAGGGTAGGGCTTTAGGATTTTCCACCAGGATAATTAATGTGACTGTCATTCCAAGTATTTTTTTTGATCTGGATATTATAAAAGAGTTACTTTGCCTACACCGGGACTCATAAATGACTGAGTCAGAAATAGGAAAAAGTAACGTCCCGCTTCATTTGAATCTGTCTATTCCCTTCAGCATAAGAAAACCCAAGTTGATAGGTACATGCCCAAGAAAGTACCGACTTTTCACAACTTTGTTCATTGCCATTAAGATTCCGTGGGGTGAGAGAAAGACATCAATGGTAGATCGGTAGCTAAGACCCAACTACATTCTTTTCCTGTCACAAATTCTAGCCGAAACCAGTCCTGAGTACTGGGAAAGTTATTTTGTGCTTTCGCAGCAACAAGAGATCTGGTGTCATTCCATCAGATCCATAAGTTCAAACTCTAGTGCCTGTTGCACCAAAGACTGCTGCTCTTGTAACGGAAGACTGGTTTGCGAGTGCAGTCCATTATATGAATATCATTGAGAGGGATATTGGAGATCCAGGTATGCTAAAAAAAAAGCCCCTAAGCAGCCGATTCAGATCATTACCCATTTGCCTCACTTCATCTGATTGCTATTTTCAATAGTACTGGTCCAATGGAATTCCTAGCCACATTCTGCTACTTCACATCTCGATATGAATCCTCATCAGTTTTTTCTCAAGCTCACTTTTGGGTCTGATTCTTACTTAAGCCGACATCCTTCTGAACACTTTATTTCTTAGTCATTGTAACTCGCAAACTTTCTCTTTCTTTTCCTCCAAACTTTCCTTCATACGCGCTGTGTGCAACCATTTTAAGTACAAACAAAATTCCTTTACTCAATGAGAAAAAATAACAAACAAAAAGTCGGGAAGCGGCAGCAATCATTCGTTTAGTCACACGGCGTCCAGGAAACTTAGGTCATCTCAATGGTTAATTGAAGTCGCTGGTATTCCTAACGCGGGTTCAGATCCTAAGAAACTAAACTCTAAGCCCTGCCTTGCAAGTTCATCGGCGAAACCATTTCCCATAATCCGATTGTAACTTGGACCCAAACAAAACTCTGTGTATTCAGTCTCCCGCCTACGTTCTAGGATGGTTCAGCAAAACTGAATATATGATAGTTCCGTATCTCCGCTTGTAAGGCATACCAAAATTTTCTCAGCAAGGAGCGAAATCTGACATTGTCATCCTCCAAAAATACTGGTCTTAAAACCATTCATGAAGAACCAACCACATTCTACTCTTAAGTCGATTTCGCATCTTTCTGAAGCAGAAGATTTGATGTATACCATTGCAACATAGTCGGTCGAAGAGAATATTAAAACTCCAGTCTAAAGTTATACCAAAGATTACTTCTTCTCAAACGGAAGCTGGTTTTGATGGTAAGACCCCTAATACTAATATCAAGAAGTTAGATTAATATGTGCATTTAGAACAGAGGTATTCATACTGGGGAAAGCCTCTATGGAGGTGGGACAGACCGTTCTCTGTAGAATTGTATAACAAAAGGAGTAGCGCATTTCCGTAAAAGCTTGTTCACCAGAGAACCGTCGTATATAACTTATTTGGCCTTATAATGGCTTCGAATATTCAAAGCACCATCTTTGGTGACAAGTCCTATGTCTTGCCAGGATCTCGTTTACACTTCCAAAGAGTCACAACCATCTTGGAGGATTTGAATGTGACATTTTTAGGCCAAAGAAGTTTTCTATTCTAGATGACATCATAGTAGAAATGTATGCTTATGCCATTAAGACAAGTTAGCTTCCTCCTTCCCATAAAAAGAACAACCCTGGGTTGACTGAAAACCTATTTCTAGTGCACCAATTTTGTCGCAAGGCATGATGCAGCTGCTAGAAAAGCTACATCATCTGTACAATCTATAATAGTTTGTCCCGCCATCACATATTTTCCCAGCAGTTATGATCATCAGGGCCCTATTATCCAGCATTGATCTTATCCAGAAAACTGACGATTTGTCCGAAAGCATTGTCAAGGTCGACAAAAGTACCCAGCGCATACTATTCCTTGCCGAATGCATCTTCAGTTCAACCCACCAAATTTGGAAAACTGTCTCGCAGGGTATTCTGCATTGGAGGATACACTCGTAAAGCAATTTTACGCACATGAAGCCCAAATATTTGCTCCAGGTCCTTCAAGCTGAAGAAAGTCAGACTGATTGGTCTGAAACTTTTGGCTAGCGTGTATACCGATTTTCGGTATAACGACTACATTTACTGGATAAATGGATACACTGCATTGGGGCCGTGTGGCTCCATCCACCACAACCGATGGCAGATACCTGCTACAGTGGATTATGTTACTCAACTCTTACACCTTCGAAGAAAGAAGCTGATTGTAAGCCAGTTTCGATCTGTTATTTGGAAAATAAATCTCAACCATGAGACAGAGAGACTCTCAGTATAGCCATCAAATTCTATGAGCGTTTAAATTTACCCCTTATGAGGACTTTGACTAGCCTTCTGGTTTAACCGAATGAGTAACGAACTCTGTTCGAAGTCCTAATCAGCCGCTTATGTTAGTTTTTCTTCGATCTGTAAAGGTTCTGGTCTTACACCAAATGAGTCTTAATTGACATCTTTAGGAATTGTCTGCCTCTCTTGAATAGTCGCTACAAATATGTGTTCCACCGTGGATCTGCAGCCATTCTGCTGGCATTTTTTCTAGGTAGACACGTCTCTTGGTGAGCGCACCGTTCAGATGCTGATGGAACTACCGTCATAGCAGTATTACAACGGATGATTGGTGATTCCTTCCGATTATTGCCCAGAATCTATGCTTAGTGTTGTTGCGGTTGGAATTGGATTGCTAACCAAATGTGAACTAATTTAAGTTCTCTAAACTTGCCTATCGATTCAATAATGAAGTAATCAGTTTGAAAATCAGGGTAGATTCGGAAAAGGAACATTGGTATCTATTGGGCTCTGAATTGAAACTTATCGTATGAAAGAACGATACACCTTATTCGGTTGTGATGCTGATTAGAGAAATGTCAACTCCCGAACGGATTTTATAGTGATCTCATAGAAATTTATCTTGAAACGAAACACTAATTTATAATTCCGCAAATATTGGTTGTGGCAAAACCTTAATGAAGTTGGCAATCTCTTATTCAAAGAGTTATTTGCGAAACTATCTTTTAATACATTGAAATTGAGCACATGCATATTCATGATTTTTCTGAATATCGAGCTCAAATGGCACCAACTTTAGGATCGGCTATAATCTAGAATATTCCCAGTTATATAATCAATTTATCTCTTTAAGTCAGAATTTGCAATATCCAAAGAAGTTCAAGGAAAAAGTTATCCATTATGATACTTTGTACGAAAAACCTCACAACTATTAACAATGACAACGTTGCATAATAAATTTTGCAAATAGGCTTTGAAGTTTACAATTTTTTGTTAATTTAAAGTGCAAATGAGTAGTAAGTATAAAAAAATTTTAATTCACTAAACCAACAATCCCACATATGCAGCTCACCAACATCCGAAGATGAATTGATAATTTTTGCCGACAAATTTGCATAGAAGTTTGTTTCTTTTTTTCTTTTTTTATTCCTGTGCGGTTTTCTGGCCTAAAGAAAAAAGATATATTTTTATCTTTGCGAATAATTATGGACCCCGTGTTGTGCATAGGTACGAGTACACTAATGCCACTAAAATGTCAAGGTGGTGGGTGTTTCGTAATCTGTAATGAAATGGAAAGCGTGTCTTTAAAGTTTTGAGTTGGTAGTAATACTCATTGTGAAACTGACGTGAGTTCATTTCTTTGGTGATTTGACAGATTAGTGGTTTTGAAATGCATCTGGAAAATCTGAATTTTAAATTTATTACCTAAGGGGACACTTTAAGTCAATTTGTCAGTTGCATATTTTTCAGAAGCATCAAAATCTGGATTGGATGCTAATTCGAACAGAAATAGATACATGTAGTCAATAGACGGACATCAGACGGACACTAGTCAATTAAGGTTGGCAGCTATCATTATATCAACTTGACTTGAGTAATAATTGTGAATAAATGACACAATGTTATTATCGTGATTCAGAAAACCTCTCCGTCATATTAGACCCTGTCTAGAGATTTGAATTGCTATGACTCGGGTGGCTCTTTCTGTTATACATTCGATAGACTGGCCTGGTATGATGGATGGTGAATAGGCGAAGATCTGTCTGTTGTGGTTAAACTCCATGAAAATTGACAGGCAAGGAAATCGCAAAGTTTGAAGACGCTCCAGAGTAGACATTCTCTGAAGAATAACCCTATAAACAACTTATAATAGGAGATGAATAGGGTTAGGCAAATTTACGGCATACAAAGTCTTAGTGCTCAAAGCAACTACAGCAAAAGTAAAAAGAAACCGTTTAAATTTTCGGATTTCCTCATTTTCTTCAATCTCGGGCTGAGAGAAGGAATGTTTGAGGCGCTTTGTTTACGGCTCTACCTGCGTACGACATCGGAGTGAAACCGATCTGAAACAAGTAATGATTGCAATTGATCGCCTTATCCGATCAAATCCATTTAACAAGAAATAACTAGTGGTAGCTTTACCAGCACAAAAATTCTGGATAAAATTCAGGTGCCGGTTGATAAGGTCAAATCCACCCAGAGAATCAGCCTTGGTGGTGGCTTTACTGTGCACAAAGTCCGAATCGAAAAGCAAAAAATGAGAAGATCAAAAGTAGGAGCTACCGAAAACAAACAGTATTACCATTAAGACAAAGATTTATTATATGGAAAACGGAACTCTTCAATGAATTAAATTAAATTAATGGACGACCCATCTAAACGTGGCAATTACAAAGAATCAACTGGGTGCTCCAGAACAATTAGTAGGCACACTGGTTGCCTTAATAGCTAATATAACCTCCATTCAAGCAATGGAATAGAAAAACCAGATGATTAAAATTTCCATTTGAAGCAGACTTATGGAGAAATTTATGATCTTGAGAGGTATAAGCGACTGCCTGGTGACAATCCATATTAGTGCTAAGTTCGTCAACTTCGGATAATACAGACGATTTTACTTAGGAAAGCAACTAAGACCCTCCTAGAGAGAAGCTTTAATCAATGCCGTACTTGGTGACCTGCCGTCAAAGCAGCAACAAGCCTCGGATACGGACTGATCTACTGTGGACAACTCCAGCAAAACGAACTTCGGATCAGCTCGTGGAATGTTAGGTCTCTTAATAGGCCACATGCAGCCGAATTATCACCGGAGGCCCCGAGCATTCTGTTAGCATCATCCAAGAAATTCGATAGGATGGGCCGGACAAATAGAGAATGAAAAACCGCGACATCTACTACAGCGATTGTTATGAACGGCAAAAGTGGAGTGTTTCACTCGGCCACCACAATAAAACTCCTGTTTTGACGACGAGCGCTGGAAACATTGCAGCTATCCAAGACGCATTTAAAGCGGCCCTGCATAGAAGGACTAGAGCTGCTCACGAGCTCTACGGGCAGAAGAGGAGAGATGAACACCAGCTTCTCAGGGGAAACAGAAGAAGAGGAGCATAGGAAGCGCGTGGTCGAGGAAATTGAGATTCGGAAGTCTTACAAAAAGGTAAAAAAATATGCCACGGATATAAACCCCAAACCGAAGCCTGTAGAGATGAACAAGGGAGCATCGTAGTAGAGACACAGTCTATGTTTCGGATTTGGAATGAGCATTTCTGTAGACGGCGAAGATGAACCAAATACTGCTGTTAGGCAGAATGTACACTTCAATGTGGAGGATGTACGAGGGTTGTCTGAAAACCTAGTGAATGCTAGTTACGCATCTTTTGATAGTTACTTACCGAAGTTTCAGTCATTTTGCACTCGCAGTTTTTAGTTGACAGTCGTTTGAGTGAGTCGATGTGAGTGTTTTTTTGTGAAAATGGGAAAAATTGGGTATCGAGCTGTTATTAAATTCTTGCTTTTGAAAAGCAATACGCCTACGCAAATCCAAAATGAGTTGGCCTCTGTGTAAAGTTGCTAAAGTTCACAAAATGGTGTTAGATGACCGCCGAATTAAAGTGAGAGCGTAGTAGAGGTTATGAAATTGTCCAAAGGACGTGGTTGTTACATATTAAATCAAGATTTCTGCATGAGAAAGCTGTCCGTGCGTTGGGTGCCGCGTTTGCTTACGTTAGACTGAAAACGTGTTCGAATGAACATTTCCAACGCTCTGTTGGCACAGTTTAGGCGCAATAAATCCGAGTTTTGGCGCCGATTAATTACTGCAGATGAAACTTGGATACACCAATATACGCCCGAAACAAAAATTCAGTCAAAACAGTAGCTGCAAAGGGCGAGCCGGCTCCAAAAAAAGCAAAAACTGTTTTTTCGGCTTCGAAAGTGATGGCGACCGTTTTTTGGGACAGTAAAGGAGTTATCTTAATCGATTATCTTCAAAAAGGAAAAACTATTACAGCAGCATACTACGCATCATTACTTGCCAAGCTGAAGGCAGAAATTACGGAATAACGGCCAGAAAAAGAAAATCCTGTTTCACCAAGACAACGCGCCGTCTTACACCTCAGCGGTTGCCATGGCGAAAATCCATGAATTACGGTTTGAACTGCCTGACCATCCGCCTTATTCAACAGATCTAGCCCCAAGCGACTTCTTTTTGTTCCCTCGTCTAAAAACTGCGCTCGCAGGATAGAGATTTTCGCCAAATGAGGAGGCAATCACCTTCGTGAACAATTATTTTGCAGAGAAAAATGCCAAGTACTATTTGGGTTAGAGAGATGGGAGCATCGCTGGGACATGTGTGTAGAATAACAGGAGACTATGTAGAAAAATAAAAAAAAAATTTTGAGAGAAAATGTCTTGTATCATTGTTCGGTCTTTCAGACAGCCCTCGTAGAGTGTAGACCAACAATTCTGCCCACCCAACCTGGATGAAGTGATGATAGCTACATATATAAAAGCTTAAGTCCAACAAAGCTGCTGGAGCGGAAGGCCTGACTGCCGAACTTTTCAAAGCAGCGGGCTATGAATTGGTAAGGAGCATACACCAGCTCTTCAGTAAAATATGGTCGGACGAAAATATGTCCGATGAATTGAACTTCAGCATTATTTGCGCGATCCTGAAGAAAGGAGACCCCCTGAACTACGCCAACTACAGAGCCATCAGACTACAATATCCTGTCTGCCGTATTGTGATATGATATGATGTGTCCATATCATATTGGCTTCAGGGCAGGAAAGTCCACCATTGACCAAATATTCGCACTACAGCAGATTTTGGGAAAAACCCATGAGCCCCATATCGATACACGTCACCTATTCATCGATTTTAAGGCCGCGTATGACAGCATTTATAGAGGCGAGTTATATACTTTTGGCATCCTGCCAAACTCATCCGTTTGTGCAGGATGACCAGGGATTCTCCACGCTGCTCCGTCAATGTCGGTCACGATCCCACCTAGAGCTTTAATTTCAAAAAAGGAAATAGATATACAAGGCGGTGCGCTGTCATGCAATTTCGTTGACCTCAATCTTGAAAGAATAGTGCAAAATTCACGCTCTACCACAATAGGCACAATCTTTCGAAAGTCCGTCCAACTACTCTCATACGTCGATAATATTCACCTAATCGGAAGATCGGTAGCGTGGTGTCAGTGGCGCTTTAGCAAGTAATGAGACGGGAGCAGCGCAGATGGGTTTAACGGTCAATGAAGGCAAGACTAAGTATATGTTGTCAACCAGAAAGGACACCCAACACCGACGTCCTGGACAGAACGTCACCCTTGACAGATATAACTTTGAGGTAGTGAAAGACTTTGTCTACCTAGACTCCACAATTAATTCAGCCAACGACACCAGCACTGAGATCAAATGAAGAATAAATATTGGGCAATTGACTAGAAAAGCACTCTCTCGAACAACAAAAGTGACCTGCCTGCTTTGAGTAAAAAATTCTTGGGAACATTTTCGGACCCGTCTTCATAGACGATGAGTGGAGGAGGAAATACAACGACGAACTGTACGGACTGTATAACGACATCGACTTAGCCAGAAGAGTAAAAGTCCAACGACTGAGGTGACTGAGGTCAGGTAGAGCAGATGTAGACCCCTAAGTCCTTTCCGAAAGATCTTCTAATCCGCTCCCGAGGGTCAGTGCAGTAGTGCAAGATCGCGACTCAGGTAGCGTACGCAGTTGTAAGGGGCCCTCAACCAACTTATCGTGCGAAACAAGAGGCAGCTAGCTAAAGATCGAATTGGCTGAAGATGCTTGTTTGTTGAGGCCCAGGTCCACCCCGAACGGTAAAGCCAGCTTAAGTAAGTACGAATTATGACGTTATGCAAAATCAACTGTACAGTCAATGTCTTCAAAGATTGTTACGAGATTATTCTCTAACTACTGAACGAAATGAAGTTCGATTGTTGAGCCGAAAAAAAAAAATATTCGCGAAACAAGATACTTTAAATTTCTCCAGGGCAACTGATTGCTTCTCCTCTGCATTTCCTTGAATATACAAGTTCCTGATATATACCTAATTAAACATGATTTGATTTGTATATGGAGAAGTTTTGAATGGGAGACTTCAGAACATTTGGAAGCTTAAATATACATATACTATCATTGATGGAAGGCGGCATCTTTACTGAGTGAGAGAAAAAATCAAAAGACTACTCGTTCTCTGCAAGAATATGCCGCAGCTGCAATTGACAAAAGCACAACCAAACAGATTAATCCGAATCCGAATGAAGTGATCTTCATTAGAAATGTTTGCTGCACTAAATTTTCAAAAGGATGGCCCAAGACGTTATACACTACATGTGCAGAATAGATCATCGAAATAGTTCTTTTAAAGTAACATAGAATGATCTATGAAGGCTCATTCTATCAGGCAATAAATCTTAAAGTGTAGGCAGACAAAAATCAGGAATAATATTTGTTATTCGCACGAAACTAGCTTAGGTGGACAGTGAGTTTTCTATTTATGTCTGTCATAACAATCTTTACCTTTGATCCAACCTCACACACTACATCGCACCATAAAAGAAACAAAGACAAAATCCAAATAAATAAAAGCCCACATTAAATCCATTTGTTCATATGGACAAACACTTATGTACTTTAAAACTCTTATAGACCAAGTTAAGATAAAATCCCACTTTTGTTGACAAAATTATTCCCTCAATTTTGCGCCGCAAGACTAGATTTCTGAGAATAAAAATGCACACCCAATGACACCATAACACATGTCATAGCTATAGCTCCAAAACCAACTGAAATTGCCACCAATAAAACAATTATAATAACTTAAACCAGTTCCAAAGAATCAAACAACCAATTGCGCTTCAGTTCCCATCTAACTTAAAGATACGACGCAACGAGAATTTTCTAGAACACCACTCGAAATTAGAAACAAACAATTCTGACAGTTTTTGCTTGTTTCGTGCTAATAAAAATACAATTGGACATTGTCAATGTCATATCCATGTTGCCTTGATCATTTCACTGGCTGGCCTTATTTGTCTCCATTTTCGTGGGGTAGACTAGACAGTATAAAAAGGCCGCCAATAAATAAACCCCATTTCAAGGGTTAAACCTGGCAAATTTAATACGCCGTGAAGGTAAAAGTAATAATGGAAATTTATTCTACGGAAATCAAAGCAATGTTTCCTAAACTCACTACAATTACCAGCCAAATACACTCGGTGAACACTGTTTTAAATGTAAATCTCCCCCAGTGGGTGCTTAACGAGCTTCTAACTCATAACACTCATAAAACCATAAGGGAAGTAGAGAACTAGTTTTCTAGTTAAAAATTAATTCATGAGAGGTCCAACACTAGTCGGACATACCAGTCAAATTATGCTAATGGGGTTTTCACGGGCTTTTGAGCGACCGCTTAGAGCTGCGTACGGAAAATATGACTCTGCAAATGCCTAAATCGCTTACAAGTTCTGGTTAAACGATTTGAGGTTTTTTTTTGAAAATTGTCAATTTTGGGTTTTAGTCAGAATCTCACGACATATGTTGGTAAGCCAATTCATAGGTAGGACGTAGCCTAAATTGCGAGTTTTTCAGTTCTGGAATTGGCCTAAATACACTGAAAAAAAAGATTTGTTAAAACTATGCGAAGATTTATGGTGTCATTCCGCTTTCTGGTATTTATTTCTACTTTCGTAGTCAATAAATCTCAAGATTTAGCCATGAAACTATTTCTGTAGTAAACAAACAATAAAATTATAAATTTATACATTATACTTCGCAATAAGACAGTCTTCGTGGCGTAAGGTGTGACCAATCCGTTGCTACTTTCTCCACTGTACTTTTACGTCTATTGGTTCTTAACCCGTAATTATTCGTACATGTAGTTGGTCGTTCGATATATTTGTTTCAATTTATTTATTACGAAAAGACTCTTAAGCTTATTCATGGTGGAGCAATCGGGGAAGATTTCGCATCAACAAACATCATTTTAGTTTTTGCTGGCGCTAACCGAGCAATGTCCCAAAGAAAACGTAGACTCGCATAAATTGTGTTAATGTGGTTTTGTTCAAGTAAAGGTATTATTGAAAATGATTCCTAAATTTCACACAGAATCAAAATAATCAATTATTGAGGATCCGATTTTAATTGATTGATGACTAAATGAACTAAGATTTGCTTGCGCTCAAACAGACAAGGTGCTAAACGGACCACTTCTTTCGTATACGTTCTAAGTCATCGTTCATTTTCGACGTACTCTCTTCAATTGAGTCCAGAGGGCAACTAAGATATACCTGTGCATCATCAGACAACACATGCAGCGGTTCTCATATTGAGCCTTCCAGAAGTCCGTTAAGAACTGGGAGGAATTTGTAGAATCCTCCATTCTCAAAAGCGTTTGAAACAACCAAAACTACAAGGCCATTTGTTATAAATGGAAAAACTCGGGCTCTGTTTTCACTAAAAGTTTGTTTGAATGTCGGCCAAATAACCATCAGTTGATACACATTTGGGCTCGTTTTACGGCACTTTGAATTGATGCTCGCAAAACATCTGGCTCCAAATTGGTGATTTCTTCTTCAATGTTGGCTCTCACGACAAGGTTTGTTCTGGAAAGCATGAGTTTTCAAAAAACTTCAAAGGAAGAAATCTGTCACCTTCGAATCTAGTGATCTGAATGGGAGATCACACGGCCTGGAAATCGGTGATTCAAAATCTCCATTCTTTACCTGCTGAGACCAACAATGCCCAAGACCGAAATCAGCAACTTGCAGCAAAAATAGCTCGTTTAACATCTGCCTGTAGCGCAGTGGTGCCGTCGGCGTCCTCAAAAAAAATAAGGTCCAATCACTTTTTCACCGCAAATGCCACACCAAATATGTAGTCACTTTGAGGGGATGCAATGGCTCTTCGTGCATTTCATGGCTCTTTTAGCACCAGGTTTAATAAAGCGTGGGAGTAAATTAACCCCATTTGACAGTCAGCAACCAGCAATTGCTGAGCGGTTTGCACTTTATAAGGGAACATTTTCAGTTCTTTCACCAAAATTCGACACAAAACGTCTGCTGATGCCAAATTGAGTTGAGTCCATAGTTGTCTCGTCGCTGATTGTAGACTCTCTCTGACGTCCACGGCCACAGCAGTTATGTTCGCGGTCGAACGAACAATACGGAGCCGGTTACATCTTGCAACATCTATAGAGGGCCCAGTTTACACGAGACGCTCGGCCAAATGCTTAATTGTTCGCGCAAATCGTGTAAGACGATGAGGAAAATGACGACGGTGCGTTTTTTTGTTTTTTTATAATTAGCGAGTGCTCAAAGTATTTATGTACCTTTAAAAAGTTTGTACACAACGCTGGTGGTAACGTTTTAACGTTCATTAGTCAATACGCAGCAATATATCTTTTTTTCCGCGTTCTTCAAGTACGTATCGCTACAATATAAACACCAAACATCAAACTATTTGCAAAAATGATGGCACATTCACATTATGACAATACCTTTGTCCAAATATCATCATGCAAATGTCATCAATCAGAAGTAGGTTACTGTTAACCAAGCATTTATGTTTTAACTAAGCTTGTATTTGTCGTAAAGTAGCATTTTCGATATCCTTTGACAAGAATGGAAGTATTGCTATCGGTCTATTGGCGGAAAGAGTGCAGATTTTCTTTTTGGGTATGCGAACGACTTTTCCTTTTTTCCATATCTTTTCCAAGGCTTGCAGCTTTCTTGGAACTGGGATGATCCCTTTCCTGGTCAATTTAAAGTAGCACTATACAGGTTTGAGCGGAATAGCTTGTTTATACTGAGAAAGTGTGTTATTGAGGACATTTCTTTTAGGCGTGTTTTTTTTATGAACATACTTTCTTGGCCTCCGACTCCCAGGTGTAGGCCCAGTTGTGGACGTGCAACACATCATAGTCCAGATATTTGAGATATGATATTATAATTCATCCCAGACGCAACTTCACTGATTACTACAATGAATAGCTGTGACGTAATAACTCAACCCTGTCCGCTGCGAATTTCAAAATTCACCTTAACGTTGAATAATAAGTAGCATTTACCGCTTTCATAAATAGCCTCAACGTATAATAAAGACTGCTTTTTCTGGTATAACTCTTCTGCGCAAGGCTCTCCATGTAGCCTATCGAGACAATAAATTGTCGAAGACTTTCTCGAAATTGGCGAACAGCAAATGCAGCGGAGATATATACTCGATGCATTGTTCAGTCATGATCCGCAAGGTTTTGAAGCGTACTCCATGTCAAATCAACTTACCTTCTTTTTCTTCTGGGAGCTTATCGCCGATGTTATTTCACCGTAAAAGGAGTGCAATTACGGATATTTTTTGCTGCGGGAATCTTACGTGGGTTAGAGTCCAAATTGTGGCAAATGTTGCTCGTTCCTCCTACACCTTTTACTAGACTTAGTTTGGAACTTTGACAATTAAGGAGTTTCTTAGTGATACTGTAGATGTTATTGATAGGCCACCTATTTGCTGCTTCTATAGACTTGGTAGACGTAGTTAGGCCTGTCTCATCCTACACTTCACCAGTGCATTCCGGAGCTGTTGATTGGTTTTCATTTGTGGCAAGGCGCATTAGCTGTTGTAGGACATGAGGATCACGGAACATAGCAGCTTCTATCGGTGGGTAGCCGTGGCTCAAGTGTATTGGCTTTCAAACGGACGGTTTGGCGTTCAATCCCAACCGCGCCTGAAAGACATTACCTTTTCTAGGCAACTAAAATCATGTAAGATGAGTGGTTGTTAATTAATAATTTAACCCAGCGAAATAACCAAAAAAAAAGAACATATGGTAGCCTTTCTCTATTCCGATGTCAGCTCCATGCTTATTATGGACGTCTTGGATGCAATTTCAAAAGAGTTGGTTAATGTTAAAATGATCGATCTGGTTCCATGTACGTTGTCGATTTTTTCATAGACCCAGCTGATCTAGTGGCAGTTTTTGTGGTGCCATGTGCCTCCAATGACCAAGCGATTGACATTGCATAAGCCAATAAACCCTTCATCATTGTAATTTCCCAGGTCCCCGAGTTGGTGGCTGCGTTTAGCATGTTGTGGAAATCGTCTTGCTCATCATTACCCTTGAACATTGCCATCAATATCATGTCTACATAAAGTGAATAGGACCTGAGTCTGTCTTTAACTTTAGGGTTAAGAGAGGGTTCCTCAGCAAGATATTTCCAGATTTATAGCAGTCCAGCATCACTTTTTCTGCAGATGCCCTTAGTAGGCCAACAATTATGATCAGTCATATCTGAAGAAGTAAGCATTTGCCCTTTTTTCGATATTAATATCAAAGCAATAGGCAATACAGGGTTTACAACAAAATAGTAAGAGTAGAAAATAAGCTTGAAATTATAAACACGGTATCCTTGTTTGGATTGAATTGGTTCAGTGCCATCATTGAACCAAAGAGCAACAAGGTCAGAGGTATTGACCATAACCAAGAGGCTGATAAATACCGAATGATACGGAGGTTTTCCGACTTTCTCTCTAGACACCGAATTCTGAAATAACTTACTTACTCACTTGAATGACGCTACAGTCAGTGGTAGACTTCAATATTAGCGTTTAAATTAGTGTGATCTTGGTTAAGATCTCCTTGTTGCTTACTGTGTTGTCCCTTCAGGTATAAAACGAAAAGTTCTCAGAGCGGTAATCTGATTTCCGTTCGCTATACTCATCCTTTCTATCGCATGCATTTGACATTGTTCAGAAGTGGTTTTTCATATGTGCAGCCCCGCTTCATAAAAAAGTTATTTTGCTACACACCAAACTTCATCAAACTAGAGTTTTGACATGATGATTGGACGAAACCCTCCGGATCTATGTGACTTTTGCGGGTTGGTTGGCGAGAGATTCCTCATAGAAATATTCTTTGGCAGTTCTGTTTATTCCTTCTATAGATGCGTTAGCCTTGGTTTTAGTTAACAGAAAGCGGTTCTTCACATATCCAGGAGACAGCTTTTTCCCTAAGTTCGGTTCTTATTTCAATTTTCAGTATGTCGAAGGTTTTTATCGACTTTTTGCAAGTCTTAATGTATTGTATCGAAGTTCTTAAATTGTGATTATGATTCCTTCCTTTGCAGCACTGCAAACTGCAAGTAAGTTGTCCTCATATCGTTTTCATGGCCCATCAACAGTAAATTCGATCGTCCTTATCCGAGATTTTTGGTTGATTAGTGGGATAGTTAACTTGACGGACTACCGCCTCAACCTGAACACTAAACCATTCTTGGATCTCTTAGACGAAAGTGCTTAGTGATGGTATAAGCCTATTTAAGATTTATTTGTTGTCATTTTGTATCCAGTAGAATGGGTAGTCTTGAAAAATCTTTATCGGCATTAGCTCTAAATATGTTGAAGGACCTCGTATAAAGGAGACTATGTGAACGTCTATAGCCCTTTGATAGGCCAAATTTTCACACTACAGCAGATCCTGAAAAAACTTAAAAAGTCCAAACCGATATTCACTATCTTTTAACCGATCGTAAGGCCCCATATGACAGCATTTATAGAGGCGAACTGTATAGAGCTATGTTTAGTCTTGGCATCCCTGCCAAACTCGCCGATTTCTGTAATGACCTAAGCGAGACCTTTGAAAGAATTCTGCGGAACTCACACGTGAACACCGGAGGCACAATTTTTCAAAAATCTGGGCAACTACAAGCATACGCCGATGATATTGACATAATTGGCAGAACTCACCGGTGCGCTCCCTAGTAAGAAACGGAGGCTGCCAAAATGGGTTTAGTGGTAAATGGTAAAGGATCACCAAATGGTAAAGGATTACCAATTGTTAAGAAGGAAGATAGGGCCCTAACCTTTGATAGTCTTGATCATCCCAATCCGACTTAATGGTGCAGAAGCATGGACTTTATCGAAGATATCCGCGGTTGTTTCAGGAGAAAAATTCGTCGGTTCTGTTTACGTTGCCGGGCTTTAGAGGGCTGTATGGCGACATCGATCTAGTCAGAAAACTGCGCATTAGTGGCCAGTGATGTCTAGAACTAGAGCTAACTCAAATGGACCCCGATTCTCCAGCCCACAAAGCCTTTTAAATCTAACCGTCAGGGACAAAACAATAGAAGAATACCTCACTTTAGGTGGAGCGCACAAGTAGAATCGGACCTCAACTAATTTGGAGTGCATAACTTGAGCGAGTTAGCTAAGGATTGAGCTAACTGGAGAGGCTTGTTAGTTGAGGTACATGGTCACCCCGAATTGTAGTGCCACCTAAGTAAGTAAGAATTTCGCTTAATAAATCCACCACACTAACTGATCCAGAGTTGGTTGAATCAACTGAGTATGTCCTGTTTCTGTGTGTTACAATACTTATTTCAGAACCCCATATTAATTACTATTTTCTCCTTTCCCAAGCTTGGTAAGTCAAACCCGGTGGGATAAGACCAATACCACGATGAGGTAAAAAAAAAACACACAATTGATGTGTAGTCATAGGTATAGCACTAGCTCACTTCGTATCAAACCTAATCGTTTGAAGCCCAACTACCTGTATGACTGTCGAATTTAGGCTTTCATATGTCAACCAAATCACATCGAAGAGTGGACTATAAAAAAACATCCGGCAGCATAGATCGTTCGTCCATATTTCTTTTAGAAAAAATTCTAGGTTCTATGGGTTGTTCTGACAGATATGCCCATCCGTTTGGTGTCACGATTTAATATTACACTAATTGTCAAAGTGTCATTGCATTAATAAGTTGTGTGGCCCTAAGCAGCTATTATACAATGAGAACCTTCACCTTTAAGAATGACAAAAGTGCTAGGATACACATACAAGTCTCACTTAAAATTTTGATACAAGAGCATGTATTTTTTCTGTTTATATCTTGTTCAATTTCTCTCTGAGAATTTTCATAGGCATTATTACTTTTATATCCCTAAATATACTAAGATATCTTAGTTTCAGGAGCAACATTTCTAGTATTGAAGGCATGTTTTCTGAAAATTCAAAAAAGCCAAAGAATATGCTGATTTAGATGAATCAGTTTCGAAAACATTATCTGCTATTATAGCGACAACTTTACCTTGTGAAATGATTTGAAAAAGGTTAAACAAACCTCTTTTTTAATTAAAAGCTATCTAGGAGCATATAAGATCAAATGAATTCGCTATCCCCATTCATTCATATAACACTCTTTTATTGCATCTTGCAACACAGTCCCATTTAAATAGGTAACCCTGCGATTTTATATAAAACAAATTATACCTCAATAAATCTATTCAAAAATTACAACTCTTTGTATTCGCATCCATGAAAGCATGCAAATTAGTTGTTAGCTTATCTAGCAAAAGTGTTAAATTACAAAATCTGCCAACATTATACAATTCGTTGGTGTTAAAATAGTAATGCCGCCAAAAATAGTCACTCAGCACGCCGACGTTGAATAGAAACCGCCTCATCAAATTCCCATAAGAAAATGAAGAAATAAGAAACCGATTTGAAAAAAAAAAACATACAACACCGACACAAAACAATAAATTAAGTGAAAAGATAGAAAAAGAAATGATAAAATGATAATCTACAACTTCAAGCAACGATCACCTTTACCTTGTAAGAGTTATATTTTATAGTCGGGTCATTATGGCAGCACGATAAACTAGATTAGGAGTCTCGGATACATACATTCAAACCGTCCAACCAACCAACTGTGCTACCTTCCTTTCAATTCAATTATCTCTCCATCTACTCTTATAGATGTATCTGCACGTATGAGTACGAATATACCTACATTCTGACTATCTGACTATCTTACTATTCGACTACTGTCGGACTCAACTTTAAGAGCCTCTGTCGTGAATCGTGATGCTTCTTTCGATATTACCTACTTTCGGAACCTGAACTATAACGACACCATCGCAGTGAAGTGCGCTGAATACCGACCGACTAATGATAATGAGTGGCCCGAATTGAAATTATTATAACTGGCCGGCCACTGGGGCGTATGCTGAACATGATTTCGAATCGAGGAGTTATGCAAAAATGTCTAAAAAAAAATATATTAAAGCTCGCTCTGCAGTGAAATGAAATCAAATAAAATTTCGTTGACCGCAAAAATTCATTAAAATGTAATTTGCAACATGCTTTGGCAAAAAATTATCCTAATGTCGGTTGGACGAAAAAAAGCGCCGAAAAATACAAAAATGTTTTAATGAGCCGGGGTGACTCGTGTTAATATACCTCGCAGATAGTTCTAAAGGTCTTTAGATGCAGAGAAACCTTTATGGTTCAACTATTTCTAAAGAGAATCAGAAAATATCTGCGAACCCACTCGTATTCGCTGAAGTTCTTTTCAAATTACAAACTAGTTGACAAATTACCCATTTTTGAGGTGAATGTATCCAATTACAAGTACTTATCTTCTTTTTATTTAATTTTACTTAGAGTACAATTTCTTATTAGGAAAAATCACCTCTTGAATAGCTTTATTGACTTTGAAAAGAGGTAACTTTCAATAAAATTGTGTGAGTCTACAATATAATTTTATTTGCATATTGCAGTTCTAACGTCCAACACAAGTTATGAACGTGAGAAAATATTGTTTTTACGAGTATTGTTAAGTGAAAGGGGTTTTACCCAACCCAGGTTGTAATAAGTATAGAATCGATAGACAACTTGTAAAGTGCCACTTCCGTTAATTGGAATATTTAATCTTATTCACACTTGATGGTGGATTGCTATTTATCACTTTTATCTCATTAGTTTGTTTGTAAATACAAAATATTTAACATCAAAATGAAATTCACATCAATTAGTTGCTGAATCGGTAGGCTGTTAAGAAACTGCCGCCAATCAAGCCGACACATATTGTAAACCCGTTCAATCTATTTTCCAAAATAAATTGGGAGAACGGAATAACTAGTAAGTATTGGCCAATTAATGCTGCCTTGCTAAATGACGAGAAGATGACACTGCAAATGATGACCTTAGCATTCTCCCCTTGGCTTCTCATTGGAGTTTCATCGGAAACTGCGAAAGCTGAAAGAGGATAAATTGCGAATCTCCTGCACAGGTTTAACAAGACAAGTATAGGTTGATTTGTGGCCCAGCGAGCCGCAACCGTAAAATACAATTAGCTCTGAAACGAACGTAAACGCTTCGGATATGGATGGATACTTTGTTAAAAACCATTGATTCAGGAAGTTAAGGATGATTTCCACTGCCAATTAGGCATCGCGGACATCATGAGCATGATGAGCGATTTCAGTGCGAAGGTAGGAAACGGCAAACCAGGCCTGTAACATAAGATATAACCACACGACATCCACAAGATCAGTTAGTTATCGACTGATAGACAGCGAACTTTGAACCAGATAAACGTGGAGCAGACTTTTGGTTTAAATAGGCTTTAATAAGCCAACGTACTGTTGTAATACTGACAGGCTCCGTGATCCGAATGTGCGTCAACAAATACCTGGCAATCTTGCCTACGAGGCTCAAACAATCACTGCAGCACATTGCAAACACGAAAAATGGAAAATATATTTTCATCTGGGTCAGACAGCATCTTCAGTAGAAGATAAAAAAGTAGAGACCTACACACTTATCGAAGAACGTACAGTTCTAAAAGTTTGGATTGTTGCAGCCTTAGTAATAGAGTGACCCAAATTGGAAGTTCAATATCGCATAAAACGGAAGTAAGCGTAGTGTAAAACGTAATAAGCGCAATTATATCGACGCACTAGCCACCAAAACAGAAGAAGCAGCCAGAAGGTGTGTCAGCTTGACTATGTACTGTATCACAAAGAACTTACAGGTTGTCAAAGTTCCAAATCCCATCTTGCAAAACACTGTTGACTTCCGATTAGGAACAGCTTTTAACAAGTAACGAACCGGTCTCACACACCGATGAGCATTTCAGTGAAAAAATTCTCGAATTCGCAACTCCTCTTTCAATAACACTGGAATTATATCGGCTATCAGAGCATTAAACAAAAACAAAGAAGTTGGCATAGATGGCATCCCAGCAGAATGTGAAAACGGGAGAGGAATATGCGTGCTATATAACTAGTTAGACTAATTCTAGATCAAGTTATCACACATCTCGATTTAAAACTCGACCACGAACAGCCAGGCTTTCGGGCCGAATCCTCCTGCATGGACCACATCATCACACTGCAATTCAGGGTTGCTCAATTGTGGAGTATAGATTTCCTCAAAATAACACCGACGCTCAAATCAACATTGATGGACAATGTTGAAAGGTAACCAACTTTATCTTACAAGTAGAGTTTCGGGAGATAGAAGCACAGATCTGTGATGGCTAAAATTTTCAAACCAATATTTTCAGCACTAAAACCAAACTGAAACTTCCGATCCAACCTAGAATCCGTGCTACTATATGGGTGTAGTAGGAAGCTGCAAACCTTCATTCATAGATGTGTACATAACTATACTTCGTAAAGTTCCCGATATCCCCTTTCCTTTTTCTTTTATTATCCGTTGATGTATATACACTCGTATAATTACATCTAGTGCCACTTTTTTTTCATGTCGAAACAGAGCATACAAACAAAAAACTAGGGTAGCTTCAGCGCAACGCCGAGTACCTGCAGCCTGATGCTAGCGTAAACTGGACATTCAGAAGTAGTCCTCCGCGGTATCGCCATCACTCTTACAGCAAGCACCGCAAGATGTTGTATCACTTATGCCTAGCATATTTAAGTATTTAGCAAAAGTGTAGTGCCCCGTTACGACGCCAGTAAGCAGCCTGCAGTCGAGACGCATTCGTTTGGTCTGCCGGGAACCTGAAGAGACATGCCATCTACAGTTGTGCTCATATGAAATCCAACTGTTAATGGAAGCCTTATCCGAAGGCGCAAGCACACCTAATGTAGGCTCGGGTCCTGAAAAACTTCCCCCTGAGCTTTATCTAGCAGGTTCATTGGCGATATCGTTTTCCGTGATCCCACTGTGACCTGGGAGCCAGACAAAACTCGGTGAATTTAGCCTTTCGACGGCGTTCATTCTCGGAAGTCGTAAGAGGGTTCAGCAGGGCTCTGAGCGTAGCTTGGCTGTCACTACAAACGCAAATGCTTCGCCCCCTCCACCGATTCTTCAAAATATAGTCCATTGCCTGCATTGCTATTATCTCTGCTTGGAAGACAGAGGCAAGTTTCCCTAACGAGGAGTGAAATCTAACGTTGTCGTACTCCAGAAAGACACCAACCGTCGATCGGTTTTAAGGCCATCCGTGTGACCCGACAAACTTTCCTTTTCTGGCTCATATTCCCGCCGAAACCAGTCTTGGGCACAGAAAAAGTCAGTTTCGTATTTTTTTCCGCTGTAGGAGTTTTGGTATCATTGCATTTTTCTGTGACAATATACTGCCTTTAGGCCACCAATCTTGGCGGCTAACGACTAAAGTCTTAACGTTTAAATTTTCCGCACTTTATGACAGTGGCTTCTTTTAAATACCATAGATGTCAGGATTTGGTTCGGAAAAACGGCAACGCAGATATTCGATCTTAGTACGATTGGCTCACAAGCTGTCACCTCTACCCACTCATTAAGAATCGCTTGAAAGGTCGTTACATCGTCCTTTTGATAGCAATACCACCGGCGAAAAGAAGAGAAATCGTTTTGGATACGTTAATACTCGTACGACGTTTAAAAGCAACGGACTTTGTATACTCCCCTGATGCACTCCAACTCTGATTTTGAATTCCTGTACATACTCGTATCGTGTATCTTGTTTATATACGAGCATGTCCATATGAGGCCTCTGAAACCTTTTCCTTGAAGATAAGATGCATTTTTTGAAGCATTGCGATGTTTCTATTGTACATCAATACCTACAGGCTTTGAATTGGGTAATAGATCGAATTACCTTTCACAATGACGCATTAAATGCCACGGACCTCAATGATATTGAGTTGTCGACTTGTACATATATTAGAGCTCTCTTGTATATTTTGATTGTATGCGACTTTAATTTCGCCGATCGGTGGTTGTTGCATTTTATCGTGACGTATTTGCCTTTATACTTTGGAATAAGAAAATCGGAAGTCACTTAAAACCAAAATTCCTCCTCGTCGGCCATATTTCAGTGGGTATTTAACCCCCATACTTTAAATTGCTTCTCTTCCTTCGGCTCCCATAAAACCTAGGATTTCCACTTTGTGCGCGATAGCCGAGTAAAGAGCAGCCCCCGGAAATTCTCCGTCAAGTATCGCGTAATAGAAGTATTTCTGTTGCAAATTTCTATTAGCAGATGTCCCTGCTCATCTTTTGTATATTTCGGCGATTAAATACATACATATCTTCCAAGTTTTTTTTTCCGTATCCGTGCTCCGACGTTGCACTGTTTCTATTATTTTCCGCCTGCATGTAGGTTATAATGTCATTGCCACTTTAAATTCAATTCGGAATGGCGGTATCTGTTAACCATAGAAGAATGCAAAGTTGAACCATAGACACTGATAATATTTTTATGATTGCATCACAACGAAAAAAGGCTCACAAAAGATTTAATCAACAAAATATTTTACAATATGGTGGCCAACGGATTTGCAATAAATGGAAAGAGTTCCTTAAACCGTTACGAGTAATTAAGAAAGAATTCCTTCGCAGTAGCATTTTTCGGATAACGCGTACAGAATTTACAGAAGCCGGAGAAATTGCAGCAACTACTGATCTGCTAGGCTCATAAAAATTTAGGAGAGAGTTCTAGACAGCGCCATATGACAACTTGGAATGAGTGTTTTGTGTTGTTCAACCGCATTCTGGAAGAGATTTGCACACATAAGACTAAGTTGCAGTCGAAACTATGGATTTTTCCCGGTGAATAGGTCCCAAAGAAGCCCAAGATGCATATGGCATAATGCACATCAATTACTTTCGAATGGGAATGGGAAAAACAGTCAACTCCGAATATTACGCCAACTTATTGGCATATGGGAATTATAAGGAAAAACGGCAGAACTTGGTCAAGAAGTCGCTATGGCGAATTTTCATGTATTGGGCCACAAATTCCTTCCCTCATATTCTTCGTACCTATCCCACGGTGGTTATTGTCTGGTTCCAAACCTCAAGAATGCCTCCGCTGAAGGGGATTTCGCTTAAACAAATGCCATTTTTGAGAACCTCGACAAATCTTATTTTTTGAAGGATGCAATATTGGAAAGACCGTGAACGAAGCATGTTGAGCTCAAAGAAGACAATGTTGATAAATTTAACAAGAGCAAAATTATCATGTACATCTAATAATGAGGGGTCGGAGTGCTTTTATTTTATCGAAAATTATTCCAAATTCAGATAACTTCCGATCTGAAATCGGAATATGCCAGATATAAATGCATTGTAACAAGCCATTTCAACACAAAATTCATCGCATCAGCCTGATACGGGCTTAGTTCTTGATAGAAGAAATAGACAATGCTTCGAAGGAAATAATATTTATACGCGCTCCACGACAATACTCAAGACCAACGCTCTAAGTTTGACGTTCAAATCGTGTTAGGTGATTAAAGCAGTACAATACAATAAGACAAGAAAACTTCTTTAGTACAGGGTGAGCCATAATGCATGACTCTATCGGAAAGTGCTATAGATAATACAAATAGCGTAGAATGTCATTTCGATTTTGACATTTTTCACAAATGTTAAGCAGAATTAGAATTTGTGTGAATAAGTAATTTAACGGTATACCCCTGAAGAACGCGGAATAATCGTCACGATGTTTTTGATGAGCTATTGTCAGTGATTGTAGTACAACCTACACTTCGTGTCGTTTTCCTGGCCGCCCGGCTCTTTCTGGTCATTCACTGCTACGTTTAGCTATACGACTCTTAGAGACTGGAACAACACAGGACCGCGCAAGCCCTGGAAAGCCTCTTACCTATCATTCGGCCGAGAATATCGCTACCGTGGCTAAAGATGTCGTAGAGGCCCCATCACCATCGTGGCCATTCCACGTACGTCTATGCGGCACATTTTGTTGAAAGACTTGAAGGTGTTTCCTTACAAAGTGCAAACAGTCCTTCAGTTGCACCGACCATTTTTGTACGAAAATTGCGAACTTTAGCTGCCAAATTATTTTTAAAATATATACCCTCAACTTTCAGTTATCAAACTATCTTTTTTTTCATTGGCAACAATTTACCGCTCATTTTAAGTACAGTTATTTCCAAAAAAATTTTAAATTTCAGATCCTACGATCTACTAGACAAGAGTAGGATACAAACTACATAGAACCGAACATATGCTAATTCATTTCCAATGGTTTGTCGGAGGAAAGTAACCCAAATGGGAGGTCAGAATCGTTTGTCCAATCCCTAAGAAAAGGCAATATTGTGTAAACGCATAATTCCATTTATCAACGATCTCATTGACTTCGTTTTAGGCCGAATTAGCCCACAATTAATTGCCCAGTTTGGCAATCCTTGCAAGCTTGTAGGAATGTAGAGAATGACAATAAGAACGTTCACTGCTCCGTTAACGCCTCAAGCAATACCACCATTACCTTTGATGCCAAAATAATTTTTAGACATGGTAATAAGCCGTCGTGCGACTTCTTAATCATTATACTTGAGAACATTTTGGAAAACTCACAAGCTAATACAAGAGGCGGAAGCGTTCTTGACATTGATATCAGTAGTCTGTCGCTGATGCGCTGCAATAGAAACTACAAAAATGGCTTAAAGTGTATACTGTCCACAAAAAAGGGCACCTAAAATCGACGAATCGCATAGAATGTTACGTCAGAAATCAGACGAGGAGCTACATTTATCAATCCGAAGAAGGCCTTTGTGTAAGGCGATCGCGTCTCATTACTATCCATAGTGCAGAAGCATTCACATTAACGAAGGCAGTCCTTTAAAACACAAGATTCTTTGAGAGATTTTTTATACCATTTATATTCTTGGAACAAGTAACATAGATAAAACCTCGAGCTCTCTCTCTGTCTGAACCATTGCATACGGTCTTTTGTCATATTTTTTTTTTAGATTGACAAGGATCCTTCGATTTTTAAATGTAGACAAAACAAGTTGTGTGTGAGATATCCACTAATATTTTTTTTTTATTTCAAGGAACAATTTATGGCATTAAGTATGGAATATAACGTCGTTCAAATGTCCGTTGTGATTTTGCTTGGTAACACATAATCTGTAGGTCGAATTTTCGATGACTTTGTCGTATAAATCTGACTGAACTTCCTGGATGTTGCTCGTTTTGTTGACTTTGAGTGAGTTTGAGAGTGTTAATACTTTTGTCAATTTACTTATATCCTGTCTTCCCACCTGTTTGAATGGGTTTTCCAACTACAACTCAAGCATTAACTATCGAGTTTGAAATTCATTTAAATCTATACACAAATATACATCCGTTTCCTAAATATTTCGAACCTTTTTTTAAATAGATTGAATCATGCTTGTAACTCATTATATCTGAAAGAAGTTAACACAATGATTAAGATCTGCTCAAACTAAATCCATTAAAATATACAATGGCCCCTGCCTACGTCCTTCTGAAAGAGGTTAGTTTCTAATAAAGTTGCGCAGTAGATTCCTTAAATCAACTATGACAAAAAATTGGTTTATTGTGTCTGTGAGATTTTTTTTCTAAGAAATTAAACTGGAATAGCAATTAAAAACAAAAAAAAAAAACAAAGTGGAGAAATTCCACTCTAAAAGGCTACCCTAACTTACTTTTTATTAAACAACTGATGAAATAAGCAAATAGAACGATATTTTCAAAGCTTAATGCGCAACTTCCACTTCACAAAACCTAAATATATATGTATTATACATAAAACATCACCCATCCAGTTTAACACTACATATCGAAAGAACATTTTTCATTAAGAGAACACAAAATAAACTATAAGTAAAAACACATTCGCATACTTGACCAAAACAAGGTCTTCAAATACATCCAATCACTCACTTCAACGTCAAATCGACCCATCATCTTAAACAATGCCAAACTTCAACAATTTGCTTTCGTAGATACGAGTACGAGTATCTCGACCTAAAAGCCGGGTTTTTTTTTTTTTGTTAACTAAAATACAAAACAAAAAGCAACCAACAGCAGAACAAAAACTCACTTATCTTGCTTTTGGCATCTCAATCACAACCACATTCCGAACTCTGTGCATTTGCTAAATTGCATATTAAACCGCACGGCATAGCAAATTAAGCACTCCCAATAAACAGGAATAAAAAAAAGTTTTGTTAATTTTTGTATCTGTGCTCGAAACACGTTTAATTGCTATTGGAACTGCTATTCGTGTTGGTCCATGCACACTAGGTCTATCAGTAGCATCACTTACGATGACATGAATCCATAAAAATAGAATAACGTTAAATTTGTTCACACTATCTCGTATGTAGAAGACATACGAGTACGAATACAACTTCGAGTTCTAATAAACGGTGCTATTAAGATGTTATCTTTTGCATAATACGAGTACTTTCTATTCAATTTGGTCCAAATTTACAAAGTCTCTGACATGCTTTACTTTCCGAGCGGATTCTTAGTACTTTATATTGGTTTTTATGCAGACATACTTGTATGGTATTCATTGTATCTATTGATGGATCTCTTCAACTAAAATTTCCTACATTAATGCCTCACCTTCTTAGACACATTTACAGAAATTTGGATCTTGAGAATTTCATACAAAAAATTCCTGGAGCCTGATAGTCGTAATTTGATTAAGAAATTATCTTATAAAACTTCAGTGTTGATGCCCTAAAATTCTGACGAAATCTGCACCATTTTGCCTAGATTTTCTGAAAATTGAATCAAAAAATTCACAAATGCTCACAATAGTCCAAAAACAATACAACAAAAAAACTGAAATTGAAAAATACGCCTGAAATAGTGACACTTGAAAAACTTAACAAGAACAACTCACTGTTAACAACACTCAAAAACTTCTAGAGATTGTTCAAAAACTTAAAAAAAACTCCTGTCCGAAAAAAACATCAAAAAAATCGATCATATACCACAGAAAGTATTTTCAATGTAATTACAATTGTTCAAAAAATTACCAAAAACTTCTAGGGATTGTTCAAAAACTTAAAAAAAACTCCTGTCCGAAAAAAACATAAAAAAAAATCGATCATATACCACAGAAAGTATTTTCAATGTAATTACAATTGTTCCGCAATACCTTATATTGTATTTGAATTAAAAAAAAAATCCAGAAAACGAAGAAAAGGAAAAAATTAAAGAAAAACAACAACACGAAGAAACATCGCAAATTATTTTGTAACAATTTCGCCTTTGGCAATAAATGACCAACTTAAATGGACAAAACACCAGTTAAGCCAGTTTTTGTGTTCCTTTTATTTTTCTATGACAGTTTCAATGATTTTTTTTTTTTTTTTTAATTTTTTTTTAAAATCTGCTATTGTCGTTGTTGTTGTACATGATTTAAACAAATCTTGTTATTTATTTATTTTTTTCGAATTCACTAATATCTTATAACACAATAGTTTTCCAAAAAATTCACAAATAAAACTTGATAATTGAATTTTATTAGAATCTCATTATCTGGAGTAAGAATCTAGATCCGATACTAGCTAAAATGACGTTAAAGCTAAGGATAAGTTTACTTACATGCAAAGCTAAATAGTCCAATAAGCAGATACGCGAATTCCTTGAATTTTATCATTTTTTTTTTTTAATTTTATGTTGCAGAATCTTTTTTGTAGAAATTCGTGAACACTTTAAGGATAGTCGTGATCCTTTTTTTATTTTTCAAAATTGAACCGTTTCTAAAACACTGCACTTTGTATGGATTTTGTTATTTTTTTTTTTTTTTTGTAAGTTTTCCTCAATTTTTAAATAGAACACCGAACAAACTTTAACACGGTTTTCTTCTTTTTCTTCGCTATTATATGCCATGCAGAGGAAAATCCATCCAAGCAGTTCTATCACCCAAACCACACTGAACTGAAGATCTAGTGACTCCAACAGGTACCTCACCTCGGAGTTGATCCAAACTCAACCTGTAGACGCGACAACGAAGAAGAAATGGCTCTCTGTCGTTGGCTGACGTTGTTGGGTTGGTTGGTTGGTACTGTTTCACTGAAGCTGACTTACTAGTTGTGCTCGTACTTGGCGCTTTCGAGGCGAATAACAACATCTACCAGGTACGATGTCTGATCAACGATCAACGATCAACGGATTGCCGATCACCGATCACCGATCAACGATCGGCGACTTGACAGCATTGAATCGGACGAATAAAACTTGGAAAACCTATGGGAGTTAAGCGGTTGTACTAGCTAATGGTCGGTGGACGGTGGATCGTTACTCGATTCTAATGCTGCAGAATGGAATGAATCGTGGCAATGATCATCGAGTACCACTGAAGGAAAACTCTATCTCTTGAGATGCTACTGCATGCAGCACGCATGTTTTCGACTTCTACAAAGCAGTAGCTACTTGACCAACTACATTTAAACCAAACGAAGATACGAGTAAATCGCTCTTGTAAATCGCTCCGTGTACCACAACATAGTTGAGATGTTCGCGTGCAGATAGATAGATACTCGTACAACATTCTGATTTCTTGTCTTTCATAGTCATTTTAACAAAGATTTATGTATCATAGACGAGCTGGAGCTCACCAGGGAACGGGGTATAAAGAGCGAGACAAACTTCCACTTGAAAGTTAGTTCTCATGATATTGGCATTATAATGTAGGTAGACCTGAACATTAGATTAACATTTCCGACCGAAGTACGAGTATATTGGTATTTTATCATGGAACCTTGAAGGTAAACTGTCTTTCTTAAACTAACACAATACAGCTGGAGGTAGAATTACTTCAGATTCGTTCTCTTTATTTTTATTTGATTGCCTAATAGGTGAGGTTTTGCTTATTTTTTTAGTTAAATTTAGTGTTGACTTTGGAGGGTCTTAAATTGTTTTTTGTATATTTTTGTATAATATACAAACAGGCAACAACTACAACATAAATCCTTGAATTTATGGATCCCGGTTTTTTCTTCTTTTGTTAACTTAAGTGTGCCTGATGCCAAAATTTAACAAATAAACAATTAGCATGGTGATCAGTGATCATTGTGACAGAGTGTCAAGTTGTTTCAAGTTATAATTAATACATTGAGTTCATATATGAAATTTACATTTTTGTATTCAGTTGGCTTAAATTATTTACATAAATTCACACGAAATAGTGAGCTGGCTTTGTGTGACACATTTGTGTATAGAGACTGAGCAATCAAAATATAAATAACTAAAATCAACTGATTTGAATATTTTTGTTACCCAAAAAAGAAATTTTGAAAAATGATTATACATAGTATTGGCGTAGTTCTGGATTGTATTCCCACTTTTATGTTTTTTTTTTTTTTTTTGACAATGGCAATATTTTCGAAAATTGTACAATGAATAGGATACACGTGCTTATATAACTCAGGTGGTGCTACAGTCCATCGTAAGCTTGGGCCTACATCAACAAGCTACTCCAGCTAGCAGGATCTTTCGAAAGCGGGCGACAGTGCAGTACTTCAAGTTGGCTGAGGTCCCCTTCCAGTTTCGTGAGCGACCTTAAATACCGTCGCCCTCGGAGTTAAACTCGCCGATTCTTTAGGCCAGAGCTGTTACGTAAATTCGCTCTACATGCCCCAGCTATCTCAGACTTTGGATCCATGGACGCCTTGCTATACCTCATGTTATTGTACAGCCCGTAAAGCTTGTTGTTGAATTCCCTTCTCCTATGTGAATAGGAGCGAAAATCACGCACAGTATCTGTCTCTCAAATCGCCAAACTCCAAACCTCTGAGTCATAGAACAAGAGTGGTATGATAATCTTATATAAGGCATTTCTGGTCTTCCTAGAGGGGGCTCTATCACATCATTTCCTTCTAAGCCCAAGGAAACATAGATTGGCAAAAGTAATTCCGCTTCTCATTTCTGTGCTAATATGTAGTTACGACTCCAAGTTGTGATGTTCTGGCCAAGTCGTCATGGGTATGGATCCTTACATGATGCTAGGTTAGGTTAGATTAGGGAAGAGTGGCTTTTGGAAAGACCACCAATTTAGGCCTATGGGCCCATAGCGGTTCCACGTGGATCTGTGATCCTTCTACTCTTGGAACTAATTAGAACTTATGATGAAGTTAGGAGGCTGTTAACATTATATTCTCTAGATCGCTTAAGTCATTGTAGCAGAAAGCTCCTAAGTTAAGCTTTCTTCTTTGATAAAGAGCTGGGCATGTACAGAGTAGGTGAAGGATTGTCTGCTCCTCCTCCTCGTCCATGCAGATCCTGAAGAAATCATTCGTAAAGACGACAAGCCTGCTTGCATGCTTGCCTGTAATGCAGTGTCAAGTGATGACAGCTATGATGCCACTGAGATGTTTCCTATTTAGAAAGATCAAACTCTTAGAGCGATCCAGATCCAGCTTTGGCCATATCTGTTTGGTCGATCCAACCGTCCACCTAAGGTCTGTTCTTTTGTTAGCATCCAGCTTTAATATTAATTTGAATGTAGCGATTGGTATACGGATGCTATCCTTTTCCGGTAAAATAGGTAGAGTGGTTTCAATTTTGGTGAGCTCGACATTCCCTGGAATGTCCCTGTGGCTCAGCACCCAACATACGTAAAAGTTGAACTGCTTTGCCATCTCTCTAAGAGATGATCGGCAGTCAAGGGTGGTTCTAGAATTTAGTGAGACTGAGTCCAGGGACTTGATAGCGGCCTCGCTATCCGCAAAGATCAAAGCACAGAGCTTCTTTAATCGCCAAAATTTCCGCCTGGAACACGCCACAGTGATTTGGAAGACGGAAGTAGAGGCTAATTCGTGGATTAAGCTTATGTGAGAAAACACCGCCACCAACCCCGCTATCAGTCTTAGATGCATCTGTGTTGAAGTGGATTGACTTGTCATCCATGAAAGCATCTTTCTCCCAGAAGGATCTAGAGGGGAAGCTTACATGGAAGTCTTTGTGAAACCAAAGTTCAGGTATGGTGTAATCGATGTTCTCTGTGATGATTCCTAGTATACCATATTAAGATTATTAGCTTGGCTAAATAAATTATTTTTCCACTGTATAATGCCTACTTGGCACCGATGGGTGTCAAGTGAAACAGAATATCTAGTGCCGTGGAAGAAGTAGAGCGTAGGGCGCTGCTTATGCGTAAACATGCTGTTTTTTGGACTCTACTTAGTTTACTGCAGTTGCATTGTCTAAAGCCATTCACCAGATAACCACCCCGTAGGTGAATATCGGTCTTACAACCGAGAAGTATAGCCAGTGGGTTGTGCGAGGTTGAAGGCCCCATTTTGTTCAAAACTGGTATCGTTTATTGAGGGAGGGTCTATGATTAGAATATTTCTTAGAAAAGAGAAGACAAGATCAGTTTTATGGAGGCTTACTCCCAATCCACAGCGATCTGACCAATGGGTTAATCTGTCAAAATTTAGCCGAAGGAGTGCTTTGATTGTATTGAGATGCTTACCTCAGACGGCTATAGCATAGGCAATCACCCTGTCACCACCCGCTTCCTGATATATCAGCAGTTCATTAACCACTAAGTTCCGGAGAAGTTCCTTATGTATATGTTATTTCGTTGTTCCCTCGTATATCGCCTTAATGTTCACAAAAGCTGTATTGATGGCACGCAGTATTCGTTCAGTTAGTGTTATATTCGTACGCAAGTCATTTTGCGGATTTAAAAAAAGGTCAAGCCTTATTTGTTGGCCAGTGAGTTTGCAATATTCTTCCTAGGGTGATGTTAAAAAGGTCACATGACAGACAGTCACCTTGTCGGAAATCTTTCTTGACATTGAAGATTTTGGTCACTGATGGAGCAGAGAAAATTGTCGGCTTTTTAAAACTAGTCATGTCCTTGAATAGCTTGTCCCTATGTACACCGCTATTTATGTTTTTGAATTTGGGAAATAGATTGCGAGAACAGATCCAAAGATCTGTGAATATTTGATTAATGCTGAAGTTCCATTCATCGGGCGTGATTTCTTCGGACCATATCTCCATCTGCTTTGAATAGCTAATCAAGTACTCCAGCTTCGCCAGCTCCTTTATTTAATTATCTTCAATTTATTTATCATCTAGGTTCGGGGGACGGAGCTCCCTTTCGACTTCGTTCAGAATGAATGATCTTTCACCGGTTTTTTAGCCATCATCGCCATTATACAGTCTGCAGAATTATTGCTTCCACATTCTCAGCACCAACTGCGGCTGTACTAGGTGTCTACATATGTTCATCTTTTTAGGCTTTCTAACTCTGACACGTTGGTTTTATTTTCTGATAAAACTTTTGAACGTCATTCTCCATCTCTTCGATCGTGCGCTTCTCGTGCTCTGTCTTTTAGATTCCGAGATGACTGTTCTCTTTCTTTTTTTTCTGCAAGTGGAGTTCAAGAGCAGTTGTCGTCTTTTGAGGCAGCGCAGGCTGCATGTCAAACCAGAAGATTTTTTGGGGCGGCGCGGAAACCATTCACATCAGAACCAGCTTCACTGATGGCTCATGGACAGCATTCCCATTGGTATTTTTTTAGTTTGTATATGGCGACTATGGCTTTGAGAGACCTTGAGGTAAACGTGATGGACAGAAATTGTAGCATTCTCCTGCCATTGTCATTTTCGTGGTTTAACTTGACTCCGTTGTGTCAGTGATATCAGCATTCATACCATGGCTGCAACGAGGTCTTTATCGTCTCAGCAAGTTTGGACATCCAAAATGCTAGAGGAAATATTATCAAACTAGTTAACGGTTGATTAGCCAGGTAATAGCCAAGTCCTTTTATAAATGTTAAATATATGTAGGAACGGCGAGGTAGCGAGTAGCGAGGTTACGCTCCGTTACAAATTCTAAAAACCTGAATCCATTGGAAGACGTAGTACTATGCAGACTCTATTTTCCACTTAAGCGTTTAAAGACGGCATGCTTGCTTAGCTTTCTTAAGGATTTCCTAGCACAATTTTGCTATCAAAGCTACGGGACTGAGCATACATTCGGTCTAGAAAGTCATATAATTCCTCCTTAATGATGTCATCCTTATCCTTTCTAGAGGCGTGAATGCAATCCAGGCTTATATTTGCGAATTTGACCTTGATGTGGATTATTATGTGATGTTCTATTATTTGCTGACAGCTGAAGACTTTTTGCCTAAATCTGCCTCGAATAGCAGATTCACAGCTAAATAATATCGTCCTCCTTTTTTGTAGCAGTCATCATAGTAAATTTCGTACTTTTTCGTCCTTTTTTTTGTCCGGCCCTTCTTAGATTGAGGTAATATCTGTTTCAGTCTAAGGTTTCCGTGAATTCTTTCGCAGCCCATGGGCTATTAATGGTTTTGTATAATTTTTCGTAAATTTACACATGCTGTCATAGGTCATAAATAGATTGAATAGATTTAGAATTCGAGAGTTTCTTCTAGTCGATCGTATACTTTCAAAGCCTAAAACCGCACAGATAAATACCAATCAGTTGGTTGACAAAAGATTGCAGGCGATTACATAGTTCGGCAGTGAAGATCTGATAGGCGATGTTGAGGAGACTGATGTTTTTATAGTTGGCATAGACTACCGAGTCTCCTTACTTCAAGAACGATGATTCAATGCTGATGCTCCATTCTGTCATGCTTTCGTCTGACTATATTTTATGACAAATTTTGTTTTCCATTTTCATTGATTCGTCCTGCGAAAAAGGTCCGAGCGATTGCAAAATCTGAGGCTTATTGAAGACATAGCGATCCGTATTTTAAGGGGCCGGTCAAAGAGCATCCAGTTATTTACTTAGAAAAGTAAGAGAAATGATCACGCCGCCTGATATCGAAAATGTACCTCGCAATATTGTTGAAGACAACGTTAGGTTTTCTGAGGTTATTCTGGTCAGGTTTGCAAAAAATCTCGCATCCGAGTAATAAAATTGGTAGAAGAAGAGTTTTTGCATAGATTAATTTAGTACATCTTGTTAGAAGATGTTGAGCGAACCATAGAGTACAATGTCCACTATAAGCCTTGCCGATGAGGGAATTAATATGAGTATCCCAAGAAAGAATTGATTTAAAAATCACACTAAGGTTTTAAAGCAGACTGCGCACCCTATGAGCATTTGATTTATACAATACATATGAACGGGCTTAAGACCTTAGAGATCGGAAGCTCTGCGGTGTGTTTAAAATTCTTTAGACTTGCCAGCATTAACCCTAGAAAACTATTTCTTTAATTTCTCTCTTCCTTTTACCGCGATCCCTTTCGTTATGCGTATAGCTCTAGTCATCCATGAGTTCTTGTTGTGTGCGGATGTTTAAAGATTTGTGAGCTCAGGTAAGAATAGTTTTGAGGAAAAAATAATGCGATCGTTCGTCGAAACGACAAACATTAGCCTTAAAGCAACTTTTGGCGTTCCAGTAAATTTTTTTAATGTGAAAGTATTTGTAACAAATTTGTGAACTACAGTTTCAGAATGGCTTCTCAATTTGTAATATCGGCTGAGGAAATTTAAAAAATAATAGCAGCTTGTGACGATGACGAAAACGAGTGTGAGAGTGATATGGATGACAATTTAAAGAAGAAGGAGAAGAAAACTCGGACCTGGAAAATGTTAATGATGAAGAAGATGCGGAAGATAACATGCCATTAAGTTTGCTTGGAGAATGCAAACGATCTAAAATAATTTCGGTTCCTGGAAAAATTTTACGAGGTGAGAACAGGCATATATGGATAACAAAAAAAAACCCAAGCTACCGTTATGCGGCAAACATTGTTCATGAAGCGCGAGGTCCTACAAGAACAGTTAAAACATTGACGGACCCACTTTTGCGCTTTCAAAGTTTTATTACGAATGAAATTGTTGGAAAAATTGTTAAGTTTACAAATGTCGAAATCATCAAGATGACATATTATAAAACATAAAGTTCAACTATAAAATTGACTGAGGTTGATGACATACACGCTTTGTTGGGAATTTTTGTACTTTTTGCCGATCTAAAAGATAACCATCTTACAGCCGATGAAATTTTTGACTGTACATGAGCAAAGAGCGATTCAAATTTCTGACAAATTGTTTGTGATTTGATGATAAATCGATAAGAAGTAATATTATTTCTGATACATTTGCACCAATGAGAAACTTGTGGGAAATGTTTATTCAGAAATGTCGCCAAAAATACTCGTTTTTTTTTTTTTTTTTTTTTTATAATTTACGCGCACCTAAGGGGTTATGAATACCCTTATACTGTTGCCTTGGCGCGGGCGGAAAGATAGAAGGAGGAGAACGGAAAGCATTGTTTGTGATGTAGTGGTTTGAAACTCAGGTGTGTTTGGCTTCGATATTGACTCCAGGGGTGGGAGTCCGAATAGGACGGAGAGATTTTCTTCACTCGGAATGATTGAGGTTGTGAATTTTAACGGTTGTTTTATGCTTGTGCGTATACTCCTGGTCTTTACTTAACAATTGATGAACAACTTTTGGCATTTCGGGGTAGGGCGTCATTTCGTATGTACATACATACGTTTATTCCAAAAAAAAACAGCTAAATACGTAAAAATAAACTTACCAAAACTGTCCACGGTTCAAATCGAAATATCACAATTGGTTCACGTCTGTTCAACTCGGCAAGCCGCTGCTCCGTTTATCGTACAAATTAACACTCGTGGGAACATTGCGTTCTAATAAAAGAGAAATCCCAAATGAAATGAAGAAATCAAGATCTCGCAAATGTGGAACGTCAATATTTTGTTACGAGAAAGAGCTAATACTTCTATCATATAAGCCGAAACCCAATAAAATGGTATACTTTCTTTCGTCCTGTAACGATGAAGGAACAGTTAACATGCATTCGGGAAAACCTCATATGATTGCATTTTACAATCGAACAGAAGGAGGAGTCGACACATATGACCAAATGTGTAATAACATGTCTTGTTCCCGAAAGACGAATAGGTGGCCTCTGTGCATGTTCTATGGAATGTTGAATATGATATTTATAAATATTTATGTAATCTACACTCATAATGTCGTTTCGCAAAATCTTAAGGCCATAAAACGAAGAGACTTTATGAAGAAGCTGCATTCTAGTCTCGTTACATCGTGGATAAAGAAAAGACTAGAGCTTCCCACTTTGCACTCCAATCTTAGGGATAATACTCAACTGAATAGTGTTGATAACGAACAACTTTTAATACAGCACAGCACAGCTGAAAAATGCCCAAAAAAACGGAAGACCTGCAAATTGTGTCCATCAAAAATGCGGCGAATAACTAAGTCCAAATGTGCAAAGTACAAAATAAATGTATGTGGAGGACACAAAATTGATATTTGCACCAAATGTTATTTTTAATTTTTGTTGTTTTTTTATGAATTAATCTTTATGTTCCTGTTATTTTATATTAATATTTTTATTTATTTTCATAAAAACTAAAAAAAACTAAAAAGAGATCTCATATATATGAGTTCCTAGAGAAAAATAAGGAAATAAATACTTAAATGTGTATAACGTACAATAAAAGAACAAAATTGTATTTTATTACAAAAATGAGTCGAAGAGAATAAATAATTCACAGTTACGAGAATTTGTGCATAAATTTTTCTATAAATTGGGATTAAACTTTACCTCGTCGATTCGACGAATGATTAGTCTTCATGTACTAAAAAATATGATTAGTCTTCTAGGGTTAAGTCGAAGATCATGTTTTATTGAATAGTAGTGAAATCTAGCAAGATCTTCATTTAGAAGTCCTATAGCAGAGTTTGTGTCATTGTTGGGCAATTTATCATAAGCTCCACTTACCTGCATGCAAGTCCATATATACTTGGTAGTATTTTAATATGTTTCGCAAATTGTTCAAGTATAAAGAGAAAACAATAGGTAAAAAAATTGATACCTGCGTCGCGCCACTCTATATGCTTAAACAATTCGAAATATTATCACCAGTATGTATAGCACATTTACATTAGCCAATAAACAAACTATTCCATAATACAAATATTTTCCTGTTTTTCTTGCATTAATATTCAGTTTAGTGCAACATCACTTCTGTTGTGGTAAGTGGAGTAACAGTTGGCAGTAAGATTGTTAGTGACAATTTTGATTTTTTTATCCGATATCCAAGAATTCGTGATCTGCTGTTTTTTTTCGTAATGGATGTACATAGCTAGGTATTGTTATCATTTCGTTTATTGTATATCCTAAAAAAAATTACTCCATGTTCTGTAGAATGTACATATACCCTCAAAGGCAACCTACTTTGTGTATTCTTTTCTATTCGGTACATTAATTTTGAGTAAGCTTGGAATTATATTGCAATCATTTGCAATACACTCGTATGTATGTACTCGTATATGACTTATACGATTGCTTCTATCCGCTTCGTTTCTTGTAATATGCTATCGATTACAGGTGCTATCGAAGATTGGAAGAAATCCGGAAAACACCCGGCAAGTGTTAATTGATCCTTTACTTGATGTAGAAAATATGGATATTAAGAATTTTGAAAGTCGGCTTAACAACTTGTGCGAAAGTGTTGCAAATTATTGAAAAATGGTGAAAAGGGCTAGATCCAAACTTCTGCAAAAATGTTCTGTTTAGATAGCAACCATTGAGACATTGATTTACCCAGAAAGAATGTGCACTCCACTCCGAAAGAAAACCCAACCCAGGAAATGATGTGGCTTCCCAGAAAAAATTACGAGCCTACGAGTAGTAGCAAACGTTCAAAACGTCGAAAAATGGCTGAGTTGTCAAAATCAGATGAGCCAACTATGACTGCACTGTTAATATTTCTAATAGTTCGAATGAGGCAAAATGGACAAGGATGGAATTTTGTCACTTTTCGTAGTAGCCCGCTTGACACTAAAGTATCTTTTAATATTTTACCATCGTACTACAGTATTTTGAAGGCCATGCTAAGTGTTATCTATTACATGAAGCCATAACGGAATCTTTGTCAGAAATTTCAGTTGCATATTCAATTTAATGACATATGTAGCTTGTCGCATACTCGAGTCTCAAGTAAGTGCTTTAGATAGTGTTGCGAGTACCAGTGATTCAGTAGACAATGTAACTTTGATTGGGAAATGGGGATTCGATGGTAGTGTGGGCCATAGTGAATATAAACAGAGTTTTTCGGATTCCTCATTAAACGATAGCAGCCTATTTCTTACATCTCACGTACCGTGGCAACTTACCATATAGTGAATAATAATATTTCTGAAATATGGAAAAAATCTTTGATCTTCATCAACTAAGTATTGGAGGCCTAATCGTTTTAATTTTTTAAAAGAATGTTCAGCTGTTTCTTTACAAGAGGAGGTTTATTTTAAAGACAAAATTTATAAATTGAGACCTGGTAGATTATTGCCCCTATTACGAATGGCGAATCGAACGAAAAAATTAGCGAATGTGAGTATTTGGTATTACGAATAGCGAATTGCCAATATTTCATTCGCCTGACGAGTCAAATATTTAGCGAATTGGCATCTCACGGAACGGTATTACGGTTGGCGAAGGAACGCCAATATTTCATTTCATTCGTCAAATTCGGTCGAATAAAGTTTTTAAGTGACAAGGAACATTTCAATCAAGTCATTCCTTATTTTATGTTATTTTTGGTCACGTAGCGACAACAAAACGTAAGTCTAAGTATAACTAATTATACTACATATATGGGGTATTTGGGTCCTCAAAAAAAAATCAAAAGGAATATTTTGAGCAGTTCGCTCTGGAGCTGAACTCCCTGGGACCGCCTGAACGAGGGGGAAAAAATGGCATAAGGTAAAATAAGTTTGCACATATTTAACATTTTAATTTATTAAGAAATTCATGTTTGTCTGGATTACAAACTTAAGCCCAAGGAGAAGCTTGCTAATAATAAAAAATAAATAACAGCTACAGGGCGAGGACCATGTATGCACATACCTTTGACTCCTTTAGAGTAAGCGGTGGATGAGTTGCTGGACCTTCAAAATGCAATAAATCCCTCAGGTAATTTTTTCGGTATGAATATGGAAACTCCATCCCGTATAAATGAAGCCGAAGATGTCCCAACACCCAAACGCGATTTTTCTTTGCCAAGCACTAGTAATAGAGTTATGAGGGACATAAACGTAAGGGAAAATGAACGGCTTAGGCTTCTTAAAAGCCAGACAAATGTTCAACAGGAGCTTCTGACAGTTTCAAAAGATGTAGAGAAATCATTATGTGAAATTGCTAGAGATAATCGAAACAAAGAATATAGGAGGGTCGACGGAGAACGAGATCAGACAACAATCGGCGACATATGTATTATAACGCAGAGGTGATAAAGCAGAAGCGATAAGTCAGCAGCAGAAAATCATTGATTATATTGCAGCTGCAATATCGAGACGTCATTTGACACCTTCGTTATCAGCGGATGAGTCAACACTTCACATCCTTAGTAGCCGTCTTTTCTAGGGTCAGCCAGCCGTCATACAATTGGTCACCTTTTTTTTTATCTCGGTTCTCGAGTCCCTCTATATTTAAGATAATAATGTATATGTATGTAATCGAAAATAGTATATAAGAACTATCGTAAGGCAAAATAAATCAGTATGAACCAAATACTCACAGTGTTAAGTTATTAACAACCCTACAAAAAAAAATTATCCCTATTGATGAAAACAGAAGAACGGAAAAAAGTCGCCGCCAAGAAAATTTCGAAGTGAAATTGAAGAAATTGGAGCTTATGAATTTGGAAAAGTGAAGTAAAAATGTTAACTAAAAACACTAAACTTAAATGTTTTTTCTTTATTTAATTACAAAGAAGATAAAATTTCACTTGATCTCCGTTCGCCTTCTCAATTTATGTTTGGTGTTTGTGTTATTTCTTCATCTGTCTGAATGTCATTTTGTATTTCGGGTTCAGGTGTATTATACGAACTGCAAATATTGTGCAAGGCACAGCAAGCATTGACCATTTTTGTAGCCTTTGTTGGAGAGTAGTGTAATTTTCGTTCATTCAGCAGACATCTGAAGCGGCTTTTCAGGATTCCTATTGTCCTTTCCACTATACATATCCCTTGCCTTGAAGTGCAGCTCTCTTGACCCAACACTTGTATTTCTAATTGCGCTAATAAGGAAGGAGAGGATAACCAGAATCACCTCAAATATAATAAAAATACATCGATTAAACCTATCAGAGAGATAGACGTCTTACTTACCCAGGAGCATTGAATTCTCCCCGTTTTGGTACCATTTTTCTATAACTTGTTTCAAATGACTGTAATTCCATATAAAGGAATCATGGGTTGAACCCGGATATCTGGCATCAACATATCGAATGGATATACAATGTGGTCACAAGCCTGTAAAATAAAACCTTTAAAATTTAAAAGATAAGTCAGAGCCTTAAAAAATTTACTATCATGGCATTTAAGCTATAATATCTGTGTGTGACTTTGAATTGTGTAAGTGGACTGTATGGATTTGTGTTTAAAATGATATTGTTGTTTAAATGCTGTGTAAAAAGAATCTATTAATTGTTTGTATTAACAATACGTGTTTTTTTTTTATTTAATTGTATAATGTTAATGTAATTAATATAAATGTACCTAGTGTAATGTTTAATTAATTATTTATTTTATATTACAAATTACTTGTCTGATGTGCTCTGGGTAGAGGTCCAATTAAAAAAGAAAGATCTTCTACTTGTTGTAAGCAAAGTGAGCGATTAAGAAAATGAGTACAAAGCAAACATAAAAAATAGCAAAAAGTTACGTTAACATTTTGTAGCAAGGAACATCTAGGTAGCAAAAATTAGAGAGCGAGTACAATGACAGAGTAAGGAGCAATTTATAGGGTATGTTTCGCGTTGTTTGACAACTTGTGCATTTAGTACTGAACAATATCCTTTCCGGTTAAATTTTTGGTGCCGCAACTGCCCAGGGGCAAGAATTCCAATGTGTGTTGCATCAACACATCCAATTACTCCAGGTAATCTCGCGGTTCTGAAGAATTAATTTCGTGCTTCTTGCTTTTCTCTTTGAGACATTTCTAGCTTTATCCAAGCTTTACAGATTTTTGTCTCAAACACTTCAATTATTTCCGCCAGAACAACAGATACGGTGATAGCCCCAAATCGAAGTCATTTCCAAATGAATTTTGGTTGCTACCGCTGGAGAAAAATCGTAAAACACAAGACAATTTTAGCATTGGGGGATAGCAGATGTGTGTGTGGACCGAAAGTCACCATTTACTTCGTTCAACACATAAAGAAATGCATCTGTGTTAAGTCGAAAGTAAGAAATAAATCTAAAAAAGTCTTTCCCATACGACATTCAAACAAATAGTGGGTAATAAAGAACTTACAGATTCTCAGGAAGATCCAGAGGATTACAACCATCACGAATTTTTCTTCTCGATCTGCTAATCCTTGTTTTTTCTTCATTCCGATCAGAATTTTCAAAAAACAAATCAACATTACCTACTTATCATTTTAATTTTTTTTTATTTCATTCAAAGGTTCGCGACAATTTAAACAATTTGAATATTTGTCATTTAACAGACTTCAAGTTTGTTTATATGGCAGCACTGTTTTCAAAGGCGAACTACAAAGTTCGCTATTCGTAATACGACCAGAGTCGAAATTCGCCAGAGAATTCGATTAGCGAAAATCTTGCGACTCGCAATTCGTAATAGGGGGCTATGAAATTTGTAGTGCCTTAAGTGAAACATCCTCTTTTAAGTGTCCTAAATGCGGAGCCCAAGGAGATGAATAAAATATATATTTGCTTAAATAAGAAGTTTGGAGAAAATACGTTTGAGTTTGGATTATCTCCACTGCTTTCAGGTATCCATTTTTTTTTTTTAATATTTTATTCATCTCTCTTACAGGCGAGAATAGATTAAAAAATTCGATTAAACGAACAAAAGGAGCTCAGTTAGAGAAAAAATTAGGTTTAGTTGTGGATGAGTCTCGGAATAGCAGAAGTGGGACGTCGAACGACAGCAACACAGCAAGCTGAGTTTATTAACTCAGCTGTATCAGCTCAAATTACAGGTCTATGAAAAGACCTTATACTCGTACGACGTTGTTGCACAATAATTCAGTGTTTATTACCCCGTTGTAATATCAATAAAAATAAATTTAGAAAATATGCAGTGGAAACCGAATATTTACTTGCCGAGTAGTAACCGTGGTATAACCTTCCTGTTTTCGTCTATAAAGTACTCAGATGTTGTAGATCGATTGGAGAGCTTACAAAAGAGGCAGCTGAATCAACAAATAAAAATGTCAAGGCATTCGGACGGGATCACACTCAATAAATTGCACGCGAAGTTACAAAAGCAAACCTATTGCACAGACTTTTACTTAGTTTACACGCTTTTATAACAGGACTTTGGAAGTTACCCCGCAAACAAAAAACCAAATGTCTAAAAATGTATTAGAATTGTTGGGTACAAGGTTTATTTATTTTGGGTCCGTTTAAATAAATTAATATATACTCGTATGTAAATACAATATATGAACTATTTACGTTTCTTGTTATGTATCGTAATTTTTATTTTATGGATTTAGAAAATAGAAAGAAGATGTATGACTTTAGCAAAGACATTGGTAAAAGTTTTATAACAATCCGTTGATTAGTTTTTGCGTTAAAGCTTTTTAAATATTACCCTAACACATGACAAAAAAAATTATTGAATTTAGTTCTAAAATATTTATTTTTGTATTTCTATTCATTTGATTGAAGCAGAAAGCCCCTTCATGCCGAAATGAAGTCCAAATTCAGCTAGTCACAGTGAACATCAGTGAGGGCTATGATGTTTTTCTTACCGATGCGTAGAATGCAAAGTTTCTTGACATAGAATTTCCCGAGATACAGATAATACACAATACCAGCGTATTATGTGAACATCTCAAACCGTTCTGCAACACACTAATCGGCACGTATCAGTGTGGCTTCCGGCCCGGCAAACCGACTAGACAAAATTTTCACAGCGAGACAAATCCCGGAAAAGACTAACGAATTTCTGGTCGAGACCCACCGCCTATTCATCGACTTCAAAGCCGCATATGATAGTTTTCATCGTCAGGAGCTCTATACGACGATGGCCGATTTCCAGATCCCGGCAAAACCGATGGTGTGTGGCCGTGCTCAATACCACCCGTAACCTTAGAGACTTTTTTTCAGGCAACTACAATTTCGTGAGATGAATAGTTCGCTAAATACCACATCAAGTCAATTTCCACTAATAATTTAGTCTACCCATTAAATGTTGGATGCCACCCATGGAGCGAAATAACCACTGAACCCAAACATCTTTCTCTCTTTTTCCATCCAGCTAAAACTTAACACGTACTCAGGTATTTTAAGTGTAGGAATACCGTCTTGAGTGTTAAGTTCTTTTTAAACAAAAAAAATTCCAGATGAGTCGCGTGACGCTGAAAAATACACGCTACAATGTGCAATTTGGAAGACCTATTTCAAACATGCACCGGATTTCGGCAAGGAGATGCACTATCATATGACTTCTTCAATCTTGTTCTGGAGCAGACAGGGAAGGTGTCAGCAAGGAAGTTACTATCTTCAACAGATCCTTTTAGATACTGGGATACGCGGACGATATTGACATCATCAGTCGTTCCCAGCATACCGAGATAGATGCTTTTACGGCAATTGAAGAACAGGCGAAATAGGTTGCCCATCAACAAGCAAAAAAGCATCTACGAGTATACACCGCCTAGGACAAAACGTCACTATTGATAGCAATAATTTCGAGATAATTAAGGAGTTCACCGACCTCGGAGTAAACGTGAACTCCACGAATGACACCATAGTGGGAATCCGACGAAGAATTACTCTAGGAAACCGTTGCTACTTCAGTCTGGCAAGGACGAAAAGTATGATTTGCAAAACCCTTATCCTGCCAGTTGTGCTGTATGGCGCCGAATGCTGGACGGTAAGCAGGAAGGGAGAACTGATACTGGGCTCCTTCAAAGAAAAATTCTTCGACGGACAAAATTCCTGTGTGTGTAGAGGGTCACCATTCGCAGATACAACCGCGAACTCTATGAGCTGTATTAAGATGTGGATGTAGTCCAAAAAGCCAAAATACGAGTACGTCAACTACATTGGCTTGGCCACTCGAACGAATGGACAATAATGCTCCAGCTAAGAGGATGTTCGGTTCCTAGCCCCTAGATTCAGGACGACAAAGAAGGCCGAACTTCCGTTTTCAAGACCAATCAATGGCAGATGCTAGAGCGCTTGGTCTGGATAACTGAAAGCAGCGTCCCCAGGACCGCAGAGGATGGAATACTGCAGTGCCTCAGTCAGAGACTCTTTACGGGTCGGGAACTCGTTAAGTAAGTAAGGAAGAATTCCCCAAGGTACTTAGGCGAATTAAACTTATTTTTATAAGAAATTATTTGGGCAGATCTGATTTTGGAAACGACTTTATTGCGCAATGAACGATATTTATTTAGAAATGCATCGGTACGAAATCTCGTCAACATCCGATAGGCAGTGTCATTCCTGACTATAAGCTTCTTGATATTAGGGGTAAACCATTGAGAGGATTTTGAAGTGCGTAGGTTCTATTGCTTTGAGAGGGTGTAGAAATATTACTTGGTCGTCTACTGAGGGCATGTAGTAATTGCTTTCCCAACATATTCAATTAACATGGGAAAGCAGTTTAATATATTCTGTATTTTGAAAGTCTCAGTAAAATTGGTTTGGTGTGCTGCCAGGCAGCTTTATATTAAGTGATAAGTATATCAAGTGCTTAGAAAACCCTGGAGCAGGAAGTTAGTCGTAGAAAAGCAGGTTAGGGATATCATTAGCAACATCAAGATGGAAACATGAGTCCTCAAAAAAGTGGGTGGGAATGTTGGGAAGAGTTCACCTGAAGCTGATTCAGGTTTATCAATAAGGGCTCAGTTTAGGTCACCACAGATAAATATATTTGAGTAAATACATGAAACAGCCTCAAGAACAATTATGTATTTGTTTGGCCTATATATATAATTTCAAGTCAATATGACACCCAGGAGGTGATGACTTTGGCCCTTTTTCAAAAATAAAGAAATTTAATTTTATGTGGTAATCTGACTTATCTTGGAAATGAATCATTTTTTACATTTATTTTTTGAAGACTATTTCTATCAAATGCTGTCCTTAGCTGCGGCTAACATGGTCCATTGTGAAGTACCAATTTCCCATGACGCGTTCGAGCATTACGAGTGCTGTTTTACCAATGACTCGAGTAATGTTTGCCTCCAATTCCTCAATTGTAGCCGACTTATCCATGTAGACTTTGAACTTTACGTAGACGGAAAGTCTAGACGGAAAAAGTCTAGAGGTGTAATGTCACATGATCTAGGTGGCCAATTCATTGGTCTAAAGTGTGAAATTAATTGCTCACCGAATCGTTTTCGGTAGTTTCACGGGCTGTGTAGCAAGTTTCGACGTCGGGTTTGAAACAAATGTTGTCGGGACCACGGGTTTTAATTACAGGAAGCAAATAGTCCGTAATAATGGCGTTGTGGTTAGTTACTTAGTTACGTTGAAGAGATATGCGGCGATGATGCCATGAGCCCATAAACCACACCAAACCGTTGTTTTGTCTGGATTGGATATAATGACAGCTCTTGAAACTCTTTGCGTTGCTGTCGCACCACAAATACGGGTATTTTGCTTATTGACGTAGCCGCTAAGCCAGAAATGGGTCTCATTGCTGGACAATATGTTGGTCGAAAACAGTGAATCTACTTGAAGCTTAACAAGAGCACAACAACCAAAACGGTGACGACACGCAAGATCGGCTGGCTTCAGTTCTTGCACGAACTAAGTTTGTATGCTTTTAAACCAAAATCCTCACATAAAATATGTCAAGTTGTTGCAAACGAAAAGTTGAGTATGGCGCCGAATCGACTCATCATGGTCATCGCGTACACTCTCCACTACCGCCGATATATTTTCTTCACTACGTGCTAGATGTGGTCTATTTGGTCGCGTATTGTCCAATAATGAAAATTGAGTTTCAAAATTTTCGATGGTATAGGAAATTGTGCGTTCGGTAGGCCGATTGTATGGACCATAAGTTGCTCTAAATGCACGAAACACATTCGCCGTAAACGCTGATTTTCGTAATATAGCTGAATGATTAGCCGGGCTAAGTCTTTCCGTGATGAATTGTCAAACAGTATTGACCAAAAATACCATATAAGTGTGATGGAACGCACCCATGACCTCTCAAGGAATCGCCACTGGAAAAAGTACCTCTAAAAAAATTATCCTTTATTTAGATAATAACTAGGTTAGCTTAAAATATTTCATAGCCATCAAGGGAATAGACTTCTTTTTTCACGTTGCTCTGAAACGGGCAGAGAATTAACAAAGGTACAACGGAATTCATCAGTTTTAGACCAGATATTTTGTGCATTAAGATGGTAGATGTGAAGCCGTCACTCTGAGCTCCAGGCACCTTTATCATATTATGGTACATACTCTTCACAAAGTCATCTTTTGCCGCCTTGAACAGCCGTCAATACCAGCAGCCTTGCTAGACTTAAGTTTGAACTCGGCTATGCTTGCTTCGTCCAAGTCGGATGAACAAAATGTTTACCTATTATCGTCCAGATTAAATGGTTCGTTCTACCTGACAGCCCTCGCTTAATTATCTAGTCTACTCTACTGGTCTTATCGTAACGGTTTTCTGACTTGAACGCCATTGAAGGTTGCTATGAATTTACCAGTTACATACAAGCTGCTGGTCATAAGTCCTGTTGGTGGCAGGACCACCGTTAGTCCACCCACATCAAGACTTAAATCACAGTACCATAGGAGTCAGGGCCCCCCGGATTTGGGTCCGGGCCTGACTTGTTAGAGGAAAGCCACTAGTGAGAGCGTCATGGTGGCTCCCACAATCACAAGAAGGGTTTTGCAGTTGGTTTCTATCCGATGTAGAGTTACAATAAATGTTGGGTGCTGTGATCCTAAGATCAGCAAAAAGTTTTAGATCGGCTTCGACTCATACCAAGGGTCGAACCTTTGTCTAAAACACCTTCTGATTAATGTCAGAATTGACGGATTGGCGGAGAGCGGTGACAAGGCATATCCTTGCTCCCATGAATGTTTGGACATTCGGTGGAATTAAGGATTATATTTGTCAGGAGTTCACTTAAAGCACACAAAACATCTGTTCATCGTCATCGCCATTCAACAGCCTGCAATACAATACAACAGTTCCATATCCTCAGTCCCGACTGCAAATCTATCATTACGTTCTCTTGTTCGCCGTTGCAGACTTTTCGTACATTGTAGAAGTCGCATGTTCTTTTCATTTTAAATTTCTTTTCTGCTATAACTCTCTCAGTGTCCTGGATCTCGCACTGTTTATGCTCTTTTTTCTTTCTTCGCAAAAGCCTGTGTTCGTCCTTCCCTTCATAGTTAACTGTTTTTTTTTTCAGATCTTTAATTCATAACAAAACAAAACTTATACTAAATTACAGCGTGTATTATAATTGAATACATTTTGCATGAAATAGTTAGTTACAATCTGTTGCCTTTTCATGACAAAAGGTGAGTGTACCTGTTATTTCTTGATTCGATTATTTAAACAATTTATTGATGGGGAAATGCAATAAAATAAATTCATTAAAAGAATTAAAGAAAGTTGTAAAAAGAAAGAAAGAAAGAAAGAAAATATAGTAATAATAACAAAAGTAATAAACATAAACAAATATCTGGAATAGAGCAAAATTGTATTTATTATACGTTAATTTATATTAAATTATTTAAGGTAGAATGGTCAAAAGAGGATAACCATTTCTTTGTATTTTTAAAAGAAACTGCTTTCACTCTCTCACATCGAAGGTTTGCCGGTAATGTATTAAAAAGACGGGGTGCAGTTACTGAATAAAAACGCGTATAATGTGTTTTATGAATTGTCGGAATGGTTGCAAAATTCTGGCATTGACTAGTAAATTATAATTTTCGTCGAGTCGATCAGCATAAAACCCGAATTTTAAATAAAATATTTTTAAAACTTTGTATCAGTAAAGATGTCCTATTGGAAGGATTTCGAAACTTTTGAATAAATCGAAACGATTCACTTTACACATTATTCTGATTGCATGTTTTTACTTTAAGAGTAAAGGATGTATTTTGTTGAGATGTGTACCACCCCAACATGATACACCGTACTGAAGCATAGACTTTAAAAGACCATTATATACCAACTTTAAAGTAGGCAGTCGACAATACAGACTAAGGTGATAAAGTTGCCTTACAACGCAATTAAGGTACTTTTTAAGGTACAAAGTGTGGTCTTTCCAATAAAGTCTCTTGTCTCATATTACTCCTAAATGCTTAAAGTTGTCAACGCATTCTATTTTAAAACATGTATTACTGCAATTTAAACTACTGTTAAATGGAAAAGAATTACGACCATTGACTAAGCAAAAGCGCATACAGCTGGGTGCATGGTAGTATAAAGGAAAATCCTCACAGGTGACACTCAGTACATTAAAAATCATGAATTTAGTTTGCTTATGACCAATTTGTGGTATGTAAACCATTTTCGTAATAAATCCAAATCATGATTGACGTCGAATAAAAGATCGAGATAATTATTATTGGAATACGAAAGCGCTGTATCATCAGCAAATGCTGTGATCTTTCTTTTACAAGATTGAATAAAAAGTGAATTGACATATATCAAAAATAGCATGGGCCCGAAAACAGAACCTTGCGGCACACCAGTATTGATTACTTTCGGAGAACTTAGCTGATTTTGGATCTTTACCATTTGTTTACGATTTGTAAGATATGATGAGAACCAAGTATAAATAAAATCTCCAAAACCCGCTTTGTATAATTTGTCTAATAATATTCGTAATAACTATAAACAGGGCGGCTGATATTTCAGATTTGTTTAAACTATTATATAATTCAGTAGTAAGTTTCAATAAAGCATCCTCTGTAAATTTCCCACTTCTGAAGCCGAACTGTGAAATACTAAAAAAAATTAATCCTATCTAAGAAAGAGACAATCTTAGATTTAATACTTTTTTCAAGAATTTTTGAAAAAAACTGATAGTAGTGAAATGGGGCTGTAGTTTTCAAGCTCATAAGTATTACCCTTTTTGTGAATGGGTATTACTATCGCTCCCTTCAGTGAATCCGGGAAAATACCCTTTTGAACAATGAGATTGAATATAAAACTCAGAACGTCTGAAATTTGAAATGAAATGTTTTTTAAAACAGAACAAGAAATCTGATCAAAGCCAGGCGAACTCGTTGTTTTTAGTGTCATTATGATTTTGTGAATTTCAAATGCAGTAAATTCATTGAAAACAAAAGTTTCTGGTCGAAAATGCATATGAAATAAATTAAAAGAATTTAAAGTTGGACTATTGCTTAATGCGGTCTTCGGAAAATTTAAAACCAGTAAAAAAATTTTTGAGTAATGTTGCGACTTCCACGAGCTCAGAAGTCATTAAATTATTACTTTTTATGGATATATCACTATTAATAGTAGTTTTATTTTCAATTCCATTTACGACTGACCACTCCTTTTCAGCATTACCAACATTTCTGGCCAGTTTATTAGTAAAGTAAGAATCTTTACGACGGGAGATTTCAGTTTTCATCTTTAAACAGAATCTATAGTACAATTTGTTAAGCCTGTTGTTGTTAGGATGCTTTTTAACTTTATGATATATGTAGTTCCTTTTTCTTTTTGATTTTATTAAGTAGGGAGAAGTTCATCCATTGCTTAATGCGTTTAAAATTGTTGGTTTTATTGAAAGTATTCTGACTACTTGTTGAAATATATGATTGCAGCTTTTCAATGAATAGATCAAAAGCAGAAGAATGATCCTGGGCAGAATAAACGTCTTCCCAATGTTCAAAAAATAGCTGTTGTTTTGAGAAAGGCAAAGTCTATTTCAACTAGTTTTCGGGATTATTAGCTCTAAGTATATTATGATCCAGTTGTATACTATTGGGTCTATAACTTATAACTTATAACTTCGTGCGGTTTGCTAAGAGATGGCGTAACTTGTATTATTCCATTGTTATTATTCCATTGGAATATGCGTTGGAAAGCTACTTTCATTGTACGTCATTTCAGTATATGTCATTCATTTGAAGCGTAAACAACAATAATTTTTTTTCACTCAAATATGTCGAACTTTGTGCCTGAAATAGTGTTTTTGTGGAGAGTTCTTCTTCATTACTTTAATATAAAGAAAACTGCTGCCGAAAATCATCGTATTTTGGTGGAAGTTTATGGTGAACATGCGCTAGCTGAACGAACGTGCCAAAAGTGGTTTGCACGATTTAAAAGTGGTGATTTTGGCTTGGAAGACGAAGAACGTCCTGGGTAGCCAAAAAAGTTTGAAGATGAAGAACTGGAAGCATTACTCTATGAAGATTGTTGTCAAACACAAGAAGAGCTCGCAAAATCTTTGGGTGTCACTCAAGCAGCCATTTCAAAACGTTTAAAAGCAGCTGGATATATTCAAAAGCAAGGATTGGGTTCCACATGAACTCAAGCCGAGAGACGTCGAAAGGCGGTTTTGCATGTCCGAAATGCTGCTGGAACGCCACAAAAGGAAGTCATTTTTGCATCGGATTGTTACTGGTGATGAAAAATGGATCCATTACGACAACCCCAAGCGCAAAAAATTATATGTTAAACCCGGCCAACCAGCCAAATCAACGGCAAATCCGAATATCCATGGTAATGCTCTGTATTTGGTGGGATCAGATGGGTGTGCTGTATTATGAGCTGCTAAAACTGGGAGAAACCATCAATGGACAGCGCTACCGAACACAATTTATTCACGTTGCTATTCCGGTTAAGAACTATTTGGAAAACAGTGGATGGGAAGCCTTAACCCACCCGGCTTATAGCCCAGACCTTGCCCCTTCTGACTACCATTTGTTCCGGTCGATGCAGAACGCCCTCACTGAAATACGGTTCACATCAGAGCAGAATATCAAAAATTGGCTTGATTCATTGTTGGCTGCTAAGCCGGCGCAGTTCTTATGGGATGGGATATACAAATTGCCAGAAAGGAACCGCACGAATTAAGTTATATATTAGTTAAGCTGTGATCCGTAATATGCAGTCTTATAAATATGTGATCTAAGCAGCACCAATAACGTGTAGGTAATGCCAAAGTATAATCCATACCGAAAGACGATAAAATTGACAAGTGATGATCAGTATCAACTGTTTCAGACAGGATGTTAATATTCAAATAACCAGTGAGTATTAAATATTTGAGTAGTTTGAGATACCAAAAATACCGACAATTCTTCCAAAAAAGTTCTTATTGTACGAGTACATTTACGTAATCTATATATACATCTAAAGCTTACACCAGAGATTTTGCAAGAAACACTTATTATGTTCTGTTCTGTTCACCGGAACCGCAATCTTTTCTACTTGATTCCTTTTGACTACAGTTTCATTTGAGCATCATATTTCATCGCCCGAAAGATTTCTACTTTGCCCTGTTCAAGAGAGTAGGAATGGAATCACGTCTGCGAGGAATTATTGATTGAAATTACCTCTGCCGACTTGTTTTCTGTTTTAACTGTTGTCAACACAAATGAGCAGCTTAGACTTCACACTATCCGTTTCGATTAATTCTTAGCCAGTGGGGCAGCAAAATATATAGTTCCTTTTCCGATTTTCCGAAACTGGATGCCACCTATAACTGTTTATAAAGTAAATTTATATCAGGATCGGACTTTCCTGTACTCTTCCTATTATAAGATCTTAATTTCCTTTACACATCGCAAAAGCAGCCACAAACGTCATCGAAATCGAAAGATATTGCAACAACTGGGTGTGTTAAAAACAGGTACGTTATTGTGAATACCACCTTAAATACATAAATCCACCTGGTTGCTATTAATTTAACCTAGAATCAGCATGTCCTGAGCCCCTGAGCTCTTTTTACAACTTTAAATCGTTGGTCTCCAATCCCTCTCATCACGACAAACAGAGCCAAGTTTCCGACAATCTTCATAAGTACAATAGTAACCTATTAGCAAAGGTGGAGCTCTAAAGCTGTGACTTAAAACGTTCCATATTCGAAGTTGAATTGTATTTAGAGAAAGTCATCCTAGAAATGTCAAGTTTCAAATTGTGGCACCTCGATAAATTTCAATTACAATAAACCTCGCCCTGCTATCCTGTGCACATGTTCAATTAAGTCGATTGAAGCCGTTGAATTGAACGAAAACGCCTATTGTAAAGATATACTGCAATTTATTGCCCACTGCCCCTCTATATATCACCTCTGTCAATTAACAATACAAACGAACTACAAGACAAACCTTTTTCATTAAAACAGAAAAACTAAGAAAGAAAAGAAAAAAGAGAAACAAAGGCAGAAAGAAGTAAACAAATACAAACCTTATCCAGTGAAAGTGAAAATGATCTACGACTATAGGCTTAGTTGCATATGTAGATACATCCACGTAAGAGTATCTTTTTTTTTATTCAAGTAAGCCATTAATGAGATAACTTGGAACTGAATAACAAAATCAAAAAGCCAAGCCGCGGGCATCTGCCAGAAGCAACGTGCGATTCTCAATTCCATTAATTATGCAATTGACAGCGACTACGATGCTTACGAAAATAAAAACAAAAAAAATAAAAATCACGAAACCACAGACTGAGTACCAAGATGTATAGGAAGTTCCTCTTGTCCGCGGATAGGTCTAATGAAATTTGGGCTTGAACCTACCTTCTCCTCGAGCCATAACTGGCAATCACAGTCTTCAGGGGAAAGTATTGTAATTGATTTCGTTGTTTTATTGCTTAAACAGTAATTATTTTTGAATGACTGCCAAAAAACCTAAAGGTGAAGTCGTCGCCGCAAGGGTATGGAACGCCTTACACGATAATGGACATGCTATATTTTGCTTAAGATTTGTTTCCATTTCTTTTTTAATTTGTAGTTAGCCCGGTGTAGAGTATGGTTAACAAGAAAATGTACCATGCCTTTGGGATATAAAAAAAAAAAATTCAAAAGTGATGTAACTTTGTAGGTTTACTAGATAAGCCCTCAATATTTGCAATAGTTCCCAGAGAAGAAATCGTCATTACCTTTGTTTTGAAATCGGAATAGGACTTTTCGAATGGTGCTATAGGAAATTAGACAATTCTGTCTTTAGACAACTTTTTTCGATCGGAGCAGACCACTCAGACTAAAACCAGTCCATTGTACTCGTATGTTCGCTTTACAAAAATTCCTTCATAGAAGGGTGAGGATTGTAAAACCCGTTTAAGGACCCCCCGCATAACACCCTGTGTTTTTTGAAACCCTATATTTGGAAAGAAATATTCATATACTCGTAAAAATCCCCTTTTAAGTAGCTCTCGCTTAAGTACCTTCTCCATTTAATTATTTTCTGTTTTTCTTACTTTTATGAGCATTTGCCTGAAATATTCCTCTTTTAAGAGCTATTTTAAAAAATTCACTAGAATTGAAAATTTTATTAGCGACAATATGACGTTCTTTTATTGGCTGTTACTGTCCGAGTTTTAACCGACAAAATTTGCCGCTTTTTCGATTCGTTCATGTTTGTTTGTATTTCAAAAAAAGCCAATAGCCGAAAATTGACCGCGTTTAGTATAAAACAAGTGGTTCGATCAGATGCGGTCTCAAAATGCTTTCATAACTGGAAGTCAGCTATTAAACAGCATTAAGATTTTGAACCAGTGGTTGCTCGCTAAATTCATCCTTTCTCGGGTGTTTTCGTGCCATTTACGAATCCTGTTGCGCAAATCATCCACATAGTTCTTCACCTTTTTTGACTCCGTACGTGGGGATCCGAATTTCACTTCACTTGGCAACCGAACTGTTGGACCAAAAAGGATGGTGCATGTCCTGTTGAACTATGGACCACGTTTCGGTAGCCCATTAAGAAGAGAAGTATGTATCGATCGACAGATGCTCATTCAAGATTCTATTGAATCGTTCGGCAGTTCCACCAGATTAAGGGTGTAGTCACGTTGTGCTTGTCTTCCTTATTCTCAGATATTGGCTCCATTGGGAACCCAAATCTGCTGACCCAGCTGCACCAATTTTCAACGTCTTGTTTTGCACTTAGTCAATAGCAACATTTCGTTTCTTCTCAAATGACGTCTTGAGTTTCCGTAATTTACTTCGTGGAGCACTTGGCTGACTCTGGACCATGGCATGATTAGCTGCATACGCCATGTTGTTCCATCTGCACTTTCCCATTTCAGTACACAATCTTGCACATAAAGCGAATCCCACTGTGTCCAATATGCCTCCAGAGCTTCGCTCCGGTCCGATATCTCCTGCCAGCTTGGTCTTTCCTCGTGTTACTTCCCGGCCAATATTGGTTCGATGTCATTTGTATAGTGGCCTTTTTTTCGCTTCTTTACGGTTACAGTGTTCACATTTGAATCCGCACGGTCGACGAGAGAGAGCAATAGCGTTTGAGTGGAGTTTTCCTTTGCTGTGTGGCCCTTCAAATGCGTGCAACTACTCGATCCATCTCACAACTTGGCTTTCAGGGTTCTTAAATTATAGTAGCCATTTCAGAGCTGTTTGGTCTGTGCGACGAATGAACTTTTGTCCACGGAAATGCTTCGTAGCGAGAATTAAGACCAGAAGTTCGCGCCGAGTTACGTAGTAGTTCCGTTCAGTCCTGGAGAGTACATATGAAGCCTATTTCCCCTTGACCATCATAAACTTGAGAAATCGCGGTTCCAACTCCAATATTCTTAGCGTCAGCTCAAACGATGAACATTTTTCTGGGTATGGGGTATCTCACGATGGAAGCACTGCCCAGCTGCCGCTGGAGTCCTTGGAATTATTTTTCATAGCCTCCATACCACCTGAATTGTCGGCCTTTTTCCATGAGTTGATGCAGGCTCTCTGCAATACTAGCAAAATACTTTACGAACCTTCTGTAATATGTAGCAAATCCTAAGTAGCTTCTCAGTTGGTGTTTATCTTTGGAGGCAGGCCTACTTTTCACCGCTTTAATTTTGCCAGGATTCGTCCTTACTCCTTCCACTGATATTACATGACCTAGATATTTTACTCCCGGACGGACCAACGCACATTTTCTGAGTTCAGCTTCAAATGAGCCCCTGCAAAGTATTTTCCATTAATCGCTTGAAACTTGAAGCGTTTCACAGTCCAAACGGTATCACCGTAAATTGCCAATGACCGGTTCATGTAGTGAAGGCCGTTTTCTAATCATCTTTTCGATTAATCTCTACCTGCCAGTAACAGCTCTTCAAGTCGAATGTTGAAAAACATTTTGCTCCAGAAATCGTTTCCAAAGTAATCGGTTTTCGGTAGTGGGTAGCTGCCCGTTTTGGTGACATCTTTAAGATGTCGGTAGTCTACACCAAAGGTCGTGCTGCCGTCTTTCTTCTTCACGAGGATCACTGTGGGTGCCCACTGACTCTGAGAATCTTCAATCAGTCCCTCAACTTTCATCTTCGACAGGTTGACGGATAGGTCGGCCATCTCCAGTATCAATGTGGTGTTAAACTAGTTACGTCCATATTCTTCTTCTTGTGTTGCAAATATATCAGCGTAATCATTGTTTAGTTTCTTGACGTCGTACATTTATCCTATACAATCGTAGAGCAATCCTGAAACGCTTTTATCTTGTCACTATTACGGGAAACCGCTCACACTGGAGTTACATTGATGTTTATGCCTTTTGAAATTTTGAACATGGTGTGCTCCGCTTTTTTGCCAGGAAGTAGTGTGGCTACAGTCAGTGATAGGTTTCCTTGCCTTTTCACCTCCCTCAGGATGGCAGTTGTAAGAAACATTTTTCCGGTACCACCAGAGTCATCAAGAAAAAATAGTTTGCCTCCATTTGAATTCTAAATGTCTGTCATTGCGCGGAGGTGAATTTACCATATCAGACATCGCTCCTGGGCTGTAATTTATTGTACTTCAGTGCGGCTGGATGTAAACAGAGACTACTATTTATAAGCCGCTCCTCGGTTTCCAGAGTCTTCTAGTCTGTATTATGCCAGATGTTCCGTAGGAAGCCTCTGTAATATTATACCGATATACCGAATACCAAGGTGACAGCAAACTAATGTCGCTTGCTGCTGGGACTGTTGCTCACGCAAATATTAGCTAGAGTATCGTCCCAGTGTTGATCGCAGTCGAGTAAATGACGCTGCATGAAACGTTGGATACGCCACGTCACCAAAGGTCTTCAGGAACAAAAATGATGTTGGACCTCGAACAGCATGCAGTAATAGACTCAAGACCCAATGGATTGTCCTTAAAAAACCCCAGGAAATCCTTGCACTGGGCAGCCGCGTCGACATCGCCTAAATACACCAGTTTGCTTATCATACGTGTAGTACGATGGTACTTCTTCGTCAGAGTATTGTCCTTTTTTATTGTTTGTTCGATTTTCAAAACGCTCTCTCAAGTTATTGGGATCAAAATAAATCCATTGACCATTTTCCTTAGACGCCGGTCAAGTATTGAGAAGGCCAGAATCCTCAAAATTGCTTCTGATGTACATAATATAGCTGTATGCATATAGCGACCAGATTGGTATTGGGCCACTTTGTCCCGATGAGTGTGCTGAAGAGCAATTGTTGGTTGGTCCCTTATTTTATTCACGCATTTACAAATATATTTAATCGACTGGACGCCTGTTTTTTTTTAAATCAGCGCACGCTCAAGGGGCTTAAATGTAGCCTTAAAATGTTTGTACACAGCATGGGCCAAGGAAAATTAGGGGTTGCAGGACTCCGCAGGGTCTGTAATGTCCTAAAAAGCACCGGTGAATACGGAAAAACCCATCTATTGTCGGTTTCTACCGTCTGTCTGTGCATGTTCATTTCAGTAGTGAATCCGTCCTCGGTGGGTGATGGACGACGGTATTACGGGTATCCGTCCTCGCCAATGAAATTTTCGCTGACAAACCTCGTCGGAAACTTTTATGAACACCGGCCGTTCTTCAAACACGGTGAATTTATACAATAAGCCACAGGGACCGTCTATCATGTGACTCTTGAAAAGTTGATGGAGGGCAGGGTCTACTTCGGCTCCAAACAACTCAGCGCTAATGACTTGGTCAATGTCGTTTGGCCTAACCTTTTCTTCTAACCCTAAAATGATGGATGCATGTGGCAAACCACGCTTCTACCATTCGACTGTATACATGTAGAATCGGGTCACCCCAAATAGGTTTTCTTCTATGAGAAGAATCAATCAGGTGTTTTAATTTAAAATGAAATATTCTAGCAATCAAGTCATGTCTGTCGTAAGGCATTTGAATTGGAAGAAGCTCTCTAGTTATTTCTGCCCACTTGGAATTCGTGGTGATGGTGATAAACAAAGCCGGCCATATTTTGTGCAATGCATCATGCCTTCCTGCATATGATACCGACCTCGTGTGAAAGTCAAAGAAAGAATTACCATCCTCTATCTGTCTTAACGTGTCTTTTAGATCTATGTAGCTTTATATCCGCATGTTTTTCTGATTTGTTCGAATAGATATTAAACGTCCTGCTTCAATTATAGCATATTGATCTACTCGTACTAAAAACTGGTTAAAAAGCGAAAGACAGCGACGTGCTCGTATATATATATAGCTATATATGTACCTATGTGGATACTGTAGAGAATCATAGGTGCGATGCGTCTCGTCAATCCCTTGAAGACGATCACGCGTACGCAAGACAATATCTCCTTTCCTGGTCGATCGGAAGTGCGGTTACCTAAGTCAGTGGTCTGAAGTTGGCCTCTAATCGGCACTAATAAGAAATTTAAAATTATTTTGTTTGTCATCTAACACAGATTCCAGTGCTGCTTTGAAGCCGCTTATATAGGGATTAATATTATGCAGCATCACCTGTAGCTCACTAATTAGATTGGAGTCTAGGCTCGGAATGTGTTGTCTCCTAATGTTAGCTTGCTGCTTTTGGTTAGCGAAACTAAGCTTACCAAAAGACACAAAATGAGGCACAGAAAATACAAAATAGTACGGAGAAACCGACCCAACTCCATTCAAGGAGGTGGCGTTGCGATTTTCGTAAGAAAAGGTATACGTTTTAAAAGAGTATACAGTCGTGTAGTACGTAGGTTCCAAGTGCTGGAAGCATGCATCGTGTATATTCCCCTCCGTAGTGGAAAGCGGCTGTACATGGTGTCTGTCTATGCACCTAAGGCTACTCAATCCGCCTTATTCATCTCAGAGCTCGAGACACTTTTTCGATTCCTGAGGCTGGAATTGGAAGATAACTATTTCATTATCGGCGGAGATTTCAACGCCAAACATAGTGATTGGGGAAATAATACACCAAATACTAGAGGGAACCTACTATTCAATTGGTGGGGTCAGCACAGCATAACGTATCGACTCGGGCTTAAGGCGACGGATAATCCGTCGTTTCCCAGACACGGGTCCTATTTGGATCTTCTGCTGTTCGACTCACGAATACAACTGACATGTACTAACCAACAAACTACAAACTGTCTACGCACTTTCGTGTATGACAGTGACCATTGCGGTCTCAGCACCGAAATAACTGTTCCCAACGAAAATGCGGAATTGGATGAGTTTGTTCAAAGGCATTCCTACAATTATAGTAGGGTGCGTTGGACACACTTCACCAGAACACTGACGAGAGCACTCTCCTCGAATTCGCTCTACCCACCGTCCAACAGAAATCTGTCAAACGAGGAGATTGACAGGTATCTTAGACTAATGGACGATACAATCAAACGAACAATGGACAAAACGATACCTCGGTATCAACACACTGACGACGAAGACTTATTCCGCAACTCAACTATTGACGCACTGCACCGACAAAAAAGTAGACTGCTGTCAAGACTAAAAACCTTGTACAGACAGTTTACTGACAGACATAACCCGGAGATCATGACATTGAAGTCGTCGATTAAAAACCTCCAGACATTAATAAAGGAAAATTACAGAAATTCTGTAAGTTTGTATTGGAACAATAAAATTCGGGCTGTAAACACCAGCAACCCGAATATGTTCCCGCAAATAAATAAAATATTTCGGAGAAATAATCAGAACGACCTTCAATGTCTTAGAATCACCCGAACGACGAACAACGAACAAATACTTGTAGCAGCAGGCATTGATCCAAGTGAGGCCGTTGATGATGACAACTTCTTTGTGATCGAGGATCCGCAGGAGCAGGTAGAGGCTATAGGAGCGACTTTCCAGGAAGTATACAAGGCGAATGTTATCATTGGCCCAAACCACGACCTGGAGAATCGAGTCCTTGTGCACAATTTCTACCTTCGAAATGAAATAGAGAATTGGCGGTTCGAGAACTCGGGCTTCACCCAGTTTAGTGACGAGAATAGGTCAAATAACGTCATCGCCAACGATAGGGTACTACCCCCTTTCATTTCGAAGGAGGAGCTCCAAACGATCTTCGAATCGCTTAGAAGTAAGAAATCAGTGGGAACCGATGAAATACCGAACATCGTGCTTCGACATCTCCCTCTAGAAGCGGTGAACATTTATACCACCCTGTTTAATAATGCAATGAATAATGCACATTATCCAGCGCATTGGAAAACTGCGGTGGTACATCCCATACCTAAAAAGGATAAAGATACTTCCAATCCGGCGAATCTCCGCTCGATCAGTCTTCTTCTAAACATCAGTAAGGTTTTCGAGAAGGTGATCAATAGAGTCCTGACTAAGTGGGTTGAGGACAAACATATCGTTCCGGATAATCAGTTCGGTTTCAAGGCGGGGCATGCTATCATTCATGCTGTGTCGAAACTGGTTTCTGATATTCAATGGAACAAAGGCAAGAACCAGTGCACTGGTGCCTGCCTGATTGACTTGGAGAAGGCCTTCGATACCGTATGGTTAGAGGGACTCTTTTTCAAGCTGGACAGGTTGGGCATTAGTAAACCACTGCTGTATATTCTTTTTGATATGCTTTCCAGTAGACAGTTCATCGTGAAGAATGGCGATGTGACTTCCGCTGGAATATTTAACATTAAAAACGGTCTGCAACAAGGTGCGGTGAATTCGCCGATCCTATTCAGCATTTACACAAGTGATCTGATAGGTTCACTTCCCCACAGCATAGCGTACGCAGACGACTTAATCGCGTACAGATCAGGTCCAAAGATTGAGGTCATTAACATACTTTTGCAACGCGACTTCGAAAAAATTAAGCGATATTGCGATCTGTTTAGGACGCCTTTGTCTGGGGCCGCTAGGGATACCAGAAAGAATTGGCGAAAGTTCTCGATCGTCGGACAACATGGACAGCCACTTGCTTGTCGAAATGTAGTCAGATACCTTGGGATCTGGCTAGATCAATATCTGTATTTTAACAAACATATAGATGTTGCTCTGGCCAGAGCCAAGGGTGCTTTTGCCCTTACACGGAGACTGTTTTATAACAGCCAACTCGATGCGGGGGTGAAGGTGATCTGTTACATGGCCCTTATCAGGCCCATGCTTGTATTTGGATGTCCCGTGTGGTTCAACGTGAGAGCAAGTTTATTGGAAAAGATTCGGGTGTTTGAGAGGGCTTGTCTTAGGACTTGTCTTCGCTTATACAGAACACCAGAGTCCGAGTACATAAAATTCTATCCTAATGAGGTCTTATACAATAGGGCGAACCTGATAAGAGTGGACAATTTCGTCATTAAGTTGACTCGAAGGCACATTGCAAGAGCAATGACCTCATCGAACAACCTGATCTCTGGGGCTTATTACCCCAATTATATGTATCACGAGAGAGTTCGCTTTGACGGCTTTATTCCTCCAGAAGCGTTCCTCTATCTAGATAGCAAAGGTCTAATCCAGGACAGATTGGCGGTGCCGCTAATCTTCCACGTCGCTCGAACAGCTGCGGACAGGCGACTCAACTACGACGGAGACGTCGCACATGGCAGTGCGGAGCGTCTCCGGTTCAGTAGGGCGGTAGGGAGTCGCGACATGAGGGATGTTGCTCGGCAGCACCAACAATTTTGGTGGCTGGTTGAAGGAGGGGAGGGTTCGTCGTCGAATTCCTCAAGTAATATGTAGCTTCCTGTGAAGCAAAGTGGGCCAGCCTAATTTTGTTTTTAGCCATGGCCGGCTTACATAGTTTTAAGTAGGTTTAAGTTAGATTTTAAGAAAAAAAAAATGTAAAAACAAAAAAAAAATAAATAAAAAATAAAAAATGACAAAAAAAAAAAATAATAATTTATATATATATATGTACATATATGTATATATTAAGTATATATGTAGTATGTATATATATATATATATATATATATATATATGTATATCCGTATTAGATGTAAGTAGATTAAGATTTATTTTTAAGTAGTCTGTAAGTTTTTAGTTTTAGGTTTTTATAATTAATTAATATGTCCATTTACTAAGTTTTTCTTAAAATCTATTTTCTTAGTTTTAGTTGTAACACATAAATATAAAATTAAATATAATGTAATATACGTCGAAAGACTTAGTTTAAGTGTTAGGTTTAACTTAGAGTGCCCGCATGGGGCCAGTATGTTAGAATAAGACTATTTGTAAGTTATTTAAGCTAATTTTTAAGCGTTTTTTGTCTAGCATGTAAGAGTATATTAAGAGATCAAATAAAAATGCATTCAAACTGAAAAAAAAAAAAATGTTAGCTTGCTTAGTGTAATCAACTATAAAATACAGAGCGAGCCGATGAAGTGGTTGGCTTGTCCCTGCATTTTGAAGGTCATCATGAAAGATCCTTCTTTTGATTTACCCCAGATAATATCATTTGAAAAGCACTGTTGTACGCTCTGACGTTTTGTAAGAAATCTGTGAATTTGGGGTGGTCTCCATTTAAAAGTATTTTTAATATGTCCCGTGGCTCTTGCATGGGATATGCATAAATAAACCTTTGCAGACGCACAACGCAGCCCTTTTGACTCCCCTTGCCATATTCTGCGTGTAGTTTTTGGTTCAGGCCTTTTAGTGGTGCTCCCGATCAGAAGCTAACAGACCGAGACAATCTGCTTCTATTTGTAGGTTTCGAATAATGAGAAAGATTGCTTCTCTTTTTTGATGGCATATTTCTTTTAACTTTCGATAACTCAGTGTTTCCAGCTAAACCAATTACCACGACTGTGAGTTACGGTATATGCCAGGACTGCATATTCAATTCAAATTTTGAAATGAACTAAACAACGCGGAAACCAGCTTACTCAATTTTGAGAGACCCTTTACCAGCTGAAGAACGATTTTTGTAATTATTTAAAAAAAACACACAAAATTACTCTCTATAGGAGTGTCTGCTAAAGGGATTCAATCATCGAGAAAGGACTCAGATTCGCTGACTTTAAAAGACCCTGTTGATACAGGATATCTGCATACGCTGATTGCTGCCGCGCAGGTCGACGTTATATCTGGTTATGCAGGACAAACCTTTTGACTGACTGCAATAGATTATGGTCGGTATTGCACAGTGCTTTAATTCGTCGACTACTGCGACAAAAGTGCAGATTCGATGCCTAGGCTATAGATCGAAAAATAAAAGAATGGCATCAATTAATACGTTGAGGAATTGTTTTGGATAAGTCCAGAATAAGTCCAGATTTTACCATGTCAAGTTTAAAGACAATCAACGACTCTGACAGCACAGAGTCCATTTAACATTGATGGCGGCCTTCGATTGGCAGAGTAGTTCAATACGAATGCGAATTATAATACTTGGCATCGGAAATCGTCATCTTAAATATTCCCAAAAAAGCAAATTTATACCGAATAAACTCACAACCTAGTTACGAGGTGACGCCCGGTCATTTGACTTCTTTAACATCATACTTGGAAAAGTTGTGCGGAACTCACAACAAATTGTGCTGAGGTACAAGCTTTCTGTGGAACTGCTAACGTACAACGATGATATCAACACAATTGGGAGAACCGGTATGTTCACTAGTATTGAAACGGAAGCTGCCAAAAAAGGGCTTAACGGTAATTGAGGCCAATACCAATACATCGTTGGTGTTTGTGTTTTTTGTGTTTGGTTTTTTTATAGTGGCTCGGGAATTTAGGGTGGACATAGCCAATTTTCGCGGGCTAAAAAGTAATCACTTTTCTGCGTACGTCCACATCTGTAAATACAGACCAGCTGTTTTGGCACTTAGTGAAACATAGGTTGATCCCCGCTCACACTTCTCACTTCACTCTGATCGGAAGCTACCTGGCTACGAACTAGTGCCATTATTCTTCTCTCACCGCGGTCACGCCATTTACGTGCGTAGTAATGTAGCTTACCAAACTCCACCACAATGTAGTTCCTATTCCAATCCGGAAATCAAGTTCTTGTGGCTAAAATTTCATCTCCGAAAACAAATTATGCATTGTTGTTTTATTTACAGAAGCAATTCGACCTTTAATAAGTTAGATGCCCTGTTTGACTCCATACAAAGAATTGTATCCCGGACGGTTGTGTCACTTCAGCTAATTTCTCGTACACCGTTAGAGAATAGATCCCTATAAGAACCGTATGGCAATAACGAGAAAACCAATTGGAGCGGACTTAACAGCTTCTTTAGGAATTTTAACTAGTCCTTATGTTTCCCCGATAATGACGTGGATGTCGCTGCTGATATGACCACAGACACTATTATCTTTGGAATGAGGTGCCTTATACCTCATCGGGTGAAGCGTATTAAACCAAAAGAAAAGGCGTTGTACGATTCGAGCTGTAAAGAGGCTATCAGGGTTAGAGAAATGTTTTTTCGATTCTACAAGACCGAACCTACAGAGCAAAACCGGAAAAAGTTCAAACGAGCCAGGAATGAGTGCAACGTCTTACCTAAGTGAGAAATTTCAATGCGACCAAAAACTAAGGCAAAAAATCTAGAATGTCCGAAAGATAGTAACATTTTTTGGTCGTTCGTCAAAAACATCAGAGATTCTGCCTCATCTACCATTCCAGCCCTCATTCACAATTACATTCCAGCTGTCAGCTCTTTAGACAAGGCCAATCTGCAGGCTGCACACTTTCCGGCCAGCTCAACACCCCAAGATTGTGCTTTGTCTCCGCCTACACTTGAGTGCGTCGAATCTATAATGGGACGAATCCACTTTCAAGCTCGTGTAGTAGCAAGAGTACTTAAGTATCTCAATATGCATAAATCCGCTGGTCCAGATGTTATATCTCCCCTTCTTCTGAAGAGGTGTTCTACCATGCTGGCAAAACCACTGTGTAAGATTTTTCATACATCCTACTTTTGAGAACTCTTTCCGAGCAAATGGAAAACATCACTTGTCCAGCCCGTCCCTAAAATGGAGGATCTTCTTCTCTCTCTTCTTATAGACCCATTGCACTTACGTCTCTTCTTCCCAAGGTCATGGAAACGCTGATAAACCGTCAGCTTATGAAATATCTCGAAATGCGAAAACTTCTAAATGACCGACAGTACGGTTTTCGTAGCAACGGATCCACTAGTAATTTTAGGGCATGTCTCACCGAAAAGCGGTACATCAATCAGGCGAAAACAAGATAAATGCACTTGACAGAGTTTGGCATCAAGCTTTTTTGTCAACTTGCTGTTGGGATCGCCGAATCTCTTCATCAATGAATTAGAAATTACCTTTCAATTCAAGTTGTCTTGGATGGTTTCAAGTCTAATATTCAGAAAATTAATGCTGGTGTGCCCCAGGGCTCCGTTCTGTCTCCGACACTCCTTTTAATTTTTATTAATGATCTCTTGTCTGCTACTTCTAATGCAATATGTTCCCTGCTCTCTGTTTTTCATACTCGGTCCCGAATTCACGTCCCTGCTCTTCGGCTGTTGAACGTACTCGTATGTTAACTCATTATGTTCCGATAATAACAGCATAACTAATTGGGGAACGAACTATCAACAGCGTGGAATTTAATGCTACCAAAACACAATGCTGTCTGTTGTCGTTAAAGCGAAATTGAAATACCCAGCCATTACGCATGAATGGCACTTACACCGTCAAAACCGAAAAACTTACCATTCTCGGTATGTGTGTCAGTTACAATTTACGTTGGAATCATCACATATTCGATGTCGTCAAAAATGCTGCGAAACACTTAGTTTTGCTCAAGCGATATAAAAAATATTTCACACCCTCTGGACTGGCCTCAATATATGTATAAGGCATTCATCCACCCAAAATTGGAGTACAATGCCCACATCTCGGTAGGCGCTGCTAAAACATATCTTCACCTAGATAGGATTCAAAACAAAACTCATTGGTGATACTAATATTAGTCAGTCAATTGACTCCCTCGAACGACGACGAAATCTTCACTATTCCCACCATCAGTGCTCCATTCAAACTGCCAGTAACTTAGCGCGCCTTCAAACCTTCAACCGTAACACCCATCAAAGCTCATCAGTATACCCTCAAGCCTACTTTTGGACGTACTCTAAAATATCGTGATTCATTGCTAAGCCCTACAACTCGCCTATGGAATGCCCTGCCGAGCTCTTAGTCGTCATAACCTTCAAACATTTAAAACCAACGTTTATCGTTACTTCTCTTTCTTTCGTTCCCCATTTTCCTCACCCGTTCTGTGCAGAAACATAAATATCTTAAAATCTTTAACTTTTAGGTCACCTTTTTTTAACAAAACTTTTGTCTTTTCTTAATTATCTATTGGGTCTACAAGTAAGTTTCCAGCGTTTTTTTTCCAAAATTTGAAGTTTTATTATGAAAACATAGTTACAATGCTTTATTCAAAGTATCGTCCATCGGAAGCTACAACTTTCCCCCATCTTTCTGGCAATTTATGAATTCCGGACCAAAAAAATTTCTCGTCTTTCGAGCCCAAGAACGTATCGAGCCAATTTTTGGTTTCCTCTACTGAGCTGAAGCGTATTCCCGTAAGAGCGTTCTGCGTCGAACGAAACAAGTGGTAGTCAGATGGTGCCAAGTCTGGACTGTAAGGCGGGTGAGGCAGAATTTCCCATCCACTATTTTCCAAATAATTTTTCACCGAAACCGCAACATGTGGCCGAGCGTTGTCGTGATGAAAAATGACGGACTCATGCCTGGTCTCATATTCTGGCCGTTTTTCTTTTAATACCCGCTTTAAACGAATTAGTTGGGGTCGATATAATGGTCCTTTGATGGTTTCACCACTCGGAAGCAGTTCGTAGTATACGACACCCTTTTGATCCCACCATATGCAGAGCATGACCTTATTCACGTGAATATTTCGTTTCGGCGTCGATTGGGCTGCGAGCCCGCCCTTTGTCATCACCAGTGACAATACGATGCAAAAATGATTTATTTTTATACCGCTGTAGTGACATTTCGGACATGCAAAATCGCCGTTCGACGTCTCTTGGCTTCAATTCGTACGGCATCCAGTTTCCAACCTTTTGAATGGATTCCAGTGCTTTTCGGAGCAGGGAAACGGCTTGTTGCGTGACGCCCAATGACGTAGCAAGTTCTTCTTGAATCTGACACGGATCCTCATCCAGTAAAGCGTCCAATTCCTCGTCTTCAAAACTTTTCGGCTTTCCGGGGCGATCTTTGTCTTCAACTCCAAAATCACCACTTTTGAACCGTTTGAACGACTCGTCGATTCACCAATACATTCCGCCCCATAAGTTTCCGAAAGCAAACGATAGGCCTCAGCCGCACTTTTCTTCATATTAAAGAATAAAAGCAGCGCTTCCCGCAAATGACGTTTATTTGGCTGGAAACTTGCCATGATTTTGCTCGATAAAATCTACGACACCGATAGAACTGCTCAAATATAACGCTGCAAAGTTGTTGACAGATACAAAACCTACAAATAAAACACATGGGGTCTGACATTTCTGCCCGGGATCCACTGGTGGCGCCATCTCTGACAAACGCTGGAAACTTACTTGTAGACCCAATATATACTGACAAGGAGGGACATATAAATCGACAATCGAATCGAGGTAGTAAGCGACTTTGTCTATCTCGGCTCTGCTATAAATTCTGCAAAAGCACCTCTGTAGAAATGAAACGAAAAATTACTCTTTCCCATCGCTGTCTCTTTGGATTAAGAGGGGAATTGTTTAGTAGGGTCCTATGCTCTGTATAAGGTCTTTATCATGCCAACCCTACTTTATGGAACTGGAGCATAGACTCTAACGAAAACGAATGAAGATATTCTTAGACGTTTCGAGAGAAAAATCCTTCGAAAAATATTCGGTCCCGTTTCCGTTGACTGGCTTTGGAGGAGAAGATTCAACGACGAACTATACGTGCTATATAGCGACATCAACCTAGTCAGAAAACTGCGTATCAGTCGCCTGAGATTGCTAGGACATGTAGAGCGAATGGACACCAATGCTGCGGCCCGCGTAGTCTTCGAATCTAACCCGGAGAGATAACGCAGTAGAAATGTAGAGTCATGTATGGAACAGCATATCGGGTAAATAGCCTCCCCTGCTTTGCACTCTTTTGAAGAAATTTCCCATGACACTTTTGCATAAATGTTTTTACAGCACTCAATTTTCTCCTTCCGGGCAAGTATGGTCTTGGGTTTGTTGACATAAGCCTTATACTTCAAAAAAGAACCCAAAGAAAAAAATTCCAACTGTGTTAAATCGCATGATCTGGACGGCCATTTCTGAACACTAAAACGGGAAATTACACGTCCGTGAAATGACTCTTGCAATAATTGAATTTTTTCTTGGACTGTATGGCAGTGGCATCATCTTGTAAAAACCACATGTCATCCGCATCCATATCTTCCACTTTGTATGCATGAAGACGAAAATTTCTCGTGAGAATACGCTGCACAGAGCTTCTCAAAATGTCCAATTTTTGACAACGGTGCCGGATGGATGTTCATGAACTCTCACGAACTGCTTCGATGTTTTGTGTCGAATGACTTATTGAAGAACGGTGTCGGCAATCACTACTTGATCCAGCCTCCCTGAATTTTTTAATTAATCTCAGTTGATGAAGTTAAATCACTATTCCGATCATACTTTGTACGAAAATTGAGAACTGTGGCTGCCAAAACTTCAGCATTTTTAAAATATTGCTCAGCAATGAAAACGCGTGTAGCGTGTAGCGCTCCATTTTTAATAACCCTGAACTGTCAGCTGTCATGCTGTCTTTTTTTTTTCGCAAAATTGGCGCAAAATTCAAAACTTGCGTGAATCTTGCGACACATTTTAGAAGGGGACCTCAACCAACTTGGAGTGCGCAACTGGAGGTAATTAGGTGAAGACCTAGGCCCAGGTTCACCCCATCTAACTAAGTGAGTAATCTGACTGTAACCCAACCTCTTTTATAAAAATTAAGTAACTGTTTGGAATCATTTTAAGGTTCTGGAATTGTAATAACATGGTTTGTTTCCTAGGTTCTCTGACACAACGTGAATAGTTTACCAGGAATCTTCAATTTGGATTACCCTGAACTTGATGGTATTGCCTTAGAGCGTCTTGTTTTTGTTTTTGATAGTCTTCATGGTGGTAAGTTTATATTTTATTAATAGATGCTCATCTATCTTGAGCGAAATTAAGTTATCGAATCTCTAATTCTCTAAATACCCGTAAATCCGCCTAAACCAAGAGACTATTGCCCTTTTCATCTATGTATACTTCAAGGCCAGTTAAAGAAAGTTCCTCAAGTTACTTCTGCATGATAAATACTCAAATTGTCAACATAAATCCACCATTTCGTGCGCATTGGAATCCAGTTACAAAAAACAAAAAAGGAATACTCAAATGACAACACAAGCCAATAGTCAGTGTGCATTCAATAGAAAATTGTCGACTGAGTGTTCAAAGCTTTTGATGTTTAGTGACACTGCACGCAACGGCCAATGACACCTGAAGTCCAGAGGAAGTTCACGTCAATTGGTAGCTGGTTTTTCTGTAACTGCCACAAATGTCGTTAGTACGCCGTCACCGTACTGAGAGATACTCGTACTCCACTTTGTCTTCGAGTTGAAGGTATTTGATACCACAGTCACATGGTGGGTAAAAGTAAAACCGTTTGCCAGGCACATTATGTTTTTGTAACAATCTGCCAAGGTTGACGCATTGATGCGGTGGCAAGTCGCGTTCGCGTTCGCGTTCGCGTTCGTGTTCGACTCATGATACGAATATGTGTACGAGTATCTCTTGATTGAGGTCTTTACTTTCGATTAAGTTGCGAGTGACTTTAATGATTTCCTTTCCAATTGCAGTTTTCGATTGTGTTTGAGTTTGTATTGAATTTGGACACTATCACTTAATCGATCTCATTCTGCATGTGCATAATTAGGTAATCAATAAACGATAAAATCGATCTCAAACTACGATATTTGCTGTCGCGTGTTTATCTTGTTAATTCAGAAAGGCAGAGAGGTCTGCATAATTTGTGTTTGTTGAAGTGTTGCTATGTGACTGACGGTTGACAAGCGAAGGAGGGCGGGCTTTGAAAAATTTCAAAAAGCAATTCACATCGCTTATGATTGACTAGCAACGGGTTTAAGGTAGGGATGTTAATTAAGTGACTTTTTTTTTGGAAACTCGTACATACGAATATCAGGTTTTTATTAAAGACGATATTTGTTGGTAATATATGAATGTCGTATGGAGGTTGGCGCTACATTTTGGGCTGAAGCTGAGCCTCAACAAAGACGTCTCTATAGCTACATAACTCGATCTTAAGCTTTCTGAATGTACTATACCTCCAGTTAAATGAATGTTCTTCTTTCTCAACTCTGATACTTTCATTAACTGCAATTGACTGCCTGAATCGGAGGCCACATGGACGGAAGTTTTGAAATCCATGCTCTCTATGCCTTAGACGACAAATTTTACAATTCAGTGACTAGGATGATGTCGCTCTATAATTTGGTATAGAATCTCATTCTCCAGGACCCGTCTTCACAAACTTTCTCGACCGCAAATGTGCGGAGCGGAATTGCGATTATTTAGGCCTTAAACAGAGTATCTTAAGTTTTTCGATATTTTTTTTCTGTATAATAGCCGCATGCTCAAGGGATTTTAAGAATTTTTAAAAGGTTTTCACATGGCAGCAACGTACCGATGTCCGTTGGTTTTGAATGTTAGCAAGTTATAATGAACTCGACAGAGCATTTCATAAATGGCTTAGGAAAGTATCAAAACATTTCAGAATACATCCGAAGGTAGGCTGAACTGATGGGCATTCATAGCGAAACGAATGTTATGGATGAAGACTTCTAGAAGCGGGATTCTACGGACAGGCTAGAGGCATTAGGTCGGTGTGTGTTGGATGGTGTCAATTGACTGTGCAATATAAGTATCACATATCAGTGAATTTTATTTCATCTGGCAAGTCTTGGGAGTGCCTGGACATATGTGTAATGTAAAAGATAAGACAGGGCTCCAGAAAACTTTGAGATTTGGCAGCATTTTGAAAATTGAAACGAGTCTCGGAGATATCTGATGTGAAGTCATTCAAGATAGCCTGGATTCAAGTTTTTGAAAAGATTCATTCTCGGCAAAAGAGCCTGATGCCAAACTCTGTCAAATGCCTTTGAAATATCAACTACCAGATTTTTACTTTCGCCAGATTCATGTGATATACCATTGGATTACCAGTGGAACTGTTTCTACAGTAACCTTACTGCTGGTCATTGAAAAGTTTTCGTGTCATGAGAAATTTTATGAACTGGCGGTGTTTTTATGACCCCGAGAAAAAGGGATGCCATGAGTCTGTAGGAGGAAAAAGAAGATGATTAGGGTCGGATTGGACAAATGCTGTGTTTCATCTTATTACGAATAGTCCAAAATGTTTGTACATACAGTGCCGTTCGAAAAATGTTGGGCAAACTTTTTTTTCGGAATTTTGTCAAATTTGTCACAATAACTACATATTTTTTAATGAGGATTTGCTTTCTTATGCGGTTTCAATCGTTTCATGATACATTTAGAGCGTTAAAATTTTTCACACACGGTCACGGGAGCAAAAAGTTGTTAGACCGAAAAATGGGTTTTTTAGGTGCTTGCCTCATTTTTAGGGATTAAAGAAAAATGCTTTATTGGTGCAGTGTTTTTATTTTTTTATTGCTTCTCAGAAACATTCTCTATCTAATTAGTGTTTTGTTGGAATTCCTCTTGCTTTTATTACAGCTGTTCATCGGCCAGACATTGACTCAAATAGGTTCTTCCATGTGGAAGCAGGTATGGTGTTCCAGGTCCGGATAAGTAAATTTTTTAGGTTTTCAATTGACTCTGGAAGAAGCTTCGCAAGTTTCATTATTGACCAGATATTCTCAATTAAATTGAGATTTGGAATGTAGGGAGGCCAACTTAATACATTGACATTCTTTTCTTCCAAGTACTTTTTAACTTAAGAAATAAAAAAAAGATGCAAATATTATTTCTAGCCATAGAAGTTCTAGCTTATTTAAAAGCTTAATACTAGTCTTCCATATTAAAAAAAAAACAAGTTTCTACTTACAATTTTGGCTGTAAGGAAAGGAGCATTATCCTGTTGAAAAATGAATCTGCAAATGTCACCAAAAAGCTTCAGCGCAGAGGGCTCTAATATATTTTCCAGAAACTGTAGGTAAACTTCTGCATTGACTTCGATTCTAGGAAGACCATTCTACCTTTTTCATCTCCAGAGAAGCATCCCCAGACCATCACACCTTCAGTTTTTGGGGGGCTTCCGTAAGATGCATTCAGAGCTCAGCTTTTCCTTTGGTTTTCTTCGCACAAGAAGCCTCCCATCTCCAACATGCAGCTTAAACTTTGATTCGTCGGAAAAGATAACATTGTTCCACATGTCTTGAGTGCAATTAAGATGCACTTGAGTCCAGAGCAGTCGTTTTTCTTTGACTCTTTTTGGGAAATCCGGCTAAGCCCAGCTTTCACGAGCCTTTTCCTCACTAAGTTTGAAGATATAATTTTTGCTGTAGCTCGACACAGATCGTTTTTAAGATCCACCGAAATCTTGAACCGATGTATTGTACCAAAAAACGATCTTCCACAGGAGTTGTCTTTTTTGGCCTCCCTGAGCCTTTCTTTCTGCTGGTTGTCCCGGCTTCACGATATTTTTTTAAATTCCATACCACAGATTGTTGAGCAACATTTAATCTTCCGGAAATTTCACGTGTTGTCAAATTGAGACGTGACAGACACAAAATATTAGCTTTGCATTCCAAACTGATTTTTCCCATTTTTTTTTCACTTCGGTTCGATTCGGACTGCTATCACGAGCTAAATGCACCTCTATTCATAATCACATCGACTTTTATGCACTATTTCAACGACATTTTGCTACCTAGTGCAAAAAAATCCCGTAGCTGTCATAAATTCGACGAACTGCGCCCGAAAAGGGTAATAAAATGTTTGACCAAAATTTTTCGAAGGGCAGTGTATTTAAACGCTTACGCGGAAGTCCTTTTTTTAAGCTAAAGCAGAAGAAAATGCAGAAGAAGGACCACCCGCTTGGTATATATCAAGAATTTTAAGTACTCCTGTGTTGCACGAGTGGGAAAGTCACGAGTTACGACTGCACAGATACGATGCAATCTGAAAGCGTTGAGCTGGCTGCGAAATGCGCAGCAAGCACATAACTCTTGTCTAACGACGTGACAGCAGAAACGTCGCTGTAAATGATCATTAGGATGGAGGTTGTGGCAGAAGTCCTTATGTTTCGGGATATTTATGGGACACTGTTGTAAGTTTTGGCTCATATTTTGTTCGTATAGAAATTTCGCAAGCTTAAAGAAGGTCTTTTTGTTGTTCCTGACTTGTTTGAATTTTTCCAAATTTTGTCTGTCGGATTGGTCTCATAACACCGAAAAAAACTGTTCCCAAACTCTGACAACCTCTCTTCGGCTTGAGTCGTACCACAAGCCAGGTTAAGTTTTTCTCGAAGATCACAGCAAGTCCTTCGAGTATTGTCTCTCCAGAATGTCAAACTTACTTACAATACATATATAGTTCGGGGTATACCTGAGCCTCAATCAGTTAGGCTGGTCTTTAGCTAACTACCCCCAGTTGCTCACTCCAAGTCGGCTGAGCCCTTCTAATTGTGCTAGCAGCACTATCGTTCCGGATTAGATTCGAACGCTCTGCGGGCCTAAGCATTGATGTCCATGCACTCTCTCAACTCCCAATCGTCATTCTGCAAAGACGGACGAGCTAGACATGGATAGACATGGCTCTATATAGCTCGTCTCTACATATAAATACTGTGATACCATATGCGCCCTTAAAATCAAAAAAACTATGGAGGATCGATGTTCTCCACGATCTGCCAGAATATGCAGATTTGGTCGATTATTTATTTTCCTGGTCTGAAACTGCATTGATAGAGATCATTCAAGTTGTTGACGAATTGCAGATAAGATCTTGTATGCCACGTTGAGGAGACTTATAAGTCTATAGTTGGCGTAGTTGAAGGGGTGTTTTTTTTTTGTGATTCGGGCAAACATTGCTGAGATTCTATTCATCAAGCATACATCTTTCTGACCAGATCTTAGAAATGAGTTAGTGTATGCTCTCCACAAAGTCATTTCCAGCAGCTTTGAATACCTCGGCCGGTAAATCGTCAGGTCCAGCTGCTTTGTTGGATTTCAGCTTAGATATAGGTATGCTTACTTCATTTTAGTCAGGTGTAGGGAAATTTTTGCTATCAACGTCTAAATTGAATGGTCTACTTTGCCTGACGGCGGGATGTTGGACTTTGTCGGCATTACACAGTGTGCTGAAAAAGTTTTTCTATACCATATTCTCAGCGGCGATTGTGACTCTGCTACAAGGTTTTTTTCATCACCTTTATAGGTTTCTGTACGGGTCTTCTTACCTTGACACGATCTTTTTACCTGTTGGTAAAACTCCCATACGTTATTCCTGGAGTACCATCTCTCAATATCTTCGATCGCGCACTTCCCATGCTTTTTTTTCTTCTTCTCGTCCTCCATCTCAGTGCCGCTTTGTATGCTTCTAATTTAACTCCATGTGCTTGCTGGAATTCTATTTATATCAAACCAGGGGTTTCTTGTAGTAGTCAGGTAAAATCCAGCACATCAGTTGCGTCGTCCCTGATGGCACTGGTCTTCGGTACTTCATGCTTTATGCATAGGAGTTGTCGAGAGATTTCGGGATAAGCGTTCGACGAAAATTCTGGCGGTCTCTTGCGAGTGCATTCTTTCTTGTAGCGCATTCGCACTTTGGGTTCCGACGTCCAGAATTCTGCTGGTATGACTATGGTCTATCGCAAAATTATCAATTTGATTTAGCGTTTGATAATCCAGAGACCGCCATGTCCCCTTGCGTATATTGAGATGAGGAAACCGCGTGCTTGCTGTAGAAATATTTGATCCTTCCGCAAAGCCAATAAGCCTAAATCAGTTGCCAGACGTGGTGTCTTGTAGGCTATACATACCAACTGTCATCCTAAAGATGGCCTCCTTTTCTATCTTGTCGAGAACCTCGTAGTAACATTCTTTGGCGGCCTCGTCCTTGTCTTCCGCGTGAGCGCATATTAAGCTTATGTTAGCGAATTTAATCTTGATGCGTATTGTCATAGACGCTCGCTCACGTGTCGGAGGCTCAATACTTCTTGCCTTGCATCAGAATAAGAGCTGTTTCCTTTCCAATGGCCCCCGCCCAATTATCAAGGGTTCGCCCATCAATGACGTTGTCTAATAAAAAGAGGGGGCAGAGCATATTACTGGTCTTATAGCAACGCCTCTGAAGGTTGCTACGATTTGACCAGTTACAAGTTGCCGGTCATAGGTCTTATTGGCGGCAGGTCCACCGGTAGTCCCTACCCGGACTACCCGGATTTCGGACCAAGCCTAACTTGTTGAGGTAGGCCCCCTTGTGGGAGCGTCATGCTGGCTGTGGTTTAAACCCAAATCGCGAGAAAGGGTCTAACCCATTGTAGAGTTGCAAATAAGTACTGGGTGCTGTGACCCTAAGAACAGCAAGAGGTTTTAGGTCGGCCTCGACTCATACCAAGGGTGGAACTTGTGCCTCCAACACAGTTCCGAATTGGTATCAAAGGATTGACGGAGAGCGATGGCAAGGCGTATCCTTGCTCCCATGGATGTATGGGCATCCCGTACACATAAGTCTACATGACAGGAGGTTTACGTTAAAAACCAGAGACTAATGTTTCCTTTCCCAATAGCAATCACCATACTATACCACCTTGATCAAAAATTTTTCGGAATTTATTCAGAAAATACAAGTTTATTCATCTAAATCTATAGTATATTGTCCCCTTCAAAGCAATCCCTGCGATTTTTCCATTACTTCCTCTCGGCTGCTGAAACGCGTTCCCCGAAGTGTTTTTTAACTCGATTGAACAGAAAGAAATCACAGGGAGCCAAATCAGGTGAATTCGGTGGCTGTTGGATGGTACTTGTTGCATTTTTCGTCAAAAAATTACGAATACGAGTAATGATGGCACTGTTTCTGTCCATAATTCTGGTCTATTTCGGCGGATTGCTTCACGCAAACGTCTCATAACGTCCACATACTCGAAATACTCTTTGTTTACTGTCTGGCCTTCTGACAAAAATTCATGATGCACTACACCGTTGTAATCCATGAAAACCGTGAGCATTGCCTCCTTTTTTGACTGAAAGCGACGTGGTTTTTTTGGTCTCGGCTCATTTGGTGAACGCCATTCACTTGCCTGGTGTCTGGATTGCATGTCGTACTCATAAACCCACGTCTCGTCTCCAGTAATGATCCTTTTGATGAATGTGGGATCGGACTCTGCCTCGCAAATCATCTCTTTTGCGACGTCAACACGGTCTCTTTTTTGCATGAAATTGATTTCTTTGCTGCTACACGACGGAAACCCAAATCATTAACCAAAATGTCTTGGGCGGATCCATAGGCAATGTTCACGTCCTCCGCTATCTCTATGATGGTTAATTTGCGGTTATTGACCAACATTTCTTTTACGAGTACTTCATCAATGTTTTCGTCGGTTTTCGATGTCGATGGTCTGCCACTGCGTTCGTTATCTTCGATTGACTCACGACCACTTTTGAACAGCTCGTGCCACTGGTAAACGACCGTTTTCTTTAGAGAATCGTTGCCGAAACACTTTTCCAACATTTCCAACGTTCGCGCACCATTAAGTCCATTTTTTACGCAAAATTGAATACAAGTTCGTTGTTGCAAATTTAAATACATTTTTAAAATTGTAAAAAATCGTCAACACACACATGGATAGATATACTCTTGGCTACGTAACTTTTGCAAATGTCAAACTATGACGCTAAAATTTAGAGGGAATGTCAACAATAGATTTACTAACCTAACAAAAAAAACAGAACTCAAATCGGAACAATGGGATCGCCACGCGGTAGTGTCCCTCGGGAACTTTTTGATCAAGTTTGTATGTTTATTACGAGGAGTGAGATTCACCACTGTTCCTACAGAAGGATCAACATAGACAGATTGTCTGGTAAACAGACAGTGACGTATTTTAGCAAAACTTGTTCCACTAGACAACTGATGCATAGGATATAATTGACTTTATTATAGCAGTGTAGATGCGGACGACTCTTCTCGATCACAAACTCCTTTACCCTGCCTAAAGGCCGACAGCACCTTGGAAGTCTTCGACATGACTTATTTGGTCCAAAGGAGATTGCTATCCAGGATGACACTGTATGATGATGCCTTTGAGCATTAAATGGGGGAGAGACCAGTCCTCTACCTTCTTTCCTCTCTACGGGACACAAACTTCAGTTTTGAAAAAATAGTCTGAAAGCCCATTTCTAGTGCACTAATCGTCTATCACATCTAGGCCTACGTGCGCTTTAAAACAGACAGTCGGTAAACATGTTACAACAGATAGAATAGATACATTATCTGCATATGCCTGAGCATAGACTTTGGAACTTTTGAGAGCGTTAAACAGTGAGTCGACCAATATTCACCACAGCACTGGAGACAGGACTCCGCCTTGAAAGCAAACCCTGTTTATTTGTGCAGAATGATGATGGAGAACGATCACTGCTTCGTCAGGATCGGTAATGAGAAAGCCGTTACCTTCAATATCAGGAAAGAACTTAAACAAGGCGATGCGTTGTGGCTTCTTCAACGTCGTTTTTTGAAAGAGGCACCATCTTTCAAAAGTCTGTTCTAATTACTTGCGGACGACGCTAGCATAATGGGAAAACAGCGAGCTGTCAGTGGAGCGTTTTCCAAACACTGAAGCTGAAGCGGCAATGGGATCAGCGGTCAACGAAGGAAAAACAAAGTCTATGCTGTGAACAAAGTGAGGCACACAACATCGACGCCTAGCGCATAACATCGCGATAGGTAGTTACAACTATAAGGTAGCGCTTCCAATGTCGATAGAAATGCTCAGCGGGTACTCCTTCGTGTCTAGATTGTGATAGGGTGGAAGTATTTTCTGTCATGTCTGAAAGGTTAGCATTGCCAAGCAGAATACTGGAATTATTACTTCTATGAGTCCAACTTTGGTGACTTCACAGTGCCGTCTTTGTTGTTCGCAGTTATTGAACTCGTTTATTAGTTATTAATAGCGAAATTTTTGTTAAATACATGTACAGATACGTAGGTCACTTAATTAAAGGCTGAGCTTATTAGAGACTTAAGCGTAAATTGAACAGGCTAGGTACATAAGTAAAAGTTATAGCCTTCAATGAGCAACAGAAATGAGAAGAATTCCAGTACGCCAGCGCTGATAGGCGCACAGAATCAGTGAACTGAGTGCTGTAGCGCCAGCAAACAAGTACTTGGAAGGATATTGCAAATTGTTTAATGTTCACTGGTATTTACAATATACTCTACTAATTCAGGCTGAAAAAAAAAACAATTTTAAAAATACGGCAGGCTCTTTCCCTTGCATGAACTATAGCATTTACAAAAGAAACGGGTTAAACAATCTTCAGTGGATTTTGTAAAAAAAAAATTCCAGTGCAGGTACTTGATGCACTTCGAAAATACATATACAATATAATACTCCTCTACCCTGCAACATTGGGTGTCAACTGTGTTTTCTAAACGACAACCATCAACATGTGTTCACGGTCGGCTAATGCGTGCCACATTCTGGAAAAAACGAACAGAAAATGAGTTATTTTTGGACAAAAAAAAAAGAACAAAAAGTCAAACATATGAGCTGCAGATTTGAATGTCACCCACATGTGGACAACATAACGACAGTGCATGAAGGCTGAGCAAACTGCAGAAACTCATTCAGGGTGTTCCATGAACTGTGACTGCCGGGTGTGTACTCTAACAATTACATTCGAGTTTGCCTTCGCCATTCCATTCAATCTGTCTTCGATGGCATTGGGAACAATTCAAAAATTCCATACAAAATCATGAAAACCAAATTTTTTACTGGATTTCCGTTGAAGTTTGAAATTCTATGTGACTGTGAAATTCTAATTCAATTCGAAAATGTGGTGTTCTGAATGGATTTGAATGCGTAATGGCAGTAGGACTGCCGGCTGGCATCGTGAAAATGCGCGTAACAACATGCTACTCGTATGTAAAGGGTGATTTTTTTAGGAGTTTTAGACTTTTTTGTTTAAATAACACACAAAAAAATTTACTTGATGACGATTTATTAAATTCGCTCGAAGGATAATTGTATGCCATTTATTGTTTGAAAATAGCTTTGAGCATGTGTATAATATGTATGCCCACCACTGTCGTCCATACAAAGCGCATACTAGAGAGCTTTTTAGAGCAATTGAGGGCGTATATCGCATATTTCTCGAACGACGCACACTGGGGCAGGGTACCCTCATACATGCCATCAAATGAACCAGAAATGTTAGACCTTCTGAAGTGGATCGAATGTTTTCATAGGCATATATATTAATCAAAAAAATAAAAATGTTGGTAAGGAACATTATTTTTATTGTTAAAAAATCAAATAAACACATCAAAGAGTACTTAAGAGAACTTTTGCATTATACATATGTCATATAATACGCACTGAATTCATCAATATAACAATTATAAGTGCTCCTCACTTCCTTCAATACGTATACTATAAAGTTCAAAACATGAAGATACACTAAAGCACCATCACCTTCATCATCTTCATCATCTTCATTATCATCAACTGTTGCATTATCATCTGATTTATTTAAAAATGGAACTTTTAACATTAAGAATGCTTCTCTGGGAATATTTTTAACTTTATTTTTGACAGACTTTTGCTTACTGGTGATAACTGGATCAGAGCTCAGTAAAAAAAAATTTAAAAAATCCCTGTTAGATTTTTCTCTGCTACATTTTCTGGAATTATGCTCTCTGTAGCGCTTAAAGTCTTTGTTTCTTGCCTCCTGTGATTCCTCCGTTAATTGTTCGATAGGAAGAAGTGCAAAGGCTATTATTTCTGGGCCGTGAATCAAATGCTTATGCAAAGTAGGTGGCATGATTTACCATGGGTATAAAGACACAAAATACCTGGCAATATCATGTGCAAACAGCCTGTACTTTTCAGGATCTACATCAAATCCACTTAATATCGTGATCTAAATAATGTGAAACTTTTTTATTAAGTTAATGTCTGTATTTGTAATTTTTGCGGACAACTCAGGATGTTGGAAAAAAAGTTGCTACTGCCAAAACCGGATTTTAGTTTGTCTACAATAAGGCCAAACTTTTCTCTAAACTCTTTCTGTATCCGAGCTTTATTTTCTGAAACGATTTGTTTGTCTCGGTCCCCACGTATTCGCCATTTTGCTATAGGCAGCTTGTATGCTAAATGTAATAGACATTCGAAGAATCGAATCCAAACCATGCAAAACAGAAAGCCCAAATCTCAAATTTTCTGTGTTCACTTCCCTTGAAACCATTTCATCTATTTTATTAAATTCTTTTGATGTTGCACCACACAAAAAGCATTTCATTGTTGAGGAAGTTTCTGTAAGTACATTACACACCTTCCCGTCTACCATTGATAAAATTAATTCATGACGAATTTTTAATGTGTTTGCACCAATATTAATAATGATTTCTTGAAGATTTGATATCTGATTTTCTATTTTCCTGTTTCCCTGAATACACACATCAATAGAATCCTTCCGAAATTCAATACTTATTGGCCTACAATACCTTGTAGATGCAGGACTTGGGTTTTGCCATATAATTACATCTTTAGCCATTAATCGAAGCAGTACAAGACATATGATAAAAACAGCTGAATCACTAGCTTCAGAGTCTTGAAAGGCTTGTTTGTAAGAGCTATGTCCCGACGACCCATCAAACCCCCATTTAGAGATAAGGCACATTTTCTCAAGTTGGTCACCTTTTAGGGTATTGAAAACAGCATCCAATGTTTGACATAAACGCATTATCGTATGATCTAATAGAGATTGCAATCTGAAGGAAGCACCCGATTCATTTGCAGTAATGTCTGCTGGGTAGCATAGCTTTTTAGCTTCCTATATTAATTTGTAAGATGGAAATTTTTCTGGAGCACTTCTTCTTATCACATCATACTGTTCACGGGAAAGTTTAGCTTCTCTCAGGACGGATAGTGCATCTTCAGCTGACAATAGATATTGTGGATTTAAGGTTTTTTGGTAAGCTTCTTGATAACACTTAGCATGTTCAGGATATTTATTTATTTTCCGAGGAATTTTCAAATGAAACAACCGGTCGGCCACGTTTAGCTTTTGACACAACGCATGGGAAAAAAATGATGTCAGAAGCCACTCTTTATTATGTTTATTAAATTTTTCTTCTATTCTCCTTGGTTTTATCCATCTTGACCTATATTGAAACTTGAAACTACTCAATTTCTGTTTGAGATTCTTGGCGTGGCAATTTGTTCGTTTTTCTAGCTCTTTAATCAAATATATACAGGGTGAATGACTCGAACTCCAACTTTTTAAAATGCTATAATTTTTTCATTTTTTGATAAATTTTATTGTGCCAAAGCAAAAAATGTTGGAGAATACATCGATTTTCAATTTGTATCAGTAGTTTTCAATATGTCCACCTTTGGGGCGAATAATGGCCTTGAGACGACCGAAGATAGCATCGCAAGCTCCATGCAAGTGGCTCTGCGGTATTTTGGCCCATTCCCGGCGAAGTGCTTGTTTGAAGTGATCCAAACTTAGGTATTTTTTAGTGCCAACCTTCGCCTTCGAAATACCCCAGACAGAGAAATCCAACGGATTTGCATCTGGAGAATTTGCAATCCATTGTGTCGAAGAAATGAAGTGTGGAACATTGTTTTTTAACCAATCTTGGTTGACGCACGCTTTGTGAGACAGTGCCGAGTCTTGTTAAAATGTCCACGATCTCCAACTGAAATGATTGTTTGCCCAAGGCTTCAGTACTGCCTCTAAGACAGTTTCACGGTATACGATCGCATTAATTTTGACGCCACGGTCCAAAAACACGAGAACAACACGAGCGGAGAGCGACCATCGGCGGTTATGGCGACCCAAACCATCACCATCGGTGCTGCCTGCTTTCTGGTGGCCGTCCGAAAGTGTAAATTTTCGAAGGACCTCTCTGGCAAGTAAACTCGGTCATTTTGTTTGTTGACATATTGCTCGATAACAAATGGCGACTCATCGAAAAAAACCAAATTCGGCAACTCACCACTTTCGTGCAAGCGTAGCAACTCCTTCGCTCTTTCGACTCTAACTTTTTTCTGTTGCGGTGTAAGATCGTGTGCTTTTTGGAACTTAAATGGCTTGAGCCTAAGCTTATTTTTCAGTATGTGTTGCATCCGTTCCAACGACATGTTGAGCCATTTTTCTTCCACTTCGACGCGGATTTCGCTCAATTCGAGCCTTCACTTTCCGCACCATTTCTGTCGATGTTGCTGTTTTTTTATGACCACCTCCATGGCGTTTTGCAATGCTGGCAACGACCTATAGGTCGTTACACAAATGATTTATTCACGTTGAGGTGCTGGAGGGCTCTAACGATAGCTATTTGTGGTTTTCCAGCCAAATATAAAAAAATCACACTATCACGTTTCAATTACATCGCGGATAAAAATTTTTCAACACAACTGAGACGCAAATCGTTTAAAAGGCTTGTAAATAATAAAATTATCTGTCATGTGTCAAAATTTGAGCTCACTGTCATAAACGGTTTGGAAATTATAGCAGTCTGAGGTTGGTTGCAGTTCGAGTCCTTTAGGGTGTACTCGTATATTGTTGCTCGAAACTACTCTCCCCAGAATTGTGCATTATATTTAAAAGTTCTTGCCTTGTAATAAATAATAGTGTATGAGAAGTTCCTGAAACGAAATAACTTATTTTGAGTAATAATAATATATTCGAATACAAATAATTTCTTTAAGTCAAGCAACTGATCATTATCGTAAAGTAGCAAAAAGTAGCAAAAAAAAGAATTTGTTTCACCGAGCTTATTCAATAAAGATTTTTTCTATATAACAACCATAGCTTAATATTGTTTAGAACCTAAACAAAATGTCCTTTTTTTATTAACTTCATATGATTTGATTTCAAATATTAATTTATCTTGGCCACATTGGATTATGATGATAATGAAAAAAAAAACCCTTCTAAAATATAGTAACATACGAGTACCTGAGGTTGAAGCCTCCATCGCTATATAACGCCAACAAAAAATGTATTTTATAGTAAAACTACTCTAAACATGCACCCGAATCACTACTGCATAGGTCAACCACAAAACGCATACTACGCTTCATTCTAACCACGAACCAGTTTTGTAACGGGTCATTTAAGTATTGCAAAAAAGTGCAGTTACTAGTATCCTAATTAAGTCATGTAATAGGGTTTTCCCAGAATCACTTTTATTTCTTTATTTTTCGGCAGTTTTTATGGCTTTTTGCCCCAGTGTGCGACGTTTTGTTTCAAAGCGTCAATCGTTGCTTTTTCACCGGTATAAACTAGTGACTTGACGTAGCCCCAACGAAAATAACGATAACTACCTTAAATTTCTCGAAGTGCTCTATAAGAGCAGGGCTTTCACGTGAGTCTTTCTACGATGAAATGGCAAAATCTGCTGAAAACATGTGCAAGTTATCAGTTCAACGGGACAGCTGATTTTATATACCAACCCAATCGATAAATTAACATTTGTAGTTTTTAGTTTTAATTTATTTTTAAATAATATTATAATTTAACAAAAATATTATCATTTCATTTATAGAAATACTGCCTAGACGGCCGGCAGTGCGGTCAGCATTCTCTGCTGTCCCTAAACAGGGATTGCTTACTTGCTTACCATACCTCGAAACGTCGAAAGGTTTTCAAAAAAATCCTAAGAAAACTGATTGGGTTAAGTATACACCTCAATACTCAAACACTCACTTCAGCTTGGCAAGTAATGATGCGTATTATGCTCCTGTAATGGTTTTTCCTTTTTGAAGATAATCGATTAAGATAACTCCTTTACTATCCCAAAAAACAGTCGCCATCACTTTCCCAGCCGAAAAAACAGTTTTTGCTTTTTTGGAGCCGGCTCGCCCTTTGCAGTCCATTGTTTTGACTGAATTTTTGTTTCGAGCGTATAATGGTGTATCCAAGTTTCTTCTAAAGTAATTAATCGGCGCCAAAACTTGGATTTATTGCGCCTAAACTGCGCCAACAGAGCGTTGGAAATGTTCATTCGAACACGTTTTTGGTCTAACGTAAGCAAACGCGGCACCCAAAGCGCGGACAGCTTTCTCATGCCTAAATCTTGATTTAATATGTAACAAACACGTTCTTTGGATATTTTTATAACCTCTACTATTTCTCTCACTTTAATTCGGCGGTCGTCTAACACCATTTGGTGAACTTTAGCAATGTTATCGTCAGTGGTTGCAGTGTTTGGACGTCCCGAACGTTCATCATCTCCAAAGCTCTTACGGCCACGTTTGAATTCAGCTGCCCAAAATTTCACTTTGGTAAATGATGGTGCAGAGTCCCCATATACAGAGTCCAACTCATTTTTGATTTGCGTAGGCGTATTGCCTTTCAAAAACAAGAATTTAAAACAGCTCGATACTCAATTTTCTCCATTTTCACAAAAAACACTCACATCGACTCACTCAAACGACTGTCAACTAAAAACTGCGCTTCCAAAATGACTGAAACTTTGGTAAGTAACTGTCAAAAGGTTACTGCTTTTATTGATGACTGCCACTATCTTTTACATTGCGGTCGGAAACTTTTCAGACAAGCCTCGTAGATAGGGCGGTAGAAATTATCAACCAAATTGATGGAATAGGGAGAAAAGGATAAAGGTTAGGAAGCTCTATAACTGGGACAAGCTTCTCAGAAGCGACAGTACCTGGAATGAGTACTACGAATGTAAGGAACAATTCAAGTACCTAGTCAGAAAGTCAAAAAGGGCTTCATGACAGACGTACTGCGAATCTATCGCGATAACAAACCAGGTTGCGAGGTTACGCAAAATGTTTTCAAAGGCAGTGAGCGTTCTTATCTACCTCAGAAAAAATGACGGTACCTGGGCTGAAAGTTGCCAAAAGGTTCTTGCAACTCTGATGGAAACCCACTTTCCGGGATCCACAGTAGCAGATGACCCTGACATGCTACAGTACACTGAGAACATTGATCTCTCTCTCTTCGAAGAGGAAATAGATGTTCTTATTAATAGAAAATAAATTACGGTAGGCAATTCAGTCCTTCAAGCCTTACAAATCTCCCGGTCCGAATGGTATTCTACTGATTATACTACAGAAAGCAACGAAGGTAACAATCCAAAAAATTATGGAAGTTCTTAGATACAGTCTAAAAATAGAGTACATACCAACAGCTTAGAGGGAAGTTAAGGTGGTTTTTATACCTAAAGCTGGCGGACGTGGACATATAACAGTAAAAGATTTCAGACCAATATGCTTAAAACCCTAGAGCGATTATTGGAAATTCACATTCGTTTGACTGAGTCACAGCATGCATATATAAAAGGCAAATCTCTAGAAACCGCCCTGCTCGAGATAGTGGGGAAATTAGAGAAGAGTCTAGTATTTTAGTTACGTGAAGTGCACCGCCATTAAAAATGATCTAGTAGGCTGAGCATGCTTGCAAGCAGTTAAATAAACGTAACCAGGAGAACCCCTCGGAGGGAGTCATAACGCCACTCCTGTGGGTGCTGGTTATCAAAGCTTAGTACAATGGGTATAAATGCAACGGCATACGCAGATGACGTTGTCATAATAGTGCAGGGAAAATACTTAAATATTTTAAGCGAAATTATGGAGGTGGCCCTGAAGACGAACGGCACTTGGGCAAAAAGCTGTGGTCTCAAGGCCAACCCTTCCAAAACGGAACTGGTTCTTTTTACCACAAAGTACAAGATACCCCAAATTCAGACTCGCTAAACTCGACGGAGTGTAATTGTCCCTCTCGGACAGCGCGAAGTATCTGGGTGTGATTCTGGACAAAAAACTGAATTGGAATCTTAATGTAGCAGAAAGAATCAAAAAGGCATGCTCTTTTTATCTGCAAAGAACAGTGGGAAAAATGTGGGGCTTAAAACCTGCTATGGTGTACTGGCTGTATACGGTGGTGGTAAGACCCATACTTACAAACGGCACACTAGTATGGTGGAAAGCAACAAAGGAGAAAACGATATACGGAAAATTAACGGCGGTTCAAAGAGGGGATTCTATGTATAGCCATTACAGGTGCACTCCATACCACACCTACGGCAGGGCTGTCCAATCCTTTTTACACCTAACACCGCTTGATTTACAGATCAAAAAACAGTGCGGTACGGCTCGATAATCTGGGTTACTTCAAGAGCAGTAATTTCGGATATGGCACGGTCTTGGAGGATCTACTGCCAGGCAATCCAACTCTAACGGCTAAAATTCCTTCTTTGATCGACTTCGACATTCCGTATGATATAATACTCGTATATCCGGACAGGGAGGACTTGGAAAAAAATGCAATAATCAGGTCGAATGAAATTGCAAGTTTCACAGATGGCTCAAAAATAGAGGAAGGAACAGGTTTTGGCATTTTCTCGGAGGACCCAAAACTAAGAGTGCTATAAGACCACCGACAAGCAGTGTCTTCCAATAAGAGATTCTAGCTGTCCTAAAGGCGACTGAACTAATGCAGATAAGACCGGTATCTGAAAGAGATATCGCTATCTACAACGTCAAATCTGATACATTCAGGGGCTGTCGCATAGTCGGGATCGGGTAAGACTGTGCTGGGTGCCAGGACACTGGTATTGAAGGTATTGAAGGAAATGAACAAGCGAATGAGCTGAAAAAAAGGAGAGCTACTCGACAATAGTGAGGCTGCCAGCATCAAACCAGTGAGGGGCACTATCGAGGAAAAAATCACAAAGACTGCCAGCCTAAGGTAGTCAAGTCTTGAAGGACATAGGGTATCCAAGGCTCTCTGGCCGCTTTTTGACGGCAAAAGATCCAGGAAGTTAATAAAATTAAACGGGGATAAGCTTAGAGCAGTAATAGAAATCCTGGCAGGGCACTATCTCCTGCGGAAACGCACAAAGAGACTGAATTTGTCAGATACGGATATTTGCAGATTCTGTGGTGAAATGGTCAGAAAAGGAGAAAAATGAACGTAAACAGTGGAAAAGTGAACGTCACCCATGGTTTATGCGAAATTTTGAAAACAAGATCAAATCAAAACAGATGAATTTTCCCCTGATGGGGAATTTAATTTACGAGTATGTATGATTTATGTGTTGTATTATTTTTTTCTATTATGACAAAGGCCAAAATAAAGAGGTTTCGTGTAACACCAGAGGGGTTGCTCACTGTAAAATTTTCTCAAATAAACACTCAATTTAGCGGCCAAATGAAGGCCCACGATTCCGTACGATCATGAGAACGGCCAACAGTTTTGACCGTAACCGCTAAAGGGTTACGCGGTTTGCCAAGGAACCTTACGGTATCACCGAATCACAAATATTCCCACTTAGGAGAAGATTACACAAATATGTATTTATTAAAAATAAAATGCAAAGGGGTACTTTGCTCTTTTCCTGCCCACATGTGGGTCGCTCCAGCCTGGTTGTCGGGAGGTTGGTGAAGGGAATGTGTACTTCCCGCCAATGTCACTCTCGTCGTCGCTTTCGTCCGTTGGTTTCCTGTCTTTTTGGGTTTCCTTTTTTCTTGTTGGGGTTTTTTTTTCTCCGGTTTTTTTCTTTTTTTGTTGTTTTTTTTTTTTTGTTCTCTCGTTGTGTAGTTTTTCTTTAGTGTTTCTTCTTGTTCATATATAGTTCCACTAATTCAGCTGCCAAAGCAAAGTTTTGTTGTGTTCGCCCTGTTTGTTCTGTCTGTCGAGTGGCTGCTTTGGTCCATATTACGCCATTGCTGGGGTGTCGACATCTTTGGGCATCCTACCTGTACAGTGGCATTCAAAACATGACGGAAAGAAAAGAACCATGACGAAACAAGAAAAGACAGGAGGGCAAAGGGGTGAAACAGACAGCAACTAGACCAAAGGGAAGGGAGGATTTTTGGGGCGTGATTTGCACGTAACCCACTTGGTATTGCACCACTGAAACAACTGTGAAATCTCCTGTCATTTCTGATGCCCCTTGTAAACTTCTGCTTCTCATCTAGTCAACTTCCTTAAATTGTCCTTAAGTTTGGAATAAGTGTGACCATTAAAGAGGCAATCAGTTAAGCAAAAGGTAACAACTGATAGAAGGATACAATAGGAGTCTGATAAAACTCTTGCCGATAAGACGGAGCAAACCTTCATAAATTGGTCATCAGTATCAGTGTCCTAGATGAAGGTTTTAAATTGAAATTAACCCTGCTAACATTAAATCATGTTTATGATGGATACATATGCACCACAATTTATGTGAACAATTTGTTGAGGGGTGCTGCATATTAGTTCTGAAATATATTTTTCGAAAACCTCTTGAAGAGATTTGACGTGAATCGAAGTATGGTTTGAGTTACCTAGCTTATGCCGGGCGAGAACAAACAAATTGAATTACTGTTTTTCTTTCCGTTTCGATTATGCAGCTGCGATAATAAGTTGTAAAAGACCAGAGAAGACCACTTCTCTTTAAACCGAATATTGGTTTGAGAGTGTTGATGTATTTCCATATCACGGGGAAGAAGATTCATCAGTGCGCGTAAAGGGTGTAAAAAAAAGTCCAGTGGAACCAAAACAGACTGTTCTTTGAAACCTGAAATCTTGCGCGACCAGACAATCGACGGATAAAATTTTGTAATTGATTTTATACATAGGTGAAAGAAGTTTGTTATCTAAGATGACACCCAAATATTAAGCTTCGTTTGTGAAACGGATGGTGAACTCTGGAAAAATCAGACCAATTTTGGTAAAGAAAACAACCTTGGTTTTGAGAGGATTGACTAAAAAACCACTTCTAGTGCACAAATTATAGATCACATCTAGAGCAGCCAGCGCCTTTGAGGACAGCCACCTAACGATCCTCATGACCAAAGAGTTGATATTCATTCGTCCTACATGTCAGGTGATTGATGCGCAATTTTCTGATCAGCTCGATGTTGCTGTACAACTCGCACAGGTCGCTGTAGTATCTTGTCCTCTAAAGCTCGCCGACGTTTATAGAACCAAAAATCAATCGGAAAACATGTGTCCAGGACAACTAACTACGAGTATATCTTTATCCTGCTTCTCTAATGTCCAGACTTTTGCACTACAGAACAGGTCTAGATCTTGTATAGAGTCGTTATTACAAAAAAAAAAAAACGTGTCATTATCAGAGGCAATAGCGGAGCCGTTCCTAACTATTGTACATTAAAGTTATATCTATCTATTGTGAAGTTCTGTCTAATTCGTCGAAAGCATGCGTCTCTTCTTGTTTATATGGATCAAGTGCATTGGTTCGTTCTACGTGATAGCGTTTGGATCGTTCCCGATCTTCAGCAGTTCCCAGAAGCTGTTTCTCCATATCCTCCGAACCGATTGTGTCTACGCTACTTTCCTCCCTTATCTTTACAGGTTTCTGTTCAGAACTTCTTGGCTTGGCATCTTTTCTTTACCTTGTGGTAGAACTTCCGAATGTTTTTTCTGTAGTAGCGCTTCTCTATATTCTCGACCACATGCTCTTTCTTTTTTTTCCGATAACCCGCTCTTGGTGGAACGCATATCTGCAGCGGTTTTAAAAAGTCAGTGAAGACTAATTTGGAGGAAGCCTGGAATCTTTACAGATCAAAGTAAAAATATAAGAAACAAACTCAGAGTCCGAAGAGTGCCTATTAAAGAAGCTACTAGTCAACTGATTAAGGCAACATGCAGTAACTGGTATCTCATATGGGTTGTAGTGACGGATGAGGCGTTCAAACCTGATGTTGCTTCCTTTGATGGCTTCTAGTCGCCTTCCACCTATGGCATATACCCAGTTATGCTATCTAAAGGTATAAACCAGGTGGTTGTAACGCTGGAAAGAATCCTCACTGACAGACTGTGCCTGCATACATTCAAAACCTCTGACTTTTATACCGAAAATCGAAAGCAAAGAGCTTTAGATCTATAAGCCTGACTTCCTTCATGCTGACAACCATGGAGAGAACGGTCGGTGCCCGTTGCCCAAAATTCCTTTGCCAATGCATCATCTGTCTAAAATGCAATGTGCCTACCAACGCAGAATATCCTGCGAGATTACACTCAATAAGAAAGAATACGCATTGGGTATTTTCATCAATATCGAGGATGGTTTCGACAAAGCAACAAGCCGTGTGTAACTCGTCCAAACAACATGGCGTAGATGAATATTTATAAGAGCTATGTTGGTTAAAGAGAGCATGATTGTGAATGTTGATTGTGGCCAATGTATGATGACGGGGATAAACAGGTGTTGCCCGGAAGGTGTCGTCTTGCTTCCACTGCTTTTGCGCATGTCAGTCGATTCATTGCATAACGTTCTTAATAGTTCTGACTTCCATGGTGAAGTATTAGCAGGTGCTGTAGCTGTACTGCCTCCTGGATTCTGTTTACCGGCTGACTGCTCTAAAGCGCGAGCAGCCACGTGATCTATTATCGGTGCACTAAAATTGGGCTTTCAGTTAATCCTCTCAAAACTGAGGTTGATCTTTCTACGAGAACACGGAAGCTGACTGGTCTGACTCGTCTAGTGATTAAAGGCATCACTATTCCAACAAAACTGAGTATATGGGTGTTATCCGCAATCGTCTCTAGACCAAATGTGTTGCGTCGAAAGCCTTCAAGGCGCTGTCGGCCTTCTGGTAATGCAAAGGAGCTGTCATCAAGATATGGATTATTACAAACAATTTGTCTCTACTTGCGGTACAATTGAACTTCGCAAACTTCATCTCACAGATTTCTAAACTGCGGTTTAAATGGACTCATACCAAAATCCTTTTGGCTCAACAAAGTAATCCCAAATCGAAAAGCATGGGACTTAAAAAACACAAAGTGACAAGAAAGCACAACTGAGTAGATACAGTTATCCGCTGCAATGGGGGAGAGTCCAAGCGTCTTTCAAGCTGAGCTTCATGCTATCCGACAAAGAACCAGTATCATACTGAGAACAGGAATCGAAGGCGCCCCCATCCATACACACAGAGACAGGCAAGCAGCATTGAAAGCGTTAGCCTCAATCTTTTTTGACTCCAAAAATAGCCTACGCTGTTTAATACTCTTAAAGACCTATCTAAAAGAAATCCCGAAATAGCAAATCCTATGCTGACAGCATCAATTACCGAAGACCAGCGGCTATGCTGCCAACGTGCCATCAGAGACGTCGTAACTGATGTGCTGAGTTTCATCCGACCACAACCAAGAAATCCATTGTTGATAAAGAATGCCGGCAATCACATGCAGCTAAGCAATAAGCCTAGAAAGCTGCGCTAAAACGAAGGATGAGAGCCGGCAAGAATATCGGACGCGAGACACACGCGATCGAAGATATTGACAGGCTGTACTCAGGGAATAGGATATAGAAGTTCCACCAACAGCTAAAAGGTGTCAAGCCAAGAAGATCTGTACAGAAGCCTGGAGATATGAAGAAAGAAACCTTGTAGTAGAGTCACAGTCGATGCTTAAGAATGTATAAACACTTTTTCCGCAGACTGTATAACGTCGACGTAGACCAATATTCCCACTTCAGGCAGAATACAACAATCAACTTAGACGATGATAGCCAGAACCTCCATCTACCTGACCAAAATGATCTAAAGATATCGGCTTGTCGGCCGAGGTATGCAAAGCTGCTGGAAATGACTTTGTGGAGAACATGCACCAACTCATTTCTTCAATTTGGTCAGAAGAGTGTATGCCTGATGAATAGAATCTCAGCGCATTATGCCCGATCCACAAAAAAGGAGACCACCTCAACTGCCCCAACTACAGAGGTATAAGTGTCCTCGGATACAAGATCTTATCTTCTATATTGTGTGAACATGTGAAACCTTTCACCAACAACCACATTGGTTCCTATCAGTGCGATTTCAGACCAAAAAATACCACAATTGACCAAATTTTCAAACTCCCCAAACGTTATCGTTCTTTCATCGGCTTTAAGGTCGCATAAGACAGCATTTATAGAGACGAGCTATACAAAGCAATGTCTAGTTTTGGCATATTCGCTAAACTCGTCCGTTTGTGCACAATGACGATTGAAAACTCTCGCTGCTCCGCCAAGGTCCGCAACTACTTAACCGGGGCCTTTGATGGGAAGTAAAATTTTATGACTTCTTTATCATCTCACTTGAAAAAATTGTACGGAACTCACAAGTGAATACTGGAAGCACAATCTTTCAAAAGTCTGTGCAACTACTAGTGTACGGCGATGATATCGGCATAATTGGGAGAACTCTGCGAGCTATCACCAGTGCGTTCGCTGGCATTGAAACGAACACTGACAAAATGGGCTTAGCGGTAAATGAGCGCAAAAGCAAATATATGCGTCAACAAGAAGGGTCATACAACATCAGCAATTTGGAGAGAACGTACCAATCGACTTTTATAATTTCGATGTAGTAAAGGACTTTATCTACCTTGGCTCTGTTATAAATTCTGCCAACAACACCTCAGCAGAAATAAAATGAAGAATCTCTCTTGCCAATCGCTGGGCTAAGAAGGCCCAGAGTAGTAAGGCGCTATCCGCCATATATGACCTTTTATGGTGCTGAAGAATGGACTCTATCGAAAACAGATGAACATATCCTCAGCCGTTCAAGAGAAAATTACTTCGAAAAATATTCGGTCCCGTTTGCGTTCACAACCTTTTAAGATGAAAATCAAACGACGAACTATACGAGCTGTACAGCGACATTGACCTACATAGTCAGAAAACTGCGCTTCAACCGAATGAGATTTCTAGGATATATAGAGCGAATCGACATCAATCCTCCGGCCGGCAGAGTCACCGATTTTGTAGTGCGCAACTGGAAGCGGCTTGCTAAAGATCTTGCAAACTGAAGAGGCTTCTTAGTTGAGGCCCAAGTTCGCTCCGAACTGTAATGTCACGTGTGTAAGTAAGTAGGTGTACCAGGGCACTTGGTAATAAAACACTTGATGAACTTTCTACAAAAGGTTCAGCTGATCAGTTCAGCGTTCCATCTCAAACTGACTTTGTAGTGTAATAGATCTTTCATATCGCGGTGTCCACCCCAGTTGGCAGTTTAAGTGCCCACCAAAAAAAAGATCTCGTTAGCTACAACCATAGCATCCCGCATATGTTCAAAACGACGTCTTCAATCAAAGCACTGGGCTCTCAGAATTCACCCCATGTAGATGATGTTAGAATTCTTTATAAACGCAAACTTTTGGCGTTTTTGAAAAATTGCTTTTGCCGAAGATTCGATTGTACTTTCTTATCAACCTAAGTGAATGGTGGGCGAATTTTTTCTGTTATTTAGGGTCAAAAACTAAATTAAAATCAACGAGATGAGTTAAAATATCTTAAAGAATGATGAAATTTTAATTAGGAATTAGTCAAGCCTCGCTCTAATTAAAGACATATGTATTTTATGCTCATTTCACTATCGCTTGTTTTTATTGGGCATTATCTGCAAATTTTCGTTTGCCAATGAATTGCCGATTTGGCGCCAAGTGTCTTGTGAGTGAAACTTGCAATATCTATGATACTTGTCTGCAAGATGTTTACTTAGTATCAGCTGTCACGTATTTTAACGCATAAAGTGGCCACTTCCCCTTCGGTTTAGCATAATGCAAAGGTCAGTTGTTAGTTGCTGGAAAAGAGTCTGCTCGAAACGCTCATAGAATTTATTTCTTCTTTAACGACAAGACATTGCTTATTACGGGAAATACTCGTTTGATTGAATGAAATGCTATAAAGATTGATTATTGCGATAGACCGATTATAAAGATAGCGATAGAGGTAAGATGATTTTTAATGAGGCTCAGCACTCATGGCTTCTTAAGTATTCCAAAGACAAGATGGTTTAGTTGGCTGTTTTTTTTTTTTATAAATTGTAGTGCCTAGCATGTGTGGTATATAAAAACCTTACGGCTTAATTGCTTAGGAAATGAAGATGTGGGAAATAACGTTTTGATGTTCCAGCAGATAAAATCGAATCGAAGTACTGAACTTCCTTATAGTTATTAGTTTTTTTTTTGCTTTTTATATATTTTGATCAGGTGCGCATTTAGTTTTGAACTCAGATCTCTGAAACAGTAGCCACCTTGCTAAAAACTGTGACATGTTGACCATTTTAATTGTGATTCTGTCTTCCAACAGTGATTTGGACACCTTTTTGATGGGATGTTCGTAACTCTTTGGAATTGTATTGAGCGAGGTTAAATCCAATGCTTATCTGGTTAGCAACGATATTTGAGCTTTGTTTTTTTTTTCTCTTCTTATCAATGCTAGTTTCGCTTATAAGTCGCCTGAAAGGGAACAAATTATATTTTATAAATTCGCTCCTAAGCAGTTAAACAACAAATTGGGAAGCCTTACTGCGATATCATCTGACTACTGGATACTAATGATTTTAATGTAAATGACCCCAGCTAATGAGCCAAATTTCTAGTACAACCTTAGGTTCAAGACAAATGATGGAGTAACCTGGGCTGCATTTATTGATCACCGTCGACAGAAAGCTAACAATCCACAATATGACTAAAATTGCTTATTCATGATACGTTCGATAGATTAGGCTAAATGATGTAGAGAGTGCCAGAGAGATTTAGAATAAACAAGTGGTTGATGAAAGTCCTGCTTTTGATGGTTAATCCTGGGAATCCGATTAGAACGAGCGGGCTTCAAAAGTGCCACACTCTGAAAAGCTATCATCTAAGAGCCAGTTAAACGGCAAGTGCCATCCAGTGTGAAACTGTATCCTTTTCTCTCTCTCGAATAGCCCCGTTTCTAGCGCAAGATGCCCGCATCAAATCAATACTGTAGTAGACAGGAATCAGAGAAAGCGGTTAAAGCTATTGGCAAAAACAAAGCCATTGGTAAGTGGTGGAAGTCGGTTAGTCAAATCCATTCTGATAAACTACTGTCGCAATCAGGAAGAGTTTAAAATCGACTAAACTAAAATACTCACCTCCAATAAAACTCGGAAATGAGAAGGGGCACGAGACCGTCTTATCCATAAGAGTGCTACTATCTCCCTTCTGAGGCTTCAAATTGGAAAGGGTGGTAATAAATTTCTTGGAGTGCAAACATTACGGGGATCAACTTTGTGAGCTAGCTTAAGCGGTGAAGCTCCATTCAACACACTCTTGAATTGATGAGCAAATCTGTTCCGGAAATCGGGCAATTGGCCGCAACGCACGCCATCTTCTAGATTCTTCGGCAGCTCAGGGTAACGGATGCGTCTTCATAGCCAGAGTACTGCACTTGGCACATGAATCTACGCTCACAGGGAGACTCCGAACCGGAAAAACCAGGACCATTGCATCTGGATGTGGGATGCTTTCCGTGCTGAACACGAAACATCATATTTAAGGAGTTCTACTCCAATATATAAAATTTTGAACCAAGATTTAGTTGCTGCGGACATACGCATCAAAATGAAAGGAGAATGCCACAAATTCGTTGTTGCATCTGTACTACCGCCTCGATAGCCGAACTCATTGAAAACTGGGATTCCAGGAAGATGACACTGCCAAGCGAATGTTCAGAATACTTTAGACGGCGCGGCTGTAGCAAATGGAACGTGAGAGCCGATAATCTCTTTGGCTTTGTATTTATATATGTACTATTGTCTAACCAGGTTGTCGACAATATTGGCTCTCAGGCAACATTTGCCTGTTGAACACCAAGTAAACAACTATTCAAAAGCGACAATAAGGAGATTACCGATTGAAAGTACTTTCAGAGGCTTTCATATGTGGCTATGTAGCCACAGAGAATTCAGAATCGAATCCGAATTGCCTTGTTGAAAACGCAAAATCTGCGAAAAACCAACTCCAGAAAGGAATCTGTTAAGTATCTGAATCCAGCGAGAAAAATCTCCTGAATTTTGTCCGTTCCAGATTTTCCGAAAACTTTTAAACAAGTTCTTAAGAGTAATTTTAAGGAAGACTGGAATCCTTACAGATTCAAGGAAAAAGAAACATATGAAGTTAACTCGGACTTTAGAGAGAGCGCCTGATAAGGACTTGGGTATCGAAGCACTCAATGAAACCAGTGGGCTGGCCAAAGTGTTCAGACGGGGCAAATCAGACTGGAAACACTCAGAATTTCGTGACACCTACATTGAGTCGATTACAGATATTCTCTGTATCATGCTTAGCACATGAAAAGTCCGTGCCGTTTCTAAGAGAGGGCACCACTTGAATTAAATCCATACCATGTTCAGATGGTACCAACCTTCAAAAGATACGTGTAGAAATTTGCTATGCTGTGAGTGAAGCAACTTTTGTTATTGTGAAAAAAATGGATTCAAAACAATTTCGTGTGTTGATTTATCATTGGTTTTTGATGGGAAAAAATGCAGCCGATGCAAAGAAATGGCTTGATAAGTGTTACCCGGACTCTGCACAAGCCGAACGAACCATTCGCAAGTGGATTGAAAAATTTAAAAGTGGTCATGATGCACGCAGTGGACGTCCAAAAGAGGCTGTTTCAGATGAAAACATCAAAAAAGTCCACAAAATGATTACGAATGACCGTAAAGTGAAGTTGATCGAGATAGCTGAGGCTCAGAAGATATCAAAAGAGCGTGTTGGATATATCATACAAGAATATTTGGACATGCGAAAGCTCTGTTTAAAGTGGGCGCCGCGTTTGCTCACTGTCGACCAAAAACAGCAACGCGTTGATGATTCAGAGGAGGGTTTAAAGCTGTTCAACCGCCATAAAGCCGAATTTTTGCGACGGTATGTGACAATGGATGAAACTTGGCTCCATCACTTCGCACCAGAGTCAAGTTGGCAGTCAGCTGAGGGGCGAGCAGGCGACGAACTTCGTCCTCGGCTGACAAGGTTATGGCATCCGTATTTTAGGATGCACATAGAATAATTTTCATCGACTATCTCCAAAAGGGGCAGACTATCAACAGCGACTATTAGATTGCGTTGTTGACGTTGAAGGACGAAATCGCAGAAAAACGGCCGCATTTGAAGAAAAAGAAAGTGCTGTTTCATCAAGACAACGCACGTGTCACAAGTCGATGAAAACGATGGCAAAATTGAAAGAATTCTCCAGATTTGGCCTCCAGCGACTACTTCCTGTTCGCAGACGTCAAAAGATTGCTCGCCGTTAAGAGATTTAAGACCGAATCACCGAAACAGAGGCCTATTTTGAGGTTAAACCGAAATCGTACTACAAAACTGGTATCGAAAGATTGAAAAATCGTTTCAATCAGTGTATCGCCGTCGAAGGCAACTATATTGATAAATAAAGTTGAATTTTGCAAAAATTTTATGTTTTACTATAAAACGGACTTTTCAACCCATGTGTGAAGATTACGTAACCTTTCAGGAAACCGGATCAAATTCGGTTTATAACCAGCTGTCACCGAGGCAGCAAGTAAGCTGCGTAATGTAACACATTGTATACTTTCAGCTAGTCTGATTCCATACAAAGTATTGTGTCCGTATATCCTCAAACTGAAGTCGTTACGGCTGGTAAGTTTCTACAGGCACAATTCTGGGTGGACACTCTAAGATACTAGGTAAGGTATAAAATATAAGATATGACGTAAAGAATGTGCAATCGCAAAAGACCGCCAGCATCAAAAACCGAAAACTAGTAGCAACGCAGCCAGTGCCAGCTGAGATGCCACGCGATCGTAGATATTGGTAGCTCGTAGTCCAGGGATAACGCATAGAAGTTTTGCCAATAGGTGAAAAGTATGTCTCAAGGGAAGAAGACTCGTATATAAACCTGTAGAGGTAAAGAAGGAAACCTTATAGTAGAGTTACAGTCGGTGTTGAGAACATGGAAAAACTTTTTCTGCAGACTGTATAACGGCGAAGAAGCTGAACTCAGGCGATGATAACCAAAACGTCCGTCCACTTGACGAACGTGGACGAAGTAAGGATAGCGATATCTAAACTAAAATCCTATAAATCAGCGGAACCTGCTGAAAATGACTTTGTGAGACCATGTACCAACTCATTTCTCAGATCTGGTTAGAAGAGTGTATGCTTGGTGAACGGAATCGCATTGTTTGCCCAAACCACAAAAAGGAGACCCCCTCAACTGCGCCAATTATAAAGATATAGGTCTCCTTAACGTTGCATACAAGATTTTATCTGCCATATTGTATGAATATCCGAAGCTCTTCCTTAATAACCTGAGTGGCCTCTATCAGTGCGGTTTCAGAACAGGAATGGTTCACAACCAACCAAATTTTCACACTTCTGAAAAAAACTCAAGAAGTCCAAAGGATACACACCATCTTTTCATCGCTTTTAAGACCGCCTATGACAGCATTTGTAGTGACGAGCAATATAGAGTCTTGTCCTGATTTGGCATCCTTGCATGACTTAACAGAGACCTTTGCTGTCAAGAAAAGTTTTATACAAGGTGACGAGTTGTCAAGTAACTTCTCTCACATCATACTTGAAAGAATTGAGCGGAACTCACAAGTGAACACTTGAAGCACAATCTGTCAAAAGCATGTGCAACTACTAGCCGATGATATCAATGTAATTGGTAGAACTCAGCGGTCGGTCACCGGTGGGTTGGCTGGTATTAAAACGGAAGCTGCCAAAATGGGTTTAGCGGTAAATGAGGGCAAAACTAAATATATGCTGTTAACAAGAAGGAGCAGACAACATTCGCGAATTGGATAAAACGTCACAATCTACAATTGCGGGGTAGTAAGGGACTTTGTCTACCATGCCTCTGTCATAAATTCGTCCTACAACACCTCAGCAGAAATAAAACGAAGCCCTATCCTCTATAAAAGACCCTTTATGGGGCTGAGGCATGGACTCTATCGAAAGCAAGTGAAGATATCCTCGATCGTTTCGAGAGAATAATCCTTCTAAAAATATTCGGTCTCGCTTGCGTTTACGGGCTTTGGAGGAGAAGATTCAACGACGAACTAGTCAGAAAACTTTGCCTGAGATTGCTAGTACATGTAGAGCGAATGGACATCAGTGCTCCGGCCCGCAGACGCTTCGAATCTAACCCAGAGGGACAACGCAGTATACAAAGACCTTACCTTACATAGGCTACACGCACAAGTATATGGGGAACCCAACTGACTGGGGAGGCTTGTTAGTTGAGGCTTATCCTCTCCCCGAACTATAGCACCACCTAAGTAAGTAAGAAAGGACTTAAGGCACTTCGGATAAAACTGACTGACTGACTCTAAGCTTAGACGCGATTCTTACGCAGTCTTAAAAGAGCGCAGGCAGATTACCGCGATGCTGAAATCAGTGGGAATCCAGTCGACATTTGAGAATACAAAAAAAAATGTGTACAAACGAATTCCGAACACGGGCGGCTCTCACCGGTTATCAGACTTCTTATGGTAATAACATTGAAAGACAATGTATTCAAGTCAAAGACTCCTCTTGCGAGTAATGTACTGTTGTGTTAAAGTAATGTCATAATGTAAATTGGCTGCCATTTAGAAATGAAATTGGGTTCTGTTTTCACGAAAATCTTATTTAAATTTTGATGACACTAAGCTGAAAAAATGATATTGGCCAAATGATCACCTCCTGAGCGCGTTTACGGCATTTTGAATTGCTGCTCGCAAAACATCTGGCTCCAAAATGATTATTTTTTCTTCAATGTTGTCTTTCAAGACTTATAAGGTTTGTAGTTTATTGTGGTAAATGCGAGAGCTCAAAAAGCCCCTAAGGAAGAAGTTTGGCACCGTCAGCTCTGGCCGGCCAGTTCAAATCGTCAAAACGGCAGATCACACGGCCTGGAAAATGGTGATTAAAAATCTACATCAGTGCCCAAGCTGTGTGAGCAGTTGCTCCGTCCTACTGGAATCAACAATGCTCGAGACCTAATTCAGATACTTGCTGCGAAAAAAACTCGCTTAACATCTATCTATAGCGCTCACCAGTTACGGTTGCGAAAATAAGAGCCAATCACTTTTTTACTGCAAATACCACACCAAACAATCACTTTGAGTAGATGCAATGGCTCTTTATGCATTTCATCTGGATCCCCACTTAAGTGAAAATTTGTTTTGTTGCTCGTTATGATTTTGGATACGAGATCATCATTTTCTTGCGCCAGGTTTCACAAAGCATGGGAGTAAGTTAACCTCACTTGACCATCAGCAAGCAGCACTTGGTGAACAGTTTGCACTTTATAAGTGAACATCTTCAGGTCTTTCACCAAAATTCGATGCAACGAACATCTCTCGGATGTCCTCGGCCACAGCAGTGATATTTTCAGTCGAACGAGCAATACGGGGGAGGCCACTTTTTGCGACATCCTTAATGTATCCAGTTTGCACGAGACGCTCAGCCAAACAATTAATTATTCGCGCACATGGTACAGGACGACGAGGAAAACGACGACGAAATTCATGCTGCGCTAAAACAACCGACCGAAAATTGGTCAAATAAGCAGTAACAACAATTCAACCACTCACTACTACTGATGACAAGTCGGCTCCTCGCTGCAATTAATTGATTATTAATAAATTAATTATTCGTTAACTGAAGCCCTTAGAAATGGGCTATCAAAATGACTAACTAAGTCAACACAATTTCTATGCGCGATTTTAAAATAGTAGGCTTGGTATACAACACTGGTTTTATTCAGCGGTTGTGACGTACATTTTTTCTGTCTGTCTAAATAGAGCACTCAGACAAAGCACTATTGCATTGTACGGCTGTGATATACATGTACTTCGCTACTCTAGTGAAATACTTTAGGGAAGCACTATCATCTCTCAAACTCCACTTAGATTCAAAGGACTTTCTACATCGAAATCTTAGGATCACTCAGAATGGCACACACGCAGAAGCTCGGTAGCCAAAGTTGTTGTTAAACTGCAGGATGGACAATTATGGGAATGCGGAATGATACGTAATGAGCTCACTTTTATAACAAGTAACAGGAAGTACTAGATATCACTCTTGTCTCCGACAAGAATGCTAACGAACTGGATGATATCGTCTGAAGTCTGAATACTCAAATTCAGACCACAGATACATCCAATGCAGCCTCAGTGATGCTCCGCCCAACCAACCAGCAATCAGGAATTATCGGAAAACTGATTGATGAAAATACCAAGGAATATTGTCAGAAACGCTATTCTCTGAACGCTTAAGTCCCCCGCGTGACACCAACGAGCTTGAAAGTCAAGGAATTCACTCTGGCTCTCAATCAGACTATGGCCGCTTTCTGCCCTCTTATTCAACCAAGAGGCAAGAACATACCGCACTGGTGGACATCAGCGACCGCTTAGAAAACACTTGCGGAAAACTTTTCAACCTAATAAAACGAACAAGAAAATTGACTGACCGTGACTAATACAAAGAATCCCTCAAATTATATTAAAAAGAACTGAGGAAGGCAAAGCGACAATTCTGGAGATCATTCTGTGACAAAATCATAGAAACCTCTGTGGCATGGAGGCTAAGAAAAATCCTCTTTACAAATCCTATGATGCGTAGTTGTTTGAAAAAAAACACGATGCTGCTACTGGACACTCACTATCCATTTAGCTCCCTATTCGCGGCAAGTAGCAACCCAAACAGGACTACTGCAACTGTGACCAAAATTCTTGAACTGCTTACAAGAGAAAACCTGCTTTGGGCGCTACATAGCTTCAAACCTTACAAGTCTGCTGGTCCTGACAGTATAATACCTGTCGAGCTACAAAGGTCCTCAGATATTATTCTGCCTACGCTAGAGGATTTCATGAGGAGCTGATAGAACTGATCCACTCCACTGTCATGGAGAGAAATCAATGTAGTTTACATTCCCAAAGCCGGAAAATGATCCCATATTGTCCCAAAAGACCTCAGACCTATAAGTCTATCATCTTTCCTTCTGAAAACTTCAGAACGGCTGATTAATATCCATATAAGAACTAAAATTGATCCAAGACTTCTGACAACGGCTCAACATGCCTACTGTAAGGAAAAATCGATGGAAACGGTTTTGCATTCACTGAGTAGCCATATCGAACGATCCCTACTATACAGAGAGTACACAATGGTTGCCTTCCTGGACATAGATTGTATCTTTAACAACGTTAACACATCCGCAATCACAACTGCGCTGTCTACTGTGCAGTCTGCCGGTAGACGACTCATTTGGGGAGTTGATCAGTCTTATGCTAAACAGGAGGATAATCAACTCCAAACTGGCTGAGGATTCTGCCAAAAGATGTGTCAGCAGAATTACGCCACAAGGAGGTGTCCTCTCTCCCATTCTCTGGAACTTAGTGGTTAATGAACTGCTGATATACCTGGAAGCGGGTGGTAGCAGGGTGATTGCCTATGCGGATGACGTTGCTATAGCCGTCTCAGGTAAACATCTTAATACCATTAAAGAACTCCTTCAACCAAATCTCAACAGATTAACCCGTTGGGCAGATCGCTGCGGATTGGGAGTAAGCCCCCACAAAACTGATCTTGTCCTCTTTTCCAAGAAATACAAAATTCCAATTATAGACCCTCCCTCAATAAACGGTATCAGTTTAGTCTTTTCCGATACAGCAAAATTTCTGCGTCTCATTTTTGACAGGAAACTAAACTGGAAACAATATTAAGAAAGAGCCAAGAAAGCTACAGTAGCTTTATAATTTTGCTAAAAGCCATGCGGAACAAATAGGGCCTACATCCTCGCATAACCCACTGGTTATACGCCTCGGTCATAAGACCGATACTCACTACGGGGTTGTTGTCTGGTGGATGACCTTGGATAATGCAGTCAACTGCAACAAACTAAGCAGAGTCCAAAGAACAGCATGTCCATGCATAAGCGGAGCCCTACGTTCTGCCCCCTCAGTGGTATTACATATTCTGTTTCACTTGACACCTCTCGATATCTTCAGCAGGCAAGTAGCTTTCGCCTTAAAGCGACACGTGCTAAAATTGTTAATACATTAGGAATCCTCACAGAGACCGATCGATTACACCATACCTGAACTTTTGAACTTCCCCTCTAAATTCTTCTGGAAGGAAGATGCTTTCATGGGGGACAAGTCAATCCACTTTTACAGAGGTTGATCTAAAACCGATAGCGGGGTTGGTAGCGGTGTTTTCTCAGATAAGCTAAATCTATGCCTCTCCTTCCGCCTTCCGAAACATTGTAACGTGTTCCAGGCGGAATTTTGGCGATTAAAGAAGCTCTGCCCTGGCCGAAGAAAAACGTGATATCTGCAAAGGATATCCGTATGTTTTCGGATAGTCAGGCCGCTATAAATTCTAAAACCGCCCTTGAATGGTGATCGTCTCTTACGGAAAAGGCAGATTAGTTGCACCTTCACCTTTGTTAGGTGCCGGACAACAGAGACATTTGGGTATTGTAGGGCCGACGAACTCGCCAAAATTGGAAACACTCTACCTATTTTACCGGAAAAGGGTAGCATCCGTATACCTATCGCTACGTGCAAATCAATATCAAAGCTGGATGCTAATAAAAGAACAGATCTTAGGTGAACTGTTGGACCAGCATGTCTAGCGACCAAAAAGATCTGGCCAAAGCTCAATCTGAATTGCTCTAAGAGTTTGATCCTTCTAAATAGGAAAGATCGCAGCCCCATAATAGGTGCCATCACTAGGCCCTGCCTTATAGGTAAGCGTGCAAGAAGGCTTGGCGCTTTTACAAACGATTTCTGTAGAAGCTGCATGCACGAGGAGGAAGAGGTGACAATCCTCCACTTACTCTGCACATGTCCAGCTCTCTCCCAGAGAAGAAAACTTCATATTTGTAGAAGCTTTCTTGTACAATGACTGAAACGATCTAAAGAATATAGACGTGAACAGTCTCCTACTCTTCATCATAAGCTCAAACTGGTGCCATAAGTAAGAAGATCATAAATTCACGTGGTACCACAATGGGCCAATAGGCCTAAGTGGCTTGGTCTTTCTAAAAGCCGCCTAACCTACCTACCTACCTAATGTTTCCTTATTCTTTTCTTGAGAGATAGCATCGGAATTTCACAAATTGATAAAATGCCTTAGCCGGCCTACAGAGAGAAGAGAATAGAACCGCTTGTTAAGATCAGTCCTAGAGATAGGGAAATCATCTCTGGTATGCAATACAGTATACAGTGCAGTGTACCATCGGCATCCATGCTAAATCCTTGGGTGTGCACCACATCTAGCTCTGCACAAACTGAAGGAACGAGGAAGATATTGAGCCTGTCCGTCACCTGCTGTGTGACTGTCCTGTCATCTTCGAGAGAAGAATTTGAAATTACTTCTTTACTTACATATTTGTACAATTGAGCAATGTAACTACAATACTTCAGATTCATAGTACTATCCTAAAGATGCCGACCTACAATGGCAGTTGCTCCTCATAGGTTTTCGTGTGAAATTCAATCGTTGTATTCGTACGGACTAAGTGGAGCCATTACTAAATAGGCAAAGTGAAAGTGAGCAGTGGCTCTTCGTCACAAGGCCCCCGTCGAAGCTGGAAATCATAGGTAGGAATATTTGAAAAATAAGTAAGTACTTGTAATCCAACATAGAGTTCAGAGACATAATTATTACAATAGATGTCCTCGAATTTGATATGAAAGCTTCATATACTGTTCGCTAGGGATTTGGTATATAGATCAGTGTTACATTAGGAAAATCAATGCAGATCTTTTTCAAAATCTGTAGCATTCAAACCATACCTTCATATCTGGGTGCACAGTTTAGTTTAGTAGTTCATTCATCTCACAACCAAAGGCAAGATCAGGGAGGCTGTTATTACTCACTTCATTTGCAGTTCAAATTACATAGTGAATTAGACTTAACGATGCAGCTAAGCTCATTTGGAACTCAGTTTTTTATTAATTTAATTTATTTGCCTCACTAATTATATTTGTCCAACTTTACTCACTCGTTGTAGTCTGTTCTTAATCAATATTTTAAATATACCTCACGGAATCATCTGCACTCACCAAGAATCTAAATCTGAGTATACGGATATATTTACGAGCATGGTACGAGTATGTGCATCAAGAAATTATTATTCATTCGAGTATGAAAATTCTTTTTGTTAACTCATGTCTACCTACCGATTTATCCACCTGACTCACTGGTATAGATACTCATGCATTGGCCACTTAATGGCAACGGCATACACGTATATCGGTTGGATTATGAAGGAAATATCAATTCCATTGAAACTCTGACTCCCAAAATGATGCCAATTTTTCCACTCGACCAACCTACGTATAGATCTATAGAAATATTGTAGAAAGACATGGCAGCTGGGTCTATGATTCAGGCCTATTGAAAAGGCCAATACACAAATGTACTCGTATGTACTCGTATCATACATAAACTAAACCATTTGGGATTTTTTTGGATCCTTACTAGGTGCTTGGCTTGTTACTAAGAGATTTTTGTACGACGTTACAATCAATTACATAACTCAGGAAACAAGAACAAGCATGTAAATAAGCCATTGCTCTTGTGGAGCACATTACCTCGATGAGCTCACCTTGGCTTGAAAGTGTGTCATTTATTTGACAGAGGACAATGGTGGCTTTGCGTTGTTTCTAGGAATCCGAGTCTTGCTAGTTCGGAACTAGACAAAGTATTCTGCTTAGCTATCTTCTTGAAAGATGCGCTGGAGTCGTACGAGTATACGAGTATCTTATTATTATCCGATGTGGGCATGGCCTGAGACAAACTACAGCTTTAGAGTAGCTGACACTTCAGCTTGAGTAGGCTAAACAATTTTTGTCAACCGAGATCCTCAGGAAAGATCCGTACGCCAATTCCTTCAGCTATTTTGTACCGTCAGTTAACATGGAAATAGATATACTAAGAATGACCTCACGTTGTGTCCAGGCTGCCATGCCAGTCATCAACATTCTAAGCGCAACTGTTGGAGAAATCTCTAATGTGCCAGTGATGTCAGTACAAGCAGACCGTTGAATTTTTTCTAACAGATCGATCTTAGCCAGTTTTTTTAGACCAGGGTTCGAAATTATGGGATATGGCGGAGACTGAGTGCAAAATTTGGGTTATAAATTTACCTAAAGCTATTTTTATACGACTATAGTGCAACTACGTTTTTTGCTTTCCACCTCAGTATGCTGTCAAGGATGAGACCTAGATGCTTGTCACTTAAGAAACTCAGAGGGGCAGCTTTGGTGGTATGATGCGGAGTAAATTGAAGTGAAGCGGACCAGCTCCGTTTTAGACGAACTTAAGCTAAAGTCAGAGATACCTATCCAGGAGAAGAGCATGTCTAAGGCGTAATAGAGAATGTTAGAGAGCGTCTTCAGGACTACTATAGATTCAATAGGAAATCCCCTTCGAGTATTTTCTGGTAGACCAACGACCTAAGGTTGAATTTATTACATTACTGTTAAGAATTATGTGAATCAAGCTGCAGAGAGAGTCATTTATGTCCAGTTCTTGAAAGGTTGTTAAGGGAAGATGCATTAATGTTGTTGAAAACTCCTACGGTAACAAGGAACCCCACCATTGTATATTTCTTGAACGAAATGATTTTCTAAAGGGACTGTAGTGCAGTCTCATCGGGTTTACCCTTTGACAGTCTTCTGCGATTAAAACTGCACTTTAACAGGAAGAATGACAAACTGATTGGTCTGAGATCCTTGGGGAACATATGAGATATTTTGACTGTTTTATGTAGGCATAGAAAACCACGATTACTTTAGTTCAGGCATTGCACATTGTGCCGAATGCATAAGAAGTTGTCCCTGAAATCAAGAAAATTAGTTTGTAGTTGTGCAGAGGATACACTATTGGGTACAGATGCCTTGTACTTAAGTTTCGAAGCTTCAAAAGGCCCATTTGAACATATTCGCGTAGATCATATCCAGGTTGATCTATTGGTTTGTAATGAGTTGCTGAAATGAAAAGGAGATCCAGGCATTCCTCATTGAAATAAGCCCGGGTACTCAACTCCTTAACTAAGCTTGGAATTCGAAGTATATTGAACAGAATATGCCATAGTCTCGAGGAATCACATGTGCTGGCGATGCTATCGCAGAAAAAACACCAAATCAGCTATCAATTATTTGCTAGCAATAAATGATGTGATGCACGAAATGAATATATTCATTCTTGACAGCTATTTGACAAGTGACATTTATGTAAAGTTCTCGCGTAAAAAGTTTTTGACGTTAGTTGTTTGCAGTGATAGAATGGAGCTCGCTCGAAAATCGCGTCGTCGTGATTGGCCTGCAAAAATGCGAAAAAGGTGAAGTCTTTCGGATGTTGCCTAGACTGAAAATCACACGAAACTTTGTGTATCGAACTCAAAAGTTATTTGAGGATACTTATGGATTAATCGACCGTACAAAAGCCGGCCGTCCGCGCACTGTACGAACGCCACAAGTCATCAAAACCATGAAGAATTGAATTTGTCGAAATGCGCTGCGCAAGCAGATATCATATGAATATCAGCAAAGACAGCTTGTCGCGCATCTTAAAACGTGATTTTGGACTCATGGCATACAAGAGACACACCGGCCACTTACTCATTGAAAGTGGTCAAAAGTAAGTCAAAATTGAAAGCCTTGCTTCACCCGTACGCGAAGAACGGTACAGACGAATTCCTTTTGCTGTTAAGAGAATTTTCACCGTTGGAGAACGATAGAGTTCTGTCATGCCATCACGAAATGCGTCTGAACTCCCCGCCAACATCCAGCTTCTGTAATGGTTTGAAGTCGTCTACGATCTCCATTTCTGCGAGAAAGGTGTTAAAACCTCGGCGAAAGTGTATCAAACAGACGTTTTGGAGAACAAAACACTATTCGCAAATAGAACTGGAACTTTGAACATGTCTCCGCTCCAGCTCATAAGGCAAAACGACGCAAACATGGCTCAAACACCATGTTCCGAACTTCATTCTCACGTCTGGCAACTCAGACCTCAATCCATTAAACCATCAAACTATGTTCCGTTCTGGAGGCTATGCCTTGTACTACTCGACATCCAAGTATTTAGCCTTTGGAATGCGCCCTCGTCCGATCAGCGGAAAATTTTCCAATTCATGAGGTGCTTACTGCAATCGATGAGCGGCCAGACCGACTTTGCCGTTGCTGAAAGGTAAGTAGACAATTCGTAATCATTGAGTGATCCAATAAGTAGAAAAAAAAAGGTTGGAGAAATATTAATTCGTTTTAATTCTATTACTCAAAAAACCGTGTACCAAAACATTTGCTAGTACTAGGTATATTTTGGCGATTCATTACAGAAAAACCAACATTTCAACCACTCTTATGTTTCGTGTTGATTTATCTTCAACACTGTCAATTTTTTTATGTGCATAATCGTCCGCCTGGGCAACCTATTCATTTCGTCAATGCGATCTCAAACGATATATAGTACGTACTCGTATATATTAGTATGGATTATGTTGCGATTATGTTGCGATCGACAAAAAACCGTATTATATGTTAGATGTCCGAACACTCCGAGAGAAAGCAGAATCCCCAGATCCTTCGCTGGTCATCCTCAACCTTCAATCAACGTTTTACAATCTGAATTAAGATCTAGTGATCATTGATATCGATGCCCGGAAGACTCCAAAAATGGGCTTGCTGGGCTCGGTCTGGTAAAATCCATCATAACGCAATCAAACCCCTGTAATATAAACTGTCTAACTAATGGAACCCAAAGATGTTGATATGACCAAGGAAATGTGGCAGTACACTCACATTGCGCTGTTACCCATAGCGAATCATTTAATTATCGAATCCAAAGCTTTCCTTCAGTCGATCAAAATAAAATTAGGACAGGACGACCTTTCCACGAAGCTATTTAAAGCGACAGTTGAAGGCTTTGTAAAGAACATACACCAACTCACCAACTCTTTTAACTGCGGCGTTTGGTCCCCTCATACATCTTTTCTCCCATGTTGTAAGGACGTCTTTGATTTCTATACGTGGAGACAACAAAGTAGAGGAAGACCTTACTTTAAGTTCCGCGCAGAAGTAAAAGGGAACCTCAATCATCTTATCTAAGTGGTTGAAGTCCAGGACTGTATAGTAGCGACATCTAAGTAAATAGAATTCACGAGCAAGCGCTTGGTGGTTTTGCAGCACTGTGGTTAAGTTTTCTGACTACTGCACAAGAGGCTATAGGTTCAATTCACAAGCAATATACCTAAAAACAAAAAAAAATTTCGACCGCCACCACACTCTCAGTAGACAATGGAAGTCTTTGCCGATGAAAAAATATCTCTCTATGTATTTATATTATGTAATATCGACGAACGCAAGTTCATCGGGCGGATACTAGAGAGTATGAGTACAGGTTCACCAGCACCTCAGAAAAAAGAGCAAACACGAGAAGGTTCAAGCAGGGAAATGTAGAGGAAGTACTTTGAAATGAAGTTCGAAAATTTCACTAAAGGTAATGAGAACACACCACGGCAATAATTCTACAATTTAGTATGCGAAGCGCAATCGGTGCTAAGGATATCAAAGAACTACTACTGAAATGGTGACGAGAAGATGCACATGCCAAAAAAATGGAAGATGATGGGCTAACATATATTCATATTAATTATGTAAACTGAACCCGAAAAATTCGTTTGGAGACGACACGGTTTAGTTGCTAAAAATGCCCCATGTACTATAAGAGGCGTATGCCAACTCATTTGCAAAAGCAAGTTGGAAGAAATTATACATGATGACTCTCAGCCCAATTCTGATAAAGAAGATTTAATAAACTGCTCCAATAATATGTATACGCCCTAAGCCTCTTTTCATCAAGCTGATAGTTCTACAACATGTATTTTATATCAAATGATCAAGTCCGAGATAGGATTCTTAAAACGCAACAAGTAAGATGTCTCGATCATATACATAGAGTACGAGTAAATTCCTTCACAAGTTTCGATCTGAGAAACCATGAATTCAGTATCGGAAGGACGATGAACCAGAAAGTGACCATATGCAAATGGGGCACATACATAAATGAAAGGTTCCTCAGCCAAGTTTCAGTACAGAAGAAGGCAACCCGCTGGTTGACGAACTAAAGGGTATTTCAACAAGAGATGTAGAGTTTGGATTATTTTACAGGTGATACCAGCTAGATTTGAAATATACCATGTGAAAAAAAAATTCCAAGTCCTTGAATTTTATTACGAGTATTCACACTCAATCGTGGCAACCAACGGCGCGAAAAATTCGTGCCAATTTTGCACATAATCATGTGCCCTCCGAGACGTGTGTGCGCAATACGAGGGTTGGCCGAAAAGTTTCCGACCGCAACGTAAAGATAGCGGCACTCGTCAATAAAAGTTGTGCATCTTTTGGCAGTACTTACCGAAGTTTCAGTCATTTTGGACACGCAGTTTTTAGTTGACAGTCGTTTGCGTGAGTCGATGTGAGTGTTTTTTGTGAAAATGGGAAAAATTGAGTATCGAGATGTTATTAAATTCTTGTTTTTGAAAGGCAATACGCCTACGCAAATCAAAAATGAGTTCGACTTTGTTTATGGGGACTCTGCACCATCATTGACCACAATGAAATTTTGGGCAGCTGAATATAAATGTGGCCGTAAGAGCTTGGGAGATGATGAATGTTCGGGACCTCCAAAAACTGCAACCACTGACGATAACAATGCTAAAGTTCACCAAATGGTGTTAGACGACCGCCGAATTAAAGTGAGAGAGATAGTAGAGGTTATGAAAATGTCCAAAGACCGTGTTTGTTACATATTAAATCAAGATTTAGGCATGAGAAAGCTGTCCGCGCGTTGGGTGCCGCGTTTGCTTACGTCAGACCAAAAACGTTTTCGAATGAACATTTCCAACGCTCTGTTAGCGCAGTTTAGGCGCAATAAATCCAAGTTTTGGCTCCGATTAATTACGTATGGATCACCATACGCCCGAAGGAAAAATTCAGTCAAAACAGTGGACTGCAAGGGGCGACCCGGCTCCAAAAAAAGCAAAAACTCTTTTTTCGGCTGGGAAAGTGATGGCGACTGTTTTTTGGGATGGTAAAGGAGTTATCTTAATCGATTATCGTCAAAAAGGAAAAACCATCATTATTGCATCATTACTTGCCAAGCTGAAGGCAGAAATTGCGGAAAAGCGGCCACATTTGCAGAAAAAGAAAATCCTGTTTCACCAAGACACCGCGCCGTCTCACACCTCAGCGGTTGCCATGGCGAAAATCCATGAATTACGGTTTGAACTGCTTGACCATCCGCCACCAGTTCTAGCCCCAAGCGACTTCTTTTTGTTCCCTCATCTAAAAACTGCGCTCGGAGGATAGAGATTTTCGTCAAATGAGGAAGCAATCACCTTCGTGAACAATTATTTTGCAGAGAAAAACGCCAAGTACTATTTGAATGGGTTAGAGAGATGGTAGCATTGCTGGGACAAGTGTGTAGAGTTACAAGGAGACTATGTAGAAAAGTAAAAAAAAAATTTGAGAAAAAATGTCTTGTATCATTATTCGGTTGGAAACTTTTCAGACAACCCTCGTAGATGTCATATAATTATATAATGAAGAGTATATAAAATAAACGTCATCATCCATGTTTCCCAGGACCCAATCCAATAACGTACTGCGCTGTTTGTGGTCGACCGTCTTCAGTTCTTGCATTAATTGGACCTTACACACAAGAAGAGCCAAATCGTTCGTTAAAATTCCGTGCAGTGTAGCTGTGGAGAGGCCAAGCTCCTAAGAACGGTGACTGATGGAGGTGTTTGAGTCGTTTTCGACTTTTACAGCGGCAAGGTTTTCCGTTGAACGTCCGGGGCGAAAACGTTTCGGCGTCTTCACATCTAGTACTGAACTGGTCTCTTGGAATTTTTTGATTATACTCGTATTTGTCATTTAGCTATAAGCACACTTGCCAGTTGTAATAAAGCACTGATATCAAACACAACACTCTTTTAATCAACAATAATACATCTGAACTGATACCAAAGAAGCTGAAGTTTCATGGGAATAAGTAAAAGGATTAGGAAGAATCCCGTTCCAAATATTAAACTACCTCGTGGAAGACCGCCAAAAACCAGAATAATTTATCGCAATATTAATATGGATTATATGTATAAGAAAAATTGACGAACTAAAACTGGAGGGTATTTTGGCAAAATTTCGAAATCTTTGGAACAACTATTGGACTGGGAAAGAAGAAGGATGTTGTCAAGGTGGCTATTTTATTAAATGCATTGGGACCAGAGGCAATCAAATTGTTCAACTCATTTGACTTGGCTGAAGAAAAGAAAAAAACATATGACGATGTCGTCAAAGCTTTCCAAGAGTTTTGTAAGCCAAAAACTAACTAAGCCGTAAACAAGGAATCGGTGAATCTTTTGATCAATTTCTGATGGAAATAAAAAAAATTGTAGGAAAATGTGGGTTGAAAGAGCAATAGAATGCTGCATGATGGGATTATGCACGGAGTATGTGACACCAATTTACAGAAGAGATTGTTGGAGACTGAGAATTTAACCTCAAAAAAGGCGATGGAGATGGCTAAGGCGGCAGATGAAAAAACTAGTAGAGCAGACGGGAGCATCAGCGGGGGCAGTGGTAGATGTTGTTGGAAAGGTTAAAAAATGTGGGAATGAATTTAAAGATTATAATATTTCAAATAATAATCCAAAAATATCAAATGATCCGAACCACACAAATAAAACTAATAGTTCTTTATTTAATACGAGGGCTATTTCAAAATCAACCTCCGAAGTGAAAAATATTTTTTAAAAAAACCAAAAACATTAATTTTTTGCACAAAATAGTTTTATTAACATCTAAATTATTTTTCTACATAATCTCCGTTTAAATCTATACATTTTTGGTATACCCTCCTTAAAAAATGGCACCGCCAGTACGTTGAGGCATTGATTCATACCGTTCATAAGTTCCTTATTACTTCCAAAATGTAGAGATGCAATGGATGATTTCAATTTTGGGAAAAGGTGATAATCACTTGGCGCTAAATCAGGACTGTAGGGAAGGTGATGAAAAATATCTCAATTGAACTCTCCACTAAAGTTTTTGTGCGTGTAGCAGTGTGTGGTCGTGCGTTGTCATGTAGAAGCACCACACCTTTGGTAAGCATTCCTCGTCTTTTGTTCTGTCCTTCTCAACTTACATAGAGTTTCACAGTAAACCGCTGCATTTATTGTGCTTCCAGGTTCCATAAACTCGGTCTACAATATGCCTTAACTGTCCAAAGAACTGTGGCCATCATTTTTCGATAGGAAAAAGTTTGTTTGAATTTTTTTGGCTTGTTTGGGGAATGAGTGAGCATCCATTGCTTTGACTGTTCTTTGCTTTCTAAGTTTACATAAATGACCCAAGTCTCACCTCCAGTCACAATTTGCTGTAAAAATTCTTCACCTTCCATTTCTAAACGTTCGAGAAATGCTTTTCCGGAATTAAGCCGTTGGGTCTTGTGGACATGAATTGTAACACATCGGAGGTTGATTTTGGAATAGCCTTCGTAGGTTACAAAATTTGAAGGAAAATGATCTTGCTTGTACTTTCTGTGGACAGTCTCGTTTGAGAGGGAAATGCCCAGCTTATGACAAAAGTTGTTCGTACTGTGGAAAAATAAATCATTTTGCTGCATTTTGCATGCAGAGCAATGGGCAACAATGAAAAATACTCGGACGTACTGAATAGTGTTTCTTATAGCACTCGACCTGTAGATAACGGGAAAAATAATATTTTGCTCAGGTCATCTTTACATCTTTATCGAACGAGGTCAGTTCTAATATAATCGCACATCGTTTAAATCGGTTTTTCTGTTAGTAATTTAAAAAAATAAACTAATTTGCGTAAGAAGAATATTAGAAGTGCATTAAAAAGATAAAATGCTACGATCTTGTGTTAATTGTCCAGATTTATTTTGCTATATTTGTGGAGAATTTACACCAAGTTTGCGAGCAAAGAAAATAACACCATTTATTGAAAAGTGATACTTTTCTTATTTTAAATTTAAAATAAACCATCAGGATAAACTCTGGGCACCACACATTTGCTGCCTTAGGTGTCACCGACAGCTAACTGGTTGGTTTAACGGGTCATTTTCTGCAATGCCTTTTGGAATGCCTATGATAGGGAGAGAGCCCCAGAGTCACACAGATTTTTACTTTTGTTGCACCAATGTGAAGGGATTTTCTCGAAGATCAAAGCATTCCATAAAATATGCAGACGTCTCTTCTGTAACAAGACCAGCACCTCATACAGAAATTCTGCCAGTTCCAAAGCCACCTTCCGGACGCCTTTCGGACACAGAAATAAGTTCGTCATATTGTTCAGAAGAAATCATGAATGATCCCGAATTTGAGCTCCCTACATCTTCTGATGCACCACATCTCATCTATCAGATTGAGCTTAATGACCTCGTCAGAGACTTGAATTTGTCAAAACAAAAGTCTGAAATACTGAGCTCAAGGTTAAAGCAGTGGAATCTGCTCAAGCCTGAGGTAAAAATTACAGAGTGCCGTATGCGACAAAGTGGATTTGTTCCTTATTTTTCGAAAGCCGATAACTTAGTGTATTGTAATGATATTAATGGCTTAATGCTGTCACTGGGTTATGAGCACAAAACCGAAGAATGGCGGCTATTCATCGACGCATCAAAGGCTAGTTTGAAAGCTGTATTGCTTCATAATGGTAATAAGTTTCCTTCAATACCTCTAGCGCATGGTGTGAATTTAAAAGAAACCTACGATATTATGAAATTTATATTGGAAAAAATTGAATATAAAAAATATAACTGGTCGATATGTTCAGATTTAAAAGTTGTTGCTCTACTTCTTGGACTACAACTAGGTTACACCAAATTTTGTGGTTTTTTATGTGAGTGGGATAGTAGAGCACGATCAGAGCACTTTGTGAGGGTAGATTGGCCTATAAGAACAAACTTTATTTGTGGAGAAAAAAATATAAGGAATCCTTCATTGATCGAACCACAGCGTGTTATTCTACCACCATCAAATTGGGTCTTATAAAAAACTTTGTAAAGGCGATGAAGAAAGACCAACCTGGTTTCAATTTTTTGAAACAAAAGTTCCTATCTCTAAGCGAAGCAAAAATTAAAGAAGGTATTTTTGTGGGTCCAGACATTAGAAAGCTTATAAAAGATCCAGCTTTCATTCCTACTCTGGATTCATTAGAAAAACAGGCCTGGTGTTCATTTGTGGAAGTAGCAGAAAACTTAATAGGTAACAATAAGACTCCAGGTTATGCAGATGATGTAAAGAAAATGCTGGATGCTTATCATAAAATGGAATGCAACATGTCGCTAAAACTTCATTTTTTGCATTCTCATCTCAATTTCTTTCCTGAAAATATGGGTGATGCAAGCGATGAGCACGGCGAGAGATTCCACCAAGACATTGCTGCAATAGAGCAACGGTACCAAGGAAAATGGGAGCCATCAATGTTGGCAGATTACTGCTGGTCGCTTATAAGAGGGACTCCGAGGTGTTTTTATAAACAGAATGTAGATGCTTCCAAAAAAAAAACAAAATTTTACAAGAAATAACATTTTTCGGTAATATTTTTGGTTAAATTCTTGAATTCAAAAAAGGGTTTTCTCACAAAATCCCGATGTGACCTGGCTATTTTATATAGTTTTCCTGATTCTATAAACTCCAACGATTACGAATCACATAATTTTATCTCCGAGTAAAAAATAAATATTTTATTTTGTTGACCAGTGTAATCTGAATGACACGTGTTTCGGGTGGTTTGAAAGTACACAAGTTCAGTCAAAAAACATAAGATTTAAACTTGATACGGGCGCCGATGGAAACATTGTACCAGTAAAGTTTTTAGAAGATTTTGAAAAGGTTAAAATAGAACAAAATAACAAGAAACTTGAGGGTTATGGAGGGTCCCGAAATGAAAAATATTGGGTGCGTGAATATGAATTGTTGTGCTAAAAATAAGAAAGCTAATCTGAAATTTTATATTGTTGATGTAGGAACGATACCGATATCGGGTTTGAAGAGCTGTAATGAGTTAGGTCATGTAAAGCGAGTAGATAAAATAGGAACATGCAAGAAAGAGGATCTTTTAGACAAATATGCAGAATTATTTGAGGGATTAGGATGTTTCTGTACAAATTTCAATATCGAGCTTGAAAGCAATGTGGTCCCAATAGCGAGACCTGCCAGAAGAATCCCACTGTCGTTGCGAGAACCTTTAAAAGCAAGGTTAAAAACATTATGCGAAAATCATATTATGGAAAAAGTGGTGGAGTCTTCAGAATGGGTTTCAAATATCGTTTTAGTAGAAAAACCTAATAAATAACTAAGAATTTACTTGGACCCGAAAGCATTAAATTGTTTCAATTCAAATTAATTTCTATGAAATTTCGTCGTTTGAAGATATTAAGTCAAAATTTGTTAAGAAAAAAGTTTTTTCAGTTTTTGATCTCAAAAATGGGTACTGGCAAATTAAGCTTAATGCCAAATCAAAGAAGCTATGCTCATTTAATACGCCTTTTGGTTTTAAAAGAAAACATTTTGGTACAAGAATAGCTCCTGAAGCTTATCAAATGCTAATGGAAAAAGTTTTTAGGGGCATTAATGGATTGGGTAATTTATATAGATGACTTGTTAATAGCAGCAGAGAATGAAAGAGAGCATGATGAAATTGTAGAGCAGGTGGTGAAAAGGGAATCAGGTCCAACAAAGATAAAATTCAATATAAACAAAAAAGTGTTTCGTTTTTAGATCATGTTATAGATGAAGAGGGAATACACTGCGACAAATCGAGAATGGATGCTATAAATAAGTTAGGAACTCTAAAAACTAAAAATGAATTACAGAAGCTGCTTGGACTTGTCAATTATATGAGGGATTACATACCAAATCTTGCGGAGATATCAAATCCATTGAGAGTGTTACTCTAGAAAGACTTCATTTTTCAATGGTTAGATACTCATACTAAATGTTTAGAACTAATAAAAGAATTGCGAAGAAAATATTTCAATCCAAACTGATGCATCTCAGTATGGATTGGAATGCTGCCTTATGCAAAAAGGAAGACCAATCTGTTTCGCGTCCCGGAGTTTGTCTAGTGCTGAAGTGCAATACGCATAGATTCAAAAATTCCATTCTTATATGGTATATATGGCAGAGAATGTGAAATAATTACTGACCATAAACCTCTACTGGTAATTATGCGTAAGGAGTACTATAAAATACCTTCTGCTAGGCTTCAGAGAATGAAGTTAAGACTTCAAAAATATAGTTTAACTTTCAATTATTTGCCTGGTAAGTTTTTATATATTGCAGATATACTTCCACGAAACTTTGGGGATGAAAAGAATAATGGGGAAATAAAAGAATTAAACGAAATGGTACACTCAATCAATATTAGTGATGAGAAAAAAGAAATATACATATAAAGCAGAAACTGAAAATGATAATGTTCTGAAATTTTTGAAGATGTACGAGTATATTAAAGGGTGGCCAGTTGACAAATCAAAAGTAGCTGAGCATGTGAGGTATTTTTGGAAGAATAAGCATGATTTATTAGTCACGGATGATTTAGTATTTTTAGAGGACAGAATTTTTGTTCCTAAAGCTTTGAGGGGTGAGGTGTTAAATAAACTTCATAGTGCTCATCTCGGCATTGAGAAGACAAAAGCCCACGATCGCACACTAGTTTATGGTACAAAACTGTAAAATATGTCCGAAATACCGGCCAAAAAGTAAAAAAGAACCAATGATTTCACATGAGATTACGGATATACCTTTTTTAAATAGGAATGGATTTTATGGAGGTAGAGGGAAAAACTATTTAATTGTAGCTGATTACTATACGAAGTATCTAGAAATTTCGCCAGTTATGAAGAGGCCAGTCAAACTCTTATACAGAACTTATTACCCTTATTTGCGACTCGCGGTATACCCAGATATATGATTGCTGACACTGTACCCTTCGGGTCTTCTGAATTTAAAATTGTTTGTAATGATTATTACATTTTAATAATAACAATAAGCCCAAGGTATCTAAGGTCTAACGAATTTGCTGAGCATGCGCATGTGCAAGTAGTTAAAAATTTCATTTTGAAATGCAAGGAAGATAAAAGTAGTTTATGGATGACATTGCTTGAATATAGAAATACTCCTATAAAAAACTCATCACTTTCACCAACTTAATTGATAATTGGGAGGAAAACAAGAAGTCGAAAACGGATATTTATAAAAATGAAATGCTTAGCCAACAAATAAAATCAGTTTTAATTGAACATAATAGACAAAATAAACTTGATTATGATAAAACCACAAAAGTTAAAAGTGAGTTTGAAAGTGGTAATGCCGTCTGGGTTAAGAAAGATAACATTTGGGTATCAGGAAAAGTCAGGTACAAACATTTGAAGTCGCCGTGATCTCATTGGATTGAACTCGTAGACGGACGAACACTCCGAATAAATTCGTTTTTTCTTAGATCGCGAAACTAAAAAGACAAGCACTCTTTAGACATATTGTCATTTTGTATCCAGTTGTGAGCCTGTGTAAATTTAAAATGATTTAAAACTATGCATTCCAACGATTATACATACATATATGAATTACATGAAATGAAGAACTAAACAGAACAAATGCAAATAAAATCAGAAAAAAAATAGGGTTGATGTTTTATGTACACTGGCGATTACTAAGATGAGACCATACATTTTGCAATCGATTTTCACTCTTTATACCTGTTTGAAAGGGTAAATAAGAAACAACCGTTGGAATGTCTCAAGATCAAACAATGACCTTCTTGAAAAGCGTATTAAAAGGTGCGCCACTAGGATGAGGACACATGCAAAATCTTCGAAAGAAAGGAAAAAAATTAATAAAATGTTTACATTTTATGGATTTAAAACATTTATTTATTATATTTTTCTATATTAATAATGAGTATGCCCGGCATTTTTCGATATGACCTCTATAAGACGGTCTGGAATAGAATCATACAGTTTTTTTTTAAATAATCAAGAGAAATTTGGGCACAGGCATCACGAATAGCTTCGATTAAAACGTCTTTGTCTTCAAATTGTGTTCCGCCTTCATACACTTTACGAGATAACCATGCCTAAACATTTTCGATTATGTTTAAGTCCGGTGAATCGGGCGGCCATGGCAAAAGTTCCACGTCTTCTATCGAATCCGATTTCTAACAACCCTGGAAGTGTGGATGGGGGCATTGCCTTGTTGGAATATCCTAGGCAAGGGTCCGAAAATATTTTTCGCTTTTGGAAATGACCGTTCCAGCAGTTGCATTTGCATTTGCAGTTGTTTCCGTGTCATAGTAGGTAATAGCTCCCCACACTATTACACTATGTACGGCTGTGGTGTCTTACCAAAATAAGCTCCTCCTTTCTTAGATCATGGCAATAAAAGTTGTAACCATCGGGGCCGTCAAGGCTAAACTTATTTTCATCCGAAATGACAACGCGTTTCCATTCACTGTTCCAAGCGACCTGTTCTCCTGAAAAATTCATTCGATGCTCCTTGTGTTCTTGCCTCAAAGTTTCTTTTTAAGCTTTTTTCTCTGTATAATACCACTTTTTCGTATTGGGTCTACAACTTAATTCGTGTGGTTTGCTAAGAGATGGCGTAATTTGTATTACTCCATTGGAAGATGCGTTGGAAAGCTACTGTCATTGTACGTCATTTCAATATATGTCATTTATTTGAAGCGTAAACAACAATAATTTTTTTTCACTCAAATATGTCGAACTTTGTGCCTGAAAAAGTGTTTTTGCTGGGAATTCTTCTTCATTACTTTAATATGAAGAAAACTGCTGCCGAAAGTCATCGTATTTTGGTGGAATTTATGGTGAACATGCACTAGCTGAGCGAACGTGCCAAAAGTGGTTTGCACGATTTAAAAGTGGTGATTTTGGCTTGGAAGACGATGAACGTCCTGGGCAGACAAAAAAGTTTGAAGATGAAGAACTGGAAGCATTACTCTATGAATATTGTTGCCAAACACAAGAAGAGCTCGCAGAATCTTTGGGTGTCACTCAAGCAGCCATTTCAAAACGTTTAAAAGCAGGTGGATATCTTCAAAAGCAAGGAAATTGGGTTCCACATGAACTTAAGCCGAGAGACGTCGAAAGGCGGTTTTGCATGTCCGAAATGCTGCTGGAACGACACAAAAGGAAGTCATTTTTGCATCGGATTGTTACTGGTGATGAAAAATGGATCCATTACGATAACCCCAAGCGCAAAAAATCATATATGCAACCCGGCCAACCAGCCAATTCAACGGCAAAGCCGAATATCCATGGCGCGAAGGTAATGCTCTGTATTTGGTGGGATCAGATGGGTGTGCTGTATTATGAGCTGCTAAAACTGGGTGAAACCATCAATGTACAACGCTACCGAATACAATTAATCCGTTTGAAGAGAGCAGTGGCCGAAAAACCCCCGGAATATGCGACCAGACACGAGGCAATAATTTTCCATCAATTAAGAACTATTTGGAAAACAGTGGATGGGAAGTCTTACCCCATCCGCCTTATAGCCCAGACCTTGCCCCTTCTGACTACTATTTGCTCCGGTCGATGCAGAACGCCCTCACTCTGAAATATGGTTCACATCAGAGCAGAATATCAAAAATTGGCTTGATTCATTCTTGGCTGCCAAGCCGGGGCAGTTCTTTTGGGATGGGATCCACAAATTGCCAGAAAGATGGGAAAAAGTCATAGCTTCAGATGGGCAATACTTTGAATAATACTATTGTACATGTTTTTATTAAAAAAACGTCCAAATTTTGAAAAAACACCGCAGTTATATACCCAATATTATCATTCGGATCGTTGCTATGCTGGCAGATACTCCGCTGTAGGCCCTTATTTTAATCGCTGGTAGAGTAGAATTTGAGGCAAGCCGTAGAATTAACCGCTTTTCTCACAATGTCGTTGCTTTTGCCGTGCGTCCTTTCTGATTTTTCCCACAGTTTTGTGCATCCGCAAGATAACTGTTTACAACAGTCTTACTTCTTTTAAGCCTCCTTGCAATTTCTCGGCCTGAGAGTCTTAACTTATTGAAAGCATCTATTTTTCCTCTTTCTGTCGCTGTCAAAGTCTTTCTGGAACCCTTTTTTAAACTAAATAAGAACAGTTCTTTTCAACGCTTTTTTTAAATATTCTTAACAAAACTTTGAAAAAAATCGCTGATGTGAACTCCTGCAACGAAATATTCGCAATGGCCTCATCCTAGTGGTGCATCTTTTTATACGCTTTTCAAGTAGTTCATGGTTTGACCTTGGGAAATACCAACGGTCGTTTCTTATTTACCCTTTAGTTTTATGACTTCCTGTTGAGAAAATATATACCTGTTCAAGGGTAGTAAAAGTTTGAGGGTACAAAATTTCAAACGGGTACAAAGAGTGAAAATCGATTTTAAAATGTATGGCCTCATCCTAGTGATCGCCAGTATGTGTATGAATATATTTATAGATTTATTCATCTATAAATGTATATTTGTATGTACATATGCACATATTTATTTGTCTATTTCCGTAGATGTATGTATCATTATATGAAACCTATTTAGCTATAAGCACACTTGCCAGTTGTTATAAACATTGATGTCAAGCACAACGCCCTTTTATCAATAATAATACACTGAGAAACAATTTTTTTTGTAGCCGTAGCTCAAGGATATGGATACGGACGATCGAGTTATTGCTCACGAAATTTCCTAGCTTCTTAATTTCGCATGTCGGAGCAATCTATTGGCCGCTAAGATCATACGACTTTACACCATTAGACTTTTTTCTTTCGAACGTCTGACATAGCAACCGTAAGCAATTCCAATTCTGGAAGTGAACACTGAAGCCGCCATCGCTGAGATAGAGCCCCAATTATGTGAAAGAGTGATTAAAAATTTCGAGAAAAGGATTAAGGCAGTCCGGAGGCGGTCATTTGGAAGATTTTTGTGTTCCATGTATCTACACCCTGAATGACTCGAACTGCAACCAACTTCAGACTGCTATAATTTTCAAACCGTTCATGACAGTGAGCTCAAATTTTGACACATGACAGATAATTTTATTATTTACAAGCCTTTTAAACGATTTGCGTCTCAGTTGTGTTGAAATATTTTTATCCGCGATTGAATTCAAATGTGATAGTGTGATTGCTTTATATTTTGCAGGAAAACCACAAGTAGCTATCGTTAGAATCCTCCAGCACCTCAACGTGAATAAATCTTGTGTCTCGAACCATAGCTCGTTACCGTGATACTGGCAGCGTTGCAAAACGCCATGGAGGTGGTCATAAAAAACAGCAACATCGGCAGAAATGGTTCGGAAAGTGAAGGCTCGAATTGAGCGAAATCCGCGTCAAAGTGGAAGAAAAATGGCTCGTGAGCTCAACATATCGTTGGAACAGATGCAACACATACTGAAAAATGAGCTTGGGCTCAAGCCATTGAAGTTCCAAAAAGCACACGATCGGGTGTGAGAAAAAAGAAAAAGTTAGAGTCGAAAGAGCGAAGGAGTTGCTACGCTTGCACGAAAGTGGTGAGTTGCCGAATTTGGTTTTTTCCGATGAGTCGCCATTTGTTATCGAGCAATATGTCAACAAACAAAATGACCGAGTTTACTTGCCAGAGAGGCTCTTCGAAAATTTACACATTCGGACGGCCACCAGAAAGCAGGCAGCACCGATGGTGATAATTTGGTTTTAGTTTAAGTGTAATTTTAAGTTATAGTTTGTATTAAGCCGAATAAATGGGAGCTTTCGCCTCCACCAAAATTAGGCTGCCATAACCGCCGATGGTCGCTCTCCGCTCGTATTTTTGGACCGTGGCCGTGGCGTCAAAATTAATGCGATCGTATACCGTGACACTGTCTTATAGGCAGTATTGAAGCCTTGGGGAAACAACCACTTCGGTCGGAGACCGTGGACATTTCAATAAAACTCGGCACCGTCTCACAAAGCGCGCGTCAACCAAGATTGGTTAAAAAACAATGTTCCACACTTCATTTCTTCGACACAATGGATTGCAAATTCTCCGGATGCAAATCCGTTGGATTTCTCTGTCTGGGGTATTTTGAAGGCGAAGGTTGACACTAAAAAATACCAAAGTTTGGACCATCTCAAACAAGCACTTTGCCGGGAATGGGCCAAATACCACAGAGCCACTTGCGTGCAGCGTGCTATGCTTTCTTCGGTCGTCTCAAGGCCATTATTCGCGCCAAAGGTGGACATATTGAAAACTACTGATAGAATTTATAAATTGATGTATTTTTTAACATCTTTTGCTTCGGCACAATAAAATTTATCAAAAAATAAAAAAATTATAGTACTTTATAAGGCAATAAAGGTTTCAGAGATATTTCAACAATTGTTCGTTTTATTCAATTAACAACTCCTACAACTCTTGCTGAAGCATCCTTTATACCTATGTAGTTGATGAAACATCTAGATTGAGGAAGTGTTCTGTATACTATGAAATGTAAGGGCATCTAAGTAAGAAAGCAGGCTTCTTCTTACAAGCATAATGTTGTTCAGTGTCATATATTAAATTTAAAAGGAAAAGTGTCCTAATCCTCAACTTCAGCACTTAAGAAACAGCTTCTTCCAATATTGAGTGGTTTAATCTGGTTTTAGTAGACGACACGGCTTTCCTCAAAAAATTCTCTATTACATACACCTATGTATGAGTATGTATGTACATAACAATTTCCGATAGTGGCTCTGAATTGTAATTCATGAAACATTTTTCTGAAATTGATTACGATTCATCGCATTGAACTATTATAGTCGGGCAATAGACATTCGTTTGCGGACATTTGTATTAGTCGTACGTAACGAATTGTCTATCTAATTTAAATGCACTGCAAATAACTTGTCACCCAAGGTCGTTATAGTTACGCGCGTGCCATTCAAAAATTGCTGAGCTATCAGTATATTCGTTTCAACGCAGCGTGTCAGAGTTGGAATTGATTCAGTTTCCTATTCACAATTTATCAAAAAATAAATCGAGAACGTTTGAAAACACTCACTCTGCAGCCATCACTCATCGACATCTTGTCCATGAATCGTCTTTTGGCAAAATATACTCGTACTCCTGCGATGAGTAAGTCTTATAACTTTTAGATACTTTTTTCCATTCAATATTTTTCATCGGTTTCATTCTCAATTGATTACCTTTGCCTACGTACTCACAAAACTCTTTACAAAAAGCCTCTTCGCCACGGATACGTTCATATACGAGAACAAGTCTATGTAGATACGAGAATAGTGCGGAAACATATGGAACGCTAGGGAGCAACTGATTTTATTTTGGCGTGTATATTCTATCTCTGTGTCTATTCAGATCTGAAAAACGTAAATTAGTTTGCAGCCGTTCGTGAGACTGTGAAATGCTCTTGGAACACTTAGTCGTTTAGTGAATTTTGAACTGTGCGTCGTGTGTCGGAAGTGTTTGAGTTGATTATTTTTGTTCTTCTGTTTTTTTTTCTTCGGTGTAAAATTTGAAAAAAAAATCCTAAAGGTTCTTAAATTTCAAAAATTACAAGAAAGTGAGTGGTCAAATAAAAATTTAGAAAAAGTGATTTGTGATTTCACCGATAAAAAGCAATCGAAATGTACAACACGATTTTAGATGAGGTAAGCGCAGATTTGAAAAAACAAGATTCGTCTAATATTGTAGATCAGTGCTTTCGGTTTTTTCTGGAAATACAAATTAAGTGGGCTAAATATTTAATACAGCCGGATCTCAACGGAATTGTTTTTACTGAAACATCTACGAATAGTATGAGAATAAACACCATAAGGTACCTGATCCATTAGAGTCCAACAACCGCCTTTAACCTACAATCCTCGTAAATATTTTCGGTCTGAATTTTTGTTCTTTAAATGCTGATGTAAAGGGATATAATTTAGATCTTAATATTTTCAAAAGTATCTTATACATAAACAAAGTATTAGTAGTTCACATTCATTTCAAGCAAGTTGTGAAAAATTATATTCCTCAAACGACCACCAGCATCAGGCTCACCTCTGGATGCAGCACCTGTTATTCATTCTCCTTTAGTTTCGAAGTAGTGGTTGGCTTATTTATGTATTATTTTTACTATCATATATCACCACAGAAGGTGCCTAGTATGTACTATCAAATTCGGTGAATAAGCCGACCAATTAATCCTGAACTTTGGGAAATTATTCGATTCCCATAATATTCCTTCGTATCCCATTGTGGCATAATCCTAGTCCGCAATAGCTCTATCCTATTGATTTGTTGATTCAGATCCGGGACAGACGACTAAAACTTAGACTCAAAACGTAAGGTGTTAGGCAAATTGATTTTTTTTTATTGCCTTCAATGGTCCCTTAGGACCTCAAAAATGATATCCCAAAAGATTATGGCCGGGAAATATCTCGAAGTACTTGTTTTTCCAAGTATAGTAAAAGGCCGTCAGGTAGGCTCTCTATAACTTAAAATTTTAAGCGCATTTATCTTAAAACTGCAGTTTTCGATTTGGCCGCACCGATAACTTGAATAATTTTCACCCAAATTTTAACAAGGTCTTTAAAAATATATTGTCTAAATAAGTACGTAGAATTTTTTTTCTATAGCATAGTTCTTTGTAATTAACAATTTTCTGGCGATTTTTCTGCGCATTTTGCATGTTTGAATTTGAAAGTGCGTTATTCGGCCAAAAATCAATATATCAAAAAAAAATCCTATGTACTTCTCCAGCTGTTGTTACGTACAATAGAAAAAAAATAAGCGACTCATCATAATTCAAAATTTACAGGAGCTGTTGATACTGCCGTAGACCGTTTTAAAAAAGAGAGGTCATCTGAGAAACGCTGCACAGCCGCTATTTTTAAATAAATTATTCTATAAAAATTATGTTTTACAGTCAATCATATGTACAATAAACTTCTACCTTTTTAAACTCGGTTTATTTTATAATTTTCCTGAAAAAGAAATCACAAAAAAGCCTATTTTTAGGGCCTCTGGAGTGGTCTAACGCCTTAATACTTGCGAATATAATACTACTGCTGTTATTTAAAATTATAGAGCAGACAGGGCTCAATGCGAAAAGTGTTGAGGCTTAGAGAGAAGCATTGAGACAAATGGACGCAGTTCAGAGACTAGGTTTGTTAATGGTAAAATCGAACTGTCTAAGCATGCTAGTCGTACCTCATAGAGTTATTTTCCAATGACTCGCTACAACGATAATCGATGCGGTGAAAATTAAGGTACAAATTTGAGTTCAAGTATACATATACTCGTATCATTTGTTAGCAGTTGTTAGCGTTTTTGGAAGTTTACAAGTTCTAGGCATTCCATAAAAGGAGGCAATTTATAAGTACTTGTCCAAAGAAACGGTTAAATCTACGTTAAACTATTGTAGTTCAATTCGCATACAGCGACTGTCGTAAGAGGTAGACCAAACCTGCTTTGCGCGCTTTAGAATGGGCCTACCTAATATAAATGAGATAAAGGGACTTTATGATCTTTTGGACCATGGTTTAACAAAGCCCAGTGTAGAATTTGCCCTGTTTCTCGTATTACCAACATGAACACGAAAACTAAGCTCACCGTGACATATAACCCTGTCCTAAACCATCCGTTTATACCGAAATCTGTGCAGTGTCCTTAAACTCTCAAACTTTTCCAAACGATATTTTTGCCATAACGAAGTCCTAATTCGATTATAAAATTGTGGATTATGATGTCCACAAAAGGTATGGTTGGAACCAGAGAAATTAAGATGACCGCATTGCCCTTGGGGACATATGACTTATTAAAAACGCTGTCGAACTCGAGATATTACGGGCATAATTCCTTGCCACTGGCCCGTTGGTATTTAAATCCAATTCACTCCCGTCATCAAGGCTCTTAGCAAGATCTTTTTAATACTGTCCGTAGGAGTAGTAGTGAAATCTACTGAGTCCTGTAACCAGAATCCTAAGTATGATAGCGAGATAGAGAATAGAAATGGAGATAGAGAATTGAAATGGAAAACGTTATGTTGAAAAAGCAGATAATCCCATTGCCTTCCATGAGCATTCATTTATTTTAGAAAATCATTTTTAGGAAATCAACATTCCTTGGATGAAACTTCTTCCTTTATTCCTTCGGGCCGCCCTATTTTGGAACATCTCATTCGTAAGGCAAAGAATTTGCTGGTGTTTTTTTGAATTTGACGGATCTGACTTGCACATCCTCCACTATAACGAACGACGAACGACTACCGCATATTACAAATCACGAAGCCTAAGTGACATTTTTCTGTTCAAAATATTGGAAAGTGCTCACTTCTTTTAAGCCACCCCACGCTGGATGTGTGTACGACATCGTTATGGCAATTTCCTTGACAGAACCTAAGTTATTCCATTTTTCGAATTTTGGTATAATGACTTGGTCTAAATAGATGCCTGGAGTTGGTTCGGAAGGACAATGTATGTTAGATATTCGGTCATATTAGGACTAATTCGTGACTAATTATTTTCTAGCGTCCTTATACTATTGTTAATAGTTCCTTGAGGGTTTGACACTTATGATAGCTGTCATTGGTGGGAAGAAGAAGTTCCAAACTGGTGTAGCGCCGCAAAGGACTTTAAACACTGTCATGGTATATTCCGGCTATCACCTCAAATTCGCCAATTATTCCCGCTGTGCATTTTAATTTCGTTTTCGCATCATCGTAGGTATTGCACATCATTCATTCATTTATATATTTTAGGTACATTTTGAGATATTAACTCTGTCCAAACAAAATCTCTGAGAACACCGTCTGGAGTTTATTAATATTGCGCTGTCGTATATTTTTATAGTACTCGTACAAATGTGAGATTAGTTCCACCGATCAATAGCTGTTGCTATTTCTCGTGTAGCCTTTGCGTTTATACAATGGCACCAGAAATTTTTCAATCTACTTGTTAGGCATTCGCTCAAGCCTCCATGTATCTGAAACAGATAGTCCTTTGGTAAAAGTAACAGTGACACATTTTCCTGAACACACTTCTCGATGACAAACCCCATGTCATTCCAAAAGTGACTTTACATTGCCAGAAAGCCAACAGCGCCTCAGAGGTTTTCCATGTAACATGTACAGTCCAAAGAAGTTTCGTATCCAGAATGGCACCCAAATACTTAGCTTCCTGAAGAAACAGATCTTGATGCACTAGATGAATCAGACAAGTCAACTTCGACTTCGTTGTAAAGAGGACAACCTCAGTTTTAAGAGAATTGAATGAAGCCCAGTTCTGGTGTACGAATTGTCGATCACGTCTAGGGATTCCTGCGCTTTAGAGCGCTCATTCATCAAATGTTTGTAATCCGGTCCGTCTGCACGTCTCCATTCATTTTAAAACCCATAAAAACAACGGTGTTTTCTGCGTGCGCGATAGCCGGGGAAATAGTACTGCGCATGAATTGTTCGTTAAACACAATATATTATTTCCATCTATTGCAACGTAAACAAACGTCACTGCTTGTCATCAATATACATATGTATTTCTGCAGTGGAATATACAGAGATTTTTCTACGCGGTTGCAAACTCAAAAATATTAGCTCGTTTTTCTGCGCTTTGATTGCCCTTCTTTTGCTTGTTATCTGCTTAAAAATTGGAAGGGCACTTCTTCTTATTGCCGATATAATGCATCTACTGCTTTTGGGCGTGCTCCACTTACTTACTTATCTACTGACATAGATAGCGCCAACAACCTCCATCTGTGGACACGAAGTTGACTGAGGTTCCCTTCTACAATACTTGTGTGTGCCAGCTAAGATGAGGTCGTCCTCTACTGCGTTTTTTCTTTTGGATGGAGTTGATAATTTCCCGGGGCCTCACATTGATGTCCTTGCGCTTAAATTGACATAATCATCTAAGCCGGGTCATCCAAGGAGGTCTGTATCTATACATCGTTGTTGAAACGTCTTCGCTATAACATCCGAGAGTATTTACATCCACTTTCGTCAGTGACCAAGTTGATGCACCTTAAAACAGTACTGGGGCGAACAGGGTCTCCTATAACGTCTTTTTGGTTGCTCGAGACAGGGTGTTGGCAACGCCAGCAAAGAGAAGAATAAAAATGAACTGAACCAACTGACAGACATCTGACAGCTAACTGAAACATGTTTTTCTGAATGGAGTCCACCGTTGCGACGCCAACTAGGAGCTGGAGCGAGCAATCCACTTATTTTGTAACCAAGCAAATATCTTTAAATAAGGTGTAGAAAAGTTTCGTTAACAAAATTTGAATTTTTTTGAATTTGTTTAATAACACAGGGCTTTACTGCTCAATTGCCTTCTAAGCCCAAAGAAGCAGCGGTTAGCAAAAAGTGATTCATAGTACGATTTTAGCGGTAGTGTCGTTGTCGGCGTTGATAGCGGAGCCGGGATGTATCCCTTTTTCTTGACAGCATATACTTTTTTTCCTTCACAGAGCGCTAAATCCATTTTTGCTTTTTGTGCTTTCATAGACGCAAACGCTCCACTGGCAGCTCATATCTGAGATAAAGTACCACTGGAGTTGGCTTAGGAGTTTTGTACAATTTCCTCAAGAACAAAGCATTGCCTTTTTGAACACATATTCTATAATTGAAGGTCTCGGTTTTGTTATCACCGACCTGGACGGAGAAGCGTGCATTGGCCATCATTACCCTGAATAATTAATTTGGCAGGGATACACATGGCTCTATTTAGTTTGACTCTATAGATCCTGTCATATGCGACTTTAAAATCGATGAAGAGGCGGAGATTTGGAACTTTTGGGTTATTTCCAAGATCTGGCGTAATGTAAAAATTTGACCCATGGATGACTTTCCTGACCTAAAACCACACTGATGAAGGCCGATAGGACAGTTGACGTGACCGTCGACCCAAATTTAAAGATGAGTTTATTTAAGCCCTGAATCCAATCATCGATAATGTGTGTAGATACTTTAACTACCGCCTTTTTCGCCTCTTTTTCGCAAAGTTCGTAGTCAAACTCAAGACGAACTTTATTGGTTTCGCTTTTCAGCTGTAGTTAGTCTACGTTTGAAGGGCTGGCCCTTTGTTACTTTATGCCATTTTCGTCTCATCGTTCCACCACTGCGTTTCTTTATTTATACGGAGAGGGACTTTTGAAACACTGAACGCTTATCCAGAATTTTCCATCGAAGTTGTTTACTTACCTTGCGCGCTTACTTCTTCCTCTTGATTTATGCAACTATGGAGTCATTCTCACAAATTTAACGCCTCTCTCTTTGTTCAAGTTGCGCTAGTTTATTTCCTCGACTGCTGGTTTTTATTCTTTACATCCAAGGAAAAGAGCAAAAGTCTGAGTTGCTAGTTTTCTAAGAGTTCTGTCGCCAAGATGATAGGAACTCCGACGTTATTTCATTCCTCTCCTACATTTCGTCACTTCGTTTCTTGAAAGCATTTTATATTGATTTTACGAGTACGTTACCGAAATATATTTTCTAGCTTGAAACTTTTACCCGTCATTGGCCTGGCTATCATGTGACAACTAATTTCTATGATTCGCTACTTTCGTACTATCTTTTTTTCATCCGAAGGGTGAGTAAATATATGAATATATATCCGATGTTTCCGTTGCTGCACCAGCAGTCTCCAGACGTTCGAACCCTATCGTTAGATGTGAAAGCGCCTCAGGCTCATCTACGTTCTTAAAGTGCCTGAATATGATTTGGGAGAAAGGGTAAGAGTTACCATAAAAAACTATCTGACACCTAATTCTACATGACTTCTCAGAGAGCTATTTTGTGGAAGTTATCCCTTTCGCTGACTTCATTCCATTTTTGTTAAATTAGTTCCGAAATCTTAGTGCTGGAAGCTAAATGCTGTGCAGTGCTGCACTTCTCCTCTATGTCTAATTAGTTGGTGAATTTGTCTGTGTTCACATTTCGTCAGACATGAAACTATTGCAAAATTGTTGCCTGGCCTTTCAGTTACCACCAAAATAATATAGGATAAAAGCTTGTATGGGAATAGAAGAAAGAACTTCGAAGAAATCGCAATTAACCATTAACAGTTTCAACATTGTTTTAATAATATCAAAAATCTTATAACGAAAAGACATGGCATTCTGCTTATGATGCATAGAAAGTTGCCGTCAAAGCACTGTCTATTTAAATCCAAAACGCTAGTAATCTTCTAAATTTAGAAATTTGACAAAAAGTAAAAAATAAAACATTTTTACTGATCGACTTCATATAAACCCTCTCCGACCTACGTCTGTATACATAACTCAATTAATAATCGATCTATTAAAAGGACATGTGTCACTTGAAGCACAACTTCTGAAACAAACCGTTCGAGCGCATCTATTCACTTCAAAAATTTCCTTTACACCTTTGTTAATTCTAAATTTAAAAAAAAAAACACTACAAAAATACAAAAGTCGAATTTTTCGAAATGCTCTCAAGTGATCGGAAAAATCGAAGAAAAAACTCACTTCCCCTGAGTCAATACGAATTTTAATTAAAATATCAAGTCGCGTGTGTGCAGGTGTGCAGTTGGGCGGCTATGTTCGTTTAGTCACACTTCCTATTTTTAAATAACGACACCGACACCGTGTCGGGTGCATTCTTTCGAATGCAGCAACCAAAAACAAACAGTTTTTTTCAATTTCATTTTGGTCGTTTGAATACCTGTGGACTATTTGTAAAGTACAAGTGCCATTTAAAATTAAGTCTTTGACGCTGTAAACATTTCTGAACACGTAATGTGGTCATTAGGTGCGCTGACAAATGATTTATTTTTATAGATTTTTTTTTCTCTATCATTTGGTATAATTAACGTGATGAGAAGTGCTCCTTGCCCTTGAAGAATGACTATTTTATTAATATTTGTCACATTTGCCATAAATCTAATTTTGTTTAAAAATATTCGAGGATTTACTCTTTAAGCAACATCAAAGCAGAAGAATCAACTCAGCCAAATTAGAGTAAAAAATATCACTATGATAGAGTCTTATATAGTCAATGATTGAGGCCAAAACTGGAAAACTTTTTAAAGGTATCACCATTAGAGAAACCATATTAGAGCTGCGGGCGTACCAAATTTTTACCTGGCTATCATGGTTATTAATATAATTTGGGAATAGGACATCGGCGCCATCTTAGGGTTGGTACTCTCAAATTACGTACTGTATAAATCCATAGATTCAGAAACACCTTAAGGCTACTCAGAAATGACAGATATGGATGGCTGTGGCTCAAGTGGTAGTGGACTGGCTTCCAAATCGGAAGGTTCGGTGTTCGCGTCGAAAGACATTCTTTTTTTCAGGCAACTAAATTCACGAAAGATGAGTGGTTGCCTAGAATACAACAACAAGTCGAATCAGACTAATAATTTAGTCTGCTCATTAAATATTGGATGCCTCCAATGGAGCGAAATAACCACTGAGCCTAAACATCTTTCCCTCTCCCACTCTATCCAATTTTCAATAAAAAACTTAACACGTGCTCCGGCATTTTAAGAGTACTAATACCCTTTTCAGTGTTAAATTCTTTAAAAAAAAAAATTACTTGCAATGCGCCCCGTAGGACCATCATCGGCCAATGAATGCCGCCTCGCTAAAAAAAAAACCAAATGATGTCTCTGCTTGTGACCGCAAATTACACCTACAGCACTACATATTTACTTAAGGTGGCGCATTGTAGTCTTTAGCTAACTACCTCCAGTTGCGCACTGCATGCCGGTCGATGTCACCTTCTACTTATGCCCACCACCTAAGATGAGCTCTTGGTTTACTGCGTTGTCCCTCAGAGGCGCATTCGAAGACTTTTCGGACCGGATCATTGGTATCTATCAGCTCTAAATGACCCAGCCATCTTAGCCGTTGGACCTTCACTCTTCTGGCTAAGTCGATGTCGCTGATACAACCCGTTGTATCTCCTCCTTCACTCACCGTCTATGCAGACGGGACCGAAAATCACCCGAAGAATTTTTCTCTCAAAGTAGCCAAGAGAACCCTCTTTCATTTTTTATAAAGTCCATGCCTCTGCGCCATAGAACAGGACTGGAATTATTAAGGTCTTATATAGGGTCACTTTTGTTGTTTGAGAGAGGGCTTTGCTGCTCAATTGTCTTCTTAGCCCAAAGTACTCGTAGCAACGATTGACAAGAGTTGTTCTCCGTTTGATCTCAGGGCTGGTGTCGTTATTTGAATTGATAGTGAAGCCTAGGTAGACAAGGCCCTTAACTACCTACTCATAACTTATATTTGCCGAGATGTCCGAAACGTCGGTGTTGGGTGTCCTTTCTTGTTGACAGCATACACCTGCTCTCACTGACCGTTAAAGCCATCTTCGCCGCTTCCGCCGTAATACTCGCGAAGGCACCATTGACATCACGCTGCTTTCTTCCGATTATGTCAATATCATCGGTGTATATGAGTAATTGGACTCGCTTTCGAGAGATTCTGCCCCTTGTGTTGACGCGTAAATTTTGCCTTATTCTTTCGAGAATGATGTTAAAGAAATCGCAGGACAACGCATCAATTTGACTTCTTTACGAACCTTGATGGAGCAGCGTGCATACTCCATCACAAACGGACGAGTTTGGTAGGGATGCCGAAACTAGACATTACTCCGTATAGCTTATCTCTATAGATGCTGTCATACGCGGCCTTAAAATCAATGAATAGCTGGTTCATATCATGTTTTTCCCAAGATCTGCCGTAGCGTGAATATTTGGTCAATGGTCAATATTTGGACTTTCCTGGCCTAAACTCACACTGTTATGGACCAATCAGGTTGTTGGTAGACTGCTTCAGGCGTTCCCACAATACGTCATACAGGATCTTGTAGACGATGTTAAGAAGACTGATGCCTCTGTAGATAGCGCACTTCAGAGGATCGAACTGAGATTCCATTCATCGAGCATATTTTCGTGTGACCATATTTTGTAGAGGAGTTGGTGTATGCTCCTTACCAAGTCATTTCCTGCCGTTTTGAAGGCCGTCCGCTCCAGCAGCCTTGTTGGACTTAGCTTATAAATGACTATTTTCACTTCATCCGTGTCGGGTGAATGGGATTATTGTGTTGTTGAAATATTCGTTCTGCCTGACAGCGGTATTTGGTTCGTCATCGCCGTTATATAGTCTACAGAAATGCACTTTCCAAATCGCATCGACTGCGACTCTACTACTATGTTCCCTTGTTCGTCTATACAGACTTCGGTTCGGGGTTTGTGTCCGTGGAGTAGCATATCTCGATTACCTCGACAGCGCGCTTCTCATCCACGAAACAGCAATGGAGAACCGCTCGCGGCAGTAAATAATTAGTAACAGCGGAATGGCAGACTCCGCTTCCGGAATCATTTCTCCAGCTTAAGGCATACGCACAATGAAAACAATGTTAAAACCGACGGACCGATAATTGGTAGCTGACTTCAAGGCCACAATAAACGCTCTTCAAAACGTTCGGACAAACTAGTCAGCGATGCACAAGCTATCATGTCACTCGAAGAACTTTGCGTTCTAAAGGCTTACAATATCTTCATCCGCCATCATTAACGTCCACGATTCTGCCCCATTGAGCGGGATCCGGATAATGAGGGTCTCACTTGTGTTTGGAGTCTGTTTAGTCTTAACAAGAAAGAAAGCGTAACTCTTCATTTTATTTCTGAAGAGGAAGTAAACAGAATCCCTACTACTATTAGCTACTATCTTAAAGTAACAACACAACGAAGACGACTCACTAGTTTTTGGATAAGATTAATGATGGTGAATAGGATGCTTATTGGGGTAAATTTCCATTGCAACAGTGCATGTTGGTCGGCTTTCTGCTTAACGCTCTCCCAGCTCTAACGTTTAAGCATAGGCATATGCTAATGATGTATCTCTTTTGTCTGTTGCATCACGACTGGCGGCTGTTTCCTCTAACGCATAGGATGCTCTAGACGTGATCGACTAGAAATGGGCTTTCATTCAATCTCCTTAAAACTGAGGTTGTTCTCACTTCTAGACGGAAGAGCTGTCTTGGAGACTTAACCTAAAGGCAAAACCATCCGTTTCTCTAACGATGCTAAGTAATTAGGTTTCATCCCGGGTAATGAGCTCCTTTGGACTAAACACGTCGCGTTAAAAACCTCCAAAGCACTCCCAGTTTACCGCCAGTAAAAAAGAGCTTTCGGCGAGTCAACGGGCTTGTCACCGAAGTAGGTCTTTTGATAGATCTACGATATGACCAAATTTATAGTAGACGTCGATTGTTGGATGGAACAAGCTTTCACGTCACCGTTGCTTTAACCAATATCCAAAGACCGGTCTGACTCATCTGGTTTCTCTGGCTCTGCTCTAGACGCGCTGCAGAATCTCCCACCACTTGATATTCATATCTTGGACTGCTTTATGAGTCAAGTCTTACAGGTATGCTGTCTGATACACTCCCACCAGAACGCCTATTACTGGGAAGATCTGGAAAAGGTTTCCCTGTGCCCAGGAATAGTTACGGCCAGAATCTGAGCTAGAAAAGAAATGTATTCACGTCTTCATGGATGACTTGGGATTTAGGATACAGTGTTGAAGCCATTTTCACTCCTCGTTAGGAAAGCGCGTATCTTTCAAGTGGAGATATAGAGGATTCTGGTAGTAATGAACTACCTCCACAGGCCTTAATGCCTTCTTGAATCCTCTCATCATTTCTGAGTTAGTTCGAAAATGCAAAGATTCTCCGAACGGAGTTGGAAGGTTGAATTCCCTGATACTTGCCTGGGTCCTAGGGTGCAACAGAAATGCGCAAAATAAATGAAACGATGAACTTGCTAGACTAGACTCAGAGGAAAGATTCTGCGCAGAAGAACCTGCGCTCCTTCAACGAGCTATCGTTGACAGTTGGCCTTCGTGTATGCATAACTGCAGATGGAATGATTCTCTTTGATGCGGGCGAACCAAACAAATGATTTTTAACGTCTCTAAGAGATCAGCGACTACTAACTAGCAAAAGGACGTGGTTACTTATCACCCAAGTGTAGCTGTGATGTGAAAGTGATGACGACAAGGAGTACACTGCCTTAGTTCTTTGTCTCAATGCTATGCTCCAACAGAAAAAAGCTAAAGTATAAGCAGTTCCAACCACCCTAAAACTAACCTAGAACTAGTTAAAGCTGGACGGGAAGTGAATGATTTGACGGCTTTCAAGTTTATATGTATTTCTAGTCTAGGAACCTTCAAAAAAAACTGATAACTCAATTCATTGAATCGCATCCAAGCATGATACGAGTACATTTGACTCTGAATATGAACTACTTAACTGCTTCCGTACTTAATCGTACTTCAAACTCACGTCTGGGCACCCATGCGAACATTTTACGTCTGTCGGTCGACTACGAGTAAAAGTCCGATTCGAAATTCTTATCAGTGCCAGCCGAATCATTTGGCCTCTGATTAAATTATGTGTGATTTATGTCGGAGTCATCATAATTGGCGGTGATTAGGGTCCGTGACCTTGCCATCTTTGTATCAACTGACAGACTTGTCTGTCGTAGTTACATCATCTTTTTTTTTCTGGAAAATTCCTCTCCGACACCAAATCTAATTCAATTTCCGAATTTCAATTTTTTTTCAGCTAATTGAGAATGGCTTCGTTGTCATTGAAGGCTTTCTCACACCAGAAGAAACGGAGGAGCTGTTCAAGGCCGGACGGGCTCTGTGTATGGAGGCCCCACTAGAGAATAGGAAAATTTTTACCACAACTAATTCTGAAAATCGACAGGCGAAAGATAATTACTTCATTGAGTCGGGTGACAAGGTTCGATATTTCTTCGAGGAAGGCGCTATTGGAGAGAAAGGCGAACTTTTGGTTGACCCTATGTGTGCATTGAATAAGGTAAGTTTATCAGTTAATATTTTAAAAACGTCTTTTTAATACTTGTTGGAGGTGTGGATGAATTCTTTGTGCATATTTGAGACTCTAGACGCAGTTATAAAGTTAAAAATCTTATTTTGAGTGAATATCGACGAGGTAGTCAGGGTCAATTTCTTTTTGAAGCAAAAGAGTACTGGGCATCTTAAAACTCTAAGTAGAGTTCGTCCAAAAAAATTAGAGTTGGTATTAATTCAGAAAACGCTGGCTACTACGAAACATATAAGCACCCGGTGCCTGCTTTCTTTGAGGTTCGTTTGTAATTTTGGTTTTCATGGTTTTGCTATGATGTTTAGCAGTTATATCAACTGCTAAACGGCGCTTACAGAGTCTATCCGGAGTATAATGTCAAAATTGTGCTCGAGGTCTTCAATGCTTAAATCGATAAGGAAAATAACTTCTGCAGATTAATTGGAAAAGAGGCTACGAGGCGATAACATATACCAGTTGGCGGCCACTAGATTTTGCATTGTTAAGTAGCAGTTGGCTTCCAAGGCTAACAATTCATATAGCAACCTGGCGCTCTCCAAATAGTCGAAACGTCAACCTAATCGACTACATGCTAATTTGTGCGGAACACACATCTAGCAAACTCGACTCTGCCTACTTCCATGTTGCAGACAAATTCAGAGCTCGGCTACTCAGGGAGCGAAAGCTACAAGCCGCCTAGAAAAAGAAATTCAACTTTTAAAACCTTAGCACGACTAAAGCAGCTAGCGCTGAGCGAGATCACCGTAGGCATCCAACCACTACCGAAAAAGGGTCCTTGGTATGGTGATGGGTGCATATGATAGGCAGTTCAAACCAAAAGGATCGAAGGAAGACTATCGAACCAGAAGATGGGAAGAAAATGGGGTGCTGCATAAAAATAAAAGGGCCTATGCAACCCCCAAATTTATGGATATCGATGTGCCAGCGATAACAAAAAATTCCAGGATACATTTTAGGAACGCTAAGCAACTGGCAGCTGGCTCCAAGTCCGGAACGTAATGTCTTCAATACAGTGAAGAAAACCTAATCAACAAGAGTGAAGCGCAGGGAATAGTAAATGTATTTAAGCAGAACTTTCAGCAGCTTCTAGTCAATGAAGGAGGCTTCCTCGCGCCTCCATAAAAAAGCTAAGGAAAAACAAGGCCCGCTGCTTAAATAATTTACCAGCAGAGCCTTTCAAAGATGGAGGTGATGTTTTGGTAGTTCTCATACGGCAAATCATCAACCAAGTATGGCTGGATACAAGCATGTTCAATGTCCGCATTATCAGTTCTACTTAACCCATATTCAAGAAAGATGATCCTAGGTTTTGCAAGAACTATCGAGGCATAACCATTCTTAATGTCGTTTATAAGATTTTATCCAACACAATCCGCATCAAGATTGGATTCGCGTCCATGCCCCTACGTAGGATAATGACGACGCCACCAAAGAATGCTTCTACGAGCTCCTCGACAAGATATACCATATGAGCAATGCATATTGTTAAAATCATACTTTAGCGCCAGAATAGGAAACAAACACATTTTTAGTAGGACAGTTGGTAAGCATCGCCTACGCGACACCATGTCTGGCACCGGACTTAGGCGTATTGACTTTGCGGGAGGACAAAATATCACTATAGCAAGCACACATCTCAGTATATAATACTAAAGGGGGCATTGCGGTCTCCAGATCATGAAACGATAAATCAAATTGATCGCATTGCGATAAGCAAAAGGTCTGCTACCAGTATTCTGCACTTCTGAACCTTCTCGTCAGCCAACGCTGACAGAAGAGTGCATGCCTGATGAATGGAATCTCAGCATTGTGTGCCCGATCGCCAATAGGTATTAGTATTTTCAACAGCGGATATAAGTCCTTATCTGCCATATTGCGTGAAAGTCTAAAACCCTCTTTCAACAACCTGATTGACCCCTATCAGTGCGGTTTCAGACCAGGAAAGTCTACAATCGACCAAATCTTCACACTCCGGCAGATCCTGGTAAAAACTCAAGAAGTCCAAATCGAAACCCACCAATTTTTCCATCGATTTTAAGGCCGCATATAACAGCATTTATTGAGACGAGCTATATAGGCCATGTCTAGAATAATTGCGCGGAACCCACAAGTCAATACGGGAGGCACAATCTTTCAGAAATCTCTGCAACTACTAGCGTACGAAGATGATATTGACATAATTGAGAGGACTCAACGAGCAGTGCGTTCGCTAGTGTTGAAACGGAAGCTGCAATAATCGATTTAATGGTAAATAAGGGCAAAACCAAATATATGCTGTCATCAAGAAGGAACACGCACCATCTATGGATTGTACAGAATGTCACAACCAACATCTAGAATTTCGAGGTCTCTAGTAAGACTCTCTACTCTACTTTGACTCTGTCAACAACACCTCTGAGGAAATAAAACGAAAAATCAGTCTTGCAAATTGTGATCATTCCAGTCCTACTTTATGGCACTGAAGCATCGACCCTATCAAAAGCGAATAAAGATATCCTCAGCCTTTTCAAGAGAAGAATTCTTCGAAGAATATTCGGTCCCGTTTGCGTTGACGCGTTTTGGAAGAGAACGACTAACTATACGACCGAGTACAGCGATATCGACCTAGTCAGAAGTCTGTGCATCAGTCGCCTGACATAGCTAGTACATATAGACCAAATGGATTCCAATACTCCGGCCCGCAGAGTCCTTAAATCTAACCCGAAAAGAAAACACAGTAGAGCAAGCTCCTACCTTAGTTTGCGCGCACAAGTGGAAGCCGACTCGTTGTGCGCAACTTGAGACAGTTAGCTAAAGACCGGACTGGAGAGGCTTGTTAGTTAAGGTCGAGGTACATCTCGAACTGTAGGCCCCGTAAGTAAGTAAGTAAGTAAATAAGTATCCAACACATTATTTGAACGTCTCAAGCCCTACTACAACACACTTATCGATACTTACTAGTGTGGCTTCCGTCCCGGCAGATCGACGAACTACAAAATGTATGCTCTTAGGAAAATCCTGGAGAAGATCAAGGAACTTCAAGTCGAAACTCACCACTCTAGAAGGTGATACCTGGATTCGGGATTCTGAATTAAGCTGTACCGCGTGACGCTGGAAAACACGCAGCGCAATGTGTAAACGTGTACCGGGTTGCGGCAAGAACTGCACTTCCATGTGATTTCTTTAATTTAGCGCTGGAACAGATAAGGCCCAGGGCAGGTGTTGTTAACACGAAAGGCACTATCTTCAAAAAATCTGTTCGGCTGCTGGGATATGCAAACGACGGCGACATCAATAAGGATTTATGGTAATTGACAGTCGAAACGAATTGGCTTTGAAGCAAATGAGGGCGAAAACAAATAACATATATGCTGTCAACTAAACAAAGAAGCAACTATCCACTGTCTACGATAAAAGGTCACTATTGACAATAGTAACTTCAAAGAGGGTAAGGAGTTTACCTACTACAGAGTTTGATATATTGTATACTGGCACCGTAGTGGAGATTCTTAGAATGTAATATAACCCACCAGATGAGCAGATGAGTCATACCTCTACTTTACGGCCTCGACAGAAGCTTTGTGGAGCACACAATAGAAGAAGAACAGCCCATTTTCCTTATTCTTGCTCTCCTTGTATGAAAAGATTTTCTACTTTTTAGTGTCAATTCCAGAGTGTTAATATGTGAATGTGAAAACATGGCAGCACCTCCTGCCTTTTCCTGAATTGCCCCGAGATCCAGCAGAACGCACGCCATTAGCTTGCATGGATTGAAAAGTTCCCCGAAGGTATCTTCATTTTCGGTTAAATGGGGGTGTTCCGAAAGCAGCTCTTGCATATGAAAAAAATGACCGCTTGTTGTGATATGGAGGTGATGCCGACGAGTCGATTACAGTCAATAGAGACTGCTATCGCTCATGTTAACCAATTGTTGTTTTTGGTATAAATTACTGGAAGGCCGGGAGTAGCCTTCAATAAGACGGTACCACTTGCTATACTCGTACAACTTATTGAAGACAAAGTATTTATCGCCAGGAATAGGCATAAGTATCAATTGGTCGGTTGTGAACTTTCCGGGCCTAAAACCACACTGATAGCATTCAATCAGATTGTTGATAAATAGTTTCAGGCGTTCATACAGAACAGCATATACTATAAGATGTTAGGCAGACTAATGTCTCTATTATTATTGGCCCAATAAATAGGGTTTACTTTCTTGTGGATTGTGCCAACTGTGATAAAGTTCCATTCTTTAGCCATACTTTCTGCTGACTAGATATTGCAAATAAGTTGGTGCATGAGTAGAGATCAGAGTCATCTCCCGCTCACTTAAATAGCTCGGCAGGTAGACCTTCCAGTCTAGCAACGTTGTTATGCTTAAACTTTCACATTGATATTCTCACTACATTTTGGTCGGGTAGACCGATCTCTTTATTTCCACCAGCCAGGTTGAATGGTCCATTCTGTCTGGCAGGGGAACTTGGCTTAGCAGTTTGCAGAAATCTTTCTTCCATATCGTCAGTACCAAGTGTGTTTCTAAGCTTCCTTGTTCGGGTCTTGTTGCCATAACACGATCTTTTTACTATTTAGTAATACTTGCGAACATTGTTCCTGGATTAGCATCTCTCAATTTCCTCGACCGCACGCTTCTCGTGCTTCTTTTTTATCTTCCTCCGGAGAACTCGATATTCTTCCGCCTTCTTTGCAGGCCGAGTTGTTGCAAACGTGTGTTCGTCTGCGTTATTCATCAAACCATCGGTTTGTGGATGAAACCCAGCACATCAATGGCGGTGTGTCCGATGGCCTCTTGACCTCGATGCCACTGGTCTTCAGCACTTGATATTGGTTGCGTAGGTCATGTAGAAAGGTTGATGGACACGCGATCTGCAAAATGTCTAGCGATTTGTTCCGATTGCAGCACAGTATTTCTTCGATGTTATATTTTCTGAGATAGTCGCAGACGTACCTGGGCGATTTTTGGACGATCAGATGACCGCCGTGTCTTTTTGCGGATATAAGTGGGAGAACCTTGTGCTAGTTATAGTAATTTCCAGCCTAGCAGACCTTAGTCAATTAGCTGCAATCCGTTTCCAGGTATGGTTTCGTACTTCCCGACTGTATTGTCGAAAATATCCTTCCTTCCTATTTTGGCGTTAAAATCACCTAAGTCGATTTTCAGACACTGTTTGTAAGTTTTGTCGGGCAGCCCGTAGAAACATTCTTTGGTAGCGCTGCTTTTTTTTTCTGTGGAGGCATGGGACCTCAATGTGATACGTATTGTTATAAGACGTTCGCTTACGTATCGAAAGCTCAAGACTTCTTGCCTAAGTCTGCCGCTGACAACAAATCCGCACCCACATAGACGCTGTTTGTTTTCTCTGTACTAACTGCCGTAGTATATGTCATAGTTTTCCATCTTCTTTTGACCGGGCTATATTACCGGTCTTCCTGAATGGCGGCGATATCTGCTTCATAGCAGTGGTGGACCTCTGCTGGTTCTCCCATATGCAGATTCGAATATGGTTGTCTTATTTTTCTTCGGAGGCTTTTGGTTGCTTCGTAGCAGTGAGATTTTTATTTGGCCAGGCAGTTAGATTCCAAGCACAACATCAAATATGAAGGGCCAATGACCCAATAGGTGGGAGACGGGTAATATCCCTGAGACGGTTACCCACTTCGGGGGTATGAGACCTGGCATTGACCCATCTTGGGTTCATCCAACACGTCCAACATCACGTCCAGTTGGACGAGACGAGTATCCAGTGACTACTACGAAGTGGTACTCGTAAAGCATGCGCAATTGATGTATAGTCATAGTTGCAGCAGTGGGCCTCGTCATTTTATCGCCCATCGGTGAGTAATCGTACATATCGCTTCGCTAATGGTATCAAGAATATTCCAATCCGTAATAAAAATCAGCTGTAACTCACTTGGCTCTACCATATTTTACCCCTACAACAAAAGGCCTGTCGCTTGTCCTTACTATTTTTATTAACCTTTTTCCAAACGAAGGAACTAAATTCTCCTTGGATTACATGTTTTGTTGCATCTTGGATCACTATCACTGATCAGCTGCACATTTTCCTCCTTCGAGTGCTGCTACTACTGAAAAGCTGAACTTTCTTAACGGTATTAAAAAAATAATTTTGTTTTTTTTTTAAATCACTTCCAGGTCGGTCATGCCCTTCACGTTCATAATGATACCTTTAAGAAGATCACCTTTAGCAATCGGGTCAAAGAAATTTGCTGGCAATTGAACTATAGACAACCGGCAGTATGTCAGAGTATGTACATTTACAAGCATCCCGGCATTGGAGGTGAAGGTAAGGAAAAACAAACCACCAATCCTCATCCCCAATTTTAACATTTAAAACCATTTTCAGTGATCCCACATCAAGATGCCTGGTACTTGCATACAGAACCAAGCACAGCAATTGGGTTTTGGATTGCCCTAGAAGATACAACTCTACAAAATGGCTGCTTGCAATTTATTAAGGGCTCCCACAAAGGTGGCATTCACAGGCGGTTTACAAGGAATCCTGATAAGTCATCGGATGAACTCCTTGTCTACGATAAGCCTGCACCAATTTATCCAACATCAAACTTCACTCCAATACCAGTTAGCAAAGGTAAAACACTATTTTTAGTTTGAGTGTAGAATAAAATTTACCTTCTTGTTCTTTTGAAGGAACTTGTATTATAATCCATGGACAAGTTGTGCATAAAAGCGATCACAATCGCTCTATTAAGAGCCGTCACGCATATACCTTCCACGTAATTGAGACTGAAGATACCAAATATTCCGAAGACAACTGGCTACAACCTCCTGAAAATGAACCTTTTCCTGTGCTGTATACGAGAACTGATTAATGACCAGGCTAGGCCCATGGTGTGGAAACTAACATTGCCCCCGCAATTAAGATGTATTAATAAATCATGTATTTGCTCTTTTTTTAAACAGACTTTGAATAGTGTTTTTCTTGAAATATTTTAAACTTTCATTCGGTGTTTTAATGGTGCGATTTAAACTGACTGAATTAAGTTCCGAAGCCATGAAACCCTTAATGGTGCAGGTCAGGCTCCGACTGGATAAAATAACATGTGCGAACGGAATTACCAAAGCCCTTGCAGGTTCTGAAAAATTTTCCTCTGAAAGATCCCCATCCACTCTAAGCGGAACTACTGGAAAGCAATTCAGTATATGGACCGAATTTAGAGAACCTCCGGAGTCTTTCAATGACTTCGAAATCATCCCAGAATTGAAATTTTCGTTTGAACAGCAGGCATAAAACAATGCAATCAGGGAGCCAGTAAGGAAGTATACAAGAAACACTTTCAATTACTACAGTAAGTAGTAATTCCAGGATACGTCGGTCTTCACCGCGGTGCAAAATTAAATACTGGGTACTTAACACCGCTCGGGCGACGATTGGGCGAGTTACCAATGGCTGGTTACCGCATAGATCAGGCCAGTGCCGCAAAACATTCAAGTTAACGTCCGTTTGTTCGTTTTTAATACCGTCTGCAAACTTATGAGGCCATATATTAACATGCCCTTATATTGTGGGTGGCCGTGGCTCAAGTGGTAGTGTGTTGGCTTCCCAATCGGAAGGTTCGGGGTTCAATACCAGCCATGACCGAAAGACTTTTTTTCAGGCAACTAAAATCTTGTGAGATGAATGGTTGCCTTAATACAACATCAAGTCCAATTTACACTAATAATTTAGTCTCCCTATTAAATGTTGGATGCCACCCATGTAGCGAAATAACCACTGAGCCCAAAAATTTTTCTCTCTCTCTCTCTTAAACTTAAACGTTCTCCGGCATTTTAAGAATAGTAATACCCTCTTGAGTGTTAAGTACTTTTTAAAAAAAAATAAAAAATGCAAACACAAATGTCAAGGTCGAGCCAAGGCTCAATGTTGGATAAAGGATTGGCAGAAGAACTCCACAAATGGAACCAACGATGTTGTCTGATGATCTCCTTCCAGAGCTATGTCCCTCATCGGATGAAGAGTATCAAATCGAAAGAAAGGCGTGGTACGACTCGAACTGTAAGGAGGCTGTCAGGATTAGAGAAATATTTTTGTCGGTCCTACAAATCCAACCCGAAATAGTGGAACGTCTTTCTTAAGCGTGTGGAATTTCAATACTACCAAAAACTGAGACAAGAGATACTAGAATGTCCCAAAGTTAGTAAAAAACAGTGTTGTCAAAAACATCACAAATTCTGTCTAGACCAGCTCACAGCTCTTTGAGCAAAGCAAATTTGCTTGCTACTTACTTTGTGGCCAGCTCAGCACTTCCAGGGTTGCGTCGAATCTTCAGTGGGACGAATTCAGTTTTGAAATCGTACACAAATGCGCTAGTCCAGATGGTATATCTCCCTTTCTTGTGAAGATGTGTATATCGACGTTGGCAATGCCACTGCGTAAGCTTTTTCATCAATCCTACTTTTAAGGACTTTTTCTTCTTTTGTCTCCTCCTACAGATCCATTGCACTTGCGTCTGTTCTTTCCGAGATCATCGGAATGTTGATGAACCGTCAACCTTTCCTTCCTCCCTAAATTTCCTTCGCACACGCTGTATGCAAACGTTTTAAGGATAAGCAAAATCCTTTGAGTGGGCCCCGACTACACAAAAAAAAATTTACTTTGACATATTCAAAGCCCAGGTCTGCGGAACTAAAATTTGATCAACTGCAACATTCATAACCTTGTAGGGGGATTTAACCAGACGGATTGAAGGCCAATTGCAAGGTTAACTCACTGGCAGTGTATAACATGTATACATATATAAAAATACCACTGTTGACGAGCCATGCTATTCCAAAAAGGCAAATGAGGTTCGGTACTACCCTTGGAGTGAACAATTCGCGAAGCCCCTAAACTGCTATCTATAGCTGATCTAATGGCTATCCAAGAAGTGCGATGGAGTGGATCGAATAGATCAACCAAAGGAGAAGGATGAAAAACTGTGACATATACTACGGTGATTATTAGGAAGGTAGAATGCTTATCAGGAAGATTAGCAGCAGCTATTTGCACGCGAATTTATTATTAGGGGCAGACTTAGGCCATTTTTGTTTTGAGGTTAACGATAAAACATTTGCTCAATGTGCTTAGCATGATGTTAAAATCGTCTTAGTCAATTTTAGCTCAAAGCTTGGAAATAAGGACATTTTAGCACAGCTACTACATAAATAAAACCCACATGAAACCATAACCTACATCGGATTTGGGCTTGTCGACTCCGCTTCACGGTGAAATATCATCGTAGTAAGCCGGCGGTTCCCAGTTTCAGTTTCAGTTATGAATGCATTTTATTTTCTAAATCATTAACTCTTACATACTAACAGAAAATGCTTAAATGCTAGCTTAAAATTACTTAACAGACTTATACTAACTTACTGACCCCACACAGGCACTCTAAGCTACTCTAAATTCTTATATGTATGTCTTTCAACTTTGTTAACGTTTCCCTATCGACATTTGTGAAAGGACCTTTTACCTAATCAACCTGCTCCAACCAGATTAATCACAATGCGACCGACGCAAGACGTGCCTCCAATATTGTAAATGTGCGAACATTCCGAGGGGCCGATATTGATTTCAACCGCTGCTTTTTTTTGACCACGGTATATACATAAGTGGATATCCCTAACGCCCAAAAAAAAAGAGTTGCTGAAAACACCCGTAATAGCAGGGAAAGACCATAGCCTATACCGATAAAGTATCCCTTAACCTGAGCCACCAGCATCTTGTCCTGAAACTCAGAGGCAAAGGTGTTATCAGAGACACTGCCTTTTTTTGACCCGACCACCACAGCGGAACCTTGGTTTGACGATGAATATCGGCTGGCTCATGTAGATAAACTGAAAGTATACACAGCAACTCTGCAAACGGGGACTAGAACGGCTTATGACCTCTATGAGCAAAGAAAATATTAGCACAGGCTTTTAAAAAGGAAAAATGAAGAACATAAGAAGCGTGAGATCGAGGAAATCAAGAGATGTTATAGCAGGAAAGACGTCTTGAAATTTTACCAAAAGTCGAAAAAAATCAAGCCAGAGCAAAAAAAATGAAAAGCCTGCAAGGACGAACAAGGGAATCTAGTAGTAGATTTGGAGTCAGTGCCATGGGTGTGGAATTACTATGTCAGCAGAATGGTAAACAGCTCGGCGGTGACTGTCAACATTCCTCTCTTAGTAGAATGCAGCATTCAACCAGGGAGATGATAGGCAAGAATTCCGAACAGCGAGATGGATGACTACCTTGGAGAAAATGTTTACGGAACAAGAAACTCAACGAGAGACGATATGGAATACTAAATTCATGCAAATCAGATGGTCTAGCCTTACTAAATACTATATTTATTGAGCAAGACCGGCAACTGATCCTCATTGCAACAGTATACATCAGATCCAGATATTGTAGGTTACCAGTAAAAAATCAAACCCGTTGATTTACTGCATTCAATTTAGCGAGTAGGTCTGCGAATGTTTAATGTCATTAATGAACGTAACGTTAGAGCTGTCATCGTTAAATCCATCCACTATAAAGGCAATTATCGCTGGCGATTACAAACTCCAAACATGTTTCATCTGTTCTGATGCGTTGACACTCCAGCTTCCGGTATACATACTCGTATATCCCGGTACGTTACTTGCCTTCCGAAGGTTTCAATAAGTTCTCTTTTGAGCTCTTGATAGACTACAACTCCAAAAGTGAAATTTTTGACTATTCCTTTAAGCAACTAACGTACACTAAGACACGTTTCTTTCTGCCCAAAACCACGTCTTGTAGTATACCATATTGCTCGAATTCTTAATACCATAATGGTCCTTGCCACTGAATGTGTTGAGCGCATTTTTGAGGTGCTCAAAGTTAACTTTAAGGTGCACGTGGTTCTCGGGGGATTGGGACTCGCCAACTTCCATCTCACGAATTTGTTGTTGTAGCAATAACACATCACGCCGCATGCGCAGAAGCTGGAGCTGCGCCTCCAACTGTTGTGCATCATCGGCAATCGCTGCAGTTAGTAGTTGGGCGACATTGTTTGATTGATGCTCGGCGGCATTGTGATTTATGGGTTGGAGAACTGGGGATGGCTGCTGTGTGACGCTGCTTGTTTGGTGTTGTTGGTGGAGGACTGCGGCTGGCTGTCCATTCAGTATTATTTTATTATCTACCTCATCGAATTGAAGACACAACTGCGCACTTGGCGGGAACATTACTCCAGCCAATGTCAGCGTCTCCGCCATCATTTGGCATTTCATACGTGAATTCGACATTATCCTTACCTTAATCGGCAAAATATTGGCTTATTACGAGTATTTGTCTTTATAAATTTTGAGCTAGCTATTCGTCCAGGGATGTTAAATAAAAACACTGCTTCTCTAATTCATTTCTCTCACACTGCTATTAAAAAATGCCCAAAGGAATTTATGCATCTCCAAATGGAATGGAAGAAGGAAGTTATTCTCTCATACATGGCAGACAATGTCAGTTACAATCAACAATCACCGACAAATGGCGTTAATGTGCATTACAAAATAAAAGGAAACCATAATTTTGTTGATTGTTTGCGCCGCTGTTTGCCTTATGGATTCTGAAAATGGTTGAAGAGAGAAAACCCAAAATGTCTTGCGACTACCATACGCCTAAGTTCCAAGGCCTAACAGCGTGAACATAGAACATATGGCTACCTACTTTCCAAATATCTATGACAAGGGGGCAATAATCCAATACAGCTCCTAAACGTAAAACTGTGATACGAAAGTTCGGTAAATGGAAAACGTATCATAGCGTTGAAAGCAAGTTCTTATTTTCAAAAAGTTATCGAATCTAGAGAACTGTAGACCTAGCAGTAGTGATCTTATTTGCGGTGCTAGCAGAGCTTTAGCCGAATGTTTATTAGAGTATAGCAAGCAAAGGTCAACATTATGCCCACCGCCCTATAAATATTTCTTACAAGTAGGTTTATGTGATCACAGGCTTTAAGATGTTTTTTTCAAATGTTTCAGAGAAAGAAATCTTCTGTCTACATAGATAAGTTAACATCAGGGTGTTCGTCAACAATCTCGATGTTCTTGCCTAGGGACTTTTTGGGATTGAGTAGAAGACCATTCGTGATTGCCCAGAGACTTATTGCCTTTAATTCCTCATTCAATTTACTAACATAATTCCCGATATGTGACCGCGAGGTCGAGAAGTATGTTTGGACATCATTCGCTTACAACAGAAGTGTATCGTAGTCTGCTTACAAACTTAGGGGAGGTCATTAATGTATAAAAAGAAGAGCAGAGGTCCAAATATGGAGCCTTGCGGAATGCCCTTACAAAGTCCCAGCAGGATAGGAACATTTCCATTGAAATCTTACGCTGAGGTAGTTCCGGATTATTTCAACGGCTCTCTTGTCTAATCCTAATCTAATCCTAGAGCTATGCTCTGCTCGATATGCAGATTGATATCGGTGTACGAGTATTCAATTTTGCGTGTTTTGATTTCTAAAGCCAGGAAGTGTGCTAATTGGATGAAAGTCGGAGCATTCCGAAGGTATTGACGTATTTGCAGTTGGTGTTATTTTCGTGAGTTTCCAAGGATTAAGAAAGCAAGATCTAACTAGGCAGCAGTTATAAGTATACGTAAGCGTATCAATCGCAAATGGAAGTATCATTCTGATGAATTTCAAAGATATTCCATCCAATCCTAAAGCAAAAGAAATTTTACGGATTTAATAGTGAAAATAACTTCTGTACTAGTTACCATTTTGAAAACAAACTTAGGACCCAGAAATGCTGCAAAACTGCAATATCCTCAGATTCCTCAAAAGGAAGAGTCCTATCTGGTATAGGTGTAGCAAAGTAATTATTTAATGAACTTGAGTCGATGTCTACATATGTACAATATATTGTCCGAAGACGACTTCATATTGACAATGGCGAGCTCACGCAATTTATTCCAGATAATAATACTCAGACCACGCGAAGTGTTTGCCAGAAATTGCTCTTGGGTCATTATTTAATAATTTTGTTCTTAATATTTTGATAAGACGTGGTAAAGTAAGGCACATCGGCCTCTAATTCATTATCAACACCGTAGGGGCATAAGCACAGTCAATAAGACATTTTTAATAGTGGTCAGAGATTTCAACAAACAAAAATTCTATGCCAACGGATATTGCATTTCTTTTTATGACATAACATTTAAAAGTGCACCTGTAAGAAATTGCAACCTCTCCTCCTCTAGTATGTCTATCACTGGGATGCATTTTAGAACCCCCAAGTTCACTACACATATCCTCATCCCCGCTATCAATATTCCTTATTGGTTTCAACCATCTTTGCGGAGTAGAGTTCGACTGATTTAAATTCGCTGGCACCTTACAATAAATCAGGTTTGCATCGGATAAATGTACTCTCTAGTTGACAGTATTTGGAAGCGAGAGGTAACTTGTTGCCAGTATGGATATTCTCTGGACCCAGAAGCGGGCTAAAATTTCAGCAACCAATATAGTTGTAACAATCTTTAAATAGTTTTATATCTACCTACACACATAGTAGACATCACAAGGAAGTAATGTAGTTTTCAAAACAACAATTGCTTCGAATTTCCTATGTTAACATAATCCGCTAGTTGATGAGGAATCACATACATACTCATACATATCTATTCAAAGATGCAAAAAACAAATTTAACAGATTAAAGAAATGTTGATTCGAAGAAGTCATTCGAGGAAAGAATGTTTTTGTTGGACACTTAAAGCATGAACAACGCTTGACCTTTTCATATGGATCACAAAGAGCTTATCAATAGAAGTTCTAAAGAAAAGAGGCTCGTATTGTACATACATACGTTCGTATGGACTATGAATATTAATATGCTTATGTTGTTAAAACTGGCCACCAAGTGGGAAGTCCACACAGAAATGTCACAATTAACGTGCGTCAATGATAACGTCAGGACAGTAAGAAATCGGGCTTGTTTGTTGACTTTGTGCTTTAAAGAAATGCTAACAGCAAAAGTGATTAGAGCATCATTGACGCGATGATGATCTAGTGAGCCAAACAAACGAGAATCTGTAGAGAACAAATTCAACACCTAATGCTTGTTTCTTGTTTATTTCAAGGCAAGCATTTTTTTTTTTTTTAAATTTGTGAATACTTACAGGCATCGTATACTCGTATCACAATTTTTAAGAATTCATGTATTCAAAATATAGTTATTATACAATAATTTTATTTAACTGAAAGATAATCATTTGTAAAATACTTGGTGATTCCCAGAAAAACTGATATTTTTGAAATTTTGTGTGAGTATTCTGTTTTAATGTTTACCTCATATTATTTTCGTGATGTTTCGTACACATACATACACCTGTTTTCTGTTACTGTGTGTCGAAAACAAAACGCCTCAAAATATCCATACAAGAACCATGGTTCTGGCTTCAGATGCGTAAGGTATTTCACACCAATATATGGTATGATGAGTAGTTAAAAAGACCGAGAACTTGTCTTTTGTGGCGAATCCACTCACACCATCAAATCGTGCGAAATATTCAGAAAATCTTATAGCACCTACACTGAGTCGACTTATACCGCGAGCATCGAACTTGCCGAGTTGTAGAGGTTGAGTAGGGTCAATGAATCTCGAGAAATTCCCCAGACGAGTCCTAAAACCAACGGATGTACCCCCTCCCACCCAACCACTCCTTTTCCACTGGGCTGGATCAAGGTGTCATAGAACCCGTGCCGAATACCAACCTGGCTGAAAGCTCAGCATCTCCAAAAATAGCTCAGTCGCGAACGAAGTACCCGGATACCTTGCGACCTCCGGATTAGCTGCCTTATCTGTATACGGCGGATCTCTATACAGATGGACCACCCTTTCTCCGCTACTCGTGGAACCACATTATGGAAAACCCATTAAATAAAACAAAACCCCAGGCCGGTACTCCTTTAATACAGGGCTGTAGAACGGTGACTGCACCGACTACCGGCAAGGCTTCTGCATTGTCGCTGCTACCAAAACTCCTCTCTCAAATAAGGAATCTGGAGTTCAGCCGCATCGGCAAGCTCCATCTAAGGCGCTCTACCTAAGACGACGAAATGCTTCACGTATCATCATAAAGAGCAAGATTGAGTGGGTTAACAACATCCTAAAACACGGATTACCCACTGTTTCCACTGCTCCCAAAGCACCTAAAGACTCCTCCAAATGCCAGAGATCGTCGAAGGAAACCGTGCCGGTTCCCAAGAGGCCCCAAACTCACAGCACCAAAACCCGTGAGCCATCCAACAGCACATATCTGAGGTCTTTCAGCAAAGTCCTAAAGGACGCAATAATAATCGCGGTAATCGATAGGAACGATACCGAAGGTTCTATTACACTTAAACGGTGGCAGCTGGTCAAGCTGAAGCTTTCGAGCAACTTCTTGGCCAGCATGAAAGAAAATCCCGGACCACCTCCCATCACAAGCGACGCTGGCTGGCAGCAAGGCCACGTCAAGGTCATCGCATGTGCCAATCAGAGATCTCTCGATCTCGTCACTAAGGCCATAGGTGGTTTAGGAGAAATTTGGCCAGGTGCAAAATTCGAGGTCGTGTCTAGCAGACCTCGAACTCGTACCTGGATCCCAGCCGAACCCTCCTCCCCAGAAAGCATTCTGGAAATCATCAGGCTCAGTAGCCCGACCCTTCCGACTCATGACAGGAGGAACTCAGGGGCTCTTATAGATGCGCGTTGATCGTGATCAATAAGCGGTCCCTCAACCCTCTAGCGCAGGCAAAAGGCATGATTCGCTTTGGATTCGAGTCTATACATCTAAGAGTCTACAAAAAGGATAAGCAACCTCCTCCTCCTTTCACGGAGACACCACCAAACACAACCTCAGATCCTGGAGCGTCGGTATCCTTTCCAGGAATGGATAGCGACGACTCCAATCTATCCGAGGTGACAATCAAGCCGTCGGTCTCCCCTTCTGACACCCCGTCGGAAATGGAAACCGATGATGAAGCAAAACAGAGAAAGAAGACGAGCTGTTGGACACATCTTCAGAATCGGAGGATTTCAACAGCACCGTGGTGGAGGCCACTCTGGAAAACTGTAGCAATGATACGGTTTCTCCAGATTAATCCCCATCACTCAAAAAAGGCTTCGGCCGCTCTCATTCTGCGTCTTTCAAAACCGCAGAAGATATTATCCTAATCCAGGAACCATGGATTGTAGACGGCGTGGTTCGTGGACTTAGGTCACTCGTATACGCACCGCTCTATACAAGAGACAAAGGTAAGATCAGAACTTGTATATTAGTGAAACGTAGCCTAAATGCATTTTTAATTCCTAATACCATCGACCCCGACTTAACCGTTGCCAGACTGGCAGTCATCGGTTTACCTTGACCACGATCAGGTGAAACCTCTCCCTGGTGATAAGCTAGAAAGGGTGGAAAGGAAGCTGGAAGGCAAAAAACTGGCCTCATCATCGAATGCGACGCTAACGCTCATCATACGGTGTGGGGCAGTACCGACATTAAAGATAGAGGTGAGTCACTTTTTGACTATATTTTAGGTACTAACCTCTTTATTTGCAACATCGGCAATGAGTACAGCGCACTTTTATAACTAGAAACCGACAGGAAGTGCTAAATATCACTCTTGTCTCCGACAGCATCCCTCAAATACTAACGAACTGGATGGTAGCGTCTGAACACTCTTTTTCTGACCACAGATACATCCAAGTGATACATCTTGAGTGATGGGTGGACCCAGCCAACCCGCATTCCGGAACTACCGGAAAACTGATTGGCCAAAATACAGAGAAATACTGCCAGAAACGCTATCCTCTGAACTATCAAGTCCCCTGCGTGACACCAGTGAGCTTGACATGAAAGCCAAGGAATTCACTCTGGCTCTCAATCACGCTATGGTCGCTTCCTGCCCCCTTATTCAACCTAGAGCCAAGAAAAAGCCACATTGATGGACATCAACACTGGGATTGCTCAGAAACACTTGCAGAAAACTTTTCAACGTAGCAAAAAGCACAAGAAAAGTGACTGACTGGGACTCATACAAAGAATCTCTCAAATTATACAAAAAAGAACTGAGGAAGGCAAAGCGAAAGTCCTGGTGGTCTTTCTGTGACAAAATCACGGAAACCTCTGAAGCATCGCAGCGAAGAAAAATCCTCTCTACAAATCCTATGAAATATAGCTGTTTGAAAAAAACCGATGGGTCTTGGACAACCTTAAGTGATGAATCACTCAACCTGCTACTGGACACCTATTTTCCAGGTAGCTCCCAATTCGCGGCCAGTAGCCAAACAGGCCTACTGCAACCGGGACCAAAATTCATGGTCTGATCACAAGAGACAAACTGCTCTGGGCGCTACATAGCTTCAAACCACACAAGTCTACTGGTCCGGACGGTATAATACCTGTCGAGCTATAGAGGTCCTTAGATATTATTCTGACTGCGCTATAAAATATTATGAGGAGTTGTGTATAACTTATCCACATTCCACTGTCATGGAGAGAAGTCAATGTAGCTTTCATTCTCAAAGCCGGAAAATGTTCTCATCTTGTCCCAAGGGACCTCAGACCATCTTTCCTTCTGAAAACCATAGAACGACTGATTGATATCCATATACGAGCTAAAATTGATCCAACATTTCCTACTGTAAAGGAAAGCCGGTGGAAACGGCTCTGCATTCACTGACTGGCCACATCGAACGATTCCTATAATACAGAGAGTACACAATGGGGTGGGGTGTATTTAACAACGTCAACACATCCGCAATCACGACTGCGCTGCCAACTCTGCCGGTAGACGACTCATTTGGAGAGATTATCAGTCTTATGCTAAAAAGCAGGATAATCAACTCCAAACTGGGTGAAACTTCTGCTAAAAGATGTGTCAGCAGAGGTGCGCCTCAAGGCGGTGTCCTCTCTCCCCTTCTTTGGAACCTAGTAGTTAATTAACTGCTGATATACCTGGAAGCCGGTGGTACCAGGGTTATTGCCTATGCGGATGACGTTGCTATAGCTGTCTCAGGTAAGCATTTAAATACCATTAAAGAACTTCTTCAAGTAAATCTTAACAAATTAACCCGTTGAGCAGATCGCTGTGGATTGGGAATAAACCCCCATAAAACTGATCTATTCCTCTTTACTAGGAAATACAAAACTCCAACTATAGACCCTCCTTCAATAAACGGTACCAGTTTAGTCTTTTCCGATACAGCAAAATATCTGGGTCTCATTTTTGACAGAAAACTAAACTGGAAACCTAACATTCAAGAAAGAGTCAATAAAGCTGCAATAGCTTTATTCTCTTGCAAAAAGAGCCATTGCGAATAATTGGGGCTTTCAACCTCGCATAACCCACTAGCTATATATCTCGCTCATAAGAGCGATACTCACTTATGGGGTGGTCGTCTGGTGGACGTCTTTAGGCAATGCAGTCCACTGCAGTAAACTAAGCAGAGTCCAAAGAACAGCATGTGTATGCATAAGCCTAGCCTTACCGTCTACCCCCTCTACGGCATTAGACATTCTGTTTCATTTGAAACTCCTCGATATTTACAGCAGGCAAGTAACTGCGACTGCAGTTTCATGGAGGACAAATCAATCCATCTCTACACAGATGGATCTAAAACCAATAGCGGACTTGGTGGCAGTATTTTCTCAGATAAGCTAAATCTAAGCCTCTCTCTCCGTCTTTCAAATCACTGTAGCGTTTTCCAGGCGGAAATTTTGGCGAATAAAAAAGCTCTGTCCTGGCTGAAGAAAAACGTGCTATCTGCAAAGGATATCCGCATCTTTTCGGATAGTCAGGCCGCTATCAAGTCCCTGGACTCAATCTGATTAAATTCCAAAACCGCCCTTGAATGCCGGTCATCACTTATAGAGATGGCAGAGCAGTTCAACCTTCACTATTGTTGGGTGCCGGACCACAAAGACATTCCAGGGAATTGTAGAGCCGATGAACTCGCCAAAATTGAAATCACTCTACCTATTCTACAGGAAAAGGGTAGCATAGGTATACCAATTGGTACGTGTAAACTAACATTAAAGCTGGATGCAAATAAAAGAACAGATCTTAGGTGGACTGTTGGACCAACATGTCTAGCGACCAAACAGATCTGGCCATGACTGGATCTGAATCACTCTAAGTGTCTGATCCTTCTAAATAAGAAACATCTCAGCGCCATCATAGGTGTCATCACTGGATACTGCCTCATAAGTCATAGGCAAGCACGCAATAAGGCTTGGCGGTTTCACAAACGAAATCTGTAGAAGCTGCATGGACGAGGAAGAGGAGGAGACAATCCTCCACCTACTCTGTACATGTCCAACTCTCTCCTAGGGAAGAAAACTTCACATAGAAACTTTATTCTACAATGGCTGAAACGATCTAAAGAATATGGACGTAAACAGTCTCCTACGCTTCATCATAAGCTCAAACTGGTTCAATTATTAAGAGGATCATAGCTCCACGTGGCATCACAATGGGCCAATAGGCCTAAGTGGGTTACCTATCTACCGGACCCTACCTACACTGAGTCGAAAGCAGATTCCCTCTGTCTCTTACTTGAGACTTCTTCCCAGATATCGCGAATAGAAGTAGCTCTTCCGCCAAAGCTACAACATACCGCAGCTAGTAGTCGGTTGTGATAGGTATGAGGCCATTAAATACGCTGATAGTTTCAAGTGTGTATCGAGTTATGCTACAAAAATTTATAGACCGTCTGCTGGTAATTCTGAAGAGAATCTTCACTGCTAGTTTGGTACTTAGATACTTATCGAAACCCTGGGAGCAGAAAGATTAGCTTTTATACCGAAAAGCGGAAAAGATGACGCCAAGCACTTCAGGCCTGTCAGTCAGACCTTCACTCATGTTGAAGAGCATGTGATCAAAACAAGATGCAAACACTCGTTGGACACATCCTCCGATTAAATCTAACGCACATAACCGCATTGCGATGTGGTGCGTTAAGTAAAAAATTTTCGACAGCTACTCGGTGAATTTTTTCCGAAATTCTCCAACGAAGAATTGCTGCGGAAAATTTCAGGAAAAATGGAAAGGACTTCAAAATTGTAAGTAATAAAAGTAAAAAATTAATAATTTATTGTTGTTTATTCCGTTGATTTTGTATTTCAGAAAGAAAACAACGACGAGGTCCAGTAGGAGCGATTGGTTGACATGCTATCAACCAAAGTTGATATCACACTGTTATGGAACTAAAACAGCAGAACCAAATTGACTTTCGCTTCGGAATTTCTTCTGAACGGATACCTCCTCTTGCCACGGACTTTGGTTTATAGACTTTGTGGAGGGAGGAAATATCACTATAGCAAGCACGGTTTCCTCATCCTCATCCACGATGATGGTCGAAACTTCCGTCCACCGGACCAAAACCAAGTAAGGATAGCAATATCTAAGCTACGCAACTTCGTACCAGCCGGAAATGACTTATGGAGACGCTAACTCATTTCTCAGATCTGATCAGAAGAGTATGTACCTGACAAATGGAATCTCATCATCGTTTGCCCGATCCACAGAAAAGGAGACACCATCAACTGCGTCAATTATACTGGGATAAGTCTCCTCAACATTCCGCACATCATCTTATCTGCCATATTTCGTGAACTGCTGAATTCCTTCGTCAATCAGACAATCGGTTACAGACCAGGAAAGTCTATAATCGACCAAATCTTCACACTCAAGAAGTCCAAATCGATATCTACCATTTTTTCATCGATTTTAAGGCCGCATACGGCAGCATTTAAAGAGACTATGTGTATAGAGACTTGTCAAGTTTTGGCATCCATGCCAAGCTCGGTCGTCTGTGCAGAATGACAATTGAGAATGCTCGTTGCTTCGTAAGGTCGAGACCTTTGATATCAAAAAAGACAAAGTGATGCGCTGTCATGTGAGTTCTTTAACAGCATAATTGAAAGAATTGTGCGGAACCCACAAGTGAAGACTGGAGGCACTAGTGTACGCCAATGCGTTCTCTAGTATTGAAACGGAAGCTGCCAAAATGGGTCGATGAGGGCAAAACCAGGTATATGCTGTCAACAGGAAGGGAGACACAACATCGAACGTCACATTCAACAGCTGTAAATTCGGGGTAGTAAGGGACTTTGTCTACATTGGCCCTGGTATACATTCTTCCAAAAACACCTCAGCAGGAATAAAACGAAGAATCACTCTTGCCAATCGTTGTTTCTTTGGGCTAGAAAGTCAATTGTCTAGAAGGGTCTATCGCGAAAAATTAAGAAGACTCTATATAGGATCTTGATTATCCCAGTCCTATCTTATGGCACTGAAGCATGGACTCTATCGAAAGTGGGCAAAGATATCCTCAGACGAACTATACGACCGAGTACAGCGATATCGACCTAGTCAGAAAACTGCGCATCAGTCGCCTGAGATGGCTAGGACATGTAGAGATCATGGGCTGCGTTTTTGAAGCACCTTCCGTTTAAAAAGAATTGGTCTTTGGTAAAACGTGCACGACGCGTATTGATAAACTTGCAAGCCGATTGGTTTTTGATTTTGGAATTATGGACATGCAGTCTGATGCAACATTACCAGATCTCCTGTTGCTGCAAAAATACCGAATCAACTTTCCCTGTGCCAGGAACGGTATGTAGTTAGGTCTTCATGGATGGCTCCAAAACTGATAAGGGATGGTTTCATTTTTGAAGACGATAACGTTAGTTCTAACTCCTATGCAATCCTGATAGCAATGAAATGCTTACGGGCATCGAAACGCGGCCTTATCCTTTTGCTATGGACTTAAGTGTGCTAGGTGTAATTAACAAAACATAAAAATCTATCTTGTCCAATGCAAGTAGTGCTTTAAGCTTAGATCTCAAAAATGTTGCTTGCTCCGTTGTTGTTAATCTGAAGTTGAAGCCACGTTCCCAATTCTGACAAGTCGAAAGGTATCCAGAAATAGAGGAGGAGCTTCTGGCTCCAAACACATCTTATAATTAGGCGTACTATTCGGTAGTTAAAATGTTTATAAAAGAAACCTTTTCAATTTCCCAAAACACTGAAAACCCCAAACTTGGGCTTCTTATTGTAGAAGGATCGATTTGCGCTAAAAATGTTCTGCTTTGAGCTGTATGATATGGTTTTATAAGCATTGCAACAACTCCACACCAAAGAGGTCGAACGTTTTACTTCTAAACTCAGAACTCTTAAGTACTTGAATTCACTGACTACTTCAACATATCATCTTGAAAGCTCAATTTTTCCTGAAAATCTACCGCTTCATCATATTTAAATTTTAAATGTCATCGTCTTCGAGCTGTCAGGATTTGCACACGAATTCCATACCTGTCAGTACTCAGCTGGTCTGTTTATCATTAACCGAATCCCATTGATTGAATCGGAACGGAAAACAATGCCGTCTGCGTACATACGACTCCATACACATCTATATGTAGTATCATGAAATAAATCTTACCTTTCCTTCCTCTTTTTTCAAATAACTGTCTAAACATTTTAGAGGTTCATATATTGAGCAAAGAAATTGAGGAGAAACTAGTTACAAACTAATCACTAACTAATTTTGTAACTTTGGCATCACTGAATAATTTTTCATCAACCAGCCAATGTTTCACTTTCCACATGTGCACGCAACGCAACAAGTCAATGGTCACCAACTGGTTTGAAACACATCAGTAATCAGTCACCAACTGTACATTGAGTTTGTTTTAAGTTTGCGACAGTCCAGAGAAGGAAAATTTGCAAATTACGAGTACAAATGAGTGAACAAGTAGCAAACATAAAATTCGTTCGAGAAGTAGAAAAACATCCGTGTTTGTATAATTATGAACTGACGGAATATTCGCGAAAAGATATAACAGAAAATGCATGGAACGAAGTGGGAAAACAAGTCAATTTGACAGGTAATTTCATTTGTTTGATTTTTATATTTTACCTGCTTTACAATAGAGAGAGAGAGAGGTACATATCTACTGAGTGGAGAAAGATGTGTATATTTTCAGAAATTTGTTGCAATGGAATTGATGACAGTGAAGTGACAGCGAAATGAGCGCACTGAACAGTGGTGCCTAAATCTAAAATAAAATGCTATGACAGCAGATGCATTGACTAAACTGCGAAATTTATCCACAACGCGAAGAATAGCAAGCTCAATTGGTCGACACGGTGTCTCCACTAGTTATGAAATCATAGCATGCTATATTTATCGCTAGTGCACACCGCAATAGCTGCTATAAATCTATACCCTGCAACAAAAGTACTCGTATGATTCTATCGCAAATCTCAATTTTCGGCCATTTGCAATAGTCATTTTGACTAAATAAGTATGCTACTCGTATGAAATGCCCACCAAAGAAAATTTGACAGTTGCTCTGCTTTGTGCTTACTGCTTCTGTTATTGCTATTTGCTATAAGTTTATAACTTGTGGATACGCTGTGGGAACGAAATATTTCTATTGGAAGATCTGTCAGTTAAAGCATGCGCCCTCGCACTTAGCGAGATCATGGTTTTGTAGACCATCATATCTTGATCGCCTTTCGCTACTCTCTATATATCTGGGCCGTAAAGCCGGAACTGGTTGGTTAGAGTCTTATGGAGACTCTTCTTATTGTTTGACAGGGCCTTATTACTCAATTGTCTTCATTGGTCAAGGATATTGCGATTGGCAAATGTATGTTAACTCTTCATTTGATTTTTGCTGAAGTATAACTAAGGAGATAATAGCGGAGTTGAGGTAGGCAAAATCATTTGTTGTCTCAAAGTTATAGCTATGTATTCAGGCGTTTTGCCCAATTCGACGGTATTCTGCGTCATTTCTTACTAACCGCGTATACTTGAATTTGACCACAATCACAGCTTGACCTATTTTTGCCGCTTTCGTTTTAATACTTGCAAACGCACAGTGGCAGCACCCTGCGTTCTGTCAATGTCATCAGCTTATGGAAGTAGTTACACAAACTTTTGGAAAATTGTGCCTTTGCTGTTGGCTTGCGGGTTTGGCATAATTGGATACAAAGGAAATCACAGTCTTTTCTGACATGGAAGGTGTCAGTGAGATTGCTTCGGACCTTAACTGATAGTAACCAATCATAAAGGTTTCACATAATACGTCAGAAAAGATCTTATAAACGATGTTGGGGAGACCGATGTCTCTAGCGTTAGCGCAGATTAGTGTTTGCTGGATTCAATTCATCAGGTATACCTTCCTCCGACCAAAACTTGATAATGAGTTGGTTTATGCTCTCTACCAAATCATTTTCTACTACCTGAAATAGCTTAATTGGTAGGCCTCAAGGTTGGGCAGCCTTGTCATGCTTAGATTTAGTAGATATTGCTATCCTTGCTGCATTTTGGTCAGTCTACAGAAGTACCGGCTGCAGCTCTACTATTAAATTTGTTTGCTCTTTTATACAGGTTTCTGTTCGGTTTGGCACGGTCTTTATACCTTTTGGTAAAACTTCCGAACATTGTTCCATTTTATCGATGACTCGCTTGTTACGCTCCTACCTTTTTTCAGGTGAGGTTTATGTTCCTCTCTCCTCGTTTGATCATAGATCCCATAAGCTGCTCTCGTTCTTTCAGAATTTTCAAATTGTATCAGTAGTTTTCAATATTTGGCGCGAATAATGGCCTTGAGACGGCCGAAGAAAGCATCGCACGCTGCACGCAAGTGGCTCTGCGGAATTTTGGCCCATTCCCGGCGAAGTGCTTGTTTGAGGTGGTCCAAACTTTGGTATTTTTTAGTGCCAACCTTCGCCTTCAAAATACCCCAGACAGAGAAATCCAACGGATTTGCATCCGGAGAATTTGCAATCCATTGTGTCGAAGAAATGAAGTGTGGAACAACTGCCTCTAAGACAGTTTCACCGTATACGATCGCATTAATTTTGACGCCACGGCCACGGTCCAAAAATACAAGCGGAGAGCGACCATCGGCGGTTATGGCGGCCCAAACCATCATCATCGGTGCTGCCTGCTTTCTGGTGGCCGTCCGAAAGTGTAAATTTTCGAAGGACTTCTCTGGCAAGCAAACTCGGTCATTTTGTTTGTTGACATATTGCTCGATAACAAATAGCGACTCATCGGAAAACCAAATTCGGCAATTCACCACTTTCGTGCAAGCGTAGCAACTCCTTCGCTCTTTCGACTCAAACTTTTTTCTGTTGCGGTGTAAGATCGTGTGCTTTTTGGAACTTCAATGGCTTGAGCCCAAGCCCATTTTTCAGTATGTGTTGCATCCGTTCCAACGATATGTTGAGCTCACGAGCCATTTTTCTTCCACTTCGACGCGGATTTCGCTCAATTCGAGCCTTCACTTTCCGAACCATTTCTGCCGATGTTGCTGTTTTTTATGACCACCTCCGTGGCGTTTTGCAACGCTGACAGCATCACGGTAACGAGCTATGGTTCGAGACACAAATGATTTATTCACGTTGAGGTGCTGGAGGGCTCTAACTATAGCTACTTGTGGTTTTCCAGCCAAATATAAAGCAATCACACTATCACATTTGAATTCTATCGCGGATAAAAATTTTTCAACACAACTGAGACGCAAATCATTTAAAAGGCTTGTAAATAATAAAATTATCTGTCATGTGTCAAAATTTTAGCTCACTGTCATGAACGGTTTGGAAATTATAGCAGTCTGTAGGCGGCTGCACTTCGTGTCAGTCAGGGTGTATATAGACGTAGCTTCGCTACGCTGCTCGGAATCTTCGAGCACATATTATTGAGTAATGCCCTTTTGTCGGTGGAAATGTACGAATAGTCAATTTGGTTGACTGCTAAGGTATAGTTATATATTGCGCTCCACAGAAAGTCGATTAGTCTAAATCTGTTTTCAGATGTGGTCTCGTGCAGGCTATGCTTTACGGTTGTGCTACCAAAGACGTCCTCTTTTCTCGATTTGAAGTCACCAAAAATGATTTTAGTGCCATACTTAGGTCATTACTTATAGGTTTTATCGAGGAGCTCGTAGAAACCTTCTTTAGTAGCATCTTCTTATTAGTCTATTCGGATTATGAGTGCATATCAGGCTTATATAGACGAGTCTAGCCTTGATACAGATTGTTACAATGGAAAGCTTAAGACTTCGCGCCACTTACAACAAGCCTGCACCTATATAAAAGCTGCTTCTATTCTCTGTAGAAGTCAATGCAGCATTTGATAATATTTGTCATCCTCCTTTTCTCAGGCCCATCCCATCGCTCTTCCTACATGGTGGTGCTATAATCAGTATAAGGTTTGGGTGTTTAACTACAGGTACCCTGTTGCCTGTTCAAAGGCCGAATATTCCATATTGGTGGCTTTTTTTAATTTTGCCGCGTCATCAGCATTATCTGTTGCTTCCCAACAATAGGCCGGGTAGTTATCCCCACACGCCTGGAAGGTAAGGTCCTTTCTGTACCCGGTCTTGCAATAAATTGTATCATATTTTTAAGTTAATAATTTTCAGGACATATAGGTCTGATATTCTGATTTCCGAGCACGCTCTCTCTCAATACAGGACCTTATATAATTTCGCAAGTATGTTAGGTGTGTGAGCCTCTTCTTAGCCAAGGAAGGCTACTTTATTGTTGACGAGATGCTTGCTTTCTTCGTCACGTATAGCCCTCTTTATCTCAGATTTTCATGAGACAGAAAGAAGCTTGAGCTCCAGACGTAAAGCTATCAGCTTCCAAAATTGATGGAAGAATCTCCAGATGATGTTCCTGACCTGCGAACTCTAGTAACCGGAAGCCGTTTTTTTTCCGTTCCATTGAGGCTGTGTTTCTCGACTAGTTGCCTGCCAAAATTAGTATTTTACAGTACCTTTGGATAGAAATTCCCAACTTTTACGATTTTGATATCGGAAAACTGGCAGTCCGCCTGGACTCTAATCGATTATTACTATAGTTCGAAGGATTTGAAATATTCCCAAGATGAATTCGCATCGCTGTGTTGTCCATGTACAGCGAAGCGGCTGGTTTTTTTATAGTACTTGTACATTCCAAAAGCGTGATCTTAATGTAAGCAGTTCAAACCCTCCAATCCGGAAGGTGAGACTCTTAATAACCAGTTATATCTATCTATTTTTATAGGTGCATGTGTACTAAAGTTCGCGTTTCGTTGTCCTCAGCAATATAAGTCCTCTCTTCCACCATAAGCTTTTGTTCGTTCCCTCAATTTTTGAAAGAAGATTAGAGAATTATAATACTTCTATGAATATACATATGCATATGTAAGCATTGCACAAGAAGTTCATTTCTTTTTAAAACAATTTCAGGAAACCAATGCAAGGAGAAGTGGAGAAATCTTCGTGCCGTCTTCGTCCGGCACATGAAACCAGTGTCAGCGGCACCACCGGCAAAGAAGCGAAAACCGTACTACTTAGCTCATGCTATGCAGTTTACTCTACCATATATAAAAGTACTCAATCCAACAACATCTGGAAATTTTTCAAGTTCAAATCACCAAGAAGCAACTGACTACGAGGATGATGATGAGGACAGGTCAATAGAGGAAAATATGATGAACTCGTCACCTCCAGCAACTCCACGAATGTTTTTCGTGCCCATGTCGTCGTCGGAAAAGCAATCATCATCCGAATCTAAAAACATCTTTCCCAAGTTTGAAAATATGAATAATTCAGAGGAACAGGTTTGTGCTGGGTACCCTAAAGCCAAGATGGCCAAAGTTGAAACAAGTCCTGATCTTCTGCAAGAATCAAGGAAGATGTTTCTCCTGAGCCTATTACCGGATCTTAATGAAATGTCCAACATGCAAATGAGAACGTTTAGACGTAGAGTTGTTAGCTTGATAGATCAGATTCTACAAGAAGCTCCAGATACTTGTACTTCTTTAGATGCAAAATACGTCCGGATGAGGCAAGACTCATCTTTTCGCAATAATCAGCATTCGGAGACTAATTCGGCAATGATTATATCAACGCATGAATTAGAGCACCAAGAGTTTAAGAGTGAAGGCGTAACAGATTTTGATGTCAACAATGATGAATACAAACTGTAACGACTATTCTTAAAGATGTATTTATTAAAACTGGTATTGAACCATTGTTAAAATTCTTGTAACTACTTATGCACAATAAATAAATATTCTTATTAATTTTAGACTAATTAAAAGCGCGGTAATAGAATTTTTCAACCAGTAAACGCAACCATCGCGTCCCAGCAGCTTTGTTTGACTTAAACTTGGGGACTGTGGCCATCTTAGGCCGGTAGACGGAAACATTGTCCGTACAGGTTGTAGGTTCATTCGTGGGATGCTCTTTGTCATCATTCTCAGCACCGACTGTGGTCCTATTATGAAATTTCCTTCTACATCCCTGTAAATTTCTGATCAGTTTTAGCGTGATCGTCTTATTTTTTGGTTATGTCCTCGATCAAGTGCTTCTCGTGCTCTTTGTTTTTTCTTTTGATGATGTGATCAGCAATCACGGTCGTACCGAAATGCTTGCCATACCTCCCAATCCTTACTCATGTAGGCTAAAATGGCATAATACTGGCCAACACCGTTACATTGGGCTCACAACCCTATACGGAAGAGGTTAAGAAGATGTGACGAACCAAGTAATGGACTCGAGTAAAAATGGATTCACCGTTGACGACCCTTGCAAACCTTTAAAAGACAACGACCTTCGGATCTGCAATTAAAATGTTTGGACCCTTAACAGACCACATACAGCCGAACAATTAGCGGAGACTCTTGACTGCTATCACGCAGATATCAGCGCCATCCAGGAAGTGCGATGGGATGGCCCGGACATAAGCAGGATGAAAACCGTAATAAAACAAATACACTACGGTTCACTTGAATAAAGACAAAACTTTTATTTGACTAAACAGAGAATTATGTCTCGTTAATTCGATATACAACTATAATCAGTGAGTGGAAGAAAGTTTCGGAATCCCTTAAGAGAATACACTTACAAAAAAACACTTTACTGTACAAAGTAACGGGACTTTATCGAAGTTTGTAAACAGAGTCAGAAATAAAGTCGGTTCACATGAATGAATGAATCAGATGCAGCTAATGAACTTGGTTTCACCCGACCCGACCACTAGAAGAACCATATGCAGCTAAATAAGAGGCGTACAGAGCGGCACTGCAACGAAGGACCAGAGCTGCTCGTGAGCGCTACGAGCAGAAGAGAAGGAAGAAACGCCCGAGCGAAGATATTTAGAGATTGATTTCCGTACCGAAGTACCGAAGTACAGGAGCCTGTAGAGACGAAGAAGAGATGAGAGAAGATTAAGTATAGTAGACTCACAGTCGATGCTGAGAATATGCAAAACTGTATAACGCAGATTGCATAACGGCGACGTAGCTCAACAACCCGACGTCAGGCAGAACAGACCATTCAACTTAAACGATGATAGCCAAAACTTCGTCCACCTGACCAAACCGAAGTAAGAATAGCTATATCTAAGCTGGAATCCATCAAAGCAGGTGGACCTGACGGCTTACGGGCGAGGTATGGAGGCAGGCATTCTGGAGAGTCTTTTCGTCTGCAAAATTACTCATAAGAAACCTAATCATCAATGTCAGCTCTAACCGAGGATGCAGACAGCCCTAAAGCAGGTTTGGTTCGAAAATTGTGAGAAGGTTCAGCAAATCTTTAATCGCAGCTTGGCTCTCGCTACAGATGCAGATACGTCGCACCCTCCGTAATAGAGTTCATTGCCATCAGGCTTGCGTATATTTCCGGTTGGAAGACAGATGCAAGTTTTCCTAACGAGGAGTGAACTACAGCGTTGTTATCCTAGGGAAAGACACCAGTGCCGCATAATTAATCGGTTTTGGAACCATCTGTGAAGGTCCTACTGTATTCCTTTTCTGGCTCAGATTCTGGCACACGGATAGTTGATTTCGTATTTTCGCGGCAACAGGAGCTCTGGTGTAATTGCATCAAGCCATACGACTAGAGTCCAAAGACTGCTTTGAGATATATGAATATCACCGATGATATGAATGTCAGGGAAGGGAAATTGATCAGTGCGTCTAAAGAAGAGCCTGGTGTACTTGGAAAAGCCCTCATGCATCCGAAACAGCACCATGCCAGTTTTTATTTTCAAATTTTTGGTTATCGTATGGCCACTCTTACTGTTCAGCTGGGTTTTAGAAAGTATGGTATGTTCACACAGCAGCTGGTCTATACATTTTTGGAGCATAACTAGTGTCAGGTGAGTTGAAACTATTAATAGAGGCAACAGCGTGTTTGATGGCCTCTTCCGTCACAACAACCGATGATAGATACCAGTTACGGCGTGTGGTGTTCGTCAACCCAATTGTGGCTGATGATGAAAGCTGGTTGTGAGCTGGATCTGATTAGATTGTATGGATTGTGAGTCCCAAGTTTGAGGCTGAGAGTATCTGCTTTCAACTGTAGTAGATCCCATCGGTTTTTTTTTTAGTTATTCCAGTCTGGATATGTTTCTCCCTTTTGACAAGCCTACCAATATCACCGAGTGTTTTGATCTTTTCGCAAAAGTGTTTCTGTAAAGATTGCAGTCACACAACCAGGCAGCTAGGAATCGCAACTACTACGAAGAAGTTATTCCAGCGCATTCCTTGGATTAATTCCGTGCCCACTTCAGGATGCGCCAGATTTCTTTTTCTGTCGCGTGTATATCCTCTTTTTTAACAACCTTATGTAAAAGATTGGAATCACCTGGAGTATCGAAAATATTGAGAAGCTACTATTTTCGCTATGGATGTTCAGTAAAGAGTAAAGGTTTTTATCGGCTGGTGAACGATTTAATTTTTCGACGAGTGCAGCTCACTGGGCATTTTACGAGATACTAAGTAGATGCTTTACGTCATCTAATCAAAAACTACAATATGTAAGGTGGCCATCAAGAACACAATACCCAGAATTTGTAAGAGTAAAGTTTATTTCATATACGAGTATTAATATTAATTTTACTTTAACAATAATAATTGTATTCAGATTTTTAAACAACTGGGGGATACGACTATAATATGTATACCCGGAATTATCGGTGAAATTGATGGATGTCATATCCAAATCAAACAGCGAACAAAAAACTCCATTAACTTTTACAACAGGAATATACGGGCTATACGAGTTGATCGGCAACAAGAAAGTGTGCTTGGTTTTGGATGACGAAACTTATGTCAAAGCCGACTTTACTACTCTTCCAGGTGCACAGTTTTACAACTCGTTGGAAGCTGAGACAACATCGATTGGGATGGAAAAATTCGGATCAAAATATCTCGTTTGGCAGACCATTTGCCAATGTGGACACAGAAGCTCATCGTTTATTACAACGGGAACAATTAACGGAGAAGTGTACATTAACGAGTGCCTAAAAAAAACGATTGATTCCTTTCTTAAACAAACACGAGGGTTCAACATTATTTTGGCCAGATTTAGCTTCAGCTCACTGTGCTCATGCAACGTTGAGCTTTCTTCTTGCCAAAAATGTCGACATTGTCCCGAAAGACATGAATCCACCCAATGTTCCACAGTGCCGTCCCATTGAAAGGTATTGGGCTTTGGTCAAAGCTAAATTGAAGAAAAGTGAGCAGTGTGCAAAGGACGTAAAAGATTTTAGTGCTAAATGGAAAAGAGCGTCCAAAAAGATCACGGATGTAACTGTCACCAACCTTATGAAGGACATTCGAAAGAAGTTGAGGAAAGAATGGGAACCCAAATAATTTTTTTTATTTTTTGTAATTGTGAATGAATTTAATAAAAACGGAGTTTTAAAGCAAATAAAAAAAATTTACATGAATTATGAAAATATTTTTTTTTTTTACTTTGAAATTTCCAAATTTTATTCGTTTCAGTCCTTATCCGGCTTCTCTTCTTTTGGAAAACTTAGTGACTCCTTTTAAGGACAGTGGTCATCTAAGTGAACAGCAGAACCAGGATAACGATCGAGAGAACAATCGCATTGCTGAACGGAAGGTTTCGTCGCCTTAAATACTTGTATATCGACGCAACCAACCCTATTATGATGAACTTGCAGTGGCTTGTGTAGTATTATACCACTACGTTTACAAATCTGGAGAGTTTATTCAAAAGGAATCCAATCCAGACGGGTACTAATAACACCGAAAATGAACCTAAAAATGGAAGTGCAGCCCGAGATGGACAACGCGGTATCACAAAAAGTCATCCTTACTTTAGATAGATAGATAATTTTATTAGTTAGAAATAACTTTTAAGTATCTGAACAATTAAAAACGTTTAAGTTTTTTTCAGTTTACATAAATTAAAAGCAAAAAAGTTATAAATTACGTTTCTTAAATGATGTCTTTATAAATTTACAAATTTTTCTTTTAAACCCTTGTAATCTTGTTTCGTTTTTTATATTAAATGGCAAGTTGTTAAAAAATATTATCCCTCGATAAAAAATTGATTGCTGTGTACTTGTCAATCTGCATCATGATGTTCTTCTATACGGCTGGACATCAGAAACTTGCACTCATACATTCTGGTAACAATCCGTTCTTCATTCTAAATATGAATATCATTGCATTGTATGTCAATCTTTGTTTGACATTCATGCATTTTAAACATTCAACCATATGCATACTTGAAGTATAAATGCCAAGCTTTAGAATTGTCCGCATCGCCTTGTTTTGTAGTTTCTGGAGACGATTTTTAATTTCCTGGGGCAATACTATTGCATTATAAATATTAGTATCGCTGTTTCGATGGACAATGACTTTCTAATTCGTTTTAAGAAACTTATTTTCTTTGAAATTTTACTATATACGAGTACGTAATTAGCATGATCTTTAAAATTAAGTTTTTCGTCAACTATCACACCAAGTTATTTAATGCTTTTTAAACACTCAATCCTTTCGTCGTTAATATTCACATTCATTGGACTATTTACGCGAAACTTCATACGCTTAGTCTTGTTTACATTTAGTCTTAGCTTGTTCATCTTTAGCCACTTATTAATAGTAATAATCTTTGTCTAATTGCTCACATATATGTTAAACATTTTTACCAAAAATATACAATAACGTATCATCTGCGAACAACTCAACTTTTCAATACACATTAAGCACATTTTTATATCATTTATATATAACAAAAAAGGTATTACTCCCAATACTAATCCTTAAGGTATTCCTAAATCAGATTTCACTGCACAAGAGAGATGATCATTAACTTTCGTCCGTTGTGCTCACCCTATTAAATAAGACTTGAACCATTTATTTTCCTCCCACGTGACACCCTGTATCTTTAGTTTTTCCAGTAGAATTGATCGGTCTATTGTCTCAAAAGCGCGTGGTAAATCCAGGAAAACAGCTATAACTGAGTTTTCGTCGTCCATCTGTTTTTCTCATTCCCATACTATATAATTTAGTACAATTTCACATGAATGTCCGTTTCTAAATGCAGACTGTTCTTTAATAAGTATTTTATTTTTTTCTAAATATTGTAGTTCGTCAACTGGTCAGCTACAGACTTTTCTATTAGCCTTTCACAAGTAAGAAGTGTATTTACTGAACGAAACTCCACACATGTTATTTTATACTGGCACTACTATTGTTGGTTTATTATTTCCAATAATTCTGGACCTATAATTTCGATATATGTATTGATAAATAAGATCTCTATTGATACCAGCAGCATCCCTCTTATTGTTGCACTTTTTAATTACATCATAATTTTAAATACAAGTTTATTCATCTAAATCTGAATTGTCCCCTTCAGAGTAATCGACTGCAACACACTTATGCCAGCGCTTGATCCAATCCTCTAAACATTTTTTTTTTTCGGTTTTCGGTATGTCCATCAGTGATTCCTGCGATTTTTCCATTACTTCCTCTCGGCTACTGGAACGCGTTCCCCGTAGTGTTTTTTTTACTCGATTGAACAGAGAGAAGTCACAGGGAACCAAATCAGGTGAATTAGGAGGCTGTTGGATGGTATTTGTTGCATTTTTCGTCAAAAAATTACGAATAATGATGGCGTTGTGCGACGATGCGTTATCATGGTGCAAAATCCACAAGTTTTCTGCCCACAATTCTGGTCTCTTTCGGCGGATTGCTTCACGCAAACGTCTCATAACGTCCAAATACTCGAAATACTCTTTGTTTACTGTCTGGCCTTCTGGCAAAAATTCACGATGCAGTACACCGTTGTAATCCATGAAAACCGTGAGCATTGCCTTCTTTTTTGACTGAAAACGACGTGTTTTTTTGGTCTCAGCTCATCAGGCCATTCACTTGCCTGATGTCTGGATTGCGTATCGTCTCATAAACCCACGTCTTGTCTCCAGTAATGATCCTTTTGATGAATGTGGGATCGGATTCAGCCTCGCAAATCATCTCTTTTGCGACGTCAACACAGTCTCTTTTTTGCATGAAATTGAAGTCTTTTCGCTGCTACACGACCCAAATCATTGACCAAAATGTCTTGGACGGATCTATAGGCAATGTTCAAGTCCTCCGCTCTAATGATTAATTTGCGGTTATTGACCAACATTTCTTTTACTTCGTCAATGTTTTCGTCGGTTTTCGATGGTCTGCCACCGCGTTCATCATCTTCGATTGACTCACGACCACTTTTGAACCGCTCGTGTCACTGGTAAACGACCGTTTTCTTTAGAGAATCGTTGCCAAAACACTTTTCCAACTTTCCAACGTTCGCTCACCATTAAATTTGTTTTTTACGCAAAATTTAGTACAAGTTCGTTGTTGCAAATTTAAATCCATTTCTAAAATTGTAAAAAATCGCCAACACACACAGAGATAGATGTACTCTTGGCTACGTAGCTTTTACAAATGTCGAGCTATGACGCTAAATTTAAAGGGAATGTCAACAACAGATTTACCAACTTATCAAAAAAACAGAACTCAAATCGGAACAATGGGAGTGCCACACGGTGGTGTCCCCCGGGAACTTTTTGATCAAGGTGGTATTAAAGTTGCCGATCTCGCTGTTATTCTACTCGTACATAGTGGGTTGATCTACTAGCTGCGTAAAACCATGATCGACCATAAGATTTTTCATCCTTTCGCTATTACTATTTCCAGTCAAAAGATCTATGTTAATATCACCGGCTACAATTATATTACTTTCATTTTCTAGGGACTGATCACACCAATTTGAAAAACTTAACAAAAACTCTGAGACTGCGCTACTGGCGGATCTGTATACTAATACATACAAATGACAACTTTTCTTCACCACACCATACGTATACTTTAACGTACCATGCAATATGTTTTCAAAGTTCAAAATGTATGTTACTTGAAATCGTAACCCTCTTTTCTATATCTTCTAGGCTCGCCCGTCGTTGAAATTCAACGATTATCCAATTTAGCAATTTAGAAATGGATTTTCGGGGGAAATAACCCTTTTTCTTCCCACTTCAATAAAAAGCGTTCGGACAATCGTCCTGCCCACGCCAATGTGAACAGGTACTAATAAATACACAACATGATTTATTCCCCTGCTATGTGAACGCTCTTTCTCCTTTACACAGCCTTTCTAATAATATATATAATGTTGTTGAACCGAACGTGCATGCGCGTTGCAAATACACAACACAAAAGCAACAGTTTTCGTGTACATAACAGAAGTGTCGTCACTTGTCACTATGTTTCTCTTTTTTCATTTTGCTTAGTCTCTATCCCACTTAGTTAAGAAACCCTTTTTCAATCCTGTAGTGACGTTCGCAGTCACACACTTCCATACAAAACAAAACAATACATTTTATGAGTCAAAGCAGTCAAGCAAATTCCTTATGAACCACATGCACAAAAACGATTCGACTATACGCTTATACGAGTACCTAGCATCTTTCCTTTTCTTGACCATTGACTTTCAAAGGCGAGCAAACTTTTTTTTCTGTCATGTTGTAACATAACCTAATTTTTTTAAATGTGTTTACCAATTTTCTACTCAACCGTTTGGCAAAAAAAAACACATTCTGCACATCTACGCGAAATTACCTTTCCAATGATATAAGTATCATGCCATTCGGTTGAGTAGAACGGTGTAAAAGCGTACGACAAAAATAATAAACCACCCGTATGTCTTGAGTGTGATGGACAAGTAGCGTGTTCAGAATTTCTTAATTTTATTTCTGATTTTATATTATTAAAATCATCAGTAACATGTGTCTCTGTAAGGATCTTGATTTGAGAAGAAATGTTTTTTTATATTTGATTATATTTTATTTCTTTTTTCAAGAAATTCATTTAACTCAACTTACGAGTATTTAATGTAGAAAAACAAAAATTCAAAAAATAAATAAATTGCCAAAAAAAAAATATCACAAATTCATCCTTAGCGTAAAAAGAAAGGACAAAAAAAACTTAAACTAAATTCACTTAGAATACATACAAGGGCTATTCCAAAATCAACCTCCGAAGTGAAAAATATTTTTTAAAGAAACCAAAAACATTAATTTTTTGCACAAAATAGTTTTATTTTGGTAACGTGGGACGAGCTTTTGTATACCCTCCTTAAAAAATGGCACCGTCAGTGCGTTGAGGCATTGATTCACACCGTTCATAAGTTCCTCATTACTTCCAAAATGTTGAGATGCAATGGATGATTTCAATTTTGAGAAAAGGTGATAATCACTTGGCGCCAAATCAGGACTGTAGGGAGGGTGATCAAAAATATCCCAATTGAACTCCTCCACTAAAGTTTTTGTGCGTGCAGCAGTGTGTGGCCGTGCGTTGTCATGCAGAAGCACCACATCTTTGGTAAGCATTCCTCGTCCTTTGTTCTGAATTGCCCTACTCAATTTACGTAGAGTTTCACAGTAAAACGCTGCATTTATTGTATTTCCAGGTTACATAAACTCGGTCTACAATATGCCTTTACTGTCCCAAAAAACTGTGGCCATCATTTTTCGATAGGGAAAAGTTTGTTTGAATTTTTTTGGCTTGTTTAGGGAATGAGTGTGCATCCATTGCTTTGACTGTTCTTTGCTTTCGAAGTTTACATACTGGACCCAAGTCTCATCTCCAGTCACAATTTGCTGTAAAAATTCTTCACCTTCCATTTCTAAACGTTCCAGAAATGCTTTTCCTGAATTGACACGTTGGATCTTGTGGACACATCTGTGAGCTGTTTTGGGACCCAACGGGCACAGAACTTGTGGTAACCCAAGTTTTAAGACACGATTCTGTATAGAGTAGTTCGAGAAATTTCGGAAAATCTTGTCGCAAGATCTGAAATCGTAAAACGCCTGTTTTCTCGAACAAATTGGTCAACTTGGTGAACCACGTCTTGATTCATGATCGATTTGCGCCCTTGGGCTCCTTCATTACGTACATCTGTGCGTCCGTTTTTAAATTGTCTACACCAATCACGTACCGAGCCATCACTTATCACTGTATTGCCGTAAACAGCACATAACCGACGATGAAGCTCAACGCCATTTCCTTCGGCTCGCAAAAAACGAATTACACTTCGTACCTCACAGGCGGCGGGAGATAAAATTGTATTTTCCATGTTAAAACGGCAACTATTGGAAAAATACTGAACACAAAACGGTCGAAACTTGGCATATTATTAGAGAATAATGTACTGGTTGCTACATGCAGAAACACGTCACCGAAGTGCACGTATCTAATGAATTGTAACACATCGGTGGTTGATTTTGGAATAGCCGTATGTTCAAAGATAAATTATAAAAAAACAACAAATTTAAAATCTTTCATTTAATGTTTGTCGCTCTAAGGCTAGTTGTTCCTTTCATCTCCACTTCTATTCTTTTTATTTTTTTTTAGTTCACGAATCTCTTCACTAGAGCTTCCGCCGCTTCAACTTTCCTTACTTCTACGGGCTTTTTTCATTTTGTCTTCCTTGCCTCTGGAGGTTGATGGCTGAGATGATGATTGAGATAATGGTGTCGATTTTAAAGGAATCGACAGTTTTAGTTCTGAAAGTGGTTGCATATGTGATTCGGAAGCAAATGAGTGGCATAATCCTGTACTCGCACTTCCTCCTCATAAATGAAACTTATATGGCCACGTCATTTGGCCACTTCCTGTAAATTTTTTTTTGTTGTTGTCTTATATTTTGTGAAAATGGGATCACCACCGATCCCGCCAACACTTCCACTACCTTTTTTACCACCATTTTCATTATTTACTGTTGAGCTACACCCAGCGAAACAGCCGGGCGGTACTTCGTTCATCTGTCCACGTCACTATCCGTCGTTCACCTTTGCATGGTACTGTTCCATGTAACTGGCAACGAAATTGTGATCTGCAATCTGATGAAAATACGCGAATTTTTGTTTAATTCCCCCGTAAATATCTTACCATTCATCATTCGTTGGGTGATTTCCTCCGGTTCGTCCAATTCATAGTTCAATCCCTCAAAATTTACGTTAATCAACGTCTTAATTTTTACAAAGGAAAACAATTTATGAAACAAATAAATAATGAAGTAAACCTTTCATTTAACCCATTATGACCTGAATAAATTTAGTTTTTCAGAATCGTTTAATACTTTATTATATTGTGGTTATAGATCCACTTAATCATTTCTGATAGTTAGAACTTTGCTCTAACTCCTACTTCTGGAAGAACCATCGAATGCCGTACGGCACCGCTAGGTTATTATCGTGTGTCAGATATTATGTAACTTGAATTAAATAATTTGCTTATTGTTAGCCAACAATGTTATAAACTATTGATAAAACTGTTTTGGGGCTTATATTTTATTATTCAAGAAAAAGTTAAGTAAAATAAAAAAAAAAAACATTATAGAAAAATTTCAGACACCAAAGTTTAAAACCGAAACGGATTGGTTTGCCGCGGATAAACTGCTTACCACCGTGTTTTCCAAAATAATCTATCATTGACTCATCATAGTTTAGAGTAGACGATGGCAGGTAGTTTTCTAAAAAGTTCTTTTGGATGATATCAATGAGTGGTCTCAGCTTCCATTTCTTGTCTGTGGCAACCATATCATTGTTGTCCGCACAATGTAAAAAACCTGTCTCTTCGCATACAGTTATAGACCAAAAAATTTCTCATATCTCCGACTTGGTCTCAATAATGTCTCTTAGAAGGAACAGTATTGTAGCCAGATAAAATAAGAATAGCGATGAAAACCTTCATATCGTCATGAGTTATCTTTGTGTCCGAGCAGTTTTTGCATATTTTTGCGATTGACCTACTAAGAGGTTGATAACATTTTCTCGCAGAAAACGATCTAGCATTTCCACAGGCGCTGTTTCTCTATAAGATAGATAATCCGCTTCAGGAAATATAGGATACTGGCGAAGTAAACCGTCATCTGTCCAGATACGAGGCGCTTTTTTGTTTTTTTTTCGTCTTCATGAGAACTGACAGAACAGTCGGAACTACTCGAAGAATCAAGTTGACCAGCATTGCCTTCTGTTCCGCGACTCCTACCCCTACTAGATGTAGAGGGTGAGATCCACGAGATGGCTTACGAGAATTGCAAAAGTAAATACCAGAAGGCCCGGGTTCAGGTTCAATGTTAGAGGGCATTTGTTTGCGGCTTGAGAGTGCTTGGCGTGTAGATGATGCCAGTACCACTTCGCATCTGGCATTGAGTTGTCGACCTGTAAGGTGATTTATAAGACCACCTTCATTTTCGTCGGCCGAATCCTTCATCTGAACTACGGGATCTGGTGGTTCGATATATAACAACCGAGGATCAAGATCTTCGTCTTCTTCTAGCACAGCTAATGCTTCATGTATTGAAATATCCCTAAAAGAAATCAAAAACAGTAAATAAACACAGGAAAAACAAAAACAACGAAAAGACTACAAAACAGCCTACAGGTGCCAAAGGGCACCCGTCACTTTGCGCGTGGGACAAACCGAACACATGAATATAATATTATTGCATTATTAAGACAAACGATGTTTTGAAACAAATAAAAAATACATAAATGTAGCAAATTTCGGAAAATTAATAAAAAATCACGTACTTACTTGAATCGCACGGCCATGTTTATGCAATAATTGCACAATAAAAAAATTCCAATGCCGATCGTAACAAGCCTACTGGTTTGCACTAAATACTAGAAAAGAAAGCTAACTATGGCTAGAACCACTTGGGCAATTGACGTTTTGAAATTATTAATTATGACAAGCGTAGGCCGCGAAAATTTAAACACAATAAAACGACGGGTGCCATACGGCACCGCTAGGTTATAATGGGTTAAATTAATGCCGGCAAATCAGCTGATGTTTGACGTTTCTTCAACTGGCTGAAATTTTAGGGAGAAATTTGTTGCCTCAAAATCTAGTCAACTAAATTACAAAATGTCACATAGTTTTGCAGAAACTTCTCGGACTCTCGACCAATCAGAATCGTTTGACTGTCCATGAAACTCTGTTCATATATCAGATTCTGTCTTTATTATTCTGATAATATGGCTTCTTTAACACAATGCATGCCACGTCATTCGTATGTGTATGACAGCTGCATGCCACTATAGGGCCATGGCATTCAAAAATGAATGACACTTAGATGATACATTGCATGCCAAGCCAATTTGAAAAAAAAAGGAATCATGGAAAACATCCGTTGGGTTTTTATAATTGTTTTACTAAAAAAAATTACAGATTGGTAAATTACAGATTGGTAATTTTTTTGGAGAATTTGAAGCGGTAGGACGTGCAGACGATTGTCATTCATACGAGTATATGAAAGACGTGGCCCTGCATGAAATTTTCGATAAATTTTTACGTTATAGGCCACGTCATTCATACATGTATAACGTATATGCAGGATTGAAAATTAGAAAAAAATGAGCACGCGACGAAGGCTAACACTTTTGGAAGTAGAGGATATTGTAGCGGAGGCAGATACCGAGCACGATTTCGACTCAGATGATTCCTTTGACGATCCCTTATGGTTTCCAGAAGATTCATCAGGTGACGAAGAAGATGATGGGACAGAGACAGACAATATAATCTATGTACTCAATAGCTTACAAGTTGAAGAAGATAATGAAGATCTAAACGACCTTCTACAAAACGATAACGACGAAAACATTGAGAATACTATATTGAAGAAGAAGAGTAGACTGATTATGTCGGACGACACAAATCTTTTCCATATACCGGCAAATTTGGCTTGCAACTAACGCTTCCAACAAGTATAAGCCCTTTGGAAGTCTTTTACCAGCTGATAGACGATGAGGTAATACACCACATTTTCACAGAAACAAATAGATTTGGAGAGCAAAAAGTTTTAGCTAAGACGGCCGGACAGAAATATGCAAGAATAAATAAATGGACGAAAACAGATACTGATGAAGTAAAAAAAGTCTTAGGGTTACTGATGTGGATGGGTCTTGTAAGACTTGGCAATCTTACAGAGTATTGGTCATACCCATGGCATATATAAAATGGATATACAGCGATATGTTATGCCGCGAAATCGCTTTCAAATTCTACTGGCAATGCTCCATTTTGCGAATAACTAGACAAGTGATAGAGAAAACCGCCTAAATAAAATTCAACCTCTTATAGACATTTTGGTGAAAAAGTTCAAGGAAATGTTTTACCCCGCTGAAGACATAGTCATCGATGAGACAACACTCGTTCCCTGGAGAGGCCGTCTGGTTTTCAGGCAATACATTCCAAATAAATCTCATTGGTACGAAATTAAACTTTTTAAATTATGTTCCGTCGATACCTACACTTGGGCTATTAAAGTCTATTCTGGAAAATCAGCGTCAGGTGAAAGAGAAGTTGGAATAGCAGAAAATGCCTGTGTCGAATTGGTTGAAGGCCTAATCAATGAAGGAAGGTGCTTATTTGTTGATAATTTTTATACAAGTTATGAATTAGCACAATACTTGTTGAAAAACAAAACCCATGTTGTTGGTACTCTGCGAGCAAATAAAAAAAATATCCCCAAAGAAGTCCTTCTTGCAAAACTTAAACAAGACAAAATAGTCTCAAACGAGGACAGAAATGGAATCGTAGTCCTAAAATGGAAAGATACCCGCGACGTGAGGATGTTGTCGACCAAACATGCTCCAATATTAGTGCCTAGACCTACGAGTAAAAACCAGAAGGTCCAACCATTGTCGTTAACAGACACTACCATCACTGACCAGCCTTCCACCAGCCAAACTCAGGAAACGTTCAAAGGACGTAAATCTCGAAAGATTATCACCAAACCGCTTGCAGTACTTTCATACAACGCAGTTAAAACTGTCATTGATCTGTCTGATCAGATGCCCTCATACGCCACGACTCTCCGGAAAGGTGTAAAGTGGTATAGGAAGCTAGGTGTAGAACTTCTTTTAGGAAATTCTGTTGTACGCGCATTCAGAGAGTGCTTAGTAGCAAATATCTTGGGTATACCAGGCCATCAGCAGCGGAACAGGCCCAGATCATTAGGAAAGACACACCATCTTTCCCAAAGAACCAACCCGGACGGCAAAAAGGTGCGGAGAAAATGTATCATTTGTTATGCAAAAATAAAGCAAGATTATGGTCTTGAAAAAGCCAGAAAACATTCAAAAATGGTATATACGTTCTGCAATAATTGTCCTGGACAGCCACAAATGTGCCTTCTGTGCTTCAACACAGAGCACAAATAATTTTTTATTTATTTTTTTTTTTTTTTTTTTTTGTGAATTATACAGGGTGAGCTTTTTAACTTGAGACATCCAATTACTCGTAAAATACGCGATATCGTGAAAAATGTTTCAGACAAAAGTCACAAGGTTCTGAAGGGGACATAAGATGGTGACCACGAGTTTAACCTTGAGACCCATTTTCAAGGTCAAACGAAGGTCACTTTTAATTTTTCAAATGATAATTCCTGAGTTTCATTGCTCAGTCGTATTCCTCAATGGCGCACACGACTTTGTCCCAAAGGTCTTATTCATTCAGTGCTAGATACCACTGCACTGGCACGCCTAAATCATTAATCGGTTTCCAACGTTGTTAGGGTGTTAGAAGATCGAGATTTGTTTTGAGGAAGTCATTAGTGCCTCGAGTGAAGTTAAAACTCAAAGAAATTTCAGATAGAGACAAATTGTCCTAAACTTATCTAAGAGTGTATGATGGCACTCTGCCCTTTTTTTCTACTTGAACGGAACTGTACTTCATTTAGAAGTTCGATATTTGTTTTGAGGAACTGACTATTATTAGTAACGTTTTCAAGATTAATAATGCAAGCTATTTCAATTCAAGAGAAAATTGAAATGATATTGATTTATGGAGAAAGTGGAAGGAACATCGATGGTGCTGTTGTCCTTTACGCCCAACGTTTTCCAGACCAGATACGATCGCGCGCTTCCTTTTATCGGGTCATCCAACAATTCACTGGTGAAGGAAGTGTGCAACCAAAGAAAAGGAATCGGTCAGATAGGGTGGCTGTTGAGGACAATGAAATAGCAGTTTTAGCTGCCATTGCATGCGATCCTCACATTAGCACTCGCCAAATAAGTCGTGAATCAGGAATTTCTCAAACGACTGTCTGTAAGATATTACATCGGCATAAATACCATCCTTATCATGTTTCAATGCATCAAGAACTTTTTAGTGAGGATTTTCGCAACCGGGTTTCATTTTGTCAAGACCCCCTTTTCTTCGCCAAGGTGTTATTCTCTGATGAGTCGACTTTCACCAATCACGGTACGGTCAATCGACATAATATGCATTACTGGGCTACCGAAAACCCTTTTTGGTTGCGACAAGTTGAACGCCAGCACCCTTGGAATGTTAATGTTTGGGCGGAAATTATTGGGGATAAATTAATAGGTCCATATTTTATTGAAGGCAACTTCAATGGCGAAAAGTATGCGGGACCATCTTCCAGTATTGCGAGAAGAACTGCCATTGGAGTTGCGACAAACAATGTGGTTTCAACATGATGGTTATCCAGCCCATTATTCCCAAGTAGCCCGGGGCGTATTAAACAATGTTTACCATCAACGATGGATCGGACGAGGGGGTCCGAAGCAATGGCCTGCTATATCACCTGATCTTACGTCACTTGATTTCTTCTGTGGGGCTACTTAAAAAGTGAGATTTACAGAAAAAAGCCAACGACACGTAAGGTCATGAAAAGACGAATAACTGAAGCTTGCCGGAAGATTACACCAGAAATACTTCTCAGTTCTGTTGGTTCATTTAGAGCGCGGATAGACAAGTGTATTGAAGTGAATGGTCACATTTTCGAGCATTTGTTGAAATAGTTTCGGGAAATAAACATCGAAATGGGAAGAATTCAATGATTCAACAGTGGGAGGCAAGGGGACCCACTCTAATTAATCACCCCGAAGGAAACAAAATACTGCTACGTCCGCGTCGTTGTTTCTGGGTTATGCTAAACGCAGTATGTAAAAACAAATGACAAGCGAACGAGCAATACGACTGAGCAATGAAAATCAGGAATTATCATTTGAAAAATCAAAAGTGACCTTCGTTTGACCTTGAAAATGGGTCTCAAGGTCAAACTCGTGGTCACCATCTTATGTCCCCTTTAGAACTTTGTGACTTTTGTTTGAAACATTTTTCGCGATATCGCGTATTTTTCGAGTAATTTGGATGTCTCAAGTTAAAAATCTCACCCTGTATTTATTTTATGTAAATTAATTTATTTTTTAATTTTTCCTTTAGTATGTATAAACATCTGGATTGTGATTTAAGTTAAAAGTTTTCTGTACTGGAATAAAATTTATCGTAAAATTAGTAAATTTTGTCATCATAAATTTTATTCTTTAATAACAACCACATTTTTGCAGATTTCCCAGAACCAAGGATACGAGTACTATAGTGATCACCAGAGGCCAGACTTTTGAATTTATATTCATTTTGTTCCTAGTGTCTTTCATTTTTGAATGCCATGGCCTTATAGTGGCATGTAGCTGTCATACACATATGAATGACGTGGCCTCCACGGAAACATTTGTGTCATTCATATTTGAATGACGTGGCATGCAATGTATATATGTTTCATTTTTTTAGCAAACCGAATAGAAACACCTAAGAATTATTTTTTTTCCACTTTTAGCTATTTTTCCAAAATTGGCTTGGCAGTCAATGTGTTACAAATTCAAAAAAAAATTAGATAATCACGAACGCTCCAATGTGTTGAATTGCGTTCCGAATACACCTCTAAATAATCTATTACATTTTAGAGCTCCATCTTTTGTGCGAGTTAAATAATATTTTTTTGCCAGAGACAATTTGTGGTTTCCGCATTCACAAACCACAAAAGTTATCAGCTGTTATCAGTCAAAAACTTTGTCACTTTGTAGTTGTTTATATACGTTTTTTCTTATCAGTTTTCAGTTTCACTTGACCTTATTCACATTCTCCCCAAAAAATGAGCAAACTCAGCACTGGTAAGAAATCATATACACCCACCACCTAGATGCAACAAGTTTATACTCATCCTCTCATTTAAACCACAGTCCTTCGTTTCGGCTTACTCCAGCTAAAAGTCTCGAAGGACAAAATCGCAAACGTACAAAATGCCGTGGCAAAGATAACTCAAGCCGTTGAAGAATCTAAACCTCGAATCATTGCCCTTCCTGAATGTTTCAACTGTCCGTATGGAAAGCAATACTTTCGTGAATATTCTGAAACTATTCCGGATGGCTATACAAGTAAAGCTCTATCGGAAAGTGCAAAGCGTCATGGAATTTACATAATTGGCGGAACTATTCCAGAGAAGGGGGAAAACGATCTCATCTACAATACATGTACTATTTGGGATCCCTCTGGTAATCTCATTGGCAAGCACAGAAAGGTATAATGTTACGGCAAAGTGTGTGTTTATCACTTCAACTGTTTGCATTTAGGTCCATCTGTTCGATATCGATATACCCGGAGGAATCCGCTTTAAAGAGTCGGAAACACTCGCAGCTGGCAACCAATTTACCATTGTTGAAGTAGATGGACACAAAATTGGCATTGGAATCTGCTACGATATTCGATTTGAAGAGCTAGCTAGAGTCTACAGAAACGAAGGTACATGGAGATATTTCGAAAGGACCAATCTCATCATATCCCTCCCCTATTTAGGTTGCGAAATGTTAGTTTATCCAGGTGCCTTCAATATGACCACAGGACCACTTCACTGGGAGTTATTACAACGAGCCAGAGCCAATGACAATCAACTGTTCGTTGCTACAGTATCACCTTCTCGAGATGAAAGCTCACACTATGTTGCTTACGGTCATTCGATGGTTGTAGATCCATGGGCCAAGATCTTATCCACTGCTGGAAAGGATGAAGAAACTGTTATAGCTGATGTCGACTTTTCTCTGGTGCAACAAGTGCGTCAACAAATTCCCATCTATCTTCAGAGACGAACTGATCTTTATTCAACCGAGAAGAAGGCCTAGACGTGTTGCTTAGGAAAAATTTGTTTATTGCATTTTATTACTTTTCTAACGGTATACTCCTCATTAAATACAAAACAATCGAAATAGACTTAAGATTAATTCACTGCTTCAGCATTAGCTTCATCGCTAGGCAGCGTGGGCGCATGAGATCTATGGGTTTGTTCATACAGCGCTTTGATTGCATCTTCAGTTGCAATGAGTGGTTGACTTATAAAATCGAGTGCCTACAAACAAGAAGAAAACAAATCCAAAAATATAGGCTCTGTAGAGTTTTGTTTCAAAATACCTGCACAGCACATTGTTCCGCTTCGGTTAAATGATTGGCATTGTTGATGTAAAGATTGTCTGGTATTCCAACACCTGAATGTAGTACCAATTGTTGTAAAATGTTAAGGCACTCCGATTCAAGGCTAATAATATCTGTTGCTGGTACATTCAGGGACTTGATTTTGGCCAGGAATTTTAGATTCTTCAGCATCTCGAGTTGGACTTTGCGTGTGTTGGCCGATAAATCTAAAAGACCTTTTGTCGATTCAGTTAGCACTTCATTTTTTTGCGTTAAGTCAGCTTTCCAGCGCGCAAGTTCTTCTACCATAACACTGCTAGCGAGGAATTTACTTCGCCACACTTCACATTGACCAGCAAGGTATTCGATTTGTTCCTGAAATTAAATGAGCATGTTTAAATTGCTTAGTTTGCCTAAAGCTACTTGTTAAGAAACGGAATCAAGACAAATGATTCAATGATAAAAAAAATGAACTGTCTGAGGCATTTAACTATTTAAGCTATTGTCTATTCGAATTTTACTACTTTGATTTAACTAACGAGGAACTTATTCCCTCGGCTGTCGGCCACGAAGAGGAAACGATAGATTTTACGAAAGCCGAAGTTAGCGAATGGACATTAAGCACATAGTAAAATGATATGAAATCGATGGCTATATAAATAAATTGAACAATGGCTTGAGAGAACTACATTGTTGTATGCGATTTCTGCCCGATTTCTTATTTTTTTAACAATAATTTGACAAGTTTCTCTCTCCGCAATTATACATAGGTGGAGTACGACAATAGAACGCTAATACAAGACGACTATGCAACTCTGCACATCGCTAGTGTCTCGATGGCAATTCTTCAGATTGAATTAATTGGCCTCTTCGCTATCCAGAGATGTTTTTGCAAGAATATCAGGGCAGAAGGCGTTACGTCGGGAAACAGCAAGGTTTCGGCGGTCAGACTAAGCCCATCTTCAGGAAGAAGGCCAAGACGACCAAAAAGATTGTCCTGCGTATGGAGAGTATGGAGAGACAGATGATTCAGTTCTAGGTTAATATAAATATTCTTTATATTAATTAATCAGTTATTTTTACTTGTGCGCTCCTTTTAATAATGAAAAAACACATAATCTAATCTAATCTAATATCTCAAAGAGAAGGCTTACAATAACAATCACGAAACCACTCATACCCCCAGGGAAAATAACCGCGGTAAAATTGTAGCCATTGCACCTACGCTTTGCACCCTTATATTTTCAAATGTTAAGGTCCGGCCACAAAAAAGTCTGGAAAGAAACCTTCCTCATTTTTTGTTCATATAAAAGAAATATTAAGGTATGAAGTGTAGCTATTTATTTATTTTATTTAATTCTAAACTTGCAAATATTCTGTTGGACACTCAGCAAAGTCGTATTTTTACAACCAGCCTCTCCTGAAATCTTTTCTTGCTTTAAAATCAACAACATATTTCAAAACTTTTATAAAAACCGAAACGGAGGTACTAGATGGAGTGAAAAGTGACCTCCTTGGGAATTAAAATTTTTTTTTTTTAAATGTTTTTTTTATATTATTCAATACAGTCCTCTTTTAGTTTGATACACTTATTCCAGCGATTTTCCAACTTCTTAATCCCGTTGGAAAAGTAATTTTCCGGAAGGTCTGCAAAATACTCCTCCGTGGCGTCGATGATTTCCTCGCGTGAGCTGGTTTGGGAAGAGATAATAGTCCGAAGGATCCAAATCCAAATACTCCAAACAAGTCCAAACACTCTTTCGAAGTGTTCTCACGTTCGTGTTTTTGGTCAGGAGTGAGCATTCGCGGCACCCAGCGGCAGGATAACTTTTTCATATGCAGAATATTGCCCAAAATATGGCGTGTGCGCTCAGTGCTAATCTTTGTGGTATCTGTTAGCTCGCGCACCTTCACTTTCCGGTCAGCCAACACCATTTCATGTATTTTCTTGACATTGTCTTCTGTAACCGCATCGGAGGGCCTGCCGTTGCGGACTTGATTGGTAGTGGAGTTGCGGCCACCACGAAACTCTCGAAACCAATATTTGACGGTGTAATCTGACGGAGCATTAACCCCATAATATTTATCCAACTTTTCTTTTGTTTCCTTCGCCGTTTTGCCTCTCAAAAAATAATGTTTTATGAGAGAACGAAAATCGTTTTTGTCCATACTCATACTCAGCATGATGCCAAACACATCAACAACAATCAGCTGTCAAAACAAAACTAAAGACAGTATCGCACTGAAATTTGGCATGTCTGCCTAAATATGAACGGACTTCAAGGCACCATAACCTTTTTTGCTGTAGCAGCGCATTCTGGCGGTCAAGGAGGTCGCTTTTCCCTCCATCTAGTATTTTACCACACTGACAAGAGCTATGTACAATAAAAAGCAGAATCTCAGCATCTCGATCAGTAGGAGCTGTCGGAAAAGAAATGTGCTCCAAAAAAGTGTGACTTATAGAAAGGTATTGAGGTCCGCATGATTGTAGATCTTCATATGCGTGACCGTAGATGTAAGCCTCTAATCATCCTTCTCTCACTATACGAATTATTTTAAGCATTAATTTATACCATAACAACTATACAACGTCAACACTATGCTGTTAGTTGACCAGCGAATACTGGAAAATCTATAATAAGCAGTTCCATCATCAACAAACATGTAAAACGAAGGCCTGCACGGTTGAGCACATACTCAATTCTTCCCATTACTTGCTTACTTAAATAGTGCTACAGTCCGGAGTGGACCAGGGCCTCAGCTAACATGCCTCTCCAGCTATCGCGGTCTTTAGTCAGCTACCTCTAGTTGTGCACACGATGTTGCCTGAGGTCCATGCATTCAAGGTGACCTAGCCATCTAATTCGGGTTAGATGAGCTTCTCTGATAAGTTCAGCATCGCTGTAGAATTCATATAGTGCGCTACTGAAATGTCTGAACAGACTTTAGAAGATGGTGCCTCTGGAGTTGGCCTGCGAGTTTCACACAATTTTTTAAAGAGCGATGTTGAAGAAGTCACATGGCAGCATCGCCTTGTTTAAGGGGATACACTCATATTCGATTTTTTTTTGCATATTTTCAAAGCTTAGTAAGTTGAGAATATACTGTGAAAATTTTAGACCGATACACTAAGTCATTTTAAAGTTACAGCAAATAATAGGGGAGAGCGTACCCTGAAGCTGCGGCGCTCATACCTGCGCTATTGTTTGCGACCCTATAGCCTTGAAAAATTTATACTTGTGGTGTACGACATGTAGAATTTTGGTTAAAGAAAAGTGAAATTCAGTATATGGTATGCTTGTATTTCAAAGTGTTAATATCTAGCTCTGAAATATTTTTGTATTTTTCCAACGAGAAAATCAGTATACGCTTGTATTTGAACGTGTTAACGTCTAGTTAAAATTGTGCACGAGGTAGACAGCCAGGAGAAAAAGCTAAAAAAAGAAGTCTTAGAGGAAATCAACAAAATACTGATTGTATTACTACCTCTGCTCAAAAATTGAAAGGTGAAGACGATTGTGAAGTGAATTTTGATCCGATTCATAGTTACAGTTTATTGAGTTCTTATTTGGTGTTCACAAGTTTGCAAGCAATGGTGAAACGTAAATTGTGTAATGGTGATATAGATTTCTTGAAACGATCACAGCGGGGATTAGGCTTTGAATTATGTGTTAAATGCCCGTGGAAAGGAACATTGATCAACTCTCGTCCAATGATAAAAAATGCATACGAAATCAACAGACGTTTGGTTTTTGTTATGCGTTTACTTGGAATTAGTAAAAGCGGTCTTGAAGCTTTTTGTAATCGAGTCTGTGTAAAGGTTGTGAAAAATGGACACGAAAAGAAAAAAGTTATGAATACGCTGCTTGGAATGATGAACATCAGGAGAATTGTACAGCTAATCATGAAGGTAGTGCAGGTAAAATGGAGGTTGACGGGATCATCGAAATGTTTAAAAGATCTGAAGAATGTCTTGCTGTAAAATATACAAAGTATATTGGCGATGGAGGTACTAAAATATTTAAAAATAAATTAGAAGAAGATACTGACAATAAAGAAGATACATTTATACATCCGCCGACTTTTGACGAAGAAGTTATTAAAGTTTCAAGGCCGATCTAAGAAGACTTTTCGGTCTACAGTATTTTAAAAAGATGTTTGGATGGAAACACTCAAAATAATAATGAAAGCTTTAATAACTGTGTTTGGAATTTGCGTGTATTTTCAATGAAGGCCAAAAAAGTGTTTTGGAAATACAGTAGTCTGGATGGCGTGAACTAATTATTAGCTGTTCACGCTAACCAAATTATTCACTTTATGCAATAATTTTTAAATATCAAATAAATACTCTTAGGCAATAATATTTTTATATACATATTGGGTTGATCAATAAGTTCCCTTTATTTTTTTAGTTGCAATTAAAGAATAAATATTTATTGTTATAAAAAACTTTAATCAGTTATATAGGGTCCGCCATCTAACGTTTTTTTTTTTCAACTAGTGCTTATTTCGTGAATGGTAACACTTAGCTCATGTCTGATTTGACAGATAATTAGTTTTATCCTTCCGCTGAACGAATATGGTTGTGTATACGCTTGAACAACGCTTCGCTAAGTGGGCCTGCGATCGACTTAGAGAAGATGCCGATTTTGCCAAAAAAATCATCTTTTCAGATGAAGCTCATTTTGATCTTAGCGGGTATGTAAACAAGCAAAATTGTCGCATTTGGGGCACAGAAAACCCGCACGCATACATTGAAAAGCCGATACACCCAAAACGAGTCACTGTTTGGTGCGGATTTTGGTCCAGAGGCATAATTGGGCCATTTTTCTTCGAAAATGAGCAAGGAATGGCCGTTACAGTCAATGGCGATCGTTATCGGGCCATGTTAAACGAATTTTTGTTCACAAAAATTGAAGAGGAGGATATTGGCAACATTTGGTTTCAACAGGACGGCGCTACGTGCCACACAGCCGAAGCTACACTCGATGTTTTGCGCCCTGTTTTTGAAGATCGCATTATCAGCCGCAGAGCTGATGTCGTTTGGCCACCCCGGAGCTGCGATTTGACACCGTTGGACTATTATTTGTGGGGTGCCGTAAAAGATAAGTGTTACGCCGACAAGCCAGAGACAATTGATGCTTTAAAGGACAATATTCGTGAAGCCATTGGTGAAATACAGCTGCACACAATCGATAATGTGCTTAAAAATTGGATCGTGTAGGCTACTGCATGGCCAGCCGAGGCAGCCATTTGAATGAAATTATTTTCCATTATTAACCGGAAGGATTGTACTTTCAAATAAAAAAAAGAAATTTGAGAAAATATTCAGTAGTTTTTTTTTATAGCATTTTCAAAAAAAAAAAAACATTTTTGGCGGACCCTATATATGCACCATTATTTGCTACCACATTCTGCCACCTTTCTGTCAATTTCATAACACCCCTTTCGTAGAACATTTAATTTTTCTGGAAAAAATTTACTCCAAGTGGATTTTACAAGGTTCCAGCGATACCATCCTTTCTCCATTAAGTGAGATCCGCAGGGACCGGTAATCGGAAGGTGCATGATCTGGTGAATAGCACAAGATTAAATTAATTAAGAAAATAAAAATGCATATAAACTGAACTGACTGACACCGCATGTATTTTTCCTCATCTCACCCAAACTGCACCAATTTCTGTAAAGAAAAGTGCCGTCTAGCGTTGTCTTGATGGAATACGATGCCCCTCCGATTGAATCGTACAGTCTATCCAATTGAGAGCAGTACAAGTACTTCTCGGTTTGGTTATGCGGAACAAACTCATAATATACAATTCTCTTCCAATGTGACCAAGCACAGAGCATAAACTTCTTAGGGAGAAGACTACTCTTAGTAATGGCTAATTGTGGCTCACCTCTTTTGCTCCACGATGTTTTCCGTTCCACGTTGTTGTAATGAATCCACGAAATCCCCATCACAAAAACCCCGGAACAACTCATGAACAGTCCAGGCACTGACAGAGTTATCCCCGTGCACAATGCCAATCTTCCAACGTGGTTGTGCAACGCTTTTTGTTTCCATTTTCAAAAGTACACCAAATGCGTAAAATACAACCAATCGCGATGGACTTAAACTGCAAGCTCCTCGAAGCAACACGTACAAATGGCGTGGTTCAAGCTAGCGATAAACAGATGGAACATATTGGCCAAGTTGCATACGTTTGCGTACACGTTCAAACATGTCATTTCCACAGTCACAGTTCACAGACGCAGTAATGGAAAATTACAGTTACAACATAAAATTATATCGTGTGTGGGCAAGTAATATGTTCTAAATTTTTTGTTAACGTTATCGAGTTTTCCGTTGTTCACGCTACAGAGTACTCTGTTTAAAAAAGCGAGTGTTAATGCTACTACTAGCGAGTAGTTCATGCCGTCAGGAGTTCACGATAACCAGATTTCACTGTAATGGATGTAATGGGTGTGCGGGCAGGCGCAGAGGCCATGAACTTTGCACAACGGGCCGATGACTCTCGCATATACAACGCAGAGAAGAGGGTGTTTGACGTAGCAAAAAGTGAAAGAATTGCACGTAGATCAGCGAGATACTGCACGCGCCAGGAATAGATGATTAATCTAAGCATAAATTTTCAAAGAAAATTTTATTCTCCAAACTTTAAACGCGAAACTGGTTTTTATCCGTCGGCCCAGATGATTAAAAAAAAAAACCGTTGGACCAACACAATATTCTACACATGATCTTTTAAACCTGCTACGGGACAGAATGACAACCCTACTGAATAATAATCCTTCAAAAGGAGCAATCAGGGAGTCCAGCCACCTACTTCTTTTTTGAAGAGACCTACTTTATCTCACCAAGATGACGTTATTTTTTTTTTTCATTTAACAAAAATTTTTGTGTATTATTCAATAGCTAAATAATAGCATAAATTATCATAAGATTTTATTTCATTTTCCGCAAAAGAAAAATTCCTTAAAAACGTTTAAAATTTAACCTCGGACATGAGACTACCCCCTTAAGTCCTTTTCTGGCATAGAAGGTGGTCGGCTGACGGAGCAGCGTGTATTAACCGTAGTCATCCAGCACAGTCGAATAAGCTTGGCGAGGATACTACAGTGGTATCCCACTGCTCAACACATCCTCATACAAAAAAGAATATACACAGGGCGCCGACTCCCCCCTATGGTGTAGGCTATTGTATTTGAAGGCAATTAGGCAGCTTTTGTGCTGCCTACTTACAAACACTGGGTCAAACAACAAGATGAAGTAGCAGACTATGGGCTTGGTGGATTGGACTTTTCGCGTTCAAATAGTAGAATCATTTTATTCCGATTAAGACGGGACTGCTGCAGATTTTGCCAATACAATCATCTTCGGGGAGGAGGTATTTTTTTTACCTTAACCGTTTCGTAAATAAGTAAAATTATCAATTTCGTAAGTAACTCACGAAGCGCAATTAAATGCTGGATAGTTTGAATTTTGAACTGATGGCGTGATTAAGCTGTATATCTTTAAAAAGACTGAACATTGAAAGTAAGTAACTCACTTGCGATAATTTTGGACCATGGTAAAGATTAGAATGGTATTGTATTTCATTTCTAAATCAATAAAAAGCTCCTTAAATACAGAGTAAAGATATCTAGAGGAATATATGACGTTTTTAGTGAGTTTGCCCTGGTTGAATAAATTTTGAAATATAAAAATTTATGAAAGACTAATCGGCAAGAACATGAATACGAAACTTCGGTCATATATCAGTTTGTTGGGACTCTTCAAAAGATATTAGATAAACAAACAAATATTTATTTAAGAATACCAAATTGTCTCACGTTTTTTCAATGGAAAGATCAAAAGACATGTCGTAGAGATTGTCTACGTTTGTATCGTGTTTTTTTTTTTTTTTCTTTTTTATTTCGCACATATGTTATCTCTTCTTGTTTGCTTGTTATCTTAATTAAGTGTAAACTTTAAATTACCTGTGAGTACATGATTGTCACACCCTTATCAGACACAAAAGCAACAATTGTTTAAATCATCACTCGAACTTCACTGATAATGTTTGCAACTGTTGACATACAACTTTTTGGAAAGTGTGTGGGGTGTCTTAGAAATCTTGCCACCTGTACCATTATAACAAGAATATCGCAAGCCTTAAGCCAAATCTGTAGTGTCTAGGTTGAATAAGTGTGAAAGAATAGATACATATAAATGCGACTACGAAGATTCCAGCTTGATTGAGGTGCAATGTTACATCCGCCAAAGCCACTTAAGTACATCAGACCGGCAATGTAATGTCGTTATTACATAGCAATTCCTCACAGATAAGTCCGTTCTGACACCAAACGCTTACGAAATAGGTAGTAAGATATGTATAAACAATAAAAACTGAATAGAAATCCGAGACGTGTATCTAACAAGCAACGATTAAAGCCCACAATGGGGCATAAACAAGCGTTGATGAGGTTACACTTCGCAGGTAAAATAAAATTCCATTGTTGTATGTGATGCATTGGTATTACCGAAGAGTAAGCTCTCCTAAAAATAGTTGGCGCAAAGAAGTTCAAAAGTAACCAACGTACAGGGATTTTGGCAGCCCCGTCAGAAAAAACGGTTGGTTCTTTACAATTTTTACTGTTTGGGTTTGACGTATCCCACTTTTATTTTGGATAAAATCTGTCTTCGACACGAAATTAAATAAGGATTGTAAATGGGTGAACACATTAAGGCCTATGCCTTTAGAATTGTTGCTTTTCAGCAAATAACATTTTCCGCAAACCATGTCATTCTTTTGAAAACGCAAATTTAGAGGCAATTACTTGTTTCCTATTTATTTCATATTGAAGCAACTTTTTGTCCAAACCCAAATTCGTACCCCGTTTAAGGCCAAAGGAATTGTACGCTATCCAATAAAAACATGAAGCACACACTCATATTGATATAGAATAAAGAATACTTCCAACAAACAAATATTTCGCACACGTTTCGTGCATTTCAATCAGTAAAAGTGGGCGTTTTGGCGTACCGGACACCCCGGTTGATGGGAAAAGAAACCCCAACACCACTGAAACAATTTCCGCCCATTTTTCTTATTTTTAACTTACCGTGTGCGTAGTTAAATTATTAGCCGTGTCCAGCAAAGCTTTTGCCAACTGCAACTTATCCTCCGTCAGCACATGAACTCTGGTCTGTAAATCCTCTCCAACTGATGCCACCAACAAATTTTTCAATTCCGAATTAACTTGCACTTGGAACTTCAATTGACTTTGCAAATAATCGCGCTCCTCCTTGATTTTCTCCAATTCAGTCTTCAATTCATTAACCTCCGAGCTATCTACCAACTCCTTTTCTGGTGCTTTCTCGACGTCATTCTTGTCGGTTTCTTGTAATTCTTGAGTCCGCATAGTCGATACATGGCTAACTAAAACCCCAATATCTAAATTATTACGATCTCTCTTCGGAATTTTTGATTTGTCTTTGTTTGGGAGAATTGGATTCACAGCACCTATATACGGCTCGAATGGCACAAACCGCGGTGGTTTGGTTCTTTTATGTTCAGGAATTTCACGAGCATCAACTAATCTGGGTGTTAGTAGACGTAATTCCCCTTTTGGTTTGACCGCAGGTAAACTACGTGAAGTTTCTCCTGGACGATAGAGAGTGTGCAGACCAGGAATTGGTATTGAACTAGCTGGTGGTGGTGGTTTCTTTTGGTGAACTGTTTCTTGAATGGAACTATCTTTACGGCGTAGTTGTGATTTAGAAAAGGTTGGTTTTTGTTCAGTTTTACCAAGATCATCTTGTTCCATGCCATCGCCACTCGTACGGGCTAGAAAACATGAAGTTTCGACTGGATCTTCTAATCATAATAATGTCACGGAAACATTTACCTTTATCCAAACCAATGATTGTGTCCGTGTGTGGCATCGCGAAAGAACTCTGGTGTCAGCAGTTAAATCTAGAAACTATCGATAAAAAAAAAGTGTTAAAACGTGATGTACATAAGAGATTAATCTGGACTTGTATTGAATTTGATCAATTTATTGTTTTTCTTTGCCGTGTTTTGTTGGTAGGCAATTCAGATAATAGTCAACGTCAATGAAAACTGTCAAAATTGACGGCTAGCGGCAAGTGAAGCCAAGTTACTGTTCAGATTTGATGTTGCCTATTTCCTTTGCATGTTTTTGACATTTTTTCTTTCTTTTTGGCATTTGCTTCATTACTTCTTTGGCTGTTGATATGAGCACAACATTTCAGTATGGCGAATGAATTTAAATGGAACAAACAATTAACAAGTGAGCTCATTTTCAATTATGAAATGTTTAATTCCGCAAATGCCAATCTTGTTTTCATAATTAATTTCATTTTCCACTTTCAGCACTGAGCATCAAAAATGAAATGAAAGAGAGCTGTCAAATAGACGCGCATCATAGAAGGACAGTTCAAAAGAAAATAACCAAAACATGCACATCAAACTTATGCGCTTTGTAAAAGCCGTCTTAGTGACATTAAAACCGGAAGCAAAATTTTGATTCTGGAAAAATTACAGTATAACAGTTTTATGTAATTTGTTCGTCCGGAATTCGAAACTCCAATAGTATTTTTTATTTTTAAGTAACCAGGGTTATGGAAAACATGGTGGGAACTGACTTCTTGTAGAGCAAGCAGCATTTCTAATATGTTACATTGTGCATACAGGCATGGGCATTTTAGTCTACTGCTTCAAGGAAAAAATCTTGACCGCTCTAAGTTATTGGTTGTGCAAAGGGCTTGCCATAAAATAAATTTATGAAACTCGGGAGACACCCCAAGAAGGGAATTAAACAATTAAAGACCATCTTTGTATATTTCTTGAAACGTTTGAACTGATCTCCAACTCATCTCCCGGAGCCGAAATTCATGTTCAACTGTTATTCGTCATGTAACTTGGGAGCTACCCACTTCCAGTCTGGGTTAATGAATTTTATTGCATACCATATTTGTAAACTTAGATTTGGTATCTCACACATTACTACTCTTGAGTCTTGATAGCGCTTCGTTTCAAAAACGACAGCTTTGCCTCACCGATTCTGATGATTACATTTGTTTCGGTTAGAGAGTCAGCACTTCTTTGATGCAAAAAATTTTCAACTTTCTCTTTACTTCAATCAATTTCATAGGTTTCTATCGATTCGGAAAGGATAAGAGCTTTATTTTAAGTTTCATTCGGAAACACGAGCAGTATGTGCCCCTTTCGCCAGATGACATGTGCTTGGATGTGCGTCGGTTGTAGAGAGACGCAACCAGGATTGATTAAAACTTTCGATATATCATATCAGGGCGTCAATTAATATAAAAAGTTGAAGAATCTAACCGGGGGAATTATGCTTCGAGAACGTCATCGGCTACCTCTTCAGCAATTGATGACCCCGAAGATGAGGTTCTAATATCAAACATTAATGGCTTAGAAGATAACAGCAAATCTTTCACTGATTTTCTTACAAGACTTTGAGCTACGCTAAGAGCAAAAGCCTTTAGCATTTATGGCGCTAAGATAATTGGATGTTATAACTTTTGTAAATTAGGTGTTATAACTGTTCTAAGATAACGCATTGGGAAATCATCTGTTCCAAACCGCCATAGCTGGCCAATTCTTGTTTTTTGGCTGTTACCACAACAACTGTCTGTCCAAAGCACAAAGAAATCACCAACGAACTAAACCAGACGATGAAAAGGAAATACAAAGCTGGTACCATCAGTCCCATGCAAGTGGTGAGTATTAGGTTTTCAGATGTTTGGGCCGACTGCACTATTTGAAACCGGTCTGAAGCTTCAGTTTTGGATTTTCTAGATTATTTCATTGCATTTTCTAGGATAAAGTAAGAGTAGGAAACAATATTAAATTGGATAAATATTTATTTTCTAAATATTACTATATTTTGATGCCGACGGATCTGAAAGTATAGTCTCCGATCAAAGCGCATAATAATGAGGCAGCTCCCTTTGATATGTTTTGGGTATTAGTAGCTAATGTATTTCATCTCCGCCTATAGATATTTTAATCCCGATGCCCTGTAATGATTTTAAATTACCATCACACTTAGCCCTCTACTATAATGCCTTATTTTTTGATTTGGTTCAATAAAATTTATTCAATGAAAATAATGGAAAAAAAAAAACACTGAACAAAGTGTGTTTGTAATATTGTGTATATGTATGTATATCCTTTAATGTGAATAGTATCATACGGGTATTCATAACCCTTACAAAAAAAATAAAATTATTGTTTATGGAATGTAAGGAAACACGACTTGGTGGTTGAATTTCAAAGATTCACGTTGCATTTGGTGCAACAAGTCTGTGTTTCAGACTTACATCCCGGCAATTTGGAAGTCTTTTTGCCAGTGTGGTCCTGAAATGCACACCAGTGGCTCACGTTATCACAACGAACATCTGGTGTTGGAATATGAGTATAAGCCTTCTTTGGCTTCGGAGCGGGTGGAGCCGGCGATACTGTTGGACGGCCTTTAGCCTTTTTAGTTTGGTTTGAAACCATGCACAATGATTACACAACTTCCGATAAAAAAATCGGCAGTTCAGTGTTGACTCCTTTGTGCAACCGATGATAAAGAATATAAGCATTTACCATTTCCACATCCCGCAGATGGAAAAAGAAGCGATTTGACCATTTTTGTGATAGCGACCAAGAAGACCATCCATGAGGTCTACTTCAATCTTCTGTTTGTTTTTTCGATTCCATCGCGTGGATTTCGAAAGTGGCCACCCATTTTCGTAGCGCACATCTGTTCGTCTACGCAAAGGCGACGGAGCATCGGAACAGACCCAAAGGGTTCATTGAAATGAGACACTAGTGGCCGCACTCTATGCAGTTTGTCGTGTCCAGGCTGGCCGATCGGAATCGCAGTCGAATTATCACTAAAATGTAAGAATTCGCATATTTGTTCAAATCTCATGCTCGGCATTGTCATTTTGATTGGTTCGAACGAATGTCTTCCCCAGTAACAACGAACGTTTGGGTAGCGATACACGGACATGAAGAATAAAATACCAATAAATTCGCGAACCTCTTGGAAATCAGTGACAAATCGAGTATCGATTTTCTGCTGACAAGCATACAAATTCATTTGGACTGCATGAATTCATCAATGACGAAATAATGAAAGCAATCGAATGGTGTTTTCAGCCCCTTTAGTACATCTGGTAGCTCTCTCACGCCACGGAAAACTACTTCGTTTATGTGCAGCAGCAGACTTTTCTTCTTCCACAGCATCGATTTGAATTCACCTCCATCATTGGCCGATGAATTGGCCAGTGCTCGAAGTGTTTGGGCCGCCTTCCCCTTCTTGCAATTCGTTGGTGTCATTTGAATCGCGTTTACGTTTTTGAAATCGAGAAGGAACACTTGCAGTGACTTTCGAATCGGAATCAACAGTGGAACAAATGGACGTGGATCGTAATGGTGACGAAGGTGCATTTGGATTGTCTAAGTTGCTGAAATTTACATAGATTTGCATTAATTACATCAATGACAATTTCACTTGAATTTATCAAGCAGTTGTCAATTAGCAAATCATCCTCTGGGCAAATGAATTTTGGATCTTCGCGATCATCGTCGAAATCATCTACACCGCCAGTGTCCTCCGCGCTCGAAATTGAGTTCATAAAATTAGCAATTTCTTCATCTGTCATCGCCGACAAGTTGTTAATAATCTTACGGTGCAACATCACTGATAAATCAGAAAAAAAAATTGAAATTCGGTTGAAAAAACCTTAAAAAGCACTGCAACAGTAACGACACATTTAAAAAAAAATTCTGCCAACTCCCTTTGCCCGTCTCTAGACGGCCGTAAGCGAGCCCAATTATTTTATATCAGTATCGTTCAAAACTTAAAATTTATTCACCGTTCAATTAAAAACACTTTTATTTACTTACCGATTTTTTTTTAACACGATATAACCAAAATTACTATACTTTTTTAAAATACATGTTTGCAACGAAATATTAATTTACGTCTTAACGCGGTCAATTTTGGTTTTGAACAAACGTTGCTTGCAAATGGAACGAACTATAGCGACGCGACGAATACCAATTTATAAAATAATCATTCGACTACAAAAGGGCTGAACAGTTATTATTTAAAATTAAACCGCCACCTGTGCTGAGTCGTAGGGTGTACCCCGCCTACAAGCGCTGCGAGGCAGTAGAGGGTTAGATTATGTTGATGTTTTGGACTTTAAGTTAGCTATTTATACAGAATAGGAATCATGTCAGTCTGATGGTCTGGAAGTGATTACCAACGAAGGACTTCTATATCTTTTAAATCCAATAGAACTTAGCACACAAGTGGGTATGACTACACTTAAAATGCGTGAGTACATGTGAAATTTTTAAGAGAGAAAAAGAAAGACGCTTGGGCTTAGTGGTTATTTCGCTGCATGGGTGGCATCCAATATTGAATGGGGAGAGCAAATTATTAGTGTAATTGGACTTGGTGTTAAATTCTAGGCAACCACTCATCTTACGTAATTTTAGTTGCCTGAAAAAAAAAAAAGAATTTCCTTTGGGCGCGGTTGGGATTGAACACCGAACCGTCCAATTTGGAAGCCAATATACCACCACTTGAGCAGCGGGCACCCATGTAATTCGTCATGTTTCTTGGACATTCAAGCGGAAGCATATACTGGTTGTCATCGATGGTTTTACTAAATTCGAACGCGAGTTCCCTGTAAACTCGTCCGGGACCAAAGAGGTTTGTGCCAGCCGAGACGTGTTACTATAGATTGTGGTAGTAGCTTTAAATCTTTAGAATACTACCTGTATTCGAATACTGAATACATTCCCGGAATTAAAAATACAATTTTATTTATATAAATCTATATTGTCCCCTTCAGAGTAATCCCCATCGACTGCAACACACTTATGCCAGAGCTTGATCCTATCCTCGAAACATTTTTTATATTCGGTTTTCGGTGTGTACATCAGTGCTTCCTGCGTTTTTTCATTACTTCCTCTCGGCTGCTGAAACGCGTTTCCCGTAGTGGTTTTTTAATTCGATTGAAATCAGGTGAATCAGGTGGCTGTTGGATGGTATTTGTTGCATTTTTCGTCAAAAAATTACGAATAATGATGGCACTATGCGACGGTGCGTTATTATGGTGCAAAATCCACGAGTTTTCTGCCCACAAATCTGATCTCTTTCGATGAATTGCTTCACGCAAACATCTCATAACGCCCAAATAATACTCTTTGTTTACTGTCTGGCTTTTTGGCAAAAATTCATGATGCACTACACCGTTGTAATCCATGAAAACCGTGAGCATTACCTTCTTTTTTGACTGAAAACAACGTGGTTTTTTTGGTATCGGCTCATTTGGTGAACTCCATTCACTTGCCTGATGCCTGGATTGCGTGTCGTACTTATAAACCCACGTCTCGTCTCCAGTAATGATCCTTTTGATGAATGTGGGATCGGATTCAGCCTCGCAAATCATCTCTTTTGCGATGTCAACACGGTCTCTTTTTTGCATAAAATTGAGGTCTTTTGGCACCAACTTTGTTGCTACACGACGGAACCCAAATCATTAACCAAAATGTCTTGGACGGATCTATAGGCATTGTTCAAGTCCTCCGCTATCTCTCTGATGGTTACTTTCCGGTTATTGACCAACATTTCTTTTATTTCATCAATATTCTCGTCGGTTTTTGATGTCGATGGTCTGCCACTGCGTTCATCGTCTTCGATTGACTCACGACCACTTTTGAACCGCTCGTGCCACTGGTAAACGACTGTTTTCTTTAGAGAATCGTTGCCGAAACACTTTTCCAATGTTCGCACACCATTAAATCCGCTTTTTACGCAAAATTTAATACAAGTTAGTTATTGCAAATTTAAATCCATTTCTAAAATTGTAAAAAATCGCCAAGACACACAAAGATAGATGTACTCTTGGCTACGTAACTTTTGCAGATGTTAAGCTATGATGCTAAGATTTAGAGGGAATGTCAATAACAGATTTACCAACTTAACAAAAAAAACAGAACTCAAATCGTAACAATGGGAGCGCATTACCGCATTATTTACTCGTTATGTTAAGCAAGCTCAATGAAAACTAATAATTGCAAATGATAGGAGCGATACAAAGTTAGGCTAGTTGATCTATAATGTAATAATTTGTTGAAGCTGTTGCAGGACGTAGTGAAAAGATGCGCCAGGAAATTATAATTATAAATAGTAAGATATAATGCCCTGCACAGGGGGACATAGGCGATAGGGAGATGAAAATTTTGATAGCAATATCCAGACTCAAGCCAGATAAGACTGTTGGAGTTGTCAACGAAATGTCGACAGATAGTCGTTAATGTATTTACATACATAAACCAGAATGAGAGAAAAAGAACTAGGAATAGCGGCATCACGAAAGTGAACATAAATACATAGATATATGTATATATACAATATATGAATACACTACCCCGCGGGGCACTTTTGCTTCGCAACGGAGGAGTGATCCTGTTGAATATACAATAAGTATTCGTGTTAGAGTTCGACGGTTTCCAGGGGCGAGCAATATAATGTCGTCAAGAAATAATGTACGTATTACAATTTGGAACGTCAACACAATGAAGAGCGAACGTTTCGAGTTAGAGAACACATTACGGCAACGTAAGATCGATGTAATATACGCTCAAGAAACCAAATTCGAATTTCAGCTCATTGAACTTGCAAACGAAAACGTACAAAATGTATTATTACGGAACAGAACAAATAAGGAATGGAGTTGCCATCATCTCATCACTAAACTCCTTGTCAAGATCGCAAACATATATCAAAAATTAGCGATCGACTAATGGCAAAAAAACTTTCGATCGAACACAAAAGTCGGAATATTCTTAGCGCATTCGGACCGCAAGTAGGAGGTGAGCAATCAGAAAAGCAACATTTTGGAATGCATTGTTGAATATGAAGACAGCACTCAAGGAAAACCAATTTAAACAAGGGGCAAAGCCAACTCTGGTAGAAAAATTTGCTAGAGCGCCTCCAAAATGCCATAGAGCAAAAAGAGGAATTAAGCTCAAAGTTATGTGGAACAACATCGAAAAAAAAGTGTAAGTAGTGCAAAAACTCTGCACTATGAAGTGTGGTGGTGGAACCCTGCAACAAAAATGGCCATAAGAAAGAAAAGGCAAGTTTTTGATACGTGGACAAATTACAGCGGGAATAGCACCACATCAATAAAGACATTGTATCGGGAATTGGAATACGTGCCTCAGAACCTATAAGCGGGTGACAAGCAGTAAAAGAAATGTAACGCTGATATGTGGATGAAGAAGATAATATTTTCAGATGGCGGCACAATAATGAACAAAAGAGATGAGCTGTGTAACCGACTGATAGGGAACAACAAAATTTACAGTTGATGGAAAGAGTAATAAATGAAGAATTTCCACTCAGTACCACTCTCTCAACCGTCGCACACGAAAAGCAAACGGCAGATTTTACGGAAGCCGAAGATACCGGACCAGTTTAAAGGGCTGAACCAGGGTTTACACATACTCCCTGAAATATGGTGACAATCGGAAATCTTGGACTTAAATGGCCCACGACTTTGTTCAATAAAATGATGAGATATTATTGAATGACTAGCCAATGGAATGCGGCTTTGCGGAAAACGGGTTGACATATGGTAAATATAACGTCACTTAAAATTTGCGGATATTGATGGAAAAATATCGCGAAGCTGGCATATTGTCTTCAGACACAGAGTTACCAGAGATTTAATTGGACGGCGCTATGATCTCAAAATATAGACGAAACGTATGTACAGTTATGTATGTAAAGCTAAATGCTGGACTAACTGTGTAATTTGTGGTTATAGTTGGAGTACCACAAGTACAAAGTCCGTTACTTTTTAACGTCGTGTAAGGTTTTCTACGGAAGCAGCACATCAAGCAGTAGGGAACAATTTCTCTTCTTTCCGCCGATGACAACACTATTATAAAGATCTGCGTGACAACCCTACTTTTCATAATTGGAATCTGTCTTATTAATACCGAATATCCAAAAAAAAAACTCTTGGCACCTGTATAGAATGAGTCATCGCGTCGAGTTGTGCAAAGTTTAAATATTTAGCATCTGTCGTTTACCATCAAGGATTATTGCGTTGACGTGGTCGCATGTAGAGTCAATGTGGAGTGACATAGATGGCGCAAAACCTTCACTCTATTTTATAGTGCTGCTCGAACTTAAAGGTTTGTTATTTACGACAATCATTCGTATAGGCATAAATATGCATCTTTATGCTCGACGATGTCGAAGAATATAAAGGAAAAATGATGGCGACGGAAATGAAAATGTTACGAATGTCTGCGGTTGTAATAAAGCGTGATCAAATTAAAATTCGCGGCAATCTGCGCATTGACAAAGTGATAGTAGGCAAATTTCAGGCTGAGCAAATCAATTGGTCTTGCAACGATGGCCGTAGGAAAATCCGATCCAAAATGTAATAGAGGCTTTAGCTTCTGTCGAGGTCAACTGAAACAACTGAACAGTCAATTGGAAAAATACTAGCAAACGCTTATGTTGATGTTGAATGTTGGTTTAACTGCGGCCAAATTAAACCCACCTGACTGAACCGCTATATGTTACCTTTTCACTCTGCGCTTGTACATTAAAATACACGTAAACATGCAACAAGCAACACCTTTTTCCATCGCTTTAACAAACCCTAGATTTTCAATCCCACTATACGCGTAACCTAAGGTGTACATACATATCTTTTACTGGCCAATAAATTACAAATAATTTCAATTTTCTGTATGTATTGATCGTTTATATATAGTTGGACTGCTAAGAACATATTTATCAGGATGCATTCAAAAAAGGACGTTGGACTGTTGGATTACATTGGCAGTGCTGCCAATTCTAATTTCAGAGGCGACCCAAATTTATAAACACGGAACGCACCCTTTATCTGTCACCTGTCAGAAACCATAATTTTCGTGGTATTTCTTCTCAACGTTTCAGTATTTTTTTAATTTCTAAATTTAATAATTAATTCAACGTATTTAATAAGAAAAACATTTTAAAATGGTAAGAACCTATTTGCACACATTCATAAATTATGCTTCTATTTCGAAACAACTCCAACTAGAGGGAACAACAAAAAACCGTCTCCTCAATTTTATGCCACCTGCTGCAATCATGAATATTCATTTTCGGTTTTTTTTTTTTTTAAATTTTATCTTAGATGCTTTTTATGCTACTATTTAGCCGACAAGGCAAATTAAGACTACAAAAATGGTATGGAGCATACCCAGATAAAGTGAAGAAGAAGATTACCCGCGAATTGGTTACAACAATTTTGGCACGAAAACCAAAGATGTGCTCGTTTCTGGAGTGGAAAGATTGCAAAATTGTTTACAAGAGGTGCTGTTACAATTCAACTTGATGAATAGAATGAAAATGATTAAATTTGATCGATTTTTAGATACGCTAGCTTATATTTCTGTTGTGCGATTGAACAAAACGACAATGAACTGCTAACGCTGGAGATAATTCATCGATACGTTGAATTACTGGATAAATATTTTGGAAGTGTAAGTATTGACTACTTAGAGTTAAATCATGACTCATTTATCTCCAATTATTGGTAATTAGTAATCATTTCTAAAACAAAATATAGGCGAGTATATTTGTCACTTTAGAAAAATATTAGCACATTAAATGCACTCAAAACAGAAAATATAAGCAAAAAGCAAAAGTGTATAATACTGTATAATTAGCACTTTGAAATGAAATGCCAGCGCCACAAATTCGAATATTGCAATAATGGGTGATTTTTTAAGCGTTTGGTTTTTAATTTTCAAAAAAACAAAACAGGAAAATTGCAAAAGTGTATACAATTTTTGTTTGAATCAAATGCTGGCTATTTACTTTTTAAAGATTATTTCATTTACATGACTATGTTTTAAGTGGTCCCTACGGAGACTCCAAATTTTTGAGCTTATTCGCTGGTATCTCGCTAATAGCACATGTTGTCTTTCGAAGCTGCAATCGACGCTGTTTTATAGACGACTGTTTTGACGTGTCAACATAAAAAATAGTCTAAAGACGTCAAATCGCGCGATCTAGGCGGCTTATTCACCCGTTCAAACCAAGGATAAATTGCTCACTGAACTCATTTCTCAATTGGTCCATCGATTCGCGTGCTCTGTGGCATGTAGCGCTGTCTTGCTAGAACGACATGGCAAGCAGGTTCGGCTCGTGCATTTTGGTTAAAAAAAAATTCGAACTCATTGAACGATAAAGGGCGCCATTGACGGTAACGTTGTTCTTACGGTCATCTTTCAAAAAATACGGGCCAATGATTCCGCCGGACCATAAACTGCACCAAACAGTGCATTATTCCGAGTGCATTGGCAGCTCTTGTATTGCCTGAGGTTGCTCATCGGACCAAATACCCATTCAACCAGAAATGAGCTTCGTCGCTGAAAACAATTTTTCGATAAAAAAGCGAATCTTCGTCCAGCTTTTCTAAGGCAAACTCGCCGAAAATTCGACGCTGTACCAAGTCGTTCGGCAGCAGTTCTTGGAGCAGCTGTATATTGTAAGGTCTTAGACTAAGATTTTAGCGTAAAATCTTCCACGTAGTCGAGTAACAAAATCCGAATTGCTGCGAACGGGAACGAATAACAAATCACGATCTCCATTAACACTGATGGATACAGCAGCAATATTTTCCTCTGTACGAATTCTACCTAACGGGTAGGTAGCTTGGTGTCTAAAAGTGTGAAATTGGTGCGAAATTTGGTCACTATGCCTTGAATTGCTTGCTCAGTAGGTCAATTATGATGACCGTAAAATGGTCGAAGTGAGCGTATTTGATTCATGATGAATCACAATTTTTTTTTATTGTACATAACAGCTTGAGAAGTACGTAGGATTTCTTTGATGTATTGTTAATAACAAATGAGCTATGCTATATAAAAAAAAATTCCTACGTACTTATTTAGACAATATATTTCTAAAGATCTAGTTAAAATTTGAAGTGAATTTGTTGAAAATGGTTCAAGCAATAGGTGTGGCCAACTTGAAAAATGCAGTTTTGAGATAAATGTCTTTAAATTTTTCAGTTTTAGAAAGTCATGAAAAATTTTGAAACACCTTTAATCGGGCCTTCTAGTGTCCTGCTCTTCCATTTCTTTTCTATTGAATTTTAATGCAATCCTCCACTCTTTTGTAGCTTCAGATAGCGATCTTTCAATCAACTTTATGCGCTCTTTGTCAATTTCCAAGCACATTTCCTTTCCAATCCATCGCTTTCGTTATGTGCAAAATTGAAGCAAAGCCGTCATTGTACACGCAATATCCATAGCAACATCCAATAGTTTTACTACTAGAAACAATTTGGGGCCAATGCCCCAAATTAAAGCTCTCATTATAATTTTGAGTATAACCGACTATGCATCGAGTAAGAACATCGTCTCTGGCCAATTCTTCGTAGCCTGGCCTGATAACTTCTTACACTTCAATTGGAAGAGCAGGCTTATGTTTGTACTCTGCCAAAATATTTGCAGCTTTAGCCTTTTGCAATGAGCACCATGACTCCTCATCAGTAGATAATCTATGATCGAGTGTAGCCCATGTACTGTTTCTCATGTTTTCAACTGAATCACAGTCTTTACAAATGGCTAATCCATAATAAATAGAGAGTTCGTCCATTAGTTTTCCCCTTAATTTGCCCCTTTCATCGAGACCTTTTGTATTCTTTTTCAAATTACGTAGGCGAGTAACCAATCGCTTTTGAATGTGATTTATTCACTCTTTCTTGAGTACGGTGGTATTGTCATAGGGTTTAGCATCAGTAATGCATTTAAAAGTCTTAGAATCACAGTCACTAATATAATGGGTGTATTTTACCTTCGCTTCGGATCGTGATTCACATCGCACTTATCTTTATGATTTTGTGCCCATTCCGTATATTCTTCGGTATCTTCTTTATTCTTCCAGTACTCACACGCCTTACAGTATTTTGATTTCACTGCGCAGTCTTTAATTTTTGCACTCTAATTGCCAATAAGAGTCACTAAGCCAAACAAGGACGTACACCCACGTTTTCTACACGAACCATCGCCTGCTACCATAATTCCATTTTCTCCTTTTTCAATAGAAATAATTGAATTTTCAATAAACGGACAACTAGGTATCTCAGTGTGTACACATTTTTCACAGGACACTACTATTTTGAATCCCAAACCGCGCTTACCACTTTCTGCAAATTTCACTTGCGATTTGCACACTTTACAAACGAAAACCTTGAAACTGCAATAAAGTTTATCATTCGATAATCTAAACCAGGATTCACTTCACTATCATACATATCTTCCGACTGCTTCAATTTTCTCGCGGATGTAGTAGCATTCATTTCACTTGATGCCTCTTACTCGTGTCGATTCAGTCTCTTGCTACACTTTGCCACTCATTTATAAAAATGAACCAATAACACTCACAAAACAAAAAAAAAGGAGTAAGCACAATTATCGATAAAAAACAAACGTTCCTCAAATAGCGTCCTTCTCGAATGTTTCAATTGACTGAAACCGGACGTTTCTAAAGACGAAACAGACAATAGTCTGAACACATAGCAAATAGCTTCAAAAACATCTGCCGTATACCTACTCTAGTCCCTTAAAATACCGTCCCTCGTTTCGGTCATAAGATGCTCGCTGCCTATCTGGCGGCCTTGTACTATACTTTGAAAAACAAGAACTTCTAGAAATTTCCCGGCCATACTTTTTTTTGATATCATTTTTGAGGGGACCATTGAAAAGAATAAAAAAAAAGCGGTTTTTTGAAAATCCTAGAGTGGACTAATTTTAATTTAACTTTGGTGGGGGCTGAGGCCCCCATTTATAGTATTGGCTTAATATAAGCTTAATCTAACTTAAAAACCAGGACTAAAAACTAACAGAAAAACTTAAGAGCTAGGGACCAAGGAATCATTAGTGAGCCTAAATTAATTTTTGTTACTGAAATATAGATCTATGATCATGAAGAGGATTCCTATATTATACCGGGTTATAAGATTTCTACAAAGTGTAATAACTCTTATGCTGCAGGTGGTGTAGCTGTTTTTATCTGTGAGAACTTAAATCCTGAGTGCTGTGGATTAAATCTTGAAAGTTCTGATATAATTAAACTTTCTGTCACTATTGATGCACAAAAATGTATTATTATGTGTTTCTATAGACTACATGATGTAAGTAGAGATGTCTTTGTGGATGAAATATCTTCCATATTAAGTAATGAGCGTTCAAAAAATTGTATTATTCTGGGTGATATAAATGTCGACATCCTATGTGATTCAGTAATTGTAGAAAGATATCAAGCTTTAATGTCAGGGAATGGTTTTGATTCTTGTATAAATGAGCCAACTAGAATTACTCATAATTCTCAAACTTGTATTGATCATATTTATGCAAGGCTCAGTCGCAATGCTAATTTATCTTTGATTAGTACTATCTCTGATTCTGAAATCAGACTGTGAATCTCCGATCATTGTATGACATGTATCTGCCTTAAATCTGGTCGTACTCATACTAGACCTACCAACAACTGTAGTCAGTTTAAACCAGTAAACAGAATAGATTTTGAAGAACTAAATACCCGCTTGCTATATGAAAATTGGATAGATATTTACGGTGAATCTAATCCCTCTATAGCCTTTGATTTATTTCTAACTGTTTTGAAAGGTCATGTTGACTTGTGCTCATCTCCCTTAGGGAGTAGCAGGACCAATACCAAGAGATTAAAGCCATGGATGTCGAACTACTTACTTAAAAAAATTAAAATCAAAAACAAACTCCGTTTAAAATATAAAAAACGTCCTAATGACATACATGTTAGAGAAGCTTATGCAAAGATTTCCAATGAAGTTAAAATCGAAACTCCTTTATGTAAAGAAAAGTACTATGCCAATAAATTTCATAGGGCTAATGGATATTTAAAACAGGAATGGGTCTTAATAAATCAGCTTTTCAATAAAAATGCATCTTCACGTGCACCATCTAGTATAAGATTTAATGATACAGTTATTGAAAATTCTTCTGAAATAGCTAATGCTTTTAATGTATTTTTTACGAGTGTTGCCACCAACACCTTGGCTGATGCGGGTTTTAAAAATATTCCCAACTCTTGCTTACAAAGATGTTTTGACATAGAAAAAAGGCATGCAACTAGTTTTTTCTTTGAACCTATTTCATCTCTTGAATTGTTTAAAACAATTATGTTGCTGAATAAATCCAATTCATCTACTCGTAAAAGTTATTCGATTGCATTTATTAAGAAGATTGCGTTAAATATTGTTGACGCTTTAGCTCACATTTATAACGAAAGTATATTCCACGGAATCTTTCCTGATAACCTTAAAGTTGTTGAGGTTATACCAATTTTCAAAAAGGGAGATAGATCAAAACTCACAAATTTCCGACCAATCTCTCTTCTCTCTGTTTTTTCAAAAATTTTTGAGAAAGTAGTAAAAAGTAGAATTATTACCTTACTGGAGAAAAATTCTTTTTTTAGCATAAATCAATATGGCTTTAAAGCGGTAAATCAACGGAGGACGCGCTCTTAAACTTTTGCAGTCTAATTTATAATAGTTTAGATAGCAAAAAAAATACCGCTTCGCTATTTATAGATGGTTAAGATAGGAGACTATTTTAGCGAATGCCTTGGTATTTAGGTTGGTGTCCCACAGGGATCCGTTCCTGGCCCTATCTTATTCCTAATATTTATTAATTCTATATTTAGTCAGAATTTGAAGGGCAAACAAACTGGTTTTGCAGACGATATAGCTTATACATACTCCAATAATTCCATTTTAGACTTGGTTGCTGATGTAGACCATGACTTAGAAGTCTTAAGGCATTGGTTTGGTATGCACAAGCTAGATCTTCCACAGTACAGATTGTACTAATGTGTGTGTGAATACTGATATTTGTCCTATAAATACTTAGTCAAATAAAAATACCGATGATCCTAGGTGCTCATCCAAGTGCTTTGTGATTGAAAGGGTTGCTGATTTTAAGTACCTGGGTTTACACTTTGACAATAAAATGAACTGGGGTTTACATACTTCTTCACTAAAAAAGTATCTTCTAACAACTACTTGTATACTATATCTCTAAGAGTTTTTTGCTCTCGCAATCTATTAGAGACGGTCTACTATGGCTTAGTGCAATCAAACTTGCACTAAGGATTGGCTAGCTGGGGCGGTACTTATGACAATAAGATACAACCTCTGATTATTAGCCAAAAACATATTCTAAGAATTATTTGGAAAAAAAGACTATGCGAGCATAGCATCTTACTTTTCTGCAATTCAAAAATCCTTCCACTGAAGCATCTATACTTTTATAAAGTGTTAAAAATATTTTTTATAAGAAGTGGTTATCTAAGGAATCAAAATTCAACTGCCTATGCACTTCGCAGTAATGACAGGAATTTGGTTATCATATCATACAGCACTCACAATTTTTTTAATTTTTACACCTCAGTAGCACTTAGGTTATTTAATCTACTACCTTTTGAACTTCGGAATATTAGGAAATCCTATTCATTCTATAGAGTATTCATTTTGACTTCAAAGAAATAAATCACTTAACAAGAGTCATAAGTCGAATGGTTTTTTTTTGATTGTTTATTCTTTTACTTTTTATTTATAAGTATTAATTTGTTGATCATCAGTGTGCTGCAATTGTTAATTAATAAATTATATTTTGCGTACTACTACCCCACTACTCTCATATAATCGGTCGTTTTATTAAAAGTTTATAGCTCGATACATTCGACACTAATTTTTCTTAAATTATAGAATGTATCTACTTAATTTTATATTTCAATGATTGTCTTTATAATAGGCAAACACTTTTAGTAACTCGCTATTATTGTTAATAATTTAACTACAATTCTAAATTTGTATATATTACCATCAGTATTATAGCATTATTGTACTAAAAGCTTTGAGTTAAATGGAATATGAAATTTAAAAAAATAAATAAAAAAAGTGATGAGGCGATCTTGTTTGAGACGAGGAGTGCTCAGATGGAAATTAAAAAGGGAGAGGTTTGAGTTGACATTTGGGAGCATGCGGGAGATTGGTTCGTTGGGGCCATAAGAGATGCGGTGGACCGGTTGATAAAATAGACTAGTACAACGTAGATTGCTGGGGTTGGTATTGAAGGGAATGGAGTTCAAAATGGAAGCGCAGTCGATAGGACCTGAGAGCAGTCGATGAATGAAAAGAATGTCAGCGATAATCCTACCTTCTTCTAAGGAATTCAGATTGAGAAGTTTGAGGCGGTCCAGATAGGGAGATAAGATTAAAGGGTCGTTCCAGGGCAGACCACTGAGAGCAAATCGGAGGAATCGAAGTTGAACACCCTCGATTCTCGAAACATGAACCCGGTGAAAGAGGGAACAAGCTTGACTGGCATACTCAAGCAGGGGGCCAACAAAGGTAACATAGAGAGGTCTGGTTACATACGGGTTGGAAAATTCCTTGGACCACCGTTTAATAAAGCCAAGCAATGAGTTGGCTTTGAGGATAATTGTATCGATATGCGAACCGAAATTTAGCTCACAGTCGAGTAATACGAGTATGCCAAGGTCTTGAAAAGACTGAATCAGGAGAATTGGTTAACCATAGAGAAAATAATGTCGGAGAGGGGACGGGTTGCATTTACGTGAGAAGGCTATAGATTGACATTTGGCTATATTAAGTTCTAGGCAGTTTTTGAGGCACCAGATTGAAAAGCGATCAAGGTCTTCTTGAAGAAAGGCAGAGTCATGGGGAGAGGAAATAGCTTTAAAAATTTTTGTGTCGTCAGCGTAAAGGGAGAGGGAGGACTGTTTAATGACCCTCTCAACATCGTTAATAGTAAGAATGAAGAGAAGAGGGCCAAGATGACTGCCTTGTGTAAATCCAGATGAGGCCAGGAATGGAACAGAAAGGGCGGATCTAAACCGAACACTATAATATCGGTTTACCAGATAAGAAGAAATCCATTTTAATAAGAGAGGCTCAAAGCCGAGAGAAGACAATTTGAAGAGGATCAATTGATGAGACATCTTATCCAACGCTTTAGTGGAATCAGTTGCAATAACATCGATTTCTTTGCGATTTTCTAAGGCTGAGAGAGCAAAGACACGAATTCAACTAGATTTGTGGTAGTTGATCTACCTTTAGAAAACCATGTTGTCGGGGTGAAATAAAAGACTTTCATTTGAAACTTCGTATAAAATGCTTTCAAAGAGTTTGGGTATATGAGAAAGTAACTTCATGCTTAGATCCCTTTTTATGTATCGGGATTATAAAAGAAGTCTTCCAAATCTGGGGAAATTCTCCCTGTGTAAGGGATAGACGAAAAAGGTAGGAAAGGGGTAGAGACAGGTTGGAAGAGCATTTTTTTAAGAAACACGGCGTTGAGTCCCTCTGAGCCAGGTACAAATTCATCTTTAAGATTTAGTAACTTTTCTTCAATAACTGCAGGATCGATATTTTGAGTGAGAAAAGGACCAATGGAGAAATTTGGTAGATCATTGAAGTAAGAGGGATCTGGTACAAAGGAGTTGTTGGTAAATGATTGTTTGAAAAATGGCGATGGTAGGAGGATCACATGAAGATTTGGTTTCGAAAGCGAGGGAGGAAGGATAACCATCAGTCTGACTTTTGCAATTGACAAATTGAAGAAAGGACGGGGTCATTTATGAGATTGGTTTGCGCACTATTCAAGTAGCGTTGATAGAGAGAGTTATAGAGTTCAATGAAATGAAGATATATACCTAAATAATTTGAATAGTCGCAAGAAGAGTTTGTGCAAAGGAACACCGCCCATAACTTGTTTCTTTTGTTTCGTAGATAGCGAAGTCTACGATTATATCAAGAAGGGGATGTAGAAGAAGTTTTATGGCTGGAATATAGCACATAAAGGGAGATGGATTTGAATATTTCTCTGTAAAAAATGGAGGGGGCAGCGACCAGCGATAGATTGGTAAACTCGAAAGAAGCACTGCTTAAGTAGGTGTTGATTTTGCGGAAATTAGCTTTGTGAAAATTATAAGAAAATAGAACTGCGGGGGGAGGCGACTGAAGGGGAGAGTTGTGGAAAAATGAGAGAAGAAGTAGAGGATGAAAGTTATCAATAGTTGAAAGAGATAGGGGACACGATACTGAGGAGTTGATGGGATCAGTTGTGAAGATAAGGTCTAATTGTCTTTCCATATAGTTGGAAACGCCACTGACTTGACATAGACTAGAGTCTGTTAACCGATCTAAGAAGAGGCATAGTAGAAATGGGATTGGAAGCGATGAAAAAAGATAGGTCTTCAGATGGAGTCCACTTCAGCTGAGGCAGATTAAAATCGCCAGAGATAATGATATCATCATAAGTCGATAAGTCGATCAAACTGTCAATTGCTGCAATAGCAAGTTGGTAGGATTCGATAGGTTGCGCCGGAAGAATGTAACAACACATAACGTACAAACATCTACGAGTGAGGGTTATTTTAACCGACACAAAGTCGATCTTAGGAGAGGATGAAGTTGCAACGAGAGAGGAGTCCAAGCTGTTGTGAATAGCCAGTAGGACACCTCGACAAGGGGATTCAATCAAGGGGTATGCGCGATCATCATCTCGAAAAACATTAAAAGAAGGAAGGAATAACTCCTGGTTTTTTATGTTGGGGATAAGATTAGTTTCGGTCAGAGCGTAGATATCAAATGGGGGGCATGAGATTGGCGGAAAACAGCGTGGGTTTTAGAACGCAGTCCTCTTACGTTCTGTTAGTAGAAGGTGAGAGGGAGGTTTTTGCATGACTTTTTAGGGTCGAAAAATTTATCGTGGTCAAGTCGATTGCGTTGGAAGTGTGAGACTCTTTTAGAGTGTACATAGCAGCGAAGAGCGGCAAGATCGTCTGCAACTTTTTGGAGGGGCGTGTTGAAAATCTCGTGATACTTTGTATAAAGTTTCCTGAGACTGGTAACGTCGGTTGGGAGACCTTCTTGCTGGATAGAAACCATGACGCTTGTTTTTGTTTCACCCTCGTAGCACACCGAGTCGGATTTATCGTACAGATAAGCGAGATATAGACGTACGAGGGGTGTTCAATATATTCTCGGTATCGATATGAAGGAAAATGCGAATTCAATTTAAATTGTTTTTATTTTTCAATATGATCTCCCCTAACATCAATGCATTTGTTACATCTTGAGATAAGCTTTTTTAAACCCTCAAAATAATAAATTTCCTCTTTCTCTGCAAAATACCGACTTGAGTTCTTCATCATCCGAAAATCTTTTTCCACGAAGACATTTTTTCAAATCCGGAAACAGGAAATAATCACTAGGGGCAAGGTCTGGATTATAGGGTGGGTGTTGGATTTCTTCGAAACCACAATCTCGCGCAGCAGCCTTGGAAACTCGCGCCGTGTGAACAGGAGCGTTGTCATGAAGAAGCAACACACCCGCTGCGAGTTTACCCCGTCTTTTCTTTTTAATTTCCTCCCGCAAATTATGCAAAGTGGAAGCGTAGGATGTGGCGTTGATGGTTTCACCTTATTTTTTGTACTCAATGAGCAAGATTCCCTTTGAGTCCCAAAAAACTGTGGCCATGAGCTTTCGGGCAGACGGAGTGACTTTGAACTTATTCGGGGGGTCTGTTCCTTTTTTATGCCACTGCATGGACTCTTGTTTGCTTTCAGGGTCATAGTGGTGGACCCATGTTTTGTCCCCAGTAACAATTCGATCCATAACACCGTCCGCGTTCTCACTACACATCTCCAAAAGCTCTCTACAGCATGCGATTCTCACTTTTTATCTGAGGCGCTGTGAGCATTCGTGGCACCCACCTTGCACTGACCTTTGAAAGGTTAAGATGGTCATGAAGAATGGTGTGAATGGTACCAATTGAAAGCTTGGTGATCTCTGCCATCATTTTCACCTTTATTCGGGCATCCTCAAGAACAAGTTTTTCGACTTCTTTGATGCTTTCTCCCGTACAAGCAGTAGCCGGGGCGCCGGAGCGGGGGTCGTCCTCAATGCTCTCTCTGCCTCTCTTGAACTCACTTGACCACTTTTGCACAGTTGATAATGAAGGTGCGGAACCCTGGTAAACAGCCACCATCTCTTCATGAATAGTTTTTTGACTTTTTCCTTGCTTAGTGAGAAATTTAATTACAGCGCGATGCTCAATTTTCACCATCATCGCCTCAGTTGCCATTATGATTCTGTTTAACTAGAGATAAAACGCAAATTAATAATCACATTTATATGAAATTTTACATGAATGCACTAAAATAATAGTGTTACTTGATAAATAAGTCAATTTATATATGCAACCACAGCTTCACCCCGATACCGAGAATACCTTGATCGCCCCTCGTATATTCTCATATATCTTTTTATCTCTAAGCCTAGAGAGCGCATAGCAATATTTGGTGGTATCGCTAGTTTCCTGCGTTAATTTAACAGTGGGTGGCGAAAGGGGTGAATAGAAGAACGTCCGACACAATTTTAACTTCATGTTTATGACATTCTTTGGTATCGCTGTCCTCGTCTATGAACCCATGAAAGCATAGTAACCTAATTTTGCGAATTTACTCAAGATTTCTTAGTTTAGTCCAACCCGAACTACAAATTCAAATCCAAATACACTCCTCGACACCTGGTTGAGACACCCCCGTGATTTCGATGCTTCCCGATAATTTTGTACCGTGTGTGCTGAAAATATTACTGTTAAGTAATCATTTCCAATTTCTAAGAAAAATCACCATAAATCCTTTTTTCCTTTAATTTTCTTGGAATCTGCAATTTGTCCTTAATTACCCGCGCCAAGTGGTTGAGACAGGATTGAGGTTATTGAAATAAAGACAAAATTTAGAGGCTTATGACAATGGTTTTATGTTTTTAGTAATGAGTACTTCCTCCCTAATTACTTACAACCTCTAAAATTCTTGATGGAAAAGATTTAAATAGCTTTTTAATTAATTTTCCTGAGATTTGGTCCCATTCAGTTTCAATGGCGCCTTAGGGTAGGGTCTGCTACGTTATTGAATTGTCGTCCACCTTGGTAGACAGCTCTGGAGAGATACCCCCATACATTCTCAATTATGTTGAAGTCTGAAGACAATGTTGGTCAGTCAAGAACGCAAACGTTGTTACACTCGAAAAACTCTTTCACCTTCGGAGCTGTGTGGATTGCTGCATTATCTTATTGCAGGATGAAATTTTCGCCGAATTTTTCTTGATTATGATGCACGATCTCTTCGTCTATGTAATATCTTAAGGTAGTCGTCATTAGTCTTATTTTGGTATGATATTCCCGTCCACATCATGACTGCACTTCCAACTTGTTGTCGTCGTCTTAAAAACAGCTCGTTGCAAATAATTTCGAAATCCGTCAGGTCCATCAACGCAAAAGCGTTTCTCATCGGTGAAGGCGACAGTTCTCCAATGCTTCTTCCATCTTAAACGATTTCTGGGAAAGATCAAATGGGGATTTCGATGATGTTGTAGTAAAGCGGATTTTCTTTCAAACGCTTTCTTTGAAGATGTTCTGCTTCAGCTAACACATGCTGGCAAGTTTTTAGTTTTCTGTCCACATGCAAAATGCCTGCTGCTACCGCGATTTCCCTTATAATTGCTGTAGAATTTGACGCTTCTCTTAGTAGGAATTGTCGATCTGCTGGTGTCAAGCTATATTTTCGCCCAGGTATGAATTGTTTCCCGTAGTTTTCTGGATCTTTTATATAGTTTGAAACAACAGTCGCACGCGCTTCAAAAGTTTTGCAATTTTGTTGACAGTATATCCTGCTTGGCTCATTCTTTTGATGTTTTGGATCTCAGTTTAATTTAACATATTTCCAGATACCATTTCAAACTTTTCTACTTCTGAGACCTGTTTAAATACTTTCTTTTAAATCAAATCACTAAAACTGACTAAAAAATCACACTGCGAATGGAACCTGCAACTGAACTGACAGGTTATACCCTGTCTCAACGACTTGTCGCGGGTAATTAGGGACAAATTGCAAATTAAGGGAGAAAAAGGATTTATGGTGATTAGAAATTGGTAAGGATTACCTAGCAGTAACATTTACAGCACATACGGAACTAAATTATCGAGAAACATCGAAATCAGGTAGGAGTCGCCACCAGTTGTCTAGGAGTGTATAGCCTCATGTCCGTAACGATCACTGGCTTCCTTGACCTAATAAGCCAGGGTTTTTATTGGATTTCCAATACAAAAAGAAGAAGATACTTTAATTCTTTACGGCTCTGTTCTGGTATAGAACGTTCACCAAATATCAGGCTGTAACATAAGTATTGCTTATCTTTTCAGGCTTATTTTCCAATTGCCATAAAATTAAATTAGTATTTCGGATATGTATATTGCTCATTCAGTTGGTAAATTTCGTTTTGTTTACATCGTTTTTAATTGAGTTATGAAATTGATGTATAATAAGAGCAAATTTGGTATATCTTATTGTTTTTGTTCCGGAAAAACCAGAATGGAAGTGAAGCCACTAGAGAGAACCAAAATGTGTGTGGACAAAGTGTCCTCAGCGAGTCCAAGTGTCGACGTTGGTTTGCAAAGAAGAGCTAGACGATGAGCTCTGACGTTCACCGTCAGGGAACACAACATAAGCCATTGGGTGGGGTGGCCGTGGTGTAGTGGTACTAGCAATCGCTTCAGTCGTTCACGGAACTTCGTAGTGTGCGCATGTGTTTCGGCTTTTCTTAAGTAAAAATAAATAAATAGAATTAAATCGTAAGTAAGACATTGGACAAATCCCATATAGGCTCCAAGTGGCACAGTGGGTAGTGTGTTCGCTTGAGACGACAAAGGTTGTAGGTTCAACTCCGAGTCGGGCAGAGATACTTTTTTCTTTTTAATTTTCATTGTGTGTTATACGAGGAAAGTGTTACATACTATTTACTGTAATAAATACAAAGTGATGGATTGCGGAGAGCGGACCGCTATGTCAATAGCGGGATCTGCGGAAACATCTGGTGAGGCTTCGAGCACATCAAGCCAAACACCAAAAGCAAAGAGAAGGAGGAAGCTAAGGCCAATTCCTAACTTGGTGCAACGTCCCATCCGACAAACTTCCGCCGAAAAGCTGCTTGGTGGAGTGAAGGAAGGGGCGCAACCAACATCAACAACAACAGCAAATAAACGTCCCGAGCAAGTTATTGACGACTACCCATATGTCTCAGATGGTGGTGAAAGCCACTATCTGAAAGAGAACAGCTTCGCTTCTTTGGCTCCAACCGAGTCAGAAGATGAAGATGAAGAAATTGAAGCTATAAGTAGCAGCATCAAAAGGCTACAACAAAGAGTGCTAGCAATAAAAAACATGCAAACGGCAAGACGGATGAGGGAAGAGCAACAGCAACAGCAGACGCAGCTGGCTCACAAACAAACGGAACAACAACAGCAAACAAAAACAATATCACAAGTGCTGAAGCAACACCAACAAAAGCTGAATAAACACCAGCAACAACAACAAGAGCAGCCACAACAACGGCAACAGCATAAACAGCAGATGCAACAACAACAGCAGCCACAAAAACTTCAACAGCAAAAACAGCAGCAGCAGCAGCAGCAACCACAACAACAACGGCAACAGCCACAACAACGGCAGCAGCCACAACAACGGCAGCAGCCACAACAACGGCAGCAGCCACAACAACGGCAGCAGCAACAAATTTCAAAACAAAGGGTTCCACCGATAAATACTTTTAAGATGGAGCTAAAGGAAACCAAGGAATTATGTAAGTCGGCCATAGGCAACAATTTTTTTATAAAAAGATTATCGTTAGATAGGCATGCGATCCATTGTAACACAGTGGAGCGCTATCATAAAATAAAAAATTTACTGAAGGATTCGACGACGGAGTTCTTCTCCTACACCCCGAAGGGTGAAAAGCTGCAAACAATGCTGCTGAGGGGGTTAGAGCCGTCGACTGATCCGGAGGAGCTCCTTGCACTGCTGAAAGAGAAGAAGTGCGAAGGGCTCCAATTCGTGGGGGTCAAGCCTTTCACCACAGCCAGAGCTAAAAGGGAGAAGCGGCAACTGCCCATTTTCCTGGTCCAGCTAAGTCCCGACAGCAAACTGGATGGTCTAAGGAGTATCAAAGTCCTAGACTACCAGGTTGTACACTGGGAGAAATTAAAGAGGAGCGAAAACATTTTACAATGTGTTCGCTGCCAAAGGTTCGGGCACGCCGCGTCGAACTGCGAAATGCAGCCTCGATGTGTGAAGTGTGGAAAGAACCACAAGTCAGAGGAATGCGTTCTGGGTAAGGACGGAACGTCAGAAAAGAGCCAGCTCTCTTGTGCTTTGTGTAGGAACACGGGACACACCGCAAATTATCGGGGTTGTCCCAAATTCCAGTACATCAAAAGAATAAATCTGGCCCGGCAGCAGAAGGTGGAAGTTAAACGTCCACCCGTGCATTTACAAACTCCAGCCGTTACTCCCCATGTTACCTACGCCCAAATGGCGGCAGGTAGGGGAAATACGGTACAGCAAGCAAAGGTTGCTTCTCAGGCCCCAGCGCCTAGAGCACCGGAACCAGTACCTGACATGCTAGCTATCTTGCTCTCTATCCAGGGGCAGATGGCTCAGCTACAACGTCATTTAACTGAACAGACCGCGCGGGTGGATCAAGTTTACGCGCTGCTGCCTGGTCTAACGCACCTTTTGTCGTAATGGGTACGCACGTGACGGAGCAGACCATGAAGGTCCTTGCAGTGAATGTGAATTCACTGATTAGGTTAGAGCGACGAGCCGCACTATTTAAGTTGCTTAAAGACCAAGCCCCGGATGTGCTTTTGGTTAGCGAAACTAAGCTTACCAAAAGACATAAAATGAGGCACAGAAGATACAAAATAATACGGAGAAACCGACCCAACTCCATTCAGGGAGGTGGCGTCGCGATATTCGTAAGAAAAGGTATACGTTTTAAAAGAGTATACAGTCGTGTAGTACGTAGGTTCCAGGTGCTGGAAGCATGCATCGTGTATATTCCCCTCCGTAGTGGAAAGCGGCTGTACATGGTGTCTGTCTATGCACCTAAGGCTACTCAATCCACCTTATTCATCTCAGAGCTCGAGACACTTTTTCGATTCCTGAGGCTGGAATTGGAAGACAACTATTTTATTATCGGCGGAGATTTCAACGCCAAACATAGTGATTGGGGAAATAATACACCAAATACTAGAGGGAACCTACTATTCAATTGGTGGAGTCAACATAGCATAACGTATCGACTCGGGCTTAAGGCGACGGATAGTCCGTCGTTTCCCAGATACGGGTCCTATTTGGATCTTCTCCTGTTCGACTCACGAATACAACTGACATGTACTAACCAACAAACTACAAACTGTCTGCGCACTTTCGTGTATGACAGTGACCATTGCGGTCTCAGCACCGAAATAACTGTTCCCAACGAAATTGCGGAATTGGATGAGTTTGTGCAAAGGCATTCCTACAATTATAGTAGGGTGCGTTGGACACACTTCACCAGAACACTGACTAGAGCACTCTCCTCGAATTCGCTCTACCCACCATCCAACAGAAATCTGTCAAACGAGGAGACTGACAGGTATCTAATACTAATGGACGAGACAATCAAACGAACAATGGACAAAACGATACCTCGGTATCAACACACTGACGACGAAGACTTATTCCGCAACGCAACTATTGACGCACTGCACCGACAAAAAAGTAGACTGCTGTCAAGACTAAAAACCTTGTACAGACAGTTTACTGACAGACATAACCCGGAGATCATGACATTGAAGTCGTCGATTAAAAACCTCCAGACATTAATAAAGGAAAATTACAGAAATTCTGTAAGTTTGTATTGGAACAATAAAATTCGGGCTGTAAACACCAGCAACCCGAATATGTTCCCGCAAATAAATAAAATATTTCGGAAAAATAATCAGAACGACCTTCAATGTCTTAGAATCACCCGAACGACGAACAACGAACAAATACTTGTAGCAGCAGGCATTGATCCAAGTGAGGCTGTTGATGATGACAACTTCTTTGTGATCGAGGATCCGCAGGAGCAGGTAGAAGCTATAGGAGCGACTTTCCAGGAAGTGTACAAGGCGAATGTTATCATTGGCCCAAACCACGACCTGGAGAATCGAGTCCTTGTGCACAATTTCTACCTTCAAAATGAAATAGAGAATTGGCGGTTCGAGAACTCGGGCTTCACCCAGTTTAGTGACGAGAATAGGTCAAATAACGTCATCGCCAACGATAGGGTACTACCCCCTTTCATTTCGAAGGAGGAGCTCCAAACGATCTTCGAATCGCTTAGAAGTAAGAAATCAGTGGGAACCGATGAAATACCGAACATCGTGCTTCGACATCTCCCTCTAGAAGCGGTGAACATTTATACCACCTTGTTTAATAATGCAATGAATAATGCACATTATCCAGCGCATTGGAAAACTGCGGTGGTACATCCCATACCTAAAAGGGATAAAGATACTTCCAATCCGGCGAATCTCCGCTCGATCAGTCTTCTTCCAAACATCAGTAAGGTTTTCGAGAAGGTAATCAATAGAGTCCTGACTAAGTGGGTTGAGGACAAACATATCGTTCCGGATAATCAGTTCGGTTTCAAGGCGGGGCATGCTATCATTCATGCTGTGTCGAAACTGGTTTCTGATATCCAATGGAACAAAGGCAAGAACCAGTGCACTGGTGCCTGCCTGATTGACTTGGAGAAGGCCTTCGATACCGTATGGTTAGAGGGACTCTTTTTCAAGCTGGACAGGTTGGGCATTAGTAAACCACTGCTGTATATTCTTTTTGATATGCTCTCCAGTAGACAGTTCATCGTGAAGAATGGCGATGTGACTTCTGCTGGAACATTTAACATTAAAAACGGTCTGCAACAGGGTGCGGTAAATTCGCCGATCCTATTCAACATTTACACAAGTGATCTGATAGGTTCACTTCACCATGCCATAGCGTACGCAGACGACTTAATCGCGTACAGATCGGGTCCAAAGATTGAGGTCATTAACATACTTTTGCAGCGTGACTTCGATAAAATTAAACAATATTGTGATGACTGGAAGTTGAAAATCAACTTCCAGAAATCGGAAACCATTCTGTTTAGGACGCCTTTGTCTGGGGCCTCTAGGGATACCAGAAAGAATTGGCGAAAGTTCTCTATCGTCGGACAACATGGACAGCCACTTGCTTGTCGAAATGTAGTCAGATACCTTGGGATCTGGCTAGATCAATATCTGTATTTTAACAAACATATAGATGTTGCTCTGGCCAGAGCCAGAGGTGCTTTTGCCCTTACAAAGAGACTGTTTTATAGCAGCCAACTCAATGCGAGGGTGAAGGTAATCTGTTACATGGCCCTTATCAGGCCCATGCTTGTATTTGGGTGTCCCGTGTGGTTCAACGTGAGAGCAAGTTTATTGGAAAAGATTCGGGTGTTTGAGAGGGCTTGTCTTAGGACTTGTCTTCGCTTATACAGAACACCAGAGTCTGAGTACATAAAATTCTATCCTAATGAGGTCTTGTACAATACGGCGAACCTGATAAGAGTGGACAATTTCGTCATTAAGTTGACTCGAAGGCACATTGCGAGAGCAATGACCTCATCGAACAACCTGATCTCAGGGGCTTACTACCCCAATTATATGTATCACGAGAGAGCTCGCTTTGACGGCTTTATTCCTCCAGAAGCGTTCCTCTATCTAGATAGTAAAGGTCTGATCCAGGACAGATTGGCGGTGCCGCTAATCTTCCACGTCGCTCGAACAGCTGCGGACAGGCGACTCAACTACGACAGAGACGTCGCACATGGCAGTGCGGAGCGTCTCCGGTTCAGTAGGGCGGTAGGAAGCCGTGATAGGAGGGATGTTGCTCAGCAGCACCAGCAATTTTGGTGGCTTGATGAAGGCGAGGATGTTTCGTCGTCGAACTCCTCCAGTGATGCGTAGCTTCATGTGAAGCAGAGTGGCCCAGCCTAATTTTTGTTTTTGTTTTTTTAGCCATGGCCGGCTTATATAGTTTTAGGTAGGTTTAAGTTAGATTTTAAGAAAAAAATATATATAAAAGCAAAAAAAAAATAAATAAAAATAAAAAATTATACAAAAAAAAAAATATATATATATATATATACATATGTGTATATGCATATATGTATATATGAAGTGTGTATGTATTCTGTATTGTATATATGTGTGTATGAATATTATATGTAAGTAGGTTAAGTAGATTAAGATTTATTTTTTAGGTAGTCTGTAAGTTTAATTAAAAAAAAAATGTCCATATACTAAGTTTTTACTTAAAATTAATTTTTCTTAGTTTTAGTTGTAATGTTAAATATAATTTTAAATATAGACTGTAAGATCCGTCGAAAGACTTAGTTTAAGTGTTAGGTTTAACTTAGAGTGCCCGCATGGGGCCAGTATGTTAGAATAAGATTATTTGTAAGTTTTTTAAGCTAATTTTTAAGCATTTTTCTGTCTAGCACGTAAGAGTAAATTAAGTAAAATAAATAAAAATGCATTTAAACTGAAAAAAAAAAACTAGCAATCGCTTCTCACTCGGAGGGTCAAGGTTCGAATCCTAGCCACGACAAGCTTTCATTTGTGTAATTGGAACTCAGTCAGAAAAATCTGCGTGTGAAGGCATAACACTAACATGCAGATTTGGCTGTTGTAGAGTTTTCAAGCACAAAAACAACCGTTAAAATTCACAACCTGAATCATTCCCAGTGAAGAAAATCTCTCCGTCCTATTCGGACTCCCACCCCTAGAGAGTCAATATCGAAACCAAACACACCTGAGTTTCAAACCACTACATCACAACAATGCTTTCCTTTCTCCTCCTTCTATCTTTCCGCCCGCGCCCTGGCAACAGTATAAGGGTATCATAACCCCTTAGGCGCGCGTAAATTATATATATAAAAAAAAAAAAAAATCGACACCTAGCCAAATATGGGAAAAGTCATTAAGTTGGGAAAATGGGTGCTACACCACCTATTGCAAAATAGCCTTCAGTAAAGAATCGAAGCGTGTACTGCCCTTCTGTCGCGTTACAATTAAGAAGAGTTTTTGAACCGGATCGTTAACGGAGACGAAAAATGGGTTCTTTACACTAACACTATACGCCGCCACCAATGGCTTAGTCCAAAAGACGACCAGCACAACATCAGAGAGATGGACTTCACCCAGTCAATGTGTTACTGTCTGTAGGGTAGGATGCTGAGGGAATAATCCATTTTAAGCTGGTTGGGTCGTAACCAGATTATTACCAGGTCTGGTTACTCGATGGGGTGCTCTATTCCATCAGGATAACGGTCGCCCTCATACAGCTAGGACCACGTGCACATAGTGACAGGATATCAGTTGGGGAGAAATGGTGCATCCGACTTATTCTCCAGATTTAGCATCTTCAGATTTTCACTTCTTCCGAAGTTTGGAAAACTTCCTTGAAGGGAAAAAGTATAGATCTCGGGATGATATCCAAGAGGGTCTTGGGCTATTTTTTTCTCAAAGCCAAACAAGTTCTTAGTGACGGTATTAAGAAGATGCCTGGCAAGTGGGCAGAAGGGTTGTCTAATTAAATTACATTGACGACTAAATTTTTACATCTGGTGCCAAATAATTAATATTAAACAGACATTCAAAAATCGCGCAATGCTTATGTTACAACCGGATTGATCACTCGAACTAAAATTGCGCCACATAAGGTTGAATTGTTCAGTTGCTATATAGCTGAAGATTTAATTGCTGCGTTCTTGTAAGCCTACTTGTCACAAGTCGTTCCCGTAATAAGTCAGGCTTGAAAGGGATCGTGTAAAAAAATCCTCATCAATTTATTTTTTAGGTTCCAAACTCATTTCCGCCGATAAGCAACGCTTAGGATGATCAATGTGGCCTTATGTGACTTAGACGTCGATTTATAACAAGTCAGTCTTTTCCAGGATTTGTATGAGAACCAATAAATATGCATGTTGTGCATAAATTTGGTCTCATGTTTTTACATGACCTAAAATCAACTACCCGTCAAGGTAATGTGCGTTGAAAGAAGAAACTGTAGCTGCTGTGAGTGAAAGTTTGGCGGAAAATTCGAAAATCCGTCAATTCTACAACGATCGCAATTTAGTTTGGCCCTCATCTGCCCTATGTGGACAATTTTGCTAAACGATCTCTGCCTACACCTGGACTCTGGTGCAGAAACTTAAGGGACCATACCATGCGACGGGATTTAGTGGATTAGGCTTTTGGGCAGCTTGAAGCCGAAAAATCGCTGCTTTTTGACTCAATGGATTTGCGAACAAGCAAAATTAATGTTTCTGAATTGATGCAAATCTAGAAGATTCTCATAGGACTTAATTACGCACACAAAGGTGTACTTCTTGGTCTAGTGCCAAGCCTAAATTATATGAAGTCATTCCCTTTGCCATTTAGATTTTGAGTATTATTGTTTACCAAAGCTCTGTTATTTCTTGATAAAAGCACATATATTATCATACATAATCATTTACAAGCATAAAATCAGAGACGAGTATACTCGTCGTTGGCATTGGACTCGACATCCTTTTTCGTATTTGTGTACGTTTTAGTAGAAAAACAAATTAAAAATCACGCAGGTGGATAAAATAATGAAAATGCAATAAAACGAGACACAACTTTCTGTAAATTGGTAAAAGCTAGATATTCACCATTGTCGATTACAGTGTCTCAGCAGTACTATAGCGTATTTTGATTTCATTAACTTCGAGCTGAGTAACTGCAACTTCTCTTATCACTAAATCCAATAGTTTTGTAGAGTTCGGACAAATTATTAGTTATGAAATAAAACTTTGAACAAATTTTACTCAGTGATATCACACATTGTTGTACTTATTAGGTATACTTTTAAAGTGAAAATTCTCAGTGGTTATAGGTATAGTTTATAGTTATTTATTTTATCCCTTGTACAATTCAATTTTGATTTTGATTCAGAAGAAGAATATTTTTTAAATGATAGTGATGCCGAGACTGAATCAGACGACATTCTATGTCCTATTGCAAAAAAAAGACCACGAATAAATGTGATGCATGATTCGGAAGAATCAGAAAGTGAAGATGAACTTCCTAGTACTTCTATCAATGTGCAATCTATAAATGAAGATACCAGAAGTGGCAATATGTGGACAGAAGTGGAAAGAGATCCTCTAGTTTTTGAATTTCGTGAAAAGGATCAAGGCTTGAATCTTCCGGCAAAATTAAGAACTCCAGCCGAACTAATTGACATATTCCTTTCTGATGAATTTATTGATATGTTGGTTCAAGAAACTAATGAGTACGCTGCAGAAATAATAGGGCGGAAAAGGATATTGAGAAAATCATCAAGGTTTCATAATTGGGATGCATAAATTTGCTTACCATTGCACATTATTGGAATAAAAGCCATTTTTATATTGGGTCTACAAGTAAGTTTCCAGCGTTTTTTTCCAAAATTTGAAGTTTTATTATGAAAACATAGTTACAATGCTTTATTCAAAGTATCGTCCATCGGAAGCTACAACTTTCTCCCATCTTTCTGGCAATTTATGAATTCTGGACCAAAAAAATTTCTCGTCTTTCGAGCCCAAGAACGTATCGAGCCAATTTTTGATTTCCTTTACTGAGCTGAAGCGTATTCCCGTAAGAGCGTTCTGCATCGAACGAAACAAGTGGTAGTCAGATGGTGCCAAGTCTGGACTGTAAGGCGGGTGAGGCAGAATTTCCCATCCACTATTTTTTCACCGAAACCGCAACATGTGGCCGAGCGTTGTCGTGATGAAAAATGACGGACTCACGCCTGGTCTCATATTCTGGCCGTTTTTCTTTTAATGCCCGCTTCAAACGAATTAGTTGGGTTCGATATAATGGTTCTTTGATGGTTTCACCACTCGGAAGCAGTTAGTAGTATACCACACCCTTTTGATCCCACCATATGCAGAGCATGACCTTATTCACGTGAATATTTCGTTTCGGCGTCGATTGGGCGGGCTCGCCGGGCTTTGTATACGATTTTCTGCTTTTAGGATTATTATAATAAATCCATTTTTCATCACCAGTGACAATACGATGCAAAAATGATTTATTTTTATACCGCTGCAGTAACATTTCGGACATGCAAAATCGCAGGTCGACGTCTCTTGGCTTCAATTCGTACGGCACTAAGTTTCCAACTATTTGAATGAATCCCATTGCTTTTAGGCGCAGGGAAACGGCTTGTTGCGTGACGCCCAATGATGCAGCAAGTTCTTCTTGAATCTGACACGGATTCTCATCCAGTAAAGCGTCTAATTCCTCGTCTTCAAAACTTTTTGGCTTTTCGGGGCGATCTTTGTCTTCAACGCCAAAATCACCACTTTTGAACCGTTTGAACCAATCGCGGCACGTCGATTCACCAATACATTCCGCCCCATAAGTTTCCGAAAGCAAATGATAGGTCTCAGCCGCACTTTTCTTCATATTAAAGAATAAAAGCAGCGCTTCCCGCAAATGACGTTTATTTGGCTGGAAACTTGCCATGATTTTGCTCGATAAAATCTACGACACCGATAGAACTGCTCAAATATAACGCTGCAAAGTTGTTGACAGATACAAAACCTACAAATAAAACACATGGGGTCTGACATTTCTGACCGGGATCCACTGGTGGCGCCATCTCTGACAAACGCTGGGAACTTACTTGTAGACCCAATAATTTGCCATTTTGGAGAACTCATATGTGCCGAAACGGTTTCAAATATTATTACGGCTTCTGCACTTTTCGAATAGCACAAACCACGAAAATAGTAAGCTACACAAGATCGAACCGAATGTTAAACATTTTATTAACGTGATGAATTCTGTATATAATCTTGGCAAAGATCTAGTTATTGATAAGTTTTTAGTATTATGGCGTGGCCGTCTTTACTTTAGGCAATATATAAAAAATAAAAAAAAACAAATTTAGCGTAAAATTATATGAATTATGTGAATCGCAGGGTATGATACTACGAATACAAATCTGAAATTCTGTCATAGGGGCGGAATCACAGTACTTCGGTTGTGCTTTCTCTTATGGACGGTTTTCTAGATATTGGTCATGTTTTGTATATCCCTGGCAAAAGAGTTAACATTGCATCGACATACATTTGTGGAATTTTGCGATGCAATCGTAAAGGTAATCCGAAGGAATTGGTCAAACAAAAACTGAAGAAGGGCGAGTACAGCTGGAAGCTATCCGAATCGGTCATTATTTGTAAGTGGAAGGATACCCAATAAGGGATTACACAAAAGGTATGGCAGGTGTAGACCGTTCAGATCAAATGCTGTCCTACTATAGTGCTATGAGAAAAACTCTTCGTTAGTATAAAAAAATAGCTGTACACATTATAGAAATGACTGTGCATAATGCATATACCATAATGGAAGCCAAATTGCAGTTATTCAATCTCATCAATCTAGGTCAATGGTACCCTAGGAACACAATTCCCTTCATTATCTTGATGCTATTCCTCCTACACCACAAAAGAAAAACCCAACTCGCAAATGTAGAGTTTGTGCAACGAAAAACATTCGAAAGGAGACTCGATATTACTATTCGAACTGTTCTGATAAACCTCCATTGCGTATTGGACTTTGTTACAAATCCTATCATGGAAATAAAGTATTATAAGTGATTTTGTTGCCATAAAATTTTGTTATAAATACACGATGAAGTTGATTTTTGCTTAATTTAAATTTGTAAAAGATCATTCTCTAAGAAATAAAGCATAATTTTTGTAAAAAAAAATTATTTGTAGTATTTTTTCAAGTTGTTAATTGGTTGTTTTAAAAATTTGTTAATTCAAAAGCCTGCATGTTAGAACATATTTAAAGAAGGACGAGTATACTCGTCTTGGCAATGCATGACGAGTATACTCGTCCTTGGCAGCGAATGGGTTAACTTGTTCATAGGTTTTGTTTTTGTTTTGTAAGGTCATCCCTCTCCTCTGTCGGTGCATAAATGTTTATGAGGCTTATGTTGGTGAATTTACCCTTTATGCGGATCTTCGTCAGGCGTTCGTTTACGTGCCTGAAGCTCAAGACTTGCTCACTAAGTCTTCCTCTTACTGCGGTTCTGCGTCCCAATAAATGTTGTCCCTGCCGCACCGGTTGTCTGTAACATTCTCCACAGGAGATATCACAGTTTTTAATCCTCCTTTTGTCTGGCCCATCCCATCGCAGTGGTACTGATATCTGCGTTAGGCTCTGCTAATTGCTGGGCTGCATGTGGCCTGAATGTCCGAAGGTCATTGCCCTGTAAACGTTTTCAAGAGTCGTCAACAGTGAATCCGTTTTTATCCGAGGCCGTTAGTTGGTTCGTCACATCTCTTTAATCTCACTATATAGAGTTGGTAGCCCTATGATAGCGTAGGCTGGTATTGTGCTATTGTATTGTCAGCATTTCCCCGTCCCCCTAGACGCAATTTTTACCGGTGAAAAATAGGGGACTATCCAAAATGAAGTCTTTTATTGATTTACATGAGCCTAGTTCATGTACATATATCTTTTCCCGCTGAATTTCTTGTTCCGAAACTGTTTTCTTCATGACCGTCTTCGTATCCGCTATTCTATGTATTTAAAAGCGGAAAAATTTGTACTTTTTTAATTACTCATTCTTTCATTCTCTTAGCCATTTTATTGGCTGCTAATTTTTAAAGCGCTTACGATCTAGGAGTTTAGCTGCCAAGATAGTGGCAATTTCGTTCTCGTTTTGTTCCGTTATGTAATAATAATTTGCAAGTAGGGGTACCTGTTTTCGACGTTTCATCAGTTACCTTTTTAAATGGTTTTACTTTGCTCTAATACATTTTCCAGTTCTAAACCTTTAACCGTCATTGTGCTGATGTTCCAGTTTGTGATATATAAATAATTTCTTGAAAGCACTATATTGCTCGCTCTCGAAAATCATCGAGCGCTAACGCTGTGTAGAAGAAGTTTCCGGCAGGGTAGTGTATACATAGATGTTCACTTCAATCGTCCCGTACTTCCGTATTATTATCCTTTCAGCCGTGTGGGGCTATTATGTGTGAATGTGTGACTATGCATACATAGGTATATCCCCATCGGTAAGCTCCAGACATGGAAATCCGATCAAACATATAGATATTTGGTAGACTCATTAGATTTTAAGGCATGTTTTTATGAATTTTTTGTGACGACACAGTTAAAATGTGTTTATTAAAACCAATAGTACATTAAAGTATGACATTCGAATACTAAAAAATATGGCAATGGCAGCAATTATTCGGACGTGTCTCTAGAATTGCGATGCCCTCATAACTTAGTGCTGGATCATTTGAAATCAAAAAATCAAAGTTCATTCGTTAGATAATAGTTTTCCCCAGGTAACGCTGGGAGGGTTTATCGAAATTTCAATTTTACACTTTTTTGGAACACTTTGAAGGGAAAAATGCGTTTTTTTGCCAAAAAAATCGGCTAATTTGTTATTGTTAAATAAAAATAAAAGAACAATTATCAACAAATTTAAAAAAACTCTCCAGCGTAAATTATGTTCAATATTCTAAAATTTCTAAAGGATCGGTGCAGTAGTTTTGAAGTTATGAGGGGCACCGACTTTGAAAACGTGAGTTGTGGGGAAAACGCTTTTAAGTTTTGAACACTAAAAAATCTGGTATAAAACTTTCATAAGCGAATTTTATCGGCTTACCTCACTGAATCATTAATGCCAGGTCCATAAAGGATATTTCTATCATCCATGATGTCTAAAGCACCTTTTTGCTCCTGTCTACGACGAATCCTACCTTCTTTAGTTTGTCTTTCAGCTTCCTGCTCTGTTTGGCTTACACGTATGGAGTCAGTTGATCGCTCCCAGTCATGAGCACTTGATCCACTACTGGTTCCTATGTCTGTTAGTAAAGCAAAAGAACCTTCATTGAAGACACTGGCTGCCACATAAGCTGCAATTTCAACAATGACAGAGGTTCCACTCAAGTACTTTGGTGAGTGAGTGAGTGAGAAATCAATTATTCTATAATGTTTTTCAAGATCCTCCTTAACTTGATCTTCAACGGTCACTTTTATTTTTTTAATAAACTTCGTCAATTTTGCTCCAATCGACTTGAAATTTTGACACAATATTCTTAAGATATTATGCATTCAATTAAAAAAGTAAAAAAAATGCAAACAATTTAATACCCGTTTGCATAGGTAAAGGAGTTCTACTTTTAAAACTCGAAATATTTCGTTTATGTAAAGAATAAATGGCCTCGATTTGGATCCCTTTGAAACTCCATACCACGTTCTTGTTAACTTTCACACAAAAGCTATCACTTTTAAATATTCACGTAGCCGACCACTGAGTGACTCTTTTCAAAACTGATATGAGTTTTATTTATGAGAACAGATATGCATCGAAGGGCTTACTGAAGTCCATAAATAAGACTAGGACGTAATGATTTTTATTTAACCATTTATTCACTGTATGTTTTATTTCATTTCAGGTCTGTGAATTGGACATTATTTTCAACTTCGAAAAAGCCTATTTTATTCTTGATGAATTATTAATCGGTGGCGAGATGCAAGAGACTTCAAAGAAAAATGTTCTCAAAGCAATTGCATCGCAGGATCTACTCCAAGAGGTCAGTACACCAGAAGCGTATGAGTTGTAAAAAAAAAAAACAACAAAAAACTAACATAACCAAGAACAAAAAAAAAAAAGTTATTTTGTTGATCTTTGTTTCGAATGCTGTATAATTTTGTTTTGTTTTTATTGTTTCTGTTCTTCGTAATTTGATTCGTTTGCATCCATACAACTATACAAGAGTAATAATTTGTCTCTCTTTGGAATGCTTTAAGCTTTACATCTAAAAATAATCATTGAATATCTAGAGAAATATTATATATATATAAATACTTTTTTTTTTTTACTTCAATTAAACAAAAAAAAATTATTCAAACTAAATTTAATTCTTACAATAACCCAAACTCATCAATAATGCATGTGAAATGTTCTGTTGCAGTGTTTTGTTAATGTCTTCAGTTTTGTTTTTCTTCTTTTTTTTTTATATATATACCCTATATATAAAAAAATAATTGTTTTAATTTTTTATTTGTTATTTAGCAATGTTAAGGAAAGATATTAAACTATAATATATATTAATTTAATTTATCTATCTTGCCATTGAAACTCTGTGGCAGTTATTAAATGAAAAGTACTTAATAATTTTATTTTATTGATAAAAGACTTGAATAATTACGAATGCCGATGTATAGTTCCACATTGTTTTTGCATTAATTTTCCTTTTTTTTTTTAACGAACCTACGAGTATGTGCATTGTAAGGGGTTATTTTAAAATGATTGTGAAAGAGGATGAGAAATTAAAAACATTGAAGTTATGTAGGTGAGCTTTGGAAGTTAAGTCAAGTAGTATTGTACATAGCAGCTAATGAAAAAAATAGGCTTGATACGTCCCTTGTCTTTTAGAATAACTCTTCATAGTCGTATAGTGTGTGATGCCGACGTAACAATTGTAATCATTTAATAAGAGAAAACAATTCACCTTAGACCTTGGTAGTACTTTGAAAAGATAATAATTTCACCTGTTCCAATAGCTTAAGATGGCCCATTCATATGGTCATATGGTATTTCAATTGACGTCCATTTCTTTTAGCTAATGTGTTTAACCTAATGTATCATCATTAAGATCATTAAAATCATCGCATTCAACCGATAATTTTGGAAGAATCTTCACTGCCAAACTTCAAGAACTCCATTCGAAACTCGATTTTCTTTAACATTTTCGGGTCGGGTCAGAAAACTAATGATCACAATTGAACGAAGTTTCTCATTATATACTTTAAATAATGCCACTATATAATTAAATAATTAAACTATTGGATTTACATCATTTGCTATTGACCCGACACCGAGAATAGACGCTGCACTTTCTTGTAGCTAAAGGTATCTGATATATTTCGTTACGAAAAGCGAAACGTTTAGGAGTCTCATTCCTGCAGAATAAAAAACTTATACTTCTGCTCAAAGTTGCTTCCTCCTCGGAGGTTGGACATTATCATTTTTCTTCTGTTTGTCTTTCACATTTCTCAGTATTTCTGGTATTGAGTTGTTCAGCCATTTACGTTCATCCTCCAATAAAATCCCTTAAATGATGTGGTGAAGTATTTTTTTGTTCCTCAATAAATGGCCCAAGTACTCTATGAATTATCAGCACTCTTCTGCATCTCATTCTTCCTTATTCGCAATTCTATCCATCAACGAGATACGCACTATCCTTCTGTAGCACCACATTTCAAATGTTTTCCGTTTTCTTTTTACCAAAATTGTACATACGAGTATGTAACGTCCAAGTTTCAACTCCGTATAATAAAACGGATTCGTATGTTTATTTATCTACTGGAAAGCATCTTCTTCAATTTATTGTACAAAATGTGGACCTTGAATGTTGTATTCTATATATTTCTTTTAAGATCGGTAAGATTTAAAATTCAAATAAAACACACACAAGTTGAGCAAACAAGCCAATGATGGAAAATTATTTCTGTCACATGTCCACCGCGGGAGCGTCTCAGGAAAAGCATCCTGGAACCCCAATTTTTTACCACTTTTTCGAGGATTTAAAAGCCGTATCTCGATGTTGGCTTCCAAGGCTGCAGTCCTACCTTGTAGGCCAATCCCTACAGAAAATAGTGCAGGGGTGTCAAAACACACGATCTTAAGGTTCATTTCTGAAGATAATGTTGTCATTAAACATTTCCTTCAGTAACTTAATCGCTTTGATGGCATGTGGCACCATCCTGTTGATGTCCTGCTCACCATGTTCACGCACTTTTGAAAATAAAAAAAAATTCGATCTTATACATTTTGTTAAAAGTACGGCCCGATGAAACCACCAGTCCTTAAAGCGCACCAAACAGTACATTTTTTCGCTCTGCATCGGCAGCACCTTTAGATTTTACTCACTCCAAATTCGACAATTTCGTCGAAAAAAGGCACTGAGACAGAAGTGAACAAAATGAAAAAGGATCGCCTTCCAAGTATTTAAGCACCCAATCGATGAAGTCACGACGCAAATGGTGATCGCCTGGCTTCAATTCTTGCAACAATTGACTAACTAAAATCCATGCCCAAAATTTTCTACAATGTCGATGGACACAGGGCAAGTTTTTGCGAACCATGAAAAATCGATGAATTAGGATCTTCCCCAACATTGCCCTCGACGGCGCCGATATTTTCTTCTCTGCGAACTTTGCGCATTCTTGTCATTTCCTTCGAGTCCAAAAGAGTAAATGTAGAGCAATATTTTTCAACTGTTTTGCGAATAGCCCACTCATTTACGCGATTATGTTGACCGTAAAATTGACGTAGAATACTTTTATTATTGTTGCTACATAGCATATATTGAAAAAAAAAACCGCCAAACAAAAAACTTCCATCGTTCCTCTAATCTAGTCCAGAATTGTATTAAATTTGGGTTTGAGACATAACACGTAGCTTCAATACTTACATTGTTTACAGTGGTGGATTTGAAATATTGTTTTCAAAATTTTTAGGGGTGATATTAGTCTGATTAAGGTTGGTACGTAGTATATGTTATTACTTTAATTTTCTTAATACTAAACGCTTTTCTTTAAGTTCTGCTCATATTGTCGGCCTTTCAAGTACACTTATTCACATGCATTCACTTTTAATTCTAGAACAATTCCAGAAACCATGCTTACAGATTTGCAGCACGCATAGCCCGAAAAACGTTTTATAGTTCACTTGCTTTTTTACGTATGTTTGTTCGTTTTCAAATATTTGTTTGTCCGTTTAATTTTTTTGTGCAATATTAGCACTGCTTGCTTCATTTTCATAACGCAAAGGTCTTGTATTTTTGTGAACCATTTTTGTTTGTTTGAATTCGCTTTGTTAAGGTTTAGTCATGATTCGCCAAAAATCGTTGGTGAATTTCGTTTTTATAAGAACATTTCAATTTACCTAAGGAAATGATATTTTCTTCGGTAATAGCAAATAGCAATTCCCAATCAAGAGTGTAGAGGGTCAAGTTGATTATCTTGCAGTATGAATATGGAGATAGGCTTTGTAGTATCTTTTTGAGTTCCAACACCAAAAATAACTTCCGATGTACCGCAAAGCATTCAGGAGACTCGATGAGTAGGTATTTGTGGTTTTCTAAGTCAAATATTCACTGATATTCGTCTAAGTAGTGCTAAAGAGGGAAACTATGGGTCAACTAGAACTGGTGGAACATCAGCTTGTAAAGGGTACGATTTTACTATTTTTATAATTGAAATTTTCATTGCCCATTTACATCATAAGGGGTGATTTATTATAGTTTAAAAGTTCGAATTAATGCAATTATATGTGAATCGCGGGCATGTCTACTTTACGAGTGCAGACAATCAAACGAGGATTGAAATTTTGGCACATTTCTTGTATAATCAGACGGATACCCGTAGCTAGGGGAGCATTGGCATAGACCCGATCCGTTAGAAGACCCCAAAGAAAGAAATCACAAGGTGTTAGATCACACGGTCTTGCACTTAAGGGTCCATTTTGTTGTTGTGCGATGTGTTGTTGGAAATTAATGTTCCTCGAGTCCATTCTAACCAGTTTGATTCATTGGAAGCTCTCAAACTTGCTAGGGTAGAGATCAGAATCGACGGTAACGGCTTTTTCTGCATAGTTTTCGAAAAAATAAAACCAAAAACCGCACCTAACTCTGACTTTGTATGAGTGTTCCCGGTATCCAAAGGAGTGTTATTTTTGTAAACGATTGTTACGATAATCAAACGTTCAGCTGATTTGTTTGACGACATGGTTAAAATTGTATTGAATCAAACTCTCAAAGTATGACAATAGAGCGACCTGATGTTAATGTTCACGTACGCTTCATGAGTGGCCATTTGTCTCTTCGTTAAATGTTGGACGTCCTCTTAACCACGAATGGCACAATATTTTAAAAGCTTGAACTCCGCATGTTGGATTGTGAAGAATGCATTTTTTTTTAATAATTTGAATGATAATGCGTCGTCAACAAATTCTTCAATAAAATCATGATTTTGAAAGAGACGGTTGTATCCTTCACAAACGTCTAGACACCGCTCTGTTAAGTTTTCTCGATGAAACTTCACATATTGGCATAGATGGGAAAGTATAAAACGCGTCGTTGTGAAGTTGTCTATCAGATTGAATGTTGGAATGTTGAATATTTGATTGCCCGTGAAATTCTCTGGAACTTTTGACTATAAGCTTTTTATAGTCTGGTCTAAATTGGTTTTCACTTTTTGATATCTGACATAGGAAATAATCAACGGGGCTAATTTCCTTGGTAGTTAATAAATAACAAGAACACCAGACTTTTCCGTAAATCTTAAGATGAAGTACAGGGTAATTTGTTTTTGAATAAAACTAAATTAATCCTTTTTTTTCTTTTATTAAGTTTTAATTTGGACCCTACAATTTCTATTCACTCACCCTTTTCCCGGGATTTTGCATCACTATTTGAAGAGCTGCTTGTATAATTCCGGCGATTTCTTTGGCCTTAAGTTCTTCGATAGACTCTGGTATGTTGGCATAAACCCTGGTTTTCAAATATCTCCATAAGAAAAAGTCATGCGGAGATGACCGTGGCGGCCAGTCGAAATTATTTCTTTTTCTAAATCAATCAATTACAGAACATCGTCTTCAATAAATCGATTGTTTAATGGGCACTATGGCATGTTGTGCCAGTAATCTCCCGTGCCATTTTAGTACAGTTCAGATTCCAAAAAATCGCCTATCAGTGCCCTATATCGTATTTCAAAAGAGTAAGATCCATTGACTAATTCAGAGCAAACACCGCACCAAACCGTAACTATAGGTGAATGAAAAGGTGCTTCGAAAATTAATTCTGGGTTTTGAATACTACAACACTGAACATTTTGCGTACGAACGCTTCCACACAGCTTAAAATTAGCTTTGGTTCCAAAACTCAGATTCACCAACAAAGATATTTAGCATGTTTCGACCTTATTATTGTAAACGAGTATCTTGTATGGGAAATTGTGTAAACCAACCTTACAGATCTTCAACATAATCGATGGATGCAGGCCAAGCTGCTGAGCGCGGCGACGATAAAAAGTTTCTGGATGTTAGTTTCTGGATCGGCTTTTACAGTATCAACGTTCTCATTACTTTAACGTGGACGGAGTTGTATCGTTGGCTTTGATGTTGCCACACTACCACTTTCATTGAATTTGGTCACTAACGTTATTTTAGGCGTTGGCACTGTCAGGCACCGTCATACGCGATATTTCCTCCTATACGGACTGATTTTCTAAGTAAAATTTAATAATTTAAACTCTTTCTTTTGGCGTGTAGTGGTCCATGCTAAAAACTGTACTGGAATGCAGTTTCTAACACGAGTTACCGAATATCGATTTGACAGTATCAGTCATTTCTATTCTAATTTAACATCAAGTACCACAAATCACCCTGTAGTTGAATGGTAAATCGTAAGATTTCCCATCGCTCTTGACAGAAAAATATTACAGCTTATGGTCGCGAGTCAGGCCTTAATGGTTCATCATTGATTGCAAAGCACAATTTTGATGTTTCATTTTTTAATGCTCCTAATTTTCATTTAACCTATCACATTTTATGGATTGCTGTAATCTTGGCATTTGAGAAGTCTAGCCGCGTTGATGGTTTTTTGACTGTGTGTTGTCTTAAGAGAAAGTCATGAAGTCGTGAACAGGGATAGCATTCATACTCAATGTTACTGGATGTTTTTATATTCTTCTACGTGGATCAGATCTTCGATTTAGTTTTTTCCACAAAAGGAAAAATAATCTGGTACCAGTAATCCACTTTTCCGATATATGAAATGCCGTAGATTTGTAAAAGGACCGTCGTTATGTTGACACCTTTTTTTATATCTTTATTTATACCTTGTAAAGAAATCTTTCTTGTTTGACTTCTGAGAGACTTGTTCTATCCAATGAGTAGTAAAATGATGCATCATCTCTATGGCAATTATAGTTGGGATCTATCAATCCTTTCTCCGTATATCACAGTATTTGTGGTTAGTTTAAGTATCTGCACGGTGCTATCAATAATAATATGTAATACTTGACATATTTGCTTATATGCATTTTCCATCGGTTGACCTCCTTCTAAGGAATTGTCGTTTCTTCAGGTACAGCCTTTTTTAGGATAAGATATGTTAATTTCCTCATCAATGTGATCATAGTTTGCAAAGATAAAGAAAAATGTTTGCCGGACTATGCTCCAGCACAGCACAATTTGTGCCAATTGATAGAAGTTGCAGAATATAAAAGGAAAAGTTCTTTAACTTTTTTTTTTCGCGCAAGAAAAACTTGATTGTTATATTACATTGAAATCTTAAACCCACTCAATTATGTATAATCTCAGAAGATTTTAAGTAAATAACAATGTGGTTATGTATCTCAATTCAAAATAAACCTTTTGGCACCCGTATGGCTCAAAAATCACATCATAATTCCAAACCCAATCGCTTACATTAGGCACAAAATTCGTAAAAAAAGGGAATATGCAAAAATATTGATATAACAGTGTAGACTTTTAGACCAATTGAATGGCATTACTACATAATTAGTTGGTTGGCAGTTGGGTTAGAAAAACAAACTGCATCCCAGTTATGACATAGTTTTAATTTTTAATTCTTTATCATTAAGTTTTGCATGAAATATTGAATAAAATCACGTATACACATTTTGAAATAAATTTTTATTTGCACTTGCATGACCAGCTCTACATAAACTGTAAACTCTATGTTTTCAAACTCGTACACCATTTAAAAATTACTATGTTCTTGTAGTTAAATATTCCTCTGAACGTACAACACACCCTTCTAATCGTTTAAAAATAATTTTTTTTATTTCATTTTTAACGCTTTCAATATATAAAAAAAAAATATTAAAAAAAACAACAACAATTAAACCTCATTATCCTAAATAAAAACAAGGACTTCAATGAATATCTCAATTGATTAGATATTCCCCTAGAAGAGAAAAGTATTGAACCAAAAGTAAAACTCATTTGATCAATCAATCCAACAATCAATTGGCTTTGTGGAAATTTCTTTTTAGTTACCCATTTTGTATTTTATTATTTTTATTTAGAAAATTAAATATTGCACAAAAAGTGAGTGAAAATTGTGAAAAAAATTTTATTTTTATTTTGGATTCATACCTGGCATTTTTGCAGTTAAATGGCATTTAAACGAATCGGTTGAACGTTATTGACCTTCAAAGTTACATATTATTTCACAAATTAGAAAAATAATGATAGGTAAGTCTGCTGGCAAAAGTTTTACTTAATTCTTGCAAATGTATTCCCCTGTTTCTTCTTGTTGGTTTTTCTTTTTTTGTTTAACTTTTATCCTGTTTGGCTGGGTATTCTCTTCAGGCCTTTCGTGATGGCAAATATCAAATATATAATTACCTAACTCACTGCTCTAGATGGTTCACCAGCTTCCACTTTTGACTATAGCCTTGTAATGCCGTATGGTGTAACTCAATAATGTAAAACCACCTAGCGAATTTAACCCAACCTTTGATGTTTTTAGCACAAAGGCGATCGAACCATCTTCTGAGTAAACAGGCACTCCCAAAACACCTCGCGATAACATTTAGGGAATATCAGAACTGTCCGATGCGCTAAGCCAAAACTATACCAAAAATAATGACAATTGACGACCATTAATGCAACACCTTCGATATACGACTATAGCTTCTCAACTACTCATTCATTCCACTTTTTTCTAGTTGCTGTGATCTCTCGTGGAGCATACTAAGTATATCTATTTACGAAAGTCTGAAGTTTTCGAATGAATTAAACTGTTATCTTCACCGTACTGCACTTACTCATATACAGCAGTACCGACTTAACATTGGGATGAAACCATTGCACCATGGTATTAAATATGATAACATTGTTATTCTTTGAAGAATGCAAATAGTAAATTTCTTGAAATTTCCTCAACCTACTATCTAATAATCTCAAGTTCGTGAAGGAACCGGCTACAGTATGAACGAATTCATCCTAAGCCCTACAGTATATTCCTTGGATTTTAAATTTTCAGTCATCAAAGCTAATAAATTCAGACTCTGACAGGTCAATGTTGCTGTATAGGCCGTGCAACTCGTTTTTATTCCTTCTCCTCCTCGGAATTCCACTTATGCAACTGTGCTCGAGCATCCCTCGAAGAAATGTTCTCTCGAAGCCACGAAGAGCATTTTCGTCCTTTTTATACGGGGATGGATCAATAAGTTAGGAATGAAAACGCTAATTTGTCAACATATTCTCCTTTTAGGATGATACACATTTTCCAACGTTGTGGCATATTTTGAAACCATCGAAAAAATATAATTTGTCAAATTCTTCAAATCCGATGAATTTGTTCGAGCTTAATTTTTTCCTGCGTGTCAAGTTTCCATGTTGGGAAACAAAAAAAAGTCATAGGATGCGGTGGCAATTCGTACCGTAGTTCATGCAATTTACCTACGGCGACTCCGTGTTGTTGCCATGCGACAGCACTTCTTCCTTTGCCAAATGGAGGCATATTTCTGTCAATTCATTATAAAATCGGTCTAATAATTCATCGAAGTACTGTCCTGTGATCTTGCTTCCTGTCTTCAAAGAGTCCATAAAAATTTAAATCCATATCGAAAAAACCCTAGTCTTGACCGCTAGCCAATGCGACCGTTTTTGCCTTCTTCAGAGCATATTCGCCTGGACAAATCCATTATTTTGATTGTCACTTTGTCTCTGGCGTGTAGTAAATGATCCCGGTTTCATCAATCGTGACGATTCGACGCAAAAACTCCTGTGGATTTTGCTTAAAGGGCTACAAACAACGCTTGTGTTAACAGTCGTACCCGCTTGCTGTCCACTGTGAGCAATCGCGGCACCCATTCACTTATCATGTAAAATGTTGATTGCCCTTCCTTACGAACGCCTAAAAACTATTGTACTATGAGGAAGAAACATGATTATTTAAGAAGAAGACAATTAAACAACGATTGACACCTGAAAGCTTAAGCTTTTCTTTATGGCTCACTGTCCTCGCTGACAGCCCGCCCGCATCTTGCAACGATGCAGCTATCATTATTCGCATATGAGAAAGTTGTATTCAGCTTTTAGATACAATACATTGTAACTTTGATGACATCGTGTGAGTCTCGCACAATCTTTTCATGTACTCGTACGAGGGTAGTCCCAGAAGTACCCGACCTGATGTATAGATGGTGGTTATTGTTTAAAAAGATTGACTATTGTAGAAAGTCCCAACCTTATAAAGCTTAAATTTGAAGTTTGATGACGCTACGCTGTTCAGTAGCCATCAATAGTGAACGCTCTCAATCAATTTTTAAAATATGGAAAAAATTGGTCATCGTTGTGTGATACAATACTTCCATTTGAAAGGCCTCAATCCTAAGTGGATTCTACTCGGGGGGCGTCTGCTCCTTCGTTCATAACAATAAAATATTGGGTGGCAGCGAGGCCGTACGAGTTGCCAAGACGAACATTGCAGTGGTTGCCAAATGAGGTGAGTTCACAAGAAATGTTGGAAAAAATCCACAAAATGGTATTGGATGACCGTCGATTGAAAGTGCGTGAACTTGCAGATATGGTAGCCATTTCAAAAATCACTGTATATCGCATGTAGACTGAAAAATTGGACACGAGAAAGCTGTGCACAAGATGGCTGCAGCGACTACTCACAATGGAACAAAAACACTGTCGTGAGGATGTTTCAATCGAGTGTTTGGCAAAGCTTCACAGTAATAAAGGCGAGTTTTTGTTTCGATTCATAACCATGGATGAAACATGCAGACACGCTTTTTGGGATGCAATTTAATTTAATTTTCATTGATTATCTTCAGAAAGGAAAAACAATCAACGGCAGCGTTTGAAAGATGAAATCAAGGAAAAAACGGCCGCATTTGGCGAAGAAAAAAAGTTTGGTTCCATCAAGACAATGCATCAGTTCACTAATCCATCATCGCGATGGCCAAAATCAATAGTTAAGGTTCGAATTGCTTCCTCATGCACCCTATTCGCCAGATTTAGCTCCCTCGGATTATTTTCTACTTCCGAATTTGAAAAAATGGCTCGGTGGTAAAAGATTTGCCAACAGTAGAGTGGTGTAGTCTGCGGTTGATGGCTATTTTAAGGAGCTCGACGATTTTCACTATAAAGAGGTAATCGAAGCTGTTGAACATCGCTGGGAAAGTGTATTGAACTAAAAGGAGACTGCGTAGAGAAATAAAGATATTTTGTCCCAAACGTTTTGTGTTTTCTTTGTTAGACCGGGTACTTCTGGGACTACCCTCGCATCTGAAGAGATCAGATGATAGCGTGTCACCTTGTGCAAATCCGTTTTTTGAAACAAATCGGGCTTAATTGATCGCATTGAGAGTCTTACAGAGACCGGAATGGTGATAGTCAGAGGTCGATCAGTCTGGATTATAAAGTGGGTGCTTCAAAACTCCCCAACCAACACTTTTCCTATTGGACAACTCTTTGAATTGACTGGCGTAATCTCTCGAATTGTTCACAGCACAGTTGAGATTTAACTGTTTGACCACTTCGAAGTGCCTTATGGTTGACGATTCCTTTCTAGTGCCCCCACGCACACAGCATCACCTTCTACACTTCCAAACAATGCTTCTGACGGCTGACCATTCTTTGTCCACGATCTTTGACGCTTCCGATTATTGTACATGACACATTTTTCATCACCAGTTATGACTCGTTTCAGAAATGGCTCGAGTTTATTGCGTTTCATCAACGTATTGCAGATGTTAACTCCGTCCATCATGTTTTTCGCGATCAAATTATAAGGAATCCATACATCGAGCAGATTTTTTTGTGTTCAGCTTTCTGCAGATTGTTCAAGACAGTTTTGCGGTCAGTACCTAGTTCCATACAAATATCGACAATGCTGATATGCCTTTTTGATCGACTTTGTCGAAAATTTCATCAGCCTTTTGGGTGATTGGACGATCAGAGCGTGGTTTATCTTTGACATCAAAATAGCTATAACGAAATCGAGCAAACCATATAAAGCACCTTCCGCGCCACGAACTTTCTCTCAGATCCGATATTTCGACAGTAAGGTCATATTGGTATTTTGTCTGAATTGTCGCCCACGTTAAATGATTCATTTTGTCTGGAATATTGGTTGTCATCGCTTTAAAGACTTTGCAGGATTATGTTAATTATTTTGTTTGCGGTTTATGTCCTTGATATAATTACGAACATTATTGCAGCAAAATAAGCTTTCCATCTGGTCTCTTAGATCTCTGTGGTGCCAATTTGTATGTATAAATTTTGTAAGGCCGACATTCTAAAGCAAACCGGCGGTTTCGTTGTGGTGGTTGCCTTCAGAAAGGTGATGTCTCTGATGTATAGGATTTTTCAGGCGGTTTTGGGATACTCGATCAGAAAAGCCCTCAGCACTCTTTTTAGCTTGCAGCCGGTTACTTTTAATAATATCCTTGCTTTCTAGGTTACTAATCCTGTTTAGGACGTTGTTTGTATGTTTGATCGAGGAAATCATAGGAGCAATATTTGGCAAAGTCATTCCTTTTCCCCTCTGTTAGGGCGTAAACCCATATCAGGCTGAAGATGGCCAGTTTTTCATTATTCTACTACCCGGTGCACTCCTTCGCATTTTTTAGATGGTGGCGATATCCGATTTGTCACTCTCTAGGGCCCTCTCTAATTGTTCGGCTTAAAATTGTATCTCTTTGGCTGTGGTCATTATCAGTAAAGCCGTCCATATTTGAGGCTGATTGTCGCTTCACAACGCCATAATTTTACAAGAACGGGCACTTAACACGATGGCGTAATCTTCAATCTGGGGAACCAGATCGCAGAAATGTCTGCAGTTTGCTTTGTTTGTCTTTGTGCCGGGTTTTTTTTTGCTGTGCACAGATGCATATGTATGTAAGTCCGACTGTTTAATGACATTTTCGCGGTAAAACTATCTAGCACTGTTGGATAGTCGGAGGGTTTTCCCATCTATGGAGGGAAGGTCAAGTTATGAAATTATCCTTTTATGTGTGAAAAGGACAAGCTCTGTTTTTTGGGTATTGATTCCGACTCCGCAGAGCTTGCTCCATTCACCGAGAATTCTAATGGCATAATTTAGAATCTCACTGACTATGGTGAGGTCCCCTCAATATGGTGTTTCTTGATGTTGCATTGATGTTCCTGTTGCGGACCTGGGTTATCAAGTACGTTAATGCCGGATTAACTCCGACATGTGCTATGTTCCTACATAAAGCCGGAACATTAACATTATTGAAGGCTTCTTCTATACGTGTATCCGAGTATTATTCATAAAATCAACATTTATTGAAAATTAAATATATAACACTAATCCCCTTCCAAATACTAATCTTGAGCTGTTACAAACTTCTCCCAACGGTTCTGCCACAGCTGGAAGCAACGCTGGAAAGCCTCTTCTGGTGTGGCGCCAGATAGTCCGCCGCAATCTGCAATCATGCATGCATGTCTTCCCTGACTAAAATCTAGTCACTTTCAAAGGCATTTTCAGCTAGGCGAAAATCCAGAAGGCATCAAGAGAGGAGCGACGTCAAGAGAGTATGGAGATTGGCGAACCAAAGGGTTTTTGTATTTGGATAAGAAACTCCGAATCATGTGTGAGGAACGAGGCGTACTCATGATGAACCATGCACTGGCGTTTTTGTGCCTCAGGGATTTTGGATGCTTCAATTGTGATGACTGGCACTTGGTTTCTGTGTCATACCCATGCCACTTGAGAATCCCCAAGCTTTAACAAAATTCGACGCAGTAACGTTGTTCAAGTGTTTCCGCCATTTTCTCCCAAAATAAAATCCGACAACTGTTACTTACACGTACTCTTATCTTGTTTTCATAATAAAAATTATGGTCGGATACTTTTTAGAGACTTTTTTCAGTCGTGCTGACAACTTCATACAGGGCCGTTTCCTTGCCTGAACCTGTGGAGGTATGTTAGCTTGAGGCTATATCTATTGGGTGCAGTTTACTAGCATACTAGTTTCTAGAATAAACGATGTTAGCCTTATAGGCCTGAGTTTACCTCTCCAATATTTTGGCACATGTCCGAGACTGAAGAGTCTTTCAGGGAAACTTATCACAGCCTGTTTTAAACAGTCTGGGGCTTAAACTTTAGTTTTTTTTTTTTAAATTCTGGGCAGTTGTAACTCTAATGATCCAGTAGAAATGTATTATATATATACTCGTATATTCTAATAACGAAAACTAAATTACTTTAACAAAAAAAAAAAATACAGTTTAAAATTCAAATTTAAATTAAAAAAAGCCACAAAACCGCAAAATTGCCTCGTATCCAATCAAAATACAAAAATAAAAGACAGAAAAATATACGGTCTAGTTCAATTGCAATGTAGCCATGCTTTGCTAGAAGGGTTCATACATAAGTATGTACATCCGAATGATTTCTCTTTATGGGTAGAAACATAATAGTCTTAAGCTTACTTACTAACTCACTTAACTATTCAATCAACCAAAAGGGCTCTTACGTATACTCATTCATACCAAGACAACTGAATGAACAATATTGGCCTTTGTTTAATCTTTCTATGTGAAGTTCACTATTTTTTTTTTCTATAATATTTGAACTAACACAGTATTTTTGTAATATTTAAATTAGTTTGTTTTTCTTAAATTAATAACTATTAACATTTATAATATACATGTGTAAGTTATCAAAAGTTTTGTGAAGTTTATCGTTTACTAAGGGAACAGAATATTTTTTTTTATGAAATTATAGCAAACAAAAAATGAATATGTATGTATGTGTATGTTTCACTCTATTCCTTGCAATTATGTATGTGTTTAAATAATAATAAAAAAAACACTAAATCACTAAAAAATTGTTATATAAAATAACAAAAAAAAAAAAACAAATAAGTTTCTGTTTTATTATGATACATAAAACAAACTAAAACACATATCTACTCGTACTCGTACTAATAACACTGGCTTCCTTCTAGTTTGAGCATTCACTGATTTGTAATTTCTTTGTTTCTTTTTTTTTTTTTTTAATGAAATTTTGTTTATGTCGATGTATTTGGTTAATCTTTTCCTCTATTCATTCTCTTAGGGGAAAGCTTATGTCTTTTTTTTAAAGTTTTACCATGTCTCATTCTATAAAACTACGACGAATAAAATGCAAACTTTTTTTTTATAGTATTTGTTTATAAGCAAAATATTTAAAGAAAAAATATCATCAACCAAATTCGCAGTCATTTTTGGTCCAAATCTTTTTAAGTATATACAAATACAAAAACAAATATTAAACAAAAAAAAAATCATGCACAATTACATTCACAAAATGCACATGCAAATAAATAATAAGATAAATTAATCGAACGGAATAATTAAGCAAAATGGGAAGTGAAGTATTACATTAATACGGTTGAGTTAAATTATGTAGATTTAAAAAAAGAAAAAACTATAATATTTGTCACTAGCTCACTCAACAATCTGCAACAATTTCATGTTACTATCAATATTAATCAAAAACAAAAATTGTTTGTAACGCAAAAATTTTAACCTTGTGACAATTATTTTTAAGCTAGCAAAAGTCACTATATTCGTATATGAATGTATCTACAATAGAAAAAAGCTAACACAATGTCCTAAGGTATTACTAATGTTTAAGTAACCTTTAAAATGTTTATCCCTCATCGGATGAAGAGTATCAATCCAAAGGAAAGGCGTGGTACGAAATCTGTACAGTTTTGTTGGTCTTACAAAACCAAACCGACAGAGGAAGGCCGAAGAAAGTTCAAACGAGCCAGGAATGATTGCAAAACATTTTTTAATTTCAATACTGAGACTTTATAATATTGCGATACAATGTCGCTAAAGTACTAATAATTTTGGTTTTTCTTCAAAAAAAATTCAAAAATCTGCCTTATCCTCCATCCCAACGCTCATTTATAATAACATTCCAGCTGTCAGTTGTCTGGACAAGTCCAATCTGCTCGTTGCACGCTTCGCTATTAGCTTAATTCTTCCAGATTGTGTCATGTCTCCCCCTACTCTTGGGTGAATTGAACTTTTAATAGGATGAATTCATTTTCGCATTCGTACACAAATGCGCTGGTACAGATGGATATCTCCCCTTCTTCTGAAGAGGTTTGCTTTCACGCTGGCAACACCACTTGGTAAACTTTTTCATCAATCCTACTCTTTGAGCCTCTTGTCGCACCGAAAAGTGGAATCAAAGCTTGCACCAATCTGGCGAAACCAAGATAGTTGAACTTGATATTTTTAAGGCATTTGACGGAGTTTGACATCAGGCTCTTTTATCAAAACGCGTGCACGTGGGATACACGAAATTCTTTTTCAATGGATTTGAAATTTCCTTCCGGGTCGTTCAATTCCAGTTGTCCAGGACGGTTTCAAGTTTGATATCTACAAAATGAATGCTAATGTGCCCTAGGGCTCCACTTTGTCTCCAATCCTCGCTTTAATTTTCATCAATGATTTCTTGTCTGTTACTTCCTATACATTCCATGTCACTAAAAATACTGCGAAAAGTTTAAGTTTCCCTAAGCGATGTAAGAAACATTTCACCGCCTCTGATTTGTCCCCGATATATAAGGCATTTATCCGACGAAATTGGAGTACAATGTCCACACCTGATCAGGTGCTCGTTAGTTTACCCTTAAGCCCACATACTTTATTATATCATGTCAATACGAGTTTCCACAAAAGATTCAATGTCTATCATCCCGAAAATATTCTCTCAGTATTCCTGTTTCAACGTAACCAATTCTGGTGAGTTGTACAACTAAATTTCGGCTTGTAAACAATTTTTTTTTTTAATGTTATCACCAAACTTTAGCACCATAAATCCATCCAAACCCATTAATTGATTACATATTTCAAAGCGCCCTTGGTAAATGTCGAATTGCAGAGAATATCCTAGCAGAAACCCAGGCCTTGTATCCAAATTTGATAGGCTTATTGCGGATAAACCCTTTGCACGAATTTCTGCCAAATATTTATATCAAATGGTGCATAGTTTAAAAATTTCATCTTAAATTCGGCATTTTGGCCGCTATATTTAAAGTGAATGAATACCAGTAATTGTAAAAACAGGGTCAACATACATCTGTAAACTAGATTGTTGCGGGTACCTTCACGTTCATTTGTGGGTTTGGAAGTGATACGTATCCACTTACGGTAAGAAGGCAAAAAAATGTGTACATATTTTCTGTTTCTAATTTCTTGTTTTTCCTTACTGCATAAGAAATTGTTTCAGCTACTACTAGAGAAACAAAATCTTCTAAAACGAACAGCTCGAGGAAGTCAAGCAGATGACTATTTGCTGGAATCGTAGGACCATCCCAAGGCCATTATGGCTATATTTAAATGATGAAAACGGTAGATTGTCCTCATTTTCACGTCACCAACTTTCACTTATTTTGGAAAAATTATCCAAATTACCTTGACACATTAAAGCGAGATCAGATAATTCACAATTAAAAAGTTCAAAGTCTTGTTGATCGCCTTCAAGAGAATTATGACACAAATGATTATCAGCTTTTGACCATACATACATAAACTTTTGTCAGACTTTTAGATATTTCAGGATTTGAGAAGGCGAACAATTGTTAACCCTTTGCTAAAACAAATTTAAAATGATATTTTGTTAAAAATACCTTTTCGCACGTTGGCGGCTCTATTTTATCGACTACAGCATTATTGTAGGCTTTTAAGTGATTCAATTGCTTGGGGAATATTGGCATAAACTTTCTTTAAACCTTCATTTTGAAAATTAAGTCGGCCAGGAAGCTTTTCTAGCAATATACCGATGGTTTCGCCACGTGTGACACGAAGCATCATCTTGAAAATAAACATCACCAACATCCATACCTTCAAGTTTTTTTTTTATCGAAATTCACTACTTAAGTTCGATAGCGCAATTGTTCGTAATAACAGTCACACCCGTTTCATTTTTGGAGTCCAATGATGACTTCTGTTCAAAACCCATTCCAAACAGTAACACGTTGTGGATGGAGAGCGTTCTCGACGATTATTCCTGGAAAGGAAAGCCGTCAAGCCGACATAACTCTGACCAATAGCATTCACTACTGATGGCTATCAAACAAATATTAAGAACGTAGCGTCTTCAAACTTCAAACTTTAACTTTCGAGTAGAGTAATTTTTCTTCAAACAAAAACTGGCATCTTTACATCAGGTCGGGTACTCCAGAGACTACCCATATTTCCAACAGCCAATTGACAAAATTAGGACTCTGCAGATGGTCAGCAGACTTAAGTTCTTGCGTAGATGTTTATGTACCAAGTCTTTATGCAAAATTGGATGTTGGAGTGTTGTTTGTGATATCTCCAATTCCTGGGATCGACGTGAAGTCAACCAACTTGTGCTTTCGGTCACACTTCGGTTTCCAATTGCTCTAGCGCGACGGGCACGATTTCGTTTTTTCGATTTGCGATGTTTCGCGTCGACCGAAAAAATCTTAACTTTTCGAACTGTTTTTTTTTTTGTTGTGAATTTTGAAAATATCAATGCATTGTTGGAGCATTAATGTCGTAGTGTTTTATGTGAAAAATATCAGACAAGTCAAAATGAAACCTTTTACTGGAAAACCCTATATACGAGTACCTAGATAAAAGGAGAAAGGTCCAATAGATTTTAAATTAAATTATATAAAGTATTGAAAAGCGTTTTGCAAAATCTTTTGAAATAGCCTTTGAGATAGTAATCACTTTAGAATTGTTTCGCTCTGCTTTTCAAAAGAATAAAAAGCTCTTAACCATTAGACTAATTTTGTAAATAGCTACGGAGTTTGAATTGTTGTTTGTGATTAAGATTGCAATAACTGTTTAATTGCATAAATTTGCATCTAAGTGTTATTTCCCTAATTTTATAACAGCAAGCCAAATTTATTGCAGTGTTTTGTTCTTCACTAAACTTTTGTAATGTTATTTAGATAAAAAAAAAAAAAAAAACGTGTTTTATGAATTTAAAAAGAATTCCAAGTCTAGTAACAAAAGCTTTAGCTGAATTAAAATGAAAATCATGTTTGTGATTTGTGTATGCAGCTTGTCCAAAAACGTATCTTGTTCATTCATTCCTCAGCAACACCAGCGAAATCTTGAAAAACAGAAAAGCATTCCCGACACACAAATTTGATTGGAAATAAAAACAAAAACAAACAAATCCCATTTCTTTATTTACTGTGCTTCTATTTGTCATCGCGCAATAATCAGCAATATCTACCATGCAAGTAAGGTCAATCAATGTTTGTATATAACGCTCATTTTAACCATCTCATTTTATTTGCTCTTCATTGTATGTACTATACATCTTGCCATAGATACATCCAACAAATGGCCCACAACCATTTTGTATTTGTTTTCTTTATTTTTCATTTTGGTTATACTCGTACTCCTTAGCTTTTTGTTTTCTTTCTTTTTTTTCCATAAAAAAAAAAACACAAAAACAAAACAACTTAACTCTTTTATATATACTCTAGGACGAAGCTGTTGAGGGCACTTTAAGAGATATTGGACTTCTTTAAAAATAAAAAAAATAAAAACTAAAAGACAAACATACATTTCAAATTACAAAAAAAAAACAAATAATTTAAATCTTTTCTGCTTTAGTTTATTCATCCGACAAATCTTGCTCATTTGTTTTCTTCTCTTTTTATTACATTTATTTCCCCATATAGTGTTTTTTTTTTTATTTATCGTATAAAGTGTTTCATAAAATAGTACAAACTATAAACATCGAAGTAAAATCAAAAAAAAAAAAATTATAATAATAATAAATCCAAAATGCACAAAATTTAATTTCTTTTTCGAAAACAGACGAAAAGTAAAAATTCTAAATTGTATTTTTCATGCAAAACTTATAGAACTGAAAGACAAACAATATATATGTGGTAGTAAGTGTTGATGCATACATATTTAAGTGCCGTTTTCGAATAAAGTGTATACTCATATATACATTTTTATTTGATAAAAAACAAAAAAAAAAGCAAAACTTGTTAGTAATGTTTAATATTTTTCTTTTAATGCAACTATCATAAATGTATAAAATATAGTAAATTTTTTTTTTGTAAAAACGTTGTCATATACATATATATACACTACAAGTATGTATATTTTCGAAAAACAAAAAAACATACGCCAAATATAAGAAAAGATCTTTTTAAAAACTCAATAATCAAATAACCCTGTGTTAAATTTAAATAAAAGTAAAAGATACGAAAATAATGTGTAAGACATATTATAATGGTTTCATCAAATAAAGTTGGAAATAATAGTATCCTAAGATGGATATTTTTTTATTATTACTATTGTTTGTAAGTAGGTTACAAGTTGGATCAAAAATGACTGTTTGGTACAATAAACTTATTTATTTTCAACTAATTAAATCATCATGAACATTTGTTTAAAGTGAAATTGCTATACAATGTAGAGTCCCGGTAATATAAACTAATTAAGGTTCCTATACTCGTACTCGAAAAGTTCACCTGTTCGAACCATGTGTTTTTTCCTAAAATATGGCAACATGAGTTAGGAAGTAAATAGTCTGTGATTTTTGGTTAAAGCTCAAAGTAATCTTTCGTTCGCTTAAATTTGAAAGCATTAAAAGTTCCTCATACGGGAATTGGTTTTCAGAAACTCAACTCAGTATCTGTTGTCGGACATCGCCTCGCGCCATTTCTCCAATGAAGCTAAGTATTTCGGTGTTATCCTGGATAATACCCCCTGAATGACTCGAACTGCAACCAACGTGATTGGTTTATATTTGGCTAGAAAACCACAAGTACCTATCTTTAGAGCCCTTCAGCACCTCAACGTAAATAAATCATTTGTGTCTCGAACCATAGCTCGTTACCGTGATACTGGCAGCGTTGCGTCGGCAGTAATGGTTCTGAAAGTGAAGGCTCGAATTGAGCGAAATCCGCTTCAAAGTGGAAGAAAAATGGCTCGTGAGCTCAACATATCGTTGGAACGGATGCAACACATACTGAAAAATGAGCTTGGGCTCAAGCCATTGAAGTTCCAAAAAGCACACGATCTTACACCGCAACAGAACGTTCCATGATTTTTTAACGTAAACCACCTGTCATAAGACCTTATGTTTACGAGATGCCCATACATCCATAGGGAGCAAGGATACGCCACAAATATTTTGATACCAATTCGGAACTGTGTTGAAGGCACAAGTTCCACCCCTGGTATGAGTCGAGGCCGACCTAAAACCTCTTAGAGTCACAGCACTCAGTACACACACAGTACTTATTTGCTACTTTACAATGGGTTAAACCAAAGGAAAACCCTTCCCGCGATTTGGGTTTAAACCACAGCCACCATGACGCTCCCACAAGGGGGCCTACCTCTAACAAGTCAGGCCCGGACCGAAATCCGGGGGGCTCCTGACTCCCATGGTACCGTGATTTAAGTGCTGGTGTGGACTACCGGTGGTTAAGCCGCCAACAAGACCTATGACCGGCAACTTGTAACTGGTCAAATAGTAGCAACCATTCAGAGGCAATATCTGAAGATGTTTACGATAAGACCAGTAATATGATCTGCCCCGATTTTTATTAGACAACGTCATTAATGGGCGAAGCCTTGATAATTAGAGTCGAAAAAGCGAAGGAGTAGCTACGCTTGCACGAAAGTGGTGAGTTGCCGAATTTGGTTTTCCCATGAGTCGCCATTTGTTATCGAGCAATATGTCAACAAACGAAATGACTGAGTTTACTTGCCAGAGAGGTCGTTCGAAAATTTACACCTTCGGACGGCCACCAGAAAGCAGAAAGCATCACCGATGGTGATGGTTTGGGCTCTCCGCTCGTATTAATGCTATCGTATACGGTGAAACTGTCTTAGAGGCAGTTGTTCAACACTTCATTTCTTCGACACAATGGATTGCAAATTCTCCGGATGCAAATCCGTTGGGTTTCTCTGTCTGGGGTATTTTGAAGGCGAAGGTTGGCACTAAAAAATACCAATACCAAAGTTTGGACCACCTCAAACAAGCACTTCGCCGTGAATGGGCCAAAATACCGCAGAGCCACTTGCGTGAAGCGTGCTATGCTTTCTTCGGCTTTGCTTTGGCACAATAAAATTTATCAAAAAATAAAAAAATTATAGCATTTCAAAAAGTTGTAGTTCGAGTAAGTCCCCCTGTAGACTTCTTTCTACTAAACATGTTACGTCGAAAAACTTGGCCTTCTGTCAATGTAAAAGATTTTTCGGCAAGTCATGGAGCTTGTCATCGGATATAATAAGGCCATTTATATCCTATGACTTGTGCGTCGGTTTTCTGGTGGAACAAGCTTATCCTCTAAATGCTTTTCCCAGTATGATTGGCTCTATTCTTAACGCACTGGTGAAATCCCAACGCTGTGAGTGTTTGACTTGTGGTCGCATTTGGCTGCGGGTAAACCGCGCTATAGTGCAGCGCACTGTTAGCATATTACCGCAAAATTCCAGTAAAAGGAGCAGACTAGAAGTGCAATGGTATAGTTCCTCGTCAAGTCCTCCTAAGCCCCATTACAAGAACTGCAACTTGACTTTTAATCAGTTTGATGCGCTGCCTGACTCCGTTCAAATTTAAAGAACTGTATCCCTACATCCTCATACTAAAATCGTTATTGCGGGTGGTTTCGACATTCTGGATAGACAACACCCAAAGGACGTTGTGGTGAGATCTTCACTGGGGTAAACAATTTGTAAATGAGCCCACGCGAATGTCTGGTCTTGGTAGTCATACCGTCAGCACCCTGGATTTGTTGTGCTTTTTTCTCAAGGCTCCTCGGACCACTGTCGTATCAACTAATTTTTCGTATACCGATCACACTGTTTGGGAATAAATTCTTAAAAGAAGGTTATGGCAATACGAGGCAGCCAATTGGCTTTATGTTTCCTTAATGTGAATGCCGCTGCTGATATAATCTTCTCCTTCGATCATTTATCCCTCATCAGATAAAGAGTTTCAAGCAAAAAGAAAAGACCTCATATTTAGTTAGAAAACGTCTTACAAGACGAACCCGCCAGAGGGAAATCGAAAAAGTTCAAACGAGCCACGAATGACTGCAATGCCTTTCTTAAGCATGTGAAATTCCAGTATGACCAAAAGTTGAGGCAACAAAAACTACAGTGTTCCAAAGGTAGTAAAAGCTTCTCGTCTTTCGTTAAGAACATTAGATATGCTGCTTCATATCCATCCCACCGCTCATTTATAATGACATTCCAGCATACTTTGCAGCCAGCTTCACAATTCCAAATTGTGTCATGTCTCTGACTACACTTAAGCGCGTCGAATCTTCAATTCGACGAATCACGCTCGCACTCGTGTGGCAGTAATTGTACTTGAAAATCTTAGTATACAGAAATCCACTGGTCCAGATGGTATATCACCTCTTCCTCCAAGTAGATGCTCTTCCATGTGTTGGCACCACCACTGCGTAAGCTTTTTCATCGTTTCTACACTTTAGGACTCTTTCCGATGGAAAACAACATTTGTCCAGCCCGTCCCTAAAAGAGGTTAATCTTCTTCTCTCTTCTCCTATAGGCCCAATGCACTTACGTCCCTTCTTTTCAGAGTCATGGAAACGCTGATAAACCGTCAACTCATGAAATATCTCGAAACACCGAAACTTCTCAATGACTGGTGATTTCATGGGATTTCTCACCGAAAAGTGGAATCAAAGCGTACATCAATCTGGCGAAATCACTATAGTTGCACTTGATATTTCTAAGTCATTTGACAAAGATTGGCATCAGGTTCTTTTGTCGAAAATTCGTGCATTTGGGATTGACGACTCTCTTATTTAATAGATTAGAAACCACATTTCCAAGCGTTCAATTCAAGTTGGTCTGGACGGTTTCAAGTCTTATATCCACAAAATGCTGGTGCGCCCCAGGGCTCCGTTTTGTGTCCCACATTCTTTTAAATATTTTTTAATGATATTTTGTCTGTCTAACAGTATAACTAATTGTTGAACTTCTGAGTGGAATTTAATGCTTCCAAAACACAATGCTGTTTTTTGCTACCCATAAATGGAACTTGCGTCGTAAAAATCAACAAAATTTCCGTTATCGGAATGTGTTTCAATGACAACGTACGCACGCTAAAATGACCACAATGAGCTGTCAAATATGCTGCAAAATATCTAGGTTTCGTCAAACGAAAATAAAGAATAAATACTTCATCCCTTCTGACCTGGTCTTAATATGTAAAAATTTTATCTGCCCAATATTGGAGTTCAAGTCTTACATCTAGTCAGATGCTCCTAAGACCCTTCAAAACCGTGTGATAGAACTCATAGGCGATGCTGATATTGCACAGTCAATTGACATCCTCGAATATCGACGTAATGTCTCCTGCCTTACCTTGTACGAGTACTTCGAACGTGCTCTGAAATATCGTGATTCTTGCCTAAGCCGTACAACTCGCTTATGCAATGCCCTGCCGAGCTCTTTATTTCTTGGTCTTGCAAGCATTCAAGACCAACGTCGTACATCGGCAACTCTCTTTCTTTCAACAAATAGCAACATTCCACTCGGAGGCACAATGTTTCTTCGAACAGGATATAAGTTTTTTAATAAATCAACATGTTCTCCTTCCAGTGTGATACAATCATTCCAGCGCCGCTCTAACATTTCTATGCCTTTCTTATAGAACGATTTATCCAACCCTTCAAAATACGCTTCAGTTTCCCTGATCACCAGCCATATCTCTTTTCGAACAGGCAAGAGGACCCATGTTTCATCCATTGTCACATGCCACATGAAAAAATTATTTTTATTTCGCTTAAACAGCGCTATAAGTCATCAACATGTCAATTGTGAACAAATGCAAACGCGGTACTTCAAACAGAGCTTTCGCATGGTCTATTGATACCTTTACGATGTCAGCTATCTCACGGATTTTCGCTTTACGGCTGTTCAGAACGATTTTGTGTTTTTTTTTTTTTGGTCGGCGGACGCCCAAAGTGTTCAGCATCATTTGTGTGTGTACGACCGCGTTTGAATTCAGCAAACCAGAGACACATAGTTGCTTTCGATGAAGCAGATTCCTTATGACACTTTTCAAGCCTTTTTCAAGTTTTAACAGTATTTTTTCCCACCAAATAACAGTGTTTTATCAACATTCGAAACTCGTTTTTTTCCATTGTTTTGAAAATATCAAAAGGTGCGTCACTAAAACTTCGATTGAATCGTTTGAAGGTTGATACTAACTAAAAATCGTATTAGAGTCGTCATTTATGTGTCAGTCTCAGAACTGAAACCTGTTATACGGTATTTTTCGCAAGAAGTATTCGAGTGGCGTCAAATCCCCTGATATTGGTGCCAAATTCACTGGGCCACTCCCCAATGTAATATTTTCGTTGAATCGAGTCCTTAGTAAGTTAATGGTTTCAGAGGCGGCAGTATGGGATGTAGGGCGATCCTACTGGAAAATCATATAGTGCGAATCAATGTCGCCCATATCTTCGAAGAATTAATCACAGATCATTGTCCGGTAACGTTTGCCATTGTCTGCTAAAAAAAAGCATGATCCCGTAGCTCACACAAAAACGTGCACTGTTGGTGTAATTAATTCTCATGAGTCTCTTCTGGGTCTGCTTCACTGCAAAAACCGCAATCCGTCGAGCCAAAAATGTGCCTTGTGACAAGAAATAAGGGTGGGCTTCAAGCTGCTCAAGTGTCGGAAATAAGCCGAGGTTTTTCCGCAAAATTTTGCACATATGTAGACGGATGGAGGCCAAACTGTTGCCATCGACGCCGAACAAAATTCCGGATCTATCGCAACACTTTCATTCACTTCGGCATATGCGTATGTATATCGTGTATATATGTACACATGTACCGGCATACACAACACGACGAATAGTGAGCTCAGTTCCATTATGAGAAACATTAAACGTTTCGCGAACTGAAGATCTATTTTCAAAATAATTTGGAATGATACGATAGCGTTATTCTAGTGTCAAGTCTTTTGATTTGTCAGAGAATACGGAGCATAAATACCAAGAAAACTGTAAACTGTTTTAAATGACAACACGGTTATCCTTATTGGAAAATTTATCAGTTAAAAAAAGAAATACGCTTTACATTATTTACCTCTGCGAAGCCTTCATCACCAAGACTGCAGAAGAAGTTACTACAGCATTTGCAATTTGTTTTCTCTTTGACCTTCTCCTAATCATTTCCCAGCTACGAGACTGTCTGCATCCCTCACACCTTCCTTTTGAAATATCGTAAATTGTCTTATCTCGCCGTGAAATGATTTTGTGGACCAAAACGTTACGTTAATACAACTTATAGCTATTTCATTAGGTGATAGAAACATAACTCATTTAGAAAGCTTATTAATCCATCTCAGGAGGATGACGTGGAGGACTATCTAGCAGATGCAGTGCTCTACAGAAGCTATGTATATAGGGTGGTCCAAATGCAAGTTTCTTTTTAAAAATCAAATAAAATGAACAAAAATCAAAAAATCAATTATGTTGAGGCTTTATTAGAAAGATCAAACATTTTCATTAGTGATGGAATACGATTTCATTTAAGTAGCTGCCTCGGCCTCGCTGTAAAGCATGCTGTCAACCCAATTTTTCAAGGCCTTGTTGACTGTTTCTGGCTCTATCTCACGAGTGCCTTGGACGATACTCGCTTTAAGGGCTTGAATCGTTGCTGGATTGTTCGCATAACATCGATCTAAGTTGCAGCTCCGAGGCGGCTAATAACACGATTACCGAACTTGCGCGCAATAGATCATTTGTTTGATGGGCCGTGTGGCATGTCGCTTCATCGTACTGAACCCAAACAAAGTCGTAAGTCATAGCTCTGTAGCACTAACCGTTGACCCAAATGTCGTTCCCAGAAGCATTTTCGAAATAAAATGGCCCAATGGTGCCACCACTCCAAAATCCGCACCAAACTGTCACTCTCTGCGGATGCATTGACTTCTTGTTACTCGTAATAACGTGCGGGTTTTCCGATCCCCAGATGCGGTAATTTTGTTTGTCGCCGAGCTGAAAATGCGCATCGTCAGAAAAAATTATTTTTCGGCCAACTCCGACGTCTAATTCGGACTGCTGTAATGCCCAAACTGAGAAGCGATAACGAAGCGGATGGTCGTTTTACTTCAATTGCTGAGTCAATTGGACTTGGTCAGGGAATAATCCGAGATTTTTGCCCAAAATTCTCATTAAGCTTTTGCATGAAATGTTGAGTTGTTGAGATCGGTGGCGAGTCGATGTTCCTGGATTGATTCGAATACAATTGACCATAGCAGCCAGATTCTCATCAGTATGTACGTATGACGACGGGGCCGTGAATGTTGCCCGCAAGCAAGCACAAACTTGCGTACAGCAGGTGTAGTGGGTACTTCATTTCGGCCAAAACTTCTTTTCAATAAATGCACTGTTTGGGCAACACAGCGCTCAGTTTTGAAATAAGTTTTCAATATTTCCAACTTTGTCCAAGCGTATCGCGATTCATTTCGTCCTGCGAAGGTATGATACTGACTGAGAGTCAAGATTTCGAGCGGGAAAGAGCTGTCAGTGTTAAAATAGCATCTGATTCAAAAAGAAACTTGTATTTGGACCATCTGTTACAAGCATTTTCTAAAAATGAGAGCTTTCGTCCAATCTAACTTCGAGCAATCATATTCGGCAGATTCAAGCAGTGTTGGGCGCGGTAAATACGTAGGTGAGTGACCACATGGGAACTCAATACTCCGCGTGCTGTTGACAAAACGCGCCACATGGGCATAGTACCCCGGCGTTAAAATCCCGGGCCCTACAAATTAATTTGTATCGTTCCCTTGATAATAATAATAATAATAATATTCGGCAGAAATTTCAAGATCTGTCAGTGCTCTCGGTACATGCCAGAAATGCTATACACTCTTTTGCAATCTTTCTTTCGAGAGCAGATTTTTCAGTGCCGCAGACAAATGTTTTTTTCTTTTTTTTTTTTTTTTCGTGACCGCGACTGGTACAGGTAGAGTCATTACAAAGTTTGGTCTGGAAAATAAATTTTTATAAAAATACATGACATTGACTTTTGATCTAAGAAAAATGATTTTATTTGGGAGATAACAACTCATCAGTTAACGTTTGAAGAAGATATCAGACATATGAGCATCGAGAGCTTCTATTCCAAAGCGTATTCTATAGATTCAATTTTGACCAATTTTTCGAGTATTTGGGCCTTAATATCCGCAATAACTCGCCGGGTCTTGTCTCTTCCAAAGTTTCCATCGTTGTTGGTTTACTCATGGGAACAAGTTATTTATTATTTCACATATCCCCACAGAACATAATCGAGCGGCGTTAGTCGCAAGATCTTGGTTGAACAATTTGCAAATTATAATTTTGAAATCTTTCTCTTAGTTAACTTTGATTTAAATAAATCGAAGGTATTTGGCCGCAGTATGATACGTAGCTCCATCCTGCTGGAATCACATATCGTCCACATCGATGTCACCAAATTAGGAATCAAATATTCGTTGATTATTATCTTTCTGTATTGGTCACCGTTGATGACGACGCGAGTTTTGAAAAGTTTCCGACCGATCAATGATACATTTTTTCTCAATTTTTTTTTTATTCGTCTCCTTGTAGCTCTACACACTTCTCCCAGCGATGCTTCCATCTCTCTAACCCGTCCAAAAGTCCGTGACTTTTGGATTAAAACACAGATTTTTTGATAAAAAAATAATTTTATTTTTCAACGTAGTCTCCCTTGAGCTCTATACACTTTGTCCAACGCTTCTCCAATTTTTTTATCCCTTGCAAAAAAAATGATTTGTCGAGGTCCTCAAAATAGGCCTTTGTTTGCGAGATGACTTCATCATTGGAGTCAAATCTTTTTCCACCAAGCCATTTCTTCAGGTTTGGGAACAAGAAGTAGTCGCTCGGAGCCAAATCTGGAGAATAGGGTGGATGAGGGAGCAATTCATAGCCCAATTCATGGATTTTTGCCATGGCAACTGCACATGTGTGCACCCTTGCATTGTCTTGGTGGAAAAGAACTTTTTTCTTGGCCAAATGAGGTCGTTTTTTTTTCAAATCGTCATTGAATCGGTCCAATAAGTTGGCATAATATTCCCCATTGATTGTTCTTCCCTTTTGAAGGTAGTCAATGTGGATTATCCCGCGTGCATCCCAAAAAACAGTCGCCATAACTTTATTGGCTGACAAACCCACCTTGGATTTCTTTGGCGCCGATTCACCCTTAGAAACCCACTGTTTTGACTGTTGTTTGTTCTCTGGTGTGTTGTGATGGATCCATGTTTCGTCCACGGTTACAAAACGGCGCAAAAACTCCTCCATATTGCGATTAAACAACGCCAAACCTTCCTGTGAAGTTGTTACACGATTGCGTTTGTGGTCGACTGTGAGCAAACGCGGCACCCATCTTGCTTTCAAGCTTTCTCATGCCCAAGTGATCATTCAAAATTGAAACCACTGAGCCATGCGAGATCCCTACGGCTTCCACAATCTCTCGCACTTTCAATCTTCGGTCGGCCAACACCATATCGTGAATTTTTTCGATTGTTTCGGGTGTAGAGACCTCAACTGGGCGTCCAGGACGTTCGGCATCTTCAGTGCTTGTACGGCCACAACGAAATTCAGTAAACCACTTTTTTACCATTGAAATCGATGGTGCAGAGTCCCCATAGTATTTATCAAGCTTAGCCTTGGTCTCGGTAATGGTTTTTTTTCGCAAGAAATAATGCTTAATAAGCACACGAAATTCACTTTTTTCCATTTTCTCCTCAAATTAGTGAGTAGTCTGATAAAAATAGCTGTCAAACACAAACTAACTGACGCAGCAAGTTTAAATTTTGACAGGAGTCAACTGACAGATGCCTGTTGACAGGAGCGGTGTTGCTGTTTCAGTAAAGAGGTCAGAAATTCAAAAAGGACTTATTGACCCGCCCTCGTACTTGGCGTTTTTCCATTTGACGAAATCTCTGTCCTCCGAGCGCAGTTTTTAGATGAGGGAACAAAAACAAGTCGCTTGGGGCTAGATCTGGTGAATAAGGTGGATGGTCAAGCAGTTCAAACCGTAATTTATGGATTTTCGCCATAGCAACCGCTGAGGAGTGAGACGGCGCGTTATCTTCGTGAAACAGGATTTTCTTTTTCTGCAAATGTGGCCGTTTTTCCGCAATTTCTGCCTTCAGCTTGGCAGGTAATGATGCGTAGCATGCTCCTGTAATGGTTTTTCCTTTTTGAAGATAATCGATTAAGATACACAAAAACACAGTCGCTATCACTTTCCCAACTGACAAAACAGTGTTTGCTATTTTTTGGAGCCGGCTCGCCCTTTGCAGTCCACTGTTTTGACTGAATTTTTGTTTCGGTCGGTTTAATGTAGCTTCATCTACATTAATTAATCGGCGCCAAAACTCGGATTTATTTCGCCTAAACTGCGCCAACAGAGTGTTGGAAATGTTCATTCGAACACGTTTTTGGTCTAACGTAAGCAAACGCGGCACCCAAACCGCTTTCTCATGCCTAAATCTTGATTTAATATGTAACAAACACGTTCTTTGGACATTTTCATAACCTCTACTATCTTTCTCACTTTAATTCGGCGGTCGTCTAACACCATTTGGAGAACTTTAGCAATGTTATCGTCAGTGGTTGCAGTTTTTAGACGTCCCGAACGTTCGTCATCTTCCAAGCTCTTACGGCCACATTTATATTCAGCTGCCCAAAATTTAATTGTGGTAAATGATGGTGCAGAGTCCCCATATACAGAGTCCAACTCATTTTTGATTTGCGTGGGCGTATTGCCTTTCAAAAACAAGAATTTAATAACAGCTCCATACTCAATTTTTTCCATTTTCACAAAAAAACACTCACATCGACTCACTCAAACGACTGTCAACTAAAAACTGCGCGTCCAAAATGACTGAAACTTCGGTAAGCAACTGTTTATCTAGCATTCACTAGCTTTTATTGACGAGTGCCGCTATCTTTACGTTGCGGTCGGAAACTTTTCAGACAATCCTCGTACTTATGCTGGAATTTTATGATGGTTTTAGTCTTATCTAATTCCGAGCGTCGTCAAATTTAAAGGTGTTGGAGAAACGTCTATTCTTTGCCAATTCCTTTCAAAATGTAGGTAGCGTCTTTGATCTTTACACTTTTGAAGAAAATATCTTTTTGTATATCGCTTTTGCAATCCTTTGAACTTCTCAATGGAGAACTGCTTGGTCCTTTGAAGTTCGGATGCCTAGAATTCAACTAACTTTAATTAATAAACAAAAGGAAAGGGATATGGATTATCAACCACCATTATAAAATACGAATATTTTTCAGTCAAATTATAGCATTTCTAAGAGACCAAATATTTCATCAATCTCAAATTCATACTCATTATCAAAAAGTTTGCATTTTATTCGTCAATAATTTTGCAAAATGAAATGTGTTTTTCTATATGTTCTTACCACGGTAGAAGTGCACTAAAATGTGAGTTTCAGCTTTCACAATTTTCAAATAAATGTAAATTGATATTAAAAAAAAAAGAAAAAAAAATGCAAGCCACAAAAAAAGTAGATTTGAACCCTTAACAAGGTATGTAGCTATGAAATATCTAAACGAAATTACGTATCTTGTTTTGGTTTGTAGAAACACTAGCGATTGATATTCGTTTGTAATAATCACATTTTTGTTTGCTTTGTCTTTTTTGTTTTGAATTTCAGGATGAAACACCACAGGGATTTTTTGAAGATCATGGCCTTGGTTAGGTTTTTTTATGACCAATCAGCGCTCGATATTGACACGCTTCAGTCCGATTTTTTATTAAAAATAAACGTCCGTTTTGCATTATAAAAAAAAATACATACGTAATTTTATTTTTGTTTTTATTCTATATAGACAGAAATAATATTGTGGTACTAACATTGTACAATATCTATCTGTTTTGGAGCCTTAATATTTTTTTTGAAAATTTTATATATATTTTTTAGGTATTATAGTTTAAAAGAATATTTGCTCAATAATATTAAATACAATGAGAAAGATAAATAAAATGTTTATTATAGTTGCAATAAAATGTTAAAATTTCCTGTTATTTTATTTGCGAACGAAGGAGCTCCTTAATTGATCCTGCAATTATTAAACGCTAAAAAATTAGAAATATCTGCTTCTAAATTGTCATGATTTATGAAAATTATGAATATCGGAGTCAGGAAAAAACCTGCAATTCTTACGTTTTTAATTACAAAAAAAAAACATAATAAAATCTCAAGACACGCTGGGTTGTTCGGAAAGTAATTTCGTTTTTTCCCAACAAAGGACTTAAGAGGTTAGGCCTTTCCAGAGGCCGTAAAAAAAGGCTTTTTTGTGATTTTTTTTTTTCAGGAAAAATATAAAACAAATCTTCTCAGATGACCTATTAAAATATGCTCTAAAAATTGGAAAAATCACGAAAAATTAAACAAAAAATATTAAATAATTTTTATTAGAGGAAACACAACTAAATAATTTTTATTAGAGGAAACACAACTAAATAAGAAACAACTTAATTGAATAACTTAAATATATTATATCAAAATTCGTCTTGAATTTAAATTTTTGTTGCAATAAATGCAAATAATTTTGCTTAAATTGTCAAAAAGAAAACTTTGCCTGTTTGCTCTAAAGACACTTTTGTACATAGAAAAACTTCCTTCTACCTCAAAGGATGTGATCGGCGCAAATTTGAATGCCATTATCTCATTCACTGTTGAATTTCATCCGAACAGACAACTGAAAATTTCTTTTCAAGTCTTAAAACCACGGTTTTTTTTCAAAACATTTGACATTTTGATCTTTACTTCTCTCTCTATTTTGCAGTCAATGGAGCTAACTTTAATTTCTGCATCGTTGAATATGTCGATATATGTCGATCAAAAAGTTCGCGGAATGCATTCAGAAAATTGAAAATACAAGTTTATTCATCTAAATCTATATTTTCCCCTTCAGAGTAATCCCCGTCGACTGCAACACACTTATGCCAGCGCTTGATCCAATACTCGAAACATTTTTTATATTCGGTTTTCGGCATGTCCAACAGTGCTTCCTACGATTTTTCCATTATTTCCTCTCGGCTGCTGAAACGCGTTTTTTTAACTCGATTGAAGACAAAGAAGTCACAGGGAGCCAAATCAGGTGAATTCGGTGGCTGTTGGATGGTATTTGTTGCATTTTTCGTCAAAAAATTACGAATAATGAAGACACTGTGCGACGGTGTATTATCATGGTGCAAAATCCAAAAGTTTTCTGTCCACAATTCTGGTCTCTTTCGGCGAATTGCTTCACGCAAACGTCTCATAACGCCCAAATAATACTCGAACTCTTTGTTTACTGTTTGGCCTTTTGGCAAAAATTCATGATGCACTACACCGTTGTAATCCATGAAAACCGTGAGCATTGCCTTCTTTTTTGACTGAAACCGACGTGGTTTTCTTGGTATCGGCTCATTTGGTGAACGCCTGATGTCTGGATTGCGTGTCGTACTCATAAACCCGCGTCTCGTCTCCAGTGATGATCCTTTTGATGAATGTGGGATCGGATTGAGCCTCGTAAATCATCTCTTTTGCGACGTCAACACGGTTTCTTTTTTGCATGAAATCATTAACCAATGTCCTCCGCTATCTCCTTGATGGTTAATTTGTGGTTATTGACCAACATTTCTTTTACTTCATCAAAGTTTTCGTTGGCTTTCGATGTCGATGGTCTGCCACTGCGTTCATCATCTTCGATTGACTCACGACCACTTTTGAACCGCTTGTGCCACTGGTAAACGACCGTTTTCTTTAGAGAATCGTTGTCGAAACACTTTTCCAACATTTCCAACGTTCGCGCACCATTAAATCCGTTTTTTACGCAAAATTTAATACAAGTTCATTGTTGCAAACTTAAATCCATTTCTAAAATTGTAAAAAATCACCAACACATACAGAGATAGATGTACTCTTGGCTACGTAACTTTTGCAAATGTCAAGCTATGACGCAAAGAGTTAGAGGGAATGACAACAACAGATTTACCAACTTGACAAAAAAAAACAGAACTCAAATCGGAGCAATGGGAGCCCCATACGGTGGTGTCCCTCGGGAACTTTATGATTAAGGTGGTATGCGGCAAGTCCTAGACCATTCGTTTTCAGTTTCTTAATAGAAAAAAAAACCGTAGTTTGCTGCTAAAAACCCCAAGTCAGTTTTTGAATTACCTCGTTCAATTCATTCTTTGGCAGTTTTGACAGCAGCAGAATCCTCTTCACCGAATGAATGAAAAATGTGTAGGTACAACTTTTTTTCTGCATAGTATGAAACTGCTTCTATCCAGGTTGTAACTAGTTGCGGAGGAAGTGATAGATCTGGTTCAACTTCCTTAAAAGTTCTCACTCTTGAAGGAGCTTTTTTTATACTGGCAATAAGAAGATCGGCCTCAGGAGTTTGTCCTCTCATGGTTTCGCATACTCTATGAAGTCCATGTGATAGACACGTCACATGAGTTATTTTTGGGTAAAATACTTGAATTGCTCCAGCTGCCTTAACCATACATATATGGAGCAGCATCCGACAAAAATAGTAGTATGGAGTCTTTTTCAAACTGGTCACCCAACATCTTTACCGAGTCATCGAAAAGCCTGGCTATTGTTGATTGGTTTGCTTTATCCATTAAAGGAGAATTATTAATTAAAAAACTTCTCGTTTGGAACTGAGTCGTCAGGATCTAAAATGCCAATTATTACGTTGGCAGCATACCTGTTTGTAAATAAAGGAGAGGATGAAAGAAAACAATGATTCACATTTTGTTTATATTCTACTGGACCACTAAAATTTAATTAAAATTTCAACGTTTGAACATACCTGTTTGCTGCATCCATTGTTTCGTCTATAGCAACCCACAACTTCCGGTTTAGCACTTTTGCCTTTATTTTTGCCATGGTTTCCTCATCCAGTTTGTCTGTGTGTCTTCCGTATATTTTTCCAAAAAGGATTACAAGTTTTCATTGCGAATTTTATGCAATGGAATATCCGCTGCAATGAATGCACAACATAAATCCTCTGCAAACGCATCATTTTGATTTTGGTTATTCGAAGATGATTGCCCGAGAAATCGTTGCATTTTTCGGTCTTTTCTCTGCAAAAGTTCCAACTGCCTGGTTGTTTTCAAATGTTGCTTGACGGTGAATATTTTTTCAGTAGAAACCGTTTTACTGCAAATCTTGCACAACAAAGTTGTTTCATCTGTTTTAAAGCTTGGATATTCGGCTACGATTTTATTTAACCGATCATTGATTTTTGTTTTAGTTTTTGACATTTTCTAAAATGAAGAAAATTATATAAATACTAAAAACTAGGATTCTGATTCTTTTTTGTTTTTACGTACCCGAATATTTTACCCTCAAATTAAGGATTTTTATCAAACCAAGCTTTGTTTATTTCTTTATTTATCTTTTCTTTTTTTTCACAAGTTGAACTTTTCACAACCACCTTCTTAGATCCCCTGTTCGCGATTGTGATGAGAACTATTGCTTGCGGTGTCGCGTGACTGTTGAAAATGGGGAAAGGATTGCCATTGTGAATGCGCAACCATCCGTTAGCTAGTCGCGTCCTATACATACTAGATGGGGTGAAAAGTAACCTCCTTGACCGCGCTACTACTGCAAAAAAGGTTATGGTGCCTTGAAGTCCGTTCATATTTAGGCAGACATACCAAATTTCAGTGCGATACTGTCTTTTGCTTTGTTTTGATAGCTGATTGTTGTTGACGTGTTTGGCATCATGTTGAGTATGCACAAAAACGATTTTCGTTCTCTCATAAAACATTACTTTTTGGGAGGAAAAACGGCGAAGGAAGCAAAAGAAAAGTTGGATAAACATTATGGGGCTAATGGTCCATCAGATTACACCGTCAAATATTGGTTTTGAGAGTTTCGTGGTGGCCGCAACTCCACTACCGATCAAGTCCCCAGCGGCAGGCCCTCCGATGCGTCGATTGGTAACTGGATTTGGATCCTTCGGACTATTATCTCTTCCCAAACCTCAAAAGATGGCTCATCAATAAAAAATTCAGCTCACGCGAGGAAATCATCGACGCCACGGAGGAGTATTTTGCAGACCTTCCGGAAAATTACTTTTCAGACGGGATCAAGAAGTTGAGAAACCGCTGGAATAAGTGTATCAAACTAAAAGGGGACTATTGAATAAAATAAAAAAACATTTAAAAAAAAATTTTTTTTCATTCCCAAGGAGGTTACTTTTCACCCCACCTAGTAAATATTAGTTCTGGCTCCAGCGCTAATGACCGGATTGTATAGCGCACATTTAGCCTTTCATGAATGAATGCAAAACAAAAAGATAATGAAACAAAAATAGAAAAGTAAAAGATGTCTAAGAAATTTAAACAAGAATTATATAACTTGTCATATGCAGATGGTATAAGGGTTTACTCGCTCAGCTGTGTGTATAGGCAGCCATATAGTGAACAAATTGTACCTGCTAGTACGCAAATGTCCTGTGCACTTCCGCAAATATCCATTTTTTTTCCTTCACACAAATAGTAGATAAAAAAAGGACAAATAAGCAAAAATATTGAAAAAATTCACAAATATGCTAAAATATGTCCTATAATAAAAATGCAAAAATATGCCGAAATATTCTCTTAAGAGTGAAATATGCACAAATATGCCCTAACGAATAGGGCTCAAAATGCTTAGTTTTGTATAAAACGTATTGCTGTGTAATCCAATTTCCAATACATCCTTAGAAAGGCTTACTTGTGAAGAAGTGCAATTGGTTGGTGTTCTTTCAAATTTGGAAAGTGAAAAGCAGCATTTTCGGCATATTTTACTTTTTTACTATTGAAAAGGTAAAAATGCTGTTCAAGCAAGAAAAAAATTATACGATGTATAACTTAAGTCGTGCTGTTTGCTAAGAGATGGCGTACCTTGTATTATTCCATTGGAACATGCGTTGGAAAGCTACTGTCATCGTACGTGAACGTGTCAAAAGTGGTTTGCACGATTTAAAAGTGGTGATTTTGGCTTGGAAGACGATGAACGTCCTGGGCAGCCAAAAAAGTTTGAAGATGAAGAACTGGAAGCATTACTCTATGAAGATTGTTGCCAAACACAAGAAGAGCTCGCAGAATCTTTGGGTGTCACTCAAGCAGCCATTTCAAAACGTTTAAAAGCAGCTGGATACATTCAAAAGCAAGGAAATTGGGTTCCACATGAACTCAAGCCGAGAGACGTTGAAAGGCGGTTTTGCATGTCCGAAATGCTGTTGGAACGCCACAAAAGGAAATCATTTTTGCATCGGATTGTTACTGGTGATGAAAAATGGATCCATTACGACAACCCCAAGCGCAAAAAATCATATGTGAAACCCGGCCAACCAGCCAAATCAACGGCAAAGCCGAATATCCATGGCGCGAAGGTAATGCTCTGTATTTGGTGGGATCAGATGGGTGTGCTGTATTATGAGCTGCTAAAACCGGGTGAAACCATCAATGTACAACGCTACCGAACACAATTAATCCGTTTGAAGAGAGCAGTGGCCGAAAAACGCCTGGAATATGCGACTAGACACGAGGCAATAATTTTCCATCATGACAACGCTCGGCCCCACGTTGCTATTCCGGTTAAGAACTATTTGGAAAACAGTGGATGGGAAGTCTTACCCCATCCGCCTTATAGCCCAGACCTTGCCCCTTCTGACTACCATTTGTTCCGGTCGATGCAGAACGCCCTCACTGAAATACGGTTCACATCAGAGCAGAATATCAAAAATTGGCTTGATTCATTCTTGGCTGCCAAGCCGGCGCAGTTCTTTTTAGATGGGATCCACAAATTGCCAGAATGATGGGAAAAAGTCATAGCTTCAGATGGCCAATTCTTTGAATAATACTATTGTACATGTTTTTCTTAAATAAGCGTTCAAATTTTGAAAAAAAAGGGACGAATTAAGTTATATACCCAATACATACATATATGGAAAGTTTCGATCCGGCAATTTCGATGTTGGAGATGCACCACGTTCTGGAAGGCTAGTTGAAGTTGATGAAGGCATAATAAAGGCATTAATTGATGCAAACCGACAATAATAACAACTCTTGAGATCGCTGAGAGATTAAATTTATCGAATTCGATCGTTCATGATCATTTGAAACGCCTAGGTTTAACCTCAAAGCTCGACATATGGATTCCTCATGTTCTTACAGAAAGAAATTTGTGCCGTCGCATTGATGTCCGTGATTTGCTTCTGAAACGTCAAGAAAATGATCCACTTTTGAAACACACCATTACCGGGGACGAGAAACGGATTGTCTACAACAATGTTAAATGCAAGAGATCATGGAGTAAAAAAGATGAACTACCTCAGAGTACTTCGAAAGCCGATATTCATCAAAAAAAGTGATGCTATCTCTTTGGTGGGATTTCACAGGAATGTTTTTTTTTTTGTTTTTGGCTTCTACTGCACAACACAACGATCGATTCATCAACCAGGCAAATTGAATGACTCACTTAAACAGAAAAGTCCAGAATTCATCAATAGAAAAGGTGTAGTGTTCCAAGATAATGCCGAGACCTCATACAAGTGTAGTAACTCGTCATAAGCTTTTACATCTTAGATGCGATCTGCTGCCACAACCACCATATTCTCCAGATCGTGAACCTTCTGATTATTATTTGTTTCGGTCTCTACAAATTTTCTTAGACGGTAAAACCTTTACTTCAAGTGAAGAGGTCAAAAATCCAGTTTTTTGCCAGCAAACAACAACAATTTTATGAGCGTGGAATCATGCTACTACCAGAAAGATGGCAAAAGGTATTGAACCAGAATGGACAATGTACAGGGTGTCCCCTAATTCGTCAAGGATAATTTGGGGAATGATTTTTGGGTATATTCTAAGAAAAAAATCGTTCTACAGTAAGGGTCTATCTCCAATCTTGACATCATTTACCGAGGATTTAAGAAAAGGCTTACTTTGGTGTATCCCGATATAGGTATGTTAAAGGAAACTGCTCTGTTAATACTAACGGTACAAACTTTGTTAAGGACTTTATTTTTAGAAGAATTACCAGCTTTTACGAGTATAAGTGTGTTTAAATAAAGTTGATATCTAGTTTGAGTCTTCAGGTATCTAACTTCTAAGACCGTTCCATTTTTATGCCCATGCTAATTTTTGATTTTGTGATCAATTTTCTCCTAAAAATGCGAACGTAACTGCTTATGAACGTAGCAATAACAAAAAGAAATCATCAACAAGTTTCTAGAAAAACCTGTAGATTTTATGATATTGTACTTGGAAAAACTTGCAGCAGGTAAAAAAAGAAATTTATGATTTTTTACCTACGTTTCTAACAACAATTGGCAATAAGAGTGGTTTTCAATAATTTTCAATTCTTCAATATTTTTTTAAAATTGCATAGCTATTAAAACGCTTTCAAGCGTGCTCGTTTGTTTGACTACGTGTCAATAAAGCAAAGAAAATTAAAAACAGCGGTTCCAAACTTCCACACAAAAATTGCTGTAGTTTCTAAACTAGGAGCTTGTGGGAGTCATATTATGCACCACAAAAAAAAAAAGATTGAAAAGCAGTCGGACCAAACTTCCACACTAAAATGGCCGTAGTCCCTAAAGTAGGAGCCTGTGGGGGGTCATATTCTTTCAACAAAAAAAAAATATTGGAAGCAGCCTGTTCAAGCTTCCACTAAGCACATCAAAAAGAGGAGCTTCAGAAATCTACTGGAGCCAGTGTCAAAGGACATAGAGCACTCAACTAACCTGCTCGACAATTCTGAAAAATATTATTGAGACGACAAATACCGAACCGTTTTCGCGAAACAGAAATTGCAGATGAGGAGATCGTACCTATTACAAAAGATGAATTGCTGCTGGTATGCAAAAAGCAACTAAATACATCGAGACCGGACATCTTTTCAGAAATAATTTGCAGCTGCCTTAAAGAGGGGACTTTCCCAGATTACTGAAAACTACAACGCTTGCTTCTCCACGAAGGATAAACCTCCAGGAGTTCTCTCGTTATCGCCTCATTTGTCTTATGGATGCCAACAATAGAATACCAGTTTGGGTTCCGAAAATCCCGCTAGACGGTAGACGCAATAAAAACTCAAAACAATAATTGAAATAGCAAGCCCAGCCATCAAGGAATAACGATGGCGATTCGGAACAAAGGAGTACTGTGAAGTGATCACATTAGACATCAGAAATGCTTTCAAATTCGGGAAACTAGAGGTTTGCAATGAATGGATGTATCAAATTACATCCTTAGGATTATATCTAGCTACTTCAGGAACAGAAAGCTAAGCTTTGAAATCGACGAGAATACCAAACACTACAACATGTGTAGCTGGTGTGCCACAAGGATCCGTCCTAGGCCCATTGCTGTGAAACAGTATATGTATATGATGGTGTCCTCAGGCTCCCAGGCTTTGCGGATGATATTGCCATCGTAACCGTGGCCAAGGGCATCCACGAAGTAGAATCGATAACAAACGAAGCGATGTCCCTAGTCAAAGCTTGGCTTGAGACAGCAAGCCTGAATTTAGAAGCAGTTCTCATCACCAGCCGGAAGGCCGATGAATACATGCATGTACGCGTAGGAGATAAAGTAATAAAATCAAAACCGGCATTAAAGTACCTAGGTGTTATGATTGATAATAGACTTACCTTTAAGGCACACTTTGACTACATAGGGAAAAAACCAAATCTCGCCGATGAGATTAATGGCAAAGATCGGAAAACCCAGATGCAGTCACAGGTTATTATTGTCGAAAGTGGTTAGCTCAGTTATACTGTACAAGTCTTCAACATGGGCTGGCAAGAAAATATATAATCTAGGAGAAAAATACCGCGAATTTATAGACTAATCGCTTCGAGGACAATTTGCGCTTTCCTGACCTACTCAGAGGAAGCAGCGGGCGTTTTAGCTGGTATGATGCCCATTGATATAATGGCCGAAGAAATGAGACGCGTATACACGAGAATACGTTCTTATCCACCTAACGGGCCAATTGGAGGGATCCATAAGGAGGAAAGGGATATTGTAGGTCAAAAGTTGCAGAACCGATTGTATAATACCAGCAAAGGAAGATGGACATACCAACTTATTCCTAGAACTTGGGTGAAGAGAAGAGCTGGAGAACATCATCTACATCATAACTTTTCTATCCATGGTGTGTTCAGAAAATATCAGCACAAATTCGGACATGACTCCTCTGACTGCACTGACACATAGATCCACTCCTACATTCGTAACACACCCATGTATGGTATAACAGACATCTAGGAGACCGTCGTCGTCGGCCTAATACTCGTAAGCCAACAACATTATGAAATGCTACGAGTAGAACTTGACTAATAATCGACTAAGAAGCCCATGATTTTTAGCCAAAGACTATTCCACTGCCTCAAGAAGTTATGCTTTACGGCGATTCCGCAGGGTGAAAACAGGGACGATATTTCCTTGTGGAGGTAAGGTTTAATGACTAGGAGTCTCACACTGGCATCTTCACAGTGTGCGGATATGTAGAACCCCCTCCGAACAAAAAAAAAATCTCCCACAATGCCATTGTATAACTGAACCCTTTTTTTGGCTCTCAAGCCACCCTGTAGCAAAAAACAGAAAGTACGCACACTTGCCGCATAATGTACGACGATGTATAATCAATCCATAGTGAACGTCTTATAATTTTTATTGATCAAAATTATTAGAATTTAATTGTTTTACTGTTACATCAATTTATGATTGAAATTTTAATTCAAATTCTTTGTGACAAACTTTTGTAAAGAATAATCAATCGACCGCGTGAAATATTGGAAAGTTACGAGCACCTCTGAATATCCGGAACCGTAGGTTGTGATAAAACATACTTCTGAATAAACTTCTTCAGAAACCTTCACACAATTGATGTCAATCAATAATAATCGATAAAATAAACCACGCAGTAAGATATCAGACCTTTTGTGCATACGATCATGTCACCCTTAACTTGCCATTGAATGTACAATCGAATAAATTCAGGCTCGTTACATCAAATTTAAAGGAGTGTCGCTAAAGTTATAATCGACTCCTAAGTGTACAGAAACTCATCATAAAACTCCCTTCAAATTTCCTACGCACAATTGCCAGAGGAATGAAGACGATTTCAATGATTTCCAAGGAATGTGTAATGCTCTTCAAGAGTTAAAGTACGAGTCCCATTTCAACATGACTGCCTCTTGATGACACCTCATCTCGCTAAGGATTTTTACGAGTATCGTTTGGAGGCATACAGTGGCGGAACTTATTTTTAAATTCACTCATTTTTTGATTTACGGCTGCTTGGAAGTGGTACTTGCGGATAAACCGAGAAGAGGATGTTAATAAGAGATAGCACATAGCCACGGTTTAACGAATAAAAAGTAACTCATACGCACTGTGAGCCCACGCACTACAGCCTGCCTTAACAGAAGTGGGATTAAAAGATGAGCATTTTTTAAAAAGTGAATTTACGCAAAAATATTATATTTTATAGAGCCAATGTAATTTTGAGGAAATAAATTATTCAATTGTGATGATACGAGTATGTTTCAGGATAGAGGATATGGTAGCACTGAAACCCACATATGTAAATTAGGAAGCAGTGTGGGCAGGTATACGGAAATATGATTTTATTTTTATTTTTATTTCTTTGAAAATATGCAAAGTTGGGAAGAATGAAATAAGAAAATTTTCAGATGTGAATTTAAAAATCAAATGTAGTTTTCTACGCTGCGTTTGAGGAGGTATTTCTTCATTCTGCTTGGATAAGGATGCCTTTTTAAGTGCGCTGTATGTACAATGTTGTACTATAGCTCTTGAGACTATATGTAGAATAGTTGCCAACGATAATTGTGGGTGCCGTTTTTTTTTATATAATTTCATCACTTAGTAAATGACGAATAGTTGAACGAAGCAATTTTTTTTTTATAAAATAGCGCGCGCTCAAGGGGTTGAAGCACCCTTAAAATGTTTGCACACAGCGCGGGCGAAGGAAATTTAGGGAGGAAAGAAGGATAGGTACCGATGTCTAAATGGCGTAATGACTAGGAAATAGAGAGCTCGGCAGGGCATTCCACAAGCGAGCTGTTCGGCTTAGGAACGAATCACGATATTTCAGAGTACGTCTGAAAGTTGGCTTGAGCATTCATAGCGAGACGGCTGTTACGGTTAAAGGTTTGAAAGGGCGGAATGCTACTGGCGATTTCTATGGAGCACTGGTGGTGCAAATAGCGATAAAACAAAGTGAGAGACGAAAAATTTCGTCGGTGTTCGAGGGTGTCCATTGACTGAGTGATATTGGTATCAGCTATGAGTTTTAACGCACGGTTTTCAATCCGGTCTAGCAGATGCAGAGATGTTTTAGGCGTCCCTGACCACTGTACTCCAATTTTGGGCGGATGAATGCCTTATACATATATTGAGGCAAAATCAGAAGGGGAAAAGTATTTCTGACATCGTTTGAAGAAGCTTAGACATTTCGCAGCATTTTTGGTGAGAATGGAAAGTTTTTCGGTTTCGACGATGTCAGTGCCATTCATAGATAATAGCTGGGTATTTAAATTTCGCTTTAACGATAGCAGACAGCATTGTGTTTTGGAAGCATTAAATTCCACTCTGTTGATAGTTCCCCAATTGGTTATGCTGTTGATATCGGAATTTAATGAGCCGAAGAGCAGGGACGTGAGTTCTGAAACGAATATAAAAAGCAGGGAGTACCGTCGTCAGCAAAGGAATATATTGGATTAGAAGTGGCAGACAAGAGATCATTGATAAAAACTAAAAAGAGTGTTGGAGACAGAACGGAGCCCTGGGGTACACCAGCACTTATTTTGTGAATATAAGACTTGAAACCATCCAAGACAACTTGAATTGATCGTTCCGAAAGGTAATTTCTAATCCACTGAAGACGAGAGTCATCGGTTCCAAAATCACGCATCTTAAACAAAAGAGACTGATGCCAAACTTAGAAATATCAAGTGCAACTATCTTGCTTTCGCCAGATTGTTGTATGCTTTGGTTCCTTATTTCGGCGAGACATGCCATCAAATCACCAGTGGACCTGTTGCTACGAAAAGTCTTCGTGTTTCGAGATATTTCATGAGCTGGCAGTTTATTAGCGTTTCCATGACCTTGGTGAGAAGGGACGTAAGTGCAAGGGTCTGTAGGAGGAGAGAGAAGAAGATTCGCCTTTTTTAGGGCTGAACAAATGCTGTTTTCCATCTGCTCGGAAAGAGTCCTAAAGAATAGGATTGATGACAGAGTTTACGCAGTGGAAGAACTCCTCTTTAGAAGAAGGGGAGATATACCATCTGGACCAGCGGATTTATGTATATTGAGATCTTTAAGTATTACACGAGTGCGAAAGTGGATTCGTCCGATTGAAGATTCGACGCACTCGAGTGCAGGCGGAGACAAACCACAATCCGGGAGTGTTTAGCTGGCCGCAAAGTGTGAAGCAATCTGATTGACCTTGTCCAAAGAGCTGACAGCTGGAATGTCATTGTAAATGAGCGTTGGGATGAAGGATGAGGCAGAATTTTTGATGTTTTGACAAATGACCAAAAGCTTTTACTACCTTTTTGACATTGTAGTATTTTTTGCCTCAACTTTTGGTCGTATTGAAATTTCACAAGCTTGAGAAAGGCGTTGCAGTCATTCCTGGCTCGTTTAAACTTTTTTCGGTTTTGTTCTGTCGGATTGGTCTTGAAGTACCGAAAAAACACTTCTCTAACCCTGACAGCCTTGTTACAGCTCGAGTCGTACCATTTACGAGCTGCGTTAAGTCGTTTTCCGCAGCGAAGATCTCAACACACCGTTCTTCGGGTGTTGTCTATCCAGAATGTCGAAGCAACCCAGAATTGTGTATATTGAAATCGACTGTAATAACAATTTCAGTATGAGGATACAGGAATACAATTTTTGAATAGAGCCAGACAGCGCATCAAACTCGTTAAAAATCGAACTGCTGTCCAGTTTGGGGCTTCTGTAAATAAAGCAGTAGTGGATAATTTGCTTACAGAGATGGAATTTTAACCACATGAGATTGAATTCCGGATTGGAACAATGTATTGCGGTGGAGTTTGGTAAGCTACGCCACTACGCACGTAAATAGCGAGACCGCGGTTAGAGAAGAATAATGGCACTAGTTCGTAGCCAGGTGTTTGCGGGGATTTACCTGTGTTTCACTAAGTGCCAAAGCTGGCGTGAATTTACAGACGTACGCAGAAAAGTGTCCGTTATTGCATGAGTACCATCAGAATCTATTAAACATTGCTCAACTGAATTTCTGCCCGCATTAACCAATGAATACAATAGAATAGCTTTAAAAGAGCAATACTACTCAATTCCTATGCACAGAAAATGGTCATATGACTGAAAATTATCGAGGCATTTCTTTCCTGAATACTTCGGTCAAGTTGTTTAGTACCTTGAATTTCATGCAGTGGATCGAAAATAAGAAAATATTGAATGAATTTCAAGTTGAATATAATGATAACTATAGTCGTTCATTGATCTCCGCCGATTATAGACGTGTTTCGACTTTTGGTTGTGTAGTGAGACGAATTAGAAATAAAAGACAATTGATAAACACCATATGCGGCTACAATTAGCCCAGTGATAGTGTGCGCGACTACCAAGTTAAAGGTTGCGGGTTCGACTCCGGGTCGAAATAGACCTTTTTTTTTTTTTTTTTTTTTTTTTTTGTTCAATTAAAAAAAAAAAATAAATAAATAAATAAATTGATAGTGTCAAAAATCATCACGTGATGGATTGTGGCGAGCGGTCCGTTATGCCGGTAACGGGATCCGCAGACAAATCAGGCGAGGCGTCAAGCGGTTCAAGTGCAACAGAACCGAAGACGAAGAGAAGGAGGGCGCTAAGGCCAACTTCCACCTTAGCACAACGTCCCTCCCTACCAACTTCCACTGTTAAGCTGCTTGGTGGAGTGAGGGAAGGGGCGCTATCAACTGCAGCAATAAATCATCCCGGGCAATTTACTGAGAACAACCCATTCGCCTCAGATGTTCCCCAACATCTGAAAGAGAACAGCTTCGCTTCCTTGGCGTCAACCGAATCGGAAGATGAAGAGGAAGAAATGGAGTCAATCAGTAGTAGCATCAAAATGCTACAGCAAAGAGTACTAGCCATAAAAGGCAAGCAAATGCTAAGAAGGAAGAGGGAAGAGCAACAGCAATCCCAACAGCAACAGCAGACGCAGCTAGCTCAAAAGCAGAGCCAACAACACCAAACAAAAACAATAGTGCAGGTGCTACAACAACACCAACAAAAACTTAAAAGCCACCAGCAACAACAACAAGAGCAACCACAACAACGGCAACAGCAGCAGCCACAAAATCAGGAACAGAAAAAACAGCCGCAGCAGCAGCAGAAACAACAACAGCAGCAGCAAAAACAACAGCAACAGCAACAACAACAGGAACAACAAATGGAACTCAAAGAGACAATAGAACTGTGTAAGTCGGCCATAGGCAATAATTTTTATATTAAAAGACTTAGCTTAGATAGGCATGCGATCCACTGTAATACAGTGGAGCGCTACCATAAAATTAAAAGTTTATTGAAGGATTCGACGACTGAGTTCTTCTCCTACACCCCTAAGGGTGAAAAGCTGCAAACAATGCTGCTGAGGGGGTTAGAACCGTCGACTGATCCGGAGGAGCTCCTTGCACTGCTGAAAGAGAAGGAGTGCGAAGGGCTCAAATTCGTGGGGGTCAAGCCATTTGTCACGGCTAGAGCCAAAAGGGAGAAGCGGAAACTACCGTTCTTCCTGGTCCAGCTAAGTCCCAACAGTAAACTGGATGGTCTAAGGAGTATAAAAGTCCTAGACTACCAGGTTGTACACTGGGAAAAATTAAAGAGGAGCGAAAACATTTTACAATGTGTTCGCTGCCAAAGGTTCGGGCACGCCGCGTCGAACTGCGAAATGCAGCCTCGATGCGTGAAGTGTGGAAAGAACCACAAGTCAGAGGAATGCGCTCTAGGTAAGGACGGAGCGTCGGAAAAAAGCCAACTCTCTTGTGCTTTATGTAGGAACACGGGACACACCGCAAATTATCGGGGTTGTCCCAAATTCCAATACATCAAAAGAGTAAATCTGGCTCGGCAGCAGAAAGTGGAAGTTAAACGTCTACTCGTGCAGGCACAAACACCAGCCGTTACTCCCCAAGTTACCTACGCCCAAATGGCGGCAGGTAGGGGAACTACGGTACAACAAGCAAAGGTAGCTTCTCAGGCCCCAGCGCCTAGAGCACCTGAACCTGTACCTGACATGCTGGCTATCCTGCTCTCTATTCAGGGGCAGATGGCTCAGCTTCAGCGTCAAATACAGGAACAGGCTAAGCGGGTAGATCAAATATACGCGCTGCTGCCGGGCCTAACGCACCTCCAGTCGTAATGGGTACGTACATGGCGGAGCAAACCCTGAAGGTCCTTGCAGTGAATGTTAATTCACTGATTAGGTTCGAACGAAGAGCCGCACTGTTTAAGTTGCTTAAAGACCAAGCCCCTGATGTGCTTTTGGTTAGCGAAACTAAGCTTACCAAAAGACACAAAATGAGGCACAGAAGATATGAAATATTACGAAGAAACCGACCCAATTCTATTCAAGGAGGTGGTGTTGCGATCTTTGTAAAAAAGGGACTGCGTTTCAAAAGAGTATACAGTCGTGTAGTACGTAGGTTTCAGGTGCTGGAAGCATGCATCATGTATTTCCCTCTCCGTAGTGGAAAGCGGTTATACATGGTGTCTGTTTATGCATCTAAGGCTACTCAATCCACTTTATTCATCTCAGAGCTCGATACACTGTTTCGATTCCTGAGGCTGGAATTGGAGGAGAATTACTTTATTATCGGCGGAGATTTCAACGCCAAACATAGTGATTGGGGAAATAATACACCAAATACTAGAGGGAACCTACTATTCAATTGGTGGGGTCAGCACAGTGTGATGTATCGACTCGACCTCAAAGCCACGGATAGTCCGTCGTTTCCGAGACACGGGTCCTATCTGGATCTTCTGCTGTTCGATTCACGAATACAACTGACATGCACTAACCAACAAACTACAAACTGTCTACGCACTTTCGTGTATGACAGTGACCATTGCGGTCTCAGCACCGAAATAACTGTTCCCAACGAAATTGCGGAATTGGATGAGTTTGTGCAAAGGCATTCCTACAATTATAGTAGGGTGCGTTGGACACACTTCACCAGAACACTGACTAGAGCACTCTCCTCGAATTCGCTCTACCCACCGTCCAACAGAAATCTGTCAAACGAGGAGATTGACAAGTATCTAAAACTAATGGACGAGACAATTAAACGAACTATGGACAAAACGATACCTCGGTATCAACACACTGACGAAGAAGACTTATTCCGCAACGCAACTATTGACGCACTGCACCGACAAAAAAGTAGGCTGCTGTCAAGACTAAAAACCTTGTACAGACAGTTTACTGACAGACATAACCCGGAGATCATGACATTGAAGTCGTCGATTAAAAACCTCCAAACATTAATAAAAGAAAATTACAGAAATTCTGTAAGTTTGTATTGGAACAACAAAATTCGGGCTGTAAACACCAGCAACCCGAATATGTTCCCGCAAATAAATAAAATATTTCGGAGAAATAATCAAAACGACCTTCCATGTCTTAAAATCGCTCGAACGACGAACAACGAACAAATACTTGTAGCAGCAGGCATTGATCCAAATGAGGCCGTTGATGATGACAACTTCTTTGTGGTCGAGGATCCGCAGGAGAAGGTAGAGGCTATAGGAGCGACTTTCCAGGAAGTGTACAAGGCGAATGACATCATTGGCCCGAACCACGACCTGGAAAGTCGAGTCCTTATGCACAATGCCTGCCTTCGAAATGAAATTGTGAATTGGCGATTCGAGAGCTCGGGTTTCACCCAGTTCAGTGACGAGAATATGGCAAATAATGTCATCACCAACGAAAGAGTATTACCACCTTTCATTACGAAGGAAGAGCTCCAAACGATCTTCGAATCACTTAGAAGTAAGAAATCAGTGGGAACCGATGAAATACCGAACATTGTGCTTCGACATCTCCCACTAGTAGCGGTGGACATTTATACCACCCTGTTTAATAATGCAATGAATAATGCACATTATCCAGCGCATTGGAAAACTGCGGTGGTACATCCCATCCCCAAAAGGAATAAAGATACTTCCAATCCGGCGAATCTCCGCTCGATCAGTCTTCTTCCAAACATCAGTAAGGTTTTCGAGAAGGTAATCAATAGAGTCCTGACCAAGTGGGTTGAGGACAAACATATAGTTCCGGATAATCAATTCGGTTTCAAGGCGGGGCATGATATCATTCATGCTGCGTCTAAACTGGTTTCTGATATCCAATGGAACAAAGGCAAGAAACAGTGCACTGGTGCCTGCCTGATTGACTTGGAGAAGGCCTTCGATACCGTATGGTTAGAAGGACTCTTTTTCAAGCTGGACAGATTGGGCATTAGTAAACCACTGCTGTATATTCTTTTTGATATGCTCTCCAGTAGACAGTTCATCGTGAAGAATGGCGATGTGACTTCTGCTGGAACATTTAACATTAAAAACGGTCTGCAACAAGGTGCGGTAAATTCGCCGATCCTATTCAACATTTACACAAGTGATCTGATAGGTTCACTTCCCCATGCCATAGCGTACGCAGACGACTTAATTGCGTACAGATCAGGTCCAAAAATCGAGGTCATTAATATGCTTTTGCAACGTGACTTCGACAAAATTAAGCAATATTGCGATGACTGGAAGTTGAAAATCAACTTTCAGAAGTCGGAAACCATTCTGTTTAGGACGCCTTTGTCTGGGGCCTCTAGGGATACCAGAAAGAATTGGCGAAAGTTCTCTATCGTCGGACAACATGGACAGCCACTTGCTTGTCGAAATGTAGTCAGATACCTTGGGATCTGGCTAGATCAATATCTATATTTTAACAAACATATAGATGTTGCTCTGGCCAGAGCCAGAGGTGCTTTTGCCCTTACAAGGAGACTGTTTTACAACAGCCAACTCGATGCGAGGGTGAAGGTGATCTGCTACATGGCCCTTATCCGGCCTATGCTTGTGTTTGGATGTCCCGTGTGGTTCAACGTGAGAGCAAGTTTATTGGAAAAGATTCGGGTGTTTGAGAGGGCTTGCCTTAGGGCTTGTCTTCGGTTATACAGAACACCAGAGTCTGAGTACATAAAATTCTATCGCAATGAGGTCTTGTACAATAGGGCGAACCTAATAAGAGTGGACAATTTTGTTATTAAGTTGACTCGAAGGCACATTGCAAGAGCAATGACCTCATCGAACAACCTGATCTCCGGGGCTCACTACCCTAATTATATGTATCACGAGAGAGTTCGCTTAGACGGCTATGTTCCTCCAGAAGCGTTTCTCTACCTTGATAGCAAAGGTCTGATCCAGGACAGATTGGCTGTGCCGCTAATCTTCCACGTTGCTCGAACAGCTGCGGACAGGCGACTCAACTACGACAGAGACGTCGCACACGGCAGTGCGGAGCGTCTCCGGTTCAGTAGAGCGGTAGGGAGTCGCGACATGAGGGATGTTGCTCGGCAGCACCAACAATTTTGGTGGCTTTTAGAAGGAGGGGATGCTTCGTCGTCGAATTCCTCCAATTCTTAGTAGCTTCATGTGAAGCAAAGTGGGTCGCCTAATTTTTCTTTTAGCCATGGCCGGCTTACATAGTTTTAAGTAGGAGTAAGTTAGATTTAAGAAAAAAAAATATATAAAAACCAAAAAAAAAAAATTAATAAAAATAAAAAATTCAAAAAAAAAAACATACATCTATATATATATACATATATTTATATATTAAGTATATATATATTATGTATATATATATATATGTATGTACTAGATGTAAGTAGTTTAAGTAGATTAAGACTTATTTTTAGGTAGTTTTTAGGATTTTAGTTTTAAGTTTTATAATAAAATATAAAAAAAAGTCATGTTACTAAGTTTTTTTTTTGAAAAAATGTTTTCTTAGTTTTAATTATAAGGAATAGAAATAGTATAGTATAGTAGTAAGGTACGTCGAAAGACATAATTTAAGTGTTAGGTGTAACTTAGAGTGCCCGCATGGGGTCAGTAAGCTAGAATAAGATAATTTTAAGTTAATTAAGCTAATTTTTAAGCATTTTTTGTCTAGCAAGTAAGAGTAAATTAAGTAATATAATAAAAATGCATATAAACTGAAACTGAATAATGATAACTATTCAACCTTAGACCAAATATTCACCATAACGAACATTGTGGAGAGCTTCAAAAGAAGGAACGAGAAGTTATATACTTTTAATCCTATTGCACGTGAAGCACTTTTTTGTAAACTATATAAAATGGGAATCTCAAACAAAATCGATGTTTTATTCAAGTCGATACAGGAAAACAATATCGCGTTTGTATGAGATAGAGAGTTTATATCTGAATGCAAATGGGAATCAGGCAAGAATATGTCCTGAGCACGTTACTTTTCATTTTATTTATAAATGATAAAGGGTGAGCTAGTAGCTAGGATGGAAGTCTCAACGTAGAATTTTATTGATTAATAAAGTTCGGTCAATAGCAATCATGAATGGAACATAACATCGTTCACGTGACCACCACGGCTTCTGTTGCAAGCGACCATCCGAAGGTCAAAATTATCAATGATGCTGCCAACTTATAATTCGCTCCATACGGTGATTTTTTCAGGGTGCATTCATTTTTCGTGAATCTCGTATGGGTTCTTCGGTCCCCTGGAACGTCAATTTTGTTTATTTACGTACCCATCCATCCAAAAATTTTGTTGACCGAAATGAACGAATTTTACGAAAATGGACGATCTGTAAAGCCCATTTTCGTAATAAGCTTGAATAAAAAAATGCGTTGTTGCGTGCTAAACAACTCCATGACTAAAATTGCCAAAGATTGTGTAATATCTGTCAAAAAGACCAACCTCATTGAATTCAGTAAATGACAGTAATTAACAGCCAACATTCACACCATCTGTGGGCTCATCCTTTATAATTTATTGGAATAATTATTATAATTTTAACAGTTTATTAATGGTGACGAGATATTTCTCGAGAACGAACCTTTCTAGGACTGCATACTTACTCAGTAAACACAGGATTACTTTGAGGAATAATTTTATTTATTTTATCAGAAGTTCTCTTTTTTTCTTTATTTTTTTCGGAGGCAATTGGAGAAGGAATTCAGTTTGGAAGTATGCAGATCCCAGGACTCGTTTTCGCCGATGATATAGTTTTTCTATCTGAAGCAGTTGAAGGAATGAAGCGAAAGATGAACCGACTTGAGAGTTACTGCAAAGTTTGGAATCTATCCGTTAATTTATAGAAATTCAAAATGATAGTATTCAGAGCTGGTGGCGGTAGATATGCTCGTAATAAAAATGGACCTACAAAGGAGAAAATGTCTCAATAACTCGGGAGTATAAGTATCTAGCTAGGTGTATTAATCACGGCGAATCCCAAGCATGAGATTGTGGGTGGCCTTGGTTCAAGTTGTAGGGTAGTGGATTCCGAATCGGACGGTTCAGAATTCAATACCAGGCGTGACCGAAAGACTTTTTCAGGCAACTAAAATCTTGTGAGATGAATGGTTGCCTAAATACAATATCAAGTGCAATTTACACTAGTAATTTAGTCTCCCTCGCGAACCTACTGGTACAACGTATGTACCAGCCTGTGTTTAAAAAATCCTAACTTCTGAAATCGATATGGAAATTGGTTGTAGTAATGTGTACCATTTCGTACCCTGAAGCATAAAAAACAGATTTTTTATCTCCAAATGGTATTTGATATTTTACAACTATTTCATGATATGTATCGCTGTTTTTGCCGTAGGTGCACGCGTTGTGGTAAATTTTTTGCTAAAAAAACTAAATTTCGCTACTGCAAATTGATTAAAAGTGCATAAAACTATTAATTCACAAGTGTTTCATTGTTGTATACACCGTAAGTAGTTAATCCACCTAAATGCCTGACTATTCAGCACTTTTTTCATATATGGTACATACTCGTATGTGTACCAATAGTGCTTTATGGCAACTTATGTGTGGACCATTTCCAACTGGTGTTTTTTGGTTTTTTTTCGCAAAAATAAAATGCCCAAGCAAATGCCGAAACGCAAGATTGTAGAAACACTTGAGGTGCCATTAGACGATTCTTTGAATGTGGGTGAGAGTTCAGGAAGCGATTTTTCGGACTGCAGTAGCAGCGATTACAAGCCAGAAGACGATGTCAACTCTGAGGATGTAGAATCTTCAGAAGAGGAAGACAGAGGAAATTCGAGGAACTCAAGTGAGGCCGAACAGGAGGCTACGCATTCTGAAGGTGAAGGTTATGTAGCAGAGAATTTTTCTGATCCTGAGAATCGTTTTGTGCCACCACGAATGATAGCTCCAAGTCCGCGAGAAAGTAGAAAGTAGTAGAAAGGTAGACTCAAGCATATCGCATACGTCGACACCCATTGATGTTTTTAGCAAACTGTTTCCAAAAAGTTTGAACATGCACATAGCTCAATACATCAACGAAAGAAATAGAATGTTGCCTTCAAGCAACAAGCGGATGAAATATAAAGACACAGATGCAGGTGAAATCTAGGTTGTTGTAGGCTGTATTTTCATAATGGGCTATAACAGAGTGCCAGCTTTGAAAGATTACTGGTCAGCACATCCATCACTTGAAAACAATGCTGCCAAATCAGCAATAGCACGGGACAGGTACAAATTAATATCATCAAAAATGTTTTTCGCACCCCCGGAAAAACCGAATAATTATTCAAAGACGTACTATATAGATACTCGTAGATGACATTGTTTCTTGCTTGAAAAGCACATTTAAAAAATCGCGACAAGACAGATTCAGTCAAGGCATTGATGAGTCTTTGACCAAGCTCAAGGGTCGGTCTCCCTCAAACAACCTGTGAAACGTGGTATAAAAATGTAGCTGAGGTGTAACTAGGTATACATACTTTCATTTTATTTCATTTATTCATTTAGAACATTATCGCTTACAATTTAAGATAACAAACATCTTTTGAGGTTTGCGAGCCTTTAAAATTAATTTAAGTATTGGGTCTACAAGTAAGTTTCCAGCGTTTGTCGGAGGTGGCGCCACCAATGGATCCCGGGCAGAAATGTCAGACCCCATGTGTTTTATTTGTAGGTTTTGTATCTGTCAACAACTTTGCAGCGTTATATTTGAGCAGTTCTATCGGTGTCGTACATTTTATCGAGCAAAATCATGGCAAGTTTCCAGCCAAATAAACGTCATTTGCGGGAAGCGCTGCTTTTATTCTTTAATATGAAGAAAAGTGCGGCTGAGGCCTATCGTTTGCTTTCGGAAACTTATGGGGCGGAATGTATTGGTGAATCGACGTGCCGCGAGTGGTTCAAACGGTTCGAAAGTGGTGATTTTGGAGTTGAAGACAAAGATCGCCCCGGAAAGCCGAAAAGTTTTGAAGACGAGGAATTGCACGCTTTACTGGATGAGGATCCGTGTCAGATTCAAGAAGAACTTGCTGCATCATTGGGCGTCACGCAACAAGCCGTTTCCCTGCGCCTAAAAGCACTGGGATTCATTCAAATAGTTGGAAACTTAGTGCCGTACGAATTGAAGCCAAGAGACGTCGACCTGCGATTTTGCATGTCCGAAATGTTGCTGCAGCGGTATAAAAATAAATCATTTTTGCATCGTATTGTCACTGGTGATGAGAAATGGATTTATTATGATAATCCTAAACGCAGAAAATCGTATACAAAGCCCGGCGAGCCCGCCCAATCGACGCCGAAACGAAATATTCACGTGAATAAGGTGATGCTCTGCATATGGATCAAAAGGGTGTCGTATACTACGAACTGCTTCCGAGTGGTGAAACCATCAAAGGACCATTATATCGAGCCCAACTAATTCGTTTGAAGCGGGCATTAAAAGAAAAACGGCCAGAATATGAGACCAGGCATGAGTCCGTCATTTTTCATCACGACAACGCTCGGCCACATGTTGCGGTTTCGGTGAAAAACTATTTGGAAAATAGTGGATGGAAAATTCTGCCTCACCCGCCTTACAGTCCAGACTTGGCACCATCTGACTACCACTTGTTTCGTTCGATGCAGAACGCTCTTACGGGAATACGCTTCAGCTCAGTAAAGGAAATCAAAAATTGGCTCGATACGTTCTTGGGCTCGAAAGACGAGAAATTTTTTTGGTCCAGAATTCATAAATTGCCAGAAAGATGGGAGAAAGTTGTAGCTTCCGATGGACGATACTTTGAATAAAGCATTGTAACTATGTTTTCATAATAAAACTTCAAATTTTGGAAAAAAAAATGCTGGAAACTTACTTGTAGACCCAATATATGTGCAAACAAATTATAATATATAATACAAAAAGAAAGAAAAATGGAGGTTACAAAATAATTAATAACATATTTTAAAGAAGTTACAAAAGTGTTTTCATAAAAGAGTTTACGGGCATTTAAGATTATAGGTATGTGACAGTTCCAGTGGCCAGATATTTTAAAACAGATGATCTAAAATTATTTGTGCTACGAATCTTTCTAATGCTTATGGGCAGAGAATTCCACAAACGTACTGAGCTAACAAAAAACTGACGTTCGGAGGTTGAACAGGCAAAACTTGTTTGAACCAGCAAGCGCGATCTGGTTGACTGAAGGAATCGAAGCTTATTGAATAAATAGTTCGGCTGCCTACTTTGCAAGATATCATGCAACAGACATAGGGCTCTATATATAAGCAGATTGTCGAAGGTACAACCGCTTATTTGCTTTGCGTACAGGGAAACATGGTCATATCTTTTTAAATTAAAAACGAAGCGGGCAATATTATTATACACGACATTAAGCTTTCTTCTAGTATTGTAATCTGGGCAGCAGAAGATCTCACAGCTATAAAGAAGCATGGGTAAAAGAAGAGTTTTCGCTAGTAGGAGTTTTGTTTTTATAGGAATGAAAAGTTTTGTAGTCCTAAGAGCGCGTAGCCCATCATATACTTTCCCAATAGCAGCATTGATATGGGTAGTCCAGGTTAGGGTCCGGTTGAAAATAATACCAAGGTTTTTGGCAGAATCAACGTAGTCTATCTGGCTTCCGACTAGTTGAGTAGGTGGAAAATGCGATATATCTAGCAATTTTTTGTGGACCACGAGTGCTTTCGATTTAAGAGGGTTGAGAAGTAAGTCATTTTCAGTTGACCAGTTTAGTATACGCTGAAGATCTTCATTTATTAGCCTTGTAGCTTCGATGTAGTGTTTTGGAGGAAAACTTAGATAAATCTGAGCATCATCAGCAAACATGTGTATAGAGACATGCTTGACTATCTTAGGTAATTTTTTTACATAGAGAGAGAAAAGTAGTGGTCCCAAAATTGAGCCTTGAGGCACACCTTGCATTACTGGCCTCCCGTGTAGGTAAGAGAAAATAAGTTTCATTGAATGGAGTGGAAACATAAACTCTTTTCTAAGTATTGAGCAAAGAATTGTGTGGTTGACAGTATCAAAGGCCTTTGAAAAGTCGAGTAAGGTGAGAATGGTGGCATTGTTTTCATCTACAGCTTTTCTGATATCGTCGATTACCAACAATAAGGCCGTCTTACAGCTCCTCCTTGCGCGGAAACCCGACTGATTGTCACTTAGCAGTTTTTTACTTAGGAGATGACTCTGCATTTGTGCAAAGATGGTTTTCTCAAATACCTTTGAAAGAAACGGGAGTATTTAAATCGGTCGATAATCTACTGAGTTTTCGTTAGTTTTCTTTTGGATTGGAATAACTTTATCTTCCTTCCATTGCGAAGGGAAAGAAGACGTTGTAAGGATGGTATTAAAAATGTGAGTAATAAGGGGCAGTATATAAGGGAGCAGAAGCTTAACAAATTTCGGGTGGATTTCGTCAAGTCCCATGGCATTAGATTTAATTCCTAGTAGAGCTTGAGCAACATTTTCTTGACATACCCTATAAAAATTGAAAAGAAGAGTACTGTCATCATCCGGCGACAAATCAAGTGGACTTGGGTTAATAGGGTTTGGATTTGCTGATGTTGAGAATACCTAGTTAAGTTTGACACAATCGACATTTTCAGGAGTTTTTGGCTTTTCTTTACCTATACCAATTTCACGGATTTGTTTCCAGACTTCTTTTCCGGACAAACAAGCACCAAATTTTCTGCTGTAGAAAGCACGCTTAGCATTTCTAATTTTGTGGGTAGTTTTATTACGGAGTGATCGATATCGATTGAAGAACTCTTCAATCTTGTACTTCTTCCAACTTTTAAAAGCATTGTCTCGTTGATTCATGAGTTGAAGAATATTTGAAGTTAGCCACTGCATTGAAATTGATTTGACAGTTTTTGCTTTTAAAGGCAGGTGTTTGTTAAACAGTGAGACGATTTGATGCTGGAGGAAGTTTACTTGATCATCAACCAAGGGCATCCGATATATACTACCCAATTTTTACTAGAAATGTCATAGTGCAATGCTTCGTAGTTTCGGAAATCTCTAAAAATGACCTTGGACTCAGTATATTTATTTTCAACATAGTATGTTAGTAACAACAGGTCATGATTCGAGAAGCCTGGTGCAGAGAGTTGGTTGTACAATAAAGTTTTATCCTTATTGGAAACAAAGACTGAGTCGATAAGGGTTTGTGATGCGAACGTGAAATGAGTAGGAGTGGTCGTGTTGACAGGGCATAGATCATACGGTTTCATGTGCTCCAAGAAGTCTATTGAACGGGGAATGTTCAGCAGGTTACAATTTATATCGCCTATTATGACAATGTTGTTGACACTGCAGGATACGAGTTCAACATACGAATATATACTGGAAGGCAACAAGAGTCTACAGAGGGAACTTTAGCTGAAAGAGAGGACAATAACAGAGTCCAATGTTATTTTCCCTTGACTTACTGGAAAGCCTAAATTATCCAGCTGTTGGAACATGTATGAATCAAAGAAAAAATTTGACAAAAATAAGCGAGAAACTCAAGCGAGGAGACGCTATTTTCAAAACCAGTTCTTCAGGGCTAACATGTGTCAAATGGCAAGACACTAAAGAGGTAATGGTTTTGAGTAATTGCCACAAGGCAACTATAGCATACGCTTCGAAAACTATGGAAAATGAACAAAAGGAGGCAATTCCTTGTCCACAAATGGTAAAAAACTACAGGGAAATAATGGGAGGCGTCGATCTTGTTGATCAAATGGCTGCAGTTTATGGTCATAATCGTAAATCAACCAAATGCACAGTGGTTCGTTTCCTAAGAAAGGCGGTCATAGCGGTTTCATATGAACGTATCGTAAAATAACATTTTTGTTCTTAGACCTACAGACAATTAATTAGCAATTACAAATTTGCAATAAAAAAAAGTTTTTTTAGGCTGATTAACAACCATAAAGTTCGAGGTACGAAAAGCAAAGAAACCAATTAAAATAATATTTTGTTTCTTTTTGAAGCTGAAGCACTGAACCTTTGTTGATATTTTACTGACATTGTTTGACTTTACAATTATTTTTTTTTTCGTGTGAACGGCTGATTTTTGTGGAAATACCTAGAAAATAAAATTTAAATAGCGAGCTAATCCAAAATTAAATGCTATCGTAACTATAACTAATCTACTACTAAATTTACTACTCTATCTATACAGCTAACTAATGTAATACCTCCTTTGATAGAACAGACTTCTTCTTTCGTGGCAACTTCCTGAGACCCGAAATAAAAGGGTCAGAATTGAGAAGAAGCCTGTTCATGAAGTCGGTGTTTTTGACAAGCAAAGTGTTGTCACGCCTAAACTGCTTAACTAACTTATTACAAGATTCGGCTGCTTACTCCGACAACTCACCTATTGAAAATAGGGAGTTCTCAATTACTTCCGACCCATGAATCAGTACCTTATGTAAGGCAAGTTGTATCACGGATAGGCAGACAAATTTACGCGCGGTCTCTAGGGAATATTCTTCAAAAGTTGTAATATTTATGTTGTATCCGGACGAGAGACACTGCAGCAGATGGTGGCATCTGTCAAGAAGGTCCTTGTTTAATCCAGTGATTTCTGCTGAAATAGCTGAATTTGAAAAAAAACATTCTCGCAGTGTTCCCGTCGTTTGATGTACCGCTTCCTCCTCCACTTTGCGGTTTATCAACAATCAGTCCTAACTGCTCCCTAAACTTTTGCTGAACGAGTTGCTTTTTCTGTGCAAGAAGAGCTTTATGTTCTGCTGAACGCACCTGCCATTTTTGAAAATCTAACCTGTACGAAAGATGAATAAAATATTCAAAGAAACGGATGTGTGAGTGAAGAGAAGATAAGCCAAACTGATATTTACTAGTATCTATGGTTTTACTCAATGATTTCTCAATGTCATTCATATCTTTTGGAGTCAAACCACAAATATAGCACCTGCTACAAAACATGTCAGTAAGGGCGCTACGCACTTTACCGTCAACTATAGTTAATTGTAAAGAATGCAGTACCTTTATGTCGCGGGCGTTGCAGGTGAAAGAGGATGGTTACAAGTTATCTATTTTGTTCTTGAAATAAGCCTCTTCTTGCACAGACAGATCTTTTGTTTCTTTCGCGAATTGAAATCGAACAGGCCTACAATATTTTGTGGAGAAAGGCCGTGGGTTTTTCCAAACTAATTGATCTGGGTCGAAAGTATTTGATTTACAAATTAATTGTAGAGGACAATAAGAAGTAACAAACATACGTCCCAGTATCCGAGTTGCAATAAGATCTAATAAAGATTGTAGTTCTATTTCAGCAGACGGTTCCGTGACCAACACTTCAGATGCATAACACCGCTTCTTTGCCTTCAATACTTTTTTGTATGATGGTAACACGTTGAAGGATTTTGAATTAATAAAGTCTTTCGATAGTAGATACTGATGTTTTGTAAGTTTAGCCTCAGTAATTAGAGATAACACTTCGTCAGTACTGAATTCTACAGAACCGGCGTTAGATCTGCTGGAATTATTCAAGAGTGAGTTAACAGGGGAATTATGTTATCTACTTTACTTAGCTCTGCTAGGCGGCGTCGTTGTGATCTTTTGCTGCACTCCTCAAAGTCCTTTCTGTGATGATCCTGTTGACTGCTTGAAGGAGGCACTACTGCTGCTGGTCGCTGACTGTTGACATCTGCCACAGAAGTTGGTAGGAAGCACACTTCAATTTCTTCGAGCCATTCGGCGTACTTCGACACCATGCGTGAATGTGTTCATCCGACTTGCTTCCAAAGTGCTAAAAATCTTATACAGAGATTCTCGATTCGTTTTTCCAAGTCGTCAGGGATCACATTTTCCACATCAGGCAAAAACTGCAACATGGCTTGAAAAACTTGACGCCTCCGCTCGAGTTCTAATTTACTGCCTTTGATAGACAGCCAAGTATCTAGTACAAGTTTTTTTTTAAAAGAGCACTCAATACTAGTACCTAAAACGAAACAAGAAATTGCAAAAATCGGAACAAAAATTAATTAAAATTTCGTAGCAAATGCTACTTGGCTGGAGTACGTGGCGTAGACCCTGACTAACTCCTGCAAAGGCAGGAGAAGGCAACAGAGTTTAGTTATCCCAAAACATAAAAATTCTAAGCAACATTTTGATACCAAATTCAATCCTACAACTACACACAAATATGAGTAAAAGCTTTGATTCAAAATAAATTTCAAAAAAACAACACGTAAGAAATAGTATGTCGCCGTAGCACCAGATAAAAAAAATTATTGATATATGTACAATAATTAAAATTCAAAATACATAGATAAATAGAGAGTACATACCTTCAATTTGAAAATCCAAATCCAGGGTGACGAACTGGTTTGGTGATAACAATTTTGACACTAATCCGATGTGTTCACATGCGATGCAGAAAAAAGAATGTTTTAAACAATGGATTGCGAAACCTTTCATATCATCAGGTAGTGTGACAATTAAAGGGGAATTGAGCGATTAAGCAGGGCTTAGTTCAATCACAGAAATCTGCGGCCTATGACCTACTATGGCACCACTGTGAAATGGTGCAAAAAGAGTTTTTACCGTCTTACTATGATGGCCGGTGTCAATGCTTGGATAATACATTCTGAACTGAACAGAAAGAAGTCTCCTTTCATCGATTACCTTATTATTATAGCGGAAAGTCTAATTGCTGAAGGTGTTAGAACATCAAACATTCGAAGATCAAAAAGTCGTGGAAGATTATCTGAAAGACAAAGGCAAATTGGAAATGTTTCACTGCATTTGGCAGTTGAAGTTACGACCCGAAGACGGTGCTCAAATTGCGCCCAGGCAAAAGAACAAACTCGCACAAAAACCATTTGCCAGGAATGTGATATTCCAGATTTTAAGTTAATATTCCCCAAAATTTATCAATAAATAAACAGTAAATAAATTGTTTTTGTATTTAACTATTCACACATAGAATTGACATTGTAAATGCGAGCGGAAGTGAGGAAAAAATTTTTTTTTTCTTCACCATTTGTGGTGCCCCCGAGATCGTGGTGCTTGAGGCAATTGCCTCATTTGCCTCCAGGTTAACTCAGCACTGGTGCAGAGGAATGTATTTTATCAAAAATCGATGAGGGTGGATTTGCCTGCTTTGAGAAGAAAATTCTCGAATGATTTTCGGTTCCATCTGCATAGACGGTAAGTGGAGGAAGAGATACAACGACGAACTGTGCGGCCTGTACAGCGATATCGACTTAGCCAGAAGAGTGAAGGTCCAACGACTGAGGTAGATGGGTCATGCAGAGCAGATGGATACCAATGCTCGGGTACGAAAAGTCTTCGAATCTGTTGCCGAGAGACAGCGCAGTAGAGAAAGACCACGACTCAGGTGGCGCACGCAAGTAGTAGTGGACCTCAACCAACGTGGATTGCAGCAGAGGAGGCAACTGTTGTGAGTTCTTGTTAGTAAGTAAGTACGCAACGATTAAGTTAGTTTTCAAATTCTTAAAAAAAAGAAAAATATGTGTCGTTATTGCTTAAAGAAGTCTGTATACCATACCTCTTTTCAAACATCCTAAATGTATCCTATATAAAGTTTCTTTGTGAGCTTTAACGATCAGCTTTGTTATTGAAGAACCTACCATATATGTGGAATTATAAGAGGAGTCTTCTGTTAGTCTGAAATATCTTCCTCTGATCCATATTATGTATACCTATCGTGTTCGTAAAGAATCAGATTAAGACATCATAGGCAAACGCGAAAATTTCAGCTCCTCGTGTACAAGTCAAAAAAAATTTTTTCTCTACAGCCACAAAGACGATATTCAAAATTGCCATTACATTTTCAAGTAGTAAAAAGCCATGATAAAGTGTACATGTGAAAGAATTAAAATCTGACAATACATATTTGACTTCATAAATAAATAACTTTGAATAAAATTTTATACGACAAGACATGGCTCTGTCTCATTACACTTATCACTTTTTTTCACACATAAATCTAAGCGATGCGACGTTATCTTTTCAAAGAAATCACAACAAATATTAAACTAATCCTTATTTATCGTTATAGGAAGGACTATCTTCTATCTATAATGTCTATCTTTAATAGATTCTCACGCATACAGTTCCAACTCATACCACCCAGCCAATTAATCATTCCTCGTAGCAAGCACAAATTCTCTCCTGAACTCGTAACTTTTCTATACCTACACACGCCAACTTAAAGATTGTCAATAAAAATCCATTGTCCAGCTACAGTACCTTCAGTTGTACATATTTTTCTATTTTCATCTTTATTTATAGCTTTTAGTAGAGCATCCTGTATGACATAAAATAAACTATTGTTTGTGTAACCGAAATTAAATCAAACTACCGGACTTATGCCCATAAGCCTAAGTGCTTATACTGAAAGTTTTTATTAACAAAATAAAATTTGATGCTAAAACTGAAAGTAAATAAATATCCTGACTAAATGTAACTGAATATTAAAAACGTGAAAAGTCTTAAGAGAAAAAAAAAATTCAATAATTAAATTTCCATTGGAAAACCGCAGTGGCTTCTTGGTCGTCGTGCTAATGAAAAAGTTTTTACGGCAGTCCGGCCGAGCTAACTTTTTTGTTGTGGTGAGTTACCAAACCAAAGAAAAGTCTTTTGTTTACTTTCCTATTTGAAAGAAGGAAGTATCTTCTTCGTTTTTGAAAACTTCACCTTGTCATCACTCCTGGTCGGAGGTGATAAACACACGTACCTAAACCGGTTTTTGGGTGTCGAGTGTCCTATGGTCGATCTTAGGAAGTTGTTTGTCTTAGGAAAGTACCAACACTCTGAAATTCTCTGTACAGAATGTGCATTCCACAGGCATACAAACATAGAGAATGTTCAATCATTGTAGTCTAAAATTTGAACTTTGGATAAGTTTTTGGGAAGTTTGTTTGCCTCATTGCAGATATACCATATGCACAACGGAAGGGCGGTAATCTTAATTTAACTCAAGACAAAGGGAAGAAAAGCGGAAGATTTCAAGAAACTTCTTTGAATATGGAAAGACTTGTTGGTAGGGGTATGTGCCACAAACTTATTCTTATAAGGGACTTACATACATACATACGTACATAGATGTTGTAATAAAGGATAAGAATGGTTTTTCTTTTTATTATTCCCTGTCCCAAGGGACTTTTTGGGTTCCTGCACTTTTGCTGAGTACTAAACTGAAATTGAAAGGTTATTATTAAGGGAGGGTAAATGGAAACGACTTGATCATAAATGGCATATGTGGCATATGGTTTTGCTCTCTAACTCCTTCTTCCAAGAAGAGATTTGCCGGTTTAAATTTGTCTGTGATGTGTGTAAGGCATACAGCATTTAAAGCATCAACATTCACAAGTGGATAGTTGATAAATTTTTTGAACAATCTCATTCGTCGTAGGCTTAAATTTGTCCCTTATTGACTATGAAAATGACACTGTGCAGACCCTATAATTGATTGTTATGCCTCGTAAATGTAGACAGGGTTAAAGGATGTCCGAATTTCATCAATTTTTAGCGTTTTCATGCCCTTGAAGTACAATACATAATAAAACTAAGGTTGCACATGTCATAAAATGTTTTATTTTTACTTAAAACAGAGCCCAAATGCCATTTTTAGATCCGTGAGACAGTGAGATTGGGTATTGTATTATAAGGGTAGGAATTGACCCGGGGGCGGTGTCAAGCTGGCTATGCTCAGTAATGTAACGTGTACACATTTTAAAAGTAACAAATATTCTGTATAGTATGAGCTAGAGCGTTTATTTAGCTTGAAAGTTTCACTCATTATATATGCAAGTGACAGAAAACTTCGGCCATGTTTGCCTGTTTACAGTTTACAGACAATTAAACAATGATTAGAATTGTTGATACATTTTTTCACATTTCTTGTATAATCAGACGGATACCGCCTCGAAGATTGTTGTTTAACACTTCAATTCGAACCCCACCAAAGAAAGAAGTCACAATGCGATGGATCACAGCAAGCTACAGGTCTATTCACGGGTCATGAAATTATGCGAATTCCGAAATTTCTCTTCAAAAAATTGATTTGCATCGTCTTGTTGGGACCAAATCTATTTATAGAAAGTTTTTCAACGGTAGAGACCAGAATCTTTTATTTTTTATTTTTAATTTTGGTGGAGCTAACGCCCCCTTTTATTTGGCATAATACAAGCTTAAAAACTAATAAAAATTAATTTTTGACAATACTCGTATCTAGGACCTATCACTAGGACTTAAAGCTAGGTAAGATGAAGGAGATCGAATTTGAGGGAGAGAGTGCTGCGATTAAAATCGAAAACGGAAAGGTTGGAGTTTACCTTACGCACCATACGGGAGATTGCTTCGTTAGAACCATATGGGGATTGGTTGATAAAAGCGACGGGGGTAACGTAGGTAGAAAATGAGACGTTTGAGACGGTCTCGATAGGGAGTTAAGATTAGTGGTTCGTTTCAAGGTAGACCTCGAAGAGCAAATCGCCGAAATGGACCCTGGAAGCTCTCAATACGGGATACATGAACTCGTTGAAAGGGACACCACGCTTGGCTAGCGTACTCGAGAAGAGGGTGAACGTGAGTGATGTATACTGATCTGGTCCCGTACGGGCTGCCGAATTCTTTGGACCATCTTTTAACGAAGCCAAGTGATGAGTTTGCTTTAGTAATTATCTCATCAATATGCAAGCGGAAATTAAGCTCCCTCTCGCATAATATGCCAAGATCGCGGATAGACTCAACAAGGGATATCGGTTGGCCGTGGAGAACGTAAATTCGTTGAGGAGACTTGTTGCACTAATGTGAGAAGGTAATCAATTGACATTTGGTGACATTGAGTTCTAAACAGTTCTTGAGGCACCAGGTGGAAAAACTATTTAGATCTATTTGAAGGTGGCTGGAGTCTTCTTGTGAGGGAATGGGTTTAAAAAATTTAGTATCGTCAGCATAGAGAGAAAGTGCTGAGTGTTGAATGACCCTTTTAAGATCGTTAATAGTTAGGATGAAGAGAAGTGGACCTAGGTGACAACTCGTACCTTGAAGTGGCCAAGAAAGGAGCCGATAGGACAGACCTGAAACGAACACTATAAAAACGATTATTATGGGTTCAAAGCCCAGGACGTACAATTTGAACATGATTAGTTTATGAGATATCTTGTCAAAAGCTTTACTCAAATCAGTTGTTATAACTCTTTGCTACTTTCTAAGGCTCATGAATTCGACGAGGTTAGTGGAAGTTGATCTACCTTTCAGATCAATCCGTGTTGATTAGGGGAAACAAGAGATTTGCACTGGAATCTTAAGGCTTCGTACAAAATGCTTTCGAGGAGTTTGGGTATACATATATAAAAGTTTAGCTATGGCGCTGTAATTAGTGACTCCGCTCTTTAAACTCTTTTTGGGTATTGGTGTTATGAAAGAAGACTTCTATATCTGTGGAAATTCACCTTAAGAAAGCGATAACTGGAAGAGATTTGAAAGGGGGTGGGAAAGTGTGGAGGGAATTGAAGGTAGTGGCCCTTTCTTCATCATTTTCGAAATAATAAAGCACATTCACTCCACCCCATGAAAACCCGCATCAAAATATGGCTTTGTCAGGATTAGGTCGCTATTTGAATTTCCATCGGACCTTTGTCAGTTCAGTATCCAGTATCGTCACTCCATCTCATGCTTGAGTTTCACTTCCCAGGTAACCGAATTAGGACCAGCTTCTTTAATGAATCTGAAAGTGAGTTAAGCAACACCACACGACGTAGTTGGTCATCAGTAGTGATGACTCCTCATCCGTCATCCGATGGCATATACTGGTACCCAGTTATGCTAAAAAAATATAGAGGCCAGCTACTTGTAACTCTGAAGAGAATATTCATACTAGCCTGGCACTGGAATACATACCGAAACCCTAGCGAACAGTGAGAGTTGGAAAATGCGACTACATGTCAACAAGGAGGGTCCTATGGATCCGACACCATAGCGCCTGCTATGAAAAAAAATAAGAAATCGACTTTCCTTGTGCCCGAAACGGTTCGAGTCTGAACCAAGAAGGAATGTAATTGGATCTTCACGAACGGCTCCAGAACCGATTTAGGATGCAGCGCTGATTTTTGTCCTGAAGGGCGACAACGTTAGATTTCACTCCTCGTTAAAAAAGCTTGCGTATACCTTTTAAGCGGAGATATATGCAATTCCGATGGCAACGGACTCAATTGTCCGTGGAGGGCACGAATCATTTGCACCCGTAGCTACAGCTAAGCTGTGCTTAAAGCCGGACTGAATCCTCTTATGACTTTCAAGGTAGTTAGATTTCATTGAACGCAGTCAGAAGCCTGAATTCTTAGAGTCTTGTTTGAGTCCAACATCACAATGGGATCATGGATAAAATAATATCACTGATTTAGGTACATAGTTTCTAGGCAAAGTTCATAGCAGAGTTCTCAGGACACCAACCCGCGTTAGGGCTGCATACGTCCCCGTTCAGGGCTTCATATAAGTTGGGTCTCATATAAGCATAACTGCAGATGGCACGAACCTCCAGGATGGGAGCGGACCAAACGAATGCTTCCCGACCTCTTAAAGACCGACTTTCGTACTGACCCTTAGTAGGAAAAACTTCAGACTCCATACTGGGTGTAGTGACGGATCACTATGCTTTTGCAAAGCACTTAAGCATCCTGGGCACAAGTGACACAATATTCTGAGATGCTCGCTCTGATAGTAGTGACGATACCGCGGAGCACTTCTACTTTGAGTTTCCAGCTTACACTCGTATCAGGCTGTCGTTACAAGGCGCTGGTACTGCAGGCACTTTATCGCCAAAGCGCCTATTCATCTTCGAAAGATTGAGAGATTTATGTAAAAGTAACATACGCGTATAAGTAGTTCAGTAGACGAGTGCCTTGCTCGAGATCTCTGTTCCTGGAAGAACCAAAAGGAAAGAAAAATCTGCAATTGAGCTTGTTAGCCATCATATTGAAAGTATCTTGGGTTAAATTGATTTTACATGCATGAAGTTTCAAATCAATCATTAAAGTCCTTTGCAAACTTGCATAAGATGACTATAAGTTTTTTTGCAAGTTTATTTTTATAATAATCTGCACAGGCAACATGCTTGTAGGCAGGAAAATAAACTGTTATATTGGGTAAAGCTCGGTCAGAATGTCCGTAATCAGGGGAACCACTCAGAGTGGAGTCATACCTCCACTCCTGTGGGTACTGGTTATCGATGACATCCTCAAAAAGCGTGGGATAAGTGCCATCTGCGTATGGCGTGGTCATAATAATGCAGGGCAAATGCTCAAATATTTTAAGCGATATTATGGAGGTTGCCCAGAAGACGATCATCACGTGGGCAAAAAGCTGTGATCTCAATACCAACCGTTCCAAAACGGAACTGGTTCTTTTTACCAGAAAGTACAAGATACCGCAATTCAAATTCCTAAAACTCGACGGAGTGGAACTGCCCCTTTCGGACAGCGCGAAGTGTGACGTGTGACTCTGGACAAAAAACTGAATTGGAATCTTATTGTAGCGGAAAGAACCAAAAAGGCATATAATGCTCTTTTTATCTGCACAAGAACGGTAGGAAAAATTTGGGGCTTGAAACCTGCTATGGTGTACTGGCTGTATACGGTGGTTATAATACGGCGCACTAGTATGGTGGTAAGCAACAAACAAGAAAATGATTCACGGGAAATTAGCGGTGGTTCAAAGAACGGCTTCTATAGCCATTACAGATGCGCTCCGTACCTGCAGCATTGGACACCTTTTTGCACCTAACACCGCTTGATTTACAGATCAAAAAACTTGCTGGCAGCAGTGTGATAAGACACAGTAATCTGGGTTACTTCAAGAGCTGTAATTTCGAACATGGCCCGGTCCTAACGGAGCTACTGCCAAGAAATCCAATTCTAACGTATGAAATACCTTCCTTGGTCGACTTCGACATCCCGTACGATACTATATAATCTATCCAGAGAAGGAGGACCGTGAAAAAAATGCAATAATCAGGTCGAATGAAATTGAAATTTCCACAGATGGCTCAAAAGCAGAGGAAGGAACAGGTTCTGGTATCTTCTCAGAAGACCCAGAATTAAGACTACTGGACGCAAGCAGTGTCTTCCAATCAGATGTTTTGGCTGTCCTCAGGGCGGCTGGGCTAACGCAGATGAGATCGGTAGCCGAAAGCGATATCATTACCTACATCGATAGCTATTCCGCACTCAAGGCAATGGAATCCACCAACGTCAACTCTGATATAGTCAGGGGCTGTCGCACAGTGTGTAAGGCACTATGCAGTCAGAACCGAGCAAGACTGTGCTGGGTGCCAAGACACTGCGATATTAAAGGAAATGAAGAAGCGGATGGGCTTGCAAGAAAAGGAGGGCTACTCGACAATAGTGAGGTTGCCAACATCAAGCCACCCCTTTTCATAGTAAGGGGCATTATCGCGGAAAAAATTACAAGGACTGCCAACCTAAGGTTGTCAAGTCCTGGGTATTCAGGGCCCTTTGGCCGCTCTTTGACGACAAAAGATCTAGCAAGTTAATAAAATTAACCATGGATAAGCTTAGGACAATAAAAGGAATCCTGGAAGGATACTGCCTCCTGCGGCAACACGCGCAAAGAGATTCAAATTGTCAGATACGGATATCTGCAGATTCTGCGGTGATCTGTAAGCTATTGAGGACATAACACACATACTGGTGAATGCGAGGCAATATCGCGTAATCGAAGAAAATTTTTAGGGAAATACTTTTTCGAAAACCTAGAGGAAATAGGCGGCACAAACTACAAATGCCTTATTGGCTTTTGTAAGAAAATTGGGTGTTTCACCCGGGCGATTGTTTAGGTTTTTGCCTTTTGAAGACAAATTCAACTGGTTCTACAAGGATTGCGATGGGCTCGTTTTGGTGCCTGATGTCTGTGTGATGGCCTATCCATCACACCCGTGTTTAACCTAAACCTAGCGTGGGCTAAACGGGTTTAGCGTACGCTGAAAATATTTGCATGCAGCGCAAGCAAAACTTGGGAGGAAAGAGAGAGAGAGGGAGATATCGATGTACGTTGGTCCTAATGATATCAATGTACGTCGAAAAGTGGGCTTGCGGGTCAAAAAATGAGCCCTCTTAATGAGACGGGCTTTGCTGTTGGAGGTTTCAAGGAGCGAAAGTCTACAGGCAATTGACAATTGGAAATTATATCGGTGTTCAAGGATGTAAGTTGATAGTCCAATATTAGCATCGGTTGTGAGTTTTATCGCACGGTTTTAAATGCTATCTTACAGGCGCAAAGAGGATTCAAGAGCCTCTGTCTAGATGCGAGCATTGAATTCCAATTTCGTCGGATAAATGCCTAAAATTTTATATTAAGGCCCGATCAGACGAAGTGAAGTACTTCTTACATCGCTTGAAGAAACCCGACTTTTCGCAGCTTTTTTTGACGCCATCGCATATGTGGTCACTCATAAGTAGGTTACTGACATGCATACCGAGGACGATGCAAGTGCTATTCATGGATAATGACTGCATGTTTAAATTTCACTTTAGCTATAGTAGACAGGATTACGAGTATGTTTTGGATGCATTAAAATCTACTGTGTTAGTGGTTCGCCGATTAGTTATTTTATGAGAGTTTATTGAGATATACGCTGCCGTTGATGATTGGGTGCTGTGGAAATAGTGCAGGCATTGACTATACCCAGTGTTGCAACTGTTTCTACACACCAATTGTGCTTATTTCACCTCCAAGTGGTATCCAACGGATACTGGTCGATGCCAATCCGGATTGAACTTGCCAAACTTATAAGCGCTAGTGCTGACCAGCAGATGAAAATAGCAGCACTAAATAGTAAGTGGCACAGTTTATGCATTCCCCAGATGGAGTCAACGGTGAAGTAAAATCCCAGAACAAAACAAATGAGACCATATCCGGGATACTCCGACATATTTGGAGCTCAGGCCGTTAAGGATTTCCGAGACTAAGTTAGGGTCTTCGAAGGAGATGGTGGTGGAATGGGTTACTAGCTTGGGACTAACCGACCCCTGACCGTAGGGGTAGTATTATAATGGAACTGGCCCTCCAGGTTGGAGGTTGTGAATTCGGGGTAACTGTCTGGCCATGGAAAAAATGTGTGACTATGAAGTAACAAAAAGCCTCGTATACGGACGGATCTATTGTTGACAACCCCTGCAAATGAAACAAGGACAACGAACTTCGGATCTGCACGTGGAATGTTAGGACCCTTAATAGGCCGAACAACTAGCGGTGGCTCCGCACTGCAGCAAAGTAGATGTTACTGCCACCCAGAAATGCTATGGGATAGACCGGACAAAAAGAGTATAAAAAATTGCGACATCTACTGCGGCGATTTTGTAGACGGCAAAACCAGCGCGTATTTAAATGCGGATTCGTGATTAAACGCAGCAGCAAGAAGTCTTCAGTTTTCGGCATATTGACGAGCGCCTCATAACAAACCGTATTAAGGCTAAATTTACCATATGTACTCGCACTCCCCACGGAGGAGAAAGTTGGCGACACCAAATACAGCTTCTACGAGCTCTTCGATAATACTTACGAGCAGTGCCCTAGCAATTGCATTAAAATTATCCTCGGCGACTTTAATGGAAAGCAATTAAGAGAGGGTATCTTTGGTAGTACTATCGGAAAGACTATAGCCTGCATTACCCCAAATCCGATAACGTATTCAGGCTAATCGATTTTGCGGCGAGACAAAATCTTATCGTAGGTAGCACGCGGTTCACTCATTTCGATATTCATGAGGGGACATAGAGATCTCCTGCTCAATAAACCGTCAGCCAGATTGACCACATTGCGATCGAGGTAAGGCACTCCTTCAAGGTATAGTTGCGGATATCCCGAACATCGCAAAGGCAAGTTAATACTGTGAGGAAGTTTGTGGTCAGACGACTACAATCGCAAGAGATCGCCAAATCCTTTTCCGATCGGGTCTCCCTTAATCTCTTAAGAGGTCTTTTGCCACCAGCATAAAATATTGAAGACCAGTGGAAACATTGCGACATGCCACGGATACATTTCTGTGGACTGTATAACGGCGATGAAGAAACCTGGACGATATAGACCGACAATTCCGTTCACCCGACCTGGGTGAAGTGAAGATATCCATATCTAAAATGAAGTCCAACAAAGCTGCTGGAGCGGATCGCTTGACTGCTGAGCTCTTCCAAGGTATGGAGCAAACACTAACTCATCTCTAAAATATCGTCGGACGAAAGTATGCCCAACGAATGGAACCTCGGCATTGTTTTGCCGATCCTCATGAGGCAGAAAGGAGTCTGGACTGCGCCTACTACAGATGCGTCTGTCTTCTTAACATCGCCCGGAAGATCCTATCTGGCGTATTGTGTGATGAAGCGGTTCGTGGCCTCAGTCCAGGAAAATTCACCATCGACCAAATATTCGCACTACGACAGATCTTTAAAAAATCCCATTGGTTCCAAATCGATACGCACCACCTATTCATCGATTTTAAGGCCGAGTATAACAGCGTTTGTCGAGACGAGTTATACAGAGCAATGTCCAGGTTTGGCATTGTTGCAAAACTCTTCCTTTCGTGCATGATGACGATGGAGAACACACGCTGCTCCATCAAGGTCGATAAAGAACTCGTCGAGATATGTCATGCTATTTCTTTAACATCATTCTTGAAAGAATAGTACAAAATTCACGCGTCAACACAAAAATCACAATCTTTCAAAAGTCTGTGCAACTACTCGCGTACGCCAATGGTAATGACATAATCGGAAGAAAGCAGAGTGCCACTTTCGCGAGTATTGAGGTGGAAGCGGCAAACATGGGTTTAATGGTCAACGAGGCAAGATCAAGTATTGTATATGCTGTCAACCAAAGGTGTCAAAGGACACCCAACAGTGACGTCTCTGACAGAACGTCACCCTCGACAGATTTAACTTTGACGTAGTTAAGGACTTTGTCTACCTAGGATCCGCTATTAATTCAGACAACCGCACCAGCGCTGATATCAAACGAATGATAACTCTTGCCAATCGCTGGTTGTTTGGGCTAAGAAGGCAATTAACCAGCAAATCCCTCTTTTGAACAACAAAAGTGACTTTATACATATAAGTCTTTAATAATCCCAGTCCTACTCTATGGTGCAGAGGCAAGGATTTTATCAAAAATCTATGAATGTGCCATGGGCTGCTTTAAGAGGAAAATTCTTCGGATGATTTGCGGTCCCGTCTGCATAGACGGCGAGTGGAGGAGGACGTACAACGCTGAAACCTCGAACTGTACAGCGTCATCGTCTTAGCCAGAAGAGTAAAGGTTCAACGACTGAGATTACTGATAACATATTTTTGTATTAATACACTAAGAACTTTGTTGCTAGTATAACATATATATTTGGTATACAACGTAATTGGTATACATTAGTTGGGTCATGTAGAGTGGATGGACACCAGTGCTCCGGCCCGAAAAGTCTTCGAATCAGTTCCCGAGGGAAAGTGCAGTAGAGAAAGATTCAGGTGGCGCACGCAAGTGGAAGGAGACCTCGGCCAAGTTAGCGTGCAAAATTGGAAGCAGCTAGCTAAATATACAGCTTGCTGGAAAGGTTTGTTGGTTGAGGCCCGGGTCAACCTGGGACTGTAGTTCCACCTTAAGTATATAAGTATACCGTTATCGTTCTGCAGCCGAAGAGCAAGGACATGAGCCTGGGAACAACTATGAAAAGCAGGGACTGCTGTCGTTAGTAAAGGATTATAATTGGCAGACCAGAGATCATTAATAAAATTGATAAGAATGTCGGAGACAGGACGGAGCCCTGGGACACACCAGCAATTATTTTGAGGAAATCTGACTTGAAACCCTCCACAGCAACATGAATTGATCTGTTCGAAAGGTAATTTCTAATCCATTGATACCAAATTTCATCCATTTCTGATAAAATGATGGCAAACTCTGTTAAATGCCTTTTAAATATCAAGTGCAACTATTGGAAGTTGCTTTTTGCGGATTAGTATAGACTTCGGTTTTACTTTCCGGTGGGACATACCATGTGGACCATTCCAGTTCTTATATATAGTGCAGAAGCATACACCTTAGCGAAGGTTCATGAAGATATCCTTTGCCATTTTAAATGTAAAATTCTTTGAAAGATGTTTGGCCAAGTTTGGCTCATGAGGCATTCGCTTTCATTTCAAAATTCTTGCTCAAGTCTTCTACCAAAGAAAGATTTCCAATCTAAAAATAGCCATGATGGATTGCATTTTCGAAATACTAAGCTTTCTTTTGATTTCACTACCATTCGTTGGCGAAGTTTCATTTAACGTATAGATATAATTATCCTACCATAAGTAAAAATGAACCTTGCATGACTTGTTAGAGAATGACAAATATTTAAGAAAAGTTAGCTTAACAATTCGTAGGAACCTAACGTTGAAAATGAATCTGTGCGTTAACCAATTACTTATTTATAAAAAAATTAAAACTTAGGAGATTTTCATATTCTGGTTAACATTAAAACAAGAATAAAATAGTATGAATTGCTATAGTCAAATGAAAGGCTTATCATCAATTCCTTTTCACTGTGTCATTAAGTAAATTCGCAAGGAACAAATCAGATAAGCCATCCGTGAATAAATAAAACATTTTTGTGAACTATCCAGTGCCTAGTAGATTTATTTTATTATCATAAATTCAATAAAAGATGTATCTATTGGGAAACAAATAAAGAAAGTCATTTCCAAAATAGGAGAGATCTCTGTGGAATGAATTGTATCTGACTTAATAGCTTAACAAAACATAACCAATCCAGTTTGTATGATTACAGTGAATCGCAGTGGTTATGAATTTCATGAATTCGTCTAGGTAGGAGGGCAGATTTGGAATAATTTATTGTAGCAACGAAGTCAGGACAGATGGTGGCAAAGTTTCTATTTATAGCACAGAACTTAGTTTTACCATGCTTTCAATACTCGTATGCCTTTCCGTAGTTAGGTATAGAGGATATCTAATTCCTTTAAATTGTTTTTCTAATTATCTAGAGAGTAGAATACATTGTATATTAGACAGACATATTTGATGGATGCAGCTTATATATTCGCCGAACTCATTCTTGTTTAAAACGAAGTTCCTAGCAGTGGAGTGCACATTCATATTATTTGCCTTAAAAATTGGACACCTGATCTACTTAAGTCACTTATCGAATAGATACAGTACGTAGTGATGTAGAAAGTTTTGGAGCTTGATGCTCACTAGCTGATTAGATATTTTGTCATATTTTGGTGGAAGCAAAGAAACACTGTATAAATACTCTACTTGTCGATGCAACATGGTAAACCAAAATCCAAGATTTTTTAATTTAAAAGGGCTGATTTGAGTAGTAGTGGTTTTAACTAAACCAAAAGAGCGAATGACTTCTAACAATTACATATATGCCTTAAGAACAAAAATATTGTTATCCTGTCTGGCACATTTTACTTAACTTTCTGCGCTAGAAATTTAAAGCCTTGTTGTTGTATAATGATTTCGAATTCAATTTGTTCTTTTATTCAAAGAGTTTCAAATTTATGATAACATATCCTGTAGTTCGTTTAGAAGTCGAATATTTAAATGGTAATAGATACCAGGAGCATGAGCTCATCTCCTCAGTCGACGAATGGAACCTCAGGATTGTTTGTTTGATTCTAACAATGGGAAACCCCCTGCACTGCACCAACTACATGGGAATAAACCTCCTCAATATCGCATATAAATTCCTGTCTGCCGTATTATGTGTGCGCCTAAGCCCATTCGTAAACAGTCTAACCAGCGTGGATTTAGGTCAGAAAAGTCCAGCATACCGCAGATCTTGGAAAAAACCTAGGAGTATCATATCCAGTTTTGGCACCCCCGCCAAGCTAAAAAAAAAAATGTTAATATAGAAAGGAAAGAAATTAATTTATTATGTAGAGATCTTGCAAAATAACATTAAGTAGACTGTAAACATTACACTGTTAAACACTCTTTGCAAAAGTCAAAATGGCCTTGATATCTGTCACATTAATGCACAACGCTTTGTTAATAAATTTGATGTGTTCAAAATGATATTTGAGAACAGTTTAATAGACATTGTTTGCATATCTGAGACTTGGTTTCACTCCAATTTAACGTGTAGCCTATTTTCCCTAACAGGATTTGCAAAGCCTTACCGAGCTGATCGAACTCACTCCACTTGAGGAGGTGTTGCTATATAGGTATGTGAGAAAATATATTAGCTCTTGCCTTATTAAGTGCTCTGACGACACCCAGTCTTGTGACTATTATTTCATCGATATCCTCAATGGAGAAAATAAATGCATTATCGGAAAACATTTTATATGCCACCGCACCTAGCACCTAAATTTATTCTTTGTGGTTTTTTTAAATATAAATCTCCTCCACTCTTCATCTAGTAGCTTGAGAACTTCTATGAACTTTCTTGGCCTTTCTTTTGTAAACGTTATGAGCCAACGCACTTTAAACTATTGGGTATATAACTTAATCCGTGCGTTTTTTTTTCAAAATTTGAACGTTTATTTAAGAAAAACATGTACAATAGTATTATTCAAAGAATTGGCCATCTGAAGCTATGACTTTTTCCCATCTTTCTGGCAATTTGTGGATCCCATCCCAAAAGAACTGCGCCGGCTTGGCAGCCAAGAATGAATCAAGCCAATTTTTGATATTTAACTCTGATGTGAACCGTATTTCAGTGAGGGCGTTCTGCATCGACAGGAACAAATGGCAGTCAGAAGGGGCAAGGTCTGGTCTATAAGGCGGGTGGGGTAAGACTTCCCATCCACTGTTTTCCAAATAGTTCTTAACCGGAATAGCAACATGGGGCCGAGCGTTGTCATAAGCGGGCAGTCTCTTGCCTGTCGAAATGTAGTCAGATACCTTGGGATCTGGCTAGATCAGTTTCTGTATTTTGATAAAAATGTAGATGCTGCTCTGGCCAGAGCCAAAGGCGCTTTTGCCCTTACAAAGAGACTGTTTTATAGCAGCCAACTCGATGCGAGGGTAAAGGTAATCTGCTACATGGCCCTTATCAGGCCCATGCTGGTATTTGGTTGTCCCGTGTGGTTCAATGTGCGAGCAAGCTTAATGGAAAAGATTCGGGTTTTTGAGAGGGCTTGCATTAGGACTTGACTTCGCTTGTACAGAACACCAGAGTCGGAGTACAAAAAATTCTATCGTAATGAGGTCCTTTACAACAGGGCGAACCTAATAAGAGTGGACAACTTCGTAATTAAGCTGACTCGAAGGCACATTGCAAGAGCAATGGTCTCGACGAATAACCTGATATCTGGGGCTTACTACCCCAACTACCTTTACCACGAGAGTGTGCGCTCTGACGGCTTCGTTCCACCGGAAGCATTCCTCTACCTAGATCAGATAGGGTTGATCCAGGATAGATCAGCGTTCCCGTTAATCTTCCATATCGCTCGGAAAGCTGGGGACAGGCGACTCAACTACGGCAGAGACGTCGCACACGGCAGTGTGGATCGTCTCAGGTTCAGTAGGGCGGTGGGGAATCGCGATAAGAGGGATGTCGTTCGGCAGCACCAGCATTTCTGGTGGTTGAATGATGGAGAAGATGTTTCGTCGTCGTTGCCGTCAATTACGGACCAGCCTCACTAATGAGGCAGAGCTGACCAATCTATATGCTCTGTGAATAGCGATGGCCAGCTTACATAGGTTTAGGTTAGCATTTAAGAAATATATACATGTATTAGTGTATACCTTTGTATATACTAATATATGTATATAATTGTGTATAATATCTATGTGTGTGTATTGTGTATGTAGGTTAGGTAGACTAAGATTTATTTTAAGTTAGATATTAAGTTTTATAAAAAATTAAGTCCATATGCTAAGTTAACAATTTTTTCTTAGCCTTAAGTATAGGAAATAATTATTCCTAAGTAAAATGTAAATATAGTCGAAAGACATAGATATAAGAATTTAGAGTAGCTTAGAGTGCCTGTGTGGGGCCAATAAGTTAATATAAGATTGTTAAGTAATTTTAAGCTAGCATTTAAGCATTTTTTGTTAGTATGTAAGGGTTAATGATTAAGATAATAAAATGCATATAAAACTAAACTAAAACTAACCGAGCGTTGTCATGATGGAAATTTTTTATCTCGTGTCTGGTCTCATATTCCGGGCGTTTTTCGGCCACTGCTCTCTTCAAACGGATTAATTGTGTTCGGTAGCGTTGTTTCATCCGGTTTTAGCAGCTCATAATACAGCACACCCATCTGATCCCACCAAATACAGAGCATTACCTTCGCGCCATGGATATTCGGCTTTGCCGTTGATTTGGCTGGTTGGCCGGGTTTCACATATGATTTTTTGCGTTTGGGGTTGTAGTAATGGATCCATTTTTTATCACCAGTAACAATCCGATGCAAAAATGACTTCCTTTTGTGGCGTTCCAGTAGCATTTCGGACATGCAAAACCGCCTTTCGACGTCTCTCGGCTTGAGTTTATGTCGAACCCAATTTCCTTGCTTTTGAATATATCCAGCTGCTTTTACACATTTTGAAATGGCTGCTTGAGTGACAACTAAAGATTCTGCGAGCTCTTCTTGTGTTTGGCAACAATCTTCATAGAGTAATGCTTCCAGTTCTTCATCTTCAAACTTTTTTAGCTGCCCAGGACGTTCATCGTCTTCCAAGCCAAAATCACCACTTTTAAGTAGTGCAAACCACTTTTGGCACGTTTGCTCAGCTAGCGCATGTTCACCATAAACTTCCACCAAAATACGATGACTTTCAGAAGCAGTTTTCTTCATATTAAAGTAATGAAGAAGACCTCCCCGCAAAAACACTTTTTCAAGCACAAAGTTCGTCATATTTGAGTGAAAAAAAATTATTGTTGTTTACGCTTCAAATGAATGACATATACTGAAATGACGTACAATGACAGTAGCTTTCCAACGCATGTGCCAATGGAATAAAAACAATGGAATAATACAAGTTACGCCATCTCTTAGCAAACCGAATTAAGTTATAGACCCAATAAATTGTATGCCGACTCTGTTAGATATATGTCTTGTAAGTGATGTGAAGGTTGTTAAATGTTCTAGCCAATTATCTGTCCCCGTTTTTCGTATCATGATCTCGTCTTTGCAACCTTTGACTTTACTAAATACGTTTCTCAGTCCATCCAGTATCGTCATTTCCGCAATGTCAACGTCGACGTTGACGTTGACGTTGTCAACAATGATTCCTGATCATTGCTATTGACTTCTTCTTTAACAAACATGTTCCAATTAAGACCCGTGTTATAAAGCCGCACAGCTGCCCTTGGCTTTCGTATGACATTCTTAGGTCAATAAAAAAGAGAGATGTATCATAATGCTTAGATGTTTAAAATTTAACCGTAATATTGTCATTAATCTTATTAAATCCGCTAAGCGGATTTTCACTCTGTGGAGTGAAATTCAGAATATTGGTATGAATAAGCAATATATAGTAGTACTCCATAGTCTCGGACGACAATATTGACTTAGAAGAGTTGAATCGAATGTTCTCTACCCCAAGCGCATCGCCTGACACTAACCTAACGTCATCACAGGATGATAGAGAAAATGAATATTCCTTAACTGCAGTTAACATGTACAATGTGGAAAAAGCAATCTTCTCTATCAAAAGCAAGTCAGTCGTCATCCTGACCTCATAAAAATTCTCCTTCCTTACATCACCCACATTTTTAACACCACCCGTTAGCCTGGAAAAAGTCTAAAATCATACTCTTTTTGCTTTGGAATCGATTGTAAGCCACCAAATAAAAGAGTTTATTAAAGACAAACAGCTTCTTAATCCTCTACTATACAGTCAGGGTTCCGGTACGGACATAGCTGTACATAAGCTTTACTTAAAGTTTCTGACGATGTAAAACAAGCAATAGACACTGATTATACAACTGTGATAACGTTACTTGATTTTTCTAAAGCATTTGACTGTGTAAGTCCCAATATTTTCTGTGATAAACTTACGACATATTTTAACTTCTCTGACATATCTAACAAATTATTTTAATTTATTCATATATGACTAATCGCTTGCGAGCTGTTTCATGTAATAGTAAACTGTCTTCGTTTCTTCCTATTAATCGTGGTGCTCCCCATGGATCTATTCTGGGTCCATTATTGTTCTCTCTTTTTATAAATGATCTACCCTCCATTTTATTGCATTGTCAATATCATATATGTATATGCTGACGATGTTCAATTGTACTTTAACATAGCTTCCCTATTGGCATGGTTGAAGATGCAGTTGCAAAAATAAACGACGATCTGTATTCTATTCTCGAGTGGTCAAAATTGAGTATGTTGACCAGGTAAAAAACCTTGGAATAACCTTTAACAGTATAGTAAGTTAACTTGGGATGTGCACATAAATTCTATAATCAATAAAATATATGCATATCTAAGTGGATTATCCATTACAAAAACAGTTTTACCTACTCTAGTCAAACTCAAATTGGTAAAGGCACTAATAATACCCATAATATCATATGGCTGTGAACTGTTTGCGGATTCTGACTCGTACTCGTTTCAAAAACTAAAATTTGCTTTAAACTCTATTGCGCGGTATGTTTCCAATGTTCGTAGACTTGATCATATCTCAACTGAAGCTCGTCAACTCCTTGGATGTAACTTAGAGATTTTTTTAAAATATCGTTGCTTTGCTTTTCTCTTCAAAACTATTCACGTGAAGGAACCTATCTACCTGTTTAACAAAATTCATGTATGTTAATCAAATCGCTACATAGTCTTGCGTCCTGCTACATTCACCTGCTTAACATCACGCAGGCAATTTTTCATTTATGCTGTCAAGCTCTGGAAAGGTTTACCCATTTGTGTGAAGTCCTTAATCGTACCCCGTAAATTCCTAACAGATTGTTTCGAATACCTCTCCAGTTTGAGTTGATTTAACTTCTTATTAAAATAAGTCTCTCTTCCTTGGTTGCGTTTAATTTTTATTTAACTCAAAATTTTGTTCTCTTTTATTTATTACATTTATTTTCCTATTGTTCTCTTTAATTTTAACTAAGCATTCTCTTCTTTAAATGTTATGTTATTTTATATCCTGTACTAATTATAAGTTTACCTTGATGTACAGCGTTGTTTTTGAACTAATGAACTAATCTAAACTAAACTACAACTTACTAAATTGTGTATATCATTAAAATCAAAATTAGAAAGCCAACTTATTAGTTCACTACAAAAACGGATAGGATGTCAGGTTCTTTTTATGTTAAGGGGTAAGAAATTAAAAATTCTAGGTGCAACTGATGTGTAGAAGTTTAAAAAGTGACTAATATACAATATGTAGTGTTGAACGATGAAATTACTGCTACTAAAGTGTTACTTCTCCAAAGTCCATGCATAATAGGGTTTCTGTTGATGGAATAACCACTTCTTAAAAAAAAAATATCTGAAGAACTTTGTAAAAGTACAAATGTCTGAGTGGAAAAGTTTTTGAGATTGTAAAAAGCATTAAACTGTTTTCGAGGCGACTCTGTCTCCCAATAAATCTAATGATGTGCTTTTGAAGGACAAGCAAAGATTGGATTTTATTTTTATGTATTCCTCCCCAACAGACAGAACCATATTATAAATTCAATTGCCTGAGCCCATAATAAACAGCTTCTCTTAGTTGTTTTAAATGTCATAAATAACGGGGAAGGGGGGGGGTCTATTCTCACTTCATTTCAAGTTACAGCCCATCAAATGTCAAATTGAAAAAAAAAAGATTAACAAAGAATTATTCTTTGCTACGATTTTTTTTTCTATTCGACAACTAACTGTTAGCTGCATTGCTCATAGGTATGTTAGTTTATTATTCTCACTTAATTTTGTTTTAAAATTTTTGTTTGACGAAAAATGGCTTTTACTAAAAAATCTGTTAATTGAAATAATAATAATAATGAAATTTATTATTAGAAAATTTATTAAGAACAAATTTTAAGAAAAATGCATTTTACGTTAAAAAAATGGGACAGCAAATTTTTATAATTTTGAGTTTAGCTAGCCATAACTTTTCTGTTGCTACACGGATGTACCCAAAGCGTTTAAGACTTGTATGCACTACTAAATTATCTATCCAAAATGTTCAAAACTATTTTTATACCTGTTTAGTTTAGAAATTATAGCGTTTAAAGTGGTTACACCTCCAAATTAGAGGTCACCCACTTTGATGGGCTGTAACTTGAAACGGAAAGAGAATAGACCCCCCCCCCCCAGCCATACAATTTCTTGTTCTGTAATGTATATAAATAGTGCAGCCGTCAGTTGTTTTTGTTATTTAGACTTTCATAATTGAAACTGCAAAACTTCAGTAACGCATCCTCTGTAGAATGCGTTTTATCTAGAAAATCCATGATCCTAATTTTTACCTGTTTTAAATATCAGTTTGGCTACAGCAGTTTTCGGAACATTTGGAAATGTACCGTAAAATTTTATATATTTTTTATGGAACTTATGAGTTAAGCCATCTACAATATTTAGTGACATTTTTTGATAAAATTACCAGACCAACTAGATTTCTTAAGAAAATTTATAGTTCTAACCATCTCAAGTGACTACATGGGATCAAAGAAAAAAGCTAACTTCTTGATTCCTATCCTCTTTGAAGCAATTATCGATACAATAATAAGTGAAGTTGCTGAAACCATTTTTAGATAAAGTGATCGAAGCTACACACGTGTCAGCTTTACAAAAAAACACAATCTGATAACGTAGAAGGAGGCCCACTAGAAATAGACCAGCCACCAAACAATATACTCACATTGATGGACGCGCAGAACGCTTAGGTTACCAATATACCAAGCGATGCGAAATTGCAAAGGCGTAAAAACCTAGAAGAAAAAAATGAGAAGTTCTTCTGTTTTACCGGAGCCAAAAGAAGACGAACTGGAGCCCAGACCAGGGACGACATCACATCGTAGGAAGCCAGTGGAAGCCAGGAAGCGACGAATCCTGCATCTCCAAAAGATGCTAATCAGCCGATAACTCCTCGAGGTTGCAATAGCCCAAAAAATACAGACTACATCCTGAGCTGCCAAAGCGCACAGATGTGGTTAAGACAGTAGGAGATCTCGAAAAACAAAGTGCATCGAGGCAGGGTGGGAAATACACCTCTCATACTAAACCTCGTTCAGTTTCTAATAAAGGAGCCATACAGGTGGTAAGTAAGAGTAGGAATCCGAGCAAACCCTCGGCCAGTCACACAATAGCAGGACCGTCGACATCTGGGCTGTCTTATAAGGGCACATTAACCCAATGCAAGGTTGCTATAATTCAGAAAAGCACCCAGAAGAATCCCTGTCAGTCCAACAACCTCAACAGGTAAAAACAAACCTACTGATCGAGGTGGACAAAGTCGACAACAACTGTCTCCTCAAATTTGTTGCATGCAAACCAAGGGATGGTTGGCTATTCATCACTTGCCACAGCACATAGAAAAAAGATTAGCTACGAGTATTGTCGAAGGTAAAGAAGTGGCTTTAGCCAAAAGCCAAACTCCCTAACTTGTACACTTGTATAATCTCCCTCCCAGACGGTGAGAAAATGACCAAGGAAGTCTTCCTGTTAAGGATCGCCAAGCAGAACCCTGGCATTTTCATAACATGTTGGCGTGTTCTCAGAATCTCAAAGGAAAGGAGTGGAGGTGATACGGTGACTTTCTCTATCGATGAAAAGTCCAAGAAATACTTGGTGGAGCATAACTGCAATCGATTCCTTAACTTCTTGCGGATATAGATCCGCATCAAAAGACTATCATAAGCAGAAAAACAACTGGCAACCCTGCCAGTACCACCGAATAACGACTAACATGGGACTAAGGTGCATCTAACAGATTTAACAAGAATCACCTAGACGTCGCCTTTATCCAAGAAAATTTATCCTTAAAGATCAGGTAAAGGGGCTCTCAGGTGAGTTATAATATGATTCCACTAACACTGGAAACCCCAGAGCATATATCTTAACTAATAACAATACAAAACTCTTTTCAATTATAGAATACACCAACAAGGATCTGGTAGCTGCAAAAGCTGACCTGCATACCAATGCAGGAAAGTAACCCCACATTTATAAATAGCATTAGGACAGAGGTCAAACTTGGAACAGAGATGTGAAAGCTCATCAACTGGGCTAAACGTGATGGTGAATGGGAAATATATAGGAAAACACTCATCAAGCACAACCAAGAAATTAGAAGGGCCAAGGGAAAATTGTGGAGAATCGATTGCACCAGAAGTTGTACCCACATTCATAAAATACTCCCTAAGCAGCACACTAATCCTATCGCTTCAATGAAAAAGCCTGATGGCACATACGCCAAAAACAGCCTTTGTACAAACACGCACTTCCAGACTCGACAATAATTCCAGAAGTCTAAGAAAACTCTGCCCAGAGAATGATAAACAGACCGCTCAGAGAGAGGACTGGAGTAGATCAAAGCAAATTTTTCACGAAAACAAAATAATTTAGGTAATCAACTCTTTTCAACCCTTCAAAGCCCCTGGTAAGGATGGAATATTCTCAGCTATACTACAAAAGGACACCCAGCACTTGCTACCTATATTAATTAACTTATTCAAGGCTAGTTCCGCGTGGGGATATTTACCAAAAAAGTGGAAGGAGTTGCTGTTAAATATATACGTAAGGCAGGCCGTCTGAACTACCAAAATCATATGGACCAATCAGCCTCACTTCCTTTTTTCTCAAAACTATGGAAAAAATCGTCAACAGACATATCAGAGATGGGGCACTTCAAAGGAACCCTTTTCACAAGTATCAAGGTGCCTACCAACCAGGAAAATCAGCCACATATGCTCTACAAAATCTTACCAAAAGCATTGAAAAATCTCTAAGGGATAAAGAGGAAGCGATCGGTTGTTTCGTCGATATACATAGAAGGACCATTTGACAACACAAAGTACTCGCAGATATATGTATACATAGAGGTATTCGAAACATGGAAGTTGACGACTCTATATGTAAATGGATAAAATGTATGCTAGAGGATAAAACCCTAAAAACTTCATTAGGCAGCAATAAGCTCAGTATGATAGCTATGAAAGGATGCCGCCAGGGAGTAATAGTCTCACCCTTACTACGATCCATCGTAGTTAATGAACTATTGATTATTCTTAGCAATAGTGGCTTCTATGTCCAAGGATATGCAGACGAAATTGCTATCCTAATCAGAGGTAAATTCGAAGACACAATCTCGGATCGCGTCCAGAGAGCTCTCAACCTAGTTGCTGTATGGTGCACTAAAGTTGGTCTCAAAGTCAATCCCAAGAAAAGCACCATAGTTAGATTCACTAACAGAAGAAGACGAAGGAATACCTAGGACAGAAGAAATACCTAGGAATCACACTTGATAAAAAATTTACGCGGAACACTCATCTTTCTAAGACTATTGGCAAGGCCAAGACCTCACTATGGACCAGCAAAAGTCTAGTCGGAAAAAACTAGGGACTTAATCCCAAAATGACACTGTGGATATACACGGCAATAACGAGACATATCATCACGTATGCAGCCGCCGTTTGGTGGCATAAAGCAACGCAGAGGTTAACACAAGCTAAACTCAACAAGATATTCTAAGGTTGTAACTTGTGGGAATAAGTCTACTGTTGACTTCTTCGGATGCTTCGTTTTGAAAGTATGCGATGCTTGTGAAAGCATCAAGTTAAAATGCAGGATGGTGGCACTCTGCCGACAGCATGGGTATGGGTTCCGTGTCCCTACACGTACCCTGAGAACCTCCTGGGACTACTTCGTGCGTAGAATCGGGAACTAGAGCCGATACTTGAAGAGTCGTTAAAACGGGCAAAGACGGCAGTACTGTCCCTTAACAGGGACTGCTTACAATACCTCGCAAAATCGAAGGGTATAGTAAGATACAATATGGGTAGATTGATGGTTAAGCCATCGACCAGGGGAAATGATGAGGAAGAAACCCCCCAAGATGATGTAAGTGCTGCAGATAAGCCTGCGTCATTGCAGTACTCGCACAATAGCCCTGGATCAATAAGGACAACAAGATCCAGGATCTTAGGCTGAAAAATTACGAGTTATCCTACAAGGCAGAAGGTGGGATCAGGACTTGAATCCTTATCAAAAACCAAAGAGAGCCATTTCTTTCGAGGTAGTTATCTCGGAAAAATTAAAGGACTGCGCAAGGCAGAAATGCTGGTACTGGGCTGTGAAGTAAATTCCCATCATACACAATGGGGAAGCAGTGATATCAACCTAAGAGCTGAATGCTTGTACGATTTTATTTTATGTTCCAACCTCAATATTTGCAACAGAGGGAATTCACCCACCTTTGTGGTGAAAAATAGACAGGATGTGTTGGATGTCACCCTTGCTACAAATACAGATGGGTTAGAAATAAGGAAATGGAGAGTAGTTGACGAAGCATCAATGTTGGATCACCAACTCCAACGGAAAAGGGTACGTATGGTAGTTTTCAAAGAAATAATAGGGAGACTGATTGGGTGAAGTATACAGAAGTGGTAAATATACGCCTGGATACCCAAGCAATCACCAGCGATAATATAGTTAACTTAGATAGGACGGTAGAAAATATAAATAAAGCTCCAACAATGGCGTTCGAGAAAGCTTGCCCGGCTAATAGAACAACTAAAAGGGCTCAACCAAAATGGTGGAATAGGGAGATAGGCTTAAAAGTGAAAGCGGTTAGGAAACTCATAATAGGGTGAAGCTCAGAAGCTACAGTACATAGAATGAGTACTATGGATGTAAGAAATAATTCAAGTACCTAGTTAGAAAGTCAAGAAGGGCTTCATGGTAGAAGGACTGTGAATCTATCGCGGTAACTGGCGAGGTTTCGAGGGTACGCAAAATGCTTTCAAAGGAAGCGAGCATTTCTAGCTACCTCAAAAAAAAAAATAGCGGAGCCTTGGCTGAAAGTAGCCAAAAGGTTCTGGCAACACTGGTGGAAACCCACTTTCCGGGACCAACAGCATTAGACGACCCTGGCATGATACAGCACACCGAGAACATTGATCTCTCTCAAACCGAAGAGAAAATTGGTGTTCTTATTAATAGGAAAAATTACGGTCGGCAATTCAGTCCTTTAAGCCGTACAAATCTCCCGGTCCGGATGGTATTCTACCGATTAATCTACAGAAAGCACCGGAGGTAGCAATCCAGAAAATTGTGGAAACTATCAGATACAGTCTAAAAATAAGGAAAATACTAATAGCTTGGAAGAAAGTTAAGGTGGTCTTTCTACCTAAAACTGGCAAACAGGAGCGTATAACAGCAAAAGATTTCAGACCAATTAGTCTGTCATCAATAGATGCAGTAATGGTTTTCTGACTGAGTCACAACATGCATATAATATGGTATGAAAGGAAAATCTGTAGAAACCGCTCTGCACAAGTGGTGGGGAAAATAGAGAAGAATCTACACTTCGGTGAGCTTGCAATGGCGGCCTTCCTCGATATTGAAGGAACCTTCAATAACATGGAGTGCACCGCCATTAAAAATGCGCTAGTAGACGCTACCATTAAACAGGGTTTGCAACATGCTTGTAAGCAGGAAAATAAACTGTTCCATTGTGCAAAGATCGGTTCCAGGGGAACCTCTCCCCATACTTACCCATGGCGGACTAGTTTGGTGGAAAGCAACAAAAAAGAAAACGGTTTACGAAAAATTGGCGGCGGTTCAAAGAACGACTTCCATAGCCATTACAAATGCGCTCCGCGCCACCCCTACGGCAGCATTGGACACCTTTCTGCACCTAAGACCGCTTGATTTACAGATCAAGCAACAGTGCGATACAACTCACTAATCTGGGTTGCTTCAAGAGCAGTAGTTTCGGACATGGCACGGTCCTAGCGGAGCTACTACCAGTTAATTCAATTATAACAGATGAAATTCCTTCTTTGGTCGTCTTCGGCATTCCGTATGATATAATATGTATATCCGGAGAGGGAGGCCCTCCAAAAAAAAATGTAATAATCAGGTCAAATGAAATTGTAATTTTCACAGATGGCGCGAAAATAGAGAAGGGAACTGGATCTGGTATCTTCCCAGAGGACCAAGAACTAGAATCGGAAGCAAGCAGTGTCTTCCAATCAGAGTTTCTGGCTGTACTCAGGTCGGGTGAGCTAATGCAGATAAGATCGGTATCCGAAAGAGATATCGCCATCTATTTCGATAGCCAGGCCGCGCTCATTGATACAGTCAGGGGCTGTCGCACAGTGCTCAAGGCACTAGTCCGTCAGAACTGGGTAAGACTGTGTTGGGTGTAAGGACACTGCGGTATTAAAGGAAATGAACAAGCGGATGAGCTTGCAAGAAAAGCAGGGCTACTCGACAATAGTGAGGTTCCCAACATCAAACCCCCCCTTTGCATAGTGAGGGGGCTATCGAGGAAAAAATTATAAAGACTGCCAACCTGAGGTGGTCAAGACTTGAAGGACACAGGGTATCCAAGGTTCTGTGGCCACTTTTTGACAGCAAAAGATCTAGGGAGTTAATGAAATTGAACAGGGACAGGCTTAGGCTCAGTAATATTAATCCTGATAGGACACTGTCTCCTGCGGAAACCCGTAAAGAGACTGAAATTGTCGAATACGAATATTTGTAGATTGTGCGGTGATCTGCAAGCTGTTGACACATACTGTGTGAATGCCCGGCAGTACCGCGTAGTCGAAGAAAATTTTAAGGGAAATTCTTTTTCGAAAACCTAGAGGAAAAATGGAAACTGGTTCCACAGGGATCGCGATGGGCTCGTTTTGGTGCCTGTTGTCTGTGTGATGGTTTATCCATCATACCCCTGTTTTAACACAACCTAACCTACACAAAACCATTTTACTCAAAAATCCACATTACACACACCTCGTGAACCTTACGTGCAAATCGTTCTCTTCTAGCAAATGTAATCAATTTACAGTATTGCACAATGTATTGGTAATTCAATCACAGTGTGTCTGTGTGAAGTTTAAGGATTCGCAAAAGTATTAGTAGAGTTTGCCATCTATGTTAATTCATCAATGATTTCGATATGGGGCGTTTCTTTATAGTAGGCTCGTTGAGCCACAATCACCCAACAGTTATCCGATTTTATCTCGCAGGAGCTCCGCTAAAGGTCCTCATATTTTCACAATCTCTGAAGAAATGTCCAGGTGGCTTCGTTGGGAGTGATATTCATAAGCAGATAATTTGAAATGTATTCCGCTGTAGAGGGTATTTCTCATTATCTAGTGGATTACCACTAATCGAAAAATACTACTTTAATCAGATCTGATACAGGTCGTTGCCATTCATTTGAATTCGTTCATCCGTATATTGATTTAATAGCTGTAGATAGTCCTCTGGGCGCTTGTACACTGCTCGGGTGACTTGTCGATCCTAGCTTAGTAATTTCCTAACTCATCTAGCTTACAGTTTTGGCCTGGGATTTTTGGTTCCATTAGTTAACTAGCATCAGGAATACCTTGGTTTGAAATTCAGCTGTGGTTTTACTCCTGTATCACGATTGAAGCAGAGCTGACTGTCAGCATCGAACGGATCTGTACTAAGATATCTTTGTTTGTCGGGACTTACCGTAGAATGCTACTGTTAATTACTAGTAATCCTGGTACTAGCAATAACATCTGTAATAGTTCCTGCACACTAAAATCATCGGGTGTAACTCGTAAGAGTATTGTAATGCTTTTTGCGTTTGGAAGTGGTATACCTATATCAGGTATGTAAGCCATTCACTTTAGCCTCTATGTAGAAATAGTCTTACACAGAAGAGTTTACTTAGATGATCATGAGGGTATTAATGCGAAATGTTTAAATTCAAGGCATCTGAAGTATCTCACCCAGCCAAACCGTATTTTCAGATTCTCAGTAATTTACTTACACAAGTCTGCTGGCAATGTAAGGATTAAGGTTTGAGCTCGTCAATTATTTAAATTCCTAGCATTCGATATTCCATTTGAAAAGTCAAAAATCTTAAATAATAAACTTAACATTGGATAAACTTAAATACGGACTTCATGAGGGGAGGGGGAGGGGGGGGTGTTATTCCTTATCCTAATATCAACCATCTTCTTCTTCAGTGGTGTGAGAACGCAGCGAAGTGCTATATAAATTAGCATAAATGATGATTCCAAATGATTGACAACATCTGTACAATTATGTCCGCCACATTTACCTTCTGTCGAGTAATCAAAAATACATTTAAAGTTTCGCCCATAAATCCTCTTGTCTCTATCTACCTAAATGTCTTCGATGTCCCCAATGTCTTCAGTATCTTCTTGGGAATTATCAAACTCCTTGAGGCAATAACTTTCCTCTAACGCGCCCGCCTTCACACTCAACACTTTCCGAAGAGTTCAAAGTAATCAATCTGAGGCCCGCATTGCCGTTGCCCATTAAATTTTACGCAAATCTTTGATTCATCTTCATCTTCATCTTAAAATGCAAACAAGAACGTTCCACGAATTAAATTAAACTTTATGTTTTGAATTTAAATTCTTTGCCAGAGAGCATTGAAAAGTTGGATACGAGAACGGCAGCCCCAGTGGAGCTTCGACAGCCGTAGCTCAGACTAAACAGCATTCTTCATGCCTCGTACATCGTGACGTGGTCCTTTAAACTTTGTTCACTTTGTGCTCATTTATGTCATTAGCATTCATGGGAGTGCCTTAGCTCTTTCACGGAGAAGATACACAGGCACGTCAAAGTATAAACAATAGCGGAAAAATCACACGCACACCTTCTTAAAAAGACAAACAACAAAAAGCAACATAAACAACGCACACAAGAGAGCAATTGCTTTTACAATGTTTCTCCGATTTTTTAAGGATTCTCTGGGATAACAGCTGCAGAATGGAGTATAAAGTGAAGATGGCACGAATAGGTACTCGTAGTACTCGTAGCATTGTCCCGGTTGTTTACGATGGCCGGATCTTCACCTCATAACCCAGTCAGTGGCGATGGCACACTGGCACAGCAAAAGTTTATTCAATTGGAAAAGTTTAATGGCTTCCCTAGGCAAAGCCTACAACTTTTAAGGAATTCGTCTTCTTTGGTATTGGTCTTAGTCTTGGTCTCATCATGGTATTGCTGATACCAGGGGTAATGGAAGTAAAACGACTCTGATGACGAAAATAGAAATGGAAATTGAATTCGACGTGGATTGTATTTTTAAACGATAGGGCAAGTTTAGAGCAATGACAAGGAGCGTGGATGAATGCCATTGTGTACACAAAATGAGTAGGCACGTAGTCAATTTGTACATTTTCAGGAGGGTACTGCAGTAGTACAATAAAGGAGTTGATATCGGGATAAATGCTATTGGGTATTTCTATACACACACAAAAGGGGATCTGTGCAGTCTTTGGTGACAACTTTATAAGTACGTGGTGACAAACTTCAGTGCTAAGAGTTTGCAAAGGAAACCTGGACATGATTTGAGTTGCCACTTGCATAAGGATTAAGCACACGTGGGAATTGTATAAAAGAGATGCCATGAAGTTCAAGGGCAATGGGAAGATTCTAAGTTTCATAGGAATCGAGTTGAATAAATGGTGAAATTAATTTTGTGTTGGATGTTTCCGATTAAGGGAAAGAATAGTGCCCTTGAATTCTCAGTGGGAATTGTTAGATTGGCGAGATAAATTATTTAGAGGTTAGAAGAACTGTTGGTTTAAACCTTAAATCTAGAAGGAAGCATTTAATCATTAAGTAAAAGTGATAATTGGCAACAGTTTCCTTTGCTGGCCTCTGTAAACAGGACATTTTTCCATGACCTCGTGATGACACAGCTCGCTGCTAAACCTTTGTTTTTGTTATTAAGAAATGTTTATAAAGAGGGTTTTTTGAAAGTGTTTAGTAATAAAAGCACACAAAATGGGCTTTCGACATAAAATATTTTTATTTGAAAGATAACTCTTTATTATTTAGCATTTAACACGTTCGCGCTTATTACGGCTATAGCCGTCGTTTGAGCTTTGTGTCCTACGTAACCATTTTTATAATTTACAATTTCGCGTACGATGCAATATGATGTGGCAACACTTTTTGTGTTTAAGTTCGGTTCGAATGTGTTGCGTTTTGCTTTTGAAATGGGAAATCCCCTATGTCCAACGGAAATTCAAATTTGAAGTTCGTTGAACGAAATGACTGCATTAGCCGTCATATTCTTCATTTGAAGTAGTGCATGTTATAAAAAAGTGTGTTTTTGGAAGCTTTTCGTATGTAGGATTTAGGAAATAGATTTTCTATTTATTTTGAATGCAGAATTATGGAGGAATACAAGAAAAAAGAAAGAGCAGTTCTCAAGCTGTTTGAAGAATTCGACAGTGACTGCCTATCGGATTTTGGGTCGTGAATTGGAAACAGATTCCGGCAGTGAAACTATCGACCCATTTTATGACGATTGTATACTTGGTGATGATCTAGACTACGATCCCGGTCAACTGGAAGAAGAAAGTGAGGATGGGAAAAGCGGATAGGCAAAGCAACTGCAGAAAATTATTCAAGAATTCCAACCTACCGAAGCTGGTAATACCAACGGTCAGGACAGTCTGGACAAAGTATGAATTTTTCAGTTTATCAGTTTATCAGTGAAACTATGTTTCAGGAAAGTTTGTGAGGCTGAATTGATGAAATTGTTTGGCCTATGTTTTTTTGCAAGGAGAGGATCCCTGCCCTACTATACAACAGCGTTTTTCAAATCATCCGTTGCATTTTAATCCTATTTTCCCAGTTACCATGAGTGGTCGCCGTTTCCATCAAATTCTGCGGTGTTTAAATTGTCATTATCTTGATACAACAGAGACTGGGAAATTACAAAAAGTCGCACCCTTGCTCAATCAACTGTTGCGAAATTTTCAAAATGCCTTTTCGCCAGAAAAAGAGCTATCTTTCCATGAATCCCTTTTACTTTTTCGAGGTCGGTTAAGTTTTCGCCAGTAAATAAAAGGGAAGAAGGCTAAGTACGAGATAACATTTTTCGAGTTAACCGCAGCTAGTGGATACATTCGAATTTGAAAATTTATCAGGGAAAAACAGAAAGTCTCGAGAAAACCTCAAAAACAGAAGACCTATTTAAATAAAGGTCATCACTTGTATATGGACAATTTTTACAATAGTTTTGAACTATCCAAAACACTTTTAGATTATAGCACACACGCAACCTGAACATTACGCTTTAACCGAAAGGGGATCCCGAAGAAAATCAAAAGTGCAAAACTAAAAAGAGGGAACATATCTGGCGAAGAATTGAACAGACTTATGTATCCAAATGGATAGATAAAAGAGATGTCCTCACTATAACAACGGGTTTCCATCCGGAGCTAGTAAGCTCGAAGAATAGATTTGGTAAATACCCCTTGAAACCCAACGACGTTGTACATTACAACAGATTTCTGTCAGGCATAGATAGATGTGATCAAATGGTGGCATACTACTTTTCTCCACGAAAAACAATTAGGTGGTACAAAAAAGTGATACTCGATATAAGTATTTGGAACTCATACTTTCTTTATCAAAAGTCTCACTAAAAACAGATGGTTTTCCTTGACTTCAGAGACAATTTGATAACTTCACTTATTCAGTTACTTGTTGACGCACTATGTCAACGGATCTTGTAAGAAATATACCCAAACACGGTCGACCTCGACGAGCAAACAATCTTCAACCTACCTTACCATCAAGTCCTTCACTTGCTTCTTCTTCCAGGACTCAAGAACAATATTTTATTGAAAAAATTCCAGCACCGCAAGGTTGTAAACGAAAGTCATATTTTCTTCGATGCTCGAGGTGCACTATGCTCAAATTACGAAAGGAGACCAAATACAGGTGTAAAACCTACCCCAAGAAGCCTGCTTTTTGTGCTGAATGCCTTGAGCCTTTTCATAATAACTAAAACGTATTTCATTTTGTTCATTCTTATGTCAATAAATATTATTTTCTTTAATTCTAAACTACAACCTGTTATTTGAGAATTCCTCTTGACGGTTACAGCCGTCATTTAACATCAGTGCTATATCAACCGTACTAATGACGGCTATGACCGTCTGACAGCTGCGTGACATATCAGTAGTCGCATATGAGTGGCACAAATGGCGGCTATAGCAGCCGTTTTTATTATTCCAGTCCATATATATTTCAATTTCAGACATTTCTGCACACTAGCCAGACCTCAAATGGTATTTTTACCTTGATTACCAAAAGTGTACAACTGAGCAACTCCACGCACTTAAAAGTGATCGCGAACGTGTTAAAGACGATTTCGCTCGATTTTATCGAGTTCATATATCCAAATGTCGTTTTCTTCGATATGTTCTGCGTGGTCTCTCCTTGGACGAACTTTTGTTTGAACACCCTTGAAGAACGAAGAGTCGCACGAGACATTCTATTCATTTATCGATTGCTCTCGGGTTCTGTCGATTGCGTATTTCCTTACAATTCTACTTCGCTTAATGCTAATCCTCACAATCTACAAAGCCTTCTTCTACCTATCCACCACACCTCTGTGGTTTCAATGAAACAATCGCACGTATGCTGCTGATACCGAGGGTCAAACGTAATTTCACTATTTTGGATTTCAACGATAGCAGCTTCATACTGAAACTAGGTTTCCTTTATCATTTTCCTTGTCCAAACAGGCACCCTTAGTACACTAAATCCAATAAAAAATATAAAAATAAAAACCAAGAGTGTAGCCATTGGTTTTCTGCGCTTGGCTCTCAAAGCAAAAGACTATTCTAAATCTTTTGTGTTACTCAGTTAAAAAAAGTAGCCAGCAATCTCTTGTGATTTTAGTTGTAAAACGTCGAATAGATTCATAGTACTCACTTCTTCTGCGTCCTGTCCTCCGGGTTTAAGGCGATTTTGGATTCTCGAAGCGCTCGGATATTCAAAATACTAAAGTTTTGTCTTTCATCGATTGTCGTTTGTTGATCAGGTAACAGCCAGATCCCTATGTTAAAGGGCCGGAAACGTACACCAGCTACGAGGGTTGTCTGAAAAGTTTCCGCAACGTAAAAATAGCGGCGCTCGTCAATAAAAGCTAGTGAAGTGCTAGTTGTGCATCTTTTTACAGTTACTTACCGAAGTTTCAGTCATTTTGGACGCGCAGTTTTCAGTTGACAGTCGTTTGAGTGAGTCGATGTGAGTGTTTTTTGTGAAAATGGAGAAAATTGAGTATCGAGCTGTTATTAAATTCTTGTTTTTGAAAGGCAATACGCGTACGCAAATCAAATATGAGTTGGACTCTGTGTATGGGGACTCTGCACCATCATTTACCACAGTGAAATTTTGGGCAGCTGAATTTTAACGTGGCCGTAAGAGCTGATGAAGAGATGAACGTTTGGAACGTCCAAAAACTGCAACCACTGCCAATAACATTGCTAAAGTTCACCAAATGGTGTTTTTCGGCTGGAAAAGTGATGGCGGCTGTTTTTTGGGATAGTAAAGGAGTAATCTTAATCGATTATTTTCAAAAAGCAAAACCCATTACAGGAGCATATACGCATCGTTACTTGCCAAGCTGAAGGCAGAAATTGCCGAAAAACGGCCACATTTGCAGAAAAAGAGAATCATGTTTCACCAAGACAACGCGCCGTCTCACACCTCAGCGGTTGACATGGCGAAAATCTATGAATTACGGTTTGAACTGCTTGAACATCCGCCTTATTCACCAGATCTAGCCCCAAGCGACTTCGTTTTGTTCCCTCATCTAAAAACTGCGCTCGGAGGACAGAGATTTTCGTCAAAGGAGGAGGAGAAAATCACCTTCGTGAGCAATTATTTTGCAGAGAAAAACGCCAAGTACTATTTGGACGGGTTAGAGAGATGGAAGCATGGCTGGGAGAAGTGTGTAGAGTTACAAGGAAACTATGTAGAAAAATAAAAAAAAAATTGAGAAAAAATGTCTTGTATCATTGTTCGGTCGGAAACTTTTCGGCCAACCCTCGTATAAAGACATTGACAGAGCTTGTGTAGTGCAGGTTATGCTATACAACTGTGCTGTAGCTTCGCCGATCTGTACGCCATGCTTTAGATATTGCTCATATTTCAGATCATTGGAGCCTATTTACGGATGCAACAAGGGTTGTTTAGAAGGCAGCGACCTGACTACACTGTTATTCCGCTTATTGGTAGTAAGTCGACCACTTTTTATATGTAATTCTAATGACTACGTTGAGGTACGAGTATATTCACATATTATGTGCTATTATATTGGCTGTATTGGCTGTTATACGATATACGAATATTACAATAGCTCTGCTCGACTATTTTTGCACCAGAAACCTGTTTTCAATAAATTCACTCAAAATGGAGGTTGTTCACTTTACAAGAAGGAGGTCTGGCAAAAGCTACATACGAGCAACATGTTAGCGTTAAATTCAATAATTACAGTTTTTTCTATTTCTGTTTCTTGAATGCGATAAGATAATATAACGTTCATAAACAAAAAAATTAAGTAAATAGCTGGGTTGATATGTCTGAATTACATTGAATAACAGTAATGAGTGATCTAAAACGTAAAAGGTTGTCGAAGGAGATGTTATAGATTTGTCCGGAGAAGTTGGAGATACTCGTATGATCCAAGCACCTCAAACCATAGATGTAACGCGTGGTGTTGTTAAAGGCAACTGCTTAATGCATCGCATTTGCAGAAAATTTCACAGCGATATGTGAGGGTTGGAACGACTAGTGTCTTTGAGAGACCTATAACGGGAGCATTATACCAAAAACTTTGCCTACCGCCGCATTAATATGCGTAGCCTAAGATAGTGTCCTGTTAAATAGCATTCCTAGATTTGTTGTCGTTTTAACATATTCTACGGTCGAGCCGTTTTGATGAATTTTAGGAAAATATGATTGTTCGACGGGCTTCCCACTAATTACTAAACATTTAGATTTGTTAGGATTAAGAAATAGTTTGTTCCTCTCTGCCCATACTGAGATCCTGTCCAGATCTGCGTTGACTCTACTTGCGCAATCTTCAATCAACCGAAGAGGGCAGGTTTTAAACAATTGGACATCATCGGCATACATATGTATAGAGGATGAACTGACAATTGAAGGGAGCACATTGACATATAATGAAAAGAGAATAGGTCCTAGTATGAAACCCTGTGGAACCCCTCTAGTTGTTTGAGGAAATTCAGATAGCATATGACCAATCGAAACAGCTTGTTTTCTGAGCCGAAGGTAGGAAGACACTAATCGAGTGGCCGATGTGGAAAATTGAAAACAGTATGCTAGTTTGTTACAAAAATTGTCGTGATCCACGGTGTCGAATGCTTTTGAGAAATCTAGAAATACTAAAAAATTTGCTTGGTCATCATCTATCGCTACAACATTGATAACAAGATTGTATGAACGGATATTGGCATTTATTAGCTTTTGCATGGTTCGTTCAAACACTTTCGAAAAATATGGTAGAATGGAAATAGGTCTAACATATGTTGATGGCTATTAGCGCTCTTTTGAATCGGTAGGACTTTATCCAGCTTCCATTGGGTAGGAAAAACACTAGTTGTTAAGATGGTATTGGAAATGTGTGTAAGAGAGGGTAATATAACTGGTAAAATGGCTTTAGCAAAAACGGGTGTATTCCATCTATACCGAGCGCAGTCGATTTTATAGACCTCGAAAATCCGTCCATTTGGGTTCTGCGGACCATTTTCGGATTCGGAAGTTATTCAGACTTGATTCAGAACTGGAAAAGGAAGCGTTACAAAGGTATGATTGAGTACGTTTACATCTATATTGGTGTCACGACTTGTGTTACGCTTTCCAGTTCCAATATCTCGTAGATTTTTCCAAAGTTGTCGACTGTTCATAGCTGGGTTTAATTTATTACCATACATTTGGTTTTTTGTAGCTCGAATTTTGGAAACCACCTGGTGGGCGTCTGTTCGAAAACGTTTTCACACGATGTAGGCACGATTACGATGTAACATGTGCATACGAACTTCGTTTGAAAACCAGGGACATTAGTCATGTTTAGTCACTTTGACTTTAATAGGAACATGATTATTAAAAAGTGTGTTAATATTCAGAGGTAGGAACGCAACTTGATCACAAGGTCGGACATACATATAACACGCTTAGGTAGTTAATGTGGTCAAAATCTTGGTATTCATAAGTTGTTACAGACAGAATCATTAATGAATCGAAGGTTAGATATAATTAATGGTGTCTAGAGAAGGCAAGCGCTGACAGCTGGTCATATAATAGTATAAATTTGGTATCACTAACAGGGAAAACGTCTAATAGTGTACTAGATTCAGAAGAAAAATGAGGGGGTTACGTCATATTGACCGGGAACAAATTAAGTGCCCTCATCCCCAGGACAAGAGAACTCTCTGCTAAAAGGTTACTATTCAGATCAGTACCAACTACTACTATTTTGGGGTAACATGCGGAGATTGTTTCGAGAAGTTCAGACAATGGCGTGATGTCAACATGCTTATTAGGCCTATAAACGGACCCTAACAGCATGCTGCCTGTTCCCGTTTTAAGTTCAACAAAAACAGTCAATCTGACTGCCGATTCCTGACTCACACTTCAGATTGCATGATATGCCTTCACGAATATAAACTGCCAATCCACCTCGATCTCTACCAATTCTATCACCACGAAAGAGCTTGTCGTGATCTTTTGGTAGCTTAATACGCATAACATGGCACGAACGACTCCATCACTGTTCCCGTTCATGGGAGCACCATCAAACTTATTAATATCCATCGCTTAGGATTAAGCGTATTATAGTACGATCAGCCCGAGTTCGGGACAGTCAGACCAATAGAATGATAACAAGAAAAATGAGAAAGCAAAATGTATAAACGGAAAACGAGATGTATTGTGTTTATAGTAATGAGGGCAGACAATTCCATTAAGCGTGTAATGTTATCGATATGAGCAGCTTCATCAGCAGAATGACACTTGACATATACGAGACCACGGAGTGTATAAACAGAGGACAGTCTGTTTTGTTTTTTTAATTCAAGTGTCGTTTTTCGTAAGACACTCGCGCAGGTAAATCGTACGGTCAGATTTTAGCCCAATATCTTTAAGACAAAGTTTTTTTTTATTTGCTTTTATTTGCACATCAAGTGACGTGAGAACAAAGTTTCTATTATACTGCGAACGGAATTTAATTATGATCGGGGAGTTGTTATTCTTCGGGCGGGGTCGGAAAATGTCGATAACGATTGGTGGTTTTATGCTAATTGTGTGACACATATGATTAGAAAGTGATTTACTCCAAAGAGTACTGCATCACGAGCCACACTTTTGTTGTCGTAGTCCTCAAGAGCGCCTTTGATAACACCAAACTGTGTTTGAACATCTGACAGTTCACTTGTGCAGCCGCTCAATCTGTTTTTCGGATCCAACAATTCGCTATTAACATGAGACAGTGAAGTGGTTAGATATGAAATTTCAGAATTAAGCATCTCAATGTTATGACTAGACGTTGTTTGAGTGAGTTTAAGTTGCGTAACCCTTTTGTTGATATCGGAGATGTTTTTGCTGAGCTCGGCGAACTGGGTCTCTATTTTCAATGCGAGAGTGTCATTGTGTTCCTTCATTTTTGACGAGAGCAGATCGATTATAAACTCACTTTGGGCTTTGAGTCTGTCGTCCATTTTCTCCCACATCGTATCATCATTAACTGCCATTTTTTTGTTTGCTGTTTGTTGTGGCGATTCCGTGGGACTTAGGGGTGAGTTATGGTAACGTGGTGCACCGTTTGTTAGCATTTATGTAAGTAGTTGTAGTTTTGCTTGGGTTCACAATGTTACAGGGGGCTTGACACTGTTTGAAAGGGTTCGAAACAGAACGGAAAGTCTTCAGATCTTGCTGGAGAAACTTTATAAAATTTAATCAATAAGTAATAGATAAAGATCGATTTGGTTCGTAATAAGTTGAAGTTATTTTAAAAAAAATTGGTGGCAGGAAAACACGTTTTCTCAGTAGCTCGCTCGAAGGAGAGTCCTTTGAATCTAAATAACTATTATAAGGACGATTACAACCTATGCGTTAGTTGTCTAATGGAACACGGTTTCACGGTAATACATCACTGTTGCTTTTAGAAGACGAAAAAGAACGGTCTGCCTCGCTAATTGCCTAGGATGTCTGGCTCTGCTCTTTGCGCACCGACAAATCTCCTTTGATATTCATATCATCGGATGCACTTTCAAAGCCATTTTTTGTTTAAAGAAAGTGGTCGTTGGTACTATACGCGCTGGTGCTTTGATGAGCTTGCCCGCCGACTGTGTTTTAATTCTGATCTTACGGACTTGCTGTCCCGTGCAATGATACCAAAACTTCTGCGTGAAAGAAATACGAAATCAATTTTCCTCGGCCAAAATCTGAGCTAAGAAAAAATGTAGTCGGGCCTTTGTGGATGGCTCGGCAACCGATTTACGATGCGGCACTGGTGTGTTTCTGGATGACGGCAAGGTTAAGAAAACTTGTTTCTGTCTTCCAAATGAAGATTTACGCAATCCTAACGTCAAAGAATCATATCGCGAAGAAGCAGTGGTGCGGGTGAAATATTTGCATCTGTAACCACAGAAAAACCTCGCTTAAAGACTTACTGAACCCTCTGGCGGGTGATCAGATAACAATGATAGTTTTTCCAATTACTATGTTTTAGCAGCTATAAAAGTTACTAATGACATCTAGCTGTAAAAATATTCAGCAAGGTCTGCCATTTCATCATACGTCGTTTTACGCTTGCTAAACGTGAGAAAATTATTAAAAAAATATTATCGAAATTCCAGGTCAGTTGTAAATACGTAACGTGAATTTCGTGAGGTCGGTCGTCATTATGGCTTCATTGTGCAGGCAATTCATCGCACCGTAGAAAAATTTGAGCGTGGGTACATTCGTTTGGATCTTAAGATAGAGATTGATGCCAAATGAAGAAAACACAGCCATCGTAGTGGCCAGTATCGAGGAAGACCCAGAAATGTCGATTCGGCGCCGATCAGCTGAATTGGGTATCGCCAGAGAGCCAAGCCCGGCTTATTTTGCAGTTTGATTATGCTGACGCAGGAATTGAAACCGGACTACCATAAACAACGTCGTTCGCTAATTGGGCGCTGAGAATGTTGGCCGGAGATCCGGATTTTACCCAAAAAATCATTTTCTCCGACGAATACCATTTTTTGGCTTAGCGGCTATGTGAACAAGCAAAATTGCCATTATTAGAGCGAACACAATCCACAAGTGTTCGACCAAGCATCAATTCACCCACAAAAATTGACTATTTGGTGCGGTCTATGGCATGGCGGCATCATCGGACCTTATTTCTTTCGAAATGAGGAAGGAGACACCGTTACCGTCAATGGTCTCAGGTATAGAGCGGTGTTAAACGACTTTCTATGGTCAAAGCTCGACAAGATCGTTACCTTTTTTTTTGGAAATGCAAGACTTTTCTGGATGAAGTCAGAATGCTGAATTCATCGAGTTTTGTTTGGGTTCTAGTTGACTGGAAATAAGATTGCAGATGAACTTACAAGACAACCTAACTTAGGACTACTGGCGTCCTCGGTTAGGATTGACATATCTGCAGACGTTTTGGCAAACGAATGCTTGTCGACTCTATAAGGTCAGCGACTTCCCTGCTATCCCTCAATATGAAAGATTATGGACTGTTTATTGGAGTGTGGGGACACAACGTTTTACTAAGCACCGAAGCGTGTTGGGCATAAGTGACACAACATGCCGGAAACTTCCTGTCTGTTGGTATTTAATGTTGCGCGGTCTGCGCTGCTATCGCAGGCACTTTATTTGTTGGGACGCTTACGCGTGAGATTTTATTCAGTCACCATGGTACGAGTATATACCCCACAATTTTTCTTCTTCCATTTGTCGAGCCCATCACAGAGTATTTCCTGAGTGGATGTGGTATATACTTTAAAGTAGTCTTCGGTCTTCCTAAGTTTTTGGGCTGCATGTAAACTTCTTCAGCTTCAAGTATTTAATCCCTGGGCTATTGGTTGCTTTACAGCAGAAAGGTTTTAACGTGCAAATGGAGTTAACCCCACACACAACCGAACACGAACTGCAGGAGGAATCAAAAATTTTGTTAAAGAATTGCCATAAAGATAAAATATTGAGGGTATTTGGATCCAGCGCAACGTAGTGATTCGGGTTCAAATCCACACGGTACACTGAAAGCCAGAAACAACTATTTTTGATATTACACAAAACAGATTATTCTAGAAGTAAATTGGCAAATTCTGGCCATTGCCAGAAACTTGCAAAATCATGAGTCTATTGCTTAGGACAATACCTTCAAAAATTTATTTTAAAATCTTTATCGAAAAACTTTGATTCCCGAATAGGGGGACCCATCGATAGATTGAGAACCAAGCCATGTCTGTTGATTTTAAGGAACATAGTCGATATTTTTGCTCCCAATTTCGATGAAAACAAAATGTGAAGTGTTGGAGTTTGTGTTTATTACCCCTCCCACCCATCGGCAAGTATAATAAAGTATACTTTACAACATTAAAATGCGTTTATACATAAATATCAATATATCCTGATTTTATTCCTACTCGATTCTGAAGTATCCAAATTCCTTTTAAATTGGACGAAATACGAAATCCATTAAATAGGATAACAGAGTATATACATAAATAAAATATCATACAACAAACTCATATCTGTAAGATTGCCTCTTCCATTGAGATGAATATCGAATGAATAAAATTGCTTGGGGAATACGATGATGTCCTATTTGGAGAAGTATATGGAAAGAAACGATGTTTCTGGGTATGTGTGCCATACAAAAACGAATGGATGATTTGGACAAGTGAATCCATTTAGCTAATACTCGTATTGCCGGTCTATAGAATTGGACGTGATGATCATTAAATAAAACGACGCTCTGCCATTGAATACACTGAATACAACCGAAGAGGAATTTATGGATTATCGAAATGTAAGAAACCAACAGCGTGTGGCAACTTGAAGTTATTTAATTGAAATGTTCTCTATTGTGGTATCTGATACATAGTATTTATTTTAAGATGCGAATATCTCACTGTTGTTGAATGGTTTTCGGTACAAATATTTGCCGTTGAACCTATTTTGGGCCCTGTAATGGAGTTCCAGGGATTAGAGTTAATTTTGTAGAATTTCGGCCGAAGAAAATTTAAGTATCCAAATATTTGGTGTTACTCGCGTGCCGAAAATTCCTTAAGTTTATCTGAAATGTTCGGGCGGCATAAAGACCACACAAATTGTTGTTCTTGTCATATGCGTTCAGTATTGACTCAGAAACTTTTCAACTTCATGAGATGGCCTAAAATGAGCTATAAGTAATAATTATTCTTAACTGCAAATCACTGCAGTATACTCACTGGTCGCAAATAGGGTGAGCTTGTAATAAAAGCCGTAATTTAGAAAACACACCCCATCTAAATGAGAAAAACGAAAGTTTATTGCTTTAAAAATGTGCAAAGTACAATCTTTGAAGCAACAATAATGACTAACTTTGCCCTTCAACCTTAATATTTTACTTGCACTTGTACTCGTACATCATTACTGCAAGGATAATCGTACTGGCTCCCAGCTCCTTTGAGACGATGTTGAATTTACTTTACTACAACTGGGCATATGTAATTTAATGAAAGTTTACACTACTTCGTAGGAGTTTGAATGAAATTTTCTACAACTCATTGGGTATGTACGAGTACACCTCAATAATGAAAGTTAATTGCTAGAAGTTGCTGCAACAGAGTAAACACTTAATGGCATAGAAGTAGTTTTCTTTCCAACAACCAAGATACTACCAAACGCCCGCGGTGAATCAAGGCGCCAAACAAGTAATTGTTAGATCTTTCTATTTTGATGACTTCTGTGGCTCTTTCTCGACACGTTTGACTCTAGAAACTGCAAGAGTTGAACCTCCAGAAGCCTAGATATGATATTTGCGAATTTCAGCCTACAGAAATTGATGCACGTCATCTGCTAGATCCCATGGCGGCTCTAGGAACAGATGATGTGCTGATGTGTCTTCATACCCAGAACCCTGGACTGAATGCTAACAATTAGAAGCCGTATTCTCATACTTAGAGCAACAATCTGGAAACAATGACGGATTAGATAAAGCTTCTATCGAAGTCGTTAAGTCTAAATATGACTTACGCTCCATGTTTGTATACGTTGCAATGATTAATTTCCAATTTGTTTCCACTTCTTACTTACTTACTTAGGTGGAGCTATAGTTCAGGGTGAACCTGGGCCTCAACTAACTAGCTTTAGCTAACTGCTTCCAGTTGCGCATTCCAAGTCGGTTGAGGTCTCCTTTTACTTGTGCGCGCCACCAAAGGTGAGGTATCTCTCTACTGCATTGTCTCTCCGGGTTAGGTTGGGTTAGATTAAAACGGGGTTATGATGAGTAGGCCATCACACAGACACCAGGCACCAAAACAGGCCCATCGCGATCCCTGTGAACCAGGTGAATTTATCTTCAAATGGCAAAAGCCTTAACCTCCCTGGTGAAACACCCAATTTCGCTCCAAAAGCCAAGAAAGCCTTGAAGTTCGTACCTTGAGCACTGTGCGACAGCGCCTGACTATATCAGTGAGTGCGGCCTGGCTATCGAAATAGATGGCGATATCTCTTTCGGATACCGATCTTATCTGCATTAGCTCACCCGGCCTGAGTACAGCCAGAAACTCTGATTGGAAGACACTGCTTGCTTCCGATTCTAGTTCTTGGTCCTCTGGGAAGATACCAGATCCAGTTCCCTTCTCTATTTTCGCGCCATCTGTGAAAATTACAATTTCATTTGACCTGATTATTACATTTTTTTTTTGGAGGGCCTCCCTCTCCGGATATACATATTATATCATACGGAATGCCGAAGACGACCAAAGAAGGAATTTCATCTGTTATAATTGGATTACCTGGTAGTAGCTCCGCTAGGACCGTGCCATGTCCGAAACTACTGCTCTTGAAGCAACCCAGATTAGTGAGTTGTATCGCACTGTTGCTTGATCTGTAAATCAAGCGGTCTTAGGTGCAGAAAGGTGTCCAATGCTGCTGTAGGGGTGGCGCGGAGCGCATTTGTAATGACTATGGAAGCCGTTCTTTGAACCGCCGCCAATTTTTCGTAAACCGTTTTCTTTTTTGTTGCTTTCCACCAAACTAGTCCCCCATATGTAAGTATGGGTCTTACCACCACCATATACAGTCAGTACACCATAGCAGGTTTTAGCTCCAAATTTATGCTACCTTTCTTTTGCAGATAAAAGGAGCATTATATGCCTTTTTGATTCTTTCCGCAACGTTAAGATCCCAATACAGTTTTTTGTCCAGATTCACACCTAGATACGTCCGAGAGGGACAATTCCACTCCGTTGAGTTTAGGGAGTCTGAATTTGCGGTATCTTGTACTTTCTGGTAAAAAGAACCACTTCCGTTTTGGAAGGGTTGGCATTGAGATCACAGCATTTTACCCAAGTGCTGATCGTCTTCAAAGCAGCCTCCATAATGTCGCTTAAAATATTTAAGTATTTGCCTCCCACAATTATGACCACGTCATTTGCGTATGCCGTGGCAATTATACCCATTGTACCCGGAGAGGTTCCCCTGGTTACGGACATTCTAACCGATCTTTGCACAATGGAACAGTTTATTTTCCTGCTTGCAAGCATGTTGCAAACCCTGTTTACTAGCGCATTTTTAATGGCGGTGCACTCCATGTTATTGAAGGCTCCTTCAATATCGAGGAAGGCCGCCATTGCAAGCTCACCGAAGTGTAGATTCTTCTCTATTTTCCCCACCACCTGTGCAGAGCGGTTTCTACAGATTTTCCTTTCATACCATATTATATGCATGTTGTGAGTCAGTCAAAAAACCATTACTGCATCTATTCCTAACGTGAATCTCCAATAATCGCTCCAGGGTTTTAAGCATAAATGATGACAAACTAATTGGTCTGAAATCTTTTGCTGTTATATGCCCCTGTTTGCCAGCTTTAGGTATAAGGACCACCTTAACTTCCCTCCAAGCTGTTAGTATTTTCCCTATTTTTAGACTGTATCTGATAGTTTCCACAATTTTCTGGATTGCTACCTCCGGTGCTTTCTGTAGATTAATCGGTAGAATACCATCCGGACCGGGAAATTTGTACGGCTTAAAGGACTGAATTGTCCACCGTAATTTTTCCTATTAATAAGAACACCAATTTTCTCCTCGGTTTGAGAGAGATCAATGTTCTCAGTGTGCTGTATCATGCCAGGGTCGTCTAATGCTGTTTGTCCCGGAAAGTGGATTTCCACCAGTGTTGCCAGAACCTCTTGGCTACTTTCAGACCAGGCTCCATTATTTTTTCTGAGGTAGCTAGAAACGCTCGCTTCCTTTGAAAGCATTTTGCGTAACCTCGAAACCTCGCCAGTTACCGCGGTGGATTCACAGTCCTTCTGCCATGAAGCCCTTTTTGACTTTCTAACTTGGTACTTGAATTATTTCTTACATTCATAGTACTGATCCTATGTACTGTAGCTTCTGAGCTTCACCCTATTATAGAGTTTGCTAACCGCTTTCCCTTTTAAGCCTATCACCCTATTCCACAATTTTGGTTGAGCCCTTTTAGTTGTTCTATTAGCCGGACAAGCTTCCTCGAACGCCATTTTTAGTGCCTTATTAATATTTTCTACCGTCCTATCTAAGTTAACTATATTATCGCTGGTGATTGCTTTGGTATCCAGGTCTATATTTACCTCTTCTGTATACTTGACCCAATCAGTCTCCCTATTATTTCTTTGAAAACTACATACCCTTTTCCGTTGGAGTTGGTGATCCGACAGTGATGCTTCGTCAACTACTCTCCATTTCCTTATTTCTAACCCTTCTGAATTTGTAACAAGGCTGACATCCAACACCTTCTGTCTATTTTTCACCACAAAGGTGGATGAATTCCCTCTGTTGCAAATATTGAAGTTAGAAGATAAAATAAAATCGTACAAACACTCAGCTCTTAGGTTGATATCACCGCTTCCCCATTGTGTACTCGTATGATGGTCGTTTGCGTCACAGCCCAGTGCCAGCATCCAATTTTTCCGCCTTGCCAAATCCTTTAGCTTTTCCGGGATAACTACCTCGGAGTCATAGGGGAAGTAGGCCGAGGTCAAACAAAGTGGTTTGCCACACTCCCTTTCGCAGGTTGCCGTCGTCAAATCTTCTGAGCTGTAATTACTTGAAAGAAATGCGTTCGTCAAACGAATACTTTCTCAAGGAATTTTCTCTCCACTGATTAAAAATATACAAATTGCGGCCATATAACTTCTTTACTTCATAATGCATTAAAAAATAAGTAGTATATATATTTTCAAAATATTTGTTTATTAAAAAGTTAGACACTTAAAGCTGCGATTTACATCATTTTAAAAATCATATCGGATAAGTGATGCCCCCATTGCCGATAAACTTATTGAATTGAATTCACATTCACTCTTCAGCATATTAATGGTCGTTTCTACCTGAATGTTCTTACTGCTTCGATGTTCTCAGATCTTTTAATGAGGCGTGCGTTTCCAGATCTTCCTTTCCGCACAGAAAAATTTTCCCTAAACGTTGTGACCTCATGGCGCAACATTGAAGCGATTCCGGAAGGTGCGCTGAGTTGCAGCCACGGAACGGTCGTTGGAAAAATTGTCTTCTAATGCAAAGGCACGCCGCTCATTATTCCAACCCATGATGACGACTGAAACATAAGACAACAAAACTTTAGGATCCCCTATCTCGAACGAAACCACGCACAGCCGCCTGGGACTCCCATCGGTTTCAGAGTGCTCATATCAAATAAGGAAGTTATCTTGACGCACCTTGTACTGCTAAACCCATTTTGGCAGTTTTTATTTCAATACTAGCGAACGCTCCGGTGACAGCCCGTTGAGTTCTCCCAATTGTGTCGATATCATCGGCGTACGCTAGTAGTTCGGCAGACTTCGGCAGAAAGATTGTGCCTCCAGTGGTTGCTTGTGAGCTCCGCACAATTGTTTCAATTATGACGTTACAGAAGTCAGTTTCACCTTATCTAAAAACTTTTCTGATATCAAAAGTCTCAGTTAAGTGGTTACCAACCTTGAGGGAGCAGCGACGATTGGCAAGGATGCCAAGCCCGACATAGCCCTATAAAGCTCGTCTCGAATAAAACAAACACAATCCTTTAAAAAAATAATTTACGCTCTTTATTTGGTTGCTTAATAGGCGTCTGTATTCTACAGTGTTTGACTTACGACTGCTCTCTTATCTACCGGCAGACTCTTTTCCTAGTGTGGACACTTTACAATCACTAGTTAGTGTTGCCTCTTTATATTTCTTACATTCTTATCAGTTCCTCTCCTATGGCTTGTTACAGATGGTGGGTATCGATATGGACATGTTGAGTTTTTTCCAAGATATGCCGGAGTGTAAAGATTTGGTCGATTGAGGACTTTCCTGGTCTGAAACCGCACTGATAGGAGCCAATCAGGTTGTTGGCGAAGGTTTTCAAGCGTTCACACACTATTGAAGATAAGATCTTGTAACCGATGCTGAGGCGACTTATGCCTCTATTGTTGGCGCAGTTAACGGCGCCTCGTTTTTGTGGATCGGGCATACGATGCTGAGATTCCACAGCCATTTCCAGCAGCTCTGAATAGTCGTCAGGTCTAGCTGATATGTTCGATTTTAGCTTGTATATTGCTATCCTTACCTCGTTCTGGTCAGGTGGACGTAAGTTTCGGCTATCTTCATCTAAATTGAATGGTTTATTCTGTCTGACAGCGGGATTTTGGTCTTCTTCACCGTTATACAATTTGCAGAAAAAGTTTTCCATATTTTAAGCACCAACCATAGTTGCTGGTTTATCGGCATAAACTAGTGACTTAACGTAGCCTTACAGAATATAATCCAATATGGCCAAATCGCACGATCTTGACGATGGGTCTATTTCTTGAAAGGACTTTATTGCCAAATCGTATTTTCAATGAAGCGATGCTTTCCTTTGTAGTATGGGGTGGAGCACCATTCTGTGGGAACCACATTGATATCACGTAAATTTTGGAACAAATAATAGTTGGTCATCACATAGTACCGATATCTATTAATAGTAAGTTGTGTTTCGGCCTAATTTTTGAAGAAATAAGGATCGACGATGCCGGCGTATAATCCGCACCATACGGTACAGGATGCAATGGCATCTGGTGAACTTCTTAACGGTTGTCCTCAATCCAAGTATGGAAATTCTGCTTGTTTACATATCCGTTTAATCAGAAATGACCCTCACCACTCGACAAAATTAAGCGGAAAAAAACTGGGTCGATTCCCAGTTGATTTAGAGCACAATCTCTGAACACCCGATGATGTCTATCGTAAATTTCACGAAATGCTCTATAAGTTTAGCGAACAGAGCTTCGATTTTGGAAATGAGTTTCAACAGTTTAAAATCCTTGTTGTAGTGTCAATCTTTCCACGATGAAATGCTAGCCTGGTAGCTCAATGCGACAGCTAATTTGGCATCTAATCCTTTTGGAAAAGTCTGACCCTGAAAAACAAAACACCCTTTATCTAGTTATGCTACAAAAAGATATAGAGCAGCTGGTTCAAGGGCCTATCGGCTTTTGGCAGTGTGATGCTGCTTTTGGCGATAGTTGGGCGCAGTAGAAATAACATTGAGAGGTGTCAACTTGGCGATACCCAGTGTTATAACTGTTTTTACACATCAATTGCGCTTGTTTTACCTCCAAGTGATAACAGTCGGGTACTGATCGATACCCATCCTTACCAAATTTACAAGCTCGAGTGCTGACCAGCATACAAAAATAGAAGCACTATAAACGGCACAGTTTATGAATTCCCAAGATGGAATCAACGGTAAAGTATTCAACGGTATTCCGACATATTTGGAGCTCAGGTTGGTAAGGATTTCCGAAACAAAGTTATGGTCTTAGAAAAGAGATGGTGGTGGATGAACTCTTATTGGACCAACGGCAGCGCTTACATCCTCGAACGGGTTACAGGCTTCAGTATAATCAACTCCTTGTCCTAGGGGTGTGTATAATGGAACTCGCCCTCCAGCCGGGGGACAACCGACACCGTCACCGACAGTTACGAAGTAAAAGCAAAAACAAGCCTCCGATACTGGCGGATCTACTGTTGACAACCCCTTCAAATGAATTAAAGAAAATATCTGGCTGATGTTACCGCCATCCAAGAAATGGGCCAGGCAAAAAAACAATGAAAAACCGTGACATTTACTATGGCGAATGTTATTGACGCCAACAGCAGCGTCTGGTATGGTCAGGGAAGACCAAAATCAGCGTCATGGTATCCATCCAGCAGGAAGGCCTCCCTACCGACCATATCAGTTTCAGGAACCTTTATGTCAGGTACCACGAGATTTTTAGCATGTCCCCTCAGAAAGTATCAGACGACCTTGCTGCATTCGGCCACTACGTTCACTCTAAACGAGTCTCACACCTACAGCGAAGCCGAGCCGACCACGATAAATTTTTTCGTCCATAACGTGCCTCCCTTGACGGCACTTAAACCATCCCGGCTTACATCTCCACCCCACAATACCCCTCATATATTTTACTACCAGAATGTAAGAGGTCTTCGCACTAAAACCAATGCTGTCCTACGTCAATCGCATTCTCTTCTCTTTGATATTTACGCCTTGACTGAAACCAATTTGATTCCCGACATAAAGAACCAGGAATTGTTCCCCCTACTTTTAATGTTTTTCCCGACGACGATCCTACCCGCAGTAAAAATATCACTCCCCTTCAAGTCCCTTTACGTTTTATGTTGCTACATCCTGTCAGCTCACCCTATCGAATTTTACCAATTTGTTGTTGATGCGAAAGACGAACGATCGAATTGACCTGTCTGACTCTACTGACGATATCTTTATTTTCGGCGACTTTAATTTTCCTCAGCTACAGTGGACTCCATCAGACGATCAATCGTTTTTCATCGCTTCAAATGCCAACTCAGCTAAGGAATGTCTCTTCTTAGATCACTTAACAGACTGAAGTCTATTGCAAGTCAGTGGTATATCTAACTATAATACATGGGCATGCAGTTAGACGTTATTTTCACAACAGATTCAATTAACTCCTCAGTTTCACTTTGTCCCCTATCTCTCTCAACAATTGACAACTTATATCGAATATAAAATACACCAACTCAATGACGAATTTACATCCGGTCCAGATGCCTCCCTGCCATATTTCTTAAAAAATGTTCTTCGTCTCTTTCCCTTGCTCTTTCTAATCTCTTTCGCTATCCCTTTCTCAAGGAGAATTTCCTCACTTTTGGTAAACCTCCTTCATAACCCCGATCCACAAAAAAGGATCAAAGAACGCAATAACAAACTATCGTCCAATCGCTAAACTCTCCCATATACCCAAACTCCTCGAAAGTATTTTGTATTAAGCTCTAAGCTTCCAATGCAAATCACTTATTTCTCCTAGACAACATGGCTTCCTAAAGGGTAGGTCAACCACCACCATCTCTGTCCTAGAGAACGGCAACGAAGTCGATGTAGTTGCAACCGATTTTAGCAAAGCCTTCGATAAAATGTCTCATCGATTAATACTATTCAAATTGTCTGCCCTCGGCTTTGAACCCAATGGATATCCTCTTACCTCGAAAACGGTTTTTACAGTGTTCGCTTTAGGTCAGCCCTCTCGGCCCCATTTTTGGCCACCTCCGGAGTTCCTCAAGGCAGCCATCTCGGTCCCCTTCTTTTTATATTAACCATAAATGATCTCGATAGGATCATCAAACACTCGTCCGTCTCCCTTTACGCCGACGACACCAAATTTTTCAAAACCATTTCCTCTCCCCATGACTCCTTCCTCCTTCAACAAGACCTTGATAGTTTTTCGATCTGGTGCCTCAAAAATTGTTTGGAACTTAATATCGCCAAATGCCAATCCATCACCTTTTCACATAAGCGGCACCAATCTCCTCCCCGACTCTACCTTCTCCACAACCAACCTATCTCCTCCGTTGAATCTCTTCGTGACCTCAGCATTTTGTGTGATAGGGAGCTCAACTTCCGTTTACATATGGATGGGATAATCCTTAAAGCCAACTCTGCACTAGGTTTTGTAAAACGATGGTCCAAAGAATTCACCAACCCATACGTGACCAGGTCCCTCTATATTACCTTTGTTTGCTCCCTCCTAGAGTACGCCAGTCAAGTATGGTCCCCATATTATCGCGTTCTTATCTCGAGAATCGAAAGCATCCAGCGCCGTTTTCATCGATTTGCTCTTCGAGGTTTGCCCTGGGACGACCCTTTTACTCTGCCTCGTAATCTACGTACCCCTCGTCTCTTCTATCTCCTAACCCACCACACCTCCTATGGCGCGAAAGAACCAATCTCCCGTATGCTACGAAAAATTAATTCAAACCCTAGCGTCTTTGACTTCCACCGCACCACTTCCTGCCTCAAATCCGTTCTCCTTCACCACTCTAACCAATCTTAGTTTTAAGTTTTAGTTTAAGTTTAATTTTAAGTTATAGCTCGCATTAAGCCGAGTAAATGGGGGCATTCGCCCCCTCCAAAATTAAATATTTGACTTTGGGTTTGTTGTTAGAGGCAGACTTAGGCAAGAAGTCTTGATTCTCCAGTCTGTTAACGAGCGCCTCGTAACAGTCTGTAAATTTGCCAGCATCAAACTTATATGCGTGCCCGCAAGACGACAAGGCCAAAGATGGCCTCTATGAGCAATTTGACAAGACTTAAGAGCAGTGTATTAGCTATAACATTAAAATTGTCCTCAGCGATTACTGTCGGAAAGCATAGCGTGCACGACACCATCTCCGATAACATATTCAGGCTAATCGACATTGCGGCGGGACGGGGCGACATATGGTCGTACCTAACACGAGGTTCCCGAATCACGATTGCATAAGGGGATTTGGGGATCTCCTGATCAACCGGCAGGCAATCGATGTGAGGAAGTTCGACGTCGAGCGGCAACATGAGCAAGAGATCGCCTAATCATTTTCCGATCGAGTCTCCCTCAATGCTGCCAGCATCAAATATTGAAGACCAGTGGTAATATTGCCAAAAAGTTATCAGAGATGCCGCCTCTGATGTGCTGGGTTTCACTCGCCACTACAACGAAACCCCTGGTTTGACTACGAGTGCCGGCAAGAACATGCACCTAAGCAAGATGCATACACAACGTCGCTGCATAGAAGAACTACATATATGTAGCTGCTCATTCACAGAGGAAAAACAAATAGCATGAGGAGCGCACGATCGGGTAAATTCAGAGACGCTATTCTTCGAATGGGATTCGGAAGTTTTACCAAAAATTTGTGACTTGGGCACAAACCGGGAACTGAAGCTTGTAGTGACAAACACGTAGAGTCGCAGACGAAGTTGAGGATTTGGGCGATGACAAATACCGCTGTCAAGGAGAATGAGCCTTTCAACCAGGACGATGCAGATCAACAATTCCCTCCAACCGACCTGGATGATGGTGAAGGTAACCATATTTACGCTTAAATCTAACAAACCTGCTGGAGCGGACGGCCTGACTGCCAAACTCCTCAAAGCGAGAGGTAATGACTTGGTAAGCAGCATACACCACCTCATCTGTAAAATATGGTCCGACCAAAGTATGCCCTATGAATGGAACATCAGCAAAATTTTTCCGATCCTCAGGTAAAGAGACCCTCTGAACCGCGCCAACTACAGAAGCATCAGTATTCTTAACATCTCCTACAAGATCCTGTTTTGCCATACTGTGTTAACGCATAAAGCCGTTCGTCAACAACCTGATTGGTCCATATTAGAGTGACTTTAGGCCAGGAAAGTCCACTATCGACCAAATATTCATACTACGGCAGATCTTAGAAAAAAACCCATTGTCTCCAAATCGATATACACCGTGTATGCAGGATGACGATGGAGAAAACACTCTGCTCCATCAAGGTCGGTAACGAACTCACCGAGATCTTTGATGCCAAAAAAGGACCTACAGAAGGTGATGCACTGTCATGCTATTTTTTTAACATCATTCTTGAAAGAATAGTGTAAAACTCATACGCCAGAGGCACATTCTTTCAAAAGTCAGTCCAATTACTCGCATATGCCGATGATATTGACATAATCGGAAGAAAGCAGCGTGATAGGTATAACGGTAAATGAAAGCAAGACCAAGTATATGCTATCAACCAGAAAGGACACCCAACACCGACATCTTGAACAGACCGTCATACAGACAGTTATAACTTGAAGGTAGTTAAGAGCTTTGCCTACCTAGGCTCCGCTTTTAATTCAGCAGCCAATGGCTGCTTCTTCCAGCTAAGAAAGCAATTGACTAGCAAAGCTCACTTTCGAACAACAACTGACCCTATATAAGGCCATAATAATTCCAGTCCCGCTTTATGGTGTAGAGACATGGACATTATCAGAAATAGATGAGGGTGCTTTTGGCTGATTTTCGGTGCCGTCTGATATTTATGTCATGACACTCTGGTTGCTGCGTGAGTACGAAATCGAAGTCACAATAACTGCCTGAATCTGAGATAGAAAACAATGTAAGCGGATACTTAACGGATGGCTTCACAATTGAACGAGAAACCGACGTTGGCGACTTCGCGGATGACTTTAGGCTTACACTTGATCGTCCTTAGGTAAACATACTCGTATGTCTGTATTTCAAATAGAGAGGCAGTCAAGGTCTGGCTGAACCGCCTCACCACCACCAAGCTAGATTAAGAATGCAAGGCTTCTTTAGGTGCAGTTGCAATGCTAATGCTCGTCCAAGGTCATAGTGGGATTCCCAATGACTGACTTTTTAAGCTGCAAGCAGATTCAATGAATGCTTCCCTCTCTAAGAAATCCAGCACATCACTTGCGGTGTCTCTGAGGGCACGTTGGCAGCTCTACCATTGATCTTCGGTACATAATGCTGGCGGCAAAGGAGTTGTTTATGGATTTCTTGTTCCGGGGCAAAAATGCTGACAGCCTCTTGTGATATTGTATTAAAAATGTCCTCCTCGCCTCTTTTGCGTTAAAAGCGCTTAGTAAGACTTTAATGTCATAATTAGGACATTGCCTATATGCCTTGTGGGGAAGCTTCTGGGGGAGCTTGTGGAAACATACTCGTATTTTGGTGGCATTATCATATACGTGGGGCTATGTAGCGCATAGTAGGCTATTATTAGCTAATCAAGCATTAATGTGGATTGCCGTAACCTGCTCGCACAAGTCACAGAAGCCTCAGACTTCTTGCCTAAGTCTGCCGCGTATAAAAAACATGCACTCGTTGTTTCTGTTTCTTATTGCAATTAATAATGTACATACACCCTGAATGATTCGAACTGCAACCAACTTCAGACTGCTATAATTTCCAAACCGTTCATGACAGTGAGCTCAAATTTTGACACATGACAGATAATTTTATTATTTACAAGCCTTTTAAACGATTTGCGTCTCAGTTGTGTTGAAAAATTTTTATCCGCGATGGAATTCAAATGTGATAGTGTGATTGCTTTATATTTGGCTGGAAAACCACAAGTAGCTATCGTTAGAGCCCTTCAGCACCTCAACGTAAATAAATCATTTGTGTCTCGAACCATAGCTCGTTACCGTGATACTGGCAGCGTTGCAAAACGCCATGGAGGTGGTCATAAAAAAACAGCAACATCGGCAGTAATGTTTCGGAAAGTGAAGGCTCGAATTGAGCAAAATCCGCGTCGAAGTGGAAAAAAAATGTCTCGTGAGCTCAACATATCGTTGGAACGGATGCAACACGTACAGAAAAATGATCTTGGGCTCAAGCAATTGAAGTTTCAAAAAGCACACGATCTTAAACCGCAAAGGAAAAAAGTTAGAGTCGAAAGAGCGAAGGAGTTGCTACGCTTGCACGAAAATAGTGAGTTGCCGAATTTGGTTTTTTCCGATGAGCCGACATTTGTTATCGAGCAATATGTCAACAAACAATATGACCGAGTTTACTTGCCAGAGAGGTCCTTCGAAAATTTACACCTTCGGACAGCCGCCAGAAAGAAGGCAGCACCGATGGTGATGGTTTGGGCCGCCATAACCGCAGATGGTCGCTCTCCGCTTGTATTTTTGGACCGTGGCCGTGGAGTCAAAATTAATGCGATCGTATAACGTGAAACTGTCTTAGAGGCAGTATTGAAGCCCTGGGCAAACAATCATTTCGGTTGGAGACCGTGGACATTTCAACAAAACTCGGCACCGTCTCACAAAGCGCGCGTCAACCAAGATTGGTTAAAAACCAATGTTCCACATTTCATTTCTTCGACACAATGGATTGCAAATCCTCCGGATGCAAATCCGTTGGATTTCTCTGTCTGAGGTATTTTGAAGGCGAAGGTTGGCACTAAAAAATACTAAAGTTTGGACCACCTCAAACAAGCACAAGACGGGAATGGGCCAAAATACCGCAGAGCCACTTGCGTGCAGCGTGCGATGCTTTCTTCGGCCGTCTCAAGGCTATTATTCGCGCCAAAGGTGGACATATTGAAAACTACTGATACAATTTGAAAATTGATATACTCGTATTTTCCAAAATTTTTTGCTTTGGCACAATCAAATTTATCAAATAATAAAAGAATTATACCATTTTAAAAAGTTGGAGTTCGAGTAATTCACCCTGTAGTACAATAGATGTCACAATTGTTCATCCTTCTTCTGTTTTTACAGTTGCATTTTCTCGATAGCTGTATTATTTGCATGATACGAGTAGTGGTCAAGGGCCTTGGATTTAACCCCTAGAGCAATATGCGGGATTCTCCGATACAAATAACCCACTTATGCTATCTCTTTTCTTCAATACCCTACCTCGCTGCTTTCCTCCTTCTGCGGACCTCGTATTAAGTAGATATCGGAGGGCACTTGTCCGTCCTCATACGTCTGGCACATACGTGCCGAAGTTCACCGCTGAACTTGCGCTGTTCTCACTGTTCAGCACTACATTAACAGCCAGACTCATCATACACTCATCGTTGGTTCATTAGTAGATAGCTTTCCAGCAGGTATCACGATGATGATGCGGTTTTGTTAAAAAAACGTTGATCCTGACTTATTCTACGGATGCTGGTCGATTGCGGATGCTGGAGCGCTAAGTCTAGAATACTGGAAACAGCGTGCTAAGGATAGAGTAGGTAGAAACGCTGTATAGACTCTTCATTACTTACTGACCCACTAACTTGGTAAGTAATTACCTATATGTACGAGTACATCCTACGAATAAGTAGTGTTTAGAGCCTATATTTGCTTCTTGGACGCTGTTTCGCTGCCTTTATGCAATATCTTTATCCTTAATTCGTTCAAGGAATTGTCCACGTTTTAATAGCCAAAAAAAAAACAGAGATTTCTCCTTTTTATATCAAAATAATAAAAGTGTCTGGATAGTATCCATTGGGGTAGTAAAGCCTTTTCAATGCTCTTAGCGCCTTGATTTACGAATAGTGAGGTGCGTGATTATGTTCCAAACAACCAAAGTACCCAATTCTTCGGTTTTTTATCGACTTACGAGTAGTTATTTATAACATTATCCTTGGTGTCGATACGAGTACATGCATCCTTTATGCGATTCCATTTGTAGTGGGCGATCCCAGACTGATATTCTTGGTAGTTTGGGGTTTTTTATTTATGTTTCGACAGGTGCTTTGCAAATGTGCTGGCTTTAAGAAATGTAAACATTGCTTTATGGTGCCAAATTAATATAATGAAATGGGTCTTACTAACTCTCATTGACGTGACATCGAAAGAATGATTGTTGATTTATACAGTCATACACGAGTAAATATCTACGGACATTTCTGCCTACGGCTGTCGAAATTTCTGGGTACTGTTATCGATTGTTCAAACGAATTTAAAAGAGAAAAATATCTTTAAACATCTTTGAACTTTAAGACAGTATTTTTTAAGGCAGAAATATATGTCGTCAGAATTGGATATAAAGGAGGGATGACTCTGATTCTTAATAGGATCTCATCGAATGTTTTGAAGTGAACGGCTGGGAAATTCCTTGGAAATCGTCTGTTTAATGGTGGTATTAAGTATAGAAAAGCTGTGGCATCGTAAGAATATATACCGAGACTATATCAATTCAGGCATTTCCGGAAAATGCTTCCTTTGAAAAAAACCGGATAGTTGATGATGCAAGAGGATTAGACTTCTAAGAACAGGCAATTCCGACAGACTGAAAACACTTTTGAGAAACTGAAAATACTCACAGTTTTCAATCACTAGATCTGCAAATGAGCTGAATAGTGCAGTTTGCCATAGCAGGTACTTGTCCCTAATAAATAGGTGAAACACACACGCGCTGTGTGCTAGAATTTTAAGGGTGCATAAATAACTTGAGCGTGTGCAATTTATTAAAAAAAAAAAACATATGTCTGGCTCGCTATAAAGAGGAAAAGGCCAGCTATCCCCAACAAAGAAGAGGTTCTTGAGAGATTGTGCTTTAACACAACTTGTGGTGGTACTGGATTCTTTAATAACCTAGTGATGTTTTATGAAAAAGTGAAAAGGTGTATTGAGCACTCCATCAGAAGGATCGACTGGAATCATGTGCCCAAACTCTGCATATTCTGACATGCAATTCACATACTCTCTAGTTATATTGATGGGGATTAGCTTGAAGACGGTTCTCTAACCGCACGAACCGCTTGATTGCACCCAAATGTGTTGGACCCATACAGAGATATGTTTCATCCTTAATTGGCAGGCGAACCTGATAACGGCCGTCAGGTAATGGCGTTGTTTTATTGTTAAAATGGTTCTCACATTTTTTATCTTCCTCAGCTTCATATTTTTCAAATGGTTCATCTTCTATTTCCCAAAATTTGCGGAGAGTGCTGTCAAGATTCATCTGATTTCAAAAACTCTAAATTATAGCCATTTTAAGATTTCTGTTCCATTTCGTTATAGAACATTCATGGTACGAGTATAACGATACAAATACTATATGACAGATCAAAGCTTAGGCCAGTTAGTTAATTTGACTATGTACATTATACAGTTTCTATCAATGTAAATCTATTTTGTAAAATTAATCTGTTTAACCACGACCTATTTTCCTAAATTGACACAAAAGGAGACGTGCTTAAAGTGATGGAATAGGGAGGATATCTACGTGATTAGATCGCCATCGGTGAGGAAGTGACGAAGTAATTTTCTTTATGTGCTTACGTTAATAGCGGTTTCAATAGTGGTAAAGCATTTTAATGAGGACACATGCCTCAACACTTAAGCCTAAGCCCATCAACTTTACTATCAACAACATGTGGTGAAATCTGGGACCATAGTACTTTTGACTGAAGGTAGGACACCCAACCCTTGCGGGACGTCATTGCTGGTTGCAGGACACTTCTTCTTTCATCAGGATGGTTGCGAGGAAATCCCGCATGTTGATCAACGGCGACATCCATATATTTTGTCGGTTTTGATCCATTTCGTGCACACACCCTTCAGAGCTGCTTCGAGGCTCCATGCTTGTACTAGAACCCTGAAGTAGAGATGGCGGCGCAAGAAACACGGAGGCTCACGTGACCTCTGTGAGTCTTCTGACACCGAACTGTTTAAGGACCTGGGCCTACACGTAAGTGGAAGTAACTTAGGCAACAAATAAACAGTTCTGGGACAAACAATGGCTTCGGATACAGACGGATATACCCGTGTGGAGTTTAGTCAGTTCTTCCATGGGGCGCGTGTCCAGATGGTGGATAGGGGGGCCCTGTCAGTTTGTTTGCCAACAACTTGCACATTCTCAAGGTGCAAGAAATTAAAGTAAGCAAAAGAACGAGGTTATGGTGCAGGGAGTCGGATCCCCTGTACAGCCGGCGGATAGTACAAAAGCAGACTGAAGGTCGCCGAGATACAACGAATGCAATAAAAATAGAAATCAGAATAATTGTGCTTATGCACCTGCCAAATCATTGGTAAATGATGCTGTAGCCATTAATGCCAGTAATGTTACAAAAAAAGAGTCTATTGACATGAATGCGGCTTCCGGTCCATTTTGGAAGAGCACCTGATTTTCGTGTTCGCCAACAAAAGGCAACTTCCCTATGAGAAAATGTGCACTCGCATTCAGAATCAACTTCATCTATACGAAACGATGCGATAAAACCGGTTGTGGCAAATACGAGTTGACAAAAATGCTACAACTTAGAGCGAAAATCGACGGTCTCAGTGATTTCTATAGGGATTAGCACAACGTCCATGGAGAAATTAAGACAATGGATCCTCTCAAAAAGTCCATTTTCCGGGAAGTGGAAACAAGATATCTGATCTCCGAGAACAAACAATGAGTCTTAGCCGTAATGCTAAGAAGACCCATTCAGTAAAACATTCACAAACAGATGAAACCCTGACAGAAGCAAAAACGTCAAGTAACGTGGCAGGTAAACAAACACAAACGAAGACAAAAACACAACGTCTGGTAGATCCGCAGAAATGCTGACATGGCAGGAAACCGACAGGAACCAACCATCTAAGCATCCTGCTCCGAAAATACGCAAACAAATTCGCCAAAAAAAACAAGAGGTACCAAGACCGGAGATTTATCATATACTGATATGCTTTGGGAAATAAAGGCGGATCCTACACTTCAAGAAGTCGGGGCGAATGTGAGCTGAATCCGAAAAACTGCAGGCGGAGGTTTCCTGCTCTGGCTATAAAAGTCGGCGAATCCAACAACAGCGGTCTATAAATATAAAATGAAGGAAGCGCTAAGAGAAAACGGTAGCCTTTGGTCAATTATGTAAGAGGTGTTGATAGAATGCAAAGACATCGAGGAAGTGACATCAACATAAGTAGGATTTCTGCTTACTGCGGAATGCAAACAGTTACTATAAGCCTTTCAGGGGAAATCGGAAGAAAGTTGCTTAGAAAATTGTGTTGAAACAATGCGTTGGACGCTTCGAGTTTGGACACTTTGCAAAAGCCTTAAGGACGAACGGGTTTGTGCACTAGATGCGGATAAACGGCCAAAGATTAAAAGACTGAAAAACCAGATCGAATCTGAATGCTACTATATAACCGCTAGCAGGGAATTTCCGCTGCGAGCAATACAGATACCTAATTGCAAATACGAGGGTTGTCTGTAAAGTTTCCGACAGCAACGTAAAGATAGCGGCGCTCGTCAATAAAAGCCAGTGAATGCTAGTTATGCGTCTTTTGACAGTTACTTACCGAAGTTTCAGCCATTTTGAACGCGCCGTTTTTAGTTGACAGTCGTTTGAGTGAGTCGAAGTGAGTGTTTTTTGTGAAAATGGAAAAAAATTGAGTATCGAGTTGTTATTAAGTTCTTGTTTTTGAAAGGCAATACGCCTACGCAAATCAAAAATGAGTTGGACTCTGTGTATGGGGACTCTGCACCATCATTTACCACAGTGAAATTTTGGGCAGCAGAATTTAACCGTGGCCGTAAGAGCTTGGGAGATGATGAACGTTCGGGACGTCCAAAAACTGCAACCACTGACGATAACATTGCTAAAGCTTAACAAATGATGTTAGACGAACGCCGAATTAAAGTGAGAGAGATAGTAGATGTTATGAAAATGTCCAATGTACATATTAAATTAAGATTTAGGCATGAGAAAGCTGCCCCCGTGTTTGGTGCCGCGTTTGCTTACGTTAGACCAAAAACGTGTTCGAATGAACATTTCCAACCCTCCGTTGGCGCAGTTTAGGCGCCATAAATCCGAGTTTTGGCGCCGATTAATTACTGTAGATGAAACTTGGATACACCATTATACGACCGAAACAAAAATTCAGTCAAAACAGTGGACTGCAAAGGGTGAGCCGGCTCCAAAAAATAGCAAACACTGTTTTGTCGGTTGGGAAAGTGATAGCGACTGTGTTTTTGTGTATCTTAATCGATTATCTTTAAAAAGGAAAAACCATTACAGGAGCATGCTACGCATCATTACCTGCCAAGCTGAAGGCAGAAATTGCGGAAAAACGGCCACATTTGCAGAAAAAGAAAATCCTGTTTCACCAAGACAACGCGCCGTCTCACACCTCAGCGGTTGACATGGCGAAAATCCATGAATTACTGTTTGAACTGCTTGACCCTCCGCCTTATTCACCAGATCTAGCCCCAAGCGACTTCTTTTTGTTCCCTCATCTAAAAACTGCGCTCGGAGGACAGAGATTTTTGTCAAATGAGGATCAATCAGCTTCGTGAACAATTATTTTGCAGAGAAAAACGCTAAGTACGCCAAGAAAAGTAACCTCCTTGACCGCCAGAATGCGCTGCTACTGCAAAAAAGGTTATGGTCCCTTGAAGTCCATTCATATTTAGGCAGACATGCGATACTGTCTTTAATTTTGTTTTGACAGCTGATTGTTATTGACGTGTTTAGTATCATGTTGCGTATGGACAAAAACGATTTTCGTTCTCTCATAAAACGTTATTTTTTCAGAGGCAAAACGGCGAAGGAAACAAAAGAAAAGTTGGATAAATATTATGGGGCTAATGCTCCGTCAGATTACACCGTCAAATATTGGTTTCGAGAGTTTCCTGGTGGCCGCAACTCCACTACCGATCAAGTACGCAGCGGCAGGCCCTCCGATGCTGTTACAGAGGACAATGTCAAAAGAATACATGAAATGGTGTTGGCTAACTGGAAAGTGAAGGTGCGCGAGCTAGCAGATACCACAAATATTAGTACTGAGCACACGCCATATTTTGGACAATATTCTGCATATGAAAAAGTTATCCTACCGCTGGATGCCGCGCATGCTCACTTCTGACCAAAAACACGAACACGAACGAGAGCACTTCGAAAGAGTGTTGGACTTACTGATGCGGAATCGGGCGAAATTTTGACGTCGATTTGTAACTGGATTTGGATCCCTCGGACTATTATCAAAAGATAGCTCATCAATAAAAAATTCAGCTCACGCGGGGAAATCATCGACGCCACGGAGGAGTATTTTGCAGACCTTCCGGAAAATTACTTTTCGGACGGGATCAAGAAGTTGGAAAATCGCTGGAATAAGTGTATCAAACTAAAGGGGGACTATATTGAATAAAATAAAAAAAATATTTAAAAAAAAAAATAGAGAGATGGGAGCATCGCTGGGAGAAGTGTGTAGAGTTACAAGGAGACTATGTAGAAAAATTAAAAAAAATTTTGAGAAAAAATGTCTTGTATCATTGTTCGGTTGGTTCGGTTTCAGACAACACCCGTATTTGAACATGTCGTTACAGATTGAGAAGTTGTACAAATCTGTTCAGGTATAGCAACATTTGTATTTTCAAAAGAAGGACGTAAAGCTAAGGGTGACACATTTGGAGTATTAACTTCAGGTAAGAGAATATCTTTGTTTAGTTCTCGCATTGCTTTAGAATCTGAATTGTCAACATTCAAAATATCTGTTAGAGATCTTACGCTTGATGAAGAGGCTAAAGTTTCAGAAATAGGAAGTTCCATATATGTATTTAAAGATACACCCTTGGTTTTCTTTTTACTTCGACACGAAGCCCCACTTTCTTTTATTCTTTTCATTTTAAGATAACTATAAGGAGAAATTGCAGAGCAAAATTATTTTGTAACTAAGAAAAGACTGCCAGTTTATAGAAGAAACACCTACATATAATTGAAGATTTTATTTGTGGCATCCGATGCTTTTTTTCAACACACAGATACTCGAAGATATTACAAAAGCAACATCAAACACAAGAGCATGGACAGGGACAAGTGAACTGTTCAAATTAAACACATATGTATCTATTTTTTCTTATTATTGTATAGCTAGCTCTTTAGCTAAAAGTTTGAAATTAAAATATGTCGTAGAATATTCGGCAAGCAAGAAAGAAAACCAAAAAAAAGCACTTGTAATAGTAGACTTTATTCTACAATACAATTAAGCGTTAATAACTGGGAGTGATCCGGCGCCTTCGACGAATGTACTCGTACATAAACTGTGTCATTGCCTAGCTTGTCTAAGCTTTTATTTCATTGGGTTATGCATAGAATATGCAAATACTTCTTGCATATTACGTCGTCATCTTCGGTCTCAACAACAGTTTCCCTTTAATAAAAGATTCACTGATGTCGGTCGAAACTACCACTATTTTGGGATCGACAACCGAGGATGCACACAAATTATGTTAAGGGCACCTTTGCGCAGTTGTGACACAACAATGTACCACTTATTGGGAGCGACCGATGTCGATGTTGACTTCTTTGCGATGTTGGGTTCGTCGCTTATCAAGCAAGCGAAAATTTCATAAATTTCGGTTGCAACCACTGCCATTCGGGAGCGATCGATATTTATGTGCAAAGTGCATTGTGCATTGTGTATTATGCAAAGTTTTTGATTACTTACTGTGAAGCAGTGTTAAGGACTGAAACGAATAAAATTTGGAAATTTCAAAGTAAGAAAAAAAAATATTCTCATAATTCATGTAAATTTTTTTTATTTGCTTTAAAACTCTGCTTTTATTAAATTCATTTACAATTACAAAAAATAAAAAAAATTATTTGGGTTCCCAGTTGGTTGGTGACAGTTACATCCGTGATCTTTTTGGACGCTCTTTTCCATTTAGCACTAAAATCTTTTACATCCTTTACACAGTGCTCACTTTTCTTTTATTTAGCTTTGACCAAAGCCCAATACCTTTCAATTTGACGGCACTGTGGAACATTGGGTGGATTCATGTCTTTTGGGACAAAGTCGACATTTTTAGCAACAAGAAAGCTCAACGTCGTATGAGCATAGTGAGCTGAAGCTAAATCTGGCTAAAATAATGTTGAACCCTCGTGTTTGTTTAAGAAAGGAATCAACCGTTTTTTTAGGCACTCGTTAATGTACACTTCTCCGTTAATTGTTCCCGTTGTAATAAACGATGAGCTTCTGTGTCCACATTGGCAAATGGACTGCCAAACGAGATATTTTGATCCGAATTTTTCCATCCCAATCGATGTTGTTGATTGCGAAAGAATCTCAGCTTCAAACGAGTTGTAAAACCGCGCACCGGGAAGAGTAGTAAAGTCGGCTTTGACATAAGTTTCGTCATCCAAAACCAAGCACGCTTTCTTGTTGCCTATCAACTCGTATAGCTTTCGGGCTCGTGTTTTTATGACTTTTTTTTGCTTTTCAGTAACTTTTGGTATTTTTTGTTTTTTTTTGTGTTTTTAGACCGTTACGTTTTTTAGATCTTTGTACCATTGTTTGGTTGGTAATACATTTCCGAGCAACATCTCTGGATGACATAGTCCGGTTTTTTGTGATGGTACCCACTATTTTCCTGTCCAAATTTGTATCATGTGCTCCACTTTCAGCTCTACTTTTCTGTTTTCGCTTAACTGTAAACGTCTCCAAATATCGTTTAATATGTTAACAGAATCCACTATACTGCGTGCTATGTTTAAATTTTTTGCGATGAAATGGTTTGGACGCGAAGTATTTTCGAGCCATTTGTCGATGATCTTTTTACGGCGTTCCTCTTGACTCATATTTTATAAATATTTTAAACTGCACCGAACTAAAATCAATAACAAACTGAAACTAGAGAATATACAGGCTAATTTGGGTACAAAATGGGATTGCAATTTTTACGCATTGGAAGTGTAGCCCGTATTAAAATTTACAGATTTTATTCGTTTCAGTCCTTAATGCTGGTAAAGTTTGTTAATAAATTCGTTGGAATGGGAAAAGAATCCGTTTTGTAAATTTTATATATGTTATTTAAAAAAAAATTCTGCTCCAAGTTGCCGCCCTCGCTATTCCACTGCGTACTTTCATCAGTACTGGGCCTGTACTGGTTAATTGAACTTCTATTAACGTTTTTAAATAGAGGAATAATTTCTGCAAAAGACGACGGACAAATTCAACAATTAACACTTAAGTTGGACAATTGATTAAACACAATACCAACAGACGTTCATCAATTCTTGGTGTCAGAGACATTATACATTTATGGATTGAGAAACAAAACTGTTTTGACAGATATCTTCAAATAAGTCCAGATACATATCACAACCTTTGTCTACCTATACATATATGTAATCCAAAATAGAGCGGCCTCTAGAATGGTACCAAACAATGTTAATTTAACCAATTCCGCAGTAGCTATGCAGATATGCGGGAGAAATACGAGCATGTAGCATTAGTTGCCTTACACATTTGAACAAGAACAAAAATACAATATAATGAGACAGAAAACCAGCTGATTACAAAATGTCAAAGAAAATGAGGCTTCGTCTCATTTTGGCCTATGTTAAGCTCACATTTCATTCACGTCACATCCTTTCTACTTTGAAAACCACAAAGACTTCCGCACATTTCGAGCTTGTTAAATTTATTCATGCGACATTTTCAAGGCAATTAAAATCAGAAAAAAAAAACGAGAAAAGTTTGTCAATGGGAATCGGAAGTTTCATTGTATTTGCCCCTTAAAGCTGGCCTCCATTGACGAGGGTTGTCACCTTAAATCCAAGGGGAATTACGTTGTTGCCATCAACTGAGAATATTTTTTCTTCCAAACTTCGACTTGTATTTTTTATTTGAGTTTTATTCTTTTGTTAACTGCAGTCTATTAAATTTCTTTCTAAGTAATTGCTGTCTCAAATTGGCTTAGTCGGAAGTTGGCTTGGCAATAATGCCGCGCATTTTTCTTTTCCACAAAGGAATGGCGGTTTTCTCAAATTATGGAAAATACAGAGATCAGCGTCAGTTGGGATTTTGGAATACATATTTCTTTAAGAATATCGTGGATATTGTGTATGGAGATGTAAAAAAGGTTCATTTTACGATGAATTATTAAATTTCTAGTTCATTAGGGATTACTCGTATTTACGAAATTCTCATTAAAATTTTAGCAAGCCTACTCGTATTCACAGAATGTGACACGCCGACTGCTTATAATTTTGTAAAAGGTTCTACTATTTATATTATTGTAATTAAATTAGCGAATCGGATGGCAACAGCCCATTACCCACATTACATTTAATTGAATGAAGTACCAATTTAGGAAATATTGTTCTGGGCAAATGTCAACTAGAAGCTAATGTCAGTGTTGAACATGAAAAGGATGTGATTGATTGCTAATCCAGGGAAACATTGTAGTTTACCGGTTGAAACCATATTGCCACACATATTTGACTCTGTGTAGATCCGGTAGACTTTTTGCTTTATGTACCCGAACACCACTGGGATACCCTGCCGCGTGTGGTGACTTTGTGAGGTGACATCCAGAGTACCATCAATCAAAGTGATATGGGTTAACGAAAATAAATCACTGGCATTTGGTTTGCCAATATTTTGAAAATGTTTCCATCTGCATCATTATGGGGAAACATGTTAGTGGCATTAATGTACTGCGAAATTTCGGTTAGTATCTTCGATCTACGTTTTAGAAGAAAGGACACGTCGCTAACGTCAAAAAATGCTACTTAAAATGAATTTATGTCTATCAGACCTGGACTTTAAAAGACAAAAGGAATAAGCAAGTGATATTGTTTTACCTTACGAATCCAGTGCACGGTTAGTGTTTAATCCTACTCCAATAAGAATATCCTATCTCATGGACTGTATTTTAAAGTAACAGATATGGAGCTTTCAGTTGAAGATGACTGGAAGGACATATTTCCAATCAGTCACGATAGTAGGTCAGTCAGAAGTTGGAAGCAGAGCTAGTGAAATCACGGACTGGATCAACAATATCGCCAACAGTTATTATGTAGAAACCATACATGCGCTATTTCAACGTATTCTCAGTCTCAGCTGGAGTTAGTGAAGTATGAACCCTTTACGAATTAACGGCAGCTCTGCAATTGTGGAATTAGGTACAACAAAAAATAACTTCCTAATTAATCTTTCAATCTTTTGCCGTTTGCGGCTAGCAAAACATATACATCGATTTTTCGGTCCATAAACCGGTCACGTGTATCCGAGAAATTAGCAACGGTGAATGGCTCAACAATCCGGAAGCGACCAATGCTTATTTTGGTTTTCTGGACTAATAAAGATTTTTGTTTAACGAACAAGAAGCTAAATACATAGTATGATGTAACCACTTAATGACTTAGTACCTCATTTAAACAAGATTACAAAAACAAAACTGAAAGAAGAGGAGACAAAAACAAAAAATAAACTGAAGGTGAAGTTTTAAATAACGTCCTCGTGCAGCCTAATATGATTTTCATAAAATTAAAAAGCAAAAACTCAAAATAACTAAAAAAATACGAGTACATATGACTCTGCCCAGGGCTGGCAAACACACAGGCGGACGGGCTGGTGAGGCTAAGCTTAGGCGACGGTAGGGATCAAAGTTGGCGGATAGTGAACGGCATTCAGTAATGGAGGCTAATTGCGAATAGCGAATAAGCCGTCCTCGACCAAGAGCGGCGGAGAAGGAGAGTTTGGCTATGAACTCTCTACGACAAGACAAGTAAGTACCGTCTTAGATGTATCTGCTTCCCATCTCATGAGGTGGCAACGAGGGATAGAGCAAAATTAAATGGCGAGATCCAGACCAACCCGCCACACCGGTCTAATATGTTTGGCGTTATTCCGGCAAAAGCGTGTCGAATGTTGGCCGTGGCTCAAGTGGTAGTGGACTGGCTTCCAAATTGGAAGGTTCGGTGCTCGAATCCCAGCCTCGCCCGAAAGACATATCATAAATTTTTTCAATTAGCGAAATCCAAGACGAAAATCTATACGAGTGTTGACTAAAAATCAACAACAAGCCAACTTCCACAAAGAATTTAGTTTCTCCATTAAATGTTGGATGCCACCCATGGAGCGAAATAACCACTGAGCCCAGACATCTTTCTTTCTCTCTCTATGCCATTTTCGAAAAAACTTAACACATGCTGAGGCATTATAAGTGTATTCATACCCACTTGAGTGTTTAGTTCTTTTACAAACAAAAAAAAAAAACTCGCCCAAAATGGTTGACTTGTTAGCGTAGGCTAAGGACTTGACGTAGTCCCAGAGAAAATAGTCGAGTGGTGACAAATCGCATGATCACGGCAATCAATTGATGAACACTCTCCGTGAGATGACCCGTTCGCCAAATACATCCAACACAACTTTGAGTGTTGGGTCGATTGTATGGCACGTAGCGCCGTCTTGTTGGAAACACAGCTCGAATATAAGGACCTTGTCGAGCTTTGACCACAGAAAGTCGGTTAACAAAGCTCTATACCTAAGACCATTGACGGTAACGGTGTTTCCTTCCCCATTTCGAAAGAAATAAGGTCAAATGATGTCGCCATGTCATAAACCTCGCCAAGCAGTCAATCTTTGTGGATTATTGACGCTTGACCGAAACTGGTGGATTGTCTTCGCTCCAATAACGACCATTTTGCTTATTGACATTTCCGCTGAGCTCAAGATGGGCCTAGAGAGAGAAGACGATTTTTTGGCCCAAAACATTTCTGGGTTCGATACTGGCCACTATTGCGGCAATGTTTTCTTCATTTCGCACCAATTTCTATCTGATAGGTTTCTTAAGATCCAAGAGAGTATACTTACACTCTTCCACGGTACCACGATTTTTTATTTTTTATTTTTGTAATTAGAGCGCGCTCAAGGAAATTTAGGGAGGAAGAAAAGACATGTACCGATGTTCATTGTTTTTAAATGTTTGTAAGTTATAACGATCAGGAATCACAGAGATCGGCATGGCATTCCATAAGCGAGTTGTACGGCTTAGGAAAGAATCACGATATTTTAGAGTACGTCCGAAAATGGGCTTGAGGGTATACTGATGAGCATTCATAGCGAGACGGGTGTTACGGTTGAAAATTTGAATGGGCGGAATGCTACTGGCGATTTCAATGGAGCTGGTGGTGGAAATAGTGATAAAACAAAGTGAGATAGGAGACATTACGTCGGTGTTCGACGGTGTCAATTTTGAATCCTATCTAGCAGGTGCAGGGATGTTCTAGGAGCACCTGACCAAATGTGGTAATTGTACTCCAATTTTAGGCGGATGAATGCCTTATATATTGTGGCCAGATCAGAGGGGGTAAAATATTTCTTACATCGCTTGAGAAAACCTAGACATTTCGCAGCATTTTTGACGACATCGAATATGTGATCATTCCTACGTAAGTTGTCATTGACACACATACCGAGAATGGAAAGTTTATCGGTTTCGATAATGGTTGGGTATCTGAATGTCACTTTAATGACAACAGACAGCATTGAGTTTTGGAAGCATTAAATTCCACTCGGTTGATAGTTCCCAAATTGATTATGCTGTTAATATCGAAATTTAATGAGCTTAACATACGCTGCCGTTCCCGTTCTACAGCCGAAGAGCAGGGACGTGAGTCCGGGAATGAATATGAAAAGCAGAGAGTGCTGTCGTCAGTAAAGGAATATATTGGAGTAGAAGTAGCAGAGAAGAGATTATTAATGAAAATTAAAAAGAGTGTCGGAGAAAGAACGGAGCCCTGAGGCACACCAGCATTTATTTCGTGAATATCAGACTTGAAACCTTCCAAGACAACTTGAGTTGAACGTTTCGAAAGGTACTTTCTAATCCATTGAAGAAGAGGGTTATTGATTCCAAAAGCAAGCATTTTCGACAAAAGAGCCTGATGCCAAACTCTGTCAAATGCCTTAGAAATATCAAGTGCAACTATCTTGCTTTTGCCATATTGATGTACGCTTTGATTCCACTTTTCGTTGAGACATGCCATCAGATCACCAGTGGACCTGTTACTACGAAAACCATACTGCCGGTCGTTAAGATGCTTTCGTGTTGCGAGATATTTCATGAGCTGACGGTTTATCAGCGTTTCCATGACCTTGGAAAGAAGGGACGTAAGTGCAATGGGTCTGTAGGAGGAAAGGGAAGAAGATTCGCCTTTCTTAGGCACGGGCTGGACAAATGCTGTTTTCCATCTGCTCGGAAAGGGTCCTAAAGAGTAGGATTCATGAGAAAGCTTACGCAGTGGTTTTACCAGCGAGGAAAAACACCTCTTCAGAAGAAGGGGAGATATACCATCTGGACCAGCGGATTTATACCTTACGACGAAATTCACCTTGCGTATTTACAACTGAGCCGGAATTTCGATAACATTTCTTAATTATTTACGCACCTTTGGCAAACCCAAAATAATGATAAAATGGCAAACCTTACTGAATATTTCGGCAGCCGGTTATCAGTGAAACATAACATTTGGAAAAGCTATCATTATGGCATACTGGGAAAACGGATTAAAACGATAGCTTTAGGAGCTGACGTTTGTAGTATTCTGTTAGCTGGGTAAACAATAGTGAAATCTTGAGGAAATGGCTTTCAGGCTAATGCTACAAGCGCCCCCGTCCAGTTGAAACCTTTGTAGGCTTCAAAGTACGTGGCGGTGTAGGTCCACATGTACACGTAACATTCCTGATTAGCACCGATCCGGTCTGGCACAAAATCAAATAAGGGCTTGTGTCAACCCTCGCCTGGCTTCACTGCTTGCAGAGACAACCATGGGATACTAAGGTGACCAAATAGAAATGAACACTACCAAAATAAACAAAAACACCGGAGGACTAGCAGAGGAGAACATTGGAAATCCCTTTCAGGGAGGAAAAACGTTGGCGAGGTCTCCAGTTGCCCAAGTAGCAGTATCGCAAAGAAGCACCGAACGATGCGAGTCACCCACAATACGAATGGTGGCGGTCGAAACAACCGTCCAGCAATCTGACTTACACAAGCTAAGTGAGCTGGTAGAAATACTTGAAAATGGCAGAAGACGCTCGTATTCATCAAGCGATAAGAGACGCTATCAAATGTTGCATGAGGAGAAAGAAAAGGAAGCGATTCGTCAGAGCAATTCCTCGCAAATTTCGCCACAGCTAAAGGCAATATCAGAGCGCAAGAACAGGCATGTTGCAGACGACGAAGAAACGTAAATAAAAACACCCGTCTATGCAAATCATCATGGAATGGGATGGGAAAGCCGGTGATGAAACTCCAGTGATCAGGGACAAGAAAAAAATGCAGACAAATAAGAATCAAACAACAGAAGAAGACGAATTGCGAAATACCGTCACAAAAAAAGGTCGCCAAAAAGAAGCAGCTAGAGACTAAAAAACCTAGAGCTGATGCTATCGTCATCAAAGCTACGAGGACCCCACGAGATTTTACACAAGGTAAAGGCAGATCCCAAACTGGAAACAGTGGGAAAGGCGGTATCAAAAACTAGGACACAAAAGGGAGGTCTTCATATAGTACTCAAGGAGACGGGTATCAAGACCACCGATTTCAAAATCGTCGTTAATGAAGCGTTAGCGGATCAAGCGAATGCAAGATTACTTACGCACCACACAACATAATCGATGCCATCAAAGCCCAGCTTGCAGTGACAGTTTCACAAGCATTTTGTCCTTGCAAAAGGCTCACGGAGGAACTCAAACAGCAACAATCAGCGTCCCTGCAGAAGACGCAGGAAAACTTTTAGAAGCTTGAAGGGTTAGAATCGGCTGAGTTAAATGTTGCATGCGTGAGCGGACCCTGCTAAATAAATGTTTCAAATGCTTAGAGTTTTTCCACCTAGCTTGGCAATGCAAAACCGAAGAAGATCGCTCCAAACTACATATGTCCGAGATGACGGACAGAATGCCACGGAGCAAAGAACTGCTACAAGGAACAATTCTGTATGTTCTGCCAGAAAGACCATCTGGATAACGTGAAACATGTAGCTGGCAGTATCAAGTGCCCAGTTTTTCGGAGAGCTATCACTAGCAAAAATCATGATAAATGAACCTCATAAATATCCCGACAAGAACACTAACTGGATCTGAGATAACGCAAAACAAGCGAGAATATGGATATGTGGACGCTATGCTTTCCAAGACACAAGCGGCCAAAGAGAAGTTTTCGTGGAGGCGATAACAAATGGGATCCATTTCTACAGCAACAATTCCCGACCCGCCTTGACGTCCAACGAATACGAACAAATACTGGACAATCTAATCGCTGACGCCCTTTAGAGACCCTCGGTGATTGTAGATGGCGACTTTAACGCGTGGGCACTAGAATGGGGCAGCAGACTGGAAGCATTCGCTCCCCTATCGACAAGTATAGTCAACAGGGATCACACAAATACGTATCGGAAGGCTGGAATAGGCTCTATCATTGGCATCACCCCTATAAACACTTCTATCATGACAACCATAAAGTGGAGGGTCAGTGAGAATTACTCACACAATGACCACTAAATCGTATTATTGGAAATAAAAGGAAAGAAACCAGTCGTGCCCACAAAATTTACGGCTCCAAAATGGAACGACAGAACTACTCGTATCGATAAGGAAACATTTGAACAGATGTTGAACGATGATCTAACCCTAAATGGAATAACGGAGACGCTCACACATCGCCCCATAAATACCATCACCACTGCGTACGATGCAACCATGCATAGAAGAACAAATAGCAGGAAGACACCACCGATGCAGAAGTGCCTCGAAGAAGGAACGTTTCCTGAAAAGTGGAAAACACAACATTTGGTCTTGCTACCAAAAGGAAAGAAGCCTCCAGCGAACTATCGTCCTATCGCCCAATATGCCTATTGGACACCATGAATAAGATCCTTGAGAAGATAATCTATAATAGATTACTTGTAGTGGCAGATGAAAAATGAGCGTTCTCAGACTACCAATTTGGCTATAGAAAAATGCGATCTACTGTTGATGCCATAAGAGCAATAGTGGATATTGCAAAAGGCGCCATTGAAGGGGAAAGATGGCTCTATGGCACAAAGGGGTACTGTACAGCAGTAACGCTGGACGTTATACGTCAGGATGGATATACCATATTACAGCTGTTTGAACAAGAAAAAATTGAGATATAATGCAGATGAAGATGAAAAATACTACAACGTCATTGCGGGAGTTTCACAGTGATAGGTCTTAGGGCTCCTATTATGGAACGTCATGATTGTACGACGGAGTCCTGCGATTGACGCTGCTTGCAGCGTGACGGTAATTGGATTCGACGATGACATTCCCGTCGTGACAGATTCATACAGTTGAATCCGCTACAAACGAAGCAATTGCCCAGATAAAGGACTGGCTAGCAGCCGCCAGCATAGAACTAGCCGACCATAAAACAGTAGCTGTCCTCATAACCAGTCGAAAAACTGCCAACTTCCAAGTTGGCAACCAAATATGTAATCAGATCCAAAAAAGCGGTTAAATATCTTGAAGTAATGCTGGATAACAGATTATGGTCCAAAACACATGTGAATTATTTAGCCAAGAAAGCATCGCAAATGCATGGAGCTCTCTCGCTCATACAAGATAACATTGTTGGACCTGGATACCCAAAAGGGATCTTACTCTCCAGAATTGTAACACCAGTTCTATTGCATGCCACCCCAGTCTGGTCGCAATCACTACGGAAGACGGATACTAAAAGGAGACTATTGCCAATAGACAGACTTTGCGCTCTGGAGACTGCAACAGCAGGATTGCAAGTTCCTGTATGGCCACGGTGGTCATGTTTCTAATTGTAAACATGCAAGCCCAGCGTATTGAAGATTACCATGCACCTGGGTTCTAGAAGCAATGAAAGATTGGATAGTGCTGACTGGCGGTATTTGGGAATGTGGCATACAGGAACACACAACCTGTTCCCAAAAGTTCTTTAAATTCAGAGTTAAGAGCTTCGATAATGGCCGCTAGATGGTTGTGACCGGAGTTTAGGATAATTTTCACTAAAATTCTGCAAGTGGCAATGACCAACGGTAATACGCTATCCAAACAACCGAAGAAATTTATGACAAGTCCGATGCAAATAGGTTTTGGTCGATCACCTTCCCTGGCTTTGTGGTAGATTGTTTCGATGTTCTTCCAGCATAGCTGGCAGGGGGATGTTGAAGGACCACTTCATCTTCTTGGTGTTGACGTGTTTTGCATTTAAGTCACTTGGAATGCGATTGATGGCTGCATGCAAATCACACCTGAGTGGACGCATTATTCCAGAGGAACCATCATTATCGATGAAGAAGAAGTGTATGCTGCTGATATTAATTTGCTTGTCTTGGATCAGTTTGGGATCTATTAGATTTGCCATGAATTTAAGAAGTTGTGGCAAGCAAGACCGACCAACTATGTACCGCCCTCTACTAAATCAGCTTCACCTACTAGAAAACCACCTAGCGTATGTTTCAAATCGCAAAGGCTGTTGGCCTGATCGGTGACACAAAGCTCTTGTGTATTGCTCACCAGCTTTATGATGCCGCCCAATTTCTTGGTATATTCAACTGCTGGAGCATCAGATTTGCCGATTTGAGGACTCGTCCTTCTTGATTTGTGAGACCCTAACAGCTACACGTTCTTTAACTGTCACTGGAACGCCTAATAGTAGTATCAGCTCTTTCATGGAATTCGACGAGTTGATGTCCATCGCTATGATACGATCAACTTGATGTGCCTCTTTGAGTGCCTCCTCGAAATCATTCTGAAGGATGTCATTTATAAGAGAGTTCATCTGCTGGCGGTGTTGACTTGGATTACGTTGATTTCAATATTTTGTGTGCGAATTAGTTTGGCCAAATCGACGGCATGTATCCCCAGTAGGTGGCTTTTAATAGACTTCGGGTTTTGGTGAGGGCTTTTCATATTGGATAGGCGACTATAGGAAACAACAAACCAATTGAAGACGACCATGATCGACCTCAGAAACCTCCACATGATACTATATACCTCGTAATCGATAACAATATGTCATCCTCTTCCCGGTGGAAGAAGGCACAAATCGATTTCCACTCGTCCATGGCGAGGCGTAACAGGTAAACAAAACCTTTAAACAAATGTAAATGAAATGTAAAGCAACAGTCATTACCAATTGGGAATCTAGATTACCTGGTGGCAACGTTTGTTGCTGTGCTATGACTTGCAAGAGTCTCCTTTGTTTATCCATAACCAATTGCTACTATGTGCACGCTTAATCTCTTCCATTCACTGCGTAGTTCGTTTTGTCATTGTACAATCAGAGGCGACCTTGTCGTCCAGGTGGTAACTGGAAACCATGTCGTGTACTATGTTGACTGGTAAAAGAACAGAAGTGAAACCACTTGGTGGGGATTTGTTATATGCGGCAGATTAAAGTAGGAACCCCTGAGCTTGACTATAGTGAATGCCTTGCGAATTTCGCCAATACTAACCTGACATATGTTGGCGTTTTGACCAAGGAAACAGACGATGATACCAAAGTATGTTTCCAGCTAGTTGACAAAATATACGCGTGAAGCCTTATGTTGGTTGTTATTTTACTTAACTTAATGAAGCACTGCAGCCGGAAATGGACCTGGGCTTTAGCCAATAAACCCGTCTAACTAGCTCGTTCGTAAGCTAGCTGCCTTCAGTTATGAATGCCAAGTTGTTTGAGGACTCTTTCTACTAATCAACTGAGTCGAGGTCTTCCCCTAATGCTCCATGTTTTGGGGGTGGATGTGAAGATTCTCCGAAGCAGTGGTATTTATTCCCTCTACGTATACAAATCTCGCAATAGTTGCATCAGGTCATAACAAAGCAACACTATTACATTTGGTTGACAGATTGAAAATAAAATGAATTCACTTGGTGACGACATGTTGCGTTTCTTTTCCCAGCTTTGAGTTAGTACATTTAGAATAGTGGCGACGAGGATTTACAATTTAAGGAAAATCTTACGATGACCCAAACAATGCAAGAATTAATAAAAGCGCTTACTACAGCTTTACAAAATTTGCAATCGTTCTCTAATACCCCGAATTTGCACTTCGAACAATACAACGAGAGTGAGGAACGCTTGTCAAATTATGTCAAACGCTTAGAGAATTACCTGGAGCTGAAAAATATCACCGACCATACCAAAAACGGCAAGTATTAATAAATTGTATTGGAGCAAAATACTACCAGCTACTATCCAATTTCATAGCGTCAGATGAACTGGGAACAAAAACATATAAGGAATTAATAAAAGCGCTGCAAGATCATCTCAGCTCAAAGCCTAACGAAGTAGGTAGGTAGGTAGGTAAGAGTGGCAGTTGTAAACATCAACCCACTTAGGCCTATTGGCCCATGCATTGTGGATCTAGGATCCTCTTACTAATAGAACCAGTTTGAGCTTATGATGAAGCGTAGGAGACTATTTACGTCTATAGTTTTTAGATCGCTTAGGTCGTTGTAGAAGAAAGCACCTAAGTGAAGTTTTCTTCTCTGGGATAGAGCTGGACATGTACAGAGTAGGCGAAGGATTGTCTCCTCCTCCTCCTCGTCCATGCAGATTCTGCAGAAACCGTTTGTGAAGGCGCCAGGCCTCTCTTGCGTGCTTGCAAGAGAGAGGCAGTGTCCAGCGATGGCCTGTGTGATGGCGCTGAGTTGATTCTTATTTAGAATGACCAGACACTTAGACCGATTCAGATCCAGTTTTGGCCAGATTTGTTTGGTCGCAAGACATGTTGGTCTAACAGTCCACCTAAGATCTGTTGTTTTATTGGCATCCAGCTTTAATGTTAGTTTGCACGTAGCGATTGGTATACCTATGCTACCCTTTTTCGGTGGTTCCAATTTTGGCGAGTTCATCGGCTCTACAGTTCCCTGGAATGTCTCTGTGGCCCGGCACCTAACAAAGGTGAAGGTTGAACTGCTCTGCCATCTCCATAACAGATGATCGGCATTCAAGGGCGGTTTTAGAATTTAATCAGGCCGAGTCCAGGGACTTGATAGCGGCCTGACTATCCGAAAAGATACGGACATCCTTTGCAGATATCACGTTTTTCTTTAGCCAGGACAGAGCTTCTTTAACCGCCAAAAATTTTCTCCTGGAACACGCTACAGTGATTTGGAAGACGGAAAGGGAGTCCAAGATTTAGCTTATCTGAAAAAACACCACAACCAACTCCGCTATCAGTTTTAGATCCATCTGTGTGGAGATGGATTAATTTGCCCTGCATGAAAGCATCTTCCTTCCAGAAGGATCTAGAGGGGAAGCTTATATGGAAGTTTTTATCAAACCAAAGTTCAGGTATGGTGTAATCGATGTTGTCTGTGAGGATTCCTAATGTATTAAGAATGTTGGTGTGGCCAAATGAATTATTTGTACACTGTTTAGTCGCTTTAAGGCCTGCTGAATAAATCCAGGGTTATCAAATGAAACAGACTGTCTAATGCCGCAGAGGGGCAATGCAATGCTCTTTCTTCCTAAAGCCGCCCACCAGATGACCACCCCGTAAGTGAATATCGTTCTTATGAGCGAGATGTATAGCCAGTGGGTTCTGCGAAGTTGAAGGCCCCATTTATTCCCAATGGCTTTTTTGCAAGAGAATAAAGCTACTGTAGCTTTCTGGACTCTTTCTTGAATGTCTGGTTTCCAGTTTGGTTTCCTGTCACAAATGGGACCCAGATATTTTGTTGTATCGGAAAAGACTAAACTGGTACCGTTTATTGGGGGGGGGACACTAATTCGAATTTTGTATTTTCTGGAGAGGAGGACAAGATCAGCTTTATGGAGGTTTACTCCCAATCCACAGCGATCTGCCCGACGGATTAATCTATTAAGATTCAGTTGAAAGAGTTCATTAATGGCATTAAGATGCTTACCTGAGACGGCTATAGCAACGTCATCCGCATAGGCAATCACCCTGCTACCACCAGCTTCCAGGTATATCAGACTGATCAACTCCCGAAGTGAGTCGTCTACCTGCAGAGTTGACAGTGCAGTCGTGATTGCGGATTAGTTGACATTGTTAAAGGCAACCTCTATGTCCAGGAACGCAACCATTATGTACTCTCTATATTGTAGGGATCGTTCGATGTGGTTAGTCAGTGAATGCAGAGCCGTTTCCACCAACTTTCCTTCACAGTAGGCATATTGAGCCGATGACAAAAGTCTTGGATCAATTCTTGCTCGTATGTGGATATCAATCAGTGGTTCTAGAGTTTTCAGAAGGAAAGATGATAGACTTATAGGTCTGAGGTCTTTGGGACACCATGAGAACATTTTCTGGCTTTGGGAATGAAAACTACATTGACTTCCCTCCTTGACAGTGGAATGTAGATAAGTTCTACACAGCTCCTCATGATATTCTCGAACGTAGGCAGGATAATATCTGAGGACCTTTGTGTTGTAGCTCGGCAGGCATTATACGGACCAGCAGACTTGTATGGTTAGAAGCAGCGCCCGGAGCAGTTTGTCTCTTGTAATCAGATCATGCCGCGGATTGGCAGCTACCTGGAAAGTAAGTGTCCAGTTGCAGGTTGAGGGATTCAACACTTGAGGTTGTCCAAGAGCCATCGATTTTATTCAAACAGCTTGGCATCATAGGATTTGTAGAGAGGATTTTTCTTAGCCGCAATGCCTCAGAGGTTTCCGTGATTTTGTTACAGAAAGACCTCCAGAATTGTCGCTTTGCCTTCCTCAGTTCTTTTTTGTATAATTTGACGGATTATTTGTATGAGTCCAGGCCAGTCACTTTTCTTATGTATTTTGCTAGGTTGAAACGTTTTCTGCAATAGTTTCTAAGCAGTCACAGTGCTGATGTCCTCCAGTGCGGCTTCTTCTTGCTTCTAGGTTGAATAAGAGGGCAGGAAGCGACCATAACCTGATTGAGAGCTAGGGTCAAGCTGTCAAGCTCATTGGTGTCACGCAGGGGACTTGATAGTTCAGAGGATAGCGTTGCTGACAGTATTTCTCTGTATTTTCGTCAATCAGTTATCCGGTAGTTCCGGAATGCTGGTTGACTGGGGATGGAATAACTCAGGCTGAATTAGATGTATGAGTGTTCAGACGTTACCATCCAGTTCGTTAGCATTTGAGTGATGCTGTCGGAGACAAGAGTGATATCTAGCACTTTCTGTCGGTTTCTAGTTATAAAAGTGGGCTCATTGTTGCAAATAAAGAGGTTAATACTTATAATACTCGTATAGTCAAAAAGTGATTCACCTCTATCCTTGATGTCGGTACTGCCCCATACCGTGTGATAAGCGTTGGCGTCGCATCCGATGATGAGGCCAGTTTTTTGCCTTCCAGCTTCCAGTACCACCATTTCCAGGTTATCACCAGGGAGAGAGCCCATATGATAGTGGCCAAGGTATGCCGATGCCAGCCAGTAGGAGCCTTTGGCACTCTCTAGTTTGGCAACGGTTAAGTCGGGGTCGCTGGGATTAGGAAGCAAAAATGCATTAAGGCTACGATTCACTAATATACAAGTTCTGATCTTACCTTTGTCTCTTGTACAGAGCGGAGCGTATACGGATGTCCTAAGTCCACGAGCCACACCTTCTACAATACATGGTTCCCGGATTAGGATAATGTCTTCTGCGTTTTTTGAAAGACGCAGAATGAGTGCGGCCGAAGCCTTTTTTTAGTGATGCAGATTAATCTGGTGAAACCGTATCATTGCTACTGTTTTCCAGAGCAGCCTCCACCATGGTACTATTGAGGTCTTCCGATTCTCAAGATGTGCCCAAGAGCTCATCTTCTTCCTCTGATCGTATAGGACCTATTTTTGCTTCGCCATTGGTTTCCATTTCCGACAGAATGTCAGAAGAGGAGACTGATGGCTTAATTGTCATCTCGGATAGATTAGAGTCGTCGCTATCTATTTCTGGAAAGAATATCGACGATCCAGGATCTGAGGTTGTGTTTGGTTCTGTCTCCGTTAAAGGAGGAGGAGGTTCCGTATCAGTATTTAGCTCATCCTTTTTGTAGACCCTTAGATGTATAGACTCGACTCCGAACCGAATCACGCCTTTTTTTTGCGCTAGAGGGTTGAGAGAGTCTTTATTGATCACGATCAATGCGCATCTATAAGAGCCCCTTAGTTCCCCCAGTTTCGCGAGTTTCCAGTCATGAGTCGGAAGGTTCGAGTAACTGAGCCTGATGATTTTTAGAATCTTTTCTAGGGAAGAGGGTTCGGCTGGGATCCAGGTAGGAGTTCGAGGTCTGCTGGGGATGTCCTCCTTAGATACGACCTCGAGTTTTGCCTGGCCAAATCTCTCCTAAGCCACCCATGGCCTTAGTGAAGAGATCAAGAGATCTCTAATTGGCATAGCCTAACGAGGTAACGGAGGAACACAAATTCTTACCGAGGCTGTAACAAATGAATTTTGAATGTACTGATTGCAAAAAGTCAACATCGCAGTTTACACGGGACCTCAGAGATTCTGACATAAACGAAAATTTGCTACAGGAGTCGGCAAATATCACACTGCAGAAGCAATGGAATCATCTAAGTGGAAAAGCATCAAATTCAGTTGAGAAGGAGCACCCCAAAAACCAAACCACTTGCACCAAGATATTATCCGCCTCCATCAAACCTAAGTGCGAGTTCTAAAATTACATGCGGAAAATTATAAGTGCGGAAAGCATAGCCACGTGGCAAACAAGTGTCAACCAAGGAATTTACATTATACGTTTTGTTGAAAGAGAGGTCACGTCGAGTCGGTCTGAATTAAGGCCAAAAATTCACCAAGACCTGGAAATATATATACTGGAGATAGACGACAATGATGAAGAGAATTGGGACGACAACATACGTGATGATATGCATGAGATTAATGTGCAACGCTTGGTCGAGGAAGAGGAAGGAGTGCATGCGGCTATACAAAAAATCAGCTAACACACATGGTAGGGGTAAGTACTTTATCTCGATAAGAATAAATGGGAAAGCTATAGATATGGAGTTCGATCCTGGGGCAGCGATTTCTGTAATGAACCAGAAAACATTTTCAAATATCTGGCATACTGCTCACATAGATCCTACCAATATTATGCCATATCTTATTCGGTCACTGGTTGAGAATGAGATAGATAGGCTAGATTCGATTGGAGTGTTTAAGAAGTTCGCGCATTCAGACTGGTGAGCACCAATTGTACCCGTAGTTAAGGCCGATAAATCAATTCGGTTGTGTGCCGACTACAAAGTAACACTTAATAGCTGCATTGTGAATGATGGTCATCCGATTCCTAATTTCGAGGACCTGTACCAGGAACTTAAATACGGGGAATACTTCTGCATTTTTAACATCTATCAAGCACACCTTTACCTCGACAGGTCCTACGAAAGTTCATTATATCAGACAGTTAGCACTATTAAAGAACTTTACCATGTCTGAAAATTCATGTTAAAACAGCACCAAATTTGTGTCAGCGGTTTATGAACGAAAACATAGTAAAAGATCTCAAGGATCTCAAGGGTACTGCATGCTTTTTCCACGACTTAATCGTGATGGGTAGGACGCTAGATGAAACGTACCATAGGTGGATGCTCTTACTACAAAAATTACAAAAATGTAACTTGCATTTAAATCCATCGAATTTTTTTATTTTTTTTTTTATTGAAACGTTATAAGATAGGTAACATTTCAGGATACTACAACTAGTATACCATATATGTTGTATATTAACGAGCAGTTTTAATTTAAAAATAAAAATAAAGAGTACATTATATAATACAGCGTAATTATAAGAATGTTTTAGGAATTTATGATTTTTGCAATATTTGTTATTTTACATTTAATAATTTTATACAAATTACTCGTAAGTTAAATAAGGAAAACGTTAAGTTAACCGAAAAGCTCCTGTGGTTTGATACGTTTAAGTTGTCGCGTCATCCCAGTGGTATTACTCAGGATTGTTGCTTCTTGGTGCACGTGCTCTCTCAGCCGCATAAAGTGCTTTCTCGCATATTTGGCGATGGTCTCTTCTACCGTTTCGAGAATCAGGTCGGAATTTCTTGCATACCAGGGTGCCTTGACGATTTCCCTTACGACTTTATTTTGGAACCGTTGGATTATATTAATATTGGTTTTGGAAGCACATCCCCATAGTTGGATACCGTATGTCCATATTGGTGTTAATATCTGTTTATAAATTAAGAGTTTGTTTTCTATCGATAGAGGCAATTTCCTACCGATAAGCCAGTTTAGTTTTCTTAACTTGAAGTTAAGTTCTTCTCTTATCTTTTTAACATGTTCCTTCCAACTAATCTTGGTGTCTAAGTTCATCCCCAGAATCTTAGCTGAATTAGAGTAGGGAACTTCTACGTCAGATATAAATATAGGAAGTCACATGATTTTTTTATTCGTAAAATTTAGATGAACTGATTTTGAGCAATTTAAGATAATTCGATTATTTTTGGTCCATCTGTCAGCTCTATCTATAGCACGTTGAAAGGTATTCAGTCGTATCGCGTTCGTTTTTCGCCACTGTAAGAATAGCTGTGTCATCAGCAAGATTAGCTATTGTATAATTTGAAGGTGTTGGTACGTCGTTGGTAAAGAGTAGATATAGAGCTGGGCCTAGAATACTTCCATGTGGAACCCCAGCCTTAATTTCTTTGAGTTCTGAATAGGAACTACCTTGTCTAACTCTTAGGTATCTATTCGTGAGATACGACCCGAGCACTTGTATATTCCCTTGGAAAGAGCGGTTTTATTTTGTTAATAAGGCCTTCGTGCCACACTTTGTCGAATGCTTTTGTGACATCCAAAAATACGGCTGAGGAAACTATTTTATTCTCCAGAGCTTTTTCGATGTACCTGATGTATGGTAGAATCTTATTTTCTAAAACCGAATAGATGTTCTGGAATCATATTTCGGCCATTTGTGAATGGACTTAGTTTCTTAAGGGAAACCTTTTCAAAAAGTTTCGATAAGGTGGACAAAAGGGATATTGGTCTATATGTAAGATGATGGTTCGTAAAGGTATTTTCCTGATTTGAGAATCATTATCATATCTACAACTTTCCAGGGACAGCGAATATGCTTCAGGTTGAAGTACGCATTCATTAGCATTGCCAACTTGAGAAAAGCTCTCGGTGGCAGTTTTTGTAGGGCCTCAGCAATTATTAAATCGTATCCAGGTGATTTTTTGGATTTGAGATCGTTTTTGACAGTAAATCTGATTTCCTCCGTCGAAGTGAAAGGAATTTTTTCATCAGCCTGGTCTACTTCTGGAAAAACGTCAACAAGTTAACATTTATTGGCTTGGAAGGTTTCCATTAAATACCCAGCAAATAAATCAGCCTGTTGAATTGGACGTTTTAAGTATTTGATAGACTTCCAAAGGTAATATTCTGCTTGCTTATTAGCAGCAAGTTCACTCACAAATCTGTTGAATGACTGATTTTTCAAATTCATTAACTGGTGTCTTTTTTAGGTTAGCCTATTAAGTAGTGAGTGATTTGTAGAGTGGATATCTCGTCTGGTGCCATTTTTTTTTCTAACTTTTCTCTTTTCAGCTATAGGATCCATTATTAGCCTTGGGTATACCATCAAAAGTTCTCGGATTTTATTCAGAAAAAGTTCCCGGAATTTATTCAGAAAATTAAAAATACAAGTTTATTCATCTAAATCTATATTGTCCCCTCCAGAGTAATCCCCATCGACTGCAACACACTTATGCCAGCGCTTGATCCAATCCTCGAAACATCTTTTATATTCGGTTTTCTGTATGTCCATCAGTGCTTACTGCGATTTTTCCATTACTTCCTCTCGGCTGCTGAAACGCGTTCCCCGTAGTAGTTTTTTAACTCGATTGAACAGAAAGAAGTCACAGAGAGCCAAATCAGGAGAATTTGGTGGCTGTTGGTTGGTATTTGTTGCACTTTTTGTCAAAAAATTACGAATAATGATGGCACTGTGCGACGGTGCGTTACCATGGTGCAAAATCCACGAGTCTTCTGCCCACAATTCTGGTCTCTTTCGGCGAATTGCTTCACGCAATCGTCTCATAACGCCCAAATAATACTCGAACTCTTTGTTTACTGTCTGGCCTTCTGGCTTCTGACAAAAATTCATGATACACTACACCGTTGTAATCCATGAAAACCGTGAGCAGTGCCTTCTTTTTTGACTGAAAACAACGTGGTTTTTTTGGTCTCGGCTGATGTCTGGATTGCGTGTCGTACTCATAAACCCGCGTTCGTCTCCAGTAATGATCCTTTTGATGAATGGGGGATTGGATTCAGCCTCACAAATCATCTCTTTTGCGACGTCAACGTCTTTTGGCACCAACTTTGCTGCTACACGACGGAAACCCAAATCGTTAACCAAAATGTCTTAGACGGATCCATAGGCAATGTTCAAGTCCTCCGCTATCTCTCTGATGGTTAATTTGCGGTTATTGACCAACATTGCTTTTACTTCATCAATGTTCTCGTCGGTTTTCGACGTCGATGGTCTGCCACTGCGTTCATCATCTTCGATTGACTCACGACCACTTTTAAACCGCTCGTGCCACTGGTAAACGACCATTTTCTTTAGAGAATCGTTGCCGAAACACTTTTCCAACATTTCCAACATTCGCGCACCATTAAATCCATTTGTTAGACAAAATTTAATACAAGTTCGTTGTTGCAAATTTAAATCCATTTCTAAAATTGTAAAAAAATCGCCAACACACACAGAGATAGATGTACTCTTGGTTACGTAACTTTTGCAAATGTCAAGCTATGACGTTAAGATGTAGAGGGAATGTCAACACCAGATTTGCCAACTTAACAAAAAAAAAACAAAACTCAAATCGGAGCAATGGGAGCGCCACACGGTGGTGTAGTGCGGGAACTTTTTGATCAAGGTGGTATTTGGTCTGTGGCGGACTGTCCTTAGGGTAGGACTAATCAAGTTGTTGATAAAATGTCTTAGGCACTAACATAGTATAGCAAATGAATGGTACCCTTCCTATTACTATTAAGCTATGTTACTCAATTCCCTCCAGAGCCCAAATAAACAGCAAAGTAGACGGAATCTTTGACTACTATGAAGTCATAGCTGCCTATGATGACGTTCTATACAAGCCATTGATGGTGTGCATCCTTTTCTGATGACAAGATGCCCTTTGTTTTCTCCACGTTTTCAATCAGACCCATTTTGGACGCTTCCATTTTAATAATGACAAAATTTTCGCTAACGGCTCGCTGTGATTGCCCAACCACATCAATGCCATCCACATACGGAAGTAATTGTGCGGATTTAAAAAAGATCATTCAGAGGGATGTTAAAATGGGACATCGCCTTGTACAAATCTTTTTTTGACATTAAACATCTGTTCAATTCATTAATTCATTACAACCTGATGAGCTGGACGTGGATGTCAAAACATAAACATGGCGTTGCATAGCTCGTCCCGTCTCGTCTTTTCCACGATCTGCCGTTGTGTGAACATTTGATCGACGGTGAACTTTCCCGCCCTGAAACTGCACTGGAATTCACCAACCAAATTGTTCTTAAATGGATTCAGGCGCTGATATAATACGTCATAAAAGATCTTATAGACAATGTTTAGAAGACTTATTTCTATCTAGTTGATGCGGTCAAAACGATCTCCTTTCTGAATCGGGCAAGCGATGTTTCGGGCATGGTCTCCTCGGACCACATATATCTTACAGGTGAGGTGGTGCATGTTCCCAACCAGGTCATCTCCAGCTGCTTCAAATATTTTAGCCGACCGGCGGTGTGAGCCAGCAGCTTTGTATGACCTTAGCTTCGGTACTGCTATCTTAACTTCTTCTAGATCAGTGGGATGGAATCCCCCGTCGTCTTCATCCCTGGTGAATGGTTCATGCTGCATGACAGCAGTATTCTAATCACCATCACCGTTGCGCAGTCTGCAGAAATAGTCTTTCCATATTTCCAGCACAACTGCGAATTTACTACGACTTAGTTGCCCATGTTCATCTCTCCATGCCTTAATTCCGGCTTTGTAGCCTTGGTATGTTCATTTCATTTTCTGATACAACTTTCTAAGGTGTTCTTTCCTTCTCTGCTCGTAGGGCTCACCAACAGCACTGGTCCTTCGATGCAATGCAATGCTTCTTAATTGGCTACATGTATCATATCTGCCCACATTCGCCGTCATACCAGAGGTTTCTTATAGTGGCGCTTTTAAACTAATCACATCAGAAGAATCGTCTCTTGTAGCTCGTTAATAAGATTCCCTACGGTGCTCTACGTTTGCTCTATGGAGGCAAAGATTTTCAGAGAGCTTGATGGAAATGCGATCGGCAAAGATTCTTACGATCTCTTGTGATTGCAGCTTATGCAGACATAACAGACTCGTTATGCCTGTGATGTCCGCACTCGTATCCTATCTACAATGGTCCGAGTCGATGTTGGCTCCTCGGAAAATTTGGACATCGAGAATACTGAAGTATTGTCTGACATCGATCGCAATGTGATTAATCTGCTTGACGGCTTATTAGGGGATAGCTAAGTCTCTAATGGATCTCGGTAAGCCGTATGCTGGCTACTTAGAGGTTATGCGCTGTTAGAAATCCGAAAAGGTTGAATTCATTGTAAGACCTGGTACAATATTATAGGGGTCACTTGGTTATAAGATGATTAATCAAATTGATAATGTTGCGATCAAGGACTTTCCCAAGTATTATAGATATACATACAATACAGACTTGGATCATTATCGGCCATTGTCAAGGAACATTTTCTGATATTTAGACGTTACAACAACGGAGAAATAGTGTGAAGGGAATGACTTTAATCCCACCGTAAAACCCGAATAAAGACCTGCAGAGATTTGAAGGGAAATTTAGTGATAGAGTCACGGTTGGTGCCGACGGTACTATGTAACTACTTTTGTGAAGTCTTAATTAGGGCAAGGAACACGCAAATTCCGCTGCCAAGCATAATTAACCTTTCAACCTCGGCGACGAAAGCTAATATATCTGTCCATCCGAATAAAATAAAATAAAAACTGAAATATCTTGACTTAAATTCAAAAAAAGTTACGGAAATGGACTGTATCTCTACCAGCTATATAAGGCAGCGGGAGATGACTTTATATGTAAAGGGCATACACCAACTCATATCCACGATTTGGCCGGAGGAATATGCCTGCGATCCAAGAAGTATCAATTGAGAGTCAATACCTCTTTATGTCTGGTTTTGGGAACCATGCTAATCTCGTTAGATCGAACAGAATGACGATATACCATATATAGAATATTTGTTGTTCCGTTAAGCTCGTATACGTATATCATATCAATGGACCCTTCCTTGCAATTGAAATGAAGTGCAACCTTCCAATGGCTGTTTATTTTATCAATGAGGCGAATTGCGTAATTAAGCCGTGTCAAGGTATATTGAGTAGAGTCTTTTTAAGACCCAAAACGTCCTAAACTTGAACGGAAGAATTGATGATAATGAAAGTCAATGGAAGTGCGCTTGGTCGTTCTTTACCGTCAAACAGCACAAAGTATTGCTGTTTGACCTGATAACTTTGACCTAAATCGATAAAACTTTTCTTTAAACTCTAGCGTCATCTCTATTTGCGATAATTTAGTGCAGTAAGCGAGGATCGAAACTTAGATATATTTCCTCAGTTAAGGTAAATAAGTTGTGGTGAAAATATTCAAATGTATCTTGTAACATTCAAAAGTGTCTATGCAAGTTTTATGTATTAATTTTAGATCCTTAAAGAGGTTCCGAGTCGTTAATTAAAAAGCTGAGTTACCCACTTGAATATACTCAAATTAAGTAGAATACTATTTTTTTCTTTTAATTGAGTTATAAATCGTTACGATTGGCCGTTTGGTTTAGATTTTATGCCTAAATATATAAACGTCTTCCTAAAAAATCAAAAATCGTAAAACTTTCACCGTCAATTTTTAAATTTGACCGACAGTTTTACTTTTACCGGTTTAACTTTGACCGCTCTAATTTTCACCACATTTGAGTTATTGTATTTTTTTTTTCTGAACCTAGGTTTTTAAATCTATAAAAATATCGCATGCAAAAGAAAACAAACGCAGATACAATAGTTGTTCGGAAGAAAGAATAAAAGAGGCCATAAACTTAATAGAAAAAGAAGAAAATTCAGTTAACAAATATGCTACTAAGCTATTTGGCATTACTAAGGGAACATAAATTTGGAAGGCCCTCTATTTTTTCAAGTGAAGAAGAGAAAGTTGTTGCAAGGGCCATTTTCACCACTATGGGCTTACCATTCTGCATGTTAGATGTGCAAAAATTTGCTACAAATTATCTCGAAAAACGCGGTAATAAAAAGTACAATTTATTAAGCAAAGATTGGCTGTCAGCTTTCCTCAAGAGGAATAAATTGTCAGTAAGAGGATGTGCCAAAATTTGAAACAATCAGAAGCTATCTTAGATTTGAGACATACTTTAATCATTTAAAAAATACTTTAACATTAGAAAACGGGGAAGATATTCTACCACGATTTATTTTTAGTTATGATGAGACAAACTTGTCCGATGACCCCGGCTCTCAAAAATGCGTAATTAAAAAAGGTTGTAAGTATCCGGAGACGATAACGGTAGCTCGAAGAGCAGCATATCTGTCATGGTTTGTGGCTCAGCTGTTGGAGAAATATTGTCTTCGTACGTTGTCTACAAATCAAAGCAATTGTGGGAACAATGGATGCAAGGTGGGCCAAAAAACACCAAATAAAACAGAAGGAAGTCAGGTTGGTTTAATGCTTCCATATTCAAAGACTGGTTTCTTAACCACTTCATACCATTCACAAGAAAGTGTGACAGTGAAGTTGTTTTGCCAGGCGATAACCTTTCAAGTCACTTCTCTGTAGAGGATATTGAAGAATTTATTCCAACCACTCGATGCGGCTTTTTATGGGCCTCTTAAAAAAACCTGGAGGGGAATATTTAAAAGCTGGAAAGAAAGCAAAACCAAAACAACGCAAACTTTGGCTAAATACAAATTTCCCAAGTTGCGCAAGGAGCTTGTTGAAAAATTAGTTGACGGAGACAATATATCTTTAAATTGGATAGCTGGCTTTAAAAAATGTGGGATTGTTCGGCTCGATCCTCAACAGATTTTGAGCAGAATGCCGAATGAAGCAAGCGTGGGGGAGGCCTCAGAAAATGTTTCTTCATGTGTCATCAATATGTTGAGAGAAATGCGTCAGGTAAAGAAGATTTGCCCACAAGGAAGAAAGTTAAAGTGATACCTGCTAAAGGAATAAGTATAGAAGAGCTACAAAGAGGTCCAATTCAGAATTTGGCAGAAGCTTCAGTTTCCAATGAACGGTTGGAGTCACCATGTTCTGATATCTTGCCACAAGTTGATAACGAAGTGGAAGTGGGAATCGAATCACTCTTAGCAGAGCCGCTTAGCTCTTCTTAATCACTGGAAGACTGAATGAGAATACTTCTAACCAACAAAGTAGAATAAGGTAAGATCTTCAGTTTATTTACTTTAAAAAGGAATAAATACATTTTCTTTTATCTACAGAAACCGAGACTTATTTAGTAGCTAATTTTCGGTACAAAAATTTTTCCTAAACTTCTGTCTTCCTAAAGAAATATTATTTTGTATTTATGTTTGTTTTTTCTTTTTTATTATGAAGTTTTTGAAGCATAAAATATGTTTAACGCCCAAGATAAAACAGTTGTTGTTTATTTTTTTTATTAAAATCATAAAAAATATTTGGATGGTTCTACTTAAAAAAGTTTCGGTCAAAGTTAAAATTTTCGGGGTAAAACTACCCCCCTTCGGGGTAACCTTTTTCGTTAATAAATTAACGTGCAGCAGTCTTAAACATTCGAAAATACTGAAAACTTTGTGGTATGGCAACGCCCGCAGGTGTGTGGTGAAGGTTTCGTATATAGTATTGTCAGTTTTGGAACCTGTTTGTAAGAGTTTACAATTTAAAATCGGTCAAAGTATTACTGTTTGACGGTACTCAATATTCTTCGAATTATTTTTTAGTCCCGATTGCGTTGATGGGCTTTGGAGGAGGAGTGTACAGTGACATAACTCGCAAGTGCAGAAGTGTGCGCAACTACAGTACTCAAAAGCCATACAATCCAAAGTAGGTAATATGTGGAGGTCCTGGAATACCATAGACTGTAGCGCCATCGAAAGAATCAGTAAGTTTGGGGCTGTTAAAACTTACGGTAAAATAGAGATATTGCTGGCTTGATGCAAGGAAGGGTTGGTTTATTATAATCTCTATATTTTTCTTGTTTTGTACGAGTGAATTTTCAATTTTAAGTAGAACAGTGAGTGAGTAATCCCTTCAGCTTGCTTCCTGAATGAACAGATCCCGAATGTATGTCAGTACTGATCTGCTCCGAGACAGCCTTAATACCCCCAAAATGAGGAGATCATATGCATTAAATATTTTGAAACCACTCTTCTTTGATTAGCTCTTCATTTACCATTCGCCCTCTATGTCAGTAAGAAACTCTAGGAAATAATTACCTGGTAAACGAAATCAAAATAAATCTATTGTATACAGTGATTCCTCAAACCCAAAAGCCGTAAATTCACCTGAATAAGCTGGTTTACCGACATCAGCTGGTAAATTTCCCAAGACTAAAGAACCAATAAAGTGTATTTCAATCGGCTTTACTTACCAATCCCTCTTAGGGAGATTCCATTGAAATGGATAAATAAGCTACTCCGGCATTCTGGCCAGTAATCCAAGAGTTCGAATAGATTGACTTGTGCTTCCCAGGCAAACCCTACTATCCTAACCACACAACACATAGAATCGCTAATGAATAAGAGAAAAGCCATGTATACATCAATCACCTTCTGCCCTTTTGAGCAATGTTCATCTGAGGAACAAGCAAAACCCAAGGTTTACCTCAGAATCTAAATTGAATCAAATACTGACATGGTGCTACTTTGATGTCCTTGCTTGCGCCTTCTGCTAGTGTTGTTTGTATTTGGCGAGATGCTGCTCCAGAGCGTCAGCTCCAGTTACTGCTTCCGTTGTCTGACATTGTCTGGTTGATGTTTCTTCGCCCTTCGGAATTAATCTTTCATTTCTAATACCATGATGACTTTCATCAAAAGCTAATGTTGCTATTGCAGGGTTTTTCCCCCTACACCAGCAACTGGTGTGAGTCCTCGTAACATTGACGTCAGAAAGTGTTAAGGTTTCGTACCATCTCGAAGCTACATTCGTATGCCCAACTGGGGATGGTAATTTTCTTGTCACTCCAAAGTTTGATGGTTTCATGCAAACACTAATGAATAAATGGAACACGCCGCATATGATGGTGAGTTTTCCATTTTGTTGTGTTAATTGAAAGCCAACCACATGTATCTGGCCACTGAACTGGGTGCACACAGATACTTGAAGTAGGACTAGCAATTCTTATCCAGCTCTGGGGTTGGGTCAGTTTCTGGTTTGTGTACTTTTGTTTTGTTGTTAATAAACGACGTTTGGGAATTCCATTTATTTTTCCGGGAATTTCATTATGAACTGTTTGTATTTTTAAACAAAGTTAAAATTCAAATGAAAATGCTAAATGATTCATATGTACCTACATATGTATATCCGTATGATGTATCCGCATACGTAACATATACTTGAAGAATTTGAAACCTCCAACTGGCCTCTGTGAAAAGATGTTTATGGTTTTGTTTGTGGCTTCCTTTTCTAAGAGGAAAAGCTGGTATTTGGTCCCCCTTAGGGGGAAATGTTCATTATCTTGTCTACTTAGGTCACCCTAGCTCCGGGTCAAATTTCCGTCATTAAAAATGGTTTCATATTGAAGGCGATATTTATTTTGGGGCAGTTTATTTGATGAGCTATGAAGGAAGTACTTGTTGTTGTTATTTTTAGTTAGATGGTCAGCGCATTAGACTTTTGTAATTTTTCCAGATAAAAGCTGATAAAAGCCTCATAATTCTTTGTGCATTACCATTTTATCCAAACGAATCTTAGTAAAAATATTTGAGACATTTGCTACTCGGGCAGCTGAAAAACTTGTTATGAAGTAGATATCACGCTCATCAATGAAGTGCTATTGTATATACTTTAGGAAAAAGTGTAGTAAAAATTATGTCAAATCTGTATAACGGTTCATCAAGATTTAGCGAAAAAGGAGAAGCTCTACTACAAAGCTACATCGTGCATAGTCAGTAGGTGGAAAGTATGTACCAGAATGTGGACGGACCATAGTCGGGAGAAGCATGCGTTTCCAGCATCTTAGGATACACAAGGGCACATGGGGGTGTCTCCATCACGACATCTTATTGCGAAAAACATGCACCCAATGTTCTAGTCGCCAGCATCGAGCCGAATGACAAGTTAATAGTAGCCATGGCACGAATACTGATGCCAAAGGAAGTTCAAAGCTGTGAAAATACTGTGAGGTGGCTTGACATAGGACGACTATAATCTCATTAGTCTTTTCTACCGTGCTTCCCTTCACCTCTATTATAATTCCGAATCGCCACCATAAAGTTTGCCATATCTGTGCCAATGTTGCTAGATGGCCTCAAGATATGCTGTCTCTAGTGTATCAATTTTCCCAAGGCGATATTATATTCTTATATGAACAATTGAATACAAACCAGTTATTTGTATATGAACTATGAAATATGACCACAAACAAGAAGCGATTACTGCCGGTGGGCATTCTCAGCCAAAAAGAAGTTAACACTGTTCCCGAGGACGAGAACTGAGTTGAGGGTTGCTGTGAACATGTACCTATAGAGGAAAAAAAACGAATCTAAATCTATCGATGAGAGCAAAACAATCAAGGAATCAGGCTCAGAAGGCAAACAGGATGCGTCAGGGCAATAAAACTCATTTGAGGTTGCGTAGGCTGTACATACACAGAGGGATTTTCAAATTTATGCATGGTTCGGTTGAGGAGGATATCGACAAAGAACTCCCTCTGCACTATTAAAGTCGGAAGGTATACCATATTGCTGGATGTCAAAAAGGTCTTAGCCCGGGCGATTATTATTAATATCGTTAAGCAATACTTAACCCTAGAGGTACGATTTATGAAGAGTTCATTCTATTTCTGCAGACAACATTGCCATAATCGTGAGCCAGGCATTAGGAGTATTGAGGTAGATATACTGGTAGATTATATTTAGATTCGAATTCATTTTGTTTCCACTTCTTGGTACAGTACTGATAGAATCGTGATATAATCAAAATATAATACTGTCTTACTTAAAGTGGCGCAACAGTCCGGGGTGTACCAGTGCGTTAACCACCAAGCGTCTCCAGCCAGGTCGAATTCTAGCTAGCGGCTTCCGGTTTCGCTCGCTAACTTAGGTGAGGTCTACTTCCATTTGCACGTGCCATCTGAGTAGCGGTCTTCCTCTACTATGCTGCCCTTCTTTCAGAGGGAACCCGCCCGATTATCAAGGCTTCGCCCATCAATGACGTTGTCTAATAAAAAGCGGGGGCAGAGCATATTACTGGTCTTATCGTAAACATCTTCAGATAACGCCTCTGAAGGTTGCTACGATTTGACCAGTTACAAGTTGCCGGTCATAGGTCCGGTAGTCCCCACCAGAACTTAAATCACGGTACCATGGGAGTCAGGAGCCCCCCGGATTTCGGTCCGGGCCTGACTTGTTGAGGTAGGCCCCCTTGCGGGAGCGCCATGGTGGCTGTGGTTTAAACCCAAATCTCGGGAAAGGGTCTAACCCATTGTAAAGTTGCAAATAAGTACTGGGTGCTGTGACCCTAAGAACAGCAAGAGGTTTTAGGTCGGCCTCGACTCATAACAAGGGTACCTCCAACACAGTTCCGAATTGGTATCAAAGGATTGACGGAGAGTCATGGCAAGGCGTATCCTTGCTCCCATGGATGTATGGGCATCCCGTAAACATGAGTCTACATGACAGGTGGTTTACGTTAAAAACCAGAGACTAATGTCTTCTTTCAGACCGGAGCATTGGTGTCCATCTACTCTACATGAACCAGACCTTCACTTTTCTGGCTAGGTCGATGTAGCTGTCTTCCACCACTTACCGTCTATGCAGACGGTACCGAAAATCGCCCGAAGAATTTTGTTCTCAAAACGCCCAAGTGCATCTATTACTTGTGATAAAGTCCATGGCCTTGCGCCATATGACAGGATTAGGATTGTTAAGGTCTTATATAGGGTAAATTTTGTTGTTTGAGAGAGTCAAGTCAAGAGTCAAGATTTATTCTTCGTTTGATCACAGCGCTTGTGTCGTTGTTTGAAGCGATAGCGGAGCCTATGTAGGCAAAGTCCTTAACTACCTCAAAGTTGGTGTTCGGCGTCCTTTCTAGTTGACAGCATTATGTCAATATCATTGGCGTCTACGAGTAATCGGACGGACTTTTGAATGATTGTGCCTCTTATGTTGGCGCATGAGTTTTTCACTATTCTCTCAAAAATAATGTTAAAGAACCCACATGACAGCACATCGCCTTGTCTAAATCTTTTTGTGACATCAAAGGTCTCGGTAAGGTCTTTACCGACCTTGATATAGCAGCGTGCATTCTCTATCGTCATCCTGCACATTTATTTGTACATCTGGAATGCCAAAAGCAGACATAGTTCTGTATTGCTCGTCTCGTCTCATACACTGCCTTAAAATCGATGAATAGGTGGTGAGTATCGATTTGGAGTTCACGAGTTTTTTTCAAGATCCGCAGTAGCGTGAATATTTGGTAAATGGTGGACTTTCCTGGCTCAAAGCCACACTGATATGGACCAGACATGTTGTTGATGAACGGCGTCAGGCGTTCACGCAATACGACAGATACAATCTTGCAGGAGATGTTAAGAAGACTGATGCCTCTGTAGTTGGCGCTGTTCAGAGGGGCCCCTTTCTTGAAAATTAGACAAACAATGCTGAGGTTCCATTCATAGGATATACTTTCGTCTGACCATAACATATTTTACAGATAAGTTAGTGTATGCTCTATACCAAGTCATCGCCTGCCGCTTTGAAGTACTCGGCAGTCAGGCCGTCTCCTCTAGTAGCTTTGTTAGACTTAAGTTTAGATATAGCTATCTTAACTTCATCTTTCCAAATCTTCAGCATCAACTGCGACTCTACAATTATGTTCCCTTGTTCGGTTTGTGTCCGTTGGATGTTTTTTTTTGCCTTTTGGTAAAACATCCAAATCTCATTCCTGGAGTAGCAGCTTTCCCGCCCTTCACATTCTCCTTCTTTTTACTCCTGATAAGCCGGTGTTTGTCTCTCCTCTCCTGCTCACAGAGCTCGAGAGCAGCTCTAGTCCTTCTATGCAGCGCTGCTTTGTATGCCTCTTGCTTAACTGCATGTGCTTGCCGGCACTCATCATCAAACCAGGCGTTTCGTTGTGGTGGCGGCATAGGATCTTTTAAGAGATTGAAGGAGACTCGACCGGAAAACGATTTGACGATTTCTTGCGATTGTAGAGAATTTCAGATTCAATTAAGGAAAAATCTTTTTTGTCGCTAGACATAATGAATCAAAAAAGTCTACTCTTTCGATTGCATCTGGCTTTAAGATGGGTGTGCATTTAGCGGTCGTTACAGATACAATTAAAACTTACTCGGAAGTAAACGGGGTACTTTCGAGTTTTTAGAAATTGATTCGAAGGATTTAGTTTTTTATGGATCATCTACGAGATGCGGTTAATCTAAGTTTTCATAAAAGAGGTTTAATATCCTCGCCTGGAATACATTGCAGTGGTTAGAAAAACGACAGTTTAGGAATACGTCTGTCGTAGAAAACACCGCCTTCTCGCTAATAGTCTTTGATTCATTCATGTAAAGATGAATGAATCTGCCCTAAAATGGATTTTTCGAGTGATCTTGAATTGTTACTATGAAGATCTGGGAGTGCAACTGTGGAGTATTTGGTTCTTTGTTTTCTACGAGGGTCCTCTAAGCATTCAGGATAGCACAGCGACTCTTAACTTGCAGTTAGTTTACGAACAGCGCCGCGCCGGTTGAAATATTTAGAATATTGCGATGGAGAAAGTAGTTTGAAGTACTCCGCTAATATGTATACTAGCTGATTGGACCTTGCATAGCATATCACGATTTATCTGTTTATGCAAAGGAGTCTACCACATTTCCAACCAGCATGCAAGTATCAGTTTTATGAACGATAGTTAGTCACCATGTTACTGTTTACTAGCTATTTCATATCCATGTTCTAAAATCTCAACGAGTGTATTTTAAAAATTTCTTGAAAGTATTGAAGGGCTTTTCTGAGACAGAAACAAAAAAGTGATCCTCATATGCAATCATCTACGCTTCCACCCATTTCAGTAATCCTTAACTACCTATGATTTTTCAGTCTTTAAAAGTAAGGAAAACGTGCGGCTAAAACCCTCAAAAAGTGTGAAGACTAACTGCAGCATTATTATTATTGTTATAATCCACGACGCCCTACGCTAATGGTAAATCCATTCTTCTAAAAAAAAAAGAATAAATTGTGAAGACTAATCGATGTAATCCTTTTCGCCGCTGCCTTCAGAATTCATGTCTGACAAGCTGTCATCTGGAGTTATCGTCTGCAATAAACTGGAAGGAAATTGTTGCTTCAAGGTCTGTTTTAAGTTCAGTGTATAAAAGACATGGCGTCCAATTCGTTCTTCTTGCAAACCAGTTAGGTGATTGGCTCGAAGCCGAATTTCCAATGACTCCAATGACTATTTTATCTGGCTCATAAAGGGTTTGGCAGGGATCCAGCTTCAATTTAATATCTTCCTTTACTTCAACCCCGGGCTTTGCCCCGAGCTATACTTCCCGGAGTTCATTTACACCTAGTTTGTAGAGATCACAAGATCTCCGATCGTTTCGTTGAATCCGCCAACGCATGTGGTGGAATTTGTGGGGGTTTCCATTAGGAAGCTGTTTTAGAAATTTATTTAAAAATTGTGCATTAATGTAGCTCCTATTGATTATCGCGATCTCCAAGACCATTAAATTTGACACTGTGCAGAAGTTGTCAATCACTTTAACAATTATGCATTTATTTATTTTTTATTTTTTTTGAAAATTAGGCTTCTCTTCACAGTGAATGCCAAGAGTACGGGAGGCATGGTAATCTGTACAGAGGTTTGCCGTATACAAATAAGACTCCGAAATATAAAATAACTGAAGGTTCAGACTCATCAGAACTTGACTTAGAGAGTCAATATACGCGAGTCAGCTGCAGATCTGGCATACGCTCGATAGACGGTAAGTCCGTACATTAGGTTTCAGGCAGGTGTTAAAGTTGTGCAGCAAGTGTTCCAAAGAGATTGCCGATAGAGGATTTCAGGAAACAAAGAGCGTTCTGGATTACTATAAGACGGGCGGATTAGCTTAACAAAGCAGCAGCGTTTTTCTTAATAATAAGGAACTAAAGTTCTCCTTCTCAACGAGGCTCTTAAAGCCGTCAAATAGCTGTATCTTACCGAATCTTACCGAAACTTCATGCCAATAAAACGTGTAAACTTTTTTTTCTAAAAAGAACTATCATAGAATCAGCCTTGTTGTTGGAGTAATAATGAGTTTTTGGCTGCTACTGAGGTACGCCCCATGAATTAGGTACCTCTAGAACGACTCTTGTTGGAACGAATAGTAAGAAGAGACATTGATTATTTCCTTTACATTTGTCAGACTACGTTAGTTTATTATTTTGATGAGCGCATTTGGGATCATTTTGTGAAATTGTGACATGATCTAGGCAAAGATTTGAACTCAACTTAGTTTAACTACAGGCTGCCACTATAACTTCACTAAGAGCTAAGAAGAATAGGGCTAGTAACATCGTAGTAACAGAAGAAGCTTCCAACAAAGGCAATGTGGAATATGGAAAGTCTTGCTACCAAAATCAAAACAGCTTGCAAAAAATCTTAGATGCGTAGACACCCTAAGAGCAGAATATACAGCCATATTCCACATCATCGATACGAGGGCGGGTCATGCCCAAGTGATCATTCAAAATTGAAACCACTGAGCCATGCGAGATCCCTACGGCTTCCACAATCTCTCGCACTTTCAATCTTCAGTCGGCTAACACCATATCGTGAATTTTTTCGATTGTTTCGGGTGTAGAGACCTCAACTGGGCGTCCAGGACGTTCGGCATCTTCAGTGCTTGTACGGCCACAACGAAATTCAGTAAACCACTTTTTTACCATTGAAATCGATGGTGCAGAGTCCCCATAGTATTTATCAAGCTTAGCCTTGGTCTCGGTAATGGTTTCTTTTCGCAAGAAATAATGCTTAATAAGCACACGAAATTCACTTTTTTCCATTTTCTCCTCAAATTAGTGAGTAGTCTGATAAAAATAGCTGTCAAACACAAACTAACTGACGCAGCAAGTTTAAATTTTGACAGGAGTCAACTGACAGATGCCTGTTGACAGGAACAGTGCTGCTGTTTCAGTAAAGAGCTCAGAAATTCAAAAAGTCACTGACTTATTGACCCGCCCTCGTACTTTGAACTGGCATGTTGATAGCCAGACGCAATGATTGTCTTAAAACTCTTCTTTTCCTTATCCTATTTCACAGTTAAACGAAGGAGTTTAACCAGCAGTCAATGCACCTCCTGGCTGGAAACCAATCATTGGTTATCCCCTGCATTATGGTCTAAGTGAAGAAGTTTCCATTGTCTATATGACAACTGAAGTGCTAGTCTTGGATTTTGATATTCTTTGCACCACAAGCGAAAACAAAATTTGAAAGTTTTTTTTAAAGTCACAATTAATTTGGCTGTAACATAATTTTAATAAAAGCTAACCCAACCTGGATTCCTTCTTATTTCCGACCTAACTTTCTTTATGAATTAAAAAAATGGCATAAAAGGATGCAAATTAAAGCAACCATTGATCAATCGAATAGGAAATATTGAGAAGTTCGTGCTACAAATTACGAAGGACCGTAGGCATACAATACAATACTTTTAAAAAAATGGCCGGAAAAGAATTACGAATACATTTAAATAAATCCTGATCCAATTTCAATGCTCAGTGAAGCAGATGCGCAAAACCTTTTTCTTATTTATAATATTAGAAAAATATTGCGGGCATTTCTTATCCGAAATGAATATCTTAAATCGCGATGAGAGTATCTTTATGGAAAGAGCTCCAGGACGAGAACACTCCAGTTAGCCACTCCAAATTGGAATTGCAACGCCAACAATTTGGTTTACCTCCAATAAATATGAGAAAACTCGTGAAGGTTTGTAAATATTCGTATCTCTAAAGTTGCTCTTGTTCTCAATTATGGACCTGGGATGAAGATATGTAGATAACAAACGCTCGTAAAGGGTTTTTTTCTGTTTTTTTTTCTGCTGATATATCTGTCAATATAGATGTAGCTTTCAAACAGTGTTGATATTTGACTAACAGTCATGAATAGACTTGGCATTAAAGAGCTCACATAGGATGCAACCTTTCTTCACATTCACTGTTGTTTTGAATGTATCGGAAATATATTCCCGATACCAGACGTATGCTGTATTGTTGTAGTACATTACCTTCAAAATATTGACTACTTTATTGGACAATCTAATTTTGTACATTTTATAAAATAATGCGTGGGACTGAATCGAAGGCTGCATGAAAATCTACAAAGAAACCATATGTTAGAACGTTTTGAGTATTCTTGAAATATCTGATTTATGGCCGAGTATTTTTTCCTCAAACCAGCTTGAAATTTTAGATACCCAATATTATACGCAGTCGATACCCATTCAATGAGTTTTGTAAACAATATTGTGGCGAACGGCTATGCTGACGTATTTAGACAGGATATGTCTCGGTAGTTCTTGGATCACTATAGTCACAATTGTATATTCCGTACTTAAAATATCTATGGTTTCGAAAATTCTGTTAAATTTCACAGTAGACGATCTTTGTAAAATTCGAATGGGGTTCAATCGTCTCCTGGATTTTTTCGATCTCTCCACTTATCAAAGAACGTGTAGAATTTCGGAAAATGAAAACGCCGCATCCAGAAAGTCGTAGGTAAACAATGAAGCTGGTGAAATCTGATTGAGATTTCAAAGTTGTTGCTCAATTCAACTTGGATCCAATTATGTTACTCTTCTGGTTGAAATATATAAATTGCAGGCTACCAAGGCCAATTGAAATCTTTAGTTGTATTGCCCTAAAGGATTTTAAACACAATTTGGTTGAACTTCCGTAGAAGAGCAAAGCCTGCAAAAGACATGTTTTCTCCCTTCGGGTTTTTACTTCAAAATTCTTCCTTGTTGATAAGTTCGACGCTGCTTTCTTAATTATTACTATCAAGCTGGCAATATTATTTCGGGTGTTTGATGCCCGAAGGCTCGTGAGTTCTTCGTTTAGTTTGCATTGGAGCAGCTTTGCTAAGCTAGCGTTCTAGATTAATTTTGGCAACAAAGTCAGTGGTTTTGTGTTTCCTTCAGCTGGTCTAATTTGTGCTCGTACCTTGCACATAATTTGATTAGGGATGTGATTCAAAAATGGCTTCATTTCAACCCTGTAGTCAGACATAAATTGATACTAATCACCTGAATGAAGGCAATAATCTATTACGGAGTAGGTTGGTGGGTAAAAAAGGCTGTTGGAAAGACCAACCCACGTAGGCCTATTGGCCCATTGTGATGCCACGGGGATCTATGATCCTCTTACTAATGGAACCAATTTGAGCTTGTGATAAAGCGTAGGAGACTGTTAACGTCTATATTCTTTACATCACTTAAGTCATTGTAGAAGAAAGCTCCCAAGTGAAGTGTTATTCTCTGGGGGAGAGCTGGACATAGAGTAGGCGGAGGATTGTTTTCCTTCCTCCTCGTCCATGAAGCTTCTACAGAAATTCTTTCTGAAAACACCAATCCTTCTTGCATGCTTGCCTACAAGGCAGTGTCCAGTGATGACACCTATGATGGTGCTGAGGTGTTTCCTATTTAGAAGGATCAGACTGTTAGAGCGATTCAGATTCAACTTTGGCCAGATCTGTTTGGTCGCTAGATATGTTGGTCCAACAGTCTTTTATTAGCATCCAGCTTTAATATTAATTTGCACGTAGCGATTGGTAAACCTAGGCTACCCTTTTCCGGTAGAATAGTGTAGCGTGCAAATCACGGCCCAAAAATCCTTCACTCCCTTTTCCATCTGTTGTCTGTTGACCTCTTCTTTTCTCCTCTTCCTTCTTGTGTTGTCCCTTCTTTTCTTACTTCCCGTCATGCTCTGGATGCCACGGTACAGGTGGGATTCACTGGATCCTCTGAATTCAGTTCCCTCCCCCGTCCTAAGGCTCCAGAGATGACCACATAGGTACCCCTGATAGAGCTAGGCGGACGGTCTGGAAACTCTAGCGGACGGGCGGTCCACCCCTTGATACCCCGAGAGGTCAACACAATTGGCAAAAGCCGCGAGCCCACCATACACGATGTTTTTTGCCCCAGCTTTATAAATTTGTATAACCCCCTACCCCAACAAAGGTTAAAAACGAAATTGTAAAGGAAAGCCCATAATTCCCCGCGGTCGACCCTCGGTTCCTTATGTCTGTCTGCAAGAAGGTTTGCTGACCCCCCCATGATACCGCTGGTAAAACAAGTTTTCCTCCCTATCCGGCGGTCTCAATTAAAGCTCTCAACCTTAACTTTGGTTTCGGGTCAGAGGGCTGGCTTCAAACCAAAGCAATCACTTGGATGACAAAACAAACAGAACGAACAAACATGACCCACAAACATAGAACATCGAGTGGTGTGATTGGCTGGGGATTCAGTAAGAAGCTGTTGGAGCTCAGGATGTGATTCCCTTTGCTCTAACAGCTGAATTCACGGAACCCAATGTTTGTGTGTGTGTGCGTATGAGTGGCGGCGATGGCCAAAAAGGCGGGTAAGCTCATTCGATATCGTCTTAAGGGCAAGAGCCAACAAAAAAAAGGAGTGGAAAAAAAGGAGTGGAAAAAAAAGAACGAATGCCAAAAAAAAAAACGACAACAACGAAAAAAAAATCCGAAGAGAATAAGAACAAGAACACGAACGAGAGTAAGAACAATACAATCAAACAAATCGAGGACGAGAGACACCCAACCGATACAACCGGACGAAAGTCAGTGATTGTGGCGGAGACGGCTCACCCTCCTCCACCAGCAGAAACCCCAGCGACCCCGCATAGGCAGGAAAACCCCAGAAACCAGATAAGTACCCCCCTTTTTGAATAACACATATTTGTGCAATTAATATCGACCATATTTTCGATAAAACCGCGTCCGTAAGCCTTCTTCCCGTTATTGTGAAACCGTTCGTAAGACGGTTAGATTTACTTAATTGCGCGACCCGCTTGCCGTACCGGTACGACAACGCGGAACTGTGCGCCTTCCGTTAGCCGACCCGTTAAAGTAAAATTAACTTAAAATTTTTAAGCAACTTTTTTTCTGATAACACTTTCGGCATATCCTGTGATCCCCCAAAAAGAAAAGGAAAGAAAAATAAAAGTTCCAACCATAAATTCCCCATGAGCAGCCGGTGTGTGGGGCTAACCAACAGCAGGTTGTTGCAATTCCGGTTTTTGCGATTCCCCCTTGGACTCACATTCTCTTTTGTGCAATCCACTTCATTCGCTCATCAACCACCACCTGTGTGGTTTCGGTTCGTTCATCTCTCCTTTTTTAGTTTGTTGTTTTGCCTGCAGTCCGGCATTTCCTTTAAATAATTTAATTAATTTAATTTTTTCTCCCCCGGGATTTGCAATAATAGGTAGAGTGGTTCAATTTGGCGAATTGGACGACCGTATAATTTCCTGGAATGTCTCTGTGGCCCGGCACCCAACAAAGGTGAAGGTGGAACGGCTCTTCCATCTCCGTAAGAGATGATGGGCATTCAAGGGCGATTATAGAATTTATTGAGACCGAGTCCAGGGAGTTGATAGCGGCCTGATTATCCGAAAAGATGCGGATATCCTTTGCAGATATCACGTTTTTCTTCAGCCAGGACAGAGCTTCTTTAATCGCCAAAAATTTCCGCCTGGAATACGCTACAGTGACTTGGAAGACGGAAAGAGAGGCTTATCCGAGAGGCTTATCCGAGAGGCTTCTTATCTGTGTAGAAGTGGATTGACTTGTTCTCCAGAAGGATCTAGAGGGGAAACTTACATGGAAGTCTTTGTCAAACCAAATTTCAGGTGTGATGTAATCGATGTTCTCTGTGAGGATTCCTAATATGATAAGAATATTAGCGTGGCCAAATAAATTATTTGTCCACTGTGTAGTCACTTTAAGGTGAATAGCTGCAGTTATAGCTCCTTGCCTGCTGAAGGTATTGAGGGGTGCCAAGTGCCAAGTGAAACAGTCTCGGTCTTATGATCGAGATGTATAGCCAGTGGGTTATTCGAGGTTGAAGGCCCCATTTATTCCCAATGGTTTTTTTTGCAAGAGAATAAAGCTACTGTAGCTTTCTTGACTCTTTCTTGAATGTTAAGTTTCCAGCCAAAAATGAGACCACGATATTTTTCTGTATCGGAAAAGACTATACTGGGAGGGTCTAATTACGGAGTAAGCCCTTCCTCTTATAAACTTGAATTCTCTTATTCACCAGCGCATCCTCTACCAAATGTATGTTGGTTAACTGCATACCTCTATTTACTTCAATTCATAGCAAGAGAACTCCTTTTTTCGCTTGACAAAACATGTGCTTCAAATAGTAGAAATACATCCTGTCGAAAGATGTTATAATTTTTGCAATTGGCGGCAAATGCCAATTCTACTTTGACATTTGTGAAGTAAACAGATACAAAACACACGTCAACAAGACATAATTCGCTATACTCCTAAAGAACGTGGAATCCTGAATCTCGACCACGAGGGAGACAACTTTTCATCGAAAATCATCATGAGCGACGAGGTCCATAACCCAAGACGAGCCAGTACACGCGCTCGAAGTTACAGCATGGTGTGTTGTTTACGTCAAACGACTACTCTGGACAGCGGGCACTAGAGGACCATGCTCAACGACTCTCTTTTCCCTCAGTTGGATGAATTGGGACTGGAGAACATATGGTTCCAAAAGGATGGAGCAACGGTGCTTACATCCATACATACATAAATTCTGAAGGCTACATTTCCGGGTCGCCTAATCTCTCGTTTAGGCGATTTGCACTGGCCGGTGAGATCGTCTGATTTAACCGTTCATGACTTCTTTTTGTGGGGTTTTTTGAAGTCATGAGTCTATGTCAACAAGCTTCAGACCCTTGAAGCCGTCTAAGAGAATATCCGTCAAGAATGCGGAAGTTCTGGCAAGAGTGATGGAAAATGCCACAAGGCGGGCCCGAATGGTCACCAATTCTAGCGGCGGCCACTTAGCCGATATCAATTTCTCGACTTAATGGAAAAAAAAACTAAGACATGAAATAAACATAATCCAGAAGCAGAACAAACGTTTTTTGTGTTTAAAAAAAATTACACCCAAAGAACTTCGGGTGACAACTCTTGCGCCACCTTGTATATCAACCGGCTTAATATTGTATAATTAATCAAATCTGGAAAAATTAGTTTATTTTTTAAGCCTGCTACATCATACGAGGGCGGCTCAATAAGTCAGTGACTTTTGGATTAAAACACAGATTTTTTGATAAAAAAATCATTTTATTTTTCAACGTAGTCTCCCTTGAGCTCTATACACTTTTTCCAACGCTTCTCCAATTTTTTTATCCCTTCCAAAAAAAATGATTTGTCGAGGTCCTCAAAATAGGCCTTTGTTTGCGAGATGACTTCATCATTGGAGTCAAATCTTTTTCCACCAAGCCATTTCTTCAGGTTTGGGAACAAGAAGTAGTCGCTCGGAGCCAAATCTGGAGAATAGGGTGGATGAGGGAGCAATTCATAGCCCAATTCATGCATTTTTGCCATGGCAACTGCACATGTGTGCACCCTTGCATTGTCTTGGTGGAAAAGAACTTTTTTCTTGGCCAAATGAGGTCGTTTTTTTTTCAAATCGTCATTGAATCGGTCCAATAAGTTGGCATAATATTCCCCATTGATTGTTCTTCCCTTTTGAAGGTAGTCAATGTGGATTATCCCGCGTGCATCCCAAAAAACAGTCGCCATAACTTTATTGGCTGACAAACCCACCTTGGCCTTCTTTGGCGCCGATTCACCCTTAGAAACCCACTGTTTTGACTGTTGTTTGTTCTCTGGTGTGTTGTGATGGATCCATGTTTCGTCCACGGTTACAAAACGACGCAAAAACTCCTCCATATTGCGATTAAACAACGCCAAACCTTCCTGTGAAGTTGTTACACGATTGCGTTTGTGGTCGACTGTGAGCAAACGCGGCACCCATCTTGCGGAAAGCTTTCTCATGCCCAAGTGATCATTCAAAATTGAAACCACTGAGCCATGCGAGATCCCTACGGCTTCCACAATCTCTCGCACTTTCAATCTTCGGTCGGCCAACACCATATCGTGAATTTTTTCGATTGTTTCGGGTGTAGAGACCTCAACTGGGCGTCCAGGACGTTCGGCATCTTCAGTGCTTGTACGGCCACAACGAAATTCAGTAAACCACTTTTTTACCATTGAAATCGATGGTGCAGAGTCCCCATAGTATTTATCAAGCTTAGCCTTGGTCTCGGTAATGGTTTTTTTTCGCAAGAAATAATGCTTAATAAGCACACGAAATTCACTTTTTTCCATTTTCTCCTCAAATTAGTGAGTAGTCTGATAAAAATAGCTGTCAAACACAAACTAACTGACGCAGCAAGTTTAAATTTTGACAGGAGTCAACTGACAGATGCCTGTTGACCGGAGCAGTGTTGCTGTTTCAGTAAAGAAATTCAAAAAGTCACGGACTTATTGACTCTCGTTATTATTTTAAAATTTATTAAATTCATATCTGGCTTAATATGTGTACACTTCGTTCAACGTTTCTCCAAATAGGAGCCATGATTTCATCTCTGAAGCCATATCTCTTCCGGTCCAGTTGTTTGTTCATGTTTGAAAAAAAAGTAATCATTGGGGACTGGGGACCGCCTTTTTTCTTGGCCAAATCCTGTTTTTTCTTTTCATCGTCGTTGAACTAGTCCAATAAGTAACCATGATATTTGTTATTGATTTTGTTTCCCTTTTGAATATATCGTATAGTCCACACCGGAAAAACTTTCGTTCTGACTTTGGCTTTCTTTGGTCGGAGAAACCCACTTTTTCAGCTGCTGCTTCATTTATGGTGTAAAAACTCGTCCTCTTTAAACAACGCGCAATACTCTGTAAAATTTGTCACTCGAAATTCACTTTTTTCTTTGTACGAGTATTTTCGCCAAAAGTCACGCGGTAGTCGGCTTTCACATAGTAAAAGGAGCAGTTTTGCTTTTCAACTTAGAACGTAGGTAATGTAAAATGTCATGGACTTCTTGAACCAGCCTCTTGCCTTGGTCAGTCGCTGCTACTTTATTAGATAAATTATCTGAAATTTGAATTAAAAAAAATTCCTTGATCTTATATTGTTAATAAAGTATTTCAAGATTTAAAAGCAGCACAATATGAAATCCGCTTTTTTTTGTGAAAAAATCTGTTTAAAAAATCTCCTGATTTAATACTTTAACCCGATGAAAGTTTATTTGAAAATCACACCCTCAGTAGACGTTGTATTGGCATGGACATCTTCATAAAATAAAACCCTACGAACCCCTTAAACCAACATTTCCATTAAAGGGTTGCAGCGAATGCAATTATATGTGGTAAATCATTTTCAGGATATTCCGGAAAAATACCGTGGCAAGCACTAGTTGTTAATGCAATTTAGTAAGCCGTGGGTGTTAACTGAAAAATTCAATAAATTCATCTAAGAGATACAGTTGATGGAGAAGAAATAAATTCCTATCTGGGGCATGAAGTTACAAGTTTATACAGCAAGATCTGGAATTGAGTTAAAGTTAAAATCAGGTACATCTGCATGATTTGCGCAGTTGCATTTAATCATGAAGTATTAAAGTTGTAAGATCTATTTTTTCTGGTATGTTATATCGAGTATATTATTTGAAGCTACGTTCATACCATTATGTGTGGAATAGCATGAAGGCTGCCTTGGCCTCGCTGGCATTGCTGCAAGCGGTCGGTCCAATTTTTGATGACTCGGTCATCAATCGTCGGCAATAGCGTGGTGAATATTGGCATCGATCTCGTCCAAAGTGGTTGGCTTGTTAACGTAGACTAAGAACTTGACGTAGCCCCAGAGAAAATAATCGAGTGGTGTCAAATCGCATCATCGAGGCGGCCGATTGATAAATGCTCGTCGAGATATGACCCAGTCGCCAAGTTTCTCCTTCACAACTTTAAGCGTTGTGTCGCTTGTATAGCATGTAGCACTGTCTTGTTAGAACCACAGGACATATCGATGTTGTCGAGCTCTGACCACAGAAAGGCCCCTCATTTCAAAAGAAATAAGGTCAGATGACGCCGCCATGCCATAAACTGCACCAAGCAGTCAATTTTTGTGGATTATTGACGCTTGCTCGAAACTGGTGGATTATGCTCGCTCCAATAATGGCTATTGTTCTTGTTATCATAGCCAAGAAGAAGTTTTGGTAAAAGTCCGGAACTCCGGCCAACATTTTCAGCTCCCAATTCGCGAAATCATGGCGTTGTCTATGGTCTCAAGTGGTAGTGGACTGGCTTCCAAATCGGAAGATTCGGTGTTCGAATCCCAGCCTCGCCCGACGGACATATCATCCATTTTTTCAATTGAAGAAAATCAAGTAAAACTTGACTAGAAATCAACTTCAAGCCAACTTCCACTAAGAATTTAGTCTCCCCATTAAATGTTAGATGCCATCCATGGAGCGAAATAACCACTGAGCCCAGACATCTTTCTTTCTCTCTCTATCCCATTTTCCAAAAAACTTAACACATGCTGAGGCATTATAATTATTACTTGAGTATTAAGTTCTTTTCTTAAAAAAAACAAAAAATCATTGCCAAACCTGCACTGCTGCACTAGCTACACAGCCAACACAAATACTTAATAAATATGAATGTTAATTACTTAACCTAAAATGTTTTTGTTTATTTGTTATTACTTTTCTGTACAAAGTACATTTTTGGACGAAAAAGAAATATAAGTTAACAAAAAACACCATTAGGAACAACCGCATAATGATAATACCGTACATTTGCTGAAATATTTTACATAAATGCTTGTCCCTATGGACCTTGTTGCTAATACAACGCTATTGAAGCTGTCGCTGATCAAATGATTAATAGAATCCCAGTCGATGCTGCAGACAAAAAACCAAAAATTCCCAAAGACAAGACTTCTGTCTAACTGACCAAAATGAAGTAAAGATTCTAAAGAACCGCATGTCTATGCATAAGCAGAGCCCTACATTCTACTCCCTCCGCGGAATTAGATATTCTGTTTCACTTGACACCCCTCGATATCTTCAGCAGGCAAGTAGCTGCGACTGCAGCTATTCGCTTTATAGCGACTTCACAGTGGACAAATAATTTGTTTAGCCAAGCTAATATTCTTAATATGTATATTAGGAGTACTCGCAGAGAACATCGATTATACTATACCTAAGCTTTGGTGTGACAGAAGGCTTCCCCTCTAGATCCTTCTGGAAGGAAGATTCTTTCATGGAGGATAAGCCAATCCACTTTCACACAGATGGATCTAAAACCGATGGCGGGGTTGGTGGCGGTGTTTTCTCAGATAAGTTAAATCTAAGCCTCTCCCTCCGTCTTCCAAATCACTGTAGCGTGTTGCAGACGGAAATTTTGGCGACTAAAAAAGCTCTCTCCTCGCTGAAGAAAAACCTGATATACCATAAGTGTATTCATACCCACTAAAGTGTTAAGTTATTAAAAAAACTCACGAGCCAAATTGCCTACACACTGAAGCCATGATGATAACCAATCTCACGACGAAATTCACGTAGCGTACTTACAACTGAGCCGAAATTTCGATAACATTTCTTTAATGCTTTTCGCACGTTCGGCAAGCGTAAGACAGCGCATGCTGAAATGGCATACTCTACTGAATATTTTGCCAGCTGGATGTCATTGGTAACTTTGACAACTGCTGAAAAATAATGATTGGAAAAATTATCATTGCTATCTGGTCATCTTTTATATTGAGATGAGGAAACCGTGTACTTGCTATAGTAATATTTCGGCCCACCGCAGAGTCAATAAGCCCAAGTCCGTTCCCAGACGTGGTTTCGTGTAGGCTATGCTTACCAATAGTCCTCCTTTGCTGTCCTCTCATTAAAATCGTACTACTTCGAACATTGCTCATATGTCTTGTCGGGGATGTCATAGAAACATTCTTTCGTTGCGTTATCCTTGTCTTTCTAGAGGCATGAACCATATTAGATTTATGTAAGCCATGATAAGGATTGCCATAAGGTGCTCGATCTCGTATCTAAAGCTCATGGCTTCTTGTCTAAATTTGCACATATTGCGAATCCGCATCCGAAGCAGCGCTGTTTCTTTTCCCTATAGCAATCACCATAGTATATTCGCATATCACAGTTTTTTATCCTCCTTATATCCGGCCCATCCCATCGCAATTCCTGGATGACAGTGATGTCCGCGTGATAGCAATTAAGGGCCTCTGCTGAATGTTCGGCTGCACATGTCCTGCTAAGGGTCCGATCATTCTACGTGCAAATCTGAAGCTCGTTGTCCATTAAACGTTTGTCAGAGTCGTCAACAGTAAATCCATTTTTATCCGAGGCCATTAGTTAGGCTGTCACATATTTTAATCTCTTCCGTATAGGGTTGTGAGCCCAATGACTGTGTAGACCAGTATAATGCTGCTGGGAGGGCATACCCTGGCCATTTTAGCCTGCATGTGTAACGATTCACTCATGCGGTTACCGGATATCACCACTGGGAGGTAATGCAAGCACTTCGCTACGAACGCACACTCAGCAGCTTCCCGATCAATCACCATGCAAGGTGATTTCATTCTAATGCTATTCTCAGTTGGGTGTCACTTTCCATGAAAAAAATTTACCATTTCGATCTAGGTCGCCGCTTTAGATGTAGTTTCCTGGACGTCAGGAGTTTTGTCGAATGGGTTATTGGGTTATTCCTACAGCGACTAAGATAATAGAAGCTCACTCGATGCATAATAATCGGGTTTCTGTTCTTCCCTGTAGATAATAATCACTGAACACGCTTTTTGATATCGATCTTTGCACTTAATAAGTTTTTCACGGACATCGAAAAGACGTTACGCATTGCCAACCGAGGGTTTGTCATGCGCATGTCTTGTGCTCGACTGGTACTACAGATAAATAAAAAAGACCACTTATGACAAATAAAAGAATAAAAGTAAATTGACTAAGGAAATCACGATCCAAAGTGGGTTATGATAAAGTCGACTACTCTCATGATATTATTTTTATTGGTAATTAGCGATATGAAGCGTGCTTCCTGGACGATAGGAAACGGAGAATTTCCATGGATTCTTACATCCAACTATAAACATCCGGAATACGCTGTCAATATATGCTCACTCTATGGCAGGATTAGGAATCTCCATGGAATGAAGTCTAGAGTAGAAAGAGAGACAGGCAAGGCATCAGTTCGACAAAGGTAAAATTTATCAGCCTCGGTTCAACCTCATCAGCTTAAGTTTGGGCTGTTGGACAAGCAGTGCTGATAGGAGAGATTTTTTCATATTTTGGAGGTACTGCGCAGAACCGAATCGGCAATGCAAAGTGTGCATTTGGAATATTATCCACAATGTCCACTAGCGTTAAACTGATCACCCATATCACCAGACAGTTCAAAACATTCGCTAATAGATGCTTTCTGAATGTCTGAAGGATTTTCTAGCCGTACAGTATCTACTACAAACACTTTACTAGAGAACGGATCAGATACCAATGAGCACAATCCTCCAACGATGGAAGCGACAGTGGATTATCTATGTACATACTCGAATAGCAAAATAATCTAGGGAGATTTACTGCAACTTAGAAATAGTTGATGTGTCTACGACGCATTGTCATCACGCCCTTAAAGGGAAAGAGAACATAAATATATATAAGTTAAGGAGCTCACAGACTGGTGATATCATCGTGTTTATGTCCTTTGAAAGCAGTGAATATCGTAATATCGATTTACAAACTTTTAATATCAAAAGTACCATGTTACATCTATTTATTAAAGAGTCAGAAACCATAAGTTCTAAATCCTTTAATCCTTTCACAGTAGGTCAACCTGATTATATTAATTCCCCAATCCCTCTTAAGTTATATTGGTATCCTCACCAAATCCGTTTCCCTAAAAGACCACAGGACGCAAACCTATATATGTATTTACGTATGTATACCTTCCTGCAAAGCGCTGACCATCGTTAATAGCTCTTTATTATTTTGGGTGAAAAAATAAATAAAGAAAAAAATCGTCTTACCATGACTCTTAAAAACAAAAAAAATTACAAACACAAAAGCCGGGCATTCGCCTAAGGAGCACCACAAGATATTGTTGTTACCCTTAATACCATAAAATCTAACCAGGAAAACGGATATTTTCCCACCAACAAAGCTTACTCTGTCCCCATCAAACAGACCAACCTAAAAGGAGGAAAGTGTCCTTCAGAGAACAAAAACAAAATACCTCACCCGTATAAACGGTCGCACAAAAGAACAATATAAAAGCGAGTTCTATTTTTTTGCTTGAAAATATTTTGTTCTTTCGTTTTCTTTGAGTAAAATGTAGCTTTTCCGTTTAAAGTATCTCAAAGGCATGTTACCAGATAAAGAACCATCCGAAACTATCAAAAGGATTTGCTCATACAAAAGGAGCAACCACAAACTATCACAGAAGCTCAGCGCAAAACCCGCTTAATCTACTGCCAAAGCAATCAAGAGAAGTTTTCCAATTAGAAATCCTTTTTTTAGCAAAAGCCCTGGAGAATAGCTTTTTCTGAGAAAGTGAGAAAAATCGTCCGCTTGCATCTCACACATTCGATTTCGATTGCCAGGACAACGATGACACTTTTGATGCACCATCTCATTGAATTGTTTACAAACTCGTACTGGGTGCGAGTTCTTAGTTGCATGTTTGATGAGTAAACGAAATTATTTGGATTATTCCTTCAACGTGATGAGCTCGGGGATGCAGAGCTTAAAAAGCCAGCTTAGGTGTGGAAGGAATAATTGAATGCCGTTTTATTGGGGCTTCTCCTACAAGTTTTTTAAAAAGCGTTATCAAAATGAACCTGTGCTGGGAAATTGATAGATCTTTAGCGGACTGCAGTTATGACGAGCATATCATGTGTATAGCACTTCAGATATGAATGGAGCTGGCACTCAACCGAAAAGTCTCTCCATCTACTTCAATTGTGAGTTAATTTTCTCTAGTCATATACTCTTAGTTAGTTCCTTTTCCATTTTCGCGCGCCACCCGAGTCGAGGTTTTCATCTCCTCCGTCGTCCCTCCGAAGTGGATTTGAAAATTTTTCCGGCTGGAGCGTAGGTGCAAATCAACTCTACATTGTATTCACACTCTTCTGATGAGGCCGATATCGCTCCACAGCATGTACTTTTCGTCGTTGCATCCTATGGGGACGGTTCCCATAATATCTGGAAAATTGTTCCAAGAGCCCATCCATTCATAATGAAGTGCATGCTTGCGCCAAAGATCGGAACTGGGAGTGTATAGAGTGATTTTTGTGGCTCATTCTGCGTGACAGTAGGACTTTAGGTATTTCTCGCCGCCGTTTTTCAGTCTGCAGAATACGAATTTCTTCACTTTCCTGACCTCGGGGCTTTTCGCGCTCGTCTTTTTCCTCCCGACTCTCTACTGAACGGCATTCTTCGTCGAACTAGGGGCAGGGTTCTTGCTACGGTAAATTTTCCGGCAACAAGGTTGACTCTCTTCCCTTACAAGTCATTTCGGTCGTTGTTTTTTTTATCTGGGAACAAGAAGCTCTGACGGAGGTGGAGGGCAGTCATGGTTCCATCAAGTAATGGCGATTTGCGTCTCAGTTGTGTTGAAAAATTTTTATCCGCGTGTGCTATCGGCCCTTTCCTCAAGGTAGTCACCTAGGTCCGCTTGTCTTCATCCTAACGATCTTGAAAGGGTCATTCAACACTCAGCACTTTCTCTTTATGCTGACGATGCCAAATTGTTTAAACCCATTTCCTCACAACATGACTCCAGCCTCTTTCAAATAGATCTAAATAGTTTTTCCACCTGGTGCATCAACTGAATGCCACCAAATGTCAATACCTTCTCATGTAAGTGCAACTAGTCTCCTTCCCGAGTTTACCTTCTCCACGGCCAACCTACATCCATTGTTGAGTCTATCCGCGACCTTGGCATATTATGCGACAGGGAGCTTAATTTCCGGGCACATGTTGATGAGATAATTAATAAAGCAAACTCATCATTTGGCTTCGTTAAAAGATAGTCCAAAGAATTTTGCAACCCGTACGGGACCAGATCAGTATACATTTCTTCGATTTGCTCTTCGAGGTCTACCTTGGAACGATCCTCTAATCTTACCTCCCTATCGAGACCGTCTCAAACTCATTAACCTGAATACCCTTGAGGAACGAAGGGACGCAGCTGACATTCTTTTCATTCATCGACTCCTCTCAGGCTCCGTCGATTACACGTCTCTTTGCAACTCCATTTTCTATCTACGTTGCCTCCGTCGCTTTTATCTACAAATCCACATATGGCTCTAACGAACCAATCTCCCCTATGCTGAGTAAGTTAAGCTCCAACCTTTCCGTTTGCAATTTTAATCGCAGCACTCTCTCCCTCAAATTCCGATCTCTTTCACTGTCCCTACACCACAGCCCCACCGATGTAGAGGCAAACTAGCATCACATCCTTACAATTAATGTGGATGCAGCTAGCTCAGTGAAAATCGATCGCTCGATCGAGCCGACGATCTTTTTCGTAGTTACACCCTAACAAGGGAGCAACAGAGGAGCAACAGTGGTGTGCTGGCAGACGTCCAGCATAATCAAGCACACCCCAACGACGTCCCAGCTGTAAAAGCCAGGTTCGAAGGGATGTCAATATCTTTGCACAGGCACTGCACTTGGTTTTTATTAGGGGCGGCGATCCAGGGGATGGCTGGATCGAGATACAATCCTTTTTGGGAACTCTCTCATTGGAGTTCTCAGTTATTACTGCAAGTGGGTACGAACCCCGAGACTGAGGAGTTTAGTGTGAATGTGTAAAATGGAATGATTGAGAGGCATAGCTGGACACGGGTGCCCACACTAGCAAAGCTAGCTAGTGTTGTAGCTAATAGCACCGTTGTTGGGTCCGCTAGAGCCAAATGAATATGTGAATGAGGGTGTGTGTGAATGTGTTAGTGAGTCTGGCGGAAGTTGTGGAAATCAAAAGAACTTCCAGATCTTTTTGAGGGTCATATAAAGTTCGGTTTGTGCGAATTTTTGTGAATTGCGAAAAGCAATTTTTCTTTCTTGAGGTTTTTTTTTTAAATATCGGGTGACCAGATAAGAACGGTAGGAAAAAAGTTTATATAAAAAAAACGGTGTGATTCCGGCTTTATATGAAAGCTACGTTCGTGCCATTTTGTGTGGAATACCACATCATTCAAATGGCCGCCTCAGATTCGCTGGTACTGCTTCGATGACTCGGTCCAATATGTGCGGCGTTATTCCGGTAATAAGGTGTCGAATGTTGGTTTAGACTAAAGAAAATAGTAGCCCCAGAGAAAATAATCGAGTGGTGCAAATCGCATGATCGTGGCGGCCAATTGATGAACGCTGGCCGTGAGCTGATCCAGTCGTCAAATTTCACCTTCACAACTTCGAGCGTTGCGTCGCTTGTTTGACATGTAACACCGTCTTGTTAGAATCACAGCTTGGATATACCGATGTTGTCAGGCTCTGACCACAGAAAGTCGGTTAACATCGCTCTATACCTGAGACCATTGACGGTAACGGTGTCTCCCTCCTCATTTCGAAAGAAGTGAAGTCCGACGATGCCGTCATGCCATAAGCCACACCAAACAGTCAATCTTTGTGGATGCATTGATGCTTGGCCGAACATTTATGAAGTATGTTCGCTCCAATCACGGCAATTTTAGTTGCTGATATAGCTGCTGAGCCAAAAATGGGCCTTGTCCGAGAAGATGATTTTTTGGCCAAGATCCGGATCTCCGGTCAACATTTCCAGCGCCCAATTAGCGAAGAAACGGGGTTGTTGTTGTTGCGTCAGCAGGGATGTAGGCCCAAATCCAACTGCAAAATTAGCCGGGATTGGCTCTCTGGCCATGCTTAATTCAGCTGAACGGCGCCGCATCGATATTTCTGGATCTTCTTCGATACTGACCACTACGGCGGCTATGTTTTCTTCATTTCGCACAATTATCTGTCTGGTTGGTGGCTTAAGATACAAAAGAGTGTACTCACGCTTAGACTTTTCCACGGTGCAACGAATTGCCCGCACGCTGAAGGCATGACAACGGCTGACCTTACGAAGAAATTCACGCAGCGTATTTACTGAGCCGGCTGAATTTTCTAACACTTCTTTGACCACAAGATTGCATTTCAGACTGATGTTGGTTTCAGACTGCAGTTGTTACCGCAAAATATTCCACAGTTTTTCATCTTCCATTTGTTCGGTCCATTCTGCCGCCTTTTCTGGGTGGCGTTGATATCGGCAATCTAAGGCTTCTGCTAGCTGTTCGTCAGCACTTGACCGCTTTAAATCGGAACGTTCCATGTGAAAATCCGAACGTCATTATCGTTTGTTTCCATTTTGCAGAGTTGCCAGCAGTAAATCCGTTCTTATCGGATTCAATCGATTGCTTCGTAAACGATTTCTCACGTAACTGTGTAACTAACTCCAATTACAAGTATAGCGAGGTCTTTGCAGCAGCATTATCTGAGGGAAGCAATCCAAGAAGATAGGACAAATGCGTACAAGGCCAAACTCCTCGGTTTTCAAATTTTCATTACTGAGCAGAGAGGCATGAACGTTGATAGTTCTAGATAGCATCGTCTCGACTGAGGGCGGCATCAAACTCGAGGTGAGCAGTATAATTGGAAGAGCAAACCCTAATTTCGGTGTGATGTTCAACATCTGCGAATCCAAATGTCTCTGCACTGGATGCGAGCAGTGACAGTTTCGCATTCGAAAGCATTGGACCATGGTGAATAGATGTCTCCGAATCACCCTGCGGCTTCATCTGCACAGCTACACAAACGTCAAAAACAAGAAATAAAAAAAACATCACTCTGCGAATGAAGTGATATTAGTTCAGTGTCATTAAGAAGCAAAACAACTCGATCGTAAACGAATGAAAAGAAGCTGATTTGACACAGAATAAACTTGGTGTTCTGACCACGTAGTTGGTCTGCTGTATCTAAGTACCGAACGTGAAGTTCCCGTTTGACTGAATACTGCTTTCTAAGAGATGCTATATATGTAATAACTCTAATTGAAAGTTGGACGGGCTGTAAATTTGTCTCCCCTTTCGTTTCTTCACGCGGCAAGTTATTGAAGCTGCATATCTGTATAGTGATCTGTGTGCTGGAATATTTCTTAGATATCTGACTGGCTCAGTGCCGATTATGTAGCATAAGGCGGAGAAGGGGTTGATATCAATGTAAATACCAATCCACTCTTTATTATATATAGACACTCGTAAATTATATATGGGTATTTTCAATATACCACGCCAAGCAGGGGTCGAACTCAGTCATATCCTACGCATTTAATTACCTCCGGACATGACTTCCAATAGCTCTTCATTAAGTGTTACAACAGATTAACTTTATGCTTTGCCTAAGACATTCAATCCGGACAAAGAAAAAACACGCAACCTTAGCAGATTTACTGAAAAACATTGCATGACGTATAATTTTCAGCGACAGAAATCTTAAAACACCCTCTAACTATTGTAACTTTCCAACGAAATGGAAAATCCTCCTCCAAGAGAAAAATAAACAAGTCAAGGTGTTGTCTGAAGCAGTTTGCCGTCTAAACTTGTCACGTATTCCGATTTCATATTACAAGAAAATTTCACGTTGTCATGACTCATGAAACACCCCTCTTCATATGCCCAGTCACTAGTTTGTAGTTCCCGAAATAACTTATCGTTCCCGAGGCCAGGGCATTTTTCCAATAGGCCTGAACGTGTCCTGAATATTTGCGAAGGTTAACAACTTACGAAATATCCGTAGCTAAAATGTATTGCTCGAATTAACATGCAGGATGCGGCATTAATTTTTTCCCAACTTCGTTTCAAGAAAAAAAAGGGTTGAGTTGACCATGAGCAATCTGTATCTCCGGCCAAAGTGAAAGACATTATTCATGTCGCAGAGTGAGAGATTCTATTACAAACACCTTACCGGTACGCAGATACCTCGTTCGATTATATGAATAGTGATTGCGTGAGGTGGTCTATTTTCTGCTTAGGCAATAAATATCCTCACCCACTTACCAGTATTATCGACAAATGTTTGCCAAACTACTCCCACTATGGGATTAAGTGCTTAAACTTAATCGTATTCAATTTAGTCTTAGCCACCACTTCAAAGGCAGTAAATTAGGTCTGCAGTTTAAATAACAATGCTAGATCCTTTGATCCTGGGTAACTCAGTGCTGTCTGGATATGGATAGTGGAACAATTCTGCAAGCAAACAATTCGACGGACTATTAAATTGAGTCAGTCATTTGAAAATGCAAATGCAAATGTTGCTGATTATGGGTAAGCACTTGATACCTTCTTGCCGCCCTCGCAATTGCTGCTTACAAAAGTTAAATTGGCGATTTTATCTGAAAAATTGAACTAGGCTAGACATTTACTCCGTCTATTTGAATGTCCTGATAAGTTAAAGTCGAGAAAAGTTTGTGAAGTACAATTGTTCGGTCATGTCATGTTGGAGGACTGTTAAGATTTTCAAAAGTGATATCCGAAAGTAATTAAAGTTTCATATAAGTGAAAAGTTTGCCGATGGCTTGGCGTTATCCTTACGGGACGTTGCAGCAATTTGACAGCTGGTAGTTTGTCTGCCAGAAGAAATCCGCATTCATCTGTGTTGCGCAAAGCAGCCCCGAGTAATTCTAATTTAAACTGTAGTTATTCGGTTGACCTGCTGATTGTCACGAATGTGGGTGAAATTCTTCTGGGAAATTTTTCTTAGCCTAGAGGATTGGACTTCAAAGATTAATATCTTTGAATTAATCAATGAATGCCGGTAATGTCACGAAGTTGTTTAGAAAGAAATCAATTTTGACGTAGTGAATGTGGCAGATCATAGCAAAACTTACTTACTTAAGTGCGCTACAGACCTGAACGAATCTGAGCTTCAACCAACAAATCGCTCTAGCTGGCACAATCTTTCGCCAGATGCCTGCAGTGCCGCACTCCAAATTGGTTCAGGTTCAGTTCAGGCCGTCGTTTTCTGCTACACTGTCCCTTGGGGTTAGACGACCGGAGCTGTGGTATCCATTCACCCAACATGGGCCAGTCAACTCGGACGTAGGATCCATAGACGCCGGACTAGACAGATGTCGCTGAATAGTCCCATTCAACGGGACCGAAAATCATAGGCAGTAACTTTCTTTCGAAATGGCCAAGTGCTTATTCATCCACTTTCAACAAGGTATAAGCCTCTGCGCCACCGAGCAAGATTAAGGTCTTATATAAAGCACGTTTGGTCTTACGAGAGATGGCGATTGACAAGAGCAATTCTGCGGCTGGTTTCTGCGGTGTTGTCGTTACTACTTGTAACGCAGACAAAGTCCTTTACTACCTCGAAGTGAAATGTGCCCATGGTGACTTTCTGGCTAAGCCAGATTGCTCCTCATTTGTTGGCCAGTGAATTTTGTACGATTCTTTCTAGAGCGATGTTAAAAAAATCGCACTGCAGTATATTGCTTTGCCTAATATCTTTCTTAACATCAAGACCTTGGTTAATTCATTACCGACACTGATGGAGCAGCGAAAATTCTACAGAGTCATCCTCCACAATCTGATGCGTGTCGCCGGGATGTCAAAACCAGACATCGTGTTCTATAGCTCTCTATGCACACTTTCATAGGCGGTTTTGATGTCGACAAATGGATGGTGAGTGGCTTAAATTTCCGGGTCTTTTCTACGATCTACGTTACCTTGGTGTGAATATTTGACCGTTGTTGGAATTTCGTGTCCTGGCCGCACTAGTATGGATCAACTAGTATCGCACACTTACATAATCTCATAGATGATGTTTCGGATGCTCATCTGTCTTTAGGTGGCGCAGTTAAAAAGGTCTCCTTTCTTGTGAAAGCTAAGGCGGCAATCCCTCGTCGGCAGTAGCTTTATGACCCTTAGCCTCGATATTGCTACCCTTATTTCGCCAAAGCCCAGGGGGGCGGAATTTTCTGTTGTTTCCGTCCATGGTAGCTGCGTGGTTCCGTTTGACAGTAGTAGCCTTTCTATAATTTCAGTACTTGTTGTCCTTGTTCATTCTTGCAAGCTTTCTGGGTTTGTAACCTTAGCATACTCGTTTTATTCTCTGATACCACTCTCGAACATCATTCCTGTAGCAATATATCTACAATTCATCAAGCGCAAAGTTTACTAGCAGCTTGTGCCCTTTGATGCCGCGCAGCTCTAAATGCTTCTTGTTTGGTTCCATGTACCTGTACATCGGTACAGTTTCTGCGATGGCTCATTAATAAAATTTGCTTTCGTTTTCTGTGGTTTACGTATGGGGGCTACGATTTTGAGAGACCTTGGGGGAAACGCTATCGTCAAAGATTCTAGCGGTTTCTTGCGATTGCAGCTTCTTGGCTCCGTTATGTCTGCGATATCCGAATTGGGATTCTGCCTGCAACAAAGTAATGATCTAAGCCGATGTTGGGTCCACGAAAAGTTTGAGAATCCAGGATGTTGGCGGAGTGTCTGGCGTCGATCGCAATGTGAAAAATCTGGTTGATTGTTGATTGATCAGGGATCAATCCACTATTGAACGGTAAGCCCAACATAAATTCTTTTATCATGAACAACGAAGGACGGCTCTTCTCTGGTTGTGAGATTACACAAAGGATGACTCACGTCCCTATCTGAAATTTGGAAGAGCGAGTGCGAATATGAGACGACCTTTAACCTTGCAGAACTGCTGCTGCATCTTTGTGTAGGAGGCTAGGTGTTTCCGGATGTTTAAGAGACTTCATGTCGTTATATGACGAGCGATTGGAAAGATCGAGAACTTGTCCATGTTTTGCGAATTTACTCCAAGCTACCAAGATTTATCATAGTTACTGCAGGCATAAGCACGAAACGAACGGAGAATGCCACAAGTTATTGTATTTTCCCTATGATTCGTTACTATCACCACCACAGAACGTGGTACCCGAACTCGTTGAATAGAGTGGTGCCAGGTAGATGGGACTTATCATATGCTGCGAGGTTAATGCTCAGAATACTATTTGTTGGAGTAGCAAATGTAACGCGTGGGGCAATCATCTTCTGGATTGCATATTATCGTCAACAATGGTGGATTATAGCCAACGTTTGTTACGAAAGTAAGACAGCAAGTAATCAACTCAAAGCTATTCAACAGGTGCGCTAAAGATATAGAGATAACTGACTAAAAAATACAAGGTGCCCCATTAAGACCGCATATTTTGAAGTTTGAAAAAAAAACCGAGTGTTTACTTGAAAGGTTTTGGTGTTTTTGTTTAAAAAAAGAGTGTAGGCATGAAAGTTATGTGTGGAATACAATATCTGAAAAATAGTCGCCTTGTAACTGATGAAACACGTTGGTCCTTTGGACGAATTTTTTGATGATACGAGTATTTCGGTGTCGGCTCAGTCTCATCATAGTGTTCACAATTTCTATGCATTATGCACCCGTGTAATTCTCCATGACTAACCTAAAATGTCCATATGTGAAAGCTGCAAAATATCAATTCTGTGCAACCGACACAAAAAAAAAATGGCAAAAAATTTAACATTTAACCACCTATCATACGTCTCACAGACCCCGATGAATTTTTAGGCGTGAATATTATTGCGCCCGAACTTCGTATAAACTTGTTCGTTCTTGCACCTTTTCCTCGCGCCCCTCAGTGCCGCTCAACCGCTCGTCGCAGTCGCGCAATAGCGCGTTTGTCTCTGGTAAGTAAAAAACTGTTGCCGGGGGACTAAAAGACCCCTGTTATGCAGTTACTTGTTTTTTTTATTGTTTTATCAAGGCTTTAAATGACGAAAACATCCAGCGGTGGTTGGAACAAGATCTGTCAAACGACTAAAATATACCAAACGTTGAATGCAGCGATGTTGAGGCCGATGTAGGAATAGATCACGTGTTAAAAGAAAGTTGCGAGTCAGACTCAGAATGCGAAGAGACAAATGACGTGGAAAATAACGAAAATGCTCTTCTCGAAATTGATTTATCTTCGACTTTACCTGATGAGCAAGAATTATCATCTGCAGATGATATGCTTTTATCTACCCTTCTTTGGACTGAGTTGCAGATCTGAAATTTTGCATAAAGTCCACGTTTGGGTTTGAGCTCATTTCATTATTACAATATGAAATAAGTTTTTATCAATAAAAGTTGTTTCGTTTTCAATGTAAGTTTATATTCGGCGGGAAATTTGAGTTTTTCTTTTATGTTTGAGCATAGAAATGCCGTAGTGAGCAAAAGCCGTACTGTTGCACATCTACATCGAAAAAGGGTTCTAAGTGACCAACAGCTTCAAGAAATAATCAACTCATGGTGTGAAAGTGAAGACGAACTTGATTTGTCGTCCAATGAATGTGATGAGGATCCTACATTTGTCCCCCAGGAAAAAAGCTCATCGGGGAACGAATCAGAAAATCCACCACCACCAGAAACTTTGCCTCAGCCTACTGTCTCATCTCCTCCACCTCAGCCGTCTACTTTTCGAGGAATTTCAAGAGCTGCAGAGACGAAGCTAGCAAAAGCTAATATTATATGGAAAAAAAAACTTGAGCTCAATCCAAATCAGCTTAATTCTTTAGGCAACGAGGATCTTGCAAATGAACTCCTGGAATGGGAAACACCACACCAGTTTTTCTTCTTATTTTTCCACTGAAGAAATTGTTGATTTTTTACCCGATCACACCACACCACCGTGTGGCGCTCCCATTGTTCCGATTTGAGTTCTATTTGTTTTGTTAAGTTTGATAAATCTGTTGTTGGCATTCCCTCTAAATCTTAACGTTATAGCTTGACATTTGCAAAAGTTACGTAGCCAAGATTACATCTATCTCTGTGTATCATGTCAAGCGACCGTCTGCTCTAAATCGCGTGCAGCCTAAACTATTGGCGCAATAGAAATGGGCCTTCAGTCAATGCTCTCAAAACTGAGATTCTTCTCTTAACGAGAAGGGGGATAGTGACTGGTCTGATTTATCTAGTGCATATAGGCGATACTGGGTAACATACTTCTTTGGCCTAAACATGTTGCGTGGAGGGAGTCTAAGGTGATTTCGGTTTTTTGGCAGTGTAAACGAGATCTTGGCAAGATATGTCGCTTATCATCGAGGAAGTTTTTCTTCAAATCCGATTTAAAATGGAGGAAGACAACGTAAGATTTCACTCCTCCTTTGGGGAACTTGCGTCTGTTTTCCAAGCGGAGGTATGCTTAATCCTGATGGCTATGAATTCTATTGTGAAGAGTTAGTGTAGATGGCGCAGCACTCGCAGATGTAGCGACAGCCAACCTGCCCTTAAAGCCTTGCTGAACGCTCTCACGACTTCCAAGATAGTTAGACTTCACTGAACGCAGCCGAATTTATCGAGTTTTGTCTGGGTCCCAGGTCACAAGGGCATTACGAGAAATGAATTCGCAGATGAACTTATTAACCAAAGCTTAGAGGGGAGTTTGTTTAGGACCCGAATCTGCGTTAGAATTGTCTGCGTTCTTCATTAGGCCTTCAAATGATAGATGGATCCATATTTCGTACAGGTTTGTACATTTCAAAAACACGTCTGGATTACAGTTTCTCAAAAATTCGCCCGGTTATCTGGTTTCCATGGCTGTCACACTAAGTAAATGATGCAGTTTGCTCACAATTTGAAAGTAATCTATTGACAGATGATAGTTAATGGCAACACTTTTTGTGGCAAATTTAGAAAGTAAAATACTTATTGATCATACTTACTTACTCATTTAGGAGGCGCTGCAGTTCGGGGTGAACCTGGGTCTCAACTAATAAGCCTCGGGGGCCCGATCGCTAGCTAACTGCCTAGAGTTGCACACTCCAAGTCGGTGGAGGCCCCCTTCTACTTGTGTCCGCTACCTGAGATGAGACCTTCCTTTACTGCGTTGCCCACCCATGCTAATTTTGAAGACTCTGGAGGTCGGAGAATTGGTTTCCATTCGTTCTACATGTGCACGAAGGATTTTTCTCCCGAAACGACTAAGGATATTTTTATCCCATTTCGATATATTCCATTCCTCAGCGCCATAAAGTCGGACTGGGATGATCAAGGTCTTATACATATAGTTTCCTTAGATTTTTGGGATAGAGCCTTATACTCAACCCAAAGGAACAGCGATTGGCAAGAGTAATTCTTCGTTATATTTTTGGTGAGGTATTGTTGGCCAATAGACAGTAGGTACTACATTACTATCTCGAAATTATAGCTATCGACTGTAACGTTGTGTCCAATTCGTCGATGTTGTGTGTCCCTTCTTGTTGACAGCATATACTCGTACTTGGTTTTGCCCTCATTTATCGCTAAACCCATTTTAGCAGCTTCTGTTTCAATACTAGCGAACGCATAGGGAAGTCACATGACAGCGCGTCTCCTTGTCTAGAACCTTTCAAGGTCTCAGGGAGCAGCGAACGTTCTCAATCGTCATTCTGTACAGACCACAGATGAACTAACATAGATGGCAAACTTTCCAGATTTTGACTGTTCCAAAAACAGGTTTCCACTGAATGCCACAATCCGTGTGACCCTGGCAGTGAATACGTGTGATTTCTCAACAATGTTAATTTCCCCTCACATTTTATATAAAAACGTCATCCACATGTGTGTGTAACACGCATAATGGATTTTACTTGTGAATTGCTCACAGGCTTGTGCAATGTGTTGGTACAGTGTACGCTTACAGTGTACATGTGTGAAGTTTAAGGGTTTGCAAAAGTATTAGTAGAGTCTGCCATCTAAATATATCAATTCATCCATGGCACAGACGGACGAATTTGGCAGGGATGCCAGAATAGCTCGTCTCTATAAAAGCTGTCATATTCGGCCTTAAAATCGATGAAAAATGGTGTGTATCTATTTGGACTTCCTGAGATTTTTCCATAATTTTCCGGAGTGTGGAAATTGGTTGATTGTGTCCGATGTTGAGCAGATTTATACCTATATAGTAGTTGGCGTAGTTGAGGGTGTCTCCTTTTTTGTGGATTGGTCATACGGTGTTGTTATCAGTCATACGCTCTATTGACTAGCTCATGCTCTCCACAAAGTTATTTCAAGTAGGCCAGTAAGCCGTCAGGTCTAGCTGACGTGTTGCATTTTAGCTCAGATACTGTTATCCTTACTTGATCCTGGCCAGGTGGACGTAAGTTTTGCCTATCATCGTCTAAGTTGAATGGTCCATTCTGACTGACGACTGGATATTAGGCTTCATCATACAGTCAGCAGAAAATTTTTACAATATTCCCAACACCGACTGCGACTCTACTACAAGGTTTACATGTTTACAGACCCGTAAAGAAGGGTCTTCTTGCACTGACACGTTTCTTTTACCTTTTGGCAGAACTTCCCCACGTTAGTCTTGGAGACCATGCTCTCAACATCGCGCGCTTCTCGTGTTCTTTTATTTTCTTCTAGAGAACCCAATGTTCTTCCCGTCTGTTTTGCTAGTAGAACTCACGAGGGGCTCTTGTCCTTCGTTGACACGCCACTTTGTAGGCTTCTTGTTTAGCTTCATGTGCTTGCCGGCATTCTTCATCAAGCCTGGGATTTTTTGGTATTAATCTGCTAAAATCCAGCACATTAGTTGCGACGTCTCTGATGCCATGTTGGTAGCGTTGCCACTGGTCTTCGGCACTGGATGCTGGCGGCATAGGAGTTGAGAGATTTCGGGATACGCCTTCGACGAAGATTCTGGCGGTCTCTTGCGATTACAGCTTTTTTACGATATATCTTTTTATAGTAGTTCGTTTTTGATGTGGCGCTTGTGAAATTTGCATTCGCAAATTTGGTTACAACAAGATGGTGATCCGAATCAATGTTGGCTGCCCTGAATGTTCGGACGGAAACCGTATGCTTGTTATTGTAATATTCCGTCCCGCCTCAAAGTCAATAAGCCCAAGTCTATTGCCAGACGTGGTGTAGTGTGGTTGTGTGGGCAATGCTTACCAACAGTCCTAAAAAAGATGACCCCTTTTCCTATCCTGACGTCAAAATTGCCTAGTATGATTTTTACACCATACTTCGGACATTGCTCACATACTATACACTTACGGGGAGCATTTATTGTTTTCTTGGTGTCATACGTTGTTCGTAATCTGATTCATTCATTCATTTTAAATGCATTTTTATTTCAGTTAACTCATTAATTCTTACATGCTAGACAAAAAAATGCTTAAAAATTAGCTTAAATAACTTACAGATAATCTAATTCTAACTTACTGCGGGCACTCTAGGTTAAACATAATACTTAATCTATGTCTTTCGACGTTTCTTACACTCTACTTTTATTTTTGTTTTTACATTTATTAAACTAAAACTAAGAAAATAGATTTTATTAAAAAAAAACTTAGTGTCTGGACTTTTTTTGTTGTAATATAAAACTTAAAACTAAACCTATACACTACGTAAAAAATAAATCTTAACCTACTTAACCTACTTAGACTATCTAATTTTATTTCTACCTATATATATGTACATAAAAATTTTTTTTTTTAGGATTACCCCTTTTTTTAGAGAAGGTTACCCACCTCTTTGTTCTTTTATAAATTTTTTTTTTTTATTTGTTTTTTTTTATTTATTTTTTTTTTTGTCCTTAAATCTACCCTAATCCTACCTAAACTATGTAAGTCGGCCACGGCTAATAAACTAGATGACGACCGACTTTGCTTCCTTATGAAGCTATCATGTACCCGAGGAATTTGACGACGAACCCTTTCCTCCTACAACCAGCCACCAAAATTGTTGGTGCTGCCGAGCAACATCCCTCATGTCGCGACTCCCTACCGCCCTACTGAACCGGAGACGCTCCGCACTGCCGTGTGCGACGTCTCTGTCGTAGTTGAGTCGCCTGTCCGCAGCTGTCCGAGCGACGTGGAAGATTAGCGGCACAGCCAATCTGTCCTGGATCAAACCTTTCATGTCGAGGTAGAGGAACGCTTCTGGAGGAATAAAGCCGTCAAAGCGAACTCTCTCGTGATATATATAATTGGGGTAGTAAGCCCCGGAGATCAGGTTGTTCGATGAGGTCATTGCTCTTGCAATGTGCCTTCGAGTCAACTTAATGATGAAATTGTCCACTCTTATTAGGTTCGCCCTATTGTACAAGACCTCATTACGATAGAATTTTATGTACTCAGACTCTGGTGTTCTGTCTAAGCGAAGACAAGTCCTAAGACAAGCCCTCTCAAACACCCGAATCTTTTCCAATAAACTTGCTCTCACGTTGAACCACACGGGACATCCAAATACAAGCATGGGCCTGATAAGGGCCATGTAACAGATCACCTTCACCCTCGCATCGAGTTGGCTGTTATAAAACAGTTTCTTTGTAAGGGCAAAAGCACCTTTGGCTCTGGCCAGAGCAATATCTATATGTTTGTTAAAATACAGATATTGGTCTAGCCAGATCCCAAGGTATCTGACTACATTTCGACAAGCAAGTGGCTGTCCATGTTGTCCGACGATAGAGAACTTTCGCCAATTCTTTCTGGTATCCCTAGAGGCCCCAGACAAAGGCGTCCTAAACAGAATGGTTTCCGACTTCTGAAAGTTGATTTTCAATTTCCAGTCGTCGCAATATCGCTTAATTTTGTCGAAGTCACGTTGCAAAAGTGTATTAATGACCTCAATCTTTGGACCTGATCTGTACGTGATTAAGTCGTCTGCGTACGCTATGGCATGGTGAAGTGAACCTATCAGATCACTTGTGTAAATGTTGAATAGGATCGGCGAATTTACCGCACCTTGTTGCAGACCGTTTTTAATGTTAAATGTTCCAGCAGAAGTCACATCGCCATATTTCACGATGAACTGTCTACTGGAGAGCATATCAAAAAGAATATACAGCAGTGGTTTACTAATGCCCAACCTGTCCAGCTTGAAAAAGAGTCCTTCTAACCATACGGTATCCAAGTCAATCAGGCAGGCACCAGTGCACTGTTTTTTGCCTTTGTTCCATTGGATATCAGAAACCAGTTTAGACGCAGCATGAATGATATCATGCCCCTCCTTGAAACCGAATTGATTATCCGGAACTATATGTTTGTCCTCAACCCACTTAGTCAGGACTCTATTGATCACCTTCTCGAAAACCTTACTGATGTTTGGAAGGAGACTGATCGAGCGCAGATTCGCCGGACTGGAAGTATCTTTATTCCTTTTGGGAATGGGATGTACCACCGCAGTTTTCCAATGCGCTGGATAATGTGCGTTATTCATTGCATTATTAAACAGGATGGTATAAATGTTTACCGCTTCTAGTGGGAGATGTCGAAGCACAATGTTCGGTATTTCATCGGTTCCCACTGATTTCTTACTTCTAAGTGATTCGAAGATCGTTTGGAGCTCTTCCTTCGTAATGAAAGGTGGTAATACCCTTTCGTTGGTGATGACATTATTTGCCATATTCTCGTCACTGAACTGGGTGAAACCCGAGCTCTCGAATCGCCAATTCACAATTTCATTTCGAAGGCAGGCATTGTGCATAAAGACTCGACTTTCCAGGTCGTGGTTCGGGCCAATGATGTCATTCGCCTTGTACACTTCCTGGAAAGTCGCTCCTATAGCCTCTACCTTCTCCTGCGGATCCTCGACCACAAAGAAGTTGTCATCATCAACGGCCTCATTTGGATCAATGCCTGCTGCTACAAGTATTTGTTCGTTGTTCGTCGTTCGGTCGATTCTAAGACAAGGAAGGTCGTTCTGATTATTTCTCCGAAATATTTTATTTATTTGCGGGAACATATTCGGGTTGCTGGTGTTTACAGCCCGAATTTTGTTGTTCCAATACAAACTTACAGAATTTCTGTAATTTTCCTTTATTAATGTTTTTAGGTTTTTAATCGACGACTTCAATGTCATGATCTCCGGGTTATGTCTGTCAGTAAACTGTCTGTACAAGGTTTTTAGTCTTGACAGCAGCCTACTTTTTTGTCGGTGCAGTGCGTCAATAGTTGCGTTGCGGAATAAGTCTTCTTCGTCAGTGTGTTGATACCGAGGTATCGTTTTGTCCATAGTTCGTTTAATTGTCTCGTCCATTAGTTTTAGATACCTGTCAATCTCCTCGTTTGACAGATTTCTGTTGGACGGTGGGTAGAGCGAATTCGAGGAGAGTGCTCTAGTCAGTATTCTGGTGAAGTGTGTCCAACGCACCCTACTATAATTGTAAGAATGCCTTTGAACAAACTCATCCAATTCCGCAATTTCGTTCGGAACGGTTATTTCGGTACTGAGACCGCAATGGTCACTGTCATACACGAAAGTGCGTAGACAGTTTATGGTATGTTGGTTAGTGCACGTCAGGTGTATTCGTGTGTCGAACAGCAAGAGGTCCAAATAGGAACCGTGTCTGGGAAACGACGGGCTATCCGTAGCCTTGAGGCCGAGTCGATACATTATACTGTGCTGACCCCACCAATTGAATAGCAGGTTCCCTTTAGTATTTGGTGTATTATTTCCCCAATCACTATGTTTGGCGTTGAAATCTCCGCCGATAATATAGTAGTTCTCCTCCAATTCCAGTCTTAGGAATCGAAAAAGTGTCTCGAGCTCTGAAATGAATAAGGTGGATTGAGTAGCTTTAGGTGCATAAACAGACACCATGTATAACCGCTTTCCACTACGGAGAGGGATGTACATGATGCATGCTTCCAGCACCTGGAATCTACGTACTACACGACTGTATATTCTTTTGAAACGCAGTCCTTTTCTAACAAAGATTGCCACACCTCCTCCTTGAATGGAGTTTGGTCGGTTTCTTCGTATTATTTTAAATCTTCTGTGCCTCATTTTGTGTCTTTTGGTCAGCTTAGTTTCGCTAACCAAAAGCACATCAGGGGCTTGGTCTTTAAGCAACTTAAACAGTGCGGCTCTTCGTTCGAACCTAATCAGTGAATTAACATTCACTGCAAGGACCTTCAGGGTTTGCTCCGCCATGTACGTACCCATTACGACTGGAGGTGCGCTAGGCCCGGCAGCAGCGCGTATATTTGATCCACCCGCTTAGCCTGTTCCTGTATTTGACGCTGAAGCTGAGCCATCTGCCCCTGAATTGAGAGCAAGATAGCCAGCATGTCAGGTACAGGTTCCGGTGCTCAAGGCGCTGGGGCCTGAGAAGCTACCTTTACTTGTTGTACCGTACTTCCCCTACCTGCCGCCATTTGGGCGTAGGTAACGTGGGGAGTAACGGCTGGTGTTTGTGCCTGCACGAGTGGACGTTTAACTTCCACTTTCTGCTGCCGAGCCAGATTTACTCTTTTTATGTATTGGAATTTGGGACAACCCCGATAGTTTGCGGTGTGTCCCGTGTTACTACATAACGCACAAGAAAGTTGGCTTTTTTCAGACGCTCCGTCCTTCCCTAGAGCGCATTCCTCTGACTTGTGGTTCTTTCCACACTTCACGCATCGAGGCTGCATTTCGCAGTTCGACGCGGCGTGCCCGAACCTTTGGCAGCGAACACATTGTAAAATGTTTTCGCTCCTCTTTAATTTTTCCCAGTGTACAACCTGGTAGTCTAGGACTTTGATACTCCTTAGACCATCCAGTTTGCTATCGGGACTTAACTGGTTGTTCGTAATCTGAAGGCGTTTTAAAATGTTACTAAAAAAAACTATAGAAATGAACTGAAACGTATCGTTTTCGAACTAGATGGGAAGATGTATACGTATAGTAAATATATTCCCATGTGCATTTTTTTGGGCATGATAAAGGTGGTTTGCATTATCGCATTATGATGGCACACACCATGGGTTGTTTGCCTGTCCTTTGAAATGCTTATATCCGTACCAAAAGGTCGTTAGGCAAATGTAATGTTCGCATCGGAAATAGCAAATGAAAAATATAATCTTCCGATTTCTGGAATTCGGTACTTTTGGTACAATGCATTGTGTGGGTGATTTTGTATGGACTCGTAAGCAGCTTTGAAAGCCATTTCTGTATTAAACTGGGACCATTTTTGAATGACTTTTTTGTCGGGGATATATTCTACATATGCGTAAATCTCGATATACTCGTGGATTTTTCTTTTTTTAAATATGTTGTTATATTGGTTATATAGCAGGGCGGCTTATTCGAAAAATCCGATTGGAATGCATTACCTCATCGGAACGGCAGAGATGACAAGCATTCGCTAATATGGTAGGGAACAACATATAAAGGGTGTTTTTTTTTTTTCATTTATATAAAAAACTTGAAACTAATGTTTATGTCAATGATATTAGCTCTATTTAATAGATAGTTTTATGCCATCAGTTTTTAAATATGACAACTGCCGAATAGGTGCTAGAGGGAAGAAATGGTGGTCCTTCACATTTACATGGGTGATAGATGTTTCCATTTCAAACGCTTGGTTACTCCACAAAAAAGCTGGATCAAAATTACCCCAACTTCAATTCAGGCGCGGTTTTATTGTCGAACTCTTGGTAAACCGAAACCCCCTGGTGGTTTTCATAGACCTAAAATGGAAACGGAATATGCCAATGCTAGCTATGATCGAGTGGACCATTTTATTATAATGATCCCCAATGAAAAAAGACGACGATGTGCAGGTTCGCTATGCAAATCACATTGTACTACAATGTGTTCTAAGTGCGATGTAGGACTCTGTGTTTTTTGCTTCCAGAAATATCATTATACGAGTATATCTGTTGGGGCACAAATTGTCAAATTGAAGAAAACTTAATATTATAATTAATTAAATTAGAAAATTCAATTCTTATAAGTACTTAATACTTATACATATTTGTTATGTATCTTTAACCAAGCAAAAGGCAAATATCTTCAATACGTGGTGAGAAAAATCTCTCGCCATTTACATTGGCGCCTAAACGTGGGACAAATCCATTTGTGGAAAAAAAAAACTCTTGTAAACGTTGATAACAGTATTGTACGATACGATTAACAAATCGTTTAAATAATAATTTCATTACATTTATGTGCATATCGGTAAATCGCGAAAGACAATCGTAAGTCAAAAGTTCAGTGGCTAGAGGAATTAAAATCTCCTAAAAACATTTAAAACTCTTGAAATATCCTGGATATCGTGATACGGTGCGCGTTATTTTGGTAGTCACGGGTGCAATAAAACGGTCTGAAGCAGCGCAACTATTGTATTGTAGCTGCCCAGCTACTCAACAGAACCACGGAACTAGATTAGATTAGATAAGTATACGTATATCTACCTCAAGGTACGTGCAAAATTATTACCACGAATGTGCGCTGATAATACATTGCATAATTTGTGTATGCAAAGACAATATATAGTACACATATGTAATATTCATTTAAAGGATCAACGAACTTCATATATACATATACGAGGGGCGATCAACATATTCTCGATATCGGGGTGAAGCTGTGGTTTTAAATATAAATTGACTTGTTTATCAAGTAATACTATTATTTTAGTGCATTCATGTAAAATTTCATATAAATGTGATTATTAATTCGCGTTTTATCTCTAGTTAAACAGAATCATAATGGCAACTGAGACGATGATGGCGAAAATTGAGCATCGCGCTGTAATTAAATTTCTCACTAAGCAAGGAAAAAGTCAAAAAACTATTCATGAAGAGATGGTGACTGTTTACCAGGGTTCCGCACCTTCATTATCAACTGTGCAAAAGTGGTCAAGTGAGTTCAAGAGAGGCAGAGAGAGCATTGAAGACGACCCCCGCTCCGGCGCCCCGGCTACTGCTTGTACGGGAGAAAGCATCAAAGAAGTCGAAAAACTAGTTCTTGAGGATGCCCGAATAAAGGTGAAAATGATGGCAGAGATCACCAAGCTTTCAATTGGTACCATTCACACCATTCTTCATGACCATCTTAACCTTTCAAAAGTCAGTGCAAGGTGGGTGCCACGAATGCTCACAGCGCCTCAGAAAAAAGTGAGAATCGCATGCTGTAGAGAGCTTTTGGAGATGTGTAGTGAGAACGCGGACAGTGTTATGGGTCGAATTGTTACTGGGGACGAAACATGGGTCCACCACTATGACCCTGAAAGCAAACAAGAGTCCATGCAGTGGCATAAAAAAGGAACAGACCCCCCGAAGAAGTTCAAAGTCACTCCGTCTGCCGGGAAGCTCAAGGCCACAGTTTTTTGGGACTCAAAGGTAATTTTGCTCATTGAGTACAAAAAAAAAGGTGAAACCATCAACGCCACATCCTACGCTTCCACTTTGCATAATTTTCGGGAGGAAATTAAAAAGAAAAGACGGGGTAAACTCGCAGCGGGTGTGTTGCTTCTTCATGACAACGCTCCTGTTCACACGGCGCGAGTTTCCAAGGCTGCTGCGCGAGATTGCGGTTTCGAAGAAATCCAACACCCACCCTATAGTCCAGACCTTGCCCCTAGTGATTATTTCCTGTTTCCGGATTTGAAAAAATGTCTTCGTGGAAAAAGATTTTCGGATGATGAAAAACTCAAGTCGGTATTTTGCAGAGAAAGAGGAAATTTATTTTTTTGAGGGTTTAAAAAAGCTTATCTCAAGATGTAACAAATGCATTGATGTTAGGAGAGATTATATTGAAAAATAAAAACAATTTAAATTGAATTCGCATTTTCCTTCATATCGATACCGAGAATATATTGAACGCCCCTCGTACGTCATAGATCATCAGCCTAAAACGCACCTTCGTCGTAATATCAATCTTATATCTGTCATAAGATTAAAATTTTATTTCGCATCAATAAATTGCATATTTGTACATACATAGAGATATATATATATTTAATCACACGAAAATCGAAACATACAAAAATTCTATACAACTAACTTTGTATAGTGGAGGTGAAATTTTTCAACGATGGTGGTGTGGAATATCATTTGAATCGGATTAGCACTGCTGAAATCAAATACATGCTCTTATTGTACATTCGGTTGCTGCGTTTAGAATATTTTTGACCTTCACTTCACTGCTGCTCTGTAGTTATATTTTTTCGCTGATTTTATTTTGTGGCTGGTGTAATTAAAAAAAAAAAAAAAGGATTTTTATCTTATCTATTTATTGTTGCTGTAATAATCGGGATCATTTGCCGGCTGTCCTGGCTAGCACCGTGGGAAACATTTTGTTGCTGCTGTTATTAGGGTGCATACAAAATCTTACCGCCTTGGGTATTCTACTGCTAACGTTAGTACAGTTCTAAGTGCTGAGGCCATTGTTGAAGTTCAATTAAAGGACCAATTAAAATTTATGTTTGGTTAGGGTGAAAGGATTACTCAGTTAAAAGGTTGCGATGATGAAATCGTTAGAGGAGTTTACGCAACAATGTGCGTCCACTAAGGGAAGAATAACTCGCGTTAACACGTTGGTAGAAAAATCTACGAATCTCTCTGTCACAGAATTGGAGTGTAGGGTTGGTATCCTAGAATCATATTTTAAGCAAATCTTAACATACCAGACCCAAATAGAACAACTTCAGCCAACTGACACTGCAAGAGCCGACTTGGAGCCGTTCCTCCTCGTAACTAGTAAAAGTAAAATTATTTCGCTGATGGGAGCGGGAAGCAGGACGAGTACCATAGAAACTTCATTCGCCATTTACATTGGCGCCCAACGTGGGGCGTTCCTAGTTCAGAAAATCCAGCGGATATTCTCTTCGGGGGTTGCACAGTTGATGAATTGAGACAGTCAATATGGTTTTGCGGACCAATTTTCTTACAATTAAGTCCTGGAAAATGGCCACTATCATCGAAAAGGCAACTTTCAGTCGAGGAACTCCATCTTGAAACCCGTAAAACAATGCTTTTATGTCAACCGAAACAGTCTTAATATTTGCTCGAGATAATTTTCTTATAATTATTATAATTATAAGAACAGTTCTTATTTGAAAATACTAAGAACATTTGCATATATGCTCAGATTCTACAATCAGTGCCGTCAAGTTCTTCTTTCCTCCAGCGATCTTGACGTATCATTAAATCGTATTGTTTGGATCATCCAAAATCAATTCTTTTCCAAGGAAATTGCTTTCATTAAATCCAAGCAGAATCTTGAAGGATCCATCAAGTGGCTTACCCCGTTTTTTGGCAACTCAATGGGATTCGAATTATTAAGAGTAGGAGGAAGATTGAAACATGCAAATCTACCACAGGGGCAAAGGCATCCTCTACTGTTACCAAAAAAATGCAACTTCGTTAATTTTCTGGTGAGGTATCTACATTTGTCTAACTATCATGCGGGTCCGAAGATGTTAGTGGTTTTGACTCGCAGACAGTTTTGGGTGGTCAACGCTAGGGAAGTAGCCCGTCGGATAGTGAGGAATTGTCTGCACTGTATAAGATACAAACCGAAGCTTCTAGAACAAATAATGGGAGACCTACCAGCAGAAAGAATAAAGACATCGCTTCCATTTTCACGCGTAGGTGTAGATTTTTGCTGCCCAGTTATGACGCATCACAACATTTGTGGGAAAAGACCATACAAGACGTGCATTGCGGTATTTGTATGCTTTTATTCTAAGGCAGTCCATTTAGAACCGGTGTCAAATTTGTCATCTGAAGCATTCCCATCTGATATTTATTCAGATAATGCAACAAATTTTATTGGAGCATAAACAAAGCTCAAAAAATTTGCTCAAATGTTTTTCGAAAAATCATTGAAAAAATTAATTTATACATTTTGCGCTAATAAAAATATAACTTTCCATTTTATTCCCCCCAGGTCACCTCACTTTGGTGGATTGAGGAAGGCTGCGGTCAAGATAGCAAAGGGTCATCTCGTTAGAACTCTAGACAATACCAAGATGACGTTTGAGGAACTCGCTACTGCACTCGTTGAAATTGAGGGCATCATGAACTCTAGACCAATCACACCTCTATCCTGTGATCCAAATGATTACGAAGCCCTCACACCAACTCATCTGCTAATTGGGACCTCATTAAAGGCGATTCCTGAACCTGTAGAAGACTCCAATATCAGTTTTATCAAGAAGTGGAGGCGAATCAACGCAGACGAGATACATTTTTGGAAGATTTGGTCTGCAGAATATCTCGTCCAGCTACAACAACGCCACAAGTGGTCAACAGATAAGCCAAATCTGCAAGTCAACGACGTCTACGCAACATCTTAAGAAGACCCTTGCCGAGCCATATGCCGACTTTATGCGATTATTGGATAGGAGCCTATATACATCCAAACACAAAGGAGAAAATGGTAGTCGCTAAGACAGTTCCATTGCGAAATGGAATCCACTTATTCAATCAAGCAGACTACTGGGTCACCCAAAGCAGTACTCATAAAAGGATATCGCGCGGGTGTTGCTAATCGCCTATACCCCACGAGGGGTTCAAGGGACTAAACGACAAACAACTGATCGAGTGTTTTAATACTAAGGTCTTGTCTTTTGGCTTACTTGGCTACTTTTACCAAGTATTGGTAAAATAAAAGAAATTACTAAAAAATGAAGGAAAACGAAGAATGTTTATAGCGGACTCTGGACGTCCCTCCAAGAAGTCTTATCTTGCAGAGTTATGGATTTTTTTTTTGTAACGTCAACACAACATAGTCGATTTTACAAGAAGACGATTTTAATGTCATTTCAACGTGCCGTATCTTCTGGATTTTATTACCCCGAAAAATATGATTGTGCCGCCAAAATGTACGTACATTATTCGCATTATGAATTGATGGGCTTAGAGGCAAGCAAATTGATTCTAACAGATGGTATTCAATGTTCTTGGGAAGCGAATTTAACGGAAACACGTTTCTGAAACCTTGTGAGGACAGAAAAACCAGCTGCCCTCCTTCATTTCATATGGTATGGGGCTCTGGTTGATTGGAGGAGGCGAACAAAGACAGTCACGTTAAGCGCGTTTTCACCTCCTGATGTTCTGCCCATAAATGTGTACCAAAGAACTAAGTTTTTTATTAGAATAATTCCTATACATATGCATACTATAAATTAAGAGAAAGAATTAGGCGTGAAGGATATGCGGAGGAGTCAAGGAGTGCTTGATATTCCTAAGGGCTGGTTCCACATAAATAAAAAAATATGGTGGCGTAACGATGAGATGAACAGCGCGGTAGAGAATAAAAAGCAAACCCTTCAAGTGTGGACTTAATCTGAGGTAAATTAAGAAATGCAAAAAGTGCGTCATGAATCGGTAGTGTGTCAGAATAAAAAACGCGCGCTGGCACTTTACCAAGACTTAGAAGATGTCCCTTCACAAACGATAAACAAATGACAAACTTCAGAATCCGTGCTGCTTCAAAACCTAACGAAGAGGCTTAGTCAATCGCGACAACGAAAAAGGAAAGAAAGAAAGCAAGAGATTCAGTCGCCGAAATTTATTGATACGATCGGCGGAGCTGCGTTTACTAATGAAAAACGACGAAATTATTATTCGGGTAAGGCGAAAGAGTATTTTAATGCGCTACCTACCGAAGAGATCCTACGCAGTAAGATTTTCTCGTCGTACGGTATGAGGACGAAACATCATATGTCACGAAAGATGATGCTGTAAAGATGGTTGGATCCATAGATCTCATACCTTGCGAGGTATGGATAAAAACCTCGGTCTCAAATAACTTGATATTTTATTCGATAAACTGTTAAGGGGTTAGGCCACACAAGGATTTTCAAAAAATTGATTTTTTTTTTAAAGCTTTCAATAGTCCCTTAGGATTCAAAAATGATATACCAAAAGATTATGGCCGGGAAATACAATATCTCGAAGTAATTGTTTTTCAAAGCATAGTACAAGGCCGTCAGGTAGGCAGCGAGCTTTTTATGACCGAAACGAGGGACGGTATTTTAGGGGACTAGAGTAGGTATACGGCAGATGTTTTTCAAGCTATTTGCCACGTTTTCAGACTATTACTTGTTTCGTCTTTAGAAACTGTCAATTTCGTACAGTGAAACATTCGAGAAGGACGCAATTTGAGGAATGTTTGGTTTTTAACGATAATTGTGCTAACTCCTTCTTCTGTTTTGTGAGTGTTATTGGTTCGTTTTTATAATGAGTGACAAAGGGTATTGTAGTCAAAAAGACACGTACATACAGCAAGAGACCGAAAATATCTGGAAGAGACCGCTGAATCGACACAAGTTAGTGGGACCAAGTGAAATGAATGCTAGTACATCCGTGAAAAAATTGAAGCAATCGGAAGAAATATACAATATTGAAGTTAATCTAGGTTTTGGTTATCGTATGATAAACTTTATTGCAGTTTGTTTAGCTATTTCAAACGTTGTTGTTTGTAAAGTGTGCAATTTGCAAGTTAAATTTAGGGAAAGTGGTAAGCGAGGTTTGGGATTCAAAATAGTAGTGGCCTGTGAAAAATGTGTACAGACTGAGATATCTGGTAGTCCACTTATTGAAAAAGGCTATGAAATAAACCGTAGAATTGTAATTTCCATGCGAGTACTTGGAATTGGTTTTATCTCGGCCTATGCTTCACTCTTTCTATGATAAGCTTGTCAAAAAAATTTCAACTGCAACAAAACTAATTTGCAAAAACAGTAAGATGAAAGCAGCAAAAGACGAGAAAATTATTCTATTGAAAGAGGAGAAAATTGAATTATGGTGGAGAGCCTCTTATTGGCAATTACAGTGCAAACATTATAGACTGCGCACTGAAATCAAAATACTGTAATGTGTGTGAGTACTGGAAGAATAGAGAAGGTAACTCACAATATACGGAGTGGGCACAAAACTATAGAGATAAGTGCGATGTGAATCACGATGGATCTACGGGAAAAATGGAGGTCCATACAGTTGTTGAGATGTTTCCGCGATCCGAAGCTTTGCGCCAGGTAAAATACATCAATTTCATTGGTGACGATCACAGTACTTAAGAATACTAAAGGTCTCGGTAAAAGGGGCAAATTGACGGGAAAACCAATAGACAAAGACTCTACTTATTTTGGATTAGCCATTCGTAGAAACCGTGATTCAATTGAAAACATGAGAGACAGTATATGGGCTACACTCGATCATAAATTATCTACTGATGCAAAGCCGCAGCACGATAAATGTCCGATCATGGAGCTCATGGAAAAAGGCAAAAGCTACAAATAATTTGGCTGAGTACAAACATAAGCCAGCTATTTCAATTGAAATGTAGGAATCTACCAACCAGTCTGCGAAGAATTGACCAGAGATGATTTTCTCACTCAATTCATCGGCGGTTATACTCAAAACCATAATGAAGGTTTTAATTCGACTGTGTGGTTGTTGGCCCCAAAATCTATTTCTAATGGTAAAACTATGTTGGATATAGATATGGATATTGCAGGATGCGTGTACAATGACGGATTTGCTTTAATGAAAGCGATGGATTTAGAAACCGGCCAGAACAGATACGAAAACGGCTTGGAGATGGGCAAAGAGCGCATAAAGCTGGCAGAAAGATCGGTGTCTGAAACTACAAAAGAGTGGAGGATCGAATTAAAATCCAGTAGAAAAGAAATGGAAGAAGAACAATACTGCAAAAGGCCAATTATATGGCGCAGGCACTGCGGATTAAAGGTATTGCAGAATTTTTCATGACTTTCTATAATTTAAAATTTTAAACGCGTTTATCTCAAAACTGCATTTTTCAAGTTGAGTGCAATTCACTTCAAATTTTAACAATATCTTTAACTATATTGTGTAAATGAGTATGTGTGATTTTTTTTTTATATGGCACAGTTCATATATTATTAACAATTTTCTGTCGATTTTTCTGGGAATTGATTTGACTTTGGAAGTGCGCCATTCAGCCAAAAATCAATACCTCAAAAAGAAATCATGCGTACTTATCTAGCTATTGTTTTGTACAATAAAATCAAATTTAGTGAGTCATCATATGGTAATTCAAAATTTACAGGAGCTGTTGGTACGGCCGTAGACCCTTCAAAAAAAGAGAGGTCATCTGAGAAGCGCTGCACAGCCGTCATTTTTAAATACTAAATCAGTATATATAAAAATCTCGTGTCACGGTGTCGCACTCCTCCGAAACGGCTCGACCAATTTTTATGAAATTTTTTGTGTACATATACGAGTATTTGGTAGGTAGTATAAAGTATATTTCAAACTGCTACGTGATTAGGGTATCCTTATCCTGAAAAATGTTTTCTATTTTTTTGACGAAAATTTTTTTTATATTTTTCTTATATTTGATATCAAAAAGTGCCTTTAACCCCAGATTTCCACCCTCCTACTCCCACCCCCCCACTTTTTAATCACAATTTAAGTATTTTTGTGTGAACAATATTCAAATAATTTAACTCTCGTTCGTTTTTCAAACAGAACGAATTTACATATTTATGTTGTTGAATGACAGATGGCGCTACGTCCGCCTTATCGAACGTCGAACTTGCGAACACATGCGCAAGTTATTGACGTAGAGTGTCGCGTCACTTTGACATTTCATTCTGCATTTGTTATGTATCACAACGCAGTGCGTGCAAAATTTTGCACGATTTATTACTCATCGGCACGGATCCAGATTCAAACCTGTTCCTGAAGTCCATTTGCAGATTCAATTCATGACATCGTTCGGAGCAACAGAAATAGTTCACAATACAGCGGCAAATGGTTAACAATTCAATTCAACGATCAAAATCAAAGGCCAACTGTAGCACAAAGTGGGCTCATTTCTGCCAATGCCAAACGAACCACATACATTTTTACAAATCTACTTCATGGACGGTGGGCACATCAATCGTGTGGATCTCGAACGCGCAGTCGCCAATCGCGTGGATGTACGCTGCGGCTATCTCAATTCGCCTGAAGCCAGGTTCATCGTCGGCGAGCTGGGCGCCCTATTAAATGAGCACAATCAATTATTGAAATCCTTCAAATCACCCACGCACGAATTGCAAAGTAACAGTCATGCTATTGTCATCAATACTGATAAAAAACCAGCTGGAGAGCACTTGCGTAGATTCAATGCACCTGTGGTTGACGGCGTTGCTGGAATCATGGTTGGCAACCGAACAGCGACGCGAGAAATTGTGATTCGAAGACTGAAATAAAATTTGGAAATTTTTTTTATTTGCTTTAAAACTCTGTTTTTATTGAATTCTTTCACAATTACAAAAAATAAAAAAAATTATTTGGGTTCCCATTCTTTCCTCAACTTCTTTCGAATGTCCTTCATAAGGTAGGTGACAGTTACATCCGTGATCTTCTTGGACGCTCTTTACCATTTAGCACTAAAATCTTTTACATCCTTTGCACACTGCTCACTTTTCCTCAACTTAGCTTTGACCAAAGCCCAATACCTTTCAATGGGACGGCACTGTGGAACATTGGGTGGATTCATGTCTCTTAGGACAAAGTCGACATTTGCATAGAAAATAAGTATATATAAGTATAAAATGTAAACAAAGTCGAAAGACATAGATATAAGAATTTAGAGTAGCTTAGAGTGCCTGTGTGGGGCCAGTAAGTTAGTGTAAGATTGTTAAGTAATTTTAAGCTAGCATTTAAGCATTTTTTGTTAGTATGTAAGAGTTAATGATTAAGATAATAAAATGCATTTAAAACTAAAAACTAAAAAACAAAGTCGACATTTTTAGCAACAAGAAAGCTCAACGTCACATGAGCATAGTGAGCTGACGCAAAATCTGGCCAAAAGAATGTTGAACCCTCGTATTTGTTTAAGAAAGGAATCAACCGTTTTTTTAGGCACTCGTTAATGTACACTCCTTCGTTAATTGTTCCCGTTGTAATAAACGATGAGCTTCTGTGTCCACATTGGAAAATGGCCTGCCAAATGAGATATTTTGACTCGAATTTTTCCATCCCAATCGATGTTGTTGATTGCGGAAGAATCTCAGCTTCAAACGAGTTGTAAAACTGTGCACCTGGAAGAGTAGTAAAGTCGGCTTTGACATAAGTTTCGTCATCCAAAACCAAGGAAGCTTTCTTGTTGCCGATCAACTCGTATAGCTTTCGGGCTCGTGTTTTTATGACTTTTTTTTTGCTTTTCAGTAACTTTTGGTATTTTTTGTTTTTTTTTTTTCGTGTTTTTAGACCGTTACGTTTGTTAGATCATTGTACCATTGTTTGGTTGATATTATATTTCCGAGCAACATCTTTGGATGACATAGTCCGGTTTTTTACGACGGTTCCCACTGTTTTCCTGTCTAAATTTGTATCATGTGCTCCACTTTTAGCTCCACTTTTCTGTTTTCGCTTAACAGTCAACGTCTCCAAATATCGTTTAATAACAGAATCCACTTTACTGCGTGCAATGTTTAAATTTTTTGCGATGAAATGGTTTGGACGCGAAGTATTTTCGAGCCATTTGTCGATGATCCTTTTACGGCGTTCCTCTTGCCTCATATTTTATAAATATTTTAAACCGCACCGAACTAAAATCAATATCAAACTGAAACTAGAGAATATGCTGACTAATTTGGGTACAAAATGGGATTGCAATTTTTACGCATTGGAAGTATAGCCCGTATTAAAGTTTACAGATTTTATTCGTTTCAGTCCTTGGTGTCCTCGTTGTATTTAGCAGGCTTCTGCAACTCTTCTATATTGGACCTTGAGTCAGTGATAGTCCCATATTCAATGTTGACTACTGCCTTGAGTAAAAGAGACATACCAATTATAACATTTAACGTTACCACGTTGTTGTTCATTATGTACAATAGAATTCCACGCTTCAAAATTCACCATTAATACAAACCGCAGCCCGGCCGATCCCTTCAGTTAACACATTTGCCCCAATCCCTGCTAATGAACAACGGAAATCTTTTGAGAGATAATTTGAACATATACTTTTAACCTGATTTTTTTTAATAATGCAGACGTCACTACCAATATCTATTAAACCGTTAACAATAAACCCGTTTACCGCTATCTGCCGCACCATATCCGATTTCTTCAACAAATTTACCGCATTTCTGTTTCTCATAGGCCAATCCGGTCGCTTATGTCCGTAATTGTTTCTTGAAGTGGCTTGATAGTCGCGAATTTTGACCACCGCACCAGGCTCGTTTTTTATTTGTTCAAATGTCGCTAGCTTTTCTTTAAATTAGGTAACTGTACGCACCCCATATAAAATCAATTTATTCACCGCCGCCGAGTCTTTAATTCCATCGATGACATATCGAAATACAGACATACGAGTGTCATAGACGTCTGCTTGATTGGCAATATCGAGCATGCGGTACAAAAATTCTCGACAAGACTCCGCTCTCTTCTTTTTTGTTCCCGAAGTTTCTCGTCCACATCACAGCTAGAAATATTTTTATCAAATTCTTCCATTAGAGCGGATCTTAGTTGTTGGTACTATACGGGTTTAGCTTCGCATTCTACGAACAGCCTAGTAGCCCCGACGAGTGATTTCTTGCAAAAAAGTAAACGTTTCACTGAATTCCAATTACATGCGTTTGCGTAATTCTCGAATTCGTCCAGCTACTTTTTTATGTTTACCGCTTTTTCAATACTTACGGACGACGTCTTCCACGTATGCCATATTAAATTTTGCGCTATGATATTCGTTTTATAGCATAGCTCCCGAATTATTTCCTGAGTAATCCAGCTACCGCTTCGTTACAGATTTCGTCTTCGTCTTGCACTCATATTAAATTCGATCGACTTGTTCAAGAGGTAAATCAGCACCCTGCGTGACAAAGCAAAAATTGTCCTTATAATTTTGTGAGAGCTGCTTCGCTCATTAATCAGTTTTTTTTTTTTCGTTCTTGTTTCTTTTGAGTGAGAATCACTTTTTAGAGAGATGCCGGACAAGCCCCCATTTGTGGGATCTTTTTCCGTAAATGAGACAAATGGACCGCTTTTAATATTTGTGATTCAGTAGTTATCTTACTTCTATTGTAGTTAATACTTCATATTTTAATTTACGTATAACGGGAATTTTTTAATCTAAACAGCTTATTATTTATACAGAACTTCGTCCATGTCCACTGATAGCCATTGTTCTCTGTTGCTTGCTTAAATAACCCCGTCGAAAATGATGTTTGTGTAGGGGTGCCGTCAGTTCCCTACACCACATGTATACCAACATAATAAAAAAAAAAATTTAAAATCGGGCTCTCCAAATTCGCGAAATTTGAAAATTCCCGTTATTTTCTGAACACACCTCTGTACAATACGTGAGTTTATCTCATCAAATACTGATTTCCACCTCAAGTTGTCTTAAAAAGTTTAGATTAATCAGACTATCAGCCATATCCTTGACTCGAAGGGCCGAAATTATATTAAACGATGAGCAAAGAGGTAATCAAAACTCTCTGCCTGATATTAGTGCAAATCTGTGAAGTTAGCTAATAAAAGCCATGAGATAGACCCACGAACTGCGTGAGCCCAAAATGGATCTGGATGTAGCCTAAAATAATGATTAAAAAATCGTTATGTTATACTCTCCTAGCTATATGAGCCCGTAGATAATTTATAAGATTGTCATACACTTCAGTCATTGGTAGGAAGGAAGGAAGGAAGGAATCCTTTCGTCACGGCTAGTGTTTAGTCAAATCTAAGCCAAGTGCACAGAACCGACTCATTGAACATTATAGCTCTAGGAAAGTCATAGACGACCTAATACACAAGTATCTAAGGAAGAAAGTGTCGGAAGGCTAGCCAAACCAGTAATACAGAACTTAACAACTTTTCCATCTGCTAACCAATCACTTTTCACAAATTACTTTTATTTAGTAAGACAAATGTTTTGCGTGAGTGCACAGTGCTCGTAATTTACTGAACCATTAAAAAAGGTTAAGTGTAGCAGGCTTGTTAATTATTTATTTTTATCCCCTAGCCACTTAGAAGATAAAAGTGTTTTACGTCGTCTATCTATCACTTCGGGCTCATAATCGTGGCGACATTAAAGAGAAACTCATGGAAAGTTGTTTAAATGAAAATGTGTTATCCTGCCTACCCTGACACAAGCATTCATCGTTATACTTTGTATTCAACCATACAGTGCTGCCACATAAACCACGGTGCATTCGAATAATGCTGGCTAAAGATTTATACAATACGTAGAATACCACGACACTGGCTCTGGCACCCTCCGGAAATTGGAATGGGTCTGCCTTTGTAGGGATTTTAACACTGTGGCCACAGCCTGACGGTTGTTGCGGAGCTCGTGCTCGTGTACGAGTGCTTGGCGTGTGCGAATTCGAGGACGAGGACGAGGATAAGTGCGAATTCAATGTCTGTTCCTTCAGCTACTCCAATGGAAGTGGATACCCTTTTGCTTGGGGTAGTCACTTGAATTTAGTACTGGTCTCCGAGAAACGACTTTTTTTGTTGCCTCACAGAAGCACGTTGTTGGAATTTAAGGCAATTCTTTATATGTGCTTAGTTAACTGGGTTCATCTGCTTTTCATGCTTTAGGGTTGGAAAAGGATATTCGGGTTTCCTTTTTTCATTTTTTTTTTTCAGTTGTGTTTTCGTTTGAGTACACAGAAGCGAAAAGAGTTGGACTCCGTTCTGTGAAATAATTAAATTCATTCAGATCCGATTTGAATTGGTTGGAAAAGGGTTATAGCGCCTCATGGTTAGATGAGATCTTGGAACTTTGTTAGCGCCTACTGGAGGTTTTGTTTTACTTGTTAAGACATGCAATGTTGGAAGTACTTTACCATATTCCGAGAAAAGTCTTATAGGACTGGTGTATTCGGAGCTCTTAGTTGGAGGTGGCTTGATTCGCTTCTTCACGAGACAAAAAACGCTTCCAATATGGTGCTGAAGCTAGAAATATGACTAAACATGAGTCGCTCCTTGAACACTTGCATCTGCGATACTGCGATAGCGCAGATATTGTCGTAATCCGACAAATATTATGAGCAGAATCTGGCAATTCTTGCGCAAGATATAACAAAAGACTGCACATGATCTGATGCGGTTTCCTTAAGGGCAACGGATTACGGCCGAGAGATATATGATCTCTTGTCTTCGACCTATGTCTTAAACAATTTTAACTTATAAAGGCAAAACTATTCTGTACGCCAACGTTGCTATCAAGATATAATGCCGACATTTCTCGGTTGCTTTTTGATTAACTTACTCCAAACGCTATTCGCGGGAGCTGGGTGTACTTTCCTATGTTGTAGGGATCGCTCGAAAGTTTCCACCGTCTTTCCTTTACAGTAGGCATGTTTAGCCGTTGACAAAAGTCGTGGATCAATTTTAGCTCGTTTATGGATATCAATCAGTCGTTCTACAGTTTTCAGAAGGAAATTTGATAGACTTATAGGTCTGAGGTCCTTTGGGATAACATGAGAGCATTTTCCGGCTTTGGGAATCAAAACTGCATTGACTTCTCTCCACGACAGTGGAATGTGGATCAGTTCTACACAACTCTTCATAATATTCTCTATCGTAGGCAGGGTAATATCTGAGGACCTTTGTAGCTCGGCAGGTATTATACCGTTCGGACCAGCAGACTTGTGTGTTTTGAAACTATGTAACGCCCAAAGCAACTTGTCTCTTTTAATCAGACCATGAATTTTGGTCACAGTTGCAGTAGTCCTGTTTTGGCCTGCTACTGGCCGCGAATAGTTCCCCATCTGGAAAGTGGGTGTCCAGTAGCAGGTTGAGTGATTCATCACTTTAGGTTGTTGAAGAGCCGTCAGTTTTTTTCAAACAGCTAGGATTTGTAGAGAGGATTTTTTTAGCCACGATACCGATGATGAGGTCATTTTGCCTTCCAGTTTCCAGTACCACACTCTCTAGGTTATTACCAGGAAGAGCGGCCACATTATCGTGGCCAAGATATGCCTATGCTAGCCAGTAGGAGCCTTTGGCCATCTCTTATTAAGTTGGGGTCGCTGAGATTAGGAAGTAAAAATGCATATACCATCGTATACATCTATATTCAGTAATCTTACCTTTGCCTCTTGTACTTATAGAGTGGAGTGTATACAGGTGTCCCAAGTCCACAAACCACGCCTTCTTGGATTTAGGAGGATGTCTTTTTAGTTCGTCATCGGTTTCCATTTCCGACAGAGTATCAGAAGAGGAGACCGACGGCTTAGTTGTCGCCTCGGATAAATAGGAGTCGTCGCTATCCATTTCTGAAAAGGTTGAATTTGCAGTTTCAGTAAAAGAGGAGGAGGTTGTTTATCAGCATCCAGATCATCCTTTTTTTAAGCCCTTAGGTGAATTGATATGAAACCGAACCGACTCATGCCTTTAGTCTATACTGGAGGGTAAGGGATTCCTTGTTAATCACAATTAACGCGCATCTATTGTATAAGGACCCCTTAATTCCTGCAGTTTCGCGACTTTATAGTCATGAGTGGGAAGGGTCAGGTTGCTGAGCTTGATGATTTCCAGAATGCTTTCTGGGGAGGAGGGTTCGGCTGAGATCCAGGTGCGAGGTCGAGTTTTGCACGTGGCCAAATCTCTCCCAATCCACCTGTGGTTTTGGTATAAAGATCGAGAGATCTTTGATCGGCATATGCGATGAGTTTGACGTGGCCTTGGTGTCAGCCAGCGTCGCCTATGATGGGAGGTGGTCCGGTATTTTAACGCATGATGGCTTAGAAGTTGCCCGAACGCTTCAACTTGGCCAGCTGCCATCGTTCAGGTGTTATCGATCCGTCCATGTTGTTTTGTCGATTACCCCGATCGTTATTGCAACTTTTAGGACTTCGCTAAAAGACCTCAGAGATGTGCTGTTGGAAGGTGCAGGGGGTTCGGCGTTATTAGTTTTGGGCCTCTTGGGAACCGCCACGGTTTCCTCTAACGATCTCGGGCATTTGGAGGAGCCCTTTAGCGTTTTAGGAGCAGTGGGTAATCAGTCTTTTAGGACGTTGTTAGCCCACTCAATCTTTCTCTTTATATCCGCACTTCTCTCAACCGCCGGAATGGATAATGCTTAAAGCATTTCGGCGTCTTCTATGGAGCGCCTTAGATGGAGCTTGCCGATGACGGTGAGCCCCTAATTCCTCCATTGAGGGAAGAATTTTAGTAGCAACAGCAAGGCCGTGGCTTTTTCCTGTAGAGGATAGGGCCCCAAGGCCTGACACCTTAACCTTCGCTCTATAATGCAGAAGCCTTGGCGGTAGTCGGTGAAGTCACCGTTATACTGCCCGGTATTAAAGGGGTACCGGCCCAGAGTTTTGTTTTTTTCACCCTAGTCCAACTCTAGGCTAGCTAATCTGCAGGTCGCCTCCGGATACACTGTTCACGATCGTGCTATTTTTGGAGAGGCTGGACGCTTAGCCTGGCTAATCCTCGGCATTGACCGTATGACACCTTGATCCAACCCAGGAGAAAAAGGAGTGGATGGGATTGTGGAGAAGGGTAATTGGGAGGGCAGCATACTTTAGTCTTGGGACTGATCTGGACATTTTGAGACTCATTGACTTTACTCAGCCTCTACAACTTGACAAGTTCGATGCTCAGATAGAGGTGTGGATGATCTAGCAAAACGGAAAAAGGACAACGACGTTCGAATCTGGATGGATTGTAAGACCTTGAACAAAGAAGCAACAAACAGCTTCTACTTATGTGCAGACTTGTCGCAAGCGGCAGACTTAGGCAAGACGCTTCGAGTTCCGAAACTTTTGTTTTTAAATTCTTTATTCTTTCTTTCGACAGCATTCCTAGAGAGCATATCCGGAACTACTCGTATATGATCCTTGCCTTCCGTTGGACTGTTTCAAAATCGAACTACGAGTATATCAAACAATCAGCCCACCTTCGTAGCTACCCTAACACAAGGGGTGTTGAAATTAATTGGAAATTATAAGCCAGAACCGTAAATTGAACTCATTTTATGGACGACTGCCTCTTCTCAAAGACATAGTTTGTCATTTTCATTCTATGATTAGATAAGAGCTGCAATGCTAATAAAATGGTCTAGGTGTATTTATAGTATGATGTACATAGAAGATTCATGAATGTAGGAATACCTAAGTGCATTTGGATTTTGCATTTTGTTCTTAAATAATTCATTTTAACATTTTTCTTATTTCAAGTAAAATTGACCGTCTCCCCGACTTCCAATTCCTATGTGAGTTTTGTGCGTACTCCACATATTTTGCTATCATCACTGATCGTAAGTGCGAAATGAATGTGTCCCATCTCAACTGTGGAAAGGATTACCTGGAGTGGGTTGTGCTTTAGAACCAAAGCAAATGAGACTACTTACTCGTATTTAACTGTAAATTTTCCAGTTACTTCCGCACCATCCAGCTTTCACTAACGCTAGACTTAAGTGCCGAGCTAAAGAGTTAGGAAAATAGAATATAAAGGCAGGGAAATGTCAACAGATAGGGAATTGAACTTCGAAAACATGATTGATCAAGTGGTACGTTAGAAAGGAAATACATAATAAGAACCTTATTAATGTACTTATCCTTATCCAACAAAATTGTATGGCGTCGAAACTTCATGATCTCATGATGTCCGAAGGGGAGAGCACAGCTCAAAGGTAGAATATATCAGGAAATAGCGAGGAAAGTTGCACGTCAATGATCTGAATTCATACTGGAACGAGCCCGAACGGCCCGAAGGTGATACTTTTAACGCCCTGTACTGACGATTAAATTCTACATCACCACAGAACATCAACAGATTTGATGTTCTTTAATTCATCTTCCGACACACGGCACCGTGTGTCTTATTGCTTACTTGCTACCACGAATCAGAGTTCGTCTCCATTGGTCGCTGCTGTTGTTTGTCACTTGCAAGACTTGTGACTTTTATGTCTTTAGCCACTTACGAATTCGGACGTCCTTTATTGAGACTCTAAGTAACCTACTTGGTTTTAAACGTGTAAATGGTTTAGGTGCCTTCATTGCCACATGCCATGTACTCGTATACTCGTGGTCTGTTATTTTTTCTTCAAATACATCCATACTGGAGCCTAAATAGAAATCTGTTTACGTCGCATTGTATCTCCAACACGTCATAGGTATGAGCACGATTTTGTATACATTTTCACTTTTTCGTTGGCTCTGTCGAAATCATGTGATGTCTGTAGATATCCACAAACCAAATTCGCTAAAATTTCTGACGGAAAAAACAAACGAAGAACAAACGGTAGCTGCATCTTATTGAATTTCTAGATACAATTTTCTCTTTAAACCAAACAGTCGCTAGACTGAATTCATATTCGCATTTAAACAATCTGCACATGTTCTGGACAAGTCTCCAAGTAAATATTTACACTCTATAAACGACATTGGATTTTTGTAGGACATTAACCCATCCCCACATGGAGCAGTGATAGCATACAATTGGCCTGGAATCAAAAGGTCAAATAAGAAAAAAAAAGTCTGTCTGGAATGCAAACGATGGTTTCGATATTATCTACAAAGTTTTGCCATTTAGTATGAAATTATCTTCAGAAGCATTTGTGCATGAGCTGCTACTGTTTACAATCCCTGATAATTTAAATGGCAGCAATATTCAAATTGAAATGCTATCATTTGAAGTTGAATGCAGAAGCATTTTTTTAAAGGAAGCTCTCTTATGTACTCCAGACCGATGAGTGCTTTTTACTTAAGAATAATTAGTCTTACTCCGTCATTCCATTTATTCTGTTCGGTTCTATTCATAATCGAAGGAATAACATTCAAAAATACGGTTGTTTTTTTTTCTTTCTACTCGTAAATACCATAGTCTTCGTCGATAATGCTTCGGTGATCCAGCACTAACAGATAAGTGCTCGTTGCAAGATAATCTTAAGTTGGATAATGTAAGAGTACGCAGACAAATGTCTAGTCCGTCGTACTCCTTATATAGTATGTTCCTTTTACTGGGATTCCTCAGTCTTCAATGGTAAAGTGCCTGCAACACCAGCATTACATTAGCGCCGGGTACCAATAGTCTGATATGAGTGTATTCCGTACACTCACTGAGGGAGTGCTCCGCGGTGTCGTCATTACACTTAAAGCAAACTTAGCAGGATGTTATGTCACGTATGCCCAGCATTATTAGGTGCTCCACAAAAGTATTTTGCATCGTCACGGCCTCCAGTAAGCGGTCTGCAGTCTTTCCTACTGAGGGACGTAAACAAATCGCTGACCCCTGAGTGACGTTGAGAAGCATTAGTTTGGTCTACAAGCATCGTGGGAGTCATGCTATTTGTAATTATGCATTCATACAAGAAACCTAACAATCTATAGAAGCTCTAGCCAAGCAGTTCTGACGCAGGATGCAAATGGTTCATCGCATAACGGTTCCTCACAAAATAATTCGTTGCGATCAGCATTGCAAACATCTCCTCTTATAAGACAGACATAAGATTTGCTAACGAGTTTTGGAGGTATCCGTGAAGACCCGATCATACTGCAGCGACTGCTGCAAAAGATTATTTGAATTTGGATTTACTATTCGAAGGACAGTCAGGCAAAAAGTCTCAAGTTTTCCGCAAACCACCTTGATCAAAAAGTTCCCGCAACACACCTCCGTGAGGGGCTCCCATTGTTCCGATTTGAGTTCTGTTTTCTTTGTTAAGTTGACAAATCTGTTATTGACATTCCCTCTAAATCTTAGCGTCATAGCTTTACATTTGCAAAAGTTACGTAGCCAAGAGTACATCTATATCTGTGTGTGTTGGCGATTTTTTACAATTTTAGAAATAGATTTAAATTTGCAACAACGAACTTGTATTACAGTTTGCGGAAAAAACGGATTTAATGGTGCGCTAACGTTGGAAATGTTGGAAAAGTGTTTCGCAACGATTCTCTAAAGAAAACGGTCGTTTACCAGTGTCACGAGCGGTTCAAAAGTGATCATGTATCAATCAAAGATGATGAACGCAGTGGCAGACCATCGACATCGAAAACCGATGAAAACATTGATGAAGTAAAAGAAATGTTGGTCAATAACCGCAACTTAACCATCAGAGAGAGAGCGGAGGACTTCAATATTGCCTATGGATCCGTCCAAGACATTTTGGTTAATGATTTCGGTTTCCGTCGTATAGCAGAAAAGTTGGTGCCAAAAGACCTCAATTTCATGCAAAAAAGAGACCGCGTTGACGATCGCAAAAGAGATGATTTGCGAGGCTGAATCCGACCCCACATTCATCAAAAGGCAAAAGGATCATTACTGGGGACGAGACGTGGGTTTATGAGTACGACACGCAATCCAGACATCAGGCAAGTGAATGGCGTTCACCAAATGAGATGAGACCAAAAAAACACGTCGTTTTCAGTCAAAAAAGAAGACAATGGATTTTCATGGATTCATGATGCACATCATGAATTTTTGCCAGAAGGCTACACAGTAAACAAAGAGTTCGAGTATTATTTGGGCGTTATGAGACGTTTGCGTGAAGCAATTCGCCGAAAGAAACCAGAATTGTGGGCAGAAAACTCGTGGATTTTGCACCATGATAACGCACCGTCGCACAGTGCCATCATTATTCGTAATTTTTTTGACGAAAAATGCTACAAATACCATCCAACATGACTTTTTAACGTAAACCACCTGTCATGAGACCTTATGTTTACGAGATGCCCATACATCCATAGGGAGCAAGGATACGCCTTGCCATCGCTCGCCACATATGTTTTTGATACCAATTCGGAACTGTGTTGGAGGCACAAATGCCACCCTTGGTATGAGTCGAGGCCGACCTAAAACCTCTTACGACCTAAAACCTCTTACTCTTAGGGTCACATCACCCAGTACTTATTTGCTACTCTACAAAGGGTTAAACAGAAAGAAAACCCGTACCCGGGATTTGGGTTTAAAGCACAGCCAACATGACACTCCCACAAGGGGGCCTACCTCTAACAAGTCAGGCCCGGACCGAAATCCGGGGGGCTCCTGACTCCTATGGTACCGTGATTTAAGTCCTGGTATGGACTACCGGTGGTCAATCCGCCAACAAAACCTATGACCGGCAACTTTTAACTGGTCAAATCGTAGCAACCATTCAGAGGCTGTTATCTGAAGATGTTTACGATAAGACCAGTAATATGCTCTGCCCCCGCTTTTTATTAGACAACGTCATTGATGGGCGAAGCCTTGATTATTGGGCGGGGCCCACCATCCAACAGCCACCGAATTCACCTGATTTGGCTCCCTGTGACTTCTTTCTGTTCATTCGAGTTAAAAAACCACTACGGGGAACGCGTTTCAGCAGCCGAGAGGAAGTAATGGAAAAATCACAGGAAGCACTGATGGACATACCGAAAACCGAATATAAAAATTGTTTCGAGGATTGGATCAAGCGCTGGCATAAGTGTGTTGCAGTCAATGGGAATTACTTTAAATGAGACAATATATGTAGATTTAGATGAATAAACTTGTATTTTTAATTCTGTGACTAAATTCCGGAAACGTATTGATCAAGGAATCGTGGAGGATTTGAACTAAAGTATTTATTTTGTAAGGACTCTATTTAAATTGCGACCCAAAGATAGTTGATCTTTTATTTTCTCTGCACTCTGTTCTTACGCATTTATCACTTGGCTAGCGTTTAAGCCAAATATCTCGAAAACAGCTGATTGCATTGGCAACTGTGGACGCTGGTTTTAAAGGTGACTGTTTAAGCTTGAATTCCTTTTTGGAGTGATTGTAAAGAATGAGAAATTTCGCTCCATTTTGCAGGTCTCTGCGCAGGCGTTTAAAAAAAGTTTGTGCTGTTTACGAGGATGGAACCGTATCGGAATCCGCAGAGCGGTTTTGGCAATTTTGATGTCAAAAATAGGCCATGCTCTGGTTGCCCAAACAACCACAAAGCTAATGAAATTCTTAAAAATTTAAAAATTTTGGACAAAACTGGCGCTGTTAATATTATTGATATATAGCTGGCAACAGACCACACAACTGTCTTGAACCATTTACATATACTACAATATAACTGGATACAAAAAGAAGCTCGATGTGCGGGTGTCTCATGAATGGAGCGCGATAGGCTGTTGCAGCGCAACGAACTCGAGGCATTTCTGAAATGAGTCAGAACCGGTGACGAAAAATTGGGCCCTATTTCAATTGGAAGTGTTAAAAATCGTGGATCTCGGGGGCCAGTTGACGTCACCAAAAAGCGAGATAATAATGTCGCCGAATTTGTCGTGCAGAAGATCCATTGTTTCATGTGCTGTGTGTAACATAGCGTGGTCTAGTTTGAAACACACGTTACAGAGATCGATATCTTCTACCTGTACCGAACGCCGCACAGTGGCTCATTTCGAGTTTTTTTTACTTGCAAAAAGCATAACTCTCCAACGAATAAAGATATCTTTCTGCTTAAATGAAATTCCCAGGGATATAAAACTAGTGAATTTTGAGAAATATGTTTTACAGGGTGTCTGTTTTACAGAGTCTTCTTCTGATAAACATAATACATATATAATACGTACATGCATATACCATAATAAACATCATACATGGTGGTGCAAAATTAATCATTCAATTTTGGTTTTGAATTACTTTTTTACTAAATTAAAAACTAATTTTATTTGAGCCTTTATAATTATTTCTGTTAAGTGCAAAAGTGACTGCCGCCAGTGTTGATACATATTTGTGACCGTTTTATTGGATTTCCCATGACTTTCCGCAAGATTTCCGGTGATAATTGGTCGCATTCCTGTCGAATATTCTCCTTAAGGGCTGCGATTATCTGAACCTTGTTGGCATAAACCCGCGACTTCAAGTAGCCCCAGAGAAAGAAGTCTGAAATCAGGCGATCTTGCTGGCCATGCCAAATCTCCAAAACGGGAGATTACGCGACCAGGAAACGCTTCTTTCACAATATCCCTTGCGGCTCTCTCTATGTGTGCGGTTGCACCGTCTTGTTGAATCCAAATGTTCACCAAGCCTCGCTCATCCAATTTCGGCAGTAAGAAGTTGTTTATCATGGCCCTGTAGCGTTCACCAGTAACATGGACCGTATTGCCGATGGCGTCCTCAAAAAAATACGGCGCAATCACTCCTCCCGCGTGAACGCCGCAGCGCACTGTGGCTTTGAGTGGAAGTAGTGACTCTTCGTGCATCAAACGAAGATTTTGCTTATTGACGTAACCGCTTAAGTTTAAATGCGCCTCGTAGCTCATGATGATTTTCGACACAAAATCGTCCTCTTCGTTGTTGAAATTGATGATGGCGTTTTAGTAATTCACACGCGACTGACGGTCAGGAGGCATTAACTGATGCACTGTTTTCACTTTGTACGGGAACATGTGTAAGTCTTTCACTAAAATTCGCTGTAGGGTCCGTCTGGTGATGCCCAATTGCTTGGCCCGTCATATGGTTGATGTTTCTTCGTTCTCAGCGACATCGGCAGCCACAGCCGCGATATTCTCGGCCGAACGACCAGTCCGGTGGCGGCCACGCTCTGCATGGTCTCCTGTGGTTCCACTCTGTTCGAGTCGAGTAGCTAAACGCCGGAATGTTTGCCCAGTTGGCGCGACATGGTTAGAAATCAACGTCGAAATTCACGCTGACCACCGACCGATTATTGGTCAAAGACATCGACACAATTAACCCACGCTCTTGCGGAGTATAGCGCTCCATTGCTTATCTGTTTATATACTGCAACTGCCTAGTTCACAAATATCAAATATGATTGACGTACGACGCCACTTGCAAAAATTATACCATCTTCCGATAGGATGATTCATTTTGTGCCACCTAGTATTTTACTTTATTTTGGGGCACATCAGAATACCAGTACATCATAAAATATTTCAGTCAATCATTTCAAGTTAAACAGTGAACAAGTAAACGGACCAATAATTCAAATAAAATAAGAAAACGTATTTCTTAGAATCCTTCGTTAACGTCCGGGGAAATGTTCAAACTTTTGGAAAGTATTGTGCTTTGAGATCTTTTTCGGTTCGGACATGCCCTAACGAAGAAATAAATGGGTCCGATGGTGCCGGGAAATAATGCCGAGAGCAATAACGCCGAATTCCAAAATTCGGCTTCATTTCGCTTTGTAAAACTGAAGTAAGACCGAATACTAGCGATCGGCTTTATTTCACTTTGTGAATCAAATGGAATTCGACGTTATTGTCGTTATTTCACGGCACCGGGTCCGATGAGGCTACAAGCATGTTGAACATGATGATGCAGCATGGATATGGAGGGATTTCATATTCGTAGTTATGTTCGTCATCATTTGATTGATCTTGATTGTTGAAGTTTTTTTGTGGCATATGACCGCGTTGGCTTACAATCTGTTATTTTAATCAGAACTTTTCCGTTAATCATAGTTGAAAAGAAGTCGTGGTTGACAACTATCCCTTCGTCGTTAACATTATATCCAGTAGGGTGAACATTAGCATTTGACTTTTGTAAGCGAATAAAAAGACGACGAAATTTTCGGTGCAAGTGTTTTAATAATAATGAGAGCCTAACGTTACATCGATTGTGTTTATACACTAGACCTACCGGAATTAGAATACATACTTGTTGTACATAGAATCCATACACAAATCAGATGACAGTATATAGTATGACAGTAAAGCCGTAACTGCGAAATTGATCGTGTGTGTGTATTTGGAAGCAAACAACAGGGTGTTTACGCGTTAATATTAACAAATTCTGCTTTTTTTTGTGATATAAAGACTGAAACGAATAAAATTTGTAAATTTTAATACGGGCTATACTTCCAATGCTTAAAAATTGCAATCCCATTTTGCTCCCAAATTAGCCTGTATATTCTCTAGTTTCAGTTTGTTATTGATTTTAGTTCGGGGCGGTTTAAGATTTTTATAAAATCCGAGTCAAGAGGAACGCCGTAAAAAGATCATCGACAAATGGCTCGAAAATACTTCGCGTCCAAACCATTTCATCGCAAAAAATTTAAACATTGCACGCAGTAAAGTGGATTCTGTTATTAAACGATATTTGGAGACGTTGACAGTTAAGCGAAAACAGAAAAGTGGGGCTAAAGTGGAGCACACGATACAAATTTGGACAGGAAAATAGTGGGTGTCATCGTAAAAAACCGGACTATGTCATCCAGAGATGTTGCTCGGAAATGTAATACCAACCAAACAATGGTACAAAGATCTAAAAAACGTAACGGTCTAAAAACACGAAAAAAACAAAAAAATACCAAAAGTTACTGAAAAAAAGTCATAAAAACACAAGCCCGAAAGCTATACAAGTTGATCGGCAACAAGAAAGCGTGCTTGGTTTTGGATGACGAAACTTATGTCAAAGCCGACTTTACTACTCTTCCAGGTGCGCAGTTTTACAACTCGTTTGAACCTGAGATTCTTCCGCAATCAACAACATCGATTGGGATGGGAAAATTCGGGTCAAAATATCTCGTTTGGCAGGTCATTTGCCAATGTGGGTACAGAAGCTCATCGTTTGTTACAAAGGGAACAATTAACGGAGAAGTGTACAATAACGAGTGGCTAAAAAAATGGTTGATTCCTTTCTTAAACAAACACGAGGGTTCAACATTATTTTGCCCAGATTTAGTTTCAGCTCACTATGCTCATGCAACGTTGAGCTTTCTTGTTGCTAAAAATGTCGACTTTGTCCCAAAAGACATGAATCCACCCAATGTTCCACAGTGCCGTCCCATTGAAAGGTATTGGGCTTTGGTCAAAGCTAAATTGTGGAAAAGTGAGCAGTGTGCAAAGGACGTAAAAGATTTTAGTGCTAAATGGAAAAGAGCGTCCAAAAAGATCACGGATGTAACTGTCACCAACCTTATGAAGGACATTCGAAAGAAGTTGAGGAAAGAATGGGAACCCAAATAATTTTTTTTATTTTTTATAATTGTGAATGAATTTAATAAAAACAGAGTTTCAAAGCAAATAAAAAAAATTTACATGAATTATGAAAATGTTTTTTTTTTTTCCAAATTTTATTCATTTCAGTCCTTATTAGATTCTTACACTTTTGATATCGTTGACTGTACTTTTTATGAGTTCTCCAGTTCCTTTGCATCTTGGAACATTATGGGTTGGCAAAAATGAAATGATGATGGAGGAGGTTTCCTCTAGTGTTTACCATTTGAACTGTTAAGCCTCAGTGGAAGAACTGGGGCCATAAATATGTTTGCGTCTGTTTCACCACCTGGTGTATTTAGTCTGGTCTAGATTATCCGTCACAGCCCTACTTACTTTGTAATGTAAGAATTTTCGGAAGTGTTATTAATACCCCGTCACTTTTGCTGTCTAAAAGCCGCTTGGCAGTTTGATCCATCATGAATTGAAATTTCACTTTAGCTGATATTTCCGCGAATTTGTAATTTCCTGGAACTACCCCCTTTTGGGTAACTGTTATGGTTCTATAGAGTGGAATAAATTCGTTGTGTCTTCTCGGGGAATTTCTTTTGAAGGACCCAAATCCACAGACAAAGCATTCTCACTATTATCTTATACTTGATAGCATCCGTTTGTGGAGTAGAAATTCTTTCTTTTATTCTTTTGACTCGAAGTGTACTGGCTGCAGAGACTGCCTTGGTCATGAGGTCACCTTTCATCTTATCATGATACTTTATTGCTAAAGCATTAGAAAGATCTTCAGTGGTTATGTTTTCGGTAGTATTTATTTGTTTTTATTTTTTTATGCACGTCGAGCACGCAGTTATTGATTTCTTTGGCCTTCCTATTGATGACTTTGATGTATGTGGTAAATCACACGTTGTTTCTGTACTTTCAGTATAGATATGGGGACAATTTTCCAACAATTCCTTGTTTTTTTTTTAAATTCTTTCTAATCGCTCGTTCGCTTTAATGGTGTAATTCTTTTTTTCCCGCGAATCGTATTTCTATCGAAACTCTGAATTGGTTTCGTAGGACAGTATTCTCCAAGGAGAGAGAGAGAAATAATAAATTTGGCGGACCTCTTCTAATCAAATATCTCTAGCACAGTGGCTGTAAGTTCCCGGCCCTGAGTTTTTAAGTACACACCGTTTTCAAATATTGTATATAGGAATTAATTTTCTGTTGAGTTGTGGGTTGAGGTCGGACCCTTTCGGGCCTCTTTTTAGACTCAACCTAAAGTCTAACAAGGGTGCCGAAAATAGTGATACAAAAAACAATAAATTAAATTGTTTAAAAAAAAAAATTTAAAAAAAACTGCGATGGTTTTTGATTTTATAAATGAATGCATAGATATATTACAAAAAATGAAAAAGAAATGATTTTTTGAGAGCCTTTGCCTAATTTTTACACTCAAGCCAAAAATAAAAAATAGAACACACAAATTTTTAGGTTATCTTAAAAGTTATTCAACTTTGTCTGGCTGTACAAGCAAGACTATTGATCCAAAGGAAATAATTTTTTCGATTGCCAGGGCTCCAAACATTTGTTAATCCAATGAATTTAAGAATTTTGCATTATAGACCCAGTCGAAAATTGAATTATACAAGCACTTTCGCTTGTCCGGCACTGTCCGGCACTGTGCACCGGTGACAGTTATGGTGATTTTTTCTGGATGCATTTGCAACTCATGGGTCCAATGTGGATTTTTATCTTCCCAAAGGCGACAATTTTGTTTGTCGATCATGACCAAAAATGGGCATGTTCGACATCGGAGTTCACTTCCAACTGCCCCAGAGCTCAGTCAGCGAATGGTCGACGCTACCCGTGGTCGTTCAGGTTGAGTTCTTGTATTGAATTTTGCACGAATGCAGGCTTAAGTACCGGCACAAAATTCACCATGTTGAGGTCTTCGAAAGGTCAAGTTCCTGAGGCGACGAGAAATTGACTGCCTCGGGTTATCCTGCATACTATCGTTCACGGCTGCAATCGTTTCTTCAGACTTCACGTTTAGTGTACGTGCGGGTGTTGTTTAACTATTTACTGAGCACTTTAGTGAGCACTTAGATGCATATGCTCGGGCTGACACCGAGTAAAGCTTAGAGCTTAATTTAGTATTCAGCATTTGGAAAAAGTGGCTTGCTAGAGCTTATGTCTTTTCAAAATATATTTATATATATATAGTACAATGTGTCAGTGTATTTGACCGATGACATGTAAATCTCCTGTTCTCGAAAACAAGTCAATTAGGGGATGCCAATGTAAGCTATTCATGCGAATGTATCGGCACGATATAGCAATTATTTCAATCAACTTCTTCCTATATAATTATTAACATTTTATTACTAATCACTTAGATTACGTAAACAATTAAATATTTCACTTAATAAAACATAGTCATATTCATCAGCCCAAAATGCATAAATTCTCGAACCTAAAACAGAATACATGTAGTTTATTTCGAACCAGAGCCATGTCAAGGCTGTTGCTTCTCGTCCTTGTCTTGAGCACCTTTTGCACTATAGTGATTGCAGTAAGTACAAATTCTTAGTTATAATTTTTAAAATATTTATTGAACTACTGAAATATTCAGTCAAATGGAATCTTTTTCTGGAATACCGTCCATTCAATTCGGGGAGAGAAAGAAACCTTAGCTAACTTCTCCCAGTTAATTGTCCAACAACTTCAAACTAAGAGTGGATTATTCATTCAAGATATTGACAGATACGTCAAGGGACCGTTCACGTTTAAAGTACAATTTGACAACTCCTATCAGGTGATGATTTCTCTTCAGAAAAATTAACATATCATCGACAATGCATCATTGACACTTTTGAAACGAAATTAGATTCATTACCGTCTGATGGAAATAAGCTTGCAAGGTTTCCTTATGAAACGCTTTGAAAACACAGTCCGCCTGTGTACGTTTTTCGATGGCTTTTTCAGAAGATATATGCTCCCGATGATATCGAATCATAATGACTTTCCGCCATTCGGACGAAGCGTCTGCCCGGTACCTGCGGTAAATATGAACGTTTCTGATAGCTTTAAAACAATATTTCAGTGTTTGATTTCATTACAGAGAACATACAATATTTGGCAAATTGAAACTCGCTCACAATTGCGTGCACCGACAATGTTGAACAATAGCAACTACATTATTGATTTTAGGATTTTGAAAGAGGGTAGAGAAGTTGGTGGCTTCGGGGGATATTTTAAATGCACAAAGGTTTAACGAATCGTCAATTTATGATGGTTTGATAGGTCCCAACTGCTGCAGTGTTTACACATTCGATATCAGATGGCTAAGAATTTTTAGAAAATGTACATAAAGTAGCAATGCAATTGATTTTATTTGAATTGTTCACAATTCATTTCCACGATTTTTTAGAATCAAATTTTTTTTATTAAAATATGAGAGTTAAAATTCTTATTTGGCAAGATACTGCTTATAAACAAAATGCAATCACCTAAACCTACACAGTAGTGACTTGTTCCTCACAATCAGTTAAATCTGTTTCAGAATTTAGTATGCTTACGTAATAATTTCGCCAAAGTGTGCTGTTGAACAAGCTATAGCTCATTCAAAGAACCAGCTGCTTTTTTTAGAATTTCTCAGTCTTTCGTAGAGAAATCAGTACACGCTTTGATGGTAAAGTGCCTACATTGCCAGAAACCAACACATCATACCTAATTACTTGCAGCCTAACTTGAGCGCCAGCCTCGTACAAACAGCTAAATACTTGTGGCCCTATATTCACACAGCAGGTATACCGCGGTGTCATAACAAGCGTTGGATATTGTGCTACTTATGCAAATGCAGCAGGTAAGTAGCTGAGTTCATATCTAACTCAACTGTCATCGGAGAATACGACCGAGGACGAAGGCATAGGTAATCTAGGTTCGGGTTCTCGGCTCTCCTCTGAGTAAGTTTACCGGCGATCGCATTTTCAGCGATCATCCTTTCCGATCTAAGGTATATGTTAAAGGCTACTGTCACTGTTAGCTAGGGTTTCGGTATGTGTACTAGGCTAGCAGCGAAGTTGTCAGCAGCTGGTCTACGCTGATACAGGACTATGCAAAACCTAAGCAACCATCTGGAGTCAGCAATTCTTTTCAACTTTCTACCCCATCCTCACTCACTCAAGTTCAAATACAAAGAGCTCACAACATTTTATGTTACTGGAAAAGTACTGTTAGCTATTTTTTTTACAGTGGGTTACAAAGCTGCTTAGGTTTTGCACAGCTCAATTTAGCTACTTTGCTGGTTTTTGCGTTTTTTTTAAATCTTTTAAAAAAACTTTTACTTTTATAAAAGGTTGTGAATTTCAAAATACCTTCTATTACACATCATTACATACCCATTTCTTTTTATTTGGTGGGGTAGAAAGTTGAAAAGATTTACTATGAAGTGCTGACTCCAGATGGTTGCTTAGGTTTTGCACAGTACTGTATATGCCATCGGTGCCAAGTGGCTTGAAGTCATCACAAACGATTAAATATACGAGCTAGGGCATGCTTTGTTACTCAGCCCATTTGCAGCTTTGTAAATAGGAGCTGATTGTGAGCTGATTTTGATTAGGTTGCCTGGGAAGTGAGTGTCAAGCATGGGACGGAGGCTCCCTGCTCTCGACCTAATATATGCAGATGCCATCAGATCTTCTGAGTGTTTCCTGTTTGGCTGATTTCCCTGATTTGCCTATCTTGAGGATTTTGGCAAGCCTGCTTGTGTCACCTAGAGTTTTTCCTCTTTACAATAGATGCTTTTCAAAATCCGAAGTAACACCTGAAATTCTATTTGCTTGTAGAAACTGGTTTTAGGTGACCTGTTTAGAAATTTTCAATCTGCAGAAGTCATTCCTCACTGGACAGCTTCCTATACTGTCTGTCGCGTTCCAAGTTTAGACGGAGCATTGACGGCCTTCTATGCATAGCTCCTCTTTAAAGTGTCTCCTGTTAATTTTTCTTGAAAACTTTTTGTTTCAACAACTCCAATATCACGCACCCGATTTACGATAAAATTCAATGCCTGACAGGGAAGCTTTCGACAGCACCTGTCCTTAGTTTTAAGTTCTCTGTTTTATTTTTGTAACAATTGTTGACTGAGATCCACATTGTTGACAACTAAATCAGACGATAGTACAAAGTACAAGAGATGATTGTCTCTCATGCTGCATTTGCTTAAGCCCTAAGAAGATATTCTGAGCATTATTAAATGCTGCGATAAGTCTCATCTTTCTAGAATCGTAGCATTTAATGAGTGCTTTAACACAAGAGTTCCATCTCCAGCTAGTTACTCTCCTCTTCTTTGGTGTTTAGGGATTTCCCTGGTGGTGGATTTCGCAGCTAGAGTGGAAAAGAGCATCAACATAGAGAGTGTCAGAAGCTTTTTGCTCTTGACCCTGTTCGAGGGAGAAGAAAGGATGTAGTTTCTGCTTCGAGAACTTGAACGGTTTAACTTGGTATCGCTTTTGCCAATCTTGTTTTTCTTCTGTCGTTTCTAAGTGAATGAGACTTACAGGAGATTTCATTTCATTGAGACTTGCATTTGCGTCAAGTCTTCTTTTTCTGCTTAACTTGCCCTTGACGTAGTCCTTCAGAGTATGTTTCCTGAAAAGGCCGTTTGATCTGTACGGTTTTCCAGGAGAAGTCATCAAAAACAATACTTTGACCGAGCACTTGTCTATATTGATTGTTTTTTTTACAGATATGAGATAAATGCCCCGTATCTACTTTCATATCTATGCAGATGTCATTTATATAAACTCGCATAACTGCCGCCTGATCGAATACGTGACTAGGCGCGTTGAAAAGTCCACTTATAGACTTACTGGCATCATCGGCTGAGCCAGCTCCTTGAGCTCTTTACAGTAGAGCTAGCTTATCGATTAACGTAAATGTATACCTATTTAGGAAGAAGTATTCTAATACTATGTATTACCTAACAGCAACATCGACGAATTAGGCAGAACGTCACAATCGACAGTTACAATATCGTAGTATGAATTCTGCTATGAATTCTATCAACGATACCCCAGTAGAAATAAAACAAAGAATCACTCTTGCCAATCGCTGTTGAGCAATTGAGTAGTAGGGCCAAGTCCAAACCGCCACTGTATTCAATCGCCTACTCCATAATTCTGAATTCTTATTTCTCTTCTTCCAGTTCAGTCAATCCAATAATCAAATTTCTCACCCAAAAATTGTTATCGCCGACGCGCCTTTCTGTTAATTTCACGACAGTGCGTTTAGTGCACTTTTTATTTATTTTCTCTGCAATTGTTACTGTTACTTTTTGTTTTCCTGGTCAATGAATCCAATCATAACTCATTCGTCAGACTGATAACAATACAGTGTAAGATGTGTGACAGACTTTGGTCAGAGTATCGAAAAACAAATTGCGCGTTTAATTGAATTAGAAACTACAAGATCCAGAAATGAAGGAAAATCTAAAGTATTAAGTGAAGTTTTATCTATCCGTTCCGCAATGATGGGTTCCAACAAGGAAACGTGTAGTTCCATGAACTCTCCCCGGGAAGACATCGATGTTCATCTCCAGTCATCCGTATTTAATCTACATCTCCAATCTGCTACATACAATCATCAATTCTTAAAGCATTTTTGACTTTATATTCGATAAAATCAATGAGCTTAATGATGAACTCATTATGAATAGAACAGTGCTGAATGATTTGGAAAACCTCATTGAAACAGTATGCCACAAAATCGATTGTCTTCTAACCCACCTCCCGCCACTCAACAAATACAACACACAAATTTTGGATGAATTGTCACAAACCGAAGCCGAATCATTGCCACATACGAGGGTTGTCTGAAAAGTTTCCGATTGAACAATGATACAAGACATTTTTTCTCAAATTTTTTTATTTTTCTACATAGTCTCATTGTAACTCTACACACTTTTCCCAGCGATGCTCCCATCTCTCTAACCCGTCCAAATAGTACTTGGCGTTTTTCTCTGCAAAATAATTATTTACGAAGGTGATTGGCTCCTCATTTGACGAAAATTTCTGTCCTCCGAGCGCAGGTTTTAGATGAGGGAACAAAAAGAAGTCGCTTGGGGCTAGATCTGGTGAATAAGATGGATGGTCAAGCAGTTCAAACCATAATTCATGGATTTTCGGCATGGCAACCGCTGTGGTGTGAGACGGCGCGTTGTCTTGGTGAAACAGGATTTTGTTTTTCTGCAAATGTGGCCCGAGTAATGATGTGCAGTATGCTCCTGTAATGGATTTTCCTTTTTGAAGATAATCGATAAAGATAACTCCTTTACTATCCCAAAAAACAGTCGCCATCACTTTCCCAGCCGAAAAAACAGTTTTAGCTTTTTTTGGAGCCGGGTCGTCCTTTGCAGTCCACTGTTTTGACTAAATTTTTGTTTCGGGCGTATAATGGTGTATCCAAGTTTCATCTACAGTAATTAATCGGCGCCAAAACTCGGATTTATTGCGCCTAAACTGCGCCAACAGAGCGTTGGAAATTTTCATTCGAACACGTTTTTGGTCTAACGTAAGCAAACGCGGCACCCAACGTGCGGACAGCTTTCTCATGCCAAGATTTAATATGTAACAAATGTTCTTTGGACATTTTCATAACCTCTACTATCTCTCTCACTTTAATTCGGCGGTCGTCTAACACCATTTGGTGAACTTTAGCAATGTTATCGTCAGTGGTTGCAGTTTTTGGACGTCCCGAACGTTCATCAGTTCATCAGCTCTTACGGCCACGTTTAAATTCAGCTGCCCAAAATTTCACTGTGGTAAATGATAGTGCAGAGTCCCCATACACAGAGTCTAACTCATTTTTGATTTGCGTAGGCGTATTGCCTTTCAAAAACAAGAATCTAATAACAGCTCGATACTCAAAAACACTCACATCGACTCACTCAAACTACTGTCAATTAAAAACTGCGCGTCCAAAATGACTGAAACTTCGGTAAGCAACTGTCAAAAGATGCACAACTAGCGTTCACTAGCTTTTATTGACGAATACCGCTATCTTTACGTTGCGGTCGGAAACTTTTCAGACAACCCTCGTACAATGCCGACAATCCAACCTCTAAATCCAGCCCTTCGATCCAAAAAATTTATGGTTATACAACTGCTCCAAGGTCCACTCCTCCATACCATAAAAATAAACGTAATTTCCAGCTAAACTTACCGACTAGATATGAATAGTTATTTGATAACCCATCTAACACCAACCTTAACCTTGGAAAGATGCGGGTCTCCAAATGGTCGGACCAACCTACAATTGAAAATACATATAGCAAAAACGAAGCAACGTTCCATCTAGTAAAGCTAATTATAAATCACCCAGATCCATTCTCCATTCACATACTAAATCTAACCCCAACTGGAGCCTTAAAACCAAGCACGTCTCTCCACAAAAGCACCAATAACCTCTCTTCCATCCAAGGCCCAAATATCAAAATGTTTTTTTTAATTTAAACCCTGTGACTGATACTGTCACTGCTTAACCTTCCATACTCCCGCCTACGAATACTAACAACCGCTTTCCCATTTTCGATCTTAAAACTAGAGCTAAATATCCAAACAAACTATCCAATTCAAATTCTGCTTCTAACTCGCGGTCTTTGACTCAAATTGACTCAAAAGAATATAGATACCACTGAATGCCGTAATGAGCTTTCTAGACTAAGGAATAAAGAGATACACGAAAATAATCGTCTCTTCTGCGTATATCTTTACGATAAACCCGACTCTTTTTGCTTTGAGGGAAAACCAAAACAATGGTCTCCATCCAGCAGAAAGGACTTCCTACTCATATAACTAGTCTCAGCAAACTGTATAAGAGATTTCACGAAATTTTCAACTCTCCTCCCCAAAAGGTTGAGGATAACCTAGCTGCTTTCCGCAGCAATGTACATTCTAAAGAGTTTCTCACCTTCAGCGTAGCCGAGCTGACTATGACAAATTTTTCCGTTCCTAACTTGCGTTCTTTGCCTGCATCTCATCTAAACTCCCCTACTCCTTCACGCAACAGACTATCTCTTATATTTTACTATCAAAACGTAAGAGGCTTGCACTCTAAAACTCGTGCTGTTTTGTCTAAATCTCTTGGCCTCTCATTCGACGTCTATGATTTTAGAGAAACAAATCTGATCTTCGACATAAAGAGCCAGGAGCTAATCTCATCTTCATATAATGTTCTTCGAGATGACGATCACTCTCTCCCACGGTTAATGATCCTATACTCTCTATTGTTGATTCTCCATGCTATGGTGTCCTATTTGCCATTCATAATGGCCCCAACTCTTCTCTCATGGCTATCTTTTCTTCTTTCAAACTTGACTTTATTTTAATTAAAATAAAACTTTTCAATAGGTTCCTGTATGACATGTGTTGCTACATTCCCCCAGCTCAATCTATCAAATCCTATATCCTTGCTATTAAAACGATTGACCTACTTATTGACCTAAGTGGTTCCATCTATGATATCCTTATCTTTGGTGACTTTAATCTGCCTCTGCTGAGGTGGAATCCATCGGATAATCACTTCTTGTTTATAGTGTCAAACGCTAGTTCATCCAAGGAATGTCTAATTATTGATCGAATAACAGACTCAAGCCTGAGCCAAGTAATTGGCGTCCCTAACTCCATCGGTAGGCTAGTGAAAATAAGGTCTTTTCACTAGCGATCCCATTAACTCCACAGTAACGTTTTGTCCCTTTACCCTATCAACTGTCGACAACTTTCACCCCCCCCTCTTCTACTCTCATTTTTCCATAACTCTCCACCCCAGCCCACTCTTACCCCTACTAACTTTTCTTACAACTTCCATAAAGCTAATTTTCGCAAACTCAATATTTACTATATTTTGGCAAATCTTCTTTTGATTTTACCAACCTATCCTTATCTGATGCTGTCTCCAGTCTTTACAGTGAAATATTTAATTCCATTTCCCCCTACATCCCCTTTTCTCGGCATAAAGCATCATCTACCTCCCCTCCCTGGTATAACAGAAGACTTAGCTCTTTACGAACAAACGAAATAAACTATCGGCGATTTTCCGCAACAATTCTTATTCTGACTACTCTAACTATCTTGAAACTTACCTCCAATTCACCCAGCCCTATAACTGCCTCCATCAGCTCTTTCCCGACACAGTACAGACCAACCTTCTTAGCGATCCTAAGACTTTTTATCAATTCGTCCACGCTCTCGCTCTCTCTAGTTCGATAATATATCATCGACCGAACCACATACTATTGTCATTTGCATTGTTTAAAAAATCATTTTAAGACAACTTCTTCTTACTCGGCTCCATATATTTCAAGTACCTTCCCAATTTCTTCACTGGCCCCCCTCTCTCTCTCAATCTTTTGATCATTGCCTTATCGAAGAAAAGTTACAAAATCTCAAATCACTCGGGCCAGACGTGCTCCCAGCAATTTGTCTCACAAAGTGTGCCTCCATTCCTTCGCACCCAAAATTTCAAAGGGAATTCCAACAAGTTTGGAAGACCTCTTTCATAACCCCGGTCCACAAAAAGGTATCCAAGAATAACCAACTTGTTCACATATCTAAAATGTTAGAAAGTATTTTATATGTATAAGGTGCTGAGGTTACATTGCAAGTCTCTCTCCATGATCCAATTAGCATGGATTTCTGAAAGGTACATAGGTCAACTTTGTTGAATTCGTATCCTTTGCCCTTTCAGCTGTACGAAAGCTACGAAAACGATGTTATTGCTACTTATTTTGCTAAGGCCTTCGATTTAATATCACATCAAGTGATCTTTTTCAAATTGTATTCCCTCGTTTTGACCCTATATTATTAAAATGGATATGTGCTTATCTGGAGAACCGTCATTATAGCGTTCGTTTTTAGCCACTACCGGTATCCCACAAGGCAGTAATCCAAGTCCCATCTTTTCATTTTAACTATAGTATAAACGATCTTCAGAGGATTATTAAGCACTGCTCCCTATCCATTTACGCCGACTGCACTAAGTTCTCCAAAACTATTTCTTCACCACAAGGCTCTATTCTCCTTCAAAAAAACATCCACTTGGTGTCTAAAAATTGCTTTGAGCCTCACGTCTCCAAATGTCAGTCTATGAATTTGTCACCTAAGTCTAATCCTCGATTTTATTTTCTGCATGGCTAACTTGTACCCCAGGTTCAATGCCCTCTGATTGGGAATATTATACGATAGAGAGTTAAACTTCCGTTCGCATATTGATGAGATAATCCTTAGGGCCAACTAACTCATCACTTAATTTTATTAAACGGTGGTCTACAGAATTTTGCAACCCTTATGTGACAAGGTACATTTCCCTTGTCCGGCCCTTTTTCGAATATGCCAGCAAAGTGTGGTCCCCCTTACCGCGAGTTCATTTGTACGAGTATACCTCGAATCGAGAACATTCGACGTCGTTTCATTCGATTTGCTCTTCGAGGACTACCCTGTGATGACCCCTTTAACTTACCTCACTATCGAGACAGCTTTAACCGGAATACCCTCGAAACATGCAGAGATATAGCTGGCATTCTTTTCATTCATCGACTTCTCCCTGGTTCTGTGGATTGCGTGTACCTTTACAATTCTATTTTCTTCAACACTAAACCTTGTAATTTACGCTGTTCCCGTCTCTTATGGTTCCAACGAACCAATCTCCCGCATGCTCCGTCAAGCCAACACAAACCTCCCCCTCTTTTATTTTAACCTGAGCAATTTCTCGTCACAAACTTGATCTACTCCATCATTCTCTTACTTTCTTACCTTTAACTGTTGTTAGTTTTTAAGTCCAAGTTTTCAAGTCCAAGTTTTCAAGATAGTTTAAGCTTGCATTAAGCCAAATAAATGGGAGCGTCAGTCCCCGCCAAAAATTATAATTAAATCTCTATACATATAAGACCTTGATCATCCCAACCATACTTTATTGCGCAGAAGCATGGACCCTATCGAAAGCGGATGAAGATATCCTCAAGTGTTGTGAGAGAAATTTCCTTCAAAAAATATTCGGTCCCATTTGCTTTGACGGGCTTTGTAGGAGAAAATTCAACGACGAACTATACGAGCTATATGGTACAGCGACATCGACCTGGTCAGAAAACTGTGCATCAGTCGTCTGAGATGGCTAGGACCAATGCCACGGTCCATAGAGTCTTGGTATCTAAAATAGAAGGAAAATACCTTAGTGAGTTTGGAACCATATCTCTATTCGAAGTGCCATACGTGCAGTATTGCCAACGTTGCGACCAACTTGTAACACGGTGCATTGCCTTGGCGTTGAGGCCAATATTGCCATATGAAACTTATACCATATGCTATTGATGGTTTTCCCCTTGTGAAGATAGTTGATGAATATTATACCATGCGAATTCCAAAATACCGACGCCAGGCAACTTTTGCCAATTGGCCTTCATACTTCGCTGACCACTCAGCTGACTGCCGTTTTAAATTCGAAGTGTGATAGTAGCGGTTCCATGTTTCATCCATTGTCGCATACATCATGAAATAAATCTTTTTATTTCGCGTTGTTGTTTTTGGCCAACTTTGAGCAAACGCGGTACCCACTTCGAGCAGAGCTTTCGCATACCCAGAGCATTCAGCGTACCGCGTTTGAATTCAATAAACCAGCGATAAATGGTTGCTTTCGACGAAGCAGATTCCTTATAACACTTTTTAAGCGATTCTTGAATTTTAACGGTATTTTTTCCACGGTTTTTTCCATGGTTTTGAAAATATTAAAAGGTGCTGCCCTAAAACTGCAATATCTCGATGAATAAAGGTCGAAACGTCATCAAATTTTAACGCGTATCCTTTGAAGATCGGTACTTAACTAAAAGTTGTATTTTTATGTTATTAGAGTCGCCGACTATGTGTCAGTCTCGGAACGACCTTACATAACCTGAAAGGAAGATCATTGTCTTTCTAATCGGGTTTCTTACAGTAACTTAATAAATCTAAAGATAAGTTTCCCAGTTAAACACCACTAAGAGCAACATCAAATCTTCTGAGAAATAACCAACTTTGTCGGTCTTATAGTAAAAGCCCAAAGCTTTTCCAGGAAATTTCATTACCGTCATTCATTTCAGAATGAGAAATGTAAAAGTTCATCACGTTCGACACTGCCTAAAGCAAATGCAGCCCTAAAGCTATAAAACATTCTAAATAGAAGGGCTTGCAAAAAATTAACCGTATTTGCTTTTCTCTTCAATTCTGTTCATAGACTCTCTGAATTCTTAAATTATATTGACACTTTGTAGTTACGAAAATGCCTCCCAGCTCATTGGTAGGGGATGATTTCAAACATCTCCCGGATTAAAGGATGTAACATGGACTTTGACAGGTAAGGTCGCCTATATAACATTTTCAATGGAAACACAGGTAGTACTCGTAGTGGATGCTGGACAACTAGTGAGAGTTAGATTACAGAGCCCTTTAGGATAGAAATAGAGCAAATGTACGAGTGGTACACGATGAAATGCGAGTACCGTGGACATATGAACGTAAGGTGTCATTCAGATGTGTATTCGAAACCTTAAAGGAAATAGATGCTTCCAATGAATAAATGTCCCAGTATTGACTCGATGGTACGAATTCACTAATTTTTATTCTTGTTTCAGTCGAAGGTTAATGTTCTGAATGTTGTACTTCTGCTGAAATACATTGGATTGTGGAATGGGCACGGGTGAAAGGGCTAGTGCCTGTGATGAAGTAAACTGGCTTTCAGTTTAATAAAACTCAATGATAAATATTACAATTTCCACTAGCAGATGAGATGTGTTTTGGTACAAACTAGTATACTGAATTTTAGGCATATGAAAAAGGACCGTAAGATAGCCCTTACACACACAAACTTATGTAAACGTCTTCAAAATGACGAAAAAAAGAGAAATATTTTGATCAATTACACTGAGTCTTACGCATTGTAACAATCCGTAACAACACTACATTCGCCAAATTAAAAAAAAAATAGCCAGGCTACCACAATGTCCTAAGCACGTTATAATTGCAACCACAGAATTGAAAATAAGCTCATTTTTGAAATGAAAGCCTGCACAACACTACATCTAGAAACGTACCTAAGTTAACTGCAGCAGCAGGGCGTTGTATCAGTGCAGCTGGCATACAGTTTCCCCCCCAGCAATATCTACTAAGGAACACGAAGTCACGGGATTGTTACATATACCATCAAACGGATTTTGAAAGTGCACTCTAGACTCAGAACTCATATCTCCGAAGACACAATAACCTCTCGGTAATGCCATTACGATCTGCACTGAAAATCATTTGGCGCCAATGCTATAAAGCCGTCGGAAATATGGCAACTGATGTGCTTGGTTTCACCCGACCACGTCCACTTATAAAGAGTGCAGGTGAGCACATGAAGCAAGACATTTCGTCTATAAAGCGGTGTTGCATAGAAGGACGAAATCAATTTGCGTGCTCTACAAGAGAGAGGAGAAGGAAGGACAAATGACTAGAATACAGGAGAAAGCTCAAAAAGCCCAGATCGATCCTTTTTAGGTTTTTATCAATTTTAAGACCGGGTATGACCGAATTTAGACGAGCTAAAGAGAGAGATATCTAATTTTAGCATCCCTGCTGATCTGGTCAGATTTTTATTTTTTTATTACTGGTGCGCGTTAAAGGGGCTTAATGTACTCTAAAGTATTTTCACACAGCGCGATCGAAGGAAAATTAGAGAGAAAAGGAAAACATACGAGTATGTCCATGTAGTTGGTTTTAAATGTTTGCAGGTTATAATGACTAGGGAACAAGAGCCCATCATTCCTAGCGAGACGGTTGAATGTTTAGAGAGGCGAAAAGCTACTGGAAATTTGGGAAAAGGGAAGAGTTATTACGTCGGGGGTTTAATGAAGTCAACACAACAGAATGAAAAAGGACTCGAAGTAACTTCAAAGAGAACGCGGAACCTGAAACCTAACCTCAATCATATTAAGCGCCTCTCAGTTTCAACTTTAACTGGAAAAATCCATGGTTGTTTGGACCGAGTGCCAATAAAGTCGAAACCAATTCTAAAAGAAAAACATTATGGGTCTATATGAAAGGCAACAATAGCTTCGCTACAGTAACGTCAATTAGTGAAACGTAGACTTCTAAAGAGTGCAAGTAATTGAAGCCAGACAATGCCACGTAAAACTTCGGCTCTTAACTATAACAACAAAAAAATATTATAATTGCGAATTATTGTAATTGAGAAAAGCGATCGATATTATCAAAAATGTCAAGTAAAATTTTTAGCAACATAAAACATTGACAAATTAAATATAAACATCAATCGAACACAAATAAAATTTTGCATTTTATAACGTTTCGAAGAAAATAGTTGGTTTTATTTAAAATATGCGGTAGAACAAACAGCCAATTCAAATACGGCCACATCAGCAGATAGAACCTCACCAGCAGCAACAACGGCTGGAACAACAACCGCCGTAAGAATAGCAGAATTAATGAACAACAGCGGAAACAACAGACTCAGCAAAGTATAATTAAAATAAGAGTACCGCCGATGACGATCTTTCAAATGATGCAACAAAACTGTGAACACCGGCCACAGTTAATAATGTTTACATTTAAGGATTAAAAGTGGACACAATAGTACAATAGAGCTCTACTATTAAATGAAAACTTTACCAAAGGATACGACGATAGAGTTTATCTTCTTTATCCCGGAGGCGATATGCTAAAAACGACGTTGCTCCGGAATGACCTAGATTGAGTTTGATGAGCCCAAATTCGAAGATGTTAAGCCATTCTTCGGCTAGTGCCAAAATAAAGAAACTTCCATATTTTCCGGTTGAGCTCACTACTCCCTATAGCCAACTGGATGGTCTAACGATGAGTTAGGTCACGCTACACTGAGTCGGACTGCAAATTCAAGAAAGAATCTCTAAACTAGAGGAACGGATAAGAATGGAGCGACAGCCGTGTCTCCTCTGCTTTATTTAGGGATTCGGGACTTAGTTCCAACACATAAACAGATTGAATCTGGCTCGGCAGCGAATTGTGCATCCACAACTATTATAAGTCAAATTGCAATCGGCAGGTCGAGAATGGAGGTTTCTTGTTAGGGTCAACCACCTAGAGGAACGGAAGCTGCATTTGACTTGTTGTCTATCTTGATCTCTATATAGGAGCCGATGGATTAGCTACAAAGTCAAACACAAGTTTAAGTGGAACTAAACTATTGCATAGTGGAGCAAAATACCTTCTTTTTATTATAAATTCACTAATAGAGTTTGAAGGAATTATTCATGGTTTAAGTTATTCAAAGACTTAACTCCTGATGTGTTTTTGGTTAGTCCAAATAAGGAGCCAGTGTTGCGATATTCATAAGAAAAGATTTACAAGGTGCAGCCGTGTAGTGCAATTTTAGAGGCACTGCAAGTAAGCATTGTGAATATATTCCTTCGTCCTGGAAAACTGGCTATACTCGTGCATGGTCTTTGACTGTGCACCTGAAGCTAGTCAAACCATCTTAACATATTCATATCCGAGCTGGAGTCACTTTTCTGATTTCTTAGGCTGGAATTGGAGGAGAATTATTCCATAGAGGTATTTCAAAGACTAGAGCGAACTAAGAAGTCAATTGGTGGGACCAATATAATATTATGAACCAACTAGCTCAAAAACGACGGGTCGTTCCTAGATACTACTTCTAATAAAATTCGGGCAGTATGTTTTGAAAAATAAACAAAATATTTTGGCAGTTGTCTAAAGGGCATCCGAATGACGGGCAATAAACAAATACTGCTAACAGCAGGTATGGATTAAACATCTGCAATGAATGTCTTGAAACCAATTTCAAGGCATTCAGTATTGTTTCGGGTACTTAATTCATTGCACTCACATTTTGAAAACTTAAATGAATGAGTCACTTAATATTGCTTAACATAGCGATGTGAAATTTTGCGTAGTAATAGTGAATTAGATTAGATACCTATTTCCGGCTTCAATACCGGTTTTGGGGCTCCCTAACGGAGAATATAAATGACTTTTTTTCTCTTGTGACTTTGCTTTTTTAACTATACAATATTTTCATAATGTCCATCAATTCAAAAAAAGGTTGATAGAGTTTTCAGACAACACTCCCGCGTGCATTTTCAGCTATCACGCAGATTTTTTTCCATCCAAAATCAAGTATCTAAAACAATTGTTCTTGAACGTGGGTGCTCACATTTGAAACATGCACAATTATTGTGCTGTCTGTCGTTTGCAGTTAGCTAAAGACCAGGCTAACTGGAGAGGACTATTGGTTGATGGTCAGGTCCACCTCTGAATGTAGTACCTCCTAAATAAGGTAGAATCAGGCAAAAAGAAATCAAAGTTAGTCATGCCACATGTGATTGCTAGCAATAAAATAAATAAATTCAACTAATTTTGCTTATACAATTATTTTATTAAATTTTTTTTTTAAAAATGCTTTTGTAAATTTTTAGAAATTTCAATTGTGCTTATGTCCGAGTGCAAAAACATAATTTGATTAACCAAAACTGGGTCGGATCCAACTAGAGAACGTTTCTCGGAAATTAAGTTTCTAGCGTCCGGAAGGGGCACTACTTACTGGCGTAACTAATATTTTGCAACTAAGTTTAAACAAAAGTGACAATTCAACTTGGTGTAAGTGCCACCACTGCAAAACATCAAAATCTTTGTGATCAATTTATTTTTTTTTACCTTTTTTGCATTGTAAGATGATTGCACCTACATGTCCAAAGCTAGAAACCAACTAGACTTTGTAATCATTTTATTCAGTTCACTCAGTGTACGCAGTATATTTTTCCATTAAGCAATGCACCCGATTCGCTCACATCAAGCCAGTTCGAGTGCCCAAGTATGGGAGAGAATGAAAACGGTGCACTCATTTTGATGTTAGGTTACAGAGTATTGTACAGTAACTGCCTCTTATGGTGTGGGTACTCTAATTCACTTTACCCTTAGTTGAATAATAACAGTAAAGCAGGGTACACTGAAGTACTGCACTCGTTTGGTGAGGGCAAATGAATGCAGACTTTTAGTACGGATCTAGGAGATGTTGTCGATAATGATAACATTTATGATCGAACATCCACTGGGGAAGGTAGATGCCACATGTCCTATGGTCGCACCGTCTTTACAGGAAGCGTAGGCGGCGAGTGATGTCATTGGCTGGAATCACGACTTGAAAAATTATTTCCCTTTGAACAATTTGAACCTTCGAAATGAAATGTATTCAAAAAGGATGGCAATGGAGTCCCGACTAATTGGGTTGACTATCAACGACCTCGCCACACTGAAACCGTCGGTCCCCACAAGACAACAGAAATTAAGCTGCATTTGGCGCGGTACGGTAAGTACTTAAATGGGGGACCGCATGGGAACTTCAGTACCAATCCCCCGTGCTGGCGGAACTCTCGGACTACATGGAGTATAATGGACCAATTTCATGTCTGAGTACTACCGTTCCGAAAAAGAATGAACATCTTCTCTCGCATTCAATTCGCAACATTTTTATATAACATTAAAAAAAAAAATGGGTAGTTCAGAATAATCAATTCGGTTTCAAAGCGGGGCAAAATATCGCGCAATAGCAGGATACAATGCATGGGTGCGAGATTGACACCGTATTTCTAGAGGAAATCTTCATCAAGCTGAATGACCTGGGCATAAGTAAATCACTGCTGCACATTCTTTTGAATATGCTCACTTGTAGACAGTTCGTCGTGAAGAATACCGATGCGACTTCTACTGGAATATTGGAAATTAGTTTTCTGCAAAAAGATATACATAGTTTGTTCTCCGATCATATGGAGCATCTGGTAGGCTTCTTTTACCGTTTTCCTTTATCATGTTCCCAAATGATTTGGTGTGGCCCAATGGGCCCTGATTGGGGTCATTTATTGTATATGCTCTCGCAATGTGATTTCAATGCAATGGTGGGGCATTGTATTTTGCTGTCCTGTATCATTTGCTTTACGATTTGATTTCAAATAAACATGCGTGTGCAGATTAATTATTTTTAACCCTATAGTGCACGGTGATTCATATATGAATCATAACGGTTTTTTAACGAACGATTTTTTGTAAAACACTCGCCTGAGTGAAAAACTGTTGTCTGTATTAAATTCCTTGAATTATTCTCTTGCGCGTAGGGTTAATTGCAAATTCTGCATATACACATTCCTTTTCATTCTGTTACAAGTTAAGCGCGAGGCGCATGCGATGTGAGTAAATAAAAAAAAAACTATCTGTCAGTGAAAAAAAGTAATATTTTTCTTTAAAAAGTAAGTTGGAAAAAATATTTTCATATTCCCCGTGTTTTTGGCTGTTGATTTTTTTTATATTTCATAGATCGAGAATAATACATTTGTGTAATATTGATTGTTTGTAATGATTCATCTATGAATCACCATGCATTAGAATTATTATATATTATTTTCGTTGTATAAGGAAAGCAATAGACAGGAATAACTGCTGTATTTTTTGATTTTAGTGGTGATAAAGAACAAAAATCATATGTACATAGGTTATTTTGTGAAAAAAAAAATAAAATGGAATACAAGGTAGGAGGATAAAATGCGTGATTTGTTTTTCTCCTATATCCCAATTGAAAGTGAAGATGATGCTAAGGATTCAGAGCTCGATGAATTAATTCCGAAAGAAGGCATGATTTTTAAACTGCTAACGGTAAATGATTTGGAGCAGTTGCTTGGAACATAGGAATCACTTGAGCTGAATTTGGAAGCCATAGAAAATGAAGTTACTGCTACTGGTATCGCTTATATGCCGAATACTATCCATACCACAGTAAACGTAAAAAATCTCATATGGAAAAGGAAATATTTGATTTTAGACGAGCAAAAAATAGCTTTCAAGGGCTCAGGCGAACTTACTAGAAATATCTCTGACCTTGAAACCCCATACGAATTTTTCAAGTACTTTTTTGATGATAATTTGCTCAAAAAAATTGTCGATGAAACGAATTTCTATTATTATTATTATCAAGGGAACGATACAAATTAATTTGTAGGGTCCGGGATTTTAACTCCGGGGTACTATGCCCTTGTGGCGCGTTTTGTCAACAGCACGCGGAGTACTGAGTTCCCATGTGGTCACCCACGTCAACGTCAAAAAATCTGATACAAAACTTTACCTTGAATGATGTAGAACTACAAAAGTATTTGGGAATTCTCGTATTGTCATCTTTTATTAAATATTTCATTATTCGGCATTATTGGGACACGGAACTTGGGAATAATATCGTTAAAAACGCAATGACCGTCAATAATTTTGAGAGGATTCGAGCTGCTTTACATTTCAACAACAATACTATATGTATGTTAGCAACAACTGATAAAAATCATCCGGACTTTGACAAACTTCACAAAATTCGTCCTATTATCAACTCCCTTCAGAAAAAGTTTTTATCGGTCGCTATGGAAGAGTGTTTGTCAGTCGATGAACAAATTTGTGCTTCCAAACATCACCTTAAGCAATATCTTTCGGCTAAGCCTCACAAATGGGGCTTTAATCTTTTTTATTATGTGGAGTATCTGGCTACGCCTACAAATTTGAAACTTACACTAGGTTGGAAAATATGGAAGCTAAGAGATTAGCTTCAGAAACAGAGTAGTAGTAATATTGGAGAAGCCTTACTACGGAAGTTCTACGCTATCAAAATTGCAAGCTTTATTTTGATAATTTCTATACTTCCATCGCGCTTCAAATATATTTGGCTCGTTTAGGTAAGTAAAGTGTCTATACTCAACATAATGTTTCAAATTTATTTTATATAACAGGAATATTATCTTTGGGTTCAATTAGAAGGAATAGAATTCCAAATTGTAAATTACCAACAGACCATGACTTCAAATCTCAGCTTCGAGGCACTTCTGAAGAGTTCATTGCATCTTAGGATGAAAATGAAATTACTTCCATAGTTTAGAAAGACAGCAAATGCGTAACATCTCTGTCAACTTTTGTCTGTGTTCATCCTGAAACCGCATTGCAAAGATTTGATTTAAAACTAAAAAAAGCATATTACTATCAAATGTCCAGCTATCGTCAAACAATATAATCAGCATATGGGTGGTGTTGATTTGTTAGATAGCATGATAGGAAGGTACAGAATTACAATGAAGACTAAAAAATGGTATATGCGAGTTCTCTGTCATTTGGTTGACGTTTCTATTGTAAATGCGTGGGTATTACACAAAAAAGTGTACAAAGAGAAGGGGCTCCAAACTATGAAACTAATTGACCTTCGAAGAGGATTAGCAATTACATTATGCTCTCTGGGTGTAGCAGTTTTCATTTCATTTCATTTATTTCATTTATTTATTTCATTCAAATGGTTTGTACATTAAGATATTATCTTTTTTAGTACATAGTATTTTAATTTCAGATGTATGATTTTATTACAAATTTAAAACTAATATATATAAACATTATGGATGAATAGGAAGAAGAGGATAGGTTTAGTTTTATTGTGTGGAGAAATATAGGAGTATTGCACTTTTAAAATTGCAGGGATTTGATATTGATCTTAGATGTGAGGGCAAGGAGTTCCATAGTCTTACTGTGTGAATGAAAAATAAGCGCGAAGAGCTAAGAAAATTGCAGCGGTAGGGTATAAGGTTCGTTGTTCTTGAAGAGCGAGTGAAATTAAGCCTGCTATACAAATAAGACGGACTTTGATTATTAATAATTTTGTGTAGGAATATACAGTTTCTAGCATTGATATACTGTTCCAAATTACAATCAAGTAAATACCTAGAGTATTCGGAGATATGATCATATCTACGAATGCCATAAATGTAACGCACCGCATCATTAAAAGCTATTTGTAATTTACGCTGAGATAATGAGTCCAGACTACTATATACGACCTCAGCATATGTTATGAGACGTAATATTAACGTTGTTACCAGCTTTCGTCGTGTTTCAATCGGAGTGAAATATGCGCTAAGCCACAACTTACGAAGGCATCCGTAGATACGACCAATGACCACGTTGATGTGATTGTGACCAGATAGATTTCGAGTTATAGTATAGCCAAGACTAGTGATTGATTCTACGACTTTGATTTTACTATTATTAAGATATAAGTCAGGTAGGAGATTAAAATTGAATTTTTTCTTGGATATTGGAATTACTTGAGATTTTGCCGGATTTAGTAGTAACCCATTTGACACTGACCAAGAATATATACGTTTTAAGTCATCATTAATGAGAAAAGCGAGTTCATTAAGGTTGAAGTACGGTTTCGCTAGGTGTAGTTGAACGTCATCTGCATACAGGTGTACTGAAGAATGTCTGCACACTAATGGCAGGCCATTTATGAACAGGCAGAAGAGAATCGGTCCCAATATTGAACCCTGTGGCACACCTTGTTTGATTTCCACTAGTGAAGAACTACGTTCACCCGAAACTACCCTTTGCGACCTACCGGAAAGAAAACTACTCAGCAATTTCACTGCCCTTTCACTAAACCCAAAATTGTTCTTTAGCTTCCAACACAGAATTTTATGATTTACTTTATCGAAGGCCTTTGAGAAATCCAGCAGACAAAGAAATGAAACAAGACCCCTGTCAAAATATTGTCTTATTTCTTCAAGTAAATTGACCATGGCTGTGGAACAGCTGTGGTTAGCCCTAAAACCTGACTGCTGAGCATTCAACAACTTATTGAGAGACAAGTGCTTCGTAATTTGTTTTGCTATTATTTTCTCGAAAGCCTTGGACAAGCAGGGTAGAATGCTAATCGGTCTAAAATCGGCAGGAGATGCTGGATAGGTTTTCTTTGCGATGGGCAAAACTCTCGCAATTTTCCAGGACTGAGGAAACGTTGATGTTGTTATGCATCAGTTGATTACATGTGTGAGATGAGGTACAATTTGCGGTAAGATAAGTGTAATAAAGCGTACTGGTACGCCATCTTCAGCTATGGAGTCAGATTTGATAGCTGTTATGGATTGGATAATTTCGTCTTCAGTGACTACAAATCTTCCAGTCTTGGCAGCGAGCGCACTACTTCCTCAGTCTGACTAAAATCAAATTCATTTATACTGGAATCATCTCCCAGAAATGCATGATTTAGTTCATCGGGATCAAGAACACATTTAAAGTTGTTGCTACTACTAGATATACCAATTTTACGCAAATTACTCCAAAGGCTCCATGGGGCTGAAAAAGTAGCAATTTGAAGGGCATTTCAATCAATAGAATTGAAATCTTTAAACGTGAAGGAATCTGGGATAACTGTTTTAGACAAGTTCACATCATAGGTACAGAAAAGAAGATCATGGTCAGAAACATCAAACGATAGTTGGTCGAACAGTAGAACAAGCGACGGATTAGAAACAATGACTAAATATAGAAGACTGGGTAAACAATTATCAGCAAAACGTGTAGGATAAGTAGTATTTACTATTTCCATCCCGACTGAAGAGACTAAATCCTTGGTGCTGTGGCACCAAAAAGAGGAAGACCATCGATTGGAGTCCAAATCCAGCACTCCAAGAAGAAAAAGGGACCTACACAGGCCATACCTCCCGTTGAAATCAGGTGTGATGGCATACAGCATTTTCCTCTTTGGGGCGAAAACAGCCTGAGGTGTAAAAACCGCAACTGTGTCGGTCAGACATTCATAATATGTTCTAAATGCAAAAATGCTCTATGCCTTAACAAAGAGAGGAATTGTTTTATTGAATTTCACACTACGTAATAGTTCCTTTTTTTTAACGGAGTTTTGTTTTAATTATTATCTATTTTATTTTTTTTTTATTTTATGTTTATAAATGTTTATAATAACTTTTCTATTTACTTTTTACTGTAAACTTTACTTTTCTATGAAAATAAAATTAGCCCCTGATCTAAGATGTTTATGTGAGTCAGAATGGCCCTTAATGCATGGTGATGCATATATGAATCACTCCCTTTTTTTTTTTTAACACTAAATCGCAAAGTTAAGAATTTTTCTAGAACAAATTCGGTTTTCCAAGTGATTTCCTTTCTAGAAAAATTTTTTTTTTAAATAAAAAAATCATGCAAAGTCAGCTAACTATTTCATTTTAATAAATATATTTCTAAAAATATATATTCTACTCGTAATTTTGTTTGTGATAAAACCGATTTATAAAATAATGACAACAATGAAAAAGAAAATTTAAAAACAACCTCTTCAGGTGACAATGAAACTAAACAAAAACTTTCTTGGATGGAATGGGAATTATTAGGAATAAAATTAACAAACTACGAGTATGTATATGTATAAATTTTTTAAAAATGACTCATTTTATTTATCATAATTGCCTGTAATTAATATTTTTGAAATGTGTGATACTGCTCGAATGACTTAGGTAAGTGTAAACGCACCTTACATCGCTTACATTGCAAAGTAATCTCACTACATATATTGTGTTTGGCGCATACATGACACCTTTTTGTTTTTAGCTAGTTGGCGTAACGTGTTCCGGAAAATGACTCTAATTCTTAGCCTGTAACCGTAGCGGCGTAAATGGTGTCTCCGAGTGATATAATTAGGTTAGACTATTTTTGAGAATAATTGCTCTGCAATATCAAGGCGAAAATTCGTAAAGTTTTGGTTTCTGTCATGGATTTTTGAATGTAAAACATGAGCATTATAACGCGTGATATCAACCATGTAGAAACTTATCTTTTTATATCCTTTCATGAACTTTTGTATGATGAGAAAACATGCTAACACCTGGTTATATTTATCCACGCCCCCCATTCTCTTATTAGGTGTTTTTTTATTATGCCCAATGATCCGGATCAAATCAATGATTTGTATGTACGAGTATTACAACAACAGTACCGGATCCAGCTACTGATTCGGATCTTCAATCATGATGCAAATGTCTGTTTCCATTTCTCGCAACCAGAGCGAGGTTTCATTACTCGAAGTTGGTATGTCTGCAAATCAATGTTATTCAACAGCATTGCCTGATAAGCACGCACAATATAGTCTACTGGTGTGAATTTGATTAAAACTTTTCAAAATTCATAACAAATATTATTTTACTGATAAAAATATTTAATTCATAAATTACTTTTAATATTATAAAACCTTGAGTGATTTGCACATATAAAACTTCTTCCAAATGTATGTGAACTAAAAATTATAAACATCAGCATAAAAAACGAACGCATCAACTTTTCATGTGGATAATAAAACTCGTTGGCATGGAAACTCCCTACTCAAACGTCCCGGAGAAAAAAATGCAAATATTCAAATTTATTAATGCATTTACTATATAATATACCTAAACATAAATACAATTTTATTTGAAGCCATTTAAGAAGAAATTGGACTGCTGCCGAGACGAAAGTTTTTTTGGTTGCTTACATGTTGAGGAAAAGCGAGTTTTAGCACGCCAAACAAATAAATATGCTATGCAAAATATGCTAGAAGATTTGCTAGCTTTGAGACAAGAAAGCATTTCTTTTTCAAACAAAGTTTTTATCTAATAGATTTCGATTTTCAGTTGAGTTCGAGTGTGTGCCCTTAGAACTAATTTAGAATCTTAGAACTAATGCTTTCAATTTTTATGCAACTTTACAGTTCAATGCGAGAATACGTCCCCAGCACCATCAACTTCCGGCAGCGCGACTACTTCAGGACAAAAGAGAGGAAATTAAAGGTGGAAATGAAGCTGAAGCATAAGGTGGCTGATGAAAAAATAACTGTTCTCAAAGACTACGTAGCCAGAAAACTGGCTTTGATGGAGAACAGAGGAAGAGCAACGACCGAAACGTTTGAAAAGAAGCTTGGAATTGTTTCAGAAGTGACAAATTAACATAAAATGAATTACATTATGTATATGTGAATTATGTTCCTAATTTTTTTTGTATGTGTATGTATGTTTGCATTTATGGAATGCGTTTTGTTTCTTTTTGTGATAAATATATTGTACTTTAAAAAACTGAATTGTATTTTTAGTTTGAAATAATATTTATTAACAAATAAAAAGATGAATTAAACAATTATGTTTTTACTTATCAAGTAGTCTAATAAAACTTGTCTTCTAGAACTGCTAATGGCTTCGTTGTTTGCATCAGGTATATGAGCATTTTCAGGATCTACAGGTTCTACTTCATAAATTTCGTCGTTGTTATCAGCGCACATATTATGTAATACCCATGCAGACACCACTAAATTTATAACCATGTTTATGTTCCTCTTCTCGGTAAAATTCATCAGCATTCGAAAACGAGTTTTCAAAAGACCAAATGCTCCACAGCGACTCGACCATTAGCATGAAGTCTATTAAACTGGCGTCTGCCGGTGTAACAAGCCGGTCTAAAGACGGATAAGCCGGTCTAAATACGGATAAGCCGAATCTACGAGTAAGAAGGTGTTATATGGTTGTAAATGAGCCCACACGAATACCACACGTTGACAGTCATACCGCCAACACCATGGACTTGTTTTTAACTTCTCACCCTGATTAGTACACCGTTGATGTGCTCTGCCCTCTAGTCTCGTCGGACCATTGTGTCATATCAGCTAAATTCTCGTACACCCAACATACAGTTAGAGAAAAGATTCCTAAAAGAACCGTATGGCAATACGAGAAAGCCAACTGGAGCGGACTTAACATCTTCTTTAGGGATTTTAACTGGTCGTTATGTTGCCTCTATAACGACGTGGATGTCGCTGCTGATATGATCACTGGCACTGTTCCCTTCGGAATGAGATGCTTTATCCCCCATCGGATGAAGAGCATCAAACCAAAAGAAAAGGCATGGTACGACTCGAGCTGTATACAGGCTTTCAGGGTTAGAGAATTGTTTTTTCGGTCCTACAAGACCAACCCGACAGAGGAAAACCAAAAAAAGTTTAAACGAGCCAGAAATGACTGCAACATCTTTCTCAAGCGTGTGAAATTCCAATACGACCAAAACCTGAGGCAAAAAATACTGTCCCAAAGGCAGTAAAAATTTTTGGTCGTTCGTCAAAGCCTTATAAATTCTGCCTCATCCTCCATCCTAACGCTCATTTACAATGACATTCCAGCTGTCAGCTCTTTGGACAAGGCCAATCTGCTTGTAGCACACTTTGCGGCTAGCTCAACACTCCCAGATTGTGCTTTGTCCCCGCCTAAACTTGAGTGCGTCGAATCTACAATGGGACGAATCCACTTTCGCACTCGTGTAGTAGCAAGAGTACTTAAAGATCTCAACATGCATAAATCCGCTGGTTCAGATGGTATATATTCCCTTTTTCTGAGGTATTCTTCCAAGCTGGCAAAACTATTGTGTAAACTTTTCAATAATCCTGGCCTTTAGGACACTTTCCAAGTAAATGGAAAACAGCATTTATTCCAGCCCGTCTCTAAAAAAGGCGAATCTTCTTCTCTCTCCTCCTAGAGACCCATTGCACTAGCATGTCTTCTTTCCAAGATCATGGAAACCCTGATAAGCAGTCAGCTTATGAAAGATCTCAAAACACGAACACGTCTCAATGATCGACAGTACGGTTTTCGTAGCAGCAAGTCCACTGGTGATCTGATGGCATTTCTCACCGAAAAGTGGAACCAAAGCATACATCAATCTGGAGAAAGCAAGATAGCTGCACTTGATATTTCGAAAGCATTTAACAGAGTTTGGCATCAGGCTCTCTTGTCGAAAATGCGTGCTTTTGGGATCGATGACTCTTTTCTTCAGTGGATTAGAAACAACCTTTCGGAACGTTCAATTCAAGTTGTCTTGGACGGTTTCAAGTCTGATATTCACAAAATAAATTCTGGTGTGCCCCAGGGCTCCTTTCTGTTTCCGATACTCGTTTTAATTTTCATTAATTATCTCTTCTCTGCTACTTCTAATCCAATATATTCCTTTGCTGATGACAGTACTCTCTGCTTTTCATATTCGTTCCCAGACTCACGCCCCTGCTCTTTGGCTGTAGAACGGGATGCGTATGTTAAGCTCATTAAATTCCGATATTAACAGCATAACCAATCGGGGAACTATCAACCGAGTGGAATTTAATGCTTCCAAAACTCAATGTTGTCTGTTGTCATTAAAGCGACATTCAAATACCCAACCATTATCCATGAATGGCACTTGAATCGTCGAAGACGATCCCTGCACCTGCTAGATAGGATTCAAAACCGTGCGATAAAACTCATAAGTGATACTATTATCAGTCAATTGACACCGTCGAACACCGACGTAATGTCTCCTGTCTCACTTTGTTTCATCGCTATGTGCACCACCAGTGCTCCATGAAATCGCCAGTAGCATTCCGCCCATTCAAACTTTCAACCGTAACACTCGTCTCGCTATGAATGCTCATCAGTATACCCTGAAGCCCATTTTCGGATGTACTCTAAAATATGGTGATTCTTTCCTAAGCCATACAACTCGCTTATAGAATGCCCTGCCGATCTCTGTGTTTTCTGGTTATTATAACTTACAAACATTTAAAAACAATGTACTATACATCGGTACCTGTCTTTTCTTCCTCAATAAATTTCCTTCGCCCGCGCTGATTATAAAAAAAAAAAACTGATTAATGTCTTAAGAAACCTTGTGAGAAAGCTCAGATCTTCGTCATGCAATAAATTTGTTTTTGAAATCAACTACAAAGTACGACTTGTATTGAGATTCATACTATAGAATCGCTTTCTATTGTAATAACTCTCTTTGTTGGTAGTAGGGGCTTTAATTCTAATGTGCGATACCCCCAAGATTCCTGGTATTTTCGTTTTCAGTTCGAACAAATTGGAATTACTGAGAATTTCATTTGCATTTGGCCATTTGACGTATTCATGGCCTATGGATATTATCCAATCGGTTACCCTTTTAACAATATTCCAAGTAGTGGAAATACAAACACCAAATAGATTAGCAACTTCCCGAAAGGTATTTGTATTAGAAATATATCACAGGAATATGTATATATCAATATCTGAGGAAGTTTTCGGTAACCCTCTTTCTAGTGTAGCATGAAACCGTTCGCCTTATTTGTAACGATATGAAAACAGGTTAAAATCAGTTGCAAAACATATATCTACTTGATTGTGCGATATTATCAAAGCACCTATTAAAATTTTTGCTATTGACCTGACGTTGATATTAATAATTTCTCCAAAGTTGTTGTGCATTGTTGCATTTTCGATATCCGTAGCTGAATCAGTATCTTCACATTCTTCTGTGTCAAATACTGCAAATTCAGACAAAAAACTTTGCTCAGAATCACTATCACTATCAAATAACTACTATTTAAAGAAATAATGTTAGTATTTAAAATAAATAAATGAACCAGAGATTATATACCTCAGCAGCAGCTTCCATTTTTTATTTGTTTATTATTTGAAATGTCTATCAGTTGACAGAAGTAAATGCCAGTCTGTTATCGCAACACAAAACTAAAATTATTGGCTGTTTTTTTATGCCAATGATCTGATCCGGATCACGTGGACAAAATAAAAAAACACCTATTGTACTCAATAAAACATTCAGGCTTTACATCATTTTCCACACCACCACCTTTCTTATATCTTTTTTGCCCCGTGTTTATCATATTGTATTAACATTAGAATGTTTTGTACTAAGAATATAGACATATTTTTCATCACGCAATCTCAAATACAGAAAACCACGAGATGAGCGACTTTGGAATTCCCCTTTTATAAGCTATAGTGCAGCAAGTCCCTGTGGCATATTTTGTCTAAATTTCCTAACACTCCCGGCAACGTCTGTTTTGCTTTACTTGGAGATGAAGTTTATCTCTTTCCCAAAAGTGGCTACATCAAATCCATAACTTTACTTTCGGAAGTAGATTTTTCCCTTTCGCTGCATTTGTTCTAACCAACACAAATTTTAAAACCTAAACAGTATCCCGGTGCTGACTTGCAAATTTTGTAAAATTATATCCCAAATCGAGCTCATTTAGATGGATTAAACTGTATATAACTCAAATGTCCTTTATATTTCATCAGGAATTCGTCAACAGTTACGTCACATTTTGGTGTGTTAAGTTGGCGGAATCTATATATGTATTATTCAAACAAGTTAGTACTCGTACTGTTCGTACTTTCCTTATTCTGTCATTACTCCCAGTCTCTTTATTATTACTAAAATCCAGAAAATGGGAAATAGCTAAAAATCTTCTGAAAGGCATAGTTCTGGTAAATATTGGAGTGTGTATGATAACTCTTTTTGACCCGTTCCATTGTATCTGAGCTTTTTCACTTGTCACATAATGACACAAAGAGCAAATCTCATCGGGAATTGCTGGAAACCACTCTTTGATTAATTTTTTTTTTAATGTGCTGCTGATTTTCACGAACTTGTTCTATATACAGATTCTTTTCTTTTGACAACATGTCCCAAAAATCACCCTATCAGGACAGATAGGGTTATTTCCTACTTTATGTAAGGTATTGTACAAGGGTCTATATCTGGAACCTCACTTCAGTGTTATATTTCGGGAACATTATCCTTATTTTCGCAAATCTATTATTCGGAAAGATTACCTAAAGTATCAACAACTACACTCTCAGTTCTACTTAGGCGTTTTGCACGTTTTCTAGTTTTAGGAACTACATATAATTCTAGCTTCACTATCTACCTCATCATCACCTTCAGTTTCTCATGAATGATCACTTTCATTTTCAAATTCATCTAACATATGTAATATATCTTTCACTTCACTCAAACTGCAGCCATCCTCACTTTCATATAATAACTTTTCTAATTTTTATGAATTTTTTGAATTATCATATAGTGAATATAAAAACACGGCTAAGATTAATATTATGTATTATTTAATTGTTATGTTTGGTTATATAAACTCAACAAAACAATCTCCCAAAAAGAGCTAAGTAAGCTAAGTTTAGCTTACTCTAAACTCGCAGAACCATTTACAATTGTTTTCTTTAAAAGAACGCCTAGGGCCGTTATCTACAATACAATTAGAGAATTTAAGAGAAAAAGGAAATGGAGCGAATGTATTGTCTAGATATCGCAACGGTTGTTTTTAATTTTAAGAAACTTACTACTACTACTTTTGATGCATCAAAATATGTGGCGGGCATAGCCCGTCAATGTCCAATTTGACACAGAAAATGTTTGCGGACGACACTGGCCATTTCGGCATAAGGGGTTAATGCGAAAGAAATTTTATTGGAAAAGATTCGGGTGTTTGGAAGAGAGAGAGCTCTTTTTAACATAACACCAGAGTCGGAGAACATAAAATTATATTGAATGGAGACTTATACTAGCCCATTGTATATAACAAGAGTATACAAGTACAATTTCGTTATTGGGCTCAAAGGAACATTTCTAAAATAATTAAAGACAAAATATTAGTGTAACTTGTTTCTCTGTAACTGGGTTCTCAATCATCTTTAAGAGTGGGAAAAGAATACTATAACTACAGGGGGTCTCTTATTAACGTTCAAATCCATCCCAGAATGGTGCCGTAACTAAGTATTAAAGTTGTACACAAATGTATTTTTGATCTATTTTGACCGTTGTAATGTCGAAAAGAGTTTTCAAATTTCAAAGTAAATCTATGGTTCGCATTCGGTATGCAGAACTTACTACCTTAAGTCCAGAGTGAACGTTTTCATGGCTGAAATCCCCTTCCACTTATGTGCGGCACATTAGATGTGCTCGCCCTATGCTGCGTAGTTCCTCGGAGTTGGTATCGAAGATTCTTTTGGCCAGAGGTGTGGTATCTATTCATCTCAACATGACCCAGCAATCTCAGACGTTGGATCTGTAAACGCCTGACTAGACCGATGTTGGTATGCATAGGGCAGTTCATGGTTGAATTTAATCCTGCGTTCCCCGCCAATACAAATGGGACTGAAATTGGCATGCATCATCATTCTCTCAGTTACCTCTTAAACCCAAAGACACAGCGATTGGCAAGGGTAATTCTGTGTTTGATTTCCGCCCTGATAATATCGCTGCTTGTAACTGTGGGGCAAAAGTAGTCGAAGTCTTTAGCTATCTCGAAGTTATAACTGCCAATGTTGACGTTCTGGCCAATTCGTCGTTAGTGTGCGTCCTTTTCTGAGAAGAGGACTAAACTGGATTTGCCTCGTCTATTGCTCCAATGCCTCTTTACTCATGGAAGCTTCACTGGTGGCTTGCTGTATTTGTTCAATCACATCAATGTCATCCGCATATGTATGTAAGTAATTGTGCGGACTTACTTAAAAAAAAACCTTTCAACAAAGGTTGAATGTCTCGACTAATTCACTACCGACCTTGATGGAGCAGCGAGGTTTCCCCAGTTATCCTGCACAAATTGACGAGTTTGACATGTATGTCAAAACTAAATATGGGCTTATATAGCTCATTCCGATGCACGCTGTTATATTTGGACTTGAAGTTGGCAAATGGATGGTGAGTGTCGATCTGGAATTCCTGGGTCTCTCCCAAAATCTGCCGTAGGTTGAATATTTGATCAATGGCGGATTTCCTTGGCCTGAAACCGCACTGATATGGACCAATCCGATTGTTCATGAATCGTTTAATATGCCCTACATGAATCTGTTTGAGAACTTAGTCTTTTAGAGTTGGCGTGGTCAAATCGGTCTCCTTTCCTGTGGATGCTGAGACAAGGATGCTGAGATTCCATTCATCAGTAACTCTTCTCTCTAACCATGCTATGCCTGAAGAGTTAAGCTTCGATATAGCTACCTTAATTTCGTTTAGGTCAGGGTTACTAAATTCTCTGCCTTCTTCTTCCAGAGTAGTTGGTTGACTCTGTCTGAAGACATTATTTTGGAAATCATCGCCGTTATAGTAGTGGTTGAGTAGTTCTTTGATATTCTAACCCTGACTGTGACTCTACTACTTGTTGTCGATTTTCTCGTCCTTTGATGCAGCTTTCATTAATATATGAATATACCACCTTGATCAAAAAGTTCCCTCTAAATCTTAGCGTCGTAGCTTGACATTTGCAAAAATTATGTAGCCAAGAGTACATCTATCTCAGTGTGTGTTGGCGATTTTTTACAATTTTAGAAATGGATTTAAGTTTGCAACAACGAACTTGTATTAAATTTTGCGTACAAAACGGATATAATGGTGCGTGAACGTTGGAAATGTTGGAAAAGGGTTTCGACACGATTCTCTAAAGAAAACGGTCATTTACCAGTGGCACGAGCGATTCAAAAATGGTCGTGAGTCAATCGAAGATGAAGAACGCAGTGGCAGACCATCGGCATCGAAAACCGACGAGAACATTGATGAAGTAAAAGCAATGTTGGTCAATAACCGCAAATTAACCATCAGAGAGATAGCGGAGGACTTGAACATTTCCTATGGATCCGTCTAAGACATTTTGGTTAACGATTTGGGTTTCCGTCGTGTAGCAGCAAAGTTGGTGCCAAAAGACCTCAATTTCATGCATAAAAGAGACCGCGTTGACGATCGCAAAAGAGATGATTTGCGAGGCTGAATTCGATCCCACATTAATCAAAAGGATCATTACTTGTGACTAGACGTGGGTTTATGAGTACGACACGCAATCCAAACTTGGCGTTCACCAAATGAGCCGAGACCAGAAAAACCATGTCTTTTTCAGTCAAAAAAGAAGGCAATGCTCACGGTTTTCATGGATTACAACGGTGTAGTGCATCATGAATTTTTGCCGGAAGGCCAGACAGTAAGCAAAGAGTTCGAGTATTATTTGGGCGTTATGAGACGTTTGCGTGAAGCAATTCGCCGAAAGAGACCAGAATTGTGGACAGAAAACTCGTGGATTTTATACCATGATAACGCACCGTCGCAATATTGCCATCATTGTTCATAATTTTTTGACGAAAAATGCTACAATTACCATCCAACAGCCACCGAATTCACCTGATTTGGCTCCCTGTGACTTCTTTTTGTTCAATCGAGTTACTCGTAAAAAACCACTACGGGGAACTCGTTTCAGCAGCCAAGAGGAAGTAATGGAAAAATCGCCGGAAGCACTGATGGAAATACCAAAAACCGAATATAAAAAGTGTTTCGAGGATTGGATCAAGCGCTAGCATAAATGTGTTGCAGTCGATGGGGATTACTCTGAAGGGGATAATATAGATTTAGATGAATAAACTTGTATTTCCAATTTTATGAATACATTCCGGGAACTTTTTGATGTATGTATGTAGTATGATGTAGTATGTATGCTATCTGCCTAAATTTTTCGTTAAACCAGCGGTTTCTTTGTGGTGGCGCTTTGAAACCAATCAAATCAGAAATAGCTTCACTGATGGCTCGTTATCAAGATTCCAATTCGTGTTCTACCGTTTATGTATGGGAGCTAGAATTTTAGGGAGATCGAGAGAAACGCGATCGGCAAGTTTCTTAGCGGTCTTTTGAGATCGCACCTTTTCGACGTCGAACTGGTCTCAACACAGATCAGATATCCGATATGTTGGAGGAGTATCTGGGGTCGGCTGTAATACGATCAATCTTGTTGGTGGTTGATCGATAGGTAAGTAGCCAATGCCCTTTAGTATATGATATTGCGATATGAGAACCGCTTGCTGGCTACTTAAAGCTTAGTCCCATTTTGAATTCTGAAAAACTGAATCTATTGTTAGACAACGTGTTATGCAGACTATGACAGGACGTCACAGAATTCGACTTCGAAGGTGTCACCTTTATTCCCTGAAGAGGTATGGATGTAGGACATGCCGCCATTTCTACTCCAGGGTCCCGATACAACCATGGAGCTTCCTTAGATCTGGGCTGCGATTACGTCGAAGTGCATCTAAAGGTGTGTGTGCACCAAATAGCTCAAACTGACTAAAGCCGTGAATACCGGCGTTAATCCTGATAAACGAGAAGTCCCCTAGCTCGAATATTCTCTTCCTCCTTCGTCTGTAGACGCCAATTACATTTGTTGACCACCATTGAAAACCCGTCGGTACTCAAAACAAGTCAACAAAATAGTGAAACAGATAACTTCCTCGATTGAAAATACTCCAGACGAAAAAAAAAAACCGTCTAATAAACAATATACTCCTTCAGCATTCAACAGAAGACTAAGTTCAAAGCGAATCGCAATATGAAATTTCAAATCTACTATGAGTACATCAGACACTAGGTTATTTCATTTCGAGCTCTCCAAAGAGCATCCAAGGACTCACACCCACAGCTCCATTTTTCAATATTCAAATTCAAATTTCTAAGCGAACAAAGCTAATGGAAAAATTATTTCAGTTTTTCTTTTGATGAGTCATTTCACAGTTTAATGAGCACAACATGAAATTCCAGCATCAAACTTGAATTTAGAATTAAGCAAATGGAAAAGTTTATTCCGTGAAGTTTGTCCAAACTCCCTCCTCGGTCAAGTGGAAGAAGTGGAGTTTTTTTTAGAAGCCCCACTTAGCTCAAGTTTTCTTCACTGAGTGATGATTAACCGCGGCAGACATTAATGGTTTTTGAAAAGACCAGCGAGCTAATTACAGAAATACGTCTAATGGTTGTCTATAGCAAAAGTACCCATATAATTCCATTTCTCGAAAACGGGAAAGTATCTCTACATATCAAGGAGAAATAAGCGTCAAATTGAATCAAGCCATACCATGATTCAAGTACTAAAATGTAGTCGAGGTATCTTTTCTTCCGGACCGCCCTTGCTCCAGTTTTTAAAGACATTTCGGGGGAAGACTGGCATAAAACGTTTCGAAAGTTATGGCTGATTCTATCAGTAATTCAAAAACCCAAACAAAAACTCATTCGCGAGGAAGGGGAACCTTTTGCTTGCTTGATACATGAGAACTAAAAGCCAGAACAACAATTTCAGGGAAGGAAGGCGAACTCTCAGATCCTTTGAAAAGTATCCTCATTTGCATTCATTTCAATTCTGTTTCGTTTTTATGGAATTCCTTTTACCATGGGAATTTCAATTTTCACTTTTCTATTTCAGAGAAAAAAAATCCTCATAAAGTGTTTTGAGTTGGGAATACATATATTGTACTTAGAAGTATTTCACTTTTGGATTTAGCCAATTACAGGATATGTTGAGAAAATTCTTTCTTTTTTCTATCAACTACTAGCTCTTGCTAATTTTTCTTTGATTTTAAGCTTTGGTCTTACTACTTACGGCTTGGTATGGATATACGATTTTTTGGAATAAGAGAATAATGAAACCAAATAATTTATAAATTTGGACACATCGTAGGTGGAAGGGAATTAGGAGAGTAAAGCTAGATGTACATACCAAACCCAGTTAGATTACTACGAGCAGTAATGCTGGAGTAACGCGGAGCTGCGCGTAAATATTATTCTAATGGTTAATTAGGAAACCGGGACTATCCCTTAACTTGGATTGTGCCAGCAACGACACAAACACTTACTTACCTACCTAAGTACCTCCCAATGATGGTCTTCGGTAACACCATAAGATCACTTAACCAGCAGCATAAAGCTGGTCCACGGTGCCATAGGGCTCGCAGCGCTATACGCAAGAGTTAAACAAAAAAAAGTGACGTACCAGCTAATAGCCTTGAATAAAAACGGATCCACTCCTCACCAACCTGGCAAACGATCAAAGAACAATAATCCTCGGATCAGACCATTTCCAGCTGAAGAATTAGCAGAGGATCTTGATTGCTATAATGTTGATATCACCGCCATCCTGGAAGTACTATGGAATGGCCCAAGCTAAAGGACGGTGAAAAACTGTAATTTCTACTCTGGTGATTGCTATAGGGAACAGAAACAACATTTTTTCGGGTGCGGATTTACGATACGCATAGACTTGCGCAATAACTCTTTAGTTTCCGGCATACACAACACCACGTCTGGACTTAGGCATATTGACTTTTCGTCGGGGCGAAATGTCACTATAGCAGGTACACGGTTTCCTCACTTCAATATATGAGTACATAAGAGAATATGGCGGTCTCCGGACCATGAGACCCTAAATCAATTTGATAATTTTGCGATCGACCTCAAGTATTCTAGACGTTCACATTTTCCGGGAAGCCAACGTTGACTCGGATGACAACCTTGCAGCCAAGGTACGAATGTGGATTTCCCTAGCGTTACAACAAAAAAGAACTACTCTGTGAAGATATAAGAGTAACGAAAAAAAAGCTGCAATCACAAGAGTCATCAGAACTTTTGCCGAACGCTTATCCCGAAATCTCTCAACAACTCCTATGCCGCCACCATCAAGTATCGAAGACCGGAGGCAATGTGCTGGCTTTCATTCGATCACCACTAAGAAATTCCTGGTTTTATGTTGAGTGCCGTCAACCATATGTAGCTGAACAAAAAGCGTACAAAATGTGCCACAAGACCCGTACACAAACCTGTAGACGTGAAGAAGGAATCTTGCAGTAGAGTCAAGTTGGTGCAGAGAATATGGAAGAAATTCTTTTGCAGACAGCAGAATGGACCATTCAGTTTAAAAGATGATAGCCAAAATTTTCGTCTCCTGATCAAAATGAAGTGAGGATAGCATTATCTAAGCATCAGCATCGTTTGTCCGATCCACGGAAAAGGGGACCCCCGCAGTTGCTCAAATTATAGAGGTATCATTGCATACAAGATCTTATTATGTTATGTGAACGTCTAAAACCTTTCGTCAACAACTTGATTGGTCCCTATCAGTGGGGTCTCAGATCTAATGAATTTATATTTTTGACTGCCCTAGTTTCTCTTCATGTCTTTGATATACCAAAATGTGACTAAAAGTGGGAAAACGCTACAATATCGTCCTATTTTCAAAAGACCCACGTTAGTATCCCAAAAATAAGCGAATATAGATTATTTAACTTATTAACACTAAATCCAATATTGTTCATTTTGAAATGTTATTCCTTTGATAGACAGTAGTATATACGAGAATACGAGGTTGTATTCCTAAAGATATGAACAAAGAATGAAGTGAGAACCTTCGTCCGAAATATTCTGTATACAAGTTTGGGTTGTCTCCAATGTACACTTGCGGTCATAAAAACCGCACCATGTCAAAATGATTGAAAAATTGTTAATAACTATGATAATAACTTTTATAGTGAAATGAAATTTTTTTTGAGTACTCCGCAGTAGTTTATAAGTATTTCTATCTAATTTTCATCTGTTTATTGAATGTTTGAAAAAAGATATTAACAAAGAAAGAAAAACCAGTTAATTTTCTTATTTTTTTAAAATATTTTGATATAGGCAGGAGGGGAAAGTTGGGAAATATTTTAGTTTTAAGGCTACAGTTGGGGTAGAACTTAGGATGTGGATGGGGAATGGATCTGGGCGATTTATGATTAACTTTAGATGTGACGATGCTTCGTTGTGTTTCAATGTTGTTACTGGTTGGTTGATCCGTCCATTTTGAGACCGGCAGCTTCCCGTGGTTGAGGTTGGTTTTGGATGCGTTAACAAATAACCATTCATATCGAATCGGTAAGTTGATCTTGAAATTCCATTTGTTTTTGAGGTGAGATGTTAGGAATATTGTGCATTGGCTGATGGTGATGCCATACCTCTTTTTAAAAAATTCACAAATCCAAACAACATCTGCGTAATTGAAGGCACGTTTGACGAGTAGGGTGGTGAACATCTGATTCGTTGTGCGGAGTCGTTCTAGCCTGCTTTTCCACTCTGAAGGTATCCACGTCTGGTTAAATTGTGTAAGACGTTTCCATAGTTGACATCGGAGCAGTTACATCACCATAAGATTTTTGGATCGATGGGCTGGTGCGAGGATTTGGAGGTTGGCTTTTCGGCATTGGCCGTGGTAATGGTCCGGCTTCGGTTTGTAACAATTCAGCCAAAATTTAAGTATTATAACTGTTATGCGGTGGAGGATGGGTTGGGAGACCATCGACTTTGTGACATACTGTTTCAATGAGGTTTTCCAAATCATTCATCACTGTTCTATTCGCAGTGAGTTCATCGAATATAACATCAAGCATGGACTCGTAATGCTTTGAGATTTGATAATTGTTTGTTGCAGGTTCGAGATGGAGATTGGATGTGGATGATTGAAGATGAATATTTATGCCTTTCCGGAGAGAGTTGACGGGATTACATGTTTTCTTGTTGATTTCTGGATCTTGCACTTTCTAATTCAATTAAACGCGCAATTTGTTTTTCGATGTTACGTCTTCCGGACATCTTACACCTCGTTCAAAGATTGATGGTTTGTCCGTTATCAGTATGACAAGGGAGTCATCACCCACTGAAGCACTTGATTGCAAGGAGCACATGTGAGAAAGAGATACTGATACACTCATCACAGAAGAATAGCAGATTTTCTCAGAACTCTTTAACGAAGACCGTGTTACTTTTATTTAGGCCAACATAAATAGCATGGAATATTTTTCCGCAGATACTCTTACAAAGTCAGTATTATTGTCGTTAATGGAACAGTTGGTTAATCCACAAGAAGACACGACGAAAACCAGGAAAACAGAAAGCAAATTTGGGTGAAAATAAATAAAAAATTCACTAAGCCCACTGTCACGAAATAAACAATAAAAAGGAACGTTAATGATAAAAACTTTTCGGTAAGAAACTAGGTTATTGGATTGATTAAACTGGAATAAGCGAAATAGGAAATTCACACTTAAGTATAAAGTAAGAGGGCGACTGAACACAGTGGCAGTTTGAACTGAACTGAACTGCAAATCATTGTACATATGTATAAGATTATTTAGTTTTCTTTGTAAGTAATGTAGATACTCGTATATTGAATACAATTAGTAAATACTACCTTAATCAAAAAGTTCCCGGAATGTATCTAGAAAATTTGGAATACACGTTTATTCATCTAAATCTATAATCCCCATCGACTGCAACACACTTATGCTAGCGCTTGATCCAATCCTCGAAACATTTTTCATATTCGGTTTTCGGTATGTCCATCAGTGCTTCCTGCGGTTTTTCCATTACTTCCTCTCGGCTGCTGAAACGCGTTCCCCGTAGTGGTTTTTAGACTCGATTGAACAGAAAGAGGTCATAGAGAGCCAAATCAGTTGAATTCGGTGGCTGTTGGACGGTATTCGTTGCATTTTTCGCCAACAAATTACAACTAATGATGGCACTGTGCGACGGTGCGTTATCATGGTGCAAAATCCACGAGTTTTCTGCCCACAATTCTGGTCTCTTTCGGCGAATTGCTTCACGCAAACTCGCAAATAATACTCGAACTTATTGTTTACTGTTTGGTCTTCTGGCTTCTGGCAAAAATTCATGATGCACTACACCGTTGTAATCCATGAAAACCGTGAGCATTACCTTCTTTTTTGACTGAAAACGACGTGGTTTTTTTGGTGTCGGCTCATTTGGTGAACGCCATTCACTTGCCTGATGTCTGGATTGTGTGTCGTACTCATAAACCCACGTCTCGTCTCCAGTAATGATCCTTTTGATGAACGTGGGATCGGATTTAGCCTTGTAAATCATCTCTTTTGCGACGTCAACACGGTCTCTTTTTTGCATAAAATTGAGGTCTTTTGGTACCAACTTTGCTGCTATACGACGGAAATCTAAATTATAAACCAAAATATCTTGGACGGTCCATAGGCAATGTTCAAGTCCTCCGCTATCTCTCTGATGGTTAGGTTGCGGTTATTGACCACCATTCCTTTTACTTCATCAATGTTTTCGTTGGTTTTCGATGTCGATGGTCTGCCACTGCGTTCATCATCTTCGATTGACTCACGACCACTTTTGAACCGCTCGTGCCACTGGTAAATGACCGTTTTCTTTAGAGAATCGTTGTCGAAATACTTTTCTAACATTTCCAACGTTCGCGCACCATTTAATCCGTTTTTTACGCAAACTGTAATACAAGTTCGTTGTTGAAAATTGAAAATCGCCACCACATTTTTTACAATTTTAGAAATGAATTTCAACACACAAATCGCCAACACACACAAAGATAGATGTACTCTTGGCTACGTAACTTTTGGAAATGTAAAGCTATGACCCTAAGATTTAGAGGGAATGTTAAAAAGAGATTTACCAACTTAACACGGAACTCAAATCGGAACAATGGGAGGGCCACAAGGTGTGGTGCGGGAACTTTTTGATCAAGGTGGTATATAATTATTGGGATTTGGTTCAAGTTTCTACTGTCCGTAGATTTTTGAAAATACTTCCTTAAGTTCATTAATAATAGGTGCCAATGATTTGAAATACTTGTTAAAGAAATAAAAGAAATATGTATTAGGTGCGCAACTAAATTCTCTGTTTGTCAACAGATGGCTCCAGCAGTTAGTGCTGGTCGACTTTGAAATATCCAAAACGTCATAAATCAAGCTTAGACATATGGTAAACAAACCGTTTTGACACATTAGTGATTTTATTTTGACGTCATATACTTTTGGTTGTTCGAAAATGTCTTTTTTTGGGCGAAATAATGGTCATTTGTAGGAAGTGTTGATTTTTTTCTTTTGTTCGAAGAAAATGGCGCCTAAAGCGCATCGAGAGCTTCAAAATATTTTCGGAGATGCTGTTTGAAGTGAAACAATGCGCCGTGTTTGGTTTCGTCGCTTCAAAGATGGTGATTTCGATGTTGACGACCGTCCACGTGAAGGAAGGCCAAAATCCTTCGAAGACGTTGAATTAGAGGCATTGCTCGATGAGGATCCGTGCCAAATGCAAGAAGAGCAGGATTAGGAGTTACCCGCCAAACCATTTCCAAGCTATTGCATGCGTTAGGAATGATTCAAAAAGGGAACTTGGGCTCCTTATGATTTGAAGCCAAGGGACGTTGAGCGTCGTTTTTTCGCCTGTGAACAACTGCTCCAGCGGAAAAATAGGAAGGGTTTTCTTCATCGCATCATGACGGGTGATGAAAAATGGATTCATTACAGCAACTCATAGAGAAGGAAGTCATGGGGACTGCCCGGTCATGCTTCTACGTCGTCGGCTGTGTTTTTGGTGGGACCAGATCGGTGTTATTTATTATGAACTGTTAAAACCCAACGAAATGGTACTGACTTCAATTGATGCGGCTGAGGTGAGCACTGAGCGAAAAATGGTTACAATGCGAGCAGAGGCATGAAAAAGAGATTCTACAGCATGGAAATGCTTGGCCCCACGTGGCCAAAACCGTTAAAACCTACCTGGAAACGCTCAAATGGGAAGTCCTACCCCACCCGATGGTACATGGTGTAGCTGATCAGCAGTTCCGCTCATATCAAGACAGAACGTACCTGGATTTTCATCGTAAACCTCCTGCCGTAAGACTTAATGTTTACGAGGTGCCCATACACCCATAGGGAGCAAGAATACGCCTTGCCATCGCTCTCCGTCAATCCTTTGATACCAATTCGGAACTGTGTAGGAGGCACAGTTCCACCCTTGGTATGAGTCGAGGACGACCTAAAACCTCTTGCTGCTCTTAGGGTCGCAGCACCCAGTACTTTTTTGCAACTCTACAATAGGTTAGACCCGTTCCCGCGATTTGGGTTTAAACCATGGTACCGTGATTTAAGGCCAGGTATGGACTACCGGTGGTCAAGCCGCTAACAAGACCTATGACCGGCAACTTGTAACTGGTCAAATCGTAGCATCCAATTCATGCTATAAATCTGAGGATGTTTTCGATAAGACCAGTTATAGAATAATCTACCCCCGCTTTTTATTAGACAACGTCATTGATGGGCGAAGCCTTGATAATTGGGCGGGGGCCCGCTCATATCAAGACAGCAAAAAATGGCTTGATTCGTGGATAGACTCAAAAGATGAACACTTTCACCGTAACAGTATTCGAGCTATAATTCAGTGCGGAGCTGACCACCGCCGAGTACACACACGACACCAATGTACTCGTGAAGTGAAAACTCAACAGTATAGTTTCGTACAAAAAAAAAAAAAAATAAAAATCATAGTGCGGGTATCCCACATCTCCTGACCCTGTTCAAAGCGCTGTTCTTTGTACTCAATCGCTGTAGTTGCTGTATAACTCCATCATACGGCAAAAGTAATGAACGGGCTACAAAGTAATCACTTTTCTGCGTACGTCCACGTCAGTAAATACAGACCAGCTGTTTTGGTACTTAGTGAAGCACAGGCAGACCCTTGTTTACACCTCTCAGACAACGCTGATATGTAACTGCCTGGCTATGAACTAGTGCATTATTCATTTCTAACCGCGGTCTCGCCATTTACATGCGTAATGATGTAGCTTACCAAACTCCACCACAATGTAGTCCCTGTTCCAACCCGGAATCCAATTCCTGTGTTGAAAATTCCATCTACGAAAACAAATTAGCCACTACTGTTTTAATTACAAAAGCCACAAACTGGACAGCAATTCAACATTTAAGGAAATGTGTCCCTGTGCAATCATACTGAAAACGTTATTACCGGCGATTTCAATATACTCGTACACAATTCTGGGTGGCTTCGACAGTCGGGACAGACATCACCCAAAAGAAGATATATAGAGATCTTCGCTGCGGAAAACAACTTGACGCAGCTTGTAAATGAGCCTACGCGAATACCAGACGTTGAGGCGGTATGACTATACCCTGAACTTCTCACCCGGATAAGTACACAGTTGGAGTGCCCTTCGCTCTAGACTTGTGGGACCATTGTGTCATATCGGCTAATTTCTCATACATCGACGACATAGTTGGAGAAAAAATTCCAAAAAAAAAAACAGGATGGCAATACGAGAAAGCCCACCGGAGCAGCTTAACAGCTTCTTTAGGAATTTTAACTGGTTGTTATGTTGCCTCGATAACGACGTGGATGCCGTTACTGATATGATCACTAATAATATTCTCTTTAGAATGAGTCCCTTTATCCCTCATCGGATTAAGAGTATCAAACCAAAAAAAAAAGGTATGCACGACTCAAGCTGCAAAGAGGCTGTAAGGGTTAGAGAAATATTTTTTCGGTCCTAAAAAACCAACCCAGTAGAGGAAAATTGAAAAAAATTCAAACGAGCCAGAAATGACTGCAACGCCGTTCTTAAGCGTGTGAAATTCTAATACGACCAAAAACTGAGACAGAAAATACTACAATGTCCTAAAGGTACTAAAAGCGTCAATAACATCAGAAATTCTGCCACATCCTCCATCTCAACGGTCGTTGACAATGTCATTCCAGCTGTCAGCTTTTTGGACAAGGCCAATTTGCTTGCTGCACACTTTGCGACCAGCTCAACATCTCCAGATTGTGCTTTGACTCTTCGTACACTTGAGTGCGTCGAGTCTTCAATGGAACGAATCCACTTTCGCACTCGTGTCGTACCAAAAGATCTTAATATACATAAGTCCGCTGGCCCAGATGGTATAGGTGGCAAAACCATTGCGTAAGCTTTTTCATCAATCCTACTCTTTACGACTCTTTCCGACCAGGCGGGCCGTCCAGCCCGTCTCCAAAAAAGGAGAATTTTCTTCTCTCTGCTCCAAGGTCATGGAAAATCTGGTAAACCGACACCTCATGAAATATCTCCAATCGCGAAAACATCTCAATGATCGGCAGTGCGGTTTTCATAGCAACATGTCCACTGGTGATTTTTTGGCAAGTCTTAGCGAAAAGTGGAACCAAAGTCGACACCAATCTGAAAATAGTTGTACTTGATATTTCTAAGGCAAATGACAAAGTTTGGCATCAGGCTCTTTTGTCGAAAATGCGTGCGTTTAGGATTGACGACTTTCTGCTTCAATGTACATTTAGGAACGTGCAATTCAAGTTGTATTGGATGGTTTCAAGTCTAATATTTACAAAATAAATTCCAGGGCTCCGTTCTGTGTCCTGCAAAGGGGGTAAGGGAAGAAGACAGACTTAATAACGCTGCGGAACAGCGTACTAAGACTCCATCTCCAAAGAAAAAGCGAGGAATAGCGCCAGAAGAACCACGTGCTCAAAATCGCATTCAAAAAAGTGAACGCATAAATCCACAATCAACTCCCTCTAAGCCGGAGTCCCTTAGAGAGAGAAACGTTGCCAAAATGAAAACGAACGAGTGGAAGAAGGTCAAAAGAGGTGCTCGGAAAAATCATGCACCATAGACGCAACGTCCCGCAATTATTATAAAAAGAACGGGCGCAATTACGTACGCTGACCTGTTGCGGAAATTAAAATCTGACACGAGCTTAAAAGAAGTCGGAGAAAACGTAAGTCAAATCCGAAAAAAAGCAGGCGGAGATTTCCTTTTAGCGCTAAAAAAATCTCCGGAGATAGCTACTTCGAGCCTAAAAGAAAAAATCGGAGATTCGTTAGGTGAAGATGCTAGCGTTCGCTCAATCACGCACGATATATTCCTCGAATGTAAGGACATAGACGAAGTAACGTCGAAGGAAGAAGTTTGCGCGGCCATCACATCACAGAGTTCCTTCAAGATTACTTACTGCCGGAAAAGTACGCGTTGGTTGGACTATTGCAGGATACGAGAAAAAATTTGGCTAAAGAAATGCTTTAGACGTCTTGGGTTTGGACATATGGCAAGAACGTGCAAGAGCCCTACCGATCGATCGAATGTATGCCTCGGGTGCGGAGAAAACGGGCATAAATTGAAGGACTGCAAGGCAAAACCAAAATGCTTGCACTGTAGTGCAAACGGAGTAGACTTTGGGCACATAACCGGTAGTGTTAGGTGCCCAGAGTATAAAAAAGCAATTGGGAGCCTACACGCGAAAACATGAAAATTTTGCAACTGAATTTAAATCATTGTAAGGTAGTTCAGGATCTACTGTATCAAACGGTCCATGAGCATAAGGTCGATATTGCAATACTGGGCGCATGATGCGACCAAAAAAAGCTGCCATATGGGCATGTGGTAATACCACGTTTCAGATACCACCTTTCGACGAGAAAAACTACTTCTTATACTCAAAGTTAAACGATATATACATATACAACCGTTATGTCTCTCCAAGCCTTACTATTGAGCAATACGAACGAGTCGTCGAAAGCATAGTTTTTGATGCTAAAGATCATACGCCAACTATTATAGCCGGTGATTTTAACGCATTGGCAGTAGAATGGGGAAGCGTGCTAACGAATAAAAGGGGAACCATTCCACTCTAGTTTGGACGTCGTCGTAGCTAATATGGGAAATGCGAACACATTTAGCAGAGCGGGCGCGGTAGCTTATCTAGGCATACGACATGGCGCGTCAGCAATCATTACACCCACAGTGACCATAGTGCAATTATAATCGATCTCCATAGTCTTACAAGACCTCGAAACACCCAGTCTCAAACTAGCAAGGCGAAATGGAACGTAAACACCTTAGATGAGGAGCTCTTATAGTACCCAATCACTGAAGCTTTACTTGAAGGGAGAACAGCTTTAAGGATCTTTGTACGCAATTGAACGAAAATGTATGGGGCAAAGCATACAAAATCACAACCGCGAAGCTCAAAACGCCTCAGTGACCGGCACCAACTTGCCCGCTATTTCTCAGCAGCATCATAGTAACTCTAATTCTCTCTCAACATGACGGAGTTCTACTAAGCGAGATCGGAGAACTACGTGAACATATTCCTGCCTTAACAACCGATGAACTCACCGCTGCAATTGAGAGGGTAGAAGATCGGAAAGCCCCTGGCCCAGACGGAATACCAAATAGGGCTTTAAAAATAGCGATGAAGGCCCGCATAGACGTTTTCGTTAACATGATAATGCATTCTTAGGCGAGTGAATATTTCCGGAACAATGGAAATACCAACGGTTCGTATTATTACCACAAGGAAATAAACCACTGGAGGAGCCCTCATCTTATCGGCCGCTCTGTAAGCTCAACACTATGGGCAAAATATTAGAGCGAATTATATGCAACAGACTACAGCTTATCATTAAAGCCAATGATGGAGTCGTGGAGTATCAATACGGCTTTAGAAAGGGCCGATCGACAATCGACGCGATTAAAGTCGCAATAGACAAAGCCCAATCGGCCATAGATGGTAGACGATGGAAAGAAGGCAGTAAAAGGTACTGCGCCGTGGTTACACTTGAGGTGAAAATGCTTTTAACCCGGCGAACTGATCGCGTATTTTACAATGCCTCGAAAGATTAAATGTACCGAAGTACTCGGACATATTAAGATTGATCAGGAGCTACTTTACCGATAGGTTGCTCCTCTACGACTCCGACGACGGGACGAAATTATATAAAATTACAGAGAGCGTGCCCCAAGGATCAGTGTTAGGTCCCTTACTGTGGAACGTGATGTATGACGATATTCTACGACTCCCAGTCCCCAGAGAAGCCACCATTATAGGTTTCGCGGACGATATTGCTGTTGTAGTCGTGGCGAAACGACTTGAAGAAATCCAGTTGTATTGCAACGAAGCAATATCACTGATAAAAAACTGGCTACGCGATATGAGTTTAGACCTCGCGGAACATAAAACGGAATCCGTTCTCATTACGAGTAGAAGGGTTCTAGAGACGATAACTATAAAAGTCGGAGAACACAAAATTATTTCCAGCCCATTTACAAAATACCTGGGAGTGATGATTGATGCTCGGCCTAATTTCAAGCATCACCTCGCATACGCTTGCAAGAAATAGTCGAAAACGATAAGCGTTCTTTCGAGACTCATGCCGAATATCGGCGGCCCGAAACAAGGCCAACGATTAATGCTTGCGAGAGTTGTAGCCTTCCTACCGCTGTACGGGGCACAAATATGGTTTGACGTTACGAATAAAAAGACAGGCATGGAGGGATTCAAATCTGTGTACAGATTATGTGCACTGCCAATTAGCAGTGCATTTCGAACGGTATCTCAAGACGCGATATTGGTACTATCCTCTATGGTACCAATCGATATCCTAGCTTTAGAAGCTAGACAACTTTATGAAAATCTCATGCAAATCGGGCCATGCATAAATCAAGCGAAGAAATTCGAAATAGGCTGCAGTATAGAAGCGTGGCAACAACAATGGAACGAGTCCCAAAAAGAGAAATGGACGTAGCGACTAATCCCAAGGATTGAAAGTTGGGTAAAACGAAAACACGGCGAACTGAGTTACTATATTAGTTCTTGACGGGTCAAGGTTGTTTTCGGGAATATCTATTCCAGCGAAACCGTGATTCGAGTCCGTGGTGCACGTTTTTTTCGAATGTGCGCGGTATGCAAACGAAAGAGCTATATTTTGTGAAGAACTTGGTGAACGGCTAACACCGGAAAACATAGTTCAATATATGTTGAAATCTGAAGAACTTTGGGCTGCGGTGAATCATGCAGCAGCACGAATAATGTGCGATCTAAGGAATTTAGAACAGCAACGGAACGCGAAATAGCTAAGCACCCCGTGACGAAGCAAGAAGCTCTAATCCGTCCCTCGCGAAGTAATACTTAGCGGTAGTTCCGCGGGGGAATAAACGGAAAAATTCCCCGGGAAGTGGTTTTAGTCAGCAAGAATCTGAAGATTTCCACCTTCCGACACTCTTTTTAGTTTTTGTCAATGATCAGTTGTCTTCCGCTTCTAATACAATATATTCCTTTGCTGACTACAAATAATCAATTGAGGAACTATCAACAGAGTGGAATTTATTACTTCCAAAACATAATGCTGTCTGCCATCGGTAAAGCGAAATTTAAACGCACAGCCCTTATCCATGAATGGCACTTGCATCGTTGAAGCGGAAAAACTTCCCATTCTCGGTAAGTGTGTCAAGGACAACTTACGTTGAAATGACCACATATTTGATGTCGCCATAAATGATACGAAATATCTAGGTTTCCTCAGGCGATGTAAGAAATATTTCACTCTCTCTGACCCGGCCTAAATATATAAGGCGTTTATTCGCCCAAAACTGGAGTAGAGTGCCCACATCTGGGCAGGTGCCTTTAAGACCTCTTTCCACTTGCTAGATAGGATCCAAAATCGTACGATAGATACGATACTCATAGATGATGCCACTATCACACAGGCATTCAAAACCTTCGAACACCGCCGTAACGCTTCCTGTTTCATCTTGTTGTATCGTTATTTTCACCATCAGCGCTCTACCGAAATTGCCACTAGCATTCCGCCCTTTCAAACTTTTAATCGTAATGCCCGTCTCGCTGCAAATGGCCATCAGTGCACCCTCAAGCCTACCTTCGGACGTACTCTGAAATAGCCGTTGAACTCGCTTATGAAATGCCCTGCCTAGCCAATATAACTTGCAAACATTTAAAACCAACGCACATCGGTATCTCTCTTTTTTCCCTCCCTTGCTTCTCCCTTTCGTCGGCGTTATGCGCAATCATCTTAATCCCTTGTGCGCGCCTCAATTAACATGTACTAGGGATACTCTGCAACATAGCTAATCCCCATGTACATGGGAACAAACTCGCCGTACTCATTATTGAGGAAGTCAGTCATGACTCTATTTGCCTATTCTCGGGTCTATACATAGTACGGACACGAGATGGAGGGCCGGTATTCCGCCGAGTTATTTGAATAATGTTATCTTAAACTAACTTAGCATAATACAAATCATTATACAATGAAGAGTTGATAGTTAATATGTAGTTAACAATCACTTTGGTTTGCTTGCATTGCTATTGCTGTTCTATGCTACTTATCTCCTTGGAGTTGACAAACAGAAGCCAAGCCAAGCCAAATTTTGTTGTTAAACTGAAATTTTCCGCTACGTGTTGATGATGTTTTTGGTGTTCTAGGCAGGTATTTTAACGATGGTAAAAATGATGATGACGATGGTGTTACTATGTACGTAACTCGTACCGCTTATGGCTCATTCCGCCGGAGTTCGTGCCCCACCACCCGAGTTACGCCCTCTCGTTTGGTTCCGTACTCCGAGTCTGTCGCCTTCTCGTTCATCTCCCATGTTTCATTCAGTATGGAGTTTCAGTTCGAGTCATAAGGTTTACTTATTTATTCGATAATTTGACCGCGAAACGCCAGAAGGGAAGAATCGATTCCTCGCCGATATTAAGAGCCGGGCATCCATCGAACGTCTCTGTGACGTACTTTGAGAAAAGACTTGGCTGTACATCTGTATAAGACAATGGTGCACGTCAAACCTTATCTGATTGGACTCTATTGAAAAGGGAGAAAAATCAGGATTTTCAACGTTAAGTCGTCGGTGATGACGAAACGTATTTTCGATTAAGTAAACATCAGTGTAAACTGTTATGTGGTTAACATGAACCATATTCTCTTTTTTAGTTTTGGATTAACGTCGATCTGGATGGCTTGGAGGATATGTGGTTTCAACAGGACGGTGATTCTTGCCACTATGAAGTTAATGAAGTTCGACGATCGCCTTGTCGCCGCAGTCGAGCGATTTAACACCTAAAGGTTTTTTTTTTTGTTTTGGGCTACATTAAGTCTCTGGTCTGCGTTAACAGGATAGAACTTTAAAACTACTTGAAATCGAATATTTGAAATGAGAAAGTTATGGGAAATCGAGCCTTTTCATCCATTGATGTACATTAATCCAAAATAACAATTCATACACACATTTTTTGTCCAAAAAACAAATTGGGTTGCGTTTAATGAAAAACTAAGTTTATTATTACCTTTGATACTCTTCCATTCCCTCCAGCACTTATGTCAGCAAATGTAATAAAATGACACTAAAAAATCCTTTGTAATTGTATGAATCGGATCCATGGTTTGGTGGGACATTAGTCCGAATAACAGCTTCATTGGTTTTTAAGTTTTGATAATGTGATTTATTTGCAACACCTTGCACTTGATGGCACTCTTCACTGAACCACAACTTTCGCTGTATTTGTCGGTCACAATCAGATATGGGGTGTCTGTTTCCTTTCCGACGATATCCCCACGTGGAGAGTCCTTTATACTTTAAGCTGGCCTTCAATGGACTTCTGGAAGAGTTTGGTCCCAATAGACTCACAATAGTTACTAAACTAACAAAACTGTTAGTGTTACCAATAGTGTAGATGAAAAACCCCTGATTAGTTCGGTAAATATCACTGACCTTTTATCCAATTCTAACTCTACCAAGGTGAGTGAATCTATAAGTCAATGGTCTGCAGTAAAAAAATAGGAAATTAAACACAAAAAATAGCCAATAATCATCGATAAAAACTCCGCTTACACATAAGCTAAGGTAATATCGGCAAAGAAATGGCTTCATATCTATCGCTTCTACAAATCCACAAAAGCGGAATCAATACTAGCTTATGCATCGAAGAAGCTGAACGTTTCAGCTACTTTCCTCTTTTCAAAAAAGATGCCAATCTGCCGTCGTTCAAATTTGTCAATTTTTGCCTTGGTGTTCCTGCGTGTCTTTCAAAAGTCGCACCCAGATGTAAGCGATGAATAATTTCTGAACGCAAACTTTTTTTTATGTCATCTTTGACATTTGTGAAGTAGACACATGAACAATTTTAACCATGGATAGTTGCACGCTAGAACAACGCATTGTTATTATTATTATGAAAATGGTCGATCTTTTTTCTTTTTTTACACGCAAAATCTTCTTTAATGATGAAGTTCTCACCACATCGGATGGATTCGTTAACAAACAAAATTGCTGCATCTGGGGAGAAGAAAATGCTTGAATAATTTCAGAGAAATCACTACATTCACAAAAATGTACTCTTTGGTGTGGTTTTTGGGCTAGTGAAATCATTGGTCCATTTTTCTTCGAAGATGCAAATGAAAGAGCTGTTACTGTCAATGGAGAGCGCTATAGATGAATGATTGAAGATTTTTTGTGGCCTTAAATTGAAGAAGTAGACACAGACGATCTTTATTTTCAACAGGATGGAGCTACGAGTCCCACAACGCGCGCAAACATTGAGCTATTGCAGTCTAAGTTTAAAGGTCGATTAATGGTTATATGATCCGGTCACCTATATCATGCGATTTAACACCAATAGATTATTTTCTTAGGTTTTTTTTTGAAAAGTAAAGTCTATGTGGTAGAGCCAACAATAACTGCACAGCTGAAAAACAGCATTCGGACTGAAATTGATGAACTTAACGCGGCAATATGTGAGCGAGTCCTTAAAAATGTTGATGTTCATATGAGAGTCTGTAGACGTGCTTTGTGGTAGATGTTTGAATGTTGTTTTTTTTCGTGTATAATTATAAAGAAAAACATCAAATATTTTATTTAAAAAAAAAACATCTAGGTGCGACTTTTGAAAGACCCTTTGCAACACTCATTGAAAATACAAGTTCCTTTTTGAATCATATGTTGTTTTGACATTGACAGCTCTTTCCCGTTTGAAGTCTTGATTGTAAGTCAGTATCATATCTCCGCAGAAAAAAATTAATAACCTTATGTTTGAACAACGTTGCAAAATATTGCAAACTTAACATATTTCAAAAGTGAGTGCTGTGTTGCCCATACAGTGCGTTTATTGAAAAGAAGCTTTGATCGATATGAAGCACCCACTGCACCTGTTTTACGCAGCATTCACAGTCCCTATCATTGTACGGTACGTACCGATGAGAATGTTCGACTTAATCCAGGAACATGGACTCACCATCGATCTCAACAACTTAATATTACATGCACCAGCCTTATGAGAATTTTGCACGAAGATCTCTTATTCCCTAACAAAGTCTAATTGAGCCGGAAATTGAAGACAAACGACCATCCACTTGTGGGTGGCCGTGGCTCAGGTGGTAGTGTATTGGCCTCCCAATCGGAAGGTTCGGGGTTCAATACCAGCCGTGGCCGAAAGTCGTTTTTTCAGGCAACTCTCGTGAGATGAATGGTTGCCTAAATACATCATCAAGTCAATTTACACTAATAATTTAGTCTCCCCATTAAATGATGGATGCCACCCATGGAGCGAAGTAACCACTGAGCCCAAACATCTTTCTTTCTCTTTCTGTCCCATATTCCGAAAAACTTAACACATTCTTTGGCATCAGAAGAGTCATATCCACTTGGGTGTTAAGTTCTTTAAAAAAAAAAAAAAGTTATCACTCCCTAGTGGGCGTTACAGTAGCTCGAATTGAACGTCGAATTTATCCGAAAAATTATTTTTTCTGACAAGGCGCATTTTCATCTCTCCGGCTATATGAACAAACAAAATTGAGACAACACTCACGTGATTCCCGAGAAGCCAATGCACCACAGAGAGTGACAGTTTGGTGCGGATTTTGGAGTGGTGGCATCATTGGCCCATTTTATTTCAAAAATTCTGCTGGAAACGGCAATTCTGTCAACGGTGAGCCCTACAGAGCCATGATTACCGATTTTTTGTGGGCTGAAATTGATGACATGGACTTGAACGATGTTTGGTTTCAGCACGATGCATCGCGATGGCGCGCCATCAAAAAATCTTTTTTTTTTTGTGCTAAGATCGACAATTCATATCATTCATATTGGCGATGTCAATCGGCCGCTTCGAAGCTGCCGAAGATAGTCAACAAGGTCTAGGAAAAAGATATGCAGATTTGCACGAGGCAGCCACGTGAATGAACCCGTATTCCATAACTAATGGGGATGTTTGTTCCTTCTAATAAAGCCATAACATACCGAAAATAATTGAGTTTTGTTCATTTTATGTTATTTTTAAAAAAGAAACTTGTATTTGGGCCACCCTGTATTTACCACACATTAAGTTACATATTTTGATATTTCAACCATTGTACTTACAATTTCTCGTAAATTAAATCTACCTGTTCTCCTACTTTATTTTAGCTACGCAATCAGCCACACCAACTCGTTTTCTGTATATTTATGATGAACAGAGTAGATGACGATCGTCCTGGCTTAGTTCGATTTCAATATAAAATTATGAACACAGAAATCTTTGTTAGCCCGACGTTTATAGTACAATTACACCCAAATTCAAGATGTCCAGCTAACATTGCATAAATTCACGTTCAACTGTGCAGAGTTTGGAGTTTAGTGACAGTTTCACCTCAGAAGTCGAGTCATTAAAAATATTTTAACAGCTCTCAGGGTATACTTTGCATTTTGTGGTCGATGTAAGGCCAGCTACTTATCCTAAAACTTTGCCTTACTTATGGTTAAGATAACTACAAAAAGCATAAGTAAATCGATTTCATAGGAATTATGGCTTATTCGTAAAGTGCAGTCTCTTCCTACTAATTATCTACATAGACAAACATTTTCATAGCAATCTGAAATCCACCCGCATGGTGTTCCGCGAATTTCGTTTTCTGCAAACTGCCTTTCAGATACTTGAACTAACAGGGCATAGAACAGAGATCAGGTACAATATAATAAAAAAGTGTATTTCCAAGCTCTGCAGACTCGGTATGCATCGAAGATACAGAAGAGTATTTCACGTATCTCACTAGATCCGATAAGCCTAGAATATACGGCTGAGAGAATTATGTCCAAAGTGCGCTGAAAATCTGCGCAAAGACCTGTTGTGTCAGAGAGAAATGAAATGAAAATACACGTATCGTTCTCCTCTGAATTTCTAATTTCACCACAGTGCAGAAGTTCTCGACTGTAGATGAAGTCACCTTTGGAATACTGTAGTCGGCATTAGCGCGTCCTTTAGTAAATACCACCCCACAACCGATCACATAAAACGCGCCTGACCAAAAAATCGACGAAAGTTCAACGTCGCATCAATGGAAAAACCACAACCCTTCCATCACTATCAAAGGTTAAACTATGTTAGAGATATAATTCAACACGAATTGATTTTGGTCTAAAAGTCTAAATGCAAGAAGCAACTGTTAGACCACTTAAAGGTTCTTTTTTTTTCAACCCAAGAGCAAGGTGATTTCCGATGCACTTTAGGTTGATTCCTCGATTCGATTCAATTCAATGGAATTTTCCTCTATTAAAAATGCTTTGAACGACGATGAATAGATTCTCATCATTCACCTGCCAAGCTGATGCCGGCGCTGTTCTGCTTTTGAATGCCACAGAAAATATCTTGTACTTACTGAAATTAATGGTCCTCCGGTGGATGGATCCATGTGACAGACTTTGCTCAATTGAGAGCACAGATGCATTTGACAAATGGTTAAATTGATTTTCTTTGCAAGATACTTTACGCCCGGTCATGTTCAAGATGGGAAGATACATTCGTTAGTTTTTCCCTTTGCCTTAGGTATTCAGTACTGGATTTGTTGGTTCTGCGGAAATTTATCACCAAAGGAATGGGAACAGATTTTTTTTTTTAGTTAAGTGAAACAGGAAATGGAAACTGAAGATTTCAGTGAAAAGGAGACTTTGTGGTTGAAAATAAATTCCTGTGGGCGGTTCGGCTGAATAGAGAAATTTTACCTCAACAAAAAATTAAAATGAACAAATGGTTTGGAGGAAATATTTAATAACACAATACATAAGACAAGTTTGAAAGAATGATGTTGGCATGGTGACAACCAACAATGTCAGTCACGGCCTCGAAATGACGTCTGTCTGTTTCTCCTAGGTGCTTCAAGAACTGAATATTTTAAACGAAAAACTTAAGTTTCACAAGTATTTATGTGGATTTCGTATTTATTGTAAGTATATATACAGAGAAAGGTCCCCATCTGTATTTCAATGTACGAGTATGTATCTCTCAATATTCTTGATGGCATTGTTTTATAAATTTTTCCCTTTTTCTGAGAAGATGGTCTGCTCTACGAGTAGTTCGCGTTAAATTCCTGTTTCTTAAAGGTGTTTCGAATTCATATGGAACTTTTGGAATTTATAAGGAAGTAGTCTTTGACACATGACAGTGGTTGCTATGAACTAATTAGAAGAGTAAGGAAGGCGCAAAAATGTTCATGGTTTCTTGCACCTCTTTTTGGCGGTGAATCCAAAGAGCTACGAGTACCTGCCGATAATAGCATCCAACTGCTGGCGTTTGCTTAATCTAGATAGGGCTGTCTTATCGATTGAAACACTCGTCCCTGCGAAGGCACCACTATGAGACCTGATGCCGAAGAATATGTGAACACATATACGATTTTCTGTTGATTTTAATGACCGAAAGATGCTTCGAAGAAGTACTTGGGAAAATAGTTATTTAACAAGGTATGTTCACCAATAAAATGGGCCTCTGCTGAAATAACTGTGATGTCTCTTATTAGGGTAGCGGTCACTATTTAATAGCTCTTTTTCAAAAATCCTCCTATAAAATATAAGAGAAAATCCTCTGAACTTCACCCTACTGGCGAAATGTTGGTCTCTTAAAAATTAGTTCCAGGATCGTATCTAGTGAACCTTAAAAACCCTATACAACCAGCATATCGATTAAATATTTACCTGGTTATATCAGCATCAGGAGAAAAAATACACAGATTTCACAGATAAATATGTAAAGATTGAGACAGATTGAACGAGCGACAGTAAACACAATGGATCGGACGCTATTCCGCAATTAGTAAATATACTTTTGGTTGGGGGATATACAAAACGACTAGGTTGAGCGATATCAGACTGGTCAGAAGAATCAGTCCGCATTTATCGGATTAGATGTCTGAAATGGATTTGGCAAATGATTATCAAAGCTTCTACCCAGAGAGTCAGTGATTTTTATACCAATGAGATCTTTTTATCTGTTCAAACAGGGTACTAGCCTATTGCATTACTTGTAAGTAACTTTTATTGAAATTTCTCAGTCTGTCCTAGAAAGGTGAGTAAACACTTCAATGATTAAGTACCTACGTTACAGCGCACTTGCATCCTGATGAGAGCTTTGATAGGACGGAAACACACAAAGATAGTGCTACGCTGTGTCATCAACACTCTCACAGCAAGCGTCGCATCACAGGTTGTTGTATCACTTATGGCTGCCACAATTACGTACTTATAAAAACCGTGGTGCGCTGTTACGATGCCAGTAAATGGTTTTCAATGCTTCCTATTGAAAAAGAAACTTCGGAAAACATTCACTTGGTCTGCGGTTATCCTAAAGGGACCTGCCATCTGTAGTTATACTGAAATAAAATCCAACTGCCAATGTAAGCCCTTGTCTGAGCCTTGCCCAGCAAGTTCATCGGCGATTGCATTTTCTGTCATCTTACTCTGACATGACACTCAAACAAGGTTCAGTTAATTCAGCCTTCCGATTGCATTTAGAGAAGCGTTGCATTGTAGAATTAGCTTAGAAGTGATGTGAGAAATCAGAAAGCCGTTAAGCCCATCTTGGCTGTCATTACAAATGCAGATGCTTCTTCCCCTACACTAATTCTCCACAATATAATTCATTGAATGATTCAGAGTTGCGTATATGTCTGCTTGGAAGACAGACCCAAGTTTTCTGATGGAATAGTGAAATGTAAGGTTGTGGTCCTCCATAGGGAAACCAGCGCCGCATCCTATGTAAATCGTTTTTGAAAATATTCGTCAACTCCCAACTGATTTCCTTTCTTAGCATAGATTCTAGTCAAAGTCAGTCCTGGATGCGGGAGAATATTGCCTCGCACTTTAATAGTAACCGAAATGTTAGTTTCAGACTTCATGTCAGAGTCAAAATATAGCGGGCGCGTTAGGTAATCAAAACTCCAATGCATGTTGTATCAAAGAGCAATTCTTTTTAAACAAAAGATGGCGTTGAGTGTGCAGCCAATGATATAATAATACAAATGATGAAGATTCATCATTGCGTCTAAAGCAGAGCTAAGGAAATCCCCTATGCAGCCGAGACCGGAATTATTCTTTTGAATAGCAGCAGTGACGTGTATACCACACAACTATCGCTTAGATATTGTTGGATTTCATCATAGATGCAGAGATCGAATTAACCTTCCTTTATAATAAGCTCTACGAGTATATCAATCTGAAAGTTCCTTTATGCTGCCAGAAAGTCGACGTGACATATTAACTTCAAAGAAGTTTGCTATACGAGATAGGATATAGGGCAAGCAGCCTCTAGAAATGGTCTTACACACAGTGTAGCATCATCCTCTGCACATGGCTTAGGATAGACATAAGAACCATTGACGGTGTTAAGCATTGAGTCGACCAACTTGAACCATATCAGCCTTCTTTAATCCGGCCATTACATGTTGGGCATAGCTAGCATCCACAATCAAGATTCTATTCACCAGCACTGCTCTTATCCACAAACCTAGTGATTCGCCTAAGCATTGCCGTCATACAATCAAAAGTTGCGTTGGTGGAAGCACCCTCAATGCCGATGAAAATACCGTCTCTTTCTTATCGAGTACGCCTTCAAATCTGCACATCAAATAGTAGTAGTGTAGATTTGCAAGATCTTCCGCGTTGCTAGGCATATTGCATGTTCGACAGATAATGCATTCGAAAAGTTTTTTTGCGCACATGGGGTTGCACCATTCACACCACGCTCGTCATTATGGAGGAAGTCAGACGGTATGAAGCTCTTGGCGAGTGTATAGTTTTTTCTTTATTTTCAGCATAAAGGTTTCTCTGTATATGTAGTATTCACCAGGGGTTCGGTACGCACATATATATGTCAATGCTGGGTTTCCTTCAAAGTTGCCATAAGAATAGTTTCGTCTTAAATGGCGTGATAAAAGGAAAAGTTTCTTAGTCAACTTGTTCTATTTCTATGCATCTGCGGACATATTGTATGCTCCATCCCAAGATGGGGATATTTGACGATGTTATAGCCGAATTAAACAACCAGTTGCACTTTTCAGGTCAAAATGATCCGGGGTAGACTTAAAGAGTGGAGTAATTACGTTACCCAATCCAGAGATTGTTTAGCTCTTGATATCAGAAATCAGAGATCTGGTAGGTCCCACTTACTTAGGTGGCGCTTCGTTCGGAGTATACCTGGGCCTCAACTAACAAGCCTCTTCAGTTAGCCCGATATTATCCAATTTTTTTTCCAGTTGCGCACTCGTTGTACGTTGAGGTCCCCTTCTATATACTTGTGCTCGCCACCTAAGGCGAGTTCTTTCTCTGCTCCGTCGTCGCTCCGGGTTGGATTCGAAAACTCTGCCGGTAGGAGTATTAGTGTCCTAGCTATCTCAAACGACTGATGCGCAGTTTTCTGACTAGTTCGTATAATTCGTCGTTGAATCTTCTCCTCCAAAGCTTGTTAACGCAAACCGGAGCGAATATTGCATGAAGAATTTTTCTTTCGAACCGACTGAGGATAGAGCCCATGTTTTAGCGTTTTAGCGCAATAAAGTATGACTGGTATCATCAAGGTCTTATATACACCCTGAATAACTCGAACTGCAACCAACTTCAGACTTCTATAATTTCCAAACCGTTCATGACAGTGAGCTCAAATTTTGACACATGACAGATAATTTTATTATTTATAAGCCTTTTAAAACGATTTGCGTCTTAGTTGTGTTGAAAAATTTTTATCCGCGAAGGAATTCAAACGTGATAGTGTGATTGCTTTATATTTGGCTGGAAAGCCACAAGTAGCTTTCGTTAGAGCAGTCCAGCACCTCAACGTGAATAAATCATTTGTGTATCGAAGCATAGCTCGTTCCCGTGATACTGGCAGCGTTGCGAAACCCATGGAGGTGGTCATAAAAAAACAGCAACATCGGCAGAAATAGTTCGGAAAGTGAAGGCTCAATTGAGCGAAATCAGCGTCGAAGTGGAAGAAAAATGGCTCGTGTGCTCAACATATCGTTGGAACAACACATACTGAAAATGAGCTTGGGTTCAAGCCATTGAAGTTCCAAAAAGCACAAGATGTTACAGCGCAACAGAAAAAAGTTAGAGTCGAAAGAGCTTGCACGAAAGTGGTGAGTTGCCGAATTTGGTTTTTTCCGATGAGTCGCCATTTGTTATCGAGCAATATGTCAACAAACAAAATGACCGAGTTTACTTGCCAGAGAGGTCCTTCGAAAATTTACACCTTCGGACGGCCACCAGAAAGCAGGCAGCACCGATAGTGATGGTTTGGGCTGCCATAACCGCCGCACATTGGGGCAGAACACCACTAATGCTGGCATTTAATAAAATTCTGAAGTTGAGCTTTGATTTAAACTACCGTTTTATTTTCATTGTAAATAGGATAGAGAATACAAAAAGAGAATGCGACAGTTAATTGGGAGCACGTGGTCTTTGCCAAATCGTCACGAATGGGGACTTTGATAATTTTTTTCATCGAAGCCAGACGTGTTTTTTGTTTTGAGTGACAACAGTTAACTGTGTGCAATTTCTTACAGCTTTATATTATACAAAAAAAAATTATTACAATGGAATCAGTAAGCTCAGGTGTGTTGATTTTTATTTATTTTTTATAAGAAATTTTTCTTTTTGTCCTTTTAATATGTGGTTAAAGATAAAAACAATGTGTTAATTTTTGTATTTAGTCAAATATCTAAGCGTTTTAGATGTGTTGGCCGTGACATGACGTTAAGTGTTATATATATTTGTGTCAAGTGGTTTGTCTAGTTTTAGAATCTGTAAAGTTTTTTTGCTACTATTTGCTACTTTTCGTACAGTTGACTTTCTTGTTGGTGACGTCACTTTCGAAAAATATCGATTTTTTTTATTGATTTGATTTTAATTACTTCTTAGACCGAAAATCTTCCAAAACTTTGTCAATTACAAGGGAAGAGCTGTATACTATTATGAAAAGTTCAAATCTGAAGGGATTAGACAGCCAAATTGCGTTTTTAAGGGAAGAAATTCAAAAACGGGTCCGATGCAGCGATGCTTCCAAAAACGATATTAATGACAAAGTAACGGAGTTCAAATCGAAATTTAAATCACGTTGGGAAAAAGCTTGTCGGATAGAAGCAAAATTTTTGAAAGCAAACATTGTGTGGCTGAAAACACCTATACTTTTTAAATATTCTGTAGACTGTAAACGTGGTCGTCCAAAGGTTGCGTTTGAAGAATCATCAGAAAGATCAAAACGTCAAAAAACCGAACTCTTGAGAAAATCAACGTCTATCGCTGAGTTGACTTACGCAGCTGAAATGGGTTTGAGAGCTTTTGGGCAGTTAGATGCTGCAAAGTTAATGCGTGACGTGACAACAATCCCAAATCATGCTGAAAAATGCAGAAAAGTTTTGAGGGACTCAATTGAACTTACTTCAATGACTGGGGAAGAAGCTTTAGCAATGATTATTGAAGCAAATCTGTCACGCTTTCAGTATGAAACTATACGATCTAAAGCTCCCAAAGTATTTCCTTCATACAAAGTAGTTCAAGAGTGCAAAAAAAGTTGCTATCCGGAGCCTGAAAATATGAGTCTATCAGAAATGTCTGTATGTACTAATTTACAAAGCTTGCTAAACCTTACAGTTGCTCGTTTGGTAACTGTTCAAAAAGATGTAATCCAAACTCTTAGGCCTGAAGAACTCAAAACTATAAGCTTATACTCCAAGTGGGGTTTTGATGGAAGTTCAGGCCACAGTTCGTATAAGCAAGCTTTTCATGGACTTGACGCCGATGACTCATCTGTTTTCATTACATGCGTTGTTCCTCTTCGTTTGATATCTGGTGACAAAATAATCTGGCAGAATCCTCGCCCAAGTTCAACTAGATATTGTAGGCCTCTTAAAATTGAGTTTCTCAAGGAATCCGCATCCGTATCAGTGGCAGAAAAACAAAGAGTGGATAATCAAATCAAGGAGCTACAGCCTAGTTTCGTTAGAGTTGGTGAAAATGCTTTCAACGTTGAACACAATTTATTATTCACAATGATAGATGGAAAGGTCTGTAACGCCATCAGTGAAAATTCATCTACACAGAAGTGTTTTATTTGCAATGCCACGTCAAAAGATTTTAATTCCATTGATGCAATGATAAAAAGACCAGTAAAAACGGATAATCTTCAATTTGGTTTATCTGTGTTGCATGGGTGGATCCGTTTTTTCGAATGTCTACTCCACCTTTCATACAAATTAAAAATAAGACAATGGCAAGCTAGACAAGAGGAGCATAAAAAAATTGTTGCTGAAACAAAAAAAGAAATACAAAAACAGTTTCGGGAGCGTTTGGGTTTGATCGTTGACAAGCCAAAGCCGGGCTTCGGAAATTCTAATGACGGAAATACAGCCAGGAGATTTTTTGAACATGCTGAAACTTCAGCTGATATTACTAAAGTAGATGTCGAATTGATAAAAAAAATGCATATTATCATGACAGTGGTTGCTTGTGGTCATGAGGTCGATTGCGAAAAATTTCGAGAATTTGCCCATGAAACTGCAAAATATTTCGTTGCTAAGTATCCTTGGTACTATATGCCTCCTACAGTCCACAAGTATCTCATTCATGGAAATGAAATTATTTCAAAAGCTTTATTGCCTATAGGACAGCTCAGTGAAGAAGCTCAAGAAGCACGTAATAAAGATTTCAAAAATTATAGAGAACATCACTCCCGAAAAAATAGCCGAAAAAATACAAATGCAGACATTTTTAATTTGTTCCTTTTATCATCGGACCCCGTGTTAACAAGTCTGCAAAGAGTTCCAAAAAAAAAAATTCAACATCTGCCCCAAGAAGCAATCAGTTTGCTCAAATCCCCAAACACACCAATACCAAATCAAAGTGACATTGATGTAGTAAATGAGAGTGATGAAGACGAAGAAGAATAAATTTTTATTTGTGATTATTTATCTTGTTTTTCGTAATGTCAATACAAATATAAATGTTCCTCATTAATCATTATTAATATAATTAAAATTTTACAATTGTTAAATATTTTGTCAACTTTGTTTTTGAAACTAAGAATCACGTTAAAGCGTTTGCACTATTTTTTATATTTTTTTCAAAGTAGGCGTTTTTAGTGGGCGTGTCATCAATATGTTTTTTAAAATGTGCCAACTATCATGCTAGAAGTAATCGTGCATAATTTCAAGTCCATAGATTTGATAGTTGATTTAATGCCAACTTTAGTGGTGTTTTGCCCCAGTGTGCGCCGATGGTCGCTCTCCGCATGTATTTTTGGACCGTGGCGTCAAAATTACTATAATGCGATCGTATACCGTGAAACTGTCTTAGAGGCAGTATTGAAGCCCTGGGCAAACAATCATTTCGGTCGGAGACCGTGGACATTTCAACAAGACTCGGCACCGTCTCACAAAGCGCGCGTCAACCAAGATTGGTTAAAAAAACAATGTTCCACACTTCATTTCTTCGACACAATGGATTGAAAATTCTCCGGGTGCAAATCCGTTGGATTTCTCTGTCTGGGGTATTTTGAAGGCGAAGGTTGGCGCTAAAAAATACCAAAGCTTGGAAGACCTAAAACTAGCACTTCGCCGGGAATGGGCCAAAATACCGCAGAGCCACGTGTGTGCAGAGTGCGATGCTTTCTTCGGCCGTCTCAAGGCCATTATTCGCGCCAAAGGTGGACATATTGAAAACTACTGATACATTTGAGAATTGATGTATTTTCCAACATTTTTTGTTTTGGCACAATAAAATTTATAAAAAAATAAAAAAATTATAGCATTTTAAAAAGTTATAGTTCGAGTCATTTACCCTGTAGAGTTTTCTTAGTTATTTGGGATAGAGCCTTACTACTCAATCGCCTTCTTAGCCAAAAGAAACTGCGATTCGCTAGAATCATTCTTCGTTTTATTGCTACTGATGTGGTGTTTATAAAATTGATAGCACAGCCAAGGTAGACAACGTCGTTTACTACCTCGAAATTAGATATGTCCACTAGACTTGCTGTCGAATTTGTCGATGCTGTGTATCTCTTCTTGTTGACAGCATATATTTCGTTTTGCCCTCATTTACCACTTGACCAATTTTGGCAGCTTCCTTTTCAATACTTGCGAACGCACCTGTGACAACTCGCAAATTTCTCCAAATGTTGTTTACGCCTCTGGTGGTTGTTTGAAAGATTCTCTTTTACGTTGTATCTTCCCACAGTAGTTCTTTGTTGTGGCGCTTGGAAGATGCCCATTAGTATATTGGCTGCAACTAGGCGGTAGTGATTCGAGTTAACCCCACAATGCGCGTTTTTTTTGTTTGGCTTAAAAAAAATATTTTTTGATGGTAAATCATTTCCTAATCATAAAAAAAAATATACATTTTTACTTTAATATTTGTGTATATTTATGTTTAAAAAAAACTGGTTGATTCAAATTCAAATTCACTGCGCATTAACACACGTTTTTTTCTTTCAATTACATATAAGTTCAATTCATTATGAAAAACAAAATAAATTCAATCAAAAAATAAAATACTATTATAAGTGTTTGATACTTGTTATTTTTTGTGGAAACTTGCGAAACAATTTTTATCTTTGTTAAAAAATAATGCCGTATTGCATTTTTCGCATAATACGAAAGTCTGTGACTTTCAATTAGAAAATTTACACCTTAATCTTGTATCATTCCACTTAGGAAAATGACTTTGTTGGTCTTGTCGTATCTCTGGAGGAGGAATGGGTGTCACATTTGGCCTATTTTTTTTCATTTCGATTAGCTTTTGGACATCCGAATGTCTACCACGTTTCAATGCGCTATCCTGATTGATATTGCACAATGTGTTAGCTAATTCTAGGCGGAAATCCACAAGTGTCATAGCTTCATTGCTTTGATTGCAACGTTTATATAATAACGAAGAATTTATGATTGTTATGTCTATGAGGTGATAAAACAGTCGAATGCACCACTTTCGTGATCGCATTGTTATATGGTTCTTTCCACTGAAGCTATCCAATAGATCTACTCCTCCCATGTGCTTATTGTATTGCTTTACTATTGCTGGACAAGAAATTTAGATTTTTTCCTTTATCTTCCTATCGAAGCGATGAATGCTTTGGATAGGCTCTCTTCCCAAAAATGAAGACAGTAACATAACTGGTTTATTATCTTTCCACAAGACATTTGTAATTGTGGTATCAGGTAAGTCCGTGATGCATTTTTTTTGCCTCCGATTCAGATGGCAATTTAAACGATGCTACTGTGTTTCTTCTAAGGGTTCCCAAGGAATGGAAACCTTTTTGAGCTGGATAATTTATTAATGGAATTGAGGTGTAATAATTATCAAAGAAGACTTTATTATTGGTATTAGGTGGTATTTGCTGTGACAATCGTACGACAACGTTGGAGCTAGCCCCTAAATCTGGTTCATCAGACATACGTTTAGTGGGATCATTTTCAGTTCCTGTATAAATTTCAAAATTATAACAATAACCTGAAACTCCTGACAAGACAAAAAACTTGTATCCCTATTTGTGTGGTTTCAGGGGCATATATTGCTTCAGATGATGTCTGGCTTTCGTTGAGCATATTTGCTCATCAACTGAAAGTGTTTCCTCCATAGGGCGCGAAGCAAACTTTTGCAATTTATCATTTGATACAATGCTGTTATCGCTAAAATACAAAAAGGACCTGATTTTTTCGAAGTGTTTTTGTGATAATGCGTTTTTTACTAAATCGATTCCCACAAGAGGACTCCAATACATTCTTACATTGGGTAACATGCCCAACTGATGATATAACACCAATTCCCAAGTATCTAATCAAATCTGTTTTTGTAAAATTGAGTACTGCGTTTGGATTTTTAGTCAGTTCATATCGCACGCTTTCCTCAATTGCAATGTCCATTAGCTCGTCGTTAAGGCATTTGTAATGCTGAAATATTTTCCGCCAAATTTGTATAACCAGTGAATGTACAAGGCACATTTATCAATCCTTTTTCTTTCCAAAGGAGAGCTCTTTGAACTTGGCCACCAGATGATGTGGATGGCCGATTTGAAAGATGGGAAGATACTATTTGCCCTTCATTATCACCTTCGCGTTCATCAATATGCGCTAAGGGCTCTTCAGTTTCATTCACTGCCTCACTAGGACTTAATTCATCTAAGTCGTTTTCATTGATATTTTCGAAATCATCATCACTGTCTGATGGAATACTTTCGAATAACTCATTTAGATCATTATCATTTAGTGTTTCTAAATTTATTCTTTTCGATCCTTTCCTGTAAAACAAAGCCATCTGGAACAACGAAAACAATGGATTGATGTTTATAAATAAGAAAAAAAAAAAACACTGACATGTTCATTAGCTGGGACATAAATACACAATACTTACAGCGTAATATTACTACATATAATAAATATATATATGTATATATTTTTTCCTTTATCGAACGCTGATACATATATGAATCAACCGATCTCTTGCGCTTATACAAATATTTTTAATATTTTCCCCAAATCGAACTAAATATAATAAAAGCACATTACAAATAATAGAAAAACAATTTTTTCTTCTTACTTTTTCGTATGATAATATTTTTAATTTAATTCGTGAAATGAGTAAAACAGCAAACGTGCAATCCTGCAGAAATTACGACAATAACTGCATAATTTATTTCTGAAATTGGTTTGGTGACGTCAGTATTGCAATATAATAAATAATGATTGTGCATTAAAAAAAAATCACTGTTATCATCTACATTATTTTGTACGACAATCATAGGATGAAATTATGGTTGTTTCATATATGAATCGCCGCGCATTATGGGGTAATGCTGCCTGTCCGAAAGTTTCGGTCTTCAAGAATACCGGAGGCATAGCTTACATTGATCACATAATAATCAATTTGGCTGAGGGTTACATGGCCAACATAACATATATTGAGATGAGGGAGAAGTGTGCTCGCAATAGCGACATTTCGTACCACCGCAAAGTCGATAAGTCTAAGTGCGTTTGCAGACGGGATGTCGTATAGGCGTTAAAATCGCCTAGTATGATTTAAACATCTTACTTCGGACATTGCTCACAGGTCTTGTCGAAGAGATCGTAGAAACACTCTTTGGAGGCATCGGCCATGTCTTTCTTGTGTAAGCCATTAGGTTTACTGGATGATAGAATTTATAAATTTTTATTTTTCTCAACGCCATGCTTTAAGCATATCCTCATAAAACAAAATCTGAAATTCTGACCAATTCTGGCACCAAGACTAGATGTTCTGCACACATGTTGCTAATCTAGATATTCTAAACAAATATAAGAGAAGGCTTCGTGAAATGCCTAGAAAGGCAATAACTTGTTGGTGTGATGAGGAAAATTGATAGCCGCGGATACTGTTGATACCCTACCGTAACCCACAAATCAACCTACTCCAGCTGTTCCTAAGGTTTTAATTTAATATGCACCAAAAATAACTTTGCGTTATTTATTGAAACTTCCTCTAATTATTTTTGTTCCTCCTTGAAATATCTGTAAGTCTCTTGTTGAAAACAAGAGAATTTTGATCCTGCGAGATTAAACAGCTTAGCCAGATGAAGGATCTTCTATCCTGAGTATGATGATGTTGGTGTCGATGATGTCGGATTTATTTATTTATGTATTTCCGAGAAAAGAACCGTAATTCAACGGGAAATGTGCAGTAGTCCCTAGTGAAATTTTTCTTAACTTTTTCCACTTCCGTGGCGGCATCTCTTTGTCGCTTTAGCGCATTATTACTCAAAACACACCCACTGAGACTATTACACCATTTAAATCCTCTTCATATTTCGCTAATGCACATTCAATGCTTCCATCTATCTCTGTTCAGCTATAAATTGAGGCAGCCATGTATCTGTGGGGGTTCTCCATAGAAAACAAAGCTGATTCATTCTTTTGAGAATGACGTCTGAGTTCAGATAGAAATTCACGTCGCATTGTGGATGACAACGCTCCAGGGGATGGCTTCGTTTCTGTCGTGTTTGGTTGTTATCATTGTAAATGTTAATTTAGAAATGGATACCAGTATCAAAAGATAAAACATTGCCCCATGAAATCTGTGGAAGAAGTATTTGTATACATATATTAAAATTGAGGTCATTAAAGACTTATTCAAGGAGTTTGAATCTGCGATTGCAGCCAAGGAGAAGGGGAAGCAATTGACTAACACTTTCTCTTGCTGAAATTATTGTAGGTAATGGCTAATCTTCGATGCATTCCTAGCCCACAGTGTTCTGCTGCAATTCACTTAGCCCTGGTACCAAGCAAAGCTGTTTTGCAACGTCGATCAGCGGTGAATGGATTAGAGGTGGTTGTTCAAGTGCCATTGCTGCCTCATTCCTGGGTCTATCTCTGTTCAGTATTTCTTGATGGATAGTCTTTTGTATACTTTATCGCATTGCGTTCACTCTGACTAGTTTCGTAACGTGTGTTAATATTGAAATTCATTTCTGTGGGTTGAAGTACTAGTAGATCTCTAAATGTAGAAAACGGGTGTTAGAAGATTTTATTGAAAAGAACTACCTCAGTATTGGTCGGCTTAATATTAAAATGCTAAACCAAGATCTTAGCAAATAGTTCTGATAGAATTCTATCGGAAGGTTTGAGATCTTTGAAAGTTGCGTTCAAAGGACCAGGTATCAAGTAAATAATAAACAGGCTTTGTTGTGTCATTTAAAATGCAGTGTAATATATTCAATCAAATTTGAATCATTGTCACCAGTTAGACCTCTGAAGATCTGTGAACGTTTTTGTTGGGCTCATTTAAAACCTTGTTTACGTAGATGGTGTACGTAAAATGATAAGGAAACGCAACATTCTACAACTCCAAAAAATGTCACTTCTTAAAAATTAAGTTTTATCTGGTCAACTCATCCGCTCTGCACGACGTTTCGCAACCATCTGTCTGCATAGCTAGTAATAACATTATTTCAATATGATTGATTGCCTTTATCATTTACTTTCTTCGACTCGGTGCCCTCTATTTTTGGCAATCGGCCAATACGATAGAAGTATTTCTGACAAGGTGATTGCTACAATGTTAAGTAAATTAAGAACCAAAGGTAATCCGGTCAAATGAGTGCCCATCTTGAGATTGATTTATTCTCTTTCTGATTTCGTCGGATTATGTTAGGGCACTCGAGTTACAAAGTGTTTTTGTGAGACTTTCGTGCAACCAAGCAGATTAAGACATGTTATCAAAAGTCGGACAGACGTTCCCCCAACACCTAAGTCTAACTTTTCTAATATCATTTTAAAATGTGTCTAGTCAGAAAGACATTCAAAAATCGTGGGAGCGGGGTCGGATATGCACCCCCCGGGAAACAGGAATTCAACAAAGCCGTACACTGCTTTGTTATAAGTCCGGTTCAATGTAACATCTTTAAATTATTGTGTTAATGTGTCAAAACTTATTGATGATCAAAAGTGAGTTTTTTTTTAAACTTTGAATTTTTACTTTGTCGTAATTGTTTTTTTGGAAAAATATGTGATTAACCCCCACAAATATTTACAAATAAAAACAAAAGTTAGGTCATTTCATCTCAAGTCAGTAGTTTTCAAGATACGACCCAACTTCTTCAAATTATTAAACTTATAAAACTAAAAAAGGCTTAATCTTTTACAACAGCTGTATAAAATTAATAGCTACTTTAGAATTAGAAATCTAATACATTTTTTTTTTTTAAAAACTAATTATATGTCCCCAAAAAGGAGAAAAAGCACCACCTCTTCTGGTAATCCAGTTAAACAGATCTCTTATGGATTAATATAGGAAGAATTCAAAATTTGCAGTTTTCAACAGAGATATTGACATTTAATTCAAAATATAATCTTCTCTGCAACGGTAATGGTCAACGAGCGTGATTGGAATATCTGAGATGATACCCTGATGGAACTGTCCCAAATGGCGGGACAGTTATTAAAACAGTTTCCAAGTTGATGCTGAAATCAACCGGAGACTCACATTCTGCTTTAGCACCAGGCGTTCGCAGCTACGAAGATGTTTTACATTACGTCAAAAACCATCCAATTACGAGTCTTAAGCAACCAGGCAGACATTTTACTATAATCTAAGCTGGATTGATATCTAGAGAATTCTACATTCAGAAAGCATCCATGCATTCCATCATATACCAGTACAGGAGCTACAACCCGGGGATTCAGAGGAGCATTTAGAATTACTGGAATTATATTGCGGAGACAAATTTATTGGCCGGATTCTATAGACGATTTCGGGGTTCAATACCAGCCGTGACCGAAAGACTTTTTTTCAAGCAACTAAAATCTCGGTTGCCTAAATACAACATCAAGTCCAATTTACACTAATAAATTAGTCTCCTCATTAAATGTTGGATGCCGCCCATAGAGCGAAATAACCACTGAGCCCACACATCTTTCTCTCTTTCTCAATCCCATTTTCCAAAAAACTTAACACATGCCGGGGCATTATAAGTGTATTCATACCCACTTGAGTGTTAAGCTATGTGCAGTTCCGATGCACAATAAAAATAGCCCGTTATCAACTTATAAATTATTTTTTTACAACTTTATTAAATTAAGCCAATTGGCTCCTATTACAAACGATGCTGTGTTCGCCGCCAAATCCAAGAATAGAAAGACAAAAGAGGCGCGAATCTGACAACTTAATCTCTTTTCTTGTCAAAGCAGGGAAGTCAGTCCTTTCTGCTAGGCAGGGATGTAGTGTGTGAGTATGAGCGAGCCGCTGTATATTTATACGCTACATCGCTCCCCGCCGTACAAAAGTTTAAATTTAATTTTTACATATTTTCATATTTATGTGTACAGTGAATATTTTATCTTTAATGCAATGATTCAATAGTTAAATAAGTTGTTCTTCTTTTTTTACATGGGTATTACAATGAGTATTTTACTTTAATACAATTATTCGATAGGCAAATCATGTATATGATACTCGTATATATAATATGTACATTCAGTGTTTTATTTTAATAGGATTTATTTAATAGACAAAGATAAGTGAATATTTTTTTTTTAAATTAATTTAAATTATTAAATTGAAAGTGACTTGTTTTGTGTTTTTCTCGGGTGACCCATCGCTATTCTCACAAAAGGCTGGTTTAAGTCGATCGATTGAAGTCGTATGCTCTTTGTCATTCATATATTGAAAATAATTTTTCGTATCGCTTTATTACGAGTACTTCGAATGGACCTTGATACAGTTGATTTAGACTACCGCGATTCACCTCGTCACGAACAAAAACGTTCTTGCAATGTTTTAAGTCTTTAGTCACGAAAATGTATTTTTGTTCACGATTTTTGCTTGAACTTGGTCGAGTTTGCAATATGGCTTGAGTGATTTCGCGAGTTGTAGACGATTTTACAATTGGATTTAGCGGTTTTGGTTCGACTAATTCTGCGGGTAAACGTAGGGTTTGTCCGTACAATAATTGAGCCGGAGTTACGTTAATGTCATCAATTATTGTAGAACGAATACCGAGAAGTATCCAAGGTAGGTTTGAATACCAATTTTGTTTATCGTCGTATGCGCGAAGAGATTCTTTGAGTTTCAGATGGAATCGTTCGACCGACCCGTTCGCCTGAGGATGATACGTAGTAGTTCTGATTCGCTTGGTATCGAGGGTTTTAGAAATTTCTTTGACAAGACTGGACTCGAATTGAGTTCCCTGATCAGTTGTGATCGTTTGGGGAACACAAATCTGGAAACCCAGTTTCCATTTCTTAATGGAATGGCTTCAGGCCAGGACGAAAATCGGTCTTTTATTGTTAGTAAATAAATAAAACCTTGAGACGGAGGTAACCGACCAACTAAGTCCATATGGACGTGTGAAAGACGGCCTTCTGGAACCGGAAATGTTCCATGTTTCGATGTAGTGTGTCTAGAAATTTTAGATTTTTGACAAGAAATACAATTTTTATTCCAACGGTTGTCGTCCTCGTTCATTTTTGGCCAAAAATATTTTTCGGTAATAATTTTACGCATTGCCCTTAAACCTGGATGTGACAATTTGTGGTGATTATCAAAAATCGTGCGACGAAAAATGTGCGGAATATACGGACGGTTTTTTCCAGTGGTGGTTTCACACCATATTTCAACTTGGTCGAATGGAATATTTATTTTTTGGAATTTAAAACATGAAAGTGAGAGTTCTAAAAGTGTCTTGAGCTCTCGTTTTCTTGCTCTTTTACAAGATTTGGAATACTGACATAATCAAAATCGATCAATTCGACAAATGATCTCGATAATGTATCGGCGACAATGTTTTGAATCCCTTTGACATAACGAATATTGGTAGTGAATTCAGCGATGAATTCTAAATGGCGCGTTTGACTAGGTGATTTTTCTGTTTTAGAGCAAATTTCATTTGTGAGCGGCTTGTGGTCGGTGAAAACTGTAAATAGTCTACCTTCCTCATAATATCGAAAGTTCTTAACGTTTTTGGAAATTGCGAGAAGTTCGCGATCGAATGTCGAATATTTTCTTTCGGCTGGACTTAAACGAGTTGAAAAGAAACTTAACGGCTCCTAAACGTTATTATTAAACTGCTGGAGAACTCCTCCGATAGCGTCATTCGAAGCATCTACCATGATACTGATTTGCGCTAAAGGTTTGGGATGAAAAAGCATAGTAGGCCGGGACAAATCTCTTTTTAGAACTTGAAAAGCTTTTTCGCACTCATCGAACCATTGACATATCGCCCTTTTAGTTAATTTTTTGTCCGTGTTAATATTTTTTAATTGCTCGTAAAGAATTTTGGCTTTGTATGCCATGTTTGGTATAAAGCGGTTGTAAAAATTTATCATGCCGAGGAAGCGCTGATGTTGTTTGACAGATCCCGGACTAGGAAAATCGATAATTGCTTTTACTCGTTCATCGGAAGGAGTTATTCCATTTTTTGCAACGCAGTAACTCAAAAAGTTGAGTTCGTTTACTTCGAGATCACATTTCGATAAATTAACGTTTAGCCCGTGCTCCTGCAATCTTCTGAAAACTTCACGTAAGTGTGCTTTATGTTCCTCGACCGATTTGCTTGCGACCAGGACGTCGTCCAAGTACACAAAAACGAATGAAAGATCACCTAAAATGCGATTCATAAAACGTTGGAAGGTTTGCGCACCGTTACGTACTCCAAAAGGTATTCGCAAAAATTCGAAAAGCTCGAAAGGCGTTATGACTGCCGTTTTATGAATATCTTCTTCGGCGACCGGTATTTGATGGTGGGCTCGTACCAAATCAATCTTTGAAAATATCGAACAACCGTTGAGATTAGCGGAGCAATCTTGAGCATTTGCGATTGGGTACTTATCTGGAATTGTTGCTTGATTTAACAATCGGTAGTCACCGCATGGCCTGAAATCGGGTGAATTCTTCTTCGGTACCATGTGAAGTGATGAAGCGACGTGTGATTTTGAAACGCGACAAATACCTAAATTGATCATTTGCTGGAACTGACGTTTCACGATAGCTAACCTCTCCGGATTGAGTCGACGTGCACTAGCTGAAGGAAATTGACCATTAGTGCTTATTCGATGAACAACCTCATGTTTTACCCGTAACGTAAAATCTGGTGGAGCCTTAAGTTCAGGAAACTCATCAAGAATGGCACCGAATTCATTACGAATCGAAAAAAGGTTTTGGAAAACTCGTGTTTGCAGATTTTAAAATACAGCTTACTTGAAGATTAGTGTTTTTATCTACGACGCGTTGGTTCCGAAGATCGACAGTTAAATTAAACTTGTGCAGAAAATCAGCTCCTATAATAGGGTGATCGATGTCTGCAATTACAAAAGTAAAATCGAAAGCTCGTCTTAAATCCAAGTCCACTGTTGATCGTTTACAACCGTAAGTGTGAATTCGTCCCCCGTTTGCTGTAAGAAGAATGAAATCGTTAGGTTGGTTGATGTTTTGACAGAGTTTACGAGGAATAATCGAAATTTCTGCCATTGTATCGACTAAAAATTTAAATTTGGAATTTTTGTCCCGAACGAAAAGACGGCATGCAAAATTTGCCTCCCTCATAGCCGTATCTGAGATCTGGAAAATTATTTTTTTGAATTTTTGTTGTCATCCGATATAAAATTGCAAGATTGTTTAGAACAATTTTTTGCATTCCGACCAAATTTTTGATAAAACCAACAAAAAGATTTATCATCCTTATTCCTACTTTTCGAACGGTATCTGTTCTTAGATCTTTCCCGCGAAAAACTTCTAGACGCTCTGCTACTGTTCTTTGGAAATCGCATTTCTAAACGTTCAATGCGATGAACTATTTTTTCTAAGAGTTCTCTATCGGAAGTAGAAGTCTCAGGTACACTGACCTGCGAGACTTGGGTACTGAAAGCTATTGAGGAGTCATGCAGCCTGTCAGCCAAAAAAAAAGTTCATTTTGAGTTTGGGAACTTTCAACTGCCATTAGGCAAACGCGAATGTTCGACGGAAGTTTTTTAACAAGTGGCGAATTGACTAGATTATTCCCACTGGATAGACTTTCCATGCTTCTAAATAGTTCCGAAGGTTTCATATCATCGAGTTCGATTTAATTTTGCAGCGCGTCTAACCGTTTTTCTTCACTATCTCGATTTCTTTCCACTAAAACCTTTTTTAAAAGATCAATCATGATATATCAGACTACGTCCGAAAGTAGGCTTGAGGGTATACTGATAAGCATTCATAGAGAGACGGGTCTTAAGCTTGAAGCAGCCAAGACATTTCACAGCACTTTTACCGACATCAAATACTCGTATGTGGTCTTTCCAACGTAAGTTATCGCTGATACATTAGCTTCTATTCTGCTAAATTTGTTGGCAGCTGGAATTGAAATTACGCTATTTGTCATTTTCGAACCATCAGTTCCGGTTGGATTAAGATACTGTTTCAAGTATTAAAGGATAATATCAATAATTGCGATAATTTTAAATGAGCTGGATTTTTCTCGGAAGCTCGAGAACGGCAGTGCGTAACATATGAAGATAGTAAAGGACAAGTGGTGAGCTCGGAGTTGTGGTTTTCATAACATTTACGAGGGTGGTCAATAAGTTCCTTAAAATTAAAACAGATGGCGTTGCCACCTCAAATCCAACATTTTGCTTATCACGAAGCATCTTTCAAATAGACACACCCAAATTTTCAGACTGATATGTCCAACAGTTTTATTGTGACAACCATTTGAAAAATACGCCTACGATAATTTTCGTAAAAATGGAAAAAAGTGAATTTCGTTGCTCAACAGTATTTTTTGCGTAAAAAACAAAACCATCACGCAAACCAAACAAAAGCTTGAAAAGTATTATGAGGACTTTTCGCCATTGATTGGAACCATCCACCACTAGTCTACTCAATCTCGGTGATGCGGTCATCAGGCTAGTACATCAGAAATGGTCGACAAAATCCACGGTATGATATTGGACGTTCGGCGAGTGAAAGTGCGTAAACTTAAAGAGATTTATCAAATGGATCAGTGATTTCAGTTTTGCAAAAATATTTTGATATGAAAAAGTTATCCGCACAATGGGTGCCGCGCTTGTTCACAATTAACAACAATCGCAATCGTTTGACAACTTCAAAGGAGTGTTTGGCGATATGCAATCACTATCCGAACGAGTTTTTGCCACGATTCGTAACTGGAACAAAACATGGATTCATCACAGCACACCAGAGACCGAGAAACAGCCAAGACAATAGCCTTCTACTGTTGAATCGAGACTGAAGGAGGTCATCTGTGGTTCAACAAGATTATGGCGACAGTTTTTTGGGATGCGTGGGGTGTCATTCACATCGATTACGTTGAAAATGGTAGAACGATTATCGGCGGCTGCTATTTAACAGGTACGCATTGCTTCTGTAATATTTACGTGAGCTAATATTTGCGGAGCGGAGCGCTTATATGCTTGATTTGGTGACAGCGCTTATTACACAAGGGATTAAAAATTGATGCAATCCGCGTTTATTGATTGATTGGGTATTGATTGTCAAAATCACAGAAGATGTTCAAAGACGCACAAATGTAAATAGGTATATTTCTTTCACTGAAATGGTTCCTTGAATCATATTCACAAAATGGTGCAAGGCTAGACCATCGATACCCTTGGTTTCCGTATATATGGATATATTAGAGGGACGTTTTATGAAGGCATAAGTTCGGGCATTGAAATCGATAGTTTTTTCCATTACCTTAAAGAACACCGATGTTTGACTGATAGTTTGAAAATGTTTGATGCTGAAGGAGATTCAGCTTTGAGTACATACACTGCATATGCTCTCTTACCGAATGTAGAATTATTTACATAGGCCACCATCAAAAAGTTTATATGGCTTTAGTGTCAAGATAGTTCGCGTGATGGAGGCAGAAAAGAACGACTTTTCTGATGTAATCCTAGTTAATTTAATTTATAGGAGCGATCCCAGGGTTTTTTTTTTGGAAATTATTTTAAACTGCAGTCACATCTTTGTAATGTGAGCGTTTTTGATTACCCAATATCAATTATAGGCCATAAGATCTAGTATCTTAACTAACTCCAGGATTGCGATTACATTTATCCCCCAGGGCACAACGCGAATGAAAGCTTTGTTTTGGGTTTTCCTGGTGAATTCAGAGCTTTACTTTGAGACTTATGTGGAGTTTGAAGAGGGTGAGTAGAATTCACACCCAAGAGTCTTTATAAAGAAGTTCCAATTAATTTTTAATGTCAATGTGCAAGCAAAACAGTTATAACATAACAAAATGTATTGTCCGTTACCCCTCTGGTATATTTTGAGAACTTATTGCCGTCCAAATCAGTTCTTCGGGAAGTCTATCGAGCTCTTTTCTCAAAACTATGAGTACAATATATACATTCTGCGAAGCTTCGCAACGCTTTTCCGTCGTAATTCATTCATTTTACTTCTTCTCTAGTTTCAGCATGAGTAGAATCTTTCATCACCCAACGTGGCAGTTAAGGGAATGTAACGCGTTTAAATACTCTTTATCACAAATTCCATTGTTTCCAATAGGAATTATCACTGCTTGACCTCAATATACTCGTATTTCGGCGAATTGTACTAGAACCTAAAAATTGTAAGAGCGTTTTCCCCAAACTTCGATGCAGCACTTCTTCTATTGCTTTTCGTCTGCTTATCGGTTGTTAGGTTGCATCTTTTAAGTCTTTCTTTGCCCCTTTTTGTGCGCAGATGATGGTCTATTTTAAGACTACGCTATTTCGCTATACTAAATCCACGTTAAAAAGGCTTACCTTTGTTACCATCAAATTTTATAGTTCTGGCCTTTTGAACGGCCGAGCATTGCGGCACTTCTTGCATCTTTTGTCGAAGTTGTGTCACGAACCTGATTGGCTTTGGTATTCCCTTTGATTTATGACATTGTTAAGCCTCTCTCACAAATTTACCACCATGAGCCGGTTTCTTTTCTTATATATGTAGGTTGCATCATTTCAGTCGGCTTCAGTGAGGTTTTTATTGTTTTATTTCAGGTTTCTTTACGAAAACTTCCTTCCACAAGAGTTGATGGCATAACATATTTATGATATTTTCAAGAAGTGCAGCTGACAAGATTTACTACCTTCGCATTTTATTAGTAGTGTAACCGCATTACATTGCATCTCTACAAAGGAGTATTCAATGGTGTCGTTTATTATCGATGGAACTTTCTACAATGTTTACATCTTTTTGATCATTAACTCTCTTCAAGAACTGGACATAAATGACTCCATCTACTGTTTGATGCATATTCTCTCATAAACCTACAACCTGTGGTCGGTGCTCTAGAGAACCACCCCAAGGAGGTGTTCTACATATGCAGCCTAATCCGCTTTGGGATAAATACCAAATCAGTGATAACTTATGCAGAATACGTCAATTTTTTATGTGTCGGGCAATCATCCACAGATATTTTCTAACAATACGGAGTTTGGTTTACTGCATACTTTCCTCTTGGATATGTCACTGTAGCTTAAGTACAAATTCGACTCAAAGAGCTTGTCCTGTTGCATTACATATAATTGTGCACTTCTGAGTTTCGTGAGAAGTATCAAGTATCTAGACCGCAACATGTTGTAAAGCAAAACAAAAAAGCTCTAGCTGGGATGTATTTATGCAACAGGGGTTGTATTTGACCCTAGGTCGGGTCTGCAACCCAAAGTCATACACAAGGTATATACCACGTTAATGAGACTATTTCTCCCTTATGCCATAGCTGTTTGGTCTAAACAGTGGACTAACATCAAAAGCAAAAGCAAAAAAAAGCAATCTGCTGTCCGTTTTAGCATTACTCGCTATCAAGAACTACTCCAACAGCGGCTCTGCAAGCATTGCTCTATTTGCCACCTATAGACTCAGCAATGAAAGAGCTAAATGAAAGACTCATGATGCATCGTGGCCTTCTCCAATCAATGATCAATGAAAGAGACTTCAACGTGAGTCCAGGGAAGGAATGAATGGAGATATTCCCAGTAAGTCAATTTTTATAATCACGACCACCAGCCGATTTCATTTCCGCATTCTCTAAGAATCCAATACATGTATCAGATATTGCAGTTTACATTCACGGTAAGTTAAAAAGCAGTCAGATTCTTAACTTCGAACACAATAACTTTGAGTGTGGTTAAAGACTTTCACATGATTGATGGTTAAGCAGCACATGATTAAACCCTGTTCGTCTCAGGGAACTGTGTCGCTGATTGATTGGCCAGACTCGGATCCTTAGGAACAATTAGTAGGCAGCTTGACAACTTGAAGTCATTACTATCGTACGCAAAACAAATGGCAAACTTCAAGTGTTCTTTAACGCCAGTCATATGTGAATCCATCGGATAACTGTGAGACGTCTGGACTAATATGACCCATACTTAATTTCAAGGTTCCTATCTTGCTGATCACCGTTCGAATTATAGATACTGTGCTATGAGAAGATATGCGCAACGACTGATGATTGCCTACAACGGTTTCCTTAAGAGCTCCGTGGGGGAAGAGAAAGATGAATCTGCGGTGCACTTCATATCACACTGTCCTGGCCTAGTAAACATCGGAATGCAATCTTTAGGTAGTTGTCTATTCTCTCACGCCCTTCCATTGATCCTGCAATGGACTTACAACTAAATGCACATAAATGAGGAGCACTCTAACCTAATTTGTTTTGTTCTGGAATAAGACAGTTTATACACTTTTTGAATACGTATGTTTATGTGGCGCTAGTATGCGTATCTGGTATCCTTCAGATGTGGGAACACGATTAGGCATACATCCTATGGGTAGCCTTAATATATGTTAATGCGACTCAGGCTCAGTTTTGGTCTTAACCGGTTAAGTACCATTTTTCTCCATTTAGTCGGCCTTTACAACAAGTAGAAGAACGAACTGAGGCCATCGCCTTACGGCGGCCAATCTTCAGTTCCTCAAAGAATATCAAGAACACCTGGCATGTATATCACACTCATGCTTAAGAGTCCTCAAGTTCTGTGATGTAAAATATTCCTTAAAAAAAATTAATACAAAAGTACTTCTTCTGTATTCATCGACTTAAAAATGAAATCTCCATCAAGGACTTCATTTGAAAAATGCATTTTAAGGGAAATGAAAAGGGGAAGAATGATTAGCTTGAAGAAAAGAAAAAAAAATCGCCTCCATTTATACGATGAGCAAATTAAAAAAGAGAAGCTATCTAATTTGCATTGCCAGCAACATTCAGATACTTAAGGTTTCGGACCGTGAACGCTTCACCTTGATTTACGCCGGCCATAAGGCAGGCCATGGGGCAGGCAAATCTGTTTTAAGTTCATTCCCAGTATTTGCATACCACGTAAGTGGCCGCTGTTGAAATATTCATTAATTCCAGTCACGAAGTGGATGTAAATTGCAGTTTAGTTAAGTCAAACGAAAAATCTCACCGAACGCCACCCGAAGACGTCGTTTCCAGTTCAATTTTTCCAACTATGCCATCTTTTCACTCCAACATGTCTTAAGTAAGCAATTTAAGTCAGTTCCGCCACTAGGTAGGGATACAAATCACATCCGCTGGCTAACTAGCAATTCAAGTAATTAAAATATCAGCGACATTGTGCTTCCAAGTGTTAATTCCTGAAATTGTTCATTGAGGGTGTGGTGCTCCTGCAGTAGTCCTTGCTCAGTCCAATGGAATATTCCTGTGAAATGGAGATTTTCAATTTTATTCCTGTCAAGGTATTCTTGGTTGAATTGGAAGGGATTCCATTACCTCTTGTACACATTTTAATCAGAATTTTAGTGGAGTGGAGTGGAATGCCTCATTCGATTAAGGAGTGTAAAATAATTGCATGGCATCGTCCTTTTTTCGTACTCACGGATGAGCTATAAATTTGGTTAAGACTCGGTCAAAGGTTTATATCAAAAGTTTATGGGAAGCAAGAACGAGCAGGATGTAGTGATGATGACAAGATGCCGGTTGCATTCATGTAAATATGGGTGCAGTCCTATATATTTTCGAGGTGCTGGATTTATGTTTTAAAAATGTTCGGCAGTCGAACTTAGGACTTAAATTTTGCCCGCTGAAAAAAAAAACTCGAAACTTGCAAAATACTGTTAAGCATCGTAGTAGTAACATTTTCCATGTTGACGTAGCAGGATGAACTTAGTCTCCTCTCAATATTTTTTAAAACAAAAAAAAGCTTTGGCCAAGGAATTTTCTCGATGGCATCTATAGTCAGGACAACGGACAACCCAATTTAAGGAAGTGGGTTCAACATTTTTGAAGAACATGTCCCACGGCAATTTAGAGTATTGGAGATTAAGTAGGAGTAAGTAGGAGTTGTGAGGAAGATTGCTTCACCAACACCCCGCAGTGCATATTGGACAGCTATATTTTAGTGAACCATCGACGATTATGTATCAAGCCTGCATAAAACAGTATAGTTGCACACTAAGAACTACTCTTCCAGCCATTTTCTTTTTTCTGCACTTCGACAAAGAACTAGTCCATTGTCCTCCTTTTACTAGAATTTCTCAGTCTTTCGTAGAAATATGAGTATATGCTTCGGTGATGGAGTGCCTTCAGTACTAGCGCCCTCAGCATCAGTGCCTAGTACCAGCAGCGAGCGTAGGCCGGATATTTGCAGAGATATTACTCCGCGGTGCTGTCATTACTCAAGCGTCGCAGAAGGCTATATCAGTTATGCCCAGCACACTTAAGTTTTTAGCAAGACTTGCATTCACGAACTAGATTAGAAGTTGTAAGCAGGTTCAGCAAGAATTTAAGCGCAGCTTGGCTGCTTAAAGCCATGAGACAAATGCTTCGCCTTCTCCACTGATTATACGACATAGTTTGTTGTCGTCGGGATGGGGTATATTTCAACTTGGAAGACAGTTCTCCTAAAGAGAAATTAAATTTAAAGTTGTCGTCCACCACAACCGCATCCTAAGTCGGTTTTGGAGCCATCCGCGAAAACGCGACTACATTCCTTTAACAGCTCAGATTCAGGCCGAAGCCATTCCTGGGTGCAGGGAAAGCCGATTTCGTATTGGGTATATAACTTATGCGGTTTTTTCAAAATTTGAACGTTTATTTAAGAAAAACATGTACAATAGTATTATTCAAAGTATGAATGAATCAAGCCAATTTTTGATATTCTGCTCTGATATGAACCGTATTTCAGTGAGGGCGTTCTGCATCGACCGGAACAAATGGTAGTCAGAAGGGGCAAGGTCTGGGCTATAAGGCGGGTGGGGTAAGACTTCCCATCCACTGTTTTCCAAATAGTTCTTAACCGGAATAGCAAGGTGGGGCGGAGCGTGGTCATGATGGAAAATTATTGCCTCGTGTCTGGTCGCATATTCCGCGCGTTTTTCGGCCACTGCTCTCTTCAAACGGATTAATTGTGTTCGGTGGCGTTGTCCATTGATGGTTTCACCCAGTTTTAGCAGCTCATAATACAGCACACAGATCTGATCCCACCAAATACAGAGCATTACCTTCGCGCCATGGATATTCGGCTTTGCCGTTGATTTGGCTGGTTGGCCGGGTTTCACATATGATTTTTTGCGCTTGGGGTTGTCGTAATAGATCCATTTTTCATCACCAGTAACAATCCGATGCAAAAATGACTTCCTCTTGTGGCGTTCCAGCAGCATTTCGGACATGCAAAACCGGCTTTCGACGTCTCTCGGCTTGAGTTCATGTGGAACCCAATATACTGATGACATATACTGAAATGACGTGCAATGACAGTAGCTTTCCAACGCATGTTCCAATGGAATAATAACAATGGAACAATACTAGTTACGCCATCTCTTAGCAAACCGCACGAATTAAGTTATAGACCGATTATTTTAGCTTCAACTGAAGTTCTAGTGTCATTGTTCTAGACAGAAATCAAAAGGCAGTCGGCGCGCAGGGTCATCAAGTGCATGTGGTGCCAAAGCCCACTTCTCTTTAAACGCAAAATAACCTTGAGAATGCAATCCATGATATGAATATCATTGAGAAAAATATTCAATCAGGCGTGCTAGACGAAGACCCATGCAGCCGCATCACACCGTTCTCTGGAGTCTGTAAAAGCAGCAGTGACGTATTTTCTTAAGGGCTTGTTCAACCACACAACCGACGCATAAAATATCACTAAAAGCAGTGATTCGTGTACGCCGAGTTTCCCAGCAGAGTTACACCTATCATCAAACGTTGCACTGTCGAAAGCACTCCCAATGTCGATGAAAATGTCCATGTCTACCATCCTCTACATGCCCTTTAACATGAAGGAAGTCGAATTGATAGGTTTAAAGCTCTTTGCGAGGATGATTGATTCCAACTGATATATGGTATGCCATCGTTCGAAGTCATCAAAGAAGCAGCAGCGTCTTAGGCGGCCTCATCCGTGACAACTGGTGGCAGACACCAGCTACGTCGCATTGTGTTACTCACCTATGACCCGTAGCTTCGGTGATAAGAGTTGGTCGTGAGCTGGTTCTTATCAGGTTACCTGAGAAGCTAGTCTTAAATATAAGATGGAGAGCCTTAGTTTTCGACTCAGTGCTGGTTCTATCAGATCTTTTGAATATTCTCTATTTTGAGAATTGTTTGTTGCTCGTTTGTTTCGTCGAGAGGCGCTTTACAAAATCTGAACTAGCTCTCATATTCTTGATGTTTCGATCGCTAAAGACTCTAATCTTCGTTCAAATTAGTCTTAAGTGGTTTGTTTAGAAGCTTCCTGGTTTCTTTAAGAGTAACTTGAGATCTGCCTTCCACCGTAGAACGGGCGATCGGCACGATTATTTCCTAACTATACATGTTAGTTTAAAACATTTGCTGAGCGCACCGTACAGGTTCGGAACAGCTTTATCTAACATTTGTTTTGTCCTGATGCGAGTATTAACAGACTTACCAAGGTCCTCCTTAAATCGTGTCCAATTGGTTTTTCAACAAGGTCGAGACGTCGCATTCAATTCTGAATTTGGTATACCTATGGTCCGACATGGAAACGCCCTATAGTTATTTCCAGCCAGTTATCCCTTTAGCGTACCTCTTGGATAGAGTTATCTTGATTATCTTATTTTCATAACTGGCTATGACCCAACATAGCTGATAAACCGGTCAGACGATAGCAAGAAATCCAGGAGGTGATTACCTCGCTGTATTTGCTAGTGTCCTAAAAAGCATTCTTAGCATCAGTATCGCAGCGTATGATATCTTCCTATCTTCCCGGAAACACGGAATTCAATGAGTATATTTACTGCTTTACTGGCTGCCATATTACCGAAAATAAGCTGATGTAACACTGATTTGTTCCATTTTGCGATCGTTTTCCGTAGTCCATGTTTGTATCAGTTTACCTGCAGCAACTAATTCTTGGTTGTAAAAAGACAAAATACAAAAAAGACAAGTTCTCGGTTTTGACTAATCCTCGTCATATAGAAATGTGAAGCTTCAAATGTCTTAGTTTCCAGACTTGCTTAGCTTAGAGTTTGCTGCGTTGCGTTTATGACTTCACTCAAAGAGTTATGTTTCCATATCGAAGTCTTCCGCTTTAATTTTCGTACTACATCCAAATTCCATCCACCGAACTACAACTTTTACTGGTTGCAGCACCATTATCAGTCAGATCTGACTCCCAGGAATGGCCAGCAATAGAGATGTTTCTCAGGGAAGATTTCACTGTAGCAACTGACCTTCGCCGACCAGAACTACTACCTTTGCTGATTGGAGCACCGGCCTTATTCGAACTTCGCGTGTGGGTAAAACCACAGTTGGTTTTGTTTTTGTCAATAAGTTCGGCTGCTTATCCGATTTCCGTCCACTAAAACTGCAGCCTTTGTTGGTTACAGTACCGATTTCAACTGCCATCGTAGGCGTGAAAATCCATTAACAGAGGAAGTACGAGATATTTTATCCACTTCATCCTGTTCGAGACGGAAGAAAAGGGTGCAGTTTCAGTTCCAAGATCTTGATGTTACTTTCGCCGACCCGTTTCTCTTCTTTACAGAAACATGTCTAGATTTGAAAGCACTCTTAACATTGCATCGGTGCCGTTTATTCTTTTCGTAAACGACTTAACTGATTTTGTAGGAGAAGGAAATTAAGTTTACTCGTAGAAATTAAGGATCAATGCATTAATGTATACTGACGACATCATCTTCCTTGCTGATTCTGTTGATGGATTGCAATTAATGATTAACAGGTTTTCAAAATATTGCATGGTATGCAAATATCTGCGCCTATCTTAAGATGAATAAACATCTTGAAGCTAAGCTGTCAGAAGCCAAAGCTGTTCCGTTTGGGGACGTTGCATAAGTGATAGAAACATAGTACATATGTAGCTCAAAATATGACATTATCTGCGCAACCACAAAATTTATTCTTCTATGTGTATGGAGCCCTGGTAAGGCGATTCTGTTCTTTCCAGGGAGTCGACAATATTCGTCGCTACTTTCTCAACAGCATATTTAAACTTCCGAGTAGCACACCCAATTTTTTACTTTTTTTTTTAATTTCCTGATTCGCCAATTGCGAAGTACTTCAGTTTGACCTAAAAGATCTTTTCTACCATTAGTCAGAACTATATTTAAGCTAATACGTTTTCTACCATCCGAATGAGGTTGATAACACTACCAGCAGAGGTATTCATTAGTTTGTTGGAGTCGAATCTGAAAAAAATCTTTCGGCTAATTCAGTTGAGGACTGGACATTCACATAAGATATAGCAGTTTCGTAGTCTCCAAAACAAAGTCGGCACTCAGTAGAGTGGACTAATATCTTAAACCGTGGTTTCCTGTGAGGTAACCTACTAAATTTTTGATATCGTGCCGTCTTAGATTTAAACATCTATTGGCATCTCATATTGCGCTATTCTCGCAATATGAGATGCATCTCGAATGCTCTCAGCTATTAATAGCTAAATTGACTGCTGATTTATGAGTGCAACAGAAGGTTTCAGGTCTGTGGATATCGAGTTGAAACAATAGAAAAACGAATTCTGTCCCAATAGCAATAATTCACGTTTTATTACAATATTCAATTTAAACTATAATTTCGAGTGAAAGCGGAGGAGAGGACTGATCGATTTGAATGTTACACGAACTCTGATTACTCAAAGCGCTTACGAGAAACTTGGCATAAATAGGTATGTAACTACGAATATAATAGAAATGCGATTCACAAGTATATTTCTAATACAATAGTGGTTAATACTTAGTATGTAGTTAGTGCAAAGTATGATTGAATAAATAGCATGAGTCGCCATAGGTCCATTAAAGGGAGTTTCTGAGCCCTTTCTGGCCAGTTCGTCGGCCTTTACGAGTACATTCCCACCAATGCCTTGATGACCAGGAACCCACCCCAGTTTGGTTCTGTTCCTAGACCTTAGTTATTGGAGACTTTTGAAGCAGTACATGACTGATTTGCCGTCTATTGTGTACGAGCTTATGAGATTTATAGCTGCTGGACTGTTCGTGTATACGAGGGTTGGCTGAAAAGTTTTCGACCGAACAATGATACAAGATATTTTTTCTCAAATTTTTTTTTTATTTTTCTACATAGTCTCCTTGTAACTCTACATACTTCTCCCAGCGATGCTCCCATCTCTCTAACCCGTCCAAATAGTACTTGGCGTCCTTCTCTGCAAAATAATTGTTCACGAAGGTGATTGCCTCCTCATTTGACGAAAATCTCCGTCCTCCGAGCGCAGTTTTTAGATGAGGGAGCAAAAGGAAGTGGCGTGGGGCTAGATCTGGTGAAAAAGGCGGATGGTCAAGCAGTTCATGGATTTTCGCCATGGCAACCGCTGAGGTGTGAGACGGTGTGTTTTCTTGGTGAAACAGGATTTTCTTTTTCTGCAAATGTGGCCGTTTTCCCGCAATTTCTGTCTTCAGCTTGGCAAGTAATGATGCGTAGTATGCTCCTGTAATGGTTTTTCCTTTTTGAAGATAATCGATTAAGATAACTTCTTTACTATCCCAAAAAACAGCCGCCATCACTTTCCCAGCCGAAAGTGTTGCTTTTTTTTGGAGCCGGCTCGCCCTTTGCAGTCCACTGTTTTGACTGAATTCTACTACCAGTATGCCCAACAGAATTAGCTTTGTTGAAATTGTTCAACTTTTTTATTCTTTTGTTTCACTCCGAAAGGGCCCATAAGATTGTGGGTTCAGGAGATGGTGTAGTGGTATCAATTTCCGGAGAGGATTGTGGTGGAGGCGAAGATGACGCAGGAGTTATTGGCGGTACGATAACTGCAGATTCAAGCAACTCACTAAGACTCGAAATGTTGTACGATGCACACGATATGGGCTGGGATTGCTCCGGTATATCGTCGATTCCACTGGAAGTTATCCGGATGTGATCTGCAATTTCGTGTAACAGCGCGAGTGATTCATTAATATCGTTGCTTAAATCACTCATTTGGCACATCATGTTTATAAACAACTGATCATTATTTGGTGGAGAGTGAACGCTTATTTTGGATGGGCCTTGAAGATGAAAATCGACGGAAGACCGTAGAGAACATAAAGTGTCAGTTATTGTGGGAATGTAACTAATGGAAAGAACAGTTTTTGATTTCCGATTAATGTTGTTGTGAAGCAATAAAACAATTCTTCTTCATCTAACGTTGTGATATGGATTTATTGCTAACAAACCAATTGTGTTTAGATGACTGGTTCGATTTTAAACAACGCGATGTTTAGTTAGTCTCTGGTAGAACAAAAGTGAGTGATTCTTTTATTAAATTACACAAGGAAATTAGAAATTAGATATTAACCAAAAAATCCGGTATATTAACCCTGAGTAAATATGCTCCCGGGAAAGAACACAAACAAGAAAAGCGAATGGTGGAACGGAGGACGAGAAAAATCGAGCCTAATCGTGTTGTGTTTAATTGATATATTCAAAATACATTTTGTGACATGATTTAGCTTCATTTTACAATACGTTACGTTTTATAACAGTCGTATACAGCCTGAATAACTCGAACTGCAACCAACTTCAGACTGCTATAATTTCCAATAATTTTATTATTTACAAGCCTTTTAAACGATTTGCGTCTCAGTTGTGTTGAAAAATTTTTATCCGCGATGGCATTCAAACGTGATAGTGTGATTGCTTTATATTTGGATGGAAAACCACAAGTAGCTATCGTTAGAGCCCTCCAGCACCTCAACGTGAATAACTCATTTGAGTCTCGTACCATAGCTCGTTACCGTGATACTGGCAGCGTTGCAAAACGACATGGAGCTGGTCATAAAAAAACAGCAACATCGCCAGAAATGGTTCGTAAAGTGAAGGCTCGAAGTGAGCGAAATCCGCGTCGAAGTCGAAGAAAAATGGCTCGTGAGCTCAACATATTTGGAACGAATGCAACAAATACTGAAAATGAGCTTGGGCTCAAGCCATTGAAGTTCCAAAAAGCACATGATCTTACACCGCAACAAAAAAAGGTTAGAGTCGAAAGTGCGAAGGAGCTGCTACGCTTGCACGAAAGTTGTGAGTTGCCGAATTTGGTTTTTTCCGATGAGTCGCCATTTGTTATCGAGCAATATGTCAACAAACAAAATGACCGAGTTTACTTGCCAGAGAGGTCCTTCGAAAATTTACACCTTCGGACGGCCACCAGAAAGCAGGCAGCACCGATGGTGATGGTTTGGGCCGTCATAACCGCCGATGGTCGCTCTCCGCTCGTATTTTTGGACCGTGGCCGTGGCGTCAAAATTAATGCGACCGTATACCGTGAAACTGTCTTAGAGGCAGTATTGAAGATATGGGCAAACAATCATTTCGGTCGGAGACCGTGGACAATTCAACAAGACTCGGGACCGTCTCACAAAGCGCGCGTCAACAAAGATTGGTTAAAAAACAATGTTTCACACTTCATTTCTTAGACACAATGGATTGAAAATTCTCCGGATGCAAATCCGTTGGATTTTTCTGTCTGGGTTATTTTGAAGGCGAAGGTTGGCACTAAAAAATACCAAAGTTTGGACCACCTCAAACAAGCACTTCGCCGGGAATGGGCCAAAATACCGCAGAGCCACTTACGTGCAGCGCGCGATGCTTTCTTCGCCCGTCTCAAGGCCATTATTCGCACCAAAGGTGGATATATTGAAAACTACTGATACAATTTGAAAATTGATGTATTTTCCAACATTTTTTGCTTTGGCACAATAAAATTTATCAAAAAATAAAAAAAATTATGTCATTTTAAAAAGTTGGAGTTAGAGTCACTCACCCTGTATATCATTTCGTGTTAATTAATCAATATTTTGAGCCAACTGCCAGGATATGTTTCTAAATTGACTCTTACTAAAGATCCCAGATTGCTCGAGGGAAATTGATAAATCTTCAACAAATTTTAAAATGCCATCGTATTTGATTGATTGACTTTGAAATAATTTCAAATTCAAGGTAGTGTGGGACGAAGTGATGTCTTACACTTACTTACCTTACACTCAACACAATAAAATCAAAAATCTCTTACTCCAACTAATACAATTTTTTTTTAATTTTGGTGGGAGCTAACGCCCAATTTATCTGGATTAATAGAAGCTTAATCTCATTTAACCCCTACCGCACCCGAAGCCAAATATGGCTTTTTGAAATGACCTGAACTTATTTTTTTCTATTAGTGTGTAGCCTTTTACACAAAAAAGCGGTACTTTTTCTTTCTTCCTGATAATGATATTAATTTATACAGGTGATTTCAACACGAACACGCATTAAGCCGGGAAGTAAAATCTAAGATCGATTTTTAAGTGCTAATTACTATAAGCATTCGGTAAGTATAGTTCAAGATATTGTAACCAATTTCGAGTGCAAAAATTGTATTAGCTTACAGTTACTAGTTATTTTCCTCGCGGAGCCATATATGGCTTCGTATGCATTAAAAGTTGCGTTTTCGAAAATTTTTTCACATATTTTTATGTATTTCATTTACATTTTCTTCGGAGATGGATAATTTAAACTTTTATGGATGAATTTCAAATGTCAATTGTATCCCTGGAATTTGAGACCGCACTAAACAACAGCGACTGCCATATAGTGCCCGAAACTGACACCTAATCTGAACCTGTAATCGAACTACAGCAGAGCCTCGATAATCTGAACACCCAAAATTTATATCTTGTTCGGACCAGCGAATCGTTCGGATTATCGTATGCAGACATTTTGAAGGCATTTTTCGTAACAATACAAAGTTTTTCGTAATTTAAAATATATTTTAATAATGTAAAAAATGTTATATACATGTGTAATACATATTAGAGTGTAATGCAATTTATGTAATTACGCTTTTTTAAAAAATTCCAATATACGTAGTACTTTGACGAGCGGTATTTAGTGACATAGAAAAGCTTTATCCCTTATTTTACGTAATAACATTTTTTCTGGAATCGAAATATCGACTTCATCCGCCCATTCTAAGCAAGTATTTAAGGCTTGAGTATGTGGAATCCTTGCAACTGGTTCGGATGACTCCAATTCTTCTTGGATTTCGATGTCCTGCTGATCCATTACTTGTCTTACTATATTTTCATCAGTTAACGGCTCCTGGCAGTCAATGTCATCATTGCTTAACGAGAAATTGTTAGCGTCTACTTCTGAAAAGCCTCTGTTACGAAAAAGGCTTAATGGGAGATCATCTTCATAATCAAAATCATCTACATTTTGGCTACACATTTCCTCTGATTCGAATAACACAGGCCACAGAGGCTTCCAAGACTTTTTAATCAAATTTGAAGACAATTGCTGGCAGCTTTGAGCCAATGCCAGTTCAGATACTGCGCATTCTGGATCAACTTCTTCCTGCCCAAAAATTTGCACTTTAGTGTTTTGAATCACATTTTGGTCCATGCGTTGAATAAGAGCTGTGCAATTAGGTGGCGTGTACAAAACCGTGAAATTTTCGTCGATCGATTGCAGATTGCAGTGGATGCGCTGATGCATTATCAAGAAGTAAAAGTGCTTTTAGCGGTATGTTTTTTTTTCAATATAAATTTCTTTACCTCGGTAATGAAATGTCCTTTTAGCCGCTCGAAGAATTTTGGTCTTGTAACCCAAGCATTCTTTGACCTGTGTAATGGACTGGAAACTTGTTGGCTGTTGCAAATGCCCGTGGCCGTTGTGCATTGCCAACAACCAGCAAAGGCAGTTTGTACTTTCCGGTTGCGTTTGCGCATTGCATAAATGTGATCCTCTCCTTCGATACTTTGGAACCTGGGGCCCTGCTCTCTTACCCAGCCACCAGCGTTTTGCCTGCTATCATTTTCCAGAACAAGCCTGATTCGTCAATTTCTCACCTCTTAGTTTTTGTTTGGCGTATACCATATTATTACTTAATTCATGCGGTTTTCTAAGAGATGGCGTAACTTGTATTATTCCATTGGAACATGCGTTGGAAAGCTACTGTCATTGTACGTCATTTCAGTATATGTCATTCATTTGTAGCGTAAACAACAATAATTTTTTTTCACTCAAATATGTCGAACTTTGTGCCTGAAAAAGTGTTTTTGCGGGGAGTTCTCCTTCATTACTTTAATATGTAGAAAACTGCTGCCGAAAGTCATCGTATTTTGGTGGAAGTTTACGGTGAACATGCGCTAGCTGAGCGAACGTGCCAAAAGTGGTTTGCACTATTTAAAAGTGGTGATTTTGGCTTGGAAGACGATGAACGTTCTGAGCAGCCAAAAAATTTGAAGATGAAGAACTGGAAGCATTATTCTATGAAGATTGTTTCCAAACACAAGAAGAGCTCGCAGAATCTTTGGGTGTCACTCAAGCAGCCATTTCAAAATGTTTAAAAGCAGCTGGATATATTCAAAAGCAAGGTAATTTGGTTCCACATGAACTCAAGTTGAGAGGCGTCGAAAGGCGGTTTTGCATGTCCGAAATGCTGCTGGAACGCCACAAAAGGAAGTCATTTTTGCATCGGATTGTTACTGATGATGAAAAATGGATCCATTACGACAACCCCAAGCGTAAAAAATCATATGTGAAACCCGGCCAACCAACCAAATCAACGGCAAAGCCGAATATCCATGGCGCGAAGGTAATGCTCTGTATTTTGTGAGATCAGATGGGTGTGCTGTATTATGAGCTGCTAAAACCGGGTGAACCATCAATGGACAACGCTACCGAACACAATTAATCCGTTTGAAGAAAGCAGTGGCCGAAAAACGCTCGGAATATGCGACCAGACACGAGACAATAATTTTCCATCATGACCACGCTCCGCCACACGTTGCTATTCCGGTTAAGAACTATTTGGAAAACAATGGATGGGAAGTCTTACCCCACCCGCCTTATAGCTCAGACCTTGCCCCTTCTGACTACCATTTGTTCCGGTCGATGCAGAACGCCCTCACTGAAATACGGTTCACATCAGAGCAGAATATGAAGACTTGGCTTGATTCATTCTTGGCTGCCAATCCGGCGCAGTTCCACAAATTGCCAGAAAGATGGGAAAAAGTCATGGGCAATACTTTGAGTAATACTACTGTACATGTTTCGCTTAAATAAACGTTCAAATTTTGAAAAAACAAACGCACGAATTAAGTTATATACCCAATACTTAACCATCCTCTACTGGCAACAAACTTTCCTTTTTCAAGCCTTTCTTGGAAAAATGTTGCCTTTTACAGCAATACTTCACCTGACAAAGGAACGTTCTTTCTTCGCTGCTTTAAAAACGACGTAAATAAAGCATCTTCAAGCTGGAAGTTTTCAGGAGTTTTTAAGGTTTTTCTGGTGCCTGGACCATTTTCTGTGTTTATTACAAATGATTTCATTTTTACCTCCTTGCTTTTAATGTCAAAAATAGTGGATTTTCCAACGTTACTGCATTGCAAGAACTAATAACGAGATACCTTGCTTAATCTTGTCCGAAATCTCGCACTTCTGTGGCATATTTCCTTTCCTTCGATGTTGAAGCCATGATTTAAAAAGCACACGAAATGGTCGATGAAACCCACGCGACAGTGTTAAATAAAACAAAACTGCGCGACAAACCGAGTGTAAAAAATGTGATCCCGATTCAATAAATAAAACACTTTTTACTGACTTCACTTTTAAGGACAATTGATAACTGATGACTTATGACTTAAGTTCCTCCCTATTTATAGTCATCTCGTTGCAGCTGTCCACCCTGAAGATATGCAGTTAGCCTGTGGTCATCCATTTGGCCTACTGCGCAACCAGAAATTTACGACCTCCCTTTGTTATTGAGGATGATGATTGACAGCTAAAGGGTTGTAATGGCCCTGGATTAAGATGTCATCTTCCACGATTTATGATCCAAATGTTTGTATTTGCGTATTATTGGGATTGTTGATGTGAAGTGATACCATTCTTCGTCATCGTTCTCCGGTACATCTGCTTACTCTGAGCGCCAACTTACAGTTACTGGAAAAAGTAAGGCCCGGTGCACATAAGCTGCAAAATAGATAGGAAGAAATACGTTGCAGTTCATGTGCACCGGGCCTAAGGGAACGGACTTAGTATTGCGGTATGTGTGTGGCACTGCGAGTGACAGTAGACTCAAGGTAAATCAATTCTTTGAAATTTCGCTCTCGTTCCCGGACGCAGGGGGGTCGTTCGGATTACTGAGGCGTTCGGATTAGAGAGTGTTCGGATTATCGAGACCCTGCTGTAGTTCCACCGACTTCAAAACCAAAAAAGGCGAAAATGAAAAAAATATTTTGTATTGCAGAAAAGAACAATTGGATCCGTCCGATGAAAAGAATTTTCAATTTACGGGCGCTACTAGATAGCCAGAATCACTGATTGAGCTGAAAACACGGGGGATTAATTCAATTTGTCGTCGATTAGTCAAACTTAAAAGCTCTTCAATACAACATAACCAAGCTAGAAAACATAATAACAACCGAAATGGAGCAGTTCGCTGACATGGTGATTTACATGTTTTATGTTCAACTGACATATTCGCGACATTATTGGAGCAAGTCCGTTGGCCAGTAAAATCTTTTTGACACGATGACATGCAGCAGGTGGGAAAAAATAAAAAGGTTCTTATGCTTCAGTGATAACACCGATTTGAAGCCATTTGGAACGGATGAATGCGACAAGCTTTTTAAAATAAGGCCATTTTTAGAATAACTAAGTCAACGGATTCTACAATACTTATATCAAAAGTCGAGCTTTTCGAGGTGGATGAGCAAATAATACACATTATCTGTCCTTACAAACAGTATAACCTAGCCATGCCTCACAAGTGGGGTTACAAGAACAAAGTACTAAGTGGAGTTTCCCTATTCAGTTAGGATTTCAAAATTTTTGCTAGAGAGCAGAGTAACACCTTCTCCGGAAATGCACCTGATTTCGGATACAATCTAAACTTAGTGACGAGGTTTACATCTACTTACAGTGGTTAAGCATGTCAACAACCAATTTTTTCCCGATAATTGGTATCACAGTCCCTCCCAAATTGCAAGTTCACCTGTACAAACATAGATTACTATCTTTGGACGCAGTTAGACTAAACCGAGTCCCCAACTCAAAAATGCCAACTGAGAAAGGACTGAAAAAAGGTTGTGGAAGCATCATTGAAAAAATAACTATACTTGATGGAGTGAAATTGGGCTTGGTATCCTAGTTTGATAACATGCGGGAGATCGACTCGTAGAAACCATACTCGTAAGAGGTGCAATGGGTTGGAATATAGAAGAGACGAGAAAACCGTAAATTACGAGGGTTAGTGTTTCAAGTTAAAAAGTTTGGCGTAGTCACGATAGGGAGGTAAAATAAAAGGGTCATCCCAGTGTAGTCATCGAAGGGCACAACGAAGGAAACGACGTTGAATATTCTCAATTCGGGACACATGAACTCGCTGAAAGGGGACCACACATGGCTGGCATATTCGAGAAGGGGCTGGACTGCAAAATTCTTTAGACTATCGTTTGATAAAACCAAGTGATGAGTTGGCTTTAAATATTATCTCCTCAATATGCGAACGGAAGTTTAACTCGCCAAGGGATTGAAATATACCTATACCCCAGGTTGACCATGCTGAAAATAAAGTAGTGGAGGAGGGTGACAAAGCTATAGATTCACATTTGACGACATGTAGCTCTAAGCAATTTTTTAGACACCAAGTGGAAAAGCTATCGAGGTCTTCTTGAATTAGAATAGAGTCCTGTGGTGAAGAAATAGTTTTCGTAAATGGATAGGTTGAAATAAAAAGGAGGGCTGACTTGTGGGATACCACAATTGACTAAAAATGGTATTGAGAAGTGTGACCTAACGCTATAATAACGGTTCTCCAGAAAGGCAGATATCCATTTTCATAATATGGGGTCAAAACCGAGGGAAGACAACTTGAAAAGGATCAATTGATGTGATATAGTATTTTATCGAACTCCTTAGCAAAATCTGTAGCAACAACATCGATTTCGTTGCCATTTTCTAGGGCTGAAAGCGAAAGGTAGTATTTGATCTGCCTTTCAGAAATCCATGCTGACTGGGTGATATAAGCGACTTACATTGAAAGGTCGGCACCTTTTATAAAGGACTATCGAACATTTTAGGTACGTGGGAAAACTTAGCAATGGGACGGTAATTATTTGCTTAATTTTTTGAACCTTTTTTGTGGACCGGGATTATGAAAGAGGTCTTCCAAACTTGGGGGAATACCCCTTGTATGACTTATTGATAATATATGGAGGAAAGTGAGTGCGAATGACTTTTGGAGAAATATTGCTGGTAGTCCGCCTGGCCCGGGTAAAAATTCATCATTGAGATTTTGTGACTTTTCTTCGATAAGAGTATCAAAAGTCACTCAATCGAGGCGCCAATGGAGAAATTGGAATGGTACCTAAGATATATGGGGTGAGGTACGAAGAAGTTGCCTGCAAATGATTGTTTAAAAAAGGCTGCATAATACAGGATGACTTACTCGAACTCCAACTTTTTAAAATGCTATAATTTTTTTATTTTTTGATAAATTTTATTGTGCCAAAATGTCCAGCTTTGGCGCGAAGTATGGACTTGAGACGGGCGAAGAAAGCATCGCACGCTGCACGCAAGTGGCTCTGCGGTATTTTGGCCCATTCCCGTTTGAGGTGGTCCAAACTTTGGTATTTTTTAGTGCCAACTTCCGCCTTCAAAATACCCCAGACAGAGAAATCCAACGTATTTGCATCCGGAGAATTTTCAATCCATTGTGTCGAAGAAATGAAGTGTGGAACATTGTTTTTTAACCAATCTTGGTTGTGAGACGGTGCCGAGTCTTGTTGAAATGTCCACGGTCTCCGACCGAAGTGATTGTTAGTCCAAGTCTTCAATACTGTCTCTAAGACAGTTTCACGGTATACGATCGCATTAATCTTGACGCCACGGCCACGGTCCAGAAATACGAGCGGAGAGCGACCATCGGAGGTTATGGCGGCCCAAACCATCACCATCGGCACTGCCCGCTTTCTGGTGGCCGTTCGAATGTGCAAATTTTCGAAGGACCTCTCTGGCAAGTAAACTCGGTCATCTTGTTTGTTGACATATTGCCCGATAACAAATGGCGACTCATCGCAAAAAACCAAATTCAGCAACTCACCACTTTCGTGCAAGCGTAGCAACTCCTTCGCTCTTTCGACTCTAACTTTTTTCTTTTGCGGTGTAAGATCGTGTGCTTTTTTTAACTTCAATGGCGTGAGCCAAAGCTCATTTTTCAGTATCTGTTGCATGTTGGAACGACTAGCTGCAAAGACCATTGAAGATCAGCATTTGGAGCAATTCACGCTTCTGCAAAATTCTGGCATGATGACGATGATTAATTGGGCTAGGTCAGTGTTGTATAAAGGAAAACATAAAAGACGGTGAACGAGAAATAGGTTACTTGCGAATTACACTTTAAGATTATCGTGCACTTTTAATCGATTTAGAGGGAATACAAATCGAGTCAGCAAAAAAAAACAGCTTGTGTGAATTATTGCAAAAATTGGAAAATTGAATTTAATGAATGTATAGCTAAGCCCTATTCTTAAGGAACAAGGTAGAAGATATTTTAGGAATACCGTACTAGAAGAACGAAAAATATTCTAAATGGCAACCAAGGATAGAATGTTTTATATGAGTGCACAAAAACTGTACTTGCATACAGAAATAGTATTATTTAGTGTAATTTTGAAGTCACATAACACTTTTAGAGCAAAAAGCATAAAATTGTCAATCTGATAGATGACCCAGTTGCCAAACCAATTTAGACTTAAGACCAAATGCACAGAAATTAAGTATTTTTGTGTGAAATAAAAGGCATTAAACTTAATTTAATCTAACATCACACAATTCAGAATTACGTGAGAGGATGCACACCGCGGTAAGGGTTGTCAGCAATTTTACCGAATCTTTTAATACTCGTATCAAAAAGCTTTGAGGCAAGGTGATGGTTGAAATATGACTCATTTAATAACTTACCTGGGAAAATTTTGCGACAATCCAAATCCAGACACACATCGCCATTTACGTGCGTAGTGATGTTGTTTACCAAATTCCACCAAAATATAGTCCCCGTTCCAAACCGGAATTCAATTTAATGTGTTTAAAATTCCATCTCCGTAAGCAAATTATCCACTACTGCTTTATTTACAGAAGCCCTAAACCGGACAGCAACTCTACTCTTAATGAGTTTGATGTGCTGTCTGACTCTATTCAAAGAATTGTATCCCTATATCCTTATACTGAAATTGTTATTACGGGTGATTTCAATATACACAATTCTGGGTTGCTTCGACATTCTGGACAGATAACACACTAAGGACGGTGCGTTGAGACCTTCGCTGCTGAAAACAACTTAACTCAGCTTGTAAATGAGCCCACGCGAATACCAGACGTTGATAGTCATACCGCCAACACCCTGGATTTGTTTTTAACTTCTCACCCTGATAAGTACTCCGTTGATATGCTCTCTCCTCAAAGCTCTTCGGACCATTGTGTCATATCAGTCAATTTCTCGTACACCGACCACACAGTTAGAGAAAAGATTCCTAAAAGAACCGTATGGTAATACGAGAAAGCCAATTGGAGCGGACGTAACACCTTCTTTAGGATATTTAACTGGCCGTTATGTTGCCTCTATAACGACGTGGATGCCGCTGCTGATATGATCACTGACACTATTCTCTTCGGAATGAGATCCGTCATCGGATGAAGAGAATCAGACCAAAAGATTCGCATGGTGCGTCTCGAGGTGTAAAGAGGCTGTCAGGGTTAGAGAAATGTTTTTTCGGTCTTTCAAGACCAATCCGACAGATGAAAACCGATAAAAGTTTAAACGAGCCAGGAATGACTGCAACGTCTTTCTCAAGCGTGTGAAATTCTAAGACGACCAAAACCTGAACAGAAAATACTACAATGTTCCAAAGGTAGTAAAATTGTTTGGTCTCGAAACACGAAAACCTCTCAATGACCGGCAGTAGCAACAGGTGCACTGGTGATCTGATGGCATGTCTCACCGAAAGGTGGAACCAAAACGTATATTAATGTGGCGCAAGCAAGATATTCGCACTTGATATTTCTAAGGCATTTGACAGAGTTTGGCATCAGGCTTTTTTGTCGAAAATGCGTGCTTTTGGGATCGACGACTCTCTCCTTCAATGGATTAGAGATTACCTTTCGGAACGTTCAATTCAAGTTGTCTTGTATGGTTTCAAGTCTGATATTCACAAAATAAATGCTGGTGTGCCCCAGGACTCCGTTCTGTCTCCGACACTCTTTTAAATCTTCATAAACGATCTCTTATCTGCTATCTCTAATCCAATATACTCCTTTGCTGACGACAGTTCTCTCTGCTTTTCATATTCGTTCCCGGACTCACGTCCCTGCTCTTCGACTGTAGAACGGGAACGGCAGCGTATGTTAAGTTCATTAAAATCTGATATTACCAGCATAACTAATTGGGTAACCACTCTCAGAGTAGAATTTAATGCTTCCAAAACACAATGTCGTTAAAGCGAAATCTAAACACCCAGCCATTATCCATGGATGGCACTTACATCGTCGAAACTGATAAACTTTCCATTCTCGGTATGTGTGTCAATGACAACTTACGTCGTCAAAAATGCTGCGAAATGTCTAGGTTTCCTCAAGCGATGTAAGAAATAATTTACTCCCTCTGATCTGGCCACAATATATAAGGCATTCATCCGTTCAAAATTGGAGTACAATTACCACATTTAGTCTGGTGCTCCTAGAAAATCCCTGCAGCTGCTAAATAGGATTCAAAATCGTGCGATAAAACTCATAGGTGATACTAATATCAGTCAATTGACACCGTCTAACACCGACGTACGATCAATATATTCTCGGTATCGATATGAAGGAAAATGCGAATTCAATTTAAATTGTTTTTATTTTTCAATATGATCTCCCCTAACATCAATGCATTTGTTACATCTTGAGATAAGCTTTTTTAAACCCTAAAAAAATAAATTTCCTCTTTCTCTGCAAAATACCCATTTATTGCCGACTTGAGTTCTTCATCATCCGAAAATCTTTTCCACGAAGACATTTTTTCAAATCCGGAAACAGGAAATAATCACTAGGGGCAAGGTCTGGACTATAGGGTGGGTGTTGGATTTCTTCGAAACCACAATCTCGCGCAGCAGCCTTGGAAACTCGCGCCGTGTGAACAGGAGCGTTGTCATGAAGAAGCAACACACCCGCTGCGAGTATACCCCGTCTTTTCTTTTTAATTTCCTCCCGCAAATTATGCAAAGTGGAAGCGTAGGATGTGGCGTTGATGGTTTCACCTTTTTTTTGTACTCAATGAGCAAGATTCCCTTTGAGTCCCAAAAAACTGTGGCCATGAGCTTCCCGGCAGACGGAGTGACTTTGAACTTCTTCGGGGGGTCTGTTACTTTTTTATGCCACTACGTGGACTCTTGTTTGCTTTCAGGGTCATAGTGGTGGACCCACGTTTCGTCCCCAGTAACAATTCGATCCATAACACTGTCCGCGTTCTCACTACACATCTCCAAAAGCTCTCTACAGCATGCGATTCTCACTTTTTTCTGAGGCGCTGTGAGCATTCGTGGCACCCACCTTGCACTGACCTTTGAAAGGTTAAGATGGTCATGAAGAATGGTGTGAATGGTACCAATTAAAAGCTTGGTGATCTCTGCCATCATTTTCACCTTTATTCGGGCATCCTCAAGAACTAGTTTTTCGACTTCTTTGATGCTTTCTCCCGTACAAGCAGTAGCCGGGGCGCCGGAGCGGTGGTCGTCTTCAATGCTCTCTCTGCCTCTCTTGAACTCACTTGACCACTTTTGCACAGTTGATAATGAAGGTGCGGAACCCTGGTAAACAGCCAAAATCTCTTCATGAATAGTTTTTTGACTTTTTCCTTGCTTGGTGAGAAATTTAATTACAGCGCGATGCTCAATTTTCACCATCATCGTCTCATGGAAACTGATGATGATTCTGTTTAACTAGAGATAAAACGCGAATTAATAATCACATTTATATGAAATTTTACATCAATGCACTAAAATAATAGTGTTACTTGATAAATAATTTATATATACAACCACAGCTTCACCCCGATATCGAGAATATGTTGAACGCCCCTCGTAATGTCTCCTGTCTCACTTTGTTTTATCGCTATTTCCACCACCAGTGCTCCATTGAAATCGCCAGTAGCATTCCGCCCATTCAAACTTTTAACCGTAACACCCGTCTCGCTATGAATGCTCATCAGTATACCCTCAGGCCCACTTTCGAAAGTGCTCTAAAATATCGTGATTCGTTCCTAAACCAAACAACTCGCTTGTGGGATGACCTGCCGAACTCTCTATTTCCTAGTCATTATAACATTCAGACATATAAAACCAACGTACATCGGTACCTATCCCTCTTTCCTCCCTAAATTACCTTCGCCCGCGCTGAAGGTAACCTGAAGAGGCTTCGATTCCTATCCAAAGGAATAACGCAGTAGAGAAGGATTTTCCCTTAGGTGTTGTACGCTAGTAGAAGATGACCTAACCATCTTTGTGTGTGAAACTGGAATGCGACCGCGCTAACTGGAGAAAAGTGCACCCCTCTTCCCACGTACCATGTATTGTGACAGTTTGCGGCACAAATGTAAATTTTGCAAATAGTGCTAAACATTCATGCGAAAAGTCGGATTGTAGAGCCTTTTCGTTTTTGAAGTGAATACCAACTAAGTATTTCTCATTCTACGCTAGGTATTTGTATACACGTTTCATTCGGTCATACACCATAATTTTGGTTCTCTAATATTAAACATCACAATCCTCAAAGTCATTCTATTTTTTACTATGCCGACAACATGGATAAAATTGATCAGCGCAGAATAACGCTCAAAGGTATATTAAAGCAGCAATGCTCCATCTAATAATGTTGTTTATGATCCAGAAGTTTAAATCTTCATTTCCGGGTCAGAGCACGGTATGTAGTGCAAGTTCACCAAAAAATATACAAAGATATAGGGTGTATAAGCCCGAGTCTTTCATCAGTTGAAATGAAGGAATTACTCATAAATCCGTTTAAATCTGAAAGCGGATGAAGGGATCACATTCGCACACACAAATCTAAATCACGTAGAAGGAAAAGGACATACAAGTACATGAATGAATGGCATTAAATGTTGATGCTACCGCAAATGTGCAGCCCATCGGATCTGGGCCAAAGTGGAATTCGCCTCAATAAACTTTTATTCTCCATTTCTCTTTTCTTATCGTTTCAAACATTTCACTTTGTGTTCATTCGTTTATCTGCTACTGCAGTCACTTTTGCCTCTGTGCTTTTTAAACATATTAATTTTTTCGTATCTATTATAGTTGAGGCTTTGCCTTTGCAGAATCTTTATATTCGTACATCTCGGACCTCTGCACGTTTCGGTACTTTGTCTATACGGTTTTCAAATGCCAGCTTTATATACCGTGAAATCGTTTTATTCTCTTAGCCGAAATCGTTAAGAAACTCTTAGAACATGCTTCACACGTAGGTACGTGATGAAAATTTTACGAGCGCAGAAATTGTAACATTTCGCAGTAGTAGCTTTCATTATCATTTGCTGAAGTATGTTTTGCAGAAGCGAAATAATATTGTGAACATCTACGAAATTATTATTTTCAAGAGCTCATCTCTTCAAAAAGTACTTTGTTTGAGCCCGAAAACTACATAGAGAGGAGAGCTTTTGAGGTGGAGGTCTACTTTATGTAATGAAGCGTTTGATACGGCCTTCGTTAGCTTAATTCATCACTTACTCGTACGGGCATCCAGCAGACAAATTTGAGGGCATATTTGCGTGGAAGTAATTGGAATTTCCTATTTAGATGATCACAATATCAATATTAAACGAAATCCATTTTGCATTTGTGCCTGTATTGATTTTGCAATACCTTTATTTTATTTCATGCAAGGTCACTTTATAGGGCTTTAGAAAGTAGGCTGGCTTCGTGGTCCTATAGAGTGGAAAGGATTCTAATTGATTTGTAGCTAGCGTGGCACAGCTGTAGATACCGCCGAATTCAAGTTCATTATATAGTAATCGTACCAGAGAAGTAGTTTAATCCTGGATTAGTAGTTTCTATGACAACATATGCCCTACATTGATATCGAGCTCTATGGAAAAAATGATGAGGACACAAAGCCATGCGTGTTAAAACCGGGAAATACCACGTTAAATATGTGTAGATACATCTACACTAAAGGAAATGATAGGATAATAAACTAATTAATTTCTCTCATGGAATTGTGTGTATCTCTACTATTATAAAATTGCAATGTGCCGAGCTGACCATCGACAGGTACACACGCACAAGTGCACTGTGCAATTCGCTCCTCGCGTCGTGGAGAAAAAAAAATCGCGTGCGAGTGCAAAAAAAAAAAAACAACAACGCGCGAGTGCAATGAAACCGAAATCCACATCCATAGTGCGCGCATCACATCCTTCCTGCCCCTGGTCTTACTGTTCGGTCACCGCCGTTGTCGGTCATACAGCGCGTGAAGTGATTGAGTGAATGTAACAATCGATGAATAGCGGGCTGTGGGTTTGAATTTTGTGGGTGTGCTGGTTCCTATTGTTGTAAGGGCATAACAACCTACAACAATTTGATTCGGTAAACCAACTCTGAATTTTTACTTCACAGCTGTGGTTAGTATCGTCGGTGTTTGTGTTTTCTGTGTTTTTCTTTCTTTATAATGACTCGGGAATTTAGAGCAAATATTTCCAATATACGCGAGATAAGAAGTAATCACTTTTCTACATACGTCCACGTCTACAAGTATAGACTAGCTGTTTTTGCACATAGTGATATACAGGCAGATCCCCGCCCACACCTCTCAGATCACTCTGATCTGAAGCTACCTGGCTACGAACTAGTGCCATTATTCCTCTCTCACCGTGGTCTTGCCATTTACGTGCGTAATGATGTAGCTTACCAAACTCCATCACAATGTAGTCCCTGTTCCAATCCGGAATTCAATTTCATGTGGTTAAAATCCCTTCTCCGTAAGCAAATTATCCACTTCTGCTTTATTGACAGAAGCAACAAACTGGACAACAATTCGACTTTTAACGAATTGGATGCGCTGTCTGACTGCATTCAAAGAATTGAATCTCTGTATCTCATACTGATATCGTTATTACGGGCGATTTCAATATTCACAATTCTAGGTGGCTTCAACATTCTGGACAGACAACACAAGAAGGATGGATCTCTGCAGTTTGTAAATGAGCCCACGCGAATACCACACGTTGATAGTAATACCGCCAACACCCTGGACTTGTTTTTAACTTCTCACCCTGATCAGTAAATCGTTGATGTGTTCTCCCCTCTAGGCTCGTCAGACCATTGTGTTATATCAGCTAATTTCTCGTACATCCACCACACAGTTAGAGAAAAGATTTCCAAAAGAACCGTATGGCAATACGAGAAAGCCAACTGGAGCGGTCTTAACAGTTTCATTACGAATTTTAACTGATCGTTATGTTTCCCCTATAACGACGTGGATGCCGCTGCTGATATGATCACAGACACCATTCTCTTTGGAATACTTCATCCTTCATCCGATGAAGAGTATTAAATCAAAAGAAAAGGCATGGTACGACTCGAGATATAAAGGCTGATAGGGTTAGAGAAATGTTTTTTCGGTCCTTCAAAACCAACCCAACAGAGGAAAACCGAAAAAAGTTTAAACGAGCCAGGAATGACTGCAACGTCTTTCTTAAGCGTGTAAAATTCCAACACGACCAAAAACTGAGGAAGAAAATACTACAATGTCCCAAAGGTAGTAAAATTGTTTAGTCGTTCGTCAAAAATATTAGAAATTCTGCCTCATCCTGCACCCCAACGCTAATTTACAATGACATTCCAGCTGTCAGCTCTTTGGACAAGGCCAGTCTGCTTGCTGCACACTTTGCGGCTAGCTCAACACTCCCAGATTGTGCTTTGTCTCCGCCTACACTTGAGTGCGTCGAATCTTCCGAATCTTCAATGGGACGAATCCACTTTCACACTCATGTAGTAGAATACTTAAAGATTTCAACATACATATGTAAATCCGCTTGTCCAGATGGTATGTCTCTCCTTCTTCCATGCTGGCAAAACCACTGCGTAAGCTTTTTCATCAATCCTATTCTTTAGGACTCTTTCCGAGAAGATGGAAAACCGCAATTGTCCAGCCCGTCCCTGAAAAAGGCGAATCTTCCTCCCTCTCTTCCTACACACCCATTGCACTTACGTCCCTTCTTTCCAAGGTCATGGAAACGCTGATAAATCGTCAGCTAATGAAATATCTCGAAACACGAAAACTTCTTAATGACCGACAGTATGGTTTTCGTAGCAACAGGTCAACTGGTGATCTGATGGCATGTCTCACCGAAAAGTGGAACCAAAGCGTATATCAATCTTGCGGAAGCAAGATAGTCGCACTTAATATTTCTAAGGTATTTGACAGAGTTTGGCATCAAGCTCTTTTCTCGAAAAGCGTACTTTTGGGATCGATGACTCTCTTCTTCAATGGATTAGAAATTACCTTTCGGAACGTTCAATTCAAGTTGTCTTGGATGGTTTCAAGTCTGATATTCACAAAATAAATTCTGGTGTGCCCCAGGACTCCGCTCTGTCTCCGACACTCTTTAAATCCTCATCAACGATCTTTTGTCTGTTACCTCTAATCCAATATAATCCTTTGCTGACGACAGTTCTCTCTGCTTTTCATATTCGTTCCCGGACTCACGTCCCTGCTCTTCGACGGGAAGACAGCGTATGTTAACTTCATTAAACTCTGATATTACCAGCATAACTAATTGGGGAACCACTAACAGAGTAGAATTTAATGCTTCCAAAACACAATGCTGTCTGCTGTCGTTAAAGCGAAATCTAAACACCCAGCCATTATCCATGGATGGCACTTGCATCGTGGAAACCGATAAACTTTCCATTCTTGGTATGTGTGTAAATGACAACTTACGTTGGAATGACCACATATTCGGTGTCGTAAAAAATGCACCAAAATGTCTAGGTTTCCACAAGCGATGTAAGAAATGCTTTACCCCTTCTGGCCTTAATATACATGTAAGGAATTTTATCAATTGGAGTACAATGCCCACATCGGGTCGGGTGTGCCCAAAATATCTCTGCATCTGGTAGATAGGATTCAAAACCGTGCGATAGAACTTATAGATGATACTAATATCACTCAAACAACGGACACCCTCGAACACCGACCTAATGTCTCGTGTCTTTGTTTTATCGCTATTTCCACCACCAATGCTCCATAGAAGTCGCCAGTAATATTCCGCCCATCCAAGCTTTTAACCGTAACACCCGCCTCGCTATGAATGCTCATCAGTATACCCTCAATCCCATTTTCGGACGTAGTCTAAAATATCATGATTCGTTCCTAAGCCGTAAAACTCGCTTATGGAATGCCCTCCCTAGCTCTTTATTTCCTAGTCATTATAACCTTCAAACATTTAAAACCAAAGTTCACCGGTACCTCTCTTTCCAACCTCCCTGAGTTTCCCTCGCCCGCGCTGTGTGCAAATATTTTAAGCGTACTAAAAAAAATAATCCCTTGAGTATCTGTACATTGAAGATACTTTTAAAAAGAAAAATACTTGGGCTATGTCGTATGAATGTGTCTGTGTCTGTAAATAAATTTTCTTTAGAGTTTTTGTCCGTTTGTATATGTATTTGTCTCTTTGTCTGAGCATCACAAGAAAACTACGGGGTTTCCACTGTTCGATAGCCCATTTCTCAACTTGAATACTGCGATCGATCAACGATCGAGTGAGTGAATACCTTAAAATATTTGTTAAGTCGAGCGCTTTAGGTTGGGTTAGGTTAGTTAGGAGAGACGAGTCTACTTAGGCCTATTGGCCCACTGTGATGACACTTGGATCTGTGACTTAATTTTTGCATGCTTGCCTATAAGGTAGAGTCCAGTGCTGACACCTATGATAGCGCTGAGATATTTCCTATTGGGCTGTACCACATGAAATGTCCGATTTTCGCTCAGTCGGAAAGAAGAATTTCTCGAGTGAATATCTATGCCCAAACGTTAAATTTTCTCTTTTTATAAAATAAAGTGGTACGTGCGTTTGACGTGTGAACATTTTAGGGTTCGTTACATCCACCGTTATTTTTTTTCTAGAAATTATTTACCATGCTGTCGGCAGTTCAAACTCGAACCCTCTTCCTTTTCGAATTTTAAATGGGACATAATGTGTCATTGGCAATGAAAAACATTAATGACGATTTGAGGATGTAGCGATAAACGAACGCACTATGAAACATTAGCTGATGACGATGTTTTAAGAGCAACGGTGGATGCGGACCCAACGAAATCGGTGCGGGAGTTTGCACAAAGCATGGGAGTATCCCCAATGACAATAAGTTGACACCTTTCTCTCATAGGCAAGGCAAAGAAACTCGATAAGTGCGTACTCCATGAACTGAACGAATCGCAAAAACTACGGCACCTGGAAATCTGCGCATCGCTTACCTACATTGAGAAACCAAATTGAACCTTTTTTGAACCGGATAGTCAGCTGTGATGAAAAGTGGATACTGTATGATAATCGTAAAAGATCTGGGCAGTAGTTGGATACAGATGAAAAACCAAAACACACCCCCAAGCCCAATCTTCACCCAAAAAAGGTTATGGTGACAATTTGGCGGATATCGAAAGGACCAATCCACTTTTCATTTCTTCAACCAGTCGAAACGATAAACGCTATCAAATATTTTGAGGAAATCGACATATTACATGCCAAATTGGCTGAAATGCAACCTGCGTTGATCAATAGGCACGGACCGATCCTTTTGCATGACAATGCTTGACCCCATACCTCACAACTAACGGTGCAAAACTCCCGCATTCACCGTACTCTCCTGATATTTACCCAACGGATTGCCATCTTTTCCGCAATCTGGGTTCATTTTAAAGATGTCATTGCCTCAAAAAGCCAGCACTTTTATGAAAAAGGAATATTTGACCTTGTATCACGTTGGAAGAATGCCATAGATGCCAACGAATCCTATTTTGATTGAATAAAAATTCACGGAAAAATAATGTTGGCTTTAAAATTTTTATTATGAAATCGGATATTTCATATGGTAGCCAATATTTTTAAAGATCAAACTCTTAGATCGATTCAGATACAGCTTTGGCCAGATCTCTGTGCTCATCAGAAGTGTTGATCCAACAGTTTAGCTAAACTTTGTTCATTTGCTAGCTTTCAGGTTTAACATTAATTTTCATGTAGCGATTGGCATACCGATGCTACCCTTTTCCCGTAGAATAGGTAGAGTGATTGCAATTTTCTTTACTTCTGCTGTCACATCTCATGTATAGTAGAAGCCCCTCCCAGTTTGGAGATGATTATCCTGCTATTTAGCATAAGACTGATCAACTTCCCAAGTGAGTGATCTACATACAGAGTTGAGAGTGCAGTCGTGATTGCGGGCGTGTTGATGTTATAAAAGGTACCTTCTATGTCCAGGAAAGCGACCATTGTGTACTCTCTATATTGTAGGGATCATTCAGTGTGGCTGGTCAATGAATGTAGAGTCGTTCCAACCGACTTTCCTTTACAGTGGGCATGTTGAACAGTAGACAGAAGTTGTGGATCAATTTCAGATCGTATATGGATGTCAATCAGTTGATCTGAAGTTTTCAGAAGGAAAGATGATAAATGGTGATAGGTCTGAGGTCTTTTGGGACAACATGCGGGCATTTTACGCCTACATTACTTTACTACATTAACTCCCCTCCATGACAGTGGAATGTGGATAAGTTCTACGCAGCTCCTCATGGTAATATCTGCAGACCTTTGTAGTTCGGCAGGTATTACACCGTCCGGGCCAGCAGATTTGTATCCCAGCAGACTAGTATGGTTTGAAACTATGCAGCACAGTGGTTGCTAGTGGCCGCGAGGGAGCTACCTGAAATGTGGATCTCCAGTAGCAGATTGGGTGACTCATCACTTGAGGTTGTCCAAGAGGCATCGGTTTTTTTTTAATCAATTAGGCATCATTGGATTTTTCTTAGGCTTCGAGGTTTCTGTTATCTTGTCACGAAATGACCTACAGGATTGTAGCGCTGCCTTCCTAAGTTATTTTTTTATATACAATATTTTAAGGAATTCCTTGTATGAGTCCCAGTCTGTAACTTTTCTTGTGCTGTTTGCTTGGTTGAAAAGTTTCCTGCAGTTGTTTCTAAGCGGTCCCAACGCTGATGTCCACCTGTGCGGTTTTTCTTGCCTCTAGGTTAAACCAGAGGCAGAAAGCGGCCGTTGCCTAAGTAAGAGCCTCGGCTTTCATATCATACTCGCTGGTGTGACATGGAGGTCTTAAGTTTTCAAACAAGAACAGTTTTAGAAGTGTTCTGTATTTGGCCGGAATTCAGGGAAGAGAATCAATCAAACTGAATTGGATGTATCTGTGATTATTTAGTGAGTGTTCAGACAATACCATCGTTAGAATTTGAGTGATGTTGACGGAGACAGGAATAATGTCTAGCATTTCCCGTCGGCTTTTTGTTATGAAAGTGAGATCATTGCCAATGAAGTTAGTATTTTCGCTTGGCACAATTATAATATAAAGCATATTCGTAAATGGAAATGTAAAGACTACTTCAGCCGGACAATTTAACACACGTTGAAATGAAAGAACTAAGTGCTACCTTACTTTAATTGTTTGAAAGCTTTGGGATGGATTCAAGGACTAATACTTATATCGCATCACCATGCAGAACTCGGTTTGTAACATCTAAGTTCTCCATTTCTATAAATTGTTCCTATATTACCGTAAATATACGGCGAATCTCAGAGGTATAACCATACCATTAGGTGAAAAGTTTGCAAATGATAACCACTTACTATCGTACCGAAATGGAGCCTTCAGAAAAACAAAGCACAGTACGCGTATCCGACCTCTTCTGCCCCAGGTACTTGGGCTGTTGCTTGCACTCTGTCACGCCCGTTGCTATATAACTCTGTCATATGGCAGACAATGACAGAGTGTATGTAATAAAAGACAGATTCGAGGGTTGTAAGTAAAAATTTAGTTGGTGCACTGTTCCCTCTTGCTTGTAAGGGCATAATACCTATAGCAATTTAATTCGGTAAATGTCAGGATTTTCGTTTTGTAGCTTCTCTTAAAATCGCCGTGTGTTTGAATTTGTTTGTGATTATGACCCGGAAATTCAGAGTGGACGTAGCAAATAAAAGCAGGCTAAGAAGTAAATTCTTCTCTACGTATGTCCACGTCTCTAAATACAGGTCAGCTATTTTGGCGCAACTCTCAGATCACTCAGTAGTACTGGTACCATTATTCTTTTCCAACTCTTTGTCGCTAAGTACGCACGTGATGTTCCTAACCATTATACCATTATCCACTACTGCCTTAGTTGCAGAAGACCCAACTGCACAGCAATTCAACCTTCAACGAATTTGATGAGCTATCCGACTCCATACAGAGAATTTCATACTGAAATTAAGAAAGCTGTTTAAATTATGTTGTAAATGAAGCCACGCAGGTATCCAACATCGTTAGTCATACCGCCAACACCGTGGATCTCTTAAATTCTCACCTTGATAAGTACACCGTCTAAGTGTACTCTCTTCGCTAGTCTCATCAGACCACTTTGCCATATCAGCTCATTTCTCGTATACCACACTGTTAGTGAAAAGATTCCTATGACAATTGGAGAAAACCAATCGGAGCGGACTATTCCTTTAGGGATGAGAACATTTATCCCTCATCGGATGAAGAGTATCAAACCTAAAGAAATGGTATGGTACGACTCGAGCTGTTAGGAGGCTGTCTTCGCCAGTTAACTGTGTTTCTGTCTTACAAACCCAACCCGACAAAGGCAAACTGAAAACGATCTAAGAATGAGAGTTTGTTCCCAGAGAAAATGAGTGTCTGCAAAAGTACGAAAAAAATATTCCAAGGGAATATCAATAGACAATTCATCCGAAGTGGGATACATTAGCAAGAATAAAAGTGTATGGAATTGCATCGGCTGTCATCGACACTATCAGGTGGATGTGACTCATCCAAAATAACTCTGCAGAAGGTGTATGACGAAATTATGCAGTTAAAGGAATCTCTTTCATCAATGGTTATTACTGTCGATGCAATGAATCACCGCGTGTCAGCATTGGAGCAATCACGAACCTGGTGATCGAAGTAAAGAGGAAAACCAAAAATTGTGGATATGGCTTGAAGCCAGCACAGAGCGATTCCACGGCGCGGCACTGAGCGGCTGATTCATGCTAATTACATGCAGCTGTGGTGAAAATCTTGGTCCAGCATGCTGGGTCATCAAATACCGAAAGAAAACTTTGACCTTTGCTGTCGAGGAAATATTACGAGTAAATGTAAGGTAAAAATAAAATTTTTCATCCCATCCGTTTTTTTTTTAAATTGGGATGTATTGTCGGAACCGTATCTAAGGAAAATAAAGAAAGCAATTTGTAAATAACGAACAGTTTAGACAATTTTATTTAGACATTGTGTTTTATATGGTAAGGAGTAAAACAACTAAATCACAATGGAACATCACAAGCCTTGCAAGTAAATAGTGCTCTCTTATAATTTTTTCCGCCTTTCTTGTCCTTGTAGCACTTTACACATCTCCTGCGTGTTTTTCCTTCTATAGGCATATGATCGCATAAAACTCCATACTGTACAGTGCTGCGCTTCTGATATCGCCCAGTTTTCTTCTTTTTTCGGTGTTGTAGTTTTCTGTAGACCATCGTTTATCAAATTTATAAAAAACCTTATTCCACTATTTGCCAGACTATCGATTTATGTCATAGAGTATTGCCATTTGGTCGGATAAGTCGACCCACCCATAAATTTCTTGTAAAAAATGATAGACTCTGATCAGTTAGTTTCTACCTTCTCACCATTCTTTTGCCTGTGTCGAATAGTTCCTAACTTATAGTAAATCAGTGGCAGTTACTCATTACAGTTACTAATTTTGTATCTTGCCAAAAAACGCATGATGTTCCAAATTGGTTCATATAAATAAAACCGTCTCCTCTCGTCAACCTAGTCGGGCAGGATGGAACTTGTTTTCGGTTCGATATAATGGTTCCAACAGCAGGAAATTAAAAAGTGTTAAAAAGATAAACTGAAGAAAAGATGTGGTCAAAGGAAAGACAAACACTTGAGCTTCTGATAGTTTTTGCTAAATTCAATACAATCAGTTCTCCCAATGTACCTTCTAGCATTAGTGATTCTTTTCCACTGTAAATATTAAAATAGTAAATGTAGGTATCCTGTATTTGAATCCGATCGTTCCCAAATCTTTATCCCCCTTTTTATATGAAGTTATGATCATTATGCCCAACACCACAAGAGCGTCGTGTTGATCCGTTAGCACTACATCACGCACTGTTTTTGGAACTTACCCTCGTGGGAGATTTTGAGGATTGCGATTCTTTCGTTTGTATGTTACATTGGCTTATCCATACAAGTGAGGCTGCGTGAAAATAATTTCAAAAACGTGTCCAATTCAATTGAACCCATATCAACATTACACATCACAGAGGGAATATTTTCAGGTGGAACAATCATTCTTGGAATTGTGGTATCAACAGACCAAATATTTTCTGTTTCTTCTGTGGCTTCTCTACCGATAATCTCGTCATTTTGTGATTGTTCCATTTGTTCAGCCAAATTGGCTCTCTCTTCTGAACCACTATCCTCGAAATCCTCTGACTCGTCTGAGGTTGGGTATAGGATGTCCTCTATTTCGTTTTCTCTCAAACTTCGACTGGAAGACATTCTTTACGGCGTAAAAATATGATCGAGATTCAAGGAGATCGAATCTTCTATACGGATCCATCCGTATTAAGGGTTCTAACTCGTCATATGCAGTAGTGGAATTAATTTCTAGTGAAAGAACTAAAAGAATCCATCAAGGACTACTTCCCAATCTGACCGGATCGTATATATCAGAACAAACTGCAATCGAAAAATGTCTGAACCTGGCTAAAAACCTCCCGGCAAAGAAACTGATATTCATGGATAACTTTAGCATACTAGTGGGCCTTAAAAGTGAGTTCAGTAAATCTGCGTCATTAGAAAATATTAGAAGCGTGCTTAACTCATGCAAATATGTATATTATCTTGTCTTGGGTACCAGGCCATGTGGGTATCAAGGGCAACCATGATGCAGACATCGCAGCTAAAGAAATTTTCAACCTCCCACTTACAGTGGAGATCCCAAATTCAGTTCACACCATCATAGAAAATTTTAAAGGAGTCCTACATAAAGAGATAGCTACCTCGTGGGAAGATAGCAAAACAGTTTTGCGTACATTCCAGGCACATCATAAACGCACCCATACAGCAAAAACCTAAGCAGAGAAAACTGCATTAAACTGCTACGCACAAGGCTAGAAAAAAGCTCTTCACTAGTAGGCACTACTACACAAGAGAGGGTCCAGAAATATGCAATTTCTGCCAGGAAGAATTATCCATCTGGCATATCCTGGTAATGTGTCCTGTATCAAAAATAACTAACAAAGGGGAGGTTTTAAACAACGAACAGCAATTTGCTGAATTATTAAATCCACAAAGCATTGAGTCACTCCAGCACATCAAAACAGAAACAACACTTCATAATAAATTCAGTGATATATAAATTAACGTAGTACTTTTTTTTAAAATCCTCAAAGTAGAATTCTAAATTGTACATTTTGCACTTCATATTTTTGTTCTTCTTTTGTTTATTGCTTCTCAAATAAAAAACGATTTCAAATGGCCTTGCTGCCCTGAAATTCTCAATATATTTTATAAATTGATTTTGTAAATTATTTAGACAAACAAATAAGCAAATAAAAAATGATCGTAAAGCAAAAATAAATAAATTGCATACCTACTGCAGGGACATATAATCCCAACAGACGAAACTACTGGGATATACTACTTTAGATATAAAAGTTCCCAGAATGTATTCATAAAATTGGAAATACAAGTTTATTCATCTAAATCTATATTGTCCCCTTCAGAGTAATCCCCATCGACTGCAACACACTTATGCCAGCGCTTGATCCAATCTTCGAAACATTTTTTATATTCGGTTTTCGGTATGTCCATCAGTGCTTCCTGCGATTTTTCCATTACTTCCTCTCGGCTGCTGAAACGCGTTTCCCGTAGTGGTTTTTTAACTCGATTGAACAGAAAGAAGTCACAGGGAGCCAAATCAGGTGAATTCGGTGGTTGTTGGATGGTAATTGTAACATTTTTCGTCAAAAAATTATGAACAATGATAGCACTCGACGGTGCGTTATCATGGTACAAAATCCACGAGTTTTCTGTCCATAATTCTGGTTTCTTTCGGCGAATTGCTTCACGCAAACGTCTCATAACGCCCAAATAATACTCAAACTCTTTGCTTACTGTCTGGCCTTCCGTCAAAAATTCATGATGCACTACACCGTTGTAATCCATGAAAACCGTGAGCATTGCCGTCTTTTTGGACTGACAGCGATGTGGTTTTTTTGGCCTCGGCTTATTTGGTGAACGTCATTCACTTGCCTGATGTCTGGATTACGTGTCGTACTCATAAACCCATCGTCTCCAGTAATGATCCTCTTGATGAATGTGGGATCGGATTCAGCCTCGCAAATCATCTCTTTTGCGACGTCAACACGGTCTCTTTTTTGCATGAAATTGAGGTCTTTTATCACCAACTTTGCTGCTACACTACGGAAACCAAAATGTCTTGGACGGATCCATAGGCAATGTTTAAGTCCTCCGCTATCTCTCTGATGGTTAATTTACGGTTATTCACCAACATTTCTTTTACTTCATCAATGTTCTCTTCGGTTTTCGATGTCGATGGTCTGCCACTGCGTTCATCATTCGAAATGGCTAGTGTGGTCCGCAAACATTTTCTGAGTCAAATTGGACATTGACGGGCTATGCCCGCCACATATTTTGATGCATCAAAAGTAGTAGTAGTAAATTTATTAAACTTAAAAACAACCGTTGTGATATTTAGACAATACATTCTCTCCGTTTCCTTTTTCTCTTAAATTCTCTAATTGTATTGTAGATAACGGTCCTAGGCGTTCTTTTTAAAGAAAACAATTGTAAATGGTTCTGCGAGTTTAGAGTAAGCTAAACTTAGCTTACTTAGCTTTTTTTGGGAGATTGTTTTGTTGAGTTTATATAACCAAAGATAACAATTAAATAGTACATAATATTAATCTTAGCCGTGTTTTTATATTCACTGTATGATAATTCAAATAATTCATAAAAATTAGAAAAGTTATTATACGAAAGTGAGGATGGCTGCAGTTTGAGTGAAGTGAAAGATATATTACATATGTTAGATGAATTTGAAAATGAAAGTGATCATTCATAAGAAGCTGAAGGTGATGATGTATTGCCCATCTGAAGCTATGACTTTTTTCCATCTTTCTGGCAATTTGTGGATCCCATCCCAAAAGAACTGCGCCAGCTTGGCAGCCAAGAATGAATCAAGCCAAGTCTTGATATTCTGCTCTGATGTGAACCGTATTTCAGTGAGGGCGTTCTGCATCGACCGGAACAAATGGTAGTCAGAAGGGGCAAGGCCTGGGCTATAAGGCGGGTGGGGTAAGACTTCCCATCCATTGTTTTCCAAATAGTTCTTAACCGGAGGCCGAGCGTTGTCATGATGGAAAATTATTGCCTCGTGTCTGGTCGCATATTCCGGGCGTTTTTCGGCCACTGCTCTCTTCAAATGGATTAATTGTGTTCGGTAGCGTTGTCCATTGATGGTTTCACCCGGTTTTAGCATCTCATACTACAGCACACCCATCTGATCCCACCAAATACAGAGCATTACCTTCGCGCTATGGTTATTCGGCTTTGCCGTTGGTTGGCCGGGTTTCACATATGATTTTTTGCGCTTGGGGTTGTCGTAATGGATCCATTTTTCATCACCAGTAACAATCCGATTCAAAAATGACTTCCTTTTGTCGCGTTTGAGCAGCATTTCGGACATGCAAAACCGCCTTTCGACGTCTGTCAACTTGAGTTCATGTGGAACCCAATTTCCTTGCTTTTGAATACATCCAGCTGCTATTAAACGTTTTGAAATGGCTGCTTGAGTGACACTCAAAGATTCTGCGAGCTCTTCTTGTGTTTGGCAACAATCTTCATAGAGTAATGCTTCCAGGTCTTCATCTTCAAACTTTTTTGGCTGCCCAGGACGTTCATCGTCCTCCAAGCCAAAATCACCACTTTTAAATCGTGCAAACCACTTTTGGCACGTTTGATCAGCTAGCGCATGTTCACCATAAACTTCCACCAAAATACGATGACTTTCGGCAGCATTTTTCTTCATATTAAAGTAATGAAGGAGAACTCCCCGCAAAAACACTTTTTCAGGCACAAAGTTCGACATATTTGAGTGAAAAAAAATTATTATTGTTTACGCTTCAAATGAATGACATATACTGAAATGACGTACAATGACAGTAGCTTTCCAACGCATGTTCCAGTGGAATAATAACAATGGAATAATACAAGTTACGCCATCTTTTAGCAAACCGCGCGAATTAAGTTATAGACCCAATATTTAATACATACTTAGGTACTTATCACCGTTCTCCGCTTCAAATTTTTTTGACGCATCGATGGGTTAAACAATTTGAAAGATTTTCAAACAAAATGTCATTTTTATCTCTAATAAGAGACGCAACAAAGATTGTTTTGACACAATTTTTTTCGCATTCTACAATCACAAATTTGTTGCCTATGACACGCAAGTGTTCTCAGTTAAGTTTGGTTCTTATGAAGTTTCGATACCTAGAACATTGCAGTTGGGTTTTGCGTCAACCGCAATGTGATGTGGGATGTGTGCTAACGTTAGCCTGGCGAAATATGGTACACCATATGGTAGAGCGTATTTATGTCACTGTTGCATTGTACATTTTATCTCGTTTTTCCATCAGTTACTTTGAAATACTTAGATTAATTGGTGAGGTGTGCCTAACGTAGGTTCTTTGAAAAGTTTGTATCTTTCATGAGGATCCATTCCAAAGTTGTATGCTTGCTTTCATCTTTGTTTACATTTACAAGGAATATTACAAATCACAAAATTTCAGAGAAATTTTGCAGAAAAATATGCACAAAAACTGTTCCCCTTCCATACCTTCCACTTTAAATACAATAAAACATTCTGCTAATTGACTTACCACGAAATGCCCTTCCAAAACAGTCTAAAAAATCAACACATTGACCTATACTATGCACATGTAGCTGCAAGGCTTCACTCAAGTTAAAGAACACAATGGCAGCAAACAATCTGACATTGACTATGGCGACTGGTTGAACATAAACATTAAAGTTCTAGACAGCCCTTAAAAGGAGCATTCAACAGTTGGCCGTTTTAATTTATTCGCAGGAGGAAGTCTGTAGATACACTATGTAGAAGGTTCATGTAAAAATATAAACAAAATCGTTGCATGCTCTCTCATTATGTTGCTGACAAATTACCAAGAACTTGCCAACGTCATGTTGATGAATGAACAGGTGTTTTTTCTTGTTTTTTTCATTCTTTTAACCTACACCCTGTTTAAATCGAGTTTCCCTGTTGTTAAAGTGTGAACTCTTGGCAAGTTTCAATTTAAGTAAAGTGTGAAAATGTGGAAAAGGAAATTAAAAAAAACTTCAATTCGCGGTTAAGGGAAAAACTCTCGGAAAAGCTTGCCATGTTTAAGGATACCTGTTGAATGGTGGCGTGTTTCGATTAGATTAACTGATGAGTTTCTTTTTTAATCCTCTTGCCACAGATTAAAAATATTTGAATGCTACTTGGCTTTTGACTAAGTCAGTACCACTAATTTTCGCCATTTATGACCTTATAATTTAAATGAACTGCCAAATTTGTTATTTAAATTTGGATTCTATGAACGATTTCTTATCTGTTTCAGCTGTGATATTCCAAAGGCGATCCTATAGATATCCTCGTATAATAACAAGCCAAGTTTTGGGTTATCGCTAAGAATATTATTCCGAACTATCTACCCCATTGTACAGCGTCATCCATTCCAATTAAATTTAAATGAAAGACATCTATGATTTATGTAGATTTAAATCTTTTATTTCAATATATTGTTTGGATCCCGCCGTTATGAATAAAATCATGCAAATATTCTCCACGGGAGTTCTTGCAGGATTTGATTCTGATAAGATAATTTTCGATGACTTTTCGACACATATCGGGCAATAACTCGGCCAGAACTTGACTAATATTTGCTTTCGAAATGCGAAGTAAATTTTTCTTGCAATAAAGCCAAAATAGGTCATGTAGTGTGAGATGTGGCACCATCTTGTTGAAACCAGATGCCTTTCACATCCCTATCTTCGATTTGAGATGAGAATTGACGGTGACGTTAACGCCTTACTCATTTTCGAAGAAGTATGACACCACCATAACAAATTACGCACCATACAGTGACTTTTTGTATTCCCCGTTTGCGACAATTTTATTTGTTAACGTATCTACCGAAGGAAAAATGAGCTTCATAGCTGCAGAAAATGTTGTGTGAAAATTGTTCATGCACCAAATCGGCGTATGTTCTACACATTCCATGGTCAGCTGGCTTCAATTCTTGAGTGAGTTACTCAAACCAGTTAGACATTCTTGTTCTCCGTATCCACCTGTTTATTTTTCAGTTCTAAATTTCGTCAAATTGCATTTTCCTTTTTATAACCCCCAGTACTCGAATTCATTAATTTTTTTTTGTCTACTGGCGGATTTCAGTGCAAAGTCCTTATCTATAGTAAATTGAACAAATAAAAAAAAAAAAAAAAACAATAACTCGACCTATATTTATACCCTCACTGACCCAAGTGCAGATAGTACTTGGAGATTCCATAATTTGGTTTGTAATTTGGTTTCATTTAAACATGTCTTGCGGAATTGCCAATTGTGGAATCGATGACAACAATTTTGACAAGGGCATCTGTGGAAAAGTCTTTCATGCCGTATGTGTCGGGTTAGACTCCGGAATGAAGAAACTCCCTTACGTCACATGCATAAAGTGTTGAGTGACATCAAGGCTATCTATACTGCGCAGATTATCTCCAACCAAAAAACCTGCGAGTTGATAAACTCCCTGTGTAACGACATAGACATTCATTTCCAGGTCCTCGTCAAACAAACAACTCTCTCCTAAACAATGTGATGCCATTCTCGAAGTTATCTTCGATAAAGTGAACGATGTCGGTGACGAAGGTACTGCGACTCGATCCATCGTATGCGATATTGAACATCACACCGCAGCAATAAACAGCAAAATCGTTGATACACCAAATTTCCCGCAGCCTTACCAGAATGTGCCCTATAATAGATAGCTCATGGCTGAACTAATGGAATCTGAAATGGATTTACGCTCACCCCCAAATATAAATCATCTGTAGACGGTTCAACCGCGAAGTTTCTTATAACTTTACAACAGAGGACACATCTATGTCATCTCCTCCAATCGCTGCCCCACGCAAGCTAATCAATCATTTTAATTTAATTTAGACACCTTTCGAATGGCAACGTAGACTTGATAAGCTTGCTTCGAAGAATAAATTGGTCACTACGCTTCTTATCAAAGGCGCCCCCCTAAGCGCTGATGTTGATTGGAGCCCCATTTTCTTCGAAAAGAAATATGGCATTACCCTTAGCCACGGCAATTTTCTTCCAACATCTCAGCAAGCGCAGCTTCAAGCTCAATCTTCCGGTCAAATACTAATGGTTATTCCATGATCCACCCAGCAACAATTTCAATCTTGGAAAGATGCGTGTTTGCAAATGGTTGGAAAATACGACCAAAAAGTCGGATAAAGTTAGCTCTCTAGGCTTAGGGATAAAAAGATATATGAGAATATACGTCTATATCTCACCTATCTGCACGATAGGCCTCCCTACCGACATTACCAGTCTCAGGAAACTTTATATAAAGTATTACGAGATTTTCAATATGCCTCGCCTAAAAGCTGCCGACGATCTTGCCACTCTTCGCAACTATGTACACTCTAAAAGAGTCTCACACCTCTAACGCAGTCGACTTGACAACGATAAATTTGTTCGACCCTAAAAAGTCATGCAAAAAAATTCTCTCACCTTTTATTACCAGAACGTAAGAGGACTACGTTGTAAGACCCACGCCGTTTTGCGCCAATCTCATGCTCACCAATTTGATATCTACGCTCTGACCGAAACTAATCTTATCCCCAAAATAAAAAACCAGGAATTATTCCCTCTTTCTTTTAATGTTTTTCGGGATGATGATCGCACACCCCCCTTGATTGAATCTCCTTATCGACGTGTCCTACTGGCCATTCACAACAGCTTTGACTCCTCTCATTGCAACTTCATCTTCTCCTAACCTCGACTTTAAAAAACAATTACTCGTATCCTTCCTCCCTCGCTTTCGAAACCAAATCTTCATGTGATCCTCCTACCATCGCCAACTTTTTTGCTACATTTTCCAAACAATCATTTGCCAACAACTCCTTCGTACCAAATCCCTCTTACTTTAATGATCTACCAAATTTCTCCATTGGTCCCTTTCTCACTCAAAATTTCGATCTTGCAGTTATTGAAGAAAAGTTACTAAATCTTAAAGATGAATATGTACCTGGCCCAGATGGACTCCTCGCCGTGTTTCTTAAAAAATGCTCTACCGACTCTACCCACCTTTTTCATCTAGTCCTTACAGAGGGAGAATTTCCTAGGAATTGGAAGACCTCTTTTATAATCCCGATACAAAAAAAGTTATCTAAGCATGAACTTACCAATTATCGTCCCCTTGCTAAACTCTCTCATATACCTAAACTCTTTGAGAGTCTTTTATACGAAACATTAAGATTCATATGCAAGTTTTTTATTTAGCTCAGACAACATCGTTTTTTAAAAGGCAGATCAACTACCATAAACCTAGTTGAAGTCGTGTCTTTTGCTCTCTCAGCTTTAGAAAATGCCAAAGAAATCGATGTAATCGCAACTGATTTCACTAAAGCATTTGATAAGATATCTCATCAATTGATCATCTTCAAATTGTTTGCCCTCGGCTTTGAGCCTTTTTTATTAAAATGGATTTCTTCTTACCTGTTCCATTCCTGGCCTCATCTGGAGTTCCTACACAGGCAGTCATCTTCAGTCATCTTCTCTTCATTCTTACTATTAACGATATTAAGAGGGTCATTAAACACTCCTCCCTCTCCCTTTACGCTGACGACACAAAATTTTTTTAAAAGTATTTCTTCTCCCCACGACTCTGCCCTTCTTCAAGAAGACCTAGATCGGTTTTCAATCTGGTGCCTCAAAAAGTGCCTTAATATAGCCAAATGTGAATCTATGTAGAGCCTTCTCACGTAAATGCAACTCGTCCCCTCTCCGACATTATTTTCTCTATGATCAACCAATTCTCCTGGTTCAGTCTTTTCAAGACCTTGGCATATTATTCGACTGTGAGCTTAATTTCCGTTCGCATATCTATACAATTATCCACAAACCCAACCAGAGCTCCCTATGGAAGAGTATCTAACCACAGGGGAAAAAACTTCGTACTTTTGACTGCATCCTTTCGCAACTAGACGGACCTTGTAACGAACTGGAACATTATTCTTGTCGCATTTAATATTGAAAACTCATTTCGACTGAATAGGAGTTATATTTGAAGGTCTTTCAACAAGGTCCCAAATGTGATTCTTTACCAGCGAGTAATATTCTGCCAACATTCTGCAGCTTTCCACTTACCAGCATCAGGTCTTTTGAACGCCTCTTCTACTGTGAGCGGATTTGTTCTTTCTTTTTGAAGGCTATGCTGCATATAACATAAGATGCAACATTTTTTCGAAGGCATAATTTCATTCGAAACCCGGAACAGTCATCATCATTTTGAACATCAACTCCTTTTTCATTAACAGCTGAAGCAGGATCAGGAACAGGAACACTATTTACTCCACGTGCAGGAGAAATTTCGATATCCATATCACCTGGAACACTCGCACCATCATCGTTTGTGAGTTTGGAACTGGAATTAAGAGTTTTGAATTCAAAATATTCATCTAACTCACCTTCCTTAGCAGAGATTGCGTCATTTTTTGATAAAGCTATTTGTCCTTTCTTGATGTCCACAATATGGTAGTTTCTGAATTATCTTCTGGAAATAATTGACCTGAAACATTAGTCTTATTCAAAAACTTTACATCCCTAGCTATAAACACTGTTTTTCGCCTTTGGTCATAGAGACGAAATCCATTAGACTCCTCCGCGTACCGCACCAAAAAAAAACTCACTATTCTTTGCCGAAATCTTTGATTTTTGTTGCATTTTTTCTAAGGCAATACCTTTTTCGTTGAAAGCTTTTAAGAACGATACATTGGGTTTCTTACCGCTCCATGCTTCATAGGATGTTAGCTCATGAAGACCCTTCGTTGGTGATCTGTTTCGCAGAAACACGGCCGTATTAATCGCCTCTGCCCACAAGAATTCCGGAAGCGCTGAGTCAATCAAGAGACATCGTCTCATTTATACTACAGTTCGATTAATCCTCTCAGCGATTCCAATTTGCTGCGGATGGCATAGTATACTGCCTGCGAATACCTTCTTGCCCCAAGTATCCAGTAAACTCACGGACCACGTACTCGCCACCGTTATCTGACCGGATCTTCTTCACCTTTTTGCCTGTTTGCAATTCCTCAGAAGCCTTAAACATGGTAAACACTTCATTTTGATTTTTGATAAAATATACAAAACTTTTCGGCTCCAATCGTCAACGAAAAAGTATTTAGCTCCACCAAGAGATGCTACTTTCATTGGTCCACAAACGTCACGATGAACTAAGTCCAAAAATGTCACGGTTAAACGGTTTTGTACTCTTAAAATTCATGCCATGTTTTTGTTGCACAATAACTCAAGACTTTTCATATTTAAATGGCCGGATTGTCGATGCCACTCTAAACAAGTATTATTGTCATAAGTTTTCGCCAAACAAAACCTATTTCGCGTTGTCGAAAAAATAAATTAATCACTGCTTTTTCTTAACCGCATCACTTCGACTCCGTTTTCCACTTTTACCGATGCTACTTTCTTGCCGAATTCCACCATGCAATTGTTTTCAGTTATATTGCTTACTGACAAAAAATTTTCTCTGAGGTCAGGCACGTAGAGAACATTATGTAAATGCACTTTATTAGTAGATGTCTCTACACAAACTTGACCCATACTTTCAGTCGAAATGTACTGGTTTGCCGCTAGCTTAATTTTCTCCTTATGATGTTTTGTATCTGAACAAGGATTTGTCCATCACATGTGACAAGTTGAACCTCTGTCCAAAATCCAAACGGAACTATTTAGCTCTGTATAACTGGTCTTAGAGAGACTGAGCAAAGCACAATTAATGTTTGATTTTACCGATGCATTGCTTCGGCATGAGGCTGCAGAATGCCCTCTCTTTTGATATTTATAACACTTGCCCTTTGTTTTCTATATATTATTGGGATGGCTTTGCGGATGACCCTTTTCGATGACTGTCTCGTGTGTTTCCACCCCTTTGTTGTAACTCTCTCCCCTTTTTTCTTCTTCCACAAGTTTTGTCTTTAACACAGTTGTACTTGGCAGCTATCCTTTGATTCAATAGCAACAACAAAATTTTCGTAGCTCTTTGGTAGCCCCAAAAGCGAAATAATCGCAAGAAGCTCATCTTTCAATTTGAGGTCTAGCTCAGCTATAAAAAAAAGGCCGAAAAGATGATATTTCCAACTATCGACCAATTGCTAAGCTGTCCTGCATACCTAAGCTTTTCGAGAGCATTATTTATGATATAATGCTTTTCCATTGTAAACCTATTGTTTCCCAAAACCAGCATGGATTTCTCAAAGGTAGATCTACGACCACCAACTTAACGGAATTCGTATCAAGCACTTTATGTGCACTGGAATCTGGAAATGAAGTTGATGTGATTGCCACCGATTTCAGCAAAGCCTTTGATAGGATTTCACATGATATAATCCTTCTGAAATTAAAAGCTCTTGGTTTCCAAATAAACTTTATAACATGGGTTCAATCATATTTAAATGAAAGACAATACTAAGTTTTATTTAGGTCCATGATTTCTGATCCAATTAAAGCCTCCTCTGGTGTCCCTCAAGGCAGCCACCTTCTCCCCTTACTATTTATTCTGGCCATTAATGATGTTGATTGCATCATTAAAAATTCATACATATCTATTTACGCAGACGATATGAAAATCTTTAGATATATAACCTCTTCCTCAGACAGCCTACCACTGCAGGAAGATCTTGACAGATTTTGTACTTGGTGTCAGAAGAATTTTCTTGAGCTTAACGTCAATAAGTGTCAGGCTATAACGTATTCCCGTAAGCGGCCCTCTACTTCACCTCGCTGCTATCTAATCTTTAATCTGCCTGTTCCCTTAGTGAATGAGTTGCGTGGTTTAGGTGTTATCTGTGATAAGGAACTCAATTTCCGTTCTCACATTGGTAATATAATAAAGAAAGCCAACTCTGCCCTTGGCTTCATCAAGCGCTGGTCTAAGGAGTTTTCCAATCCTTATGTTACCAAATCTCTTTACATAACCTTTGTTAGGCCCCTTCTTGAATATGCAAGCCAAGTTTGGTCACTTTACTACAGAACACACATCCTCCGGATAGAAGCTGTTCAACGCAGGTTTTTACGATTCGCTTTACGTGGTCTTCCCTGGGATGATAGCCAAAACTTACCACCTTATACCGACCGGCTGAAACTTATAAATTTACAACCCCTTTCTATACGTCGAAAAGTTGCCGACATTCTCTTTATTCATCAAATTTTAGTTGGGAATATCGATTGTCCTTCTTTACTTCGACTTATTTCTTTTAATACCAACCCACGCAATCTTAGGTCTGTGCCACTTTTCCGGCTCAATCTTCACCGAACGAATTACGGACACTTGGAGCCAATGTCTAGAATGCTTCGTGAAGTTAACGATATTCTGCCTCTCTTCGACTACCATCTCACCAAACTCTCTCTTAAAAACACTCTTATTTCCACCTATGCCTCACATCTTAACTTTTTTTAACCGCTCCCACCCTTTAGTTTTTATCTTTAGTTTTAAGTGAAAATTGTTAGTTCTAAGAATAAGCTTGCAATAAGCAATAATAAATCTGTCCGGGTTGACCCGGGCCGCAAATCAAATCAGCTAATTTTTCTGGAAAATCGAAAAATTTGTTTAGATTGGTGAGCATCGATGTTTCTTCACACATTTTTAAGTTTATTAGCGATTTAAAAATTGTGGCTTTTCTAGCAGGTCCACGAGGAGCAAGCAAATCAGAGAGTTTCCTCCATGCATCTTTTGATGCTTTGCAGTTCTTGATATGAAGTAATTGACTTGGTTTGACTGACAAAACCAACGTCGCGAGAGCTTTTTATCCTTGCTCTTCCATGCTGCGGACTCCGCACGATCCATCGCACAGTGGGGCAAAAGCAGTGGTTTTGTGCGATAAATTATTTTGATAAGTTTAAAGTGATTTTTTGTGTTTTAAAGCCTTATATAAGAGTAGATATGAGTTGAAATTTAATTTTTATTACAAAAAAGGCAAATTTGGAGTGTTGTTTAAAGATAAAATTACGTGTATACACCGAAAATAATCTTTGTTTTCTGTGGTGTTTATTATCAGGAATACAGTAGTTTTTTCAATGATTGTTAGTAATAAATATACTGTTGCAGCGCGACATGAATCACCAAGAAAAATAAAATATATCATTCACCCAATGTGACATACCATCATCAATCCGACGCCTACGCCCCAGTAACGTAACTTAATCGTTCTGCCACCCGACCCATGCACATTCCACTCCTATCGTGACTCATCATCCACTTACTATGTAGTGGCTTGAATGCCTATAAAGCTTGAAATTTTGAAAGGGTATCCAAATCCCAACGCAAGCATTAAAATGTCTAAGATTCAAATTGTCGTTGCTCTCATCGGCACTTTTGGGTGTGCATATGCACTGAACGAGATATGGAAAGCCATAACTTGGTACAAACTGCTGACCACAATAAAAACTTAGAATTTGTTTGACTGGTGGTGATTGGGCGCTGGCTGGCTTCGGATCGATAGTGGTGTGCTGGACTTGGGATATATTTTTTGAGTCCAGTCCGAACTTAACATCGAATGAATTGTAACGCGAAAACCTAAAAGGAGAAAATAAAGGTTCTTTTTTTTCGTTGGTTATAATTTTGTTTTTTTTTTAATCTCAGTCAACGTTCGTTCATTTGTTTTTTTTTGCTATTAGTCCTTGCGACTTAACATATACAAAGAATTAAATAAATATGAAAATTATTAGTAATATTTTGAATTTTTGAACCAAAATAAACGAAACAGTGTTTTGTAATGAATCTCATAATTTACATTGAAAAGTGTATGGAGGAGGTAGTTGTTAATCGACTTAACAATTTTATAACCAAGCACCAAATACTACATCAAAACCAATACGGTTTTCAGAAAAATAAAAGTCCAGGAATGTTACTAGGCAAGTTTACCAATACTGTTAATGCCGGCCTGAACAGAAATCACCATGTTCTCGTGCTATTTATCGATTTCAGTAAAGCGTTCGATACACTAATGCATCGAAAGCCTCAGTAAAATTGGTTTGAGAGGAATAAGCAAACTGGCTTAAGAGCTATTTGAAAGATAGAACCATAAAAGTTAAGGTCTCAGACAAAATGAGCGAGGAAAAACCAAGTGAATACGGTGTACCACAAGGCTCCAAACTGGGCCCGTTGTTATTTATCCTCTATACAAACGAACTCTTGCGCCTATTAAAAAAAAGTACTGCGTAGGCATACGCTGATGACATAGCAATAGTGGTAAAACACAAATGTTTAAACTCTGCGGTGGAAATATTGCAAGAAGAATTTAACACCGTCTCTAAATGGTGACAAAACAAGACAAAAGTAATGCACAAACGCACCCCCTCTAAGCGAGACGATATTGTTCAAATATATCACCGAAACGAACACTGCCCATTGTCAGCCAACAATAACGAAATTGAAGTAGTTAAAAGCATGAAATACCTCGGGATAATTATAGATGAACACCTATTATGGCGAGAGCATATAAATACCCTAGGTCTTCAACTTAAGAGCGCGGTCTTTGCGTTGGTATACCTTAAAAGATATTCCCATTTTGAAGTGCAGAAACAAGTGTACTACTCGCTAGCAGAATCAAGAATCAGATATGGGATTCTGGCCTGGAGCAACGCGGCGAAAACCCATATTGATAAGATATTGAATCTTCAACATTGTCTATTCCAAGTTTTTAAACCTGCTTACACATCTTTCAAAATTTTAGATGCCAACGCAATATTTTAGATGACCACACTCATACACTATATGGACGAGCCCAAGGAATGCTGGAAGTACCAGAAACATTCAACATCTATGGAAAACGAGAACTACGCTGTGCTATTCCAATACTTATAAACAAACTTCCTCAATCTTTGAAATACATTCCTAACCTTAGAAAACGAAAAAAAAGAATTAAAAAAATTATTTATTTCGATGTGCTTTGTAAAGTAGAATAGTTACCAATAATGAATTTAGTTAATTGTATATCTACATAAAGTAATACATAATAAATTGAGATATTATTTTAAATCACCTCAAAACCAACTAATGATACCAATGCTAACAACCACCTGCAGATAAGCACTTTGCTTTGCGGGTAAATTGATGTAAATTGATGTAAATTTAAAATGTAAATAATAAATAAATAAAAAAAAAATGAAAATTTAATGATGCATTTAATATTTAATAAAAATTTGTTCATTCATTTTCAAAAGAAATATTCTCCACATCAAACATACTCGTATTAATAGTATCTGAATGAAAATCTTTCTTATTTACAAAAAGGTTTTGACTTCTGAGTCTTGATAACAGAGGATCTGATGAAATCATCATTCTATTAAAAATATCTGTTAAATTGTCTATTCTTGATGTTTCTTGGCTGAATTGCTCCCTGAAAATTGTAAAATCTTTGTTTCGTGATTCTAAAGCTTCTTCACTTAACTGACCAATCGGTAAGAAGCAAGTAGAAGCAATTAAATGGCCATGAATTAATATTTTGTGCACTGTTGTACTCATATGTATAGTAACAGGGATACAGTGTAATGAAATGTCGTGCGGTATCTTCGCAATATCTTTTGAATTTTTCGTCGTCGAATTAAAAGTTCATGAATTCCAGTGATGGTGACGGATAATTTACTTTATTGAAAAACTCCCCTCGCAAAATTAACTGTGTTGGTATTTCCGAATCCCGGCTTAGGATGGTCAACAATTAAGTCAAGTTTTTCTTTGAATTCTCTTTGAATTCGCTTTTTATTTTCACTGACGGCAACTTTCTGTTCTCCACTCCTGGACTGGAAGCTTCTATGCAACATGCAAAAGGCATTCAAAAAGTCGAAACCATGCATGCAAAACAGAAAGACCAAATGATAAATATTGTTCCAATACAGGCAATTGAATCATTTTTCCTACGTTGTTGAACTCTTTACATGTAGCATTGCATAAATAGCTTCTCATGGAAGATTTTGTGTCGGATAAACTGTTGCAAAGCTTGCCATCAATCATTGAAAATATCGTTTCATGCTTCACAACAAACTTTTTACTATTTTTGGTTATATTTGACCCATGAAGATTTTAGATTTGTATATCTGTAATATCCTTTTGGATATTTACAAGTTCGTCATTCCCTTTTTGAAAGTCAATTTTTAATGGACGGCAATAGGAAGGACAGGGGTTTTTCCACAGAACTTTTTGGTTAAATGAAAGTTGTAGTGGGACCAGACACTTCGTAAAAAAAAACTTATCATCGCTCTCATGGCTCTCTAAATATTTTTGATGATATTGGCTATGACCCGAACTGCCATTCAAATCCCACTTCGATGCTAACTTTAATTCATTTTCTGTATCTGATTGAAAAGATTCCAAAACGTTTCTTTGATTGATCAGTATTTTTTTGCTAGTGTGATGGAGTAGATTTTGCATGGAGACCTCAGCATAAATTTCTGTTATTTTACTTTCAGGAGGGTAACATTTCTTTTTTCTTTTGGAATCTTTTTATAAGAGGGGAGCACATTTTTGGCATAGGTTCTTATAATTTTGTATTGGTGCCTTGAAAATTTTGCTTCAATCATCACAGACAAAGCTTCTAATGATGCCACCTTTCTTGGTTCTTCAAAACTTTTTTGCCTTTGTAAGAAACTTTAAGACGTTGTTTCTGCTTTTACCAAATCTGCTGTTTGCTTTTGACCCGAAGCCCGTACACGTATATGAGCAGGATAAGCCAGCTCATTTGCGGGAATCGTATTTCTTAATTCCGCAGTTCGTTTGCGTTTTGTTGATTCACTGCATGTTTAAAAAAAAAAGCGATTTTTTAAAAGAAATGAATCCGTTGAGCCATTTTAACACTGAGACAAGAAACAGTTTTTTTGTTCGATTTTATCGTTCCCATTTGGTTTATAGTTGATGTTTGAAATTTTTCAAGTCTTGTTGAAGGAAAGTCTCAACTTCAAAAAATTTGGCATCAAAAGTCTTCTTTTCACTGGCGATAAATACTTCAAGCAGTTGTTTTCTTAAACACTCATAATTTTGTACTTCAGAACCTTAAAAAATTTTAAGTTGAATTACTGAATAAGGATGAAATTAACACCTACCAATAAATCGAACAGTTATTGCTTCTGAAATTAATACAACAAAAAAACAACGATCGGCTCTCTTGAAAAATCGCTAACCCTATTTTTCTAAAAAAAAAAAAAAAATATTTCCGGAAAAAATTTCGCACTTCTGCTTTCATATTTATAGTAGTAGTAGTTGCAAACTTTATTGATCAAAATATAATTTTACATAATTGGATAACTAAGCTTAATATGGTTTGGCCAAAGGCCGTCTACCAGGTAGATAATTTATAAATTTAACTACTTAATATGCTAGTTGGTATTTAATTAAACGTCACCATCTATTATCCTCTTTCTGTATTTCAGTGCAGTTGACGCGTATTTATATAATATTTCTCAACCCAATTTTCCATTCAAAATGTCCAGGACTTCATTCATTTCCATCAAGGTTACTCCAAAACATCTCACTCAATGAAGTGGTATATATCTTCTCTTTCCTATCGGCTACAAAGGTCACATAGAATTGGTAGATCTGGTCGATGTGGAATGTAATTTAGGTTGATAATTTCACCCCTTAATTTAAATATTACGTTTATCATTTTTAGTGGAAAACGGCTTTGGAAGTACGTATTTTCCTTAAGGTCAAAGTTTAGTTGACTGTATATCATTCGATGTTGTGAGGATTGTGTTTTTGTTTTAAATTTTTCATAAGAAATGCGGCTTACCCTTACAAGAATAGTACTAAATATATTCTTCAAGTTCCTGGTATTTGTATCGGATGGGATACGGAAGTTTTTACCGGGTTCAAATCCCAGCTCTTCCCACTGTGCATCAAGGTTTCCTCTGGTCGCAAGTGTGTGCTTCAGTACTTGTTTAGGCAGCCTTCCATTTCCATAACTTTTACGACATATTCAAAGTGCATCTTGATGGTGTCTAGGAACAATGGTGGTACTGTTGTTTCTAAATGCAGCATATAGTTGGGCATGCAGGCTGGCAACCGAAAAGCTCGTTTTAAGAAATACCTCAGAAATTGTTCCACTTCTTCAAATGGGCAATATCCCCAGACTTGAGCACCGTAGAGCAATATTGATGCAGCAGTTGCACGAAAAATTTTCATTTTTAAACTATATTCGATATACACGCTATTTATTCAGCGGCTCCAAACGGTAGAAATGGCTCTTTTTGCTTCAGCCAGTTTGCATTGAAAGTGTCTGCTCATATTAAGGTTCGGCGTGATTAAAATACCTAAGTACTTGTACTCTCAGACTATTGCAACATTTTCTCCTTGGTACTTCCATTTTTCGTTGTGTGAATATTTTCCACCTCCATCCCTGAAGATCATCATTTTTGATTTTTTTAAATTAACGGAAAAATTCCAGAGTCTACAGTATCTTTTAAGACGGTTTATCATAAGCTGCATTCCTTCAGCAGATTCAGATAGAAAAACTATATCATCCGTATGTTTCCAAGCAGAATTCCTCCTCCGATTTCTTCCACGATATCATTTATAAGCAAAATGAAAAGAAGTGAGCTTAAAACGCATCCTTGTTTCACTCCCATTTGCGTTGTGAATTCTTCTGATACAAACTCACCATCCCACACATAAGCTACATTGTTTTCATACATAGCCTTTAATATACATATAATTTTTCCTGAAATTCCTAACTTGTACAGCTTGTAAAAAAGAGCTTCACGTGCGATGGAGTCAAAAGCAGCACGAAAATCGACGTAATATGCAAACAGTTTTTTTTTCCTTTTTTTTAAATTATCGGCAATATTTATCAGTGTGACAAATTGATCCAAAGTAGAATAACTTCTCCTGAACCCAGCTTGAAATTCGCTCAGTATTTTTTTCTCCATTGACCCATACGTAAGTCTATTAAAAATCCGAGTGCTAAACAACTTGACTGATGTGTTCAAGAAGGAGATTAGTCTGTAATTTTCAGGACTACCATATGATTCTTTTTTATGTAGGGGATAGATGATCGCTCTTTTGAAGCATGCAGGAACATTTGCCGTCTCAAATATTCTATTATATTCTCTTGTTAGTGCTTCAAGAAATTCCATAGAATAATTTTTGTAGAGTTCAGCTGGAAGGCGGTCGTCTCCTGGAGCTGTTCCCGCTTTTGCTCTCTGTATTACATTCTGAACTTCATAAATTGGAAATGGTGCATCTAAAAAGTCGTCAGTAAAAAGTGGTGCTACGTAGTGTGGAAGCGGTGAGAATTGTGGGGCATTAAGTTGGTTATAAAAGTAGTTTCGAAGTTCAAATGATTGCAATGTTGACGAAATTTGATCTGTTTATAACTTTAGCTGCTTTCCAGAAATCTGCTGATGAGTTTAAAACGGCTATATTTTGTTGCTCAAGCTGTTTCATTTTAGACCAACAGAGTTGTTTAAAATTTTTATTTGCTGCTGCATACAAATTCTTAAAGAAAGTTGTGTTGTGTTGCCTTAGAAGCTTTAGAAGCCCAAAAGATTTGTTCCTGGCGCTGCGTTTTACTTTGTTACTTACTGGAACAGCTTCAGTTATAATTTGAGTAAGATCCTCAATATGTAAAAGATTATTCTCTGATTTTCGTTTTGTAAGCCCCTTATTAAATTATTTTGGAAAACTGGTTTTATTTTATCATTCCAAGCTAGTTTTGGCAACAGACCAAGTTGTTTGGCGTTGATTATACCCTCTCTACTCGAAATTATACAGAAGATTTCCATGTGGTCAGTAAAAAGTCTTGTAGCTATGCTGAAGTCTTTCAGGATTGCGTTCCACTTTCCAAACACAAAACAATAGTCTATGGCTGAGCACGCTGTACCACGTACAAACGTATACTCGCCACTTAGGTCCCCTTGACAACTTCCATTCAGAACCAATATTTTTGCACCTTTCGCATCACATACCCCGTCATTTGATCTGCGAGTTAGGTTTATAACAGCTGATGCGTTTCCACAAAATTATTCTGCGACAATCCGATCCGTGCGTTAAAATCGCCGGCAAGCATTACATCCACAGTGTATCACATAGCCGGTTATAGTCTCTCATCCAGTTTAATCAATTAAGGTATATAGGTACAATATAAAAAGACGATTCTTTGATTTGTATTTCTAGAATATCCATTTCATTAACCCGCTTAAAATTTGGGGCACCTGCTTTAAAATCCTTACGATAACCGAACAATTAACCCCCGTTTCCTCTTCCATAAACATTTGATTTAACTGCTGAATTCCATTTTAATTCATAATTCTTAAGCAATCCACTAAATTTCTCCTTTTCATCTTCTAAAACATGTTGTTTCAAATAGGAAAAACATATCAAAACTATTTACACAATCAATCCAAAACTATTTACAAAAAAATCCATTAATATAAATTTATTTTTAAGCCCTGTCACATTGTATCCTAGCAGATGTAAGAATATATATTTTATTGTTGCTGGTAGACGATTTCATCTCAAAATGTTTCCATGTGTGTTCCGACATTTGATTGTTGAGTCGCTCTTGCACTTGTGGATGCATCCAAATGGCCCTTATTCTGCACGGCGGCTGTTTTTCTTTGCTGGATGCGCCCATCTTCAATCAATTCCGTTGACGTTTTGTTGTTGACATTATTTACATTTTTGTTTTTATTACCTTGTGAAACTTCATTGATAAAATTTTGAATACTCGCAAATAGAATTGGTTCGACAACAAAAATTGTAGGCAGAGTCTCCAATAGATCATTTTCACCACATTTCATTTCATTTCAGGCCGTTCGTTGAATCCCACTTAAACATCTTGCTACCAATGAAAAGTTTGTCATCTCTTAGCTGGATTTTCATAGCAGGAAACCTACTGCGCAGGAATTTAGCAATGGGTAGTAAATTATTCATTCTACGGCCCATGTTATACTTGAAATCTTTATGGATATAGATTTGTGATCCTTTTAAATTTTTTGCGTTTCTTAGAATGGACCAAGCAGCATTACGTGAACTCAGTTTGACAATAACCATTGCAGTGCGACTATTCGGTGTAGATATTGAATGCGCATACTCAATAGAAGAGTTTACTTCGACTGTGCCCAATAAACTAGCGCAAACAGATTCTGCCTTTGTTTTCATATCCGTATTGTCTTCTGCAGGCATACGTACTACAACATTCGCCTCCAAGCTTTTCTGTAAAAGTTTTTCTATCTGGTCCTCCAATGTGGCATTTTTTCGTTCTAGCAACACAACCTTGGCCGAAATTTCCTCATACTTTGTTTTTAAGCCAGAGAGTTCTGCATGCATAACCTGAAAATCGCCTTTTTAAGGAATTTCCTTCAATAACTTTTTATTGTTTTCATCTAGGATTTCTTTCAGGTCCGCGATTGTTATTGTTGTTGATGATTCCATTATCGATTTAGAAGCAATTATTAATTGGGGTAGGGAAGCTGCTGCTGCTGGAAAGGTTCTACACTTTTCTTCTCTGAGTTGATCAGGCGATGTTTCAAACAGACCCCTCTTATTCATCGAGGTTATAGTTTACAGGTCAGATTAAAATCGAGATATATTGGTTTTGAGTGCTAAGACTACTTGTATGTCGATTGTTTTGATGAAAATATCACTTTTTAAATTGATTTTATAGTTTTTTTTATGCACTTTATTCATATTTATAAAGACTTTTATTAGGAACTTTTTCTAAACAAGTTAACCACTTTGACAGATCAATTGTGACATCCTTTCATATTTATATTAAGGAAATACGCCTTAATTATGGACAATTAATAGACCTGCTAAACTTTTGCCCGAATAGAAAATATTATGCGAAAAATAAACCAAAGCTTAAAAAAAACTCTCGCACTTCAAAGCCCTTAATTAATTATAAGAATATTTTTTTTTCATTTTTGAAATAAACAAATAAATTCTTCACATCTTTACCTTTCCCGGACAAATTTTAATATTTTGAATCGCACAATAAATAACAAAGATATTGCAAAAACAGTAAGAAGTACTTTGTTTACTTTTTACCAATTTCTCAATAAAGTTGGCAACTTTAATGCTTGACTAACTTAGTGCAAAACACAAAACCAAAAAAAAATGCATTTTTCTTATCACAAATACGGAATACTTTGTCAAAAGTAAAATTTTTTTCTTGTTTACCCAAAATTTCAAAGTGACCTTTTGCGCACTGATCTTTGTGGAGCTGCCCACAATTCACAATGCACGAGAACGGGTTTCATTAAAACCTCCCAACCGTCGTAATTTGTATCATCTAATTTGTCTATTCGATATAACCCGGAACTCATCCTCGCGGTTTTAGAACTTTTAAATAAAAAACCAGTCACTAGAGACCTGGGCCCATAACCGTTGTTGGAACGAACCAAATAAATAGGCAAAGAGCGGTTAACTTAAGGTTTTAAATCGAAGGAAAAAGTTTTGTGAGTTAGCTGTTCTTTTATACTTTTCGTATTACATGTGTATTAGTTAAGTATTCCTTGTTGTATGAATTAAGTGTACATGTTAAATATAAAAACTAACAAGAGCAACGTTACCCGTCAATGGCTCCCGCTGTCGTTTAATGATTTCGAACTTTTTTTTGCCCAAAATGCACGATCTGAACTTGGTGTGGCGCTACATACCACATAGCACGGAAATCGATGGACCCATAGAGAAATAAGTCCGGTGAGCAATTTATCTCTCGTTTTGGGCCGGTGAATTGACGGCTAGATCACACGATTTTACGCCTTTAGACTATTTTTTATTGGGATATGTCAAATCTCTCGTCTATGCCGATAAACCAGCATCAATTGCAGCTTGGGAAGATAAAATTACTCGTGTTATTAGTGAGATACCAGACAATATGCTCGAAAAAGTTATTCAAAATTGGACTCTCTGTATGGGCCACTTAAAACGTACTCGTAGTCATGAAATAATCTTTAAAACGTAAATGGCAAACATTGATTTATCAACTCAAATAAAAATTGTATACACTCATGCAATGTTCCTAAGTTATTTATATTATGAGTAATTGGGAGAGGAGGCGGAGCATTTACGAAGCGCATAGCTGGATAAATCATTGTTGAACCCGCTCACGACTTCTAAGATTGTTCGTGAATGCAAATCTTTCTAAACACTTCAGTGTGCTGGGCATAAGTGATATAGCATCCTGTGCAGCTTGACGACGCCGCGGAGTAGTACCTCTGTAAATCACCGGCCTACGCTCGAATAAGCCTGCAGGTACTTGGCGCTGACATGGTGGATGATGTTACTGTAGGCGCCTCAACACTGAAACACCTACTCATTTTTCTTCGAAAGACTGAGAAATTTTAGTTAAAAGAACATACAAGGAGTACAGTGACTAGTTCATCATCCGAGTGTTCTGTTCAGACAGAAAAAACAAAAAAAATTACTGGAATGTTGCTCGAACCACGGACCTTCCGAATCAAAGCGGATCACCCTCATTAGATCTCATTTTACTTGCAAATATGCTCATCCTGTGTTAACTATGTAAGCTGTCTATGGCAGCCGTCTGCCAAGCTACTCTGGACTTGACAGAGCTATTGACATACACTTAATTAGAAACTACACTCAATAGTCTAATCCGGTCAAAACATATTTAAAACTTTCCTATCCCCAACTACATTATTGCCGCCTAATGTGCTTCTGTACCTTAATGGAATATTTAATGCTTTACTTATACAACTCATAAAGCAGTCCCCTATTAGTTTTTAAGTGTAACATCTCCCTTTTATGACATTTAAAAGGAAAAGGATACATTTATTTCAAAATGAAATACAAAAGATTTACCTTAGTTGTTATATCAAAGGGTCCCAGAACACCTTCATCTACATTGTGCAGCTTATAATTGAATTCATGTCAATGGAAAAGGGCCCCATAAATGACATGAGAACCATCTTTCTCCCGCAAATAGATTAAAGTTATCTTAACACATCAAGCCTGCAAGGGATCTATGTCAGCAACAAGAGATTTAGTCAAACACGTACACACCTCATCCGTTGTTATAATTTACATTTACAAGAAATGACGGAAAAGATTAATATCATCCTTTAACCAGCACAAAAAAATAAAAGAAGATGAAATACATGATTTTACTGTGGTGCAGGAAGTAATGCCATAGAGGATATGCGAATCCTTTTTCTGGAATTTGCCCGATGTTATCTGCTTCCTTTGGTATTGTGTTTTATTTTCGTGAGAGCTGCTGCTCCATTCATCACATTTCTGTGTCTGCTGAGTTTTCACAATCGTTGTCGTGTTTGTTCATTGTGTCTGTGGCTAAATACGGATGGAGCCCACGCAACTTTTCATACTCACATTTAATATTTTGAATCGACTAAAGGTTTCAAAGTTTGTATCAATTTTATTTATGCTTTAGCTCTGCCGTTTTACAGAATGCTTTCGAAAAAAAGCACTACATGGAATGCTCCTTATTTCTACGTACGTATATATAACCAACACCAGCCTGGTGTTAACGTTATCTCTACCTGCAAGCCATGGAGATACACTGTGTGCATATTTCACAATACAGTCGTTATCGGCAACGGTCTAACGAAAGCCGTTTTGCATTTCGCAACATGCTGGAAGTCTTCCTGGGAGCTGTGATACATTACTATTTTTCCTATTCTTACAACACGAGCAAATTAACATATTTTGGTCGACGTGTTTTGGCTTTCCTCAAACAGGAAGGTGCAGAAGGCCAAGACCCTGAACTTAGCTCACCGAAATTTAAAATGTACAGACCCCGACTTTTCTATAAATCTTTTTTTGTTCATCTACTTTTATCAAGGTATCAATCAGAACTTGCCGATGATCAGCCCGGCTGAGGGCCCAATTTTGAAAATAGCTCAGTCATATACGGTTGGTCCAGTTACCGGGTGCCTTTCTGAACTAACTAATTTACTTTTGTCTGCATAAACCGATCTGCGTTTCCTGAGGTCTCAATCCAGCCCAGGACCCTGAGCCTCTCGCTATCGTTGACATTACAGGCATTGATAAGGCTCCGACCTCATACTCAAGCCCAGCTTACGTGACGATATAAGTAACTGCCCTTCGGACGGAACTCGTGTAAGAGAGAACTTCCACCAGTGCTATATCACAGGGAACAATCCAGGTCGACTAGATCCTGCTTTTTAATTTTGGACTGCACAAGGCAGAAGAAGATTGAACCTCGGTGGAGAGGGATTTGTTTCATTGGATCACTGATAAGTTGCGGATGGCCAAACTGGGCACCTCGTCGTATTAGAACTATCGACCTCCATCGCTGATAACCCGGACACGATGAGATGTTCAACGCCTAAAACAAGGTGCAGTTAATGAAAACCATCTTTAAAACTGAAGCAGCAAGAGACTGTCTGATATGTGCGGTTATCTACTCAATTATTGCAAAGCGACAAAACACATTCTAGAAACTGGCCGAAATAGGTGTGACCGATGGCTTACGCCAAAAACTTCCTGATTAAGAGAACTTGTAGTATTACCCAATGGCTTTTAATTGTTAGTAGAGGTTTTGGTAAAGTTAAAAAAAGTGTGGAAGCTGGGTTTATCTCCTCTTTCTGCCAAGCACGAAAGACTTGAATATGTACTTGAAGTGAATTGGAAAAAGTTATAGGACTTTAGCCAACAGCTTCAATTAAAGATCTAAGCTAGATATATTTTTTTTAATAACCTACAAAATCATGGACATGTTTTCATCCTCCTCTTACTCACAGCGGTGTGCCCCTTGTCTTGCAATTTCTTATTTTCGTCTCACCAAAACCAATCACCCATAAAAGTTTGACCGATCAGATATGACTCCCTCTTTTTATAAAATCGTAGTTAGGTTTATAAAATCGTAGTTAGTACTTTCCCTATGTGTTTTTTTTTCAAATTTTTGCTATAGCACAAATGTATTACTAGATTTCGATAAGTACTGCAAAAAATTTCGAAAGAGTCCTCTACTTATTTTTAAGAAAAAAAATTGTATCGTATTGTATTTTGTTTATGTCTTTTTTAATAACTGAAAAAGTCATCGACGAAATTAAGTCGAAATCGAATGGTCGGGGTTCTACATGAAGACCCATCATCTGAAAAAATTGCAATCGATAGCCCTCTGAGTTTGTGAGTTGTCGTGGGCCACAAAATGGTCACATATAGGTAGGCACACACTCCCCGTAACCGGTCCAAATTGTCTAAATGACGACGAAGATGTGAAGCATTCAATATTTTACTGCAGTCGTTTTGCAGAAAGAGGAAGAAACGTACCGAGTCCACAGTCCTTCGTCGAACATATGTTACCATCAAAACTGGGCGGGAATTTTTGAGTGTATAACCGGCGTGTAGAAAGAACTCCGCCGAATCGAACAGGTACGACGTACTGAAACAGCAAGGGATCAGGATATGGAATAGATACAGACCAGCCCGCGAAGTAATACCATAAGGGAGTACCGCGGGGGGAGTGGTTGAAATGCGCGGTTTAGTGCGTAGGCATACTCCTGAACATTCAGGGGTATGAATCGTGGATGCTAGTGGTTGGGGCTACTAATATCTTTCGAAGACTTCACACCTTATGGCGCACCCATAAAAAAAAAACACCAAAAACTCACCCGCGCAGCTCCGTGTTTTAGAATAGTGCCGCAGTGTTTCCCTGCTTGTCGTACGAGGCGACTAAATGAGGAGCGCATAGAAGGAGGTTGGGAACTCTTTGTGGCAAGACGAGTAAGCATGGTCTTTTGTATAGGTGCTCCCCATCCCTTCAATGTGGCTACGAGGGATGGAGTAAGAAAAATGGCGAGATTCAGATGTACCCGCCACATCGTGAAAGCAGAGTCATATGGAAGTGGATGGGCCTAACAAACTTCCCATATCATCTACTGGAGGATGCCTACGAGTTTGGGTGTTAAGACCGAGCCCGAACAGGTAACTAAAATATACCAGAAATAACAATTACATTTTTGATAGCTGTGGGCTGACTATAATATAATATGGTTTCAGTATTCTGTAATCCTAGTAAGTCGGAGAGAAATCTGGCTAAAACGACTTAAAGGCTAATGCTGCAAGCGGACCCGTCTCGATAAAACCCTGACAGGCCTCAAAGAACACTTAATATTCCTCACCGTTAAGATGGTGGTGTAGGTGCAAATGTAATATACCTGTTTAGCACTGATCTGGCTCTGAACACATGACCTCATAGCGACTAACGAAGTATCAGGAGAACTCCTTCCAGAGATCATACAGAATATCGAAATCTGCTTCTACTGCAACTCCGACGCACATGTAGAGACGGCAGCAACAAAAGCTCATATTTGTGAAGAGAATCCCCAAAAAATCAGCCTTCCATAAGTTAGGCGAGCAGATCAGGGAGCTCATCGCAATGCTTAAGGATGGAAAATAGCACTCAAGTCACCAAACCATGAGGGACAGTACTGAGAGCATAAGAGTTCTCTATGGACTACCGGTGATCTAGCTGCGGGACGAGAGAGCCAAGGAGGTAATCAAAAAGAGCAACTCTTCACTAAACTCTCCCTGGCTGAAACAAAAGGATGTTCCAAAAAAAGAAAAAAAGAAACATACAGGCGAAAACCGCGCCAAAGGATCCGCCAATGGTAAATAATAATAATGTGGAAGTCCCTAAAGGAAACCGTGAGACCAAGCGAACTTGAAAGGACCTGTTAATGGAAAATAATAATAATGTAGAAGTTCCTAAAGGCAACCCTACTGTCAAAAATATACCATCTGTAGAAAGCTGGACAAAAGTCGTTAAAAGCAAATTCCAAGAAAAGCAGCATAGCGTACGGAAGTTCAAGGTCAAACAAATGAGACCAAAGGAGATCTCACGTATGCAGAGATACTGTAAAAAGTAAAAGCGGATCCCGCATTAGAAGCCGTTGGAAAAGCGGTATCAGAAGGACGCAGAAAAATGCTCTTTTGTTTCATCTCAAGGAGATGGACACAAAAGCAACCGAGTCTACAGGCGCTATAGGCCAGGCATTATTATCGCAAGCACCTCACTATGTTACTGCCGAACTAAAAGTTGTCGATGAAGTAACCACCAGATAGGATATAAGCGCAGCTATTAAGTCCCAATTTGGACTGGAAGGAGTAGAAAAGGAAGACCGCTCTAAATTATGCAGAAGATGCGGATCCGAAGGACATATTGCAAGAGAGTGCAACAAGCACTCCTTCCGCATGTTTTGCAAGAAAGAAACAGGTAGTCGGCAGCAGTAGAAGGAAGGAAGCTATGACGAGAAGACACCCTTGAAGATCATATAGCTAAATCTCCATCTTTGTGAGACAGCTCAAAATATTTTGAGACAGACGGCTAAAGATGAAGGAGCGGGCAGCGAACCATATAAAACACTTGACAGCAACGTATGGATCTGCGACCAAACAAAGCTAGCGACAATATCGACATGCGGCAAACAGGCATTCCAAGAAACCTCACTTGTGGATACGGTTTTGCCTGCGGAAAAATCAATGGCATACATTTTTATAGATGTTATGCCCGATCAAGCTGGACAATGGGTGCATTTGATGAAATGCTAGATAACCTAGCGGAAGACGCACGTGGAATACATACAATTGTTATAGGAGGGGATTTCAATGAACGGGTAACCGAGGGGACAACAGGTTTACCAGCCCCAGGGGCTATTCTTTACTTGAAGCACTCTCGTCCTTGGGAGTGGGTATCCTAAACATTGGCAAGTCAAACACCGTAAGGTAAGGGTAAGCTCTATTGTCGATATTACGTTCCTTAGCAACTCCCTTCTGCCAAAAACAAAATGGAAAGTCAGCGAGGAATATACGCATAGTGACCGCCAGGCGATACTGATAGACATAAAATAGAGAAAACAAACGAAACAATCCAAATCTACAAGTCCTAAATAGAAGGACCCACTGTTTGATAAAGATACGTTCGAAGAAACAGTTAATAGTTGTAATCTGATCAAAAACAGAACAGCAGAGAATTTGGCGAGTCAGCTTACACGTATTGTTACTACAGCATTCGATTCATTAATGCCCAAAAGAATCGCCAGCGAGAAAAGAGCGCCGTGCTTTTTGTGGAGTGATGAAATTAAGGCACTCAGTGCAACGTGTCTGCAATATATGCTCGTCGGAAAAAGCAGCGGTCTAGAAGAAGGCTAGATTTTCAAGAAAACCTTAACTTTTTTAGACAGTCAAGACGCCATTTAAGAACTGCTATCACGGAAAGCAAAGCGACATTCTCCAGGCACCTCTGTAATGAAGCTGATCTAAATACTTGGGATACTACATATAGGATGGTAATGGCCAAAGTAAAAGGCAATAAGTCTCCACAAATAACATGCCCCACTATGCTAGCATCAATTATATAGCACCTTTTCCGACAAAGACCACCTCTAATGCATTATATCTAGGAATCGAACATGGAAGCAGAAATCCCACAGATATCAACTGACAAACTGATCAAGGCATGCAGAAAAATAGACGAAAATAAAGCGCCTGGATCCGACAGAATTCCAAATAAGGCGATAAAAGCAGCTGTCCAGAAAAGACCAGACATGTTCATAACAACATATCAGAGGTATCTAAAGGAAGCAATTTTTCCTGACCAATGGAAAAAACTGCATTTGGTATTCCATCAGCCATCAGGTGAAGCATCTTCAGATCGGCCAATATATCTTCTAGATATCCTTGTCAAGATGCTGGAACGTATCGTTTACGAAAGACTATTGTCAGTAGCTGAGGAAAAAGGAGCTTTACCAAATCCCCAATTCGGTTTTAGAAACTCGCGGTCTACCATATCGCCATAAAAGCGGCAGTAGACATTGCGACTGAAGTGATAGAAGGGGAAGGATGGAGATGGGGCACAAAGGAATATTTCGCATTGGTAATGCCTTTAACTCCGTAATCTGGCCATCCATAACAGGAGCACTTTCTAGATCGGATACACCATGCTATTTACTTTACTTAATATAGTAAGAAGCTACCATACCAATAGGCAATTTCAATATCAAACAGAAGATGGTATCAAATATTACAGTATCTCTGCAGGAGTACCACAGGGATCAGTACTAGGACTACTATTGTGGAATATTACGAGTATGTACAACGGAGTACTGCGACTGAGTTCACATAATAGGTTTCGCTGGTGACATTGCTAATGTCACGGTTGCCGAACACATTTTCGAAGTAGAATCTGCTGCTATTCCGCTAATAAAATATTGGCTGTGTTCAGGTACACTTGAACTTGCTGATCACAAAACTGAGGCGGTTTTAATAACCAGTCGTAAAGATCGTCGAATATGCAATCTTCTGGCTTAGAAACCACACAATTCGGTCTAAAGCAGCATTGAAATATCTGGGAATAATGTTAATACGCCACATGCCTTCTATGCCAGCGAGAAGGCATCTTCACGACAAGCGGCATTATCACGAATTCTACCAAATATCGGTGGACCTAGTTACACTAGAAGCGTATTACTTTCAAGAGTGATCAGTTCGATTCTGCTTTACGCCGTGCCCCCCCGATTTGGGCCACGGCACCAGTAAGACAGAATACTAGCAAAAAACTATATCGGATGAAGCAGCATATGTATGTTATAGCTGGAAAGGTGTCCATCGAGATACTCACGGATGAGATGTTTAGGGTATACAACAAAATTGCGTCAAACCGCCACGTAGAAACGAAGGAAACAAAAAGGATTAAAGAGGAGGAAAGGATGACCTCAATAACTAGGTGGTGAAATACAATATGTGGCATAACATCAGAAAAGGCCGATGGACCTACAAGTTAATTCCGTCTATGGAAATGTGGGTAAACATGGAAACTGCAACTGCCACCTCAAGCAGTTCTTGTATGGTTACGGGGGTACCGAAAACATCTTGTGTCCAAATTGTGCCAATGACGACAGATGCGGATCATGCAATGTTTAATTGCAGTCGTTTCGCAGAAAAAAGGAGAAACGTACCAAGTTCCCAATCCCTCGTCAAACTTACGAGTATGTTACGATCAGAGGGAAACTGGGCGGGAGTTTGTGAGTTTATAACCGGTGTGCAGAAAGAACTTCGCAAAACCGAACAGCAAGGTCCGAGGAGATAGCATAGATGCTGACTAGCCTCGCGAAGAAGTAGCTCAAGGGAGTACCGCGGGGAGAGTGGTTCAAGTGTGCAAGACGTAGTTTAGTACGTAGGCATACTCCTGACATGGGGACATTCAGGGGATTAAAGACCATTCGAGGATTAAACACCCTATAGCGCAACCATAAAACAAATAAAAAACCCACACATAACCACCTCATTAAAAAAGTTAATACGTTAAGATATCACAAAATATTCATTTTTGGTTTTCGAGGCGAATGCTAGAACTTCCCTACCAGGATTTATTAATTCAAAATTAAAGCCGTTTCCATTCAGGAGTATTCACCTCAACTTGAAGATTACTTTATATGGGCTAAGATAGGCGGTATTTGCATACAAAGCTGTTATATACCACCAATCGCTATTACCGAAAGCTTCGGAATGATCTGGGATAAACTTGTCGACAACACTATTGGCAAGAATCCTATCATAATCCCGAAGGATTTCAATATACGAGAGGTTCGGCTCTGCTACAATCGTTTTCTTTTCTGGATATTGTTTTACTTAACATCAGAACTAGAAATACATTTAGCATACCAAAAACAGGTTCTATCATTAATATCTCTTTTGCAATCCTAATGCTATACTATTTACCACCGCCATCGCACTTAAACAGTCTGAATGAAATATCAACACCTTGGATGAAATTCTTTTAAGTTTCGTCGTTAGAGAGGCTATAATTGAAGCCAGAACCTTAAGAAATTTCGTAACCCAGGTGTCACGGTTGATAGTATATGCGTGTAATGTATACTGGTGGTCAGAACTAAGATCGGTATGACACCGAACCGAACCGAACCGATTAAGCCTAGCAAACGCCTTTGCATTAGAGACCTTGGCGAACAACTTAATCACGATGTATTGGGTAAAACTGATCAAATTAGATCAATGGGGGCCACATGATATCGCGAATATGCCTGATACAACTATAACAAATATAATAGTTACAAACCTACTATATTTTGTCGCCAAGAGAGTAGATCAAACGGTGATCAAATTCAGGAAGAATTCTTCGAAGCATGTAAAGAGATGCGCTACAAAAATCAACGAGAATGGATGGCTTAAGCTTTAAAGATCGCTATTGCCGAAATGTTTAACCCGTGTCTTCATTACGGAGTTCTTCCTGAGCCTTGCAATTATTTAGAATATAATCTTACCAGCATTTGAAACAGCAGGGGGTCTCCCGGTTTTCGAGACGTGATAGTAACTAGAGGTCGAAATGCTATATAGGCCAGGCGCTGGAATGGAGACACCAATAAATACCATTACAACCCTAGATGTGAAGACCGCTTTTAATTCGGCGATTGGGAATGGATTATGAAACGTCTCATTCGGATTGAAATTCTGTATCGAGCTATTGCGCGAATATAATCCTCCTCTAAGACTCTGACTATGGAGACAAAGCATACGAAGTAACTGGCGTTTTACCTCAAGGATCGATCTTATGTCTCTTACATTGTGTATGATGAAATTTTAGGCATACAGAAGAGTCGATTATCGGATTTGTTGACGAAGTTGCAATGGTGGTTGTACAATAATCGCTAGAGGAAGTTCAGCTCTACAGAAACGAAACAATTGGAGTTGCAGTTTTTTGGTTAACTAGCAACCTTTTACAATTCGTCAGTCACAAAACTGAAGCATTCCCAAAAGGATAACGGTTAGAGTTTATTGGGATGAAATGGATTCTCAACCGTTTCTCAAGTATCTCCGAGGTTATTATCAATTTAAACATCACCTTGAGCAGACATCGAAAACTATAAATGCAATAGCATGATGAGTAATATCGGGGGCCCGGAATAAAAGACTCCTTCTTGCCTGAGATGTGAGTTCTATACTCATTTACACAGCGCATATACCATATGGTGAAATGACGCAAAGGTTTCGTCATACGTGCGGAAATGGTAAGACTCAAAAGCGTGGGAGTCCAAAATACACAGGTAAACGACGGAAATAGAACACAAGTTAATTTATTTTAATGTCATTCATAATTAAAATTTTTCTTTTTATTTTTAACGAGGAGAAGCCTTTTTATTCGGATGCAAAAATAGAACTGACTAACAACTGACTTACAATAGAACTTATCGCCTACTTGTTGTACGTTAGCAGTACTCCTGTACGTGCTGGAATGCGGGTTTTCTTGCCAGGTGTGGGGTGAGCTCCAGACGTCCAGTCATCATCATGACTCTGGGGAATGATTGCGAAAAGACATTTTGCCTGTGCAAATGCTGAGTGCCGCTATTTCATGGGAAACACCCTTATACCCACTGTGTTAAAGTGTCGTGAATTTGATCTCCTCTTAAACTTCTTTCTATCTTGTTGAGTTAAAATTATTCAAAGACAATCAAAAATAATTTAAATAAAAAAAAAATGTCTTGCATTTGCGTAATTTGTCATAGTAAAGTGGATAGATCTGTTTCCAAATTAACTTGTGGCAATTGTGCAAAATTATCTCACGCTACTTGTGTTATTATTCTTGATAGTGACGTAGAATATATGGAAAAAACCGGTCTTCCATTCCGCTGCCCTTCCTATACATCTCTTCGTCGTAGATCAGGAATCATCACTGTCCGCTGCTTCTCATTCCACGGACGCTGCTACTGTTCCTATCACCACCACCTCTGCAGCTGCTCTTACGCATGTCACCTCCTTCGCTATCACCAACTCATCGGCTGTTACAACAAAAACCAACGCCACTGCTGATCTTGTTACACCAATGAATGTTCTTGGTCTGTCAATTTCTCTGGTAGTCATATATAGAGAAATTTTGGAGATTAATTAAGTCAACACTGGCCTATTGAATGCCCTTGATGTACTTCGTAAAGAGAAAAGTGACATGCTCAAACAAATTATATTCGCTTGAGCAAAATCAGAGACGAAACACTGTAGTAGAAATAGTTGGAGTACCTGATCTAACTAAATGTAATGCTTTAGACAAAGCTCTCAAGCTGTTCTCGGATGGACTAGATGCAAATATTAATGAAAACCAAATTGACAACATTTACATAAAAAAATAAGAACAAAAACTACTGGCACTGAATCAGCTGATATTCTTTGTATTAAGTTTTGTTCATATAATACAAAGCTGAAGCTTGTGCAAAAAAAGGCCACAAATAAAAGGCGCTTGAGAGCTAAATTGTTTGGAAACGATTACAACAGCAATTGTATCTATATAAACCATAGTTTATCTTTTCACACCAGGGAAGTTCGGAAAGCGGCGCAGGAAATAAAAAAAATTAAACACTGCAAGTATTTATGGTTCAATAATTCAGAACTGTTAATGAGAAAATTAGAAGGAGATAAAATTATTGAAATTAATTGTATGGATGACATAAGAAATATTTAATCAAATGCATTTTGCTAGCCAAAACAATCTTAATCCTGAAATTAATATTGTTTCGTCTTGTAGCTTTGATAAAGATATTTTGCAAAGTATGTTATTTTTCAAAATAACCATGAACTCTCAGATAGCCTTTTTATAGTTCAGCAAAATATTCGTAGTCTTCGCGCTAATTTTGATTTATTGGTACTGCATATTGAGTCGTGTTCAAATAAGCCTGACTCTATTTTTGTTTCCGAAATTTGGATTTTCGATTATGAAAAAGATGACTTTAAAATCCCGGGTTATGCCTTTTTTGCTACATGCCGCAATTCTTATTCGTCTGGTGGTGTCGGTGTTTTTATCAAAAATATATACATATAATAATTCAGAAGTTTCTAACTTTAATCTGCAATCTGCGGATATTATAATTAATTTTTATTTGAAAGATGAAAAAACTATCTTTGTTGGTGCCTATAGGCTGCATGATAGTAATAGAGATGTTTTCCTTGATGAACTTAATGAATTACTCGTGAATGAAAAATCCAAAAACTTAATTTTCCTGGGTGATATTAATATTGATCTCCTCTCTAATTTTGTGAATAGTTATCTAATGTTACTGGCTGCTAATGGTTTGGATTGATAAGTCAACGCACATATGCGGATCCTCTAGTACATGCATTGACCATATCTTCTCTAGGAGTGGTAGATCTCGTCGTTGTGGTCTTTAGCTGATTTCGGTATCACCGATCATTGTATGATAAGTCTTCACTAGTCAGACATTATTAATGAAAGCAATAAATCAATTACTAGCAAACCTATTAAAAAAAATTGATTTTGATAGGCTTAACTTCCTTCTTCGCTTTGAATTTTGACTTGATGTCTATAACGAAAATTGTCCTTCTATAGCTTTTGATAACTTTTTACACAAATTAGGGATTTTGATTGACTGTTGTACTCTTAATTTAAATACTTCTGATCACAAATCTAGACGTTTAAAAGAGTGGATATCTGGACCTTTGCTAAGAAAAATAAACAAGAAATTATTTGTCTGAATTCGAAAAAAACCAAGGAAATTTAAAAGAGGAATGGAGCGTAGTCAACAAAATTTTAAATCGCAGAGTCCGTGAAGACAAACCATTAATTGTGTCGGTGGATGATTTGACAGTTTCGGATCCGACTGAAGTTGCTAATCACTTCAATCAGTGTTTTGTTTCCACAGTTAATAATTAATTATTGAAGTATTTGATAAAAACAATCCTACTATTGCTGACGACGGACTTGTAAGTGATACATTTTTTAGTGAAAGCTTTTGTTTTAATCCCATTTCTTCAAGTGAATTATATATATAAAATTATTAATTCATTAAAAGACTCCAACACTGTTATAGCGGATGGTTGCTCTAATGTTATCCTAATAAGGATAGCATTTAATATTGTGGATGTGCTAGCTCACATTTTTAACAAAAGCGTTTTCGGAGGAGTTTTTCCTGATGCACTTAAAATTGCTGAAGTTATTCCGCTCCATAAAAAATCCAACCCTTGTTATCTTAATAACTACAGACCGATATCTCTGTTGCCCGTTTACCATGAAGAGAAGAATTCTAGATTTTTTAAACTAACAACGATTTTTTTAGTGATTGTCAGTTTGGATTTCGAGCTGGTAGATCTACTGAAGACGCACTTTTAAAGTTTTGTAGTGAGGTCTATGATGGTACAACTAAAGCGTTTGATCTAGTAAATCCTCACATTCTATTTAGTAAGCTTTATTGGGCAGGATTTCGTGGTTTTTTGTATTATTGGTTTGCTTCTTATTTGTCTGATAGAAAACAGCATGCTAAAATTAAAGAAATATGCTACGTAATTTTAAGGTAGGTGTACCACAAGGATCAGCCCTTGGATCATTACTTTTTTAATTTTTGTTAACTAGATCCTTTTCCAAAAATTTAAATGTTACTCGACAGCTTTTGCTGATGACATAGCCTTTTCCTAGTAAATCTCCACTTAACTTAATAGTTGACATTAACTTTGACTTGGATCTTTTGCGACTTATCGTTTGCTCAGCATCGTATGATTTTGAGTAATAAGACTAAAGTGTTGTACTTCAATTTATCAGGGTCTTCTACTCTGCTTGACTGTAATCTTTATTATCACGCTTCTGACTGTCTTAAATTTAAACTCGAAACTAACTCTGCATCGAGCACCAGTACATTTAATTCTAGTGAAACTTGCTCCAATCACTGTTTTAAAATAGATTTTGTTCAATCCTTTCAGTATCTTGGAGTGATCTTGGATAGCAAATTAAACTGGTTCGATCATACTAACGCTCTGAAAAAATATTTGCTATGTTGCTCCAGACAATTTTACAATTCATATTGTTCAAAAAAATTACAGGTTATGATCTACAAATTATGGTATTTTGGCCCATTCATGGCGAAGTGCTTGTTTGAGGTGGTCCAAACTTTGGTATTTTTTAGTGCCAACCTTCGCCTTCAAAATAACCCAGACAGAGAAATTCAACGGATTCGCATCCGGAGAATTTTCAATCCATTGTGTCTAAGAAATGAAGTGTGAAACATTGTCCACGGTCTCCAACCGAAATGATTGTTTGCCCAAGGCTTCAATACTGCCTCTCAGACAGTTTCACGTTATACGACCGCATTAATTTTGACGCCACGGTCCAAAAATACGAGCGGATAGCGACCATCGGCGGTTATGGCGGCCCAAATCATCACCATCGGTGCTGCCTGGTTTCTGGTGGCCGTCCGAAGGTGTAAATTTTCGAAGGACCTCTCTGACAAGTAAACTCGGTCATTTTGTTTGTTGACATATTGCTCGATAACAAATGTCGACTCATCGGAAAAACCAAATTCGGCAACTCACCACTTTCGTGCAAGCATAGCAACTCCTTCGCTCTTTCGACTTTAACTTTTTTCTGTTGCGGTGTAAGATCGTGTGCTTTTTGGAACTTCAATACTCGTAGCTTGAGTGCAACTCATTTTTCAGTATGTGTTGCATCCGTTCCAATGATATGTTGACCTCACGAGCCATTTTTCTTCCACTCCGGCGCGGATTTCGCTCAATTCGAGCCTTCACTTTCCGAACCATTTCTGCCGATGTTGCTGTTTTTTTATGACCACCTCCATGGCGTTTTCCAACGCTGCCAGTGTCACGGTAACGAGCTATGGTTCAATACACAAATCATTTATTCACGTTGAGGTGCTGGAGGGCTCTAATGATAGCTACTTGTGGTTTTTCAATCACACTATCACGTTTGAATGCCATCGCGGATAAAAATTTTTCAGCTCAACTGAAACGCAAATCGTTTGTCATTTGTCAAAATTTGAGCTCACTGTCATGAACGGTTTGGAAATTATAGCAGTCTGAAGTTGGTTGGAGTTCGAGTCATTCAGGGTGTAGTTCTAAACTTGGCTGTAGACTGTTCCTTTTATTTATATTTCTGGGTATTCTTTTGAATTAATCGCTTTTTTTTTAAATTTATTAATTTTTGAATTTATGTAATCCATACTTCTACATATTGTACCTAGAATAATAAATAAATAAATAAATACGATACAATACAATACATCATTTGAATGTTGCCTTTATGTGCTGCTAAATTATACGAAAAAATCGTGGTATTGCAACCAGGTAGCAACAATGAAACCTATATTTAAAACGAGGATGGAAACATCGTCTTATATCACAGATCGATCGGCGAAACATCTACTCGGATTTGGCAGAATATTGCTGTATCAGAGAGTATCTGTTTAAACGCAAACACGAAAACATCCCAAACTGTCACAAATTGTGAAACTGTACAAAATCGAAGCACGTGTTTTGTCATTGTCCACGCTACGAAATCGAGAATAAAGCCCTACGGGATAAATTTGGAGCGCGGTCCACTCTCGATAACGTCGTTGCGTATGTTATACCACCTTCATCAAAAATTTTCCGGAATTTATTCAGAAAATTAAAAATACCAGTTTATTCATCTAAATCTATCTTGTCCCTTTAAAGTAATCCCCATCGACTGCAACACAATTACGCCAGTGCTTGATCCAATCCTCGAAACACTTTTTATATTCGGTTTTCGGTATGTCCATCAGTGCTTCCTGCGATTTTTCCATTACTTCCTCTCGGCTTCTGAAACGCGTTCCCCGTAGTGGTTTTTTAACTCGATTGAACAAAAAAAAAAGTCACAGGGAGCCAAATCAGGTGAATTGGGTGGCTGTTGGATGGTACTCGTATTTGTTGCATTCTTCGTCAAAAATTGACGAATAATGATGGCACTGTGCGACGGTGCGTTATCATGGTGGGAAATCTACGAGTTTTCTGCCCACAATTATGGTCTCTTTCCTTCTTGGTCTTCTGGCAAAAATTCATGATGCACTACACCGTTGTAATCCATGAAAACAGTGAGCATTGCTTTCTTTTTTGACTGAAAACGACGTAGTTTTTTTGGTCTCGGCTCATTTGGTGAACGCCATTCACTTGCCTGATGTCTGGATTGCGTGTCGTACTCATAAACCTACGTCTCGTCTCCAGTGATGATCCTTTTGATGAATGTGGGATCGAATTCAGCCTCGCAAATCATCTCTTTTGCGACGTCAACACGGTCTCTTTTTTGCATGAAATTGAGGTCTTTTGGCACCAACTTTGCTGCTACATGACGGAAACCCAAATCACTAACCAAAATGTCTTGGACGGATCCTTAGGCCATGTTCAAGTCCTCCGCTATATCTCTGATGGTTAATTTCCGGTTATTGACCAACATTTCTTTTATTTCATCAATGTTTTCGTCGGTTTTCGATGTCGATGGTCTGCCACTGCATTCATAATCTTCGATTGACTCACGATCACTTTTGAACCGCTCGTGCCACTGGTAAACGACCGTTTTATTTAGAGAATCGTTGCCGGAACACTTTTCCAATATTTCCAACGTTCGCGCACAATTAAATCCATTTTTTACGCAAAATTTAATACTAGTTGTTGCAAATTTAAATCTATTTCTAAAATTGTAAAAAATCGCCAACACACACAGTGATAAATGTACTCTTGGCTACGTAACTTTTGCAAATGTCAAACTATGATGCTAAGATTTAGAGGGAATGTCAACAATAGATTTACCAACTTAGCAAAAAAAACAGAACTCAAATCGGAACAATAAGAGCACCACGCGGTGGTGTCCCGCCGGAACTTTTTGATCAAGGTGGTATGTTTCAAACCTGGGAAAACTGGACTATTGTGAGCAATATAGCGATGCTCATACTCAGCAATTTTAGACGTTTATATAAAGCCAACAGGTAAAATAATCGCATCGTATAGAGTAAGCTAAGTCTTGAGGCATAGCCCCGCGAAGTTATGCATTACCACGGTACGACGGGGGCCACAAATCGATCTGTTCAGATTGTGTTGCAATGGGCCTCGGCTATTCGATGGAAAGATATGATACTTTGAACTCAATGCAGTTATCTGAATTAGATAGACAGCCTGAAGTCCGTATAAAAAAGGACCAGTTTGCTTTAATACCATTGGGGGTATTTAAAATATTGTGTTAGGTTTGAACAGAACCCATTTTGTTGTTAAATATTGAAGACTTCGCTAGTCGTGACCTTTAAAATTGAAACATTCATTGATTGTGAATTCCAACGCAATTATGTGCAATTCGTATATGTAAACATCGTTACAATTATAATACCATCATACCAAGGATTGCTCTTAACACCACATTACACGCAATGTGCAAGAAGAAAAAAGTCAGTTTATTGGCCAATCCCATTGAATTTCTGATCATTTTCCATTAGTGGCCACACTACACCAATTTAATAAAAATTCCTTTGCAAGCAATTATCGGATTGTGCAACAATTTTAATCAATTCTATGGCTTAAATAAAAAAATTGTATAATCTGCCAGCATTGGTGCTACCAAAATTATTTCCTCAAAATATCTGCGGGACGGTAAACTAAACAAAAGGCCTGTGCGGATAGTTTGGTGCATTGCAGCAAGCATTTTGCAACATTGTTTCATAAAACCAGAGGAATTTGCTACCACCACGTCTCTGCTGGAGAATGTTTATTTTCATTTGGACTTTATTGCATGTAAATATCCGAATGGGCAGACCAATCCCTTGAGTAATAAGCCAAAATAAATTACCACCCCATCGCAATTGTATTCCGGGGCTAGATGAATTATTTTAAGCATAATTCCTTTCGTTTATGCTTTAAGTTTGTTTGACTACACACATGTGGTGGGATGTTGAAATGGAGAATTTTTGGGTGTTTGAGACATTTGAGGTTCTTCTTTAAATGGATTTAATTGGTCTTAACGAGTTTCGTTTATGATGGATTTATTGCAATAGAAATACTTAGATAGTACTATTGTTGAAATTTTTTGACAATCTAAAGTGCGTAAACAATAATGAAAGCAGTGAGAGGCCTTCATAACGTCCTTATACTGTTGCATTCAATTAATTCTTTTTAATGTGGTAACTGATTGTAAAGATTAGTTACAAAAAAAAGTTATAAATATGGCAGAATTATCCATTGTTATATTACTTATCCCAAATTTATTTTTAACTCTTCTATATCTCCTGTATCAAACACTTTGAATAGTTTCCACTCTATCTCAGATGTTTATTTTTTAGACTTTCAGAGGGATGTGTTCTCAGACGCAGTGTCAGAGAGCATTTGTAATGATGGCTACATTAGAAGCGAATCATAAAGGTCACCTCAACTCGTTAACCACTTGAGGACACTACTGGTGTTATCAAAGTCAGAATGATGAGATAACTTTAAACTGCAGTTATAAGGTCACTTAATAAGTACATATTATCAGCTTTAGAGACACTATTACCACATCGTACTATACCACTTAAGTACTCCGAAAACAGAAATCACTTCCCCACTACCAGAACAGATGATCTCCCGGTCTCCGTCACAGACCGAGGTGGATCAAGGTTTCAATCTAGAAAGCTTTCCAGGCCAGCTACCTTCAATTGCGTATTTCAAGTTGGAAGAGGTCACTTTTCACATATGTTATATGCGCGAGGTATTCCCCTACAGCGTAATCCCATTGAATAGAAAGTGAAGATTCTACAGATTAAAGCGTGAGTCTTTCTCCGTTGCACATGTCGTAACCGTCATAGGGTACTAATGTACGACTTTTTTAGCAGGCCGATGTCACTATATGAATTGTCGAGCACGATGTTACATATCTCGCTCCAAGTATATCAGCCGGAGAATCATGCTCCCAAATTTTCAAGGACATCTGCCTTTCCTCTGGCAACCGTCTATAGTTCTGATCTTACCGTCTTAAAAAGATTCTCCTAACTGGCAAAATCTTATTTTTCAAGTAGGCCAGATAAACGGTGATTGGCAAGTGTAATTCTTCGCTTGATTTATGAAGAGGTGTCGTTACTAGACTTAATGGATAATCCGAGGTACACAAAACGTTGTTATACGTTCAAACGCACCAATTCCACCTCTATTCGTCCTGCCAGTGATGTCAACTGGCATACATACTCGTATACATAAGCGTATTGAAGAAGTTGTACATATTTTCTGGATGATTGTGCCTGTTATTTTCGCGAAGTCCTTTCAAGTCTAAGACCTTTAGCGGCATACAACTGTTTGGCAAGATTGCATTTTGCAATCGCAAGAGATCGCCAGAACCTTCGCCGAACACGTGTCCCGAAATCTCTCAACAACTTTTACACCGCCGGTATCAGCGTTGCCAACGTGCTGTCAGAGATGACGTTACTGATATGCACCAAGAAATCCCTGGTTTCACACTAGTTTCATGAAGAATGCTGGCAATCATATGCAGCTAAAGAAGAAGTGTACAAAGCGGCGTTGCAATGATGGACGGGAGTCGCTCTTCTTCGGCTTCCCAGAAGAAGAAAGAAGAGCACGAGAAGGGCACAATCGAAGATATTGTTAGGCTGAACTCTTGGAACACCATATGTAAGCTTTACCAACATGTGAAAAGAACATGTCAAGGCAAGAAGCATAGAAATCTGTAGAAATGAAGAAGGAAACCTTGGTAGCAGGGTCACAGTCGGTACTATGGAAGAACTTTTTCTGCAGACTGTATATCGGTAAAGAAGCCCAACATCCCGTCGTTAGACCATTCAACCTAGATGATGGTGGCCAAAACTTCTATCCATCTGACCAAATCAAAGTAAGCATATCCATTTGTAAGCTTAAATCCAACAAAGCTATTAGGCCGGCCGACTTACTGGCCGAGGTATTAAAAAATTATGGAAAGCACTTTGTGGAGAGTATACATAAATTTATTTCTCTAATTTAGTCAGAAGTGTGAATGCCTGATGAATGCAATCTCAGCATCGTGTGCCTGATCCACAAAAAAGAAGACCCGCTCAACTTCCCCAAATATAGAGGAATAAGTGGCCTCAACATTGCGTACAAAATCTAATCTGGCATATTGTGTGAGAGTCTGAAACCCTTCGTCAGCAGTCTAATTGGCCCTTATTAATGCGGTTACAGACCAGGAATCTGGAAGCCTAGAAGTCCAAATCATTACATTGATTTTAATGTCGGATATGACAGCATTTATAGGGACGATCTATATAGAGCCATGTATAATTTTGACAACCCTGTCAAACTCGTTCGTTTGTGCAGAATGACGATTGAGAACGTCCGCTGTTCCGTCAAGGTCGGTAAAGAACTCACCGAGACCTTTGATGCCAGAAAAGGTTTTAGACAAGGTGACGCGCTGTCATGCAACAACGACGAATGGGCAGAACGTCATAATCGACATCCATAATATGGAATTAGTAAACAACTTTGTCGACCTTTGATCTGCTGTGAATTATGCCAACAACACCTTAGTACAAATAGAACGAAGAATCATTCTTGCCAATCGCTGTTTTTTGGGCTAAGAAGGCAACTGAATAGTAAGACCATGCCTGACGCTTACATGTTGGAGTTCTTCGCCATTATATAGTCTGCAGAAAAAGTTGTTCCATATTTTCAGCACCGACTGTGACTCCACTATAGGATTTCTTCTTCATCTCTACACGCTTCTGTGTCGGTCTTCTAGCTTCGACAATTCTTTTTACTGTTAGTAAAACTTATGTACGTTATTCCTCGAGTACAGCCTCTCAATACCAGTTGGCACTGGTCTTCGGTGCTTGATACTGACGGCATAGGAGTTGTTGAGATATTTCAGGATATACGTCCGGCAAAGATTCTGGCGTTCCTAGCGATTGCAATTTTTTTTTGTTATACTTCTATCTTCCCACAATAGTTCTTCTGTTTTGTGGCGATTGGGAACTCCGCATTCACACCTTGGCTGTAACAAGGTAGTGTTCCGAATCAATGTTGTCTGCCCGCAACGTCTATAAGCCTAAGTCCGTTGTCAGTCGTGCTGTCTTGTTGGCTATTGTTACCAACTGTCGCACCAAAGATGTCTTCTTTTCCTATCCTAGGGCTTTTAACGTCATACTTCGGATTACTTATATATCTTGGATATGGCAGATCCGCATCCGAAGGAGCGCTGTTTCTTTTCACTGTAGCAATAACTACAGTACTAGATGGAGTGAAAAGTGGCCTCCTTGACCGCCAGAATGCGCTTCTACTGCAAAAAAGGTTATGATGCCTTGAAGTCTGTTCATATCTAGGCAGACATGCCAAATTTCAGTGCGATACTGTCTTTAGTTTTGTTTTGACAGCTGATTGTTCTTGATGTGTTTGGCATCATGTTGAGTATGGACCAAAACGATTTTCGTTCTCTCATAAAACATTATTTTTTGAGAGGCAAAACGGCGAAGGAAACAGAAGAAAAGTTGGATAAATAATATGGGGCTAATGCTCCATTAGATTACACCGTCAAATATTGGTTTCGAGAGTTTCGTGGTGGCCGCAACTCTACTACCGATCAAGTCCGCAGCGGCAGGCCCTCCGATGCGGTTACAGAGGACAATGTCAAAAAAAATACATGAAATGGTGTTGGCTGACCGGAAAGTGAAGGTGCGCGAGCTAGCAGATACCACAAAGATTAGTACTGAGTGCACACTCCATATTTTGGGCAATATTCTGCATATGAAAAAGTTATCCTGCCACAGGGTGCCGCGAATGCTCACTTTTGACCAAAAACACGAACGCGACAGCACTTCGAAAGAGTGTTTGGACTTGCTGATGCGGAATCGGGCGGACTTTTGGTGTCGATTGGTAACTGGATTTGGATCCCTCGGATTATTATCTCTTCCCAAACCTCAAAAGATGGCTCATCAATAAAAAATTCAGCTCATGCGAGGAAATCATCGACGCCGCGGAGGAGTATTTAGCACACCTTCCAGAAAATTACTTTTCGGACGGGATCAAGAAGATGGAAAATTGTTGGAATAAGTGTATCAAACTAAAAGGGGGCTATATTGAATAAAATAAAAAAAACATGTAAAAAAATTTTTAATTCCCAAAGAGGTCACTTTTCACTCCATCTAGTATATGTGATAGTTTTCCATCCTCTTCATGTTCGGTCCATCCCATACTACGTACTGGATGGCAGTGATATCTGAATGATAACAGTCAAGGGCTTCTGCGAATTGTTCGGCTCTACGTGCAAATTCGGAGGTCGACATCCTTTAAACGTTTGCTAGGGTCGTCATCAGTGCATTCAAGGCCATTACTTGGTCCGTCACATATTCGAATCTCTTCCGTATAGGGTTGCGGGCCCTATGACGGCGTAGACCAGTATAATGCTACTAGGCGGGTATACCCTCGCCATTTTAACCTGCATGAGTAAGGGCTTGTTGAGCAATATTTCAAAAATAATGAAGGTTCGGCAGCTACAGTTCGCAATTCAAATCTTTAGCGATGAGGTTAATTTTCATCTTGATGGCCTTGTTAGTCGTCAAAATTGTAGGATTTGTTGTAGAATCTGCGAGTGATTGTTGAGAAATAAATGCATCCACTACGTTTCACTCTTTGGTGCAGATTTTGAGCTGGAGGCATTATCGGACTATTATTCTTTAATAATGCTGCTGGTTAGGCAATCATAGTTAATGGTGCTCGCTATCACAAAATGATAATCCAGTTTTTGTGCCTAAATTGCAAATTATGGATGTGGATGACACATGGTTTCAACAAGTTTGTGCCACATGTCAGACACCGCGTGAAACAATTCAATTACTGCATGAGTCATTTCCTGGTCATGTCATTTTGGTGATCAGAATTGGCCGACCAGATCATGCAATTTAAAGCCATTGTACTTCTCTCTTTTGGGGTGTTTTAAAGCATAAGATTTATGTCAACAAACTCACGACTGTCGATGCCTTCAAGGAGTAAATTGAGCGCTGCTTCAACGAAAAATCAGCCACATTTACGCAAGACTCTTATGGAAAATTTCGCCAAAGAGTGCGCATGCCCCAGTTAAGCCGTAGAGGCCATTTACCCACAAGTTTTAATTAAAGACCTATACTTTCTATCAAAATTACATCTTGCGTCATTTTTGAGACACACTTTACATGCTGTCAAGAAGAACAACATCGACGAATTGCACAGAACGTCACAGTCGACAGTTATAATTTCGAGGTAGTAAATAACGTTGTCTGCCCCGGCTTTGCCATAAAGTCGTTTCGAGAGGAAATCCTACGTACAATATTTGCTCCTGTTTGGGTTAACGGGCATTGGAGTAGAAGATTCAACGACGAACTATTCGAGCTGTACAGAGACATCGACCTGGTCAAAAAACTGGACATCAGATACCTGAGATGGACATGTAGTGCTGTGGTCCGTTGAGCTTTCGAATCTAACTCGGAGGGGCAACGCAGTAGAGAAAGATTTCACATTAGGTGGCGCGAAGAAGTTGAAGGGGACCTTAACTGACTTGGAGTGCGCAACCGGAGACAGTTCGCTAAAGATCCGGCTAACTAGATATATTCGTACTTGTTAGTTGAGGGCCAGGTACATCCCGAATTGTAGCGCCACCTAAGTAAGCGAGTAAGATTTCTTCCGATCCAGACAATGAGATTCCATTTACCAGCCATACCTTTCTCCGTCAAATCATGGAAATGAGTGGGTGCATGTTCAAGTGCTAAGATCTTAGCCTCACTAATGAGGTGATCTGGGCTGTAGAATCGCAAATTAAACTAACCTCAAAAGTGGTGCAGCACCAGTCAGATACTGGTGTAGATAAACTGTACAAACACATATATAACATATATATTAACAGTATTAGCGCAAGAAAAAGAAAAATAAGAAGAGGAAGGTTCTCATTCTTAGGATCTAATGATTCGTAGTTCATTGTTTATTCTGTCTGACAGAGGAATATGTGCGCTCTTTTCATCACATTATGAGTGAAAGGTTTCATGGTGTCATAAATTCTAATAATAGTAATTGAAATTATCTTTATCAGGTAGTTCTTGAAGTGACCCATCGGTCGCACCCATTTCGGCTAGTTTTTCTAAGATTTAGTGCATCAAATCACACAATGACTTATGTTAAGTTATAATACCCCAAATTCGCCAGAATATCAGGAGTCTCCGCATACGTATTATGCCCTCTCACTGCGACAACCTGTAAATATACTAAATGTACTTTCTTATAAAGGGATGCTTATTACATCACGCGAATATATTTTTATTAAAAGAAGTGCAGCCACCAGTAGCATGAATCAAGCCTAAACTTCGATATCGTACATCCCCTTAGAAATTATGACACTGGTTATATGAGAGGCCCAGAGGCCCATACAAGACATGGCCTTATGACAATATTTCTAGGAAAACATGCTAGTCAAAATTTGTGCTTTTTCAAAAATAATTGTAGAAAATTTTATAACATTGAAGAGGAAAATGTTGTCGCCATTCTTTGCTCTTTAAAACACCTTTCAAGTCAGAAATTGTTAATATGATGCCGGGGACACCTAAGCTTATCATTTAATATTGAACAAGGATGCTTGTATTCTGTGGCTTAGGCAATATTTATTCCTCTCGAACCCTCTCGGTTTGAACAGACATTAAAATTGGGCTAACCTTAGACAGAAGAGGTATTATTGCTAAAATCAAAGGTGGCAATTGCATCTTCCGTACAGTGGTATTATTTTAGAGAACTTTCATATCAAACATAAGGTTTCTCTAGCACACGTTGTTTCGACCTGTGTAAGCGACTGTTCCTACTGTATTGAATGAAGGCATCGAAAGACCTAAGGTTTAAAAGTTGGAACCTGCCGTGGGTCATCTGTGCTAATTGAGGTATTTGTGATCAGAAAAATGCACTAGTCTAGCTCTGAGCCAGCTCACCTTGGAATGACGATCAACATTGTCACCCAAAAGATGCAAACATTTGTAAACTATATCTACGAAAAAGAACCCAAGTTGTCAATAACATAAACAAAGACGGAAGTGGCAACATATAGACTTTTTCCCCGAAAATGACTACATTCTAGAATATAAGTACAAGTTCAATTCGATGGATCCAACCTACGCAGAAAAACAATGTTCTAAGTAGACTGAATGGAGAACAGTAGAGAAGGAGTCCAAAATATATGACTGGTAAACTAATGAAATATTTGGTAGAGCTCCACACACGAGCCCACACGAGGATGTTAGCATCTCATGCTTATTGAGTTATACCTCGATATAGTAAATCCACCAAAAGGAAACTTTCCAAGAATTCCGTATTGCGAAACTCCTACCATTCTCCTCAAATTTCTTCCACATAGAATAATACGAATACTGGTCCGTCATACCTCTTCAGAAAAGCCATTTAGATAGCAATAATATAATATACGTCTCTTAACATGACTAGACCATATCGCTGTTCAATAATTCCAAGAAGCAATTGCCTGGTATAAAGTTTCTTCAAACTTTTTTTGCTTAGATCACAAAGAATCTCTTATTGAAAATTTCGTTTACTTCTTTTTTGCCTCCTCTAGTTAAATTTCATGACTTCACATCGTTAAACGAAACGATTTTGCACATACATTCTCACCCTCACCAACTGGGTAAGTGATACAATTTAATCAATTTAAAAATCAGTGGCAATTTAAGATAAACGGCGCCACATTTAAAAATTTGTTCTTTCTAATAGACCAAGTTCAAGAGTAAAGCAAACACACAGTTCATTTCATCGCTCAATTAAATGTTCACCACTGAAGCGAGCCCACATCACTAGAAGAACCTAAAAGAGCCGGAATTTAATCACTGAATTTTCGAAATTTCTGCTCCTACAAACTCTGAGTAAAATGCCACTCAAGATTCGTTTCATCAATTCAGTTAATTCGATTTCCCTCAAAGTAATTAGCAAATTTGACGTACTATATAAACATAGATTCGTACGTTCCATTAGTCTCTCTCTTCCATTTTAAAACGACCGACCACCATTCGGATTTTGAATCAAAAATGAACATTTCATCCAAACCTGACCGGCGAAAACCAATAAATTAAACGCAATCAACGTCCAGCGTCTATCAGTTCCTCCAACATTCACCACATTTCGACATCTTGTAATTATCTTACGTTTAGTTCAAAAAACTTGAAATGGACTTTCGAATGTTTACACTTCGATTCACTCACGTGGATTTGGAGGTCTTCTAAATTAAATAGAACTGGGTACGTATTGGGAGCGCCCCTTACATTGCTCATTTCTAATCTGGATGTACTCGTATGTACAATATACAAACAGTCCATGACCATGACCCAGGGATTTTCCACAGAAATTCATCATGGATTTCAGGAATTTCCTGAGTGACTGTCGTTTATCGGATTATGAGTATTTTTGTGGCAAGAAAGCTGTACACTGAGCAACTGCAGAGTATCTACGCAGTTAGAAAACATAGATGTTCATAAGTACATATGTTTTAAGGGAGGTGTTGGGATTTATCACCTTCTCAAGGATAAGGTGACTCATATGGATTAAATCGAAGAACTTGTAAGAATGAAATATGATTTGACATTCGTCCTTGTCTACCTTTAGTCGTGAAATTCCGAAAATAAAAAAAAATACATGGGAGCATATTGTATGATATTGCCTTACTGTGAACCAACACCTGTTACTGAATGACGGAGTATGGCAAAGATTATCTCTAAGTTTGTAAAGTAACTTACATAAGGTACATATCTAATGGTACAGAGTAGGTTTTATGTCACAAGTCGATATTGCTTGGCTGTCATTTTTCAGTTCATGTGAACCAATGAACCCACGCCAAGTGAATGAAAAAATTGACTTAAAAACCCAAAAACTGAAGAGTAATATATGTAGACTCCTAGCTTGTTGGGGCAAATTCGGGATGCCACTGAGAAAAATCGATCCAGGTGTGCAATTTGGGAACAACTCTGGAACATATTCAAATATGCCCTTGAACTCGCCAAGAGATTGCATTGTTATGCAATCTACCGCTTTCTACAGCTGTGTTTTACTCCCTAGTAGATCAGGCGGGGAAATGGAAGGCGTTATCTTCAATGAATCCGCCTACCTAAGGAAAGTGTATGCCCCTAATTACCTTATTATTGATGGCGTACATTCAGGAGTGGACTTAAGCCAAATCAAACTTTTTCGTTTAACTTCATCGTGAACAAGCTGACGCACGACGACTTGGTTGAGGTCACAAAGTTGGGGTCTTCTGGTGCATCGACGTCTCTAATGTGTGAATTCGAAGATTCTCCGAACAAAATTGCTGGTGGTCCTTATACATACACCAGCCATAATCGTTGCCTACACAATCCTCTGCAGTTTGTCGCAGTACCTTGTCCACCATTCATTCAACATCTTCGGAATTGCCTGCGATTTCCTCCAACATTTTTTCGCTCAAGAAAGCCAAGGGTCACCTCATCCATACTTGACAAAGGTTATGCTTCAGTACCACAGAGCAGGACTGCTATGATTAGAAAGCAATACAAATAAAACCATTTTGTTTAAGAGAAGGCTTTACTATTCAATTGCTTTCTTAGCCCAAAGAAACAGACATCCTTAATTATTTCTTCTTTGATGTTCTTGTCGGCGTCGTTTTTACAACTAAAGGTAGAACTTAAAGTTCCTAACTAGCTAAAATTTGTATCTGCCTAAAGTGATATTCCTGGGTAATATGCTTATGTTGAATGTCCTTTTCGGTGGAAAGAATATGCTTCGTTTTTATCCTCGTTAGCAACTGAAAATCTTTCGATTTTCTCAATATTTTCGGTTTTGCGAGTAGTTTAATGAATTCTGGAAACATTGTGCCTGTCCCCTTGTTTTAATCCATTTTGATATAGGTGGTCTCGGTAAGACCTTTACCGACTTTAATGGAGCAGAATTCTTCATGGTTACTGTGCACAATCAGATGAGTTTGGCGGGGATACGAATTTAAGACATGACTCTTTATAGCTGTCATACGTGGCCTTAAAATTGCAACTCATAGGATTTCTAAAATCCGGCGTTGTGTAGAAATTTGACCAATGGTAACGTTTTCTGGTGTGGCTTAAGTCAGCATTAATATGGATCAAAAAGATTGTTGACAAAAAGTAGGTAGGATATTGTGGACAATATTCAGAAGACTTGGACTTCTACAGTTGGTGCGGTTTAAATGCATTCTTTCTGAGTATCGGAGAAGTACTGTTGAAGTTCAAAATGAATTGGTTAAAGTTACAACGAACAAGCCTATAGCACCAGCAAGTTTGTTGGACTCAAATTAGAAATTGTTATCTTTACTGTGTCCAGGTGGGGTGGACGGAAATTTGGCTAGGATCGACCTGACGAATTATTTCATTCTTCTGCGAAATTACGATTATCGTCGCCGCTGTACGAATAATTTAAACAGGCCCTCCAGGTTGGGGGTTGTGCGAGGGGTTAACTGTCCGACCACGTAAAAAGTAATTGTTACGAAGCGACCAATAGCGCCGAACTTACAAACCAAACAAAGGACAACAACTTTCGGATATTCACATGGAATGTTCTTACATTGAACAGCGGAGGCCCTGGACTGCTATTTTGCAGATATCACTGTCTTCCAGGAAGTGCGGAGGGATGGGCCGGCCAGAAGAAACACGATATTTACTACGGTGATTGCTATAGGGAACGTAAGCAGCGTCTATCTGGATGCGGATTTGTTGTAAGCGGTAGACTTAGGCAAGAAGTGTTGAGTTTTCGACACGTGAGTGAAGGATTTATAATAATCCGTATCAAAGGTAAATTCGCTAACATCAGCCTTCACGCCCCAATAGAGGAAGAGGACTATGCCGCCAAAAAAAAATTTCTACGAGCTCCTCGACAAAATCTACGAGCAATATCCGATGTATGACTTTAAAATCGTCCTAGGCGACTTTAATGCCAAAAGTGGAAAGGAGGACAACTTTGGTAGCACATACGGAGGACATAGCGACGGGACATAACGTTACTATAGAAAGTACACGGAAATGTTGGAAAAGTATTTCGGCAATGATTCTCTAAAGAAAACGGTCGTTTACCAGTGGCACGAGCAGTTCAAAAGTGATCGTGAGTCAATCGAAGATGATGAACGCAGTGGCAGACCATCGACATCGAAAACCGACGAAAACATTGATGAAATAAAAGAAATGTTGGTCAATAACCGCAACCTAACCATCAGAGAGATCCTCCGCTATCTCTCTTGAACATTGCCTATGGATCCGTCCAAGACATTTTGGTTAATGATTTAGGTTTCCGTCGTGTAGCAGCAAAGTTGGTACCAAAAGACCTCAATTTCATGCAAAAAAGAGACCGTGTTGACATCGCAAAAGAGATGATTTGCGAGGCTGGATCCGATCCCACATTCATTAAAAGGATTATTATGAGTACGACACGCAATCCAGACATGAGGCAAGTGAATGGCGTTCACCAAATGAGCCGAGACCCAAAAAAAACACTTCGTTTTCAGTCAAAAAAGAAGGCAATGCTCACGGTTTTCATGGATTACAACGGTGTAGTGCATCATGAATTTTTGCCAGTAAACAAAGAGTACGAGTATTATTTGGGCGTTATGAGACTTTTGCGTGAAGCAATTAGCCGAAAGACACCAGAATTATGGGCAGAAAACTCGTGGATTTTGCACCATGATAACGCACCGTCGCACAGTGCCATCATTATCCAACAGCCATCGAATTCACCTGATTTGGCTCCCTGTGACTTCTTTCTGTTCATTTGAGTTAAAACACCACTGCGGCGAACGCGTTTCAGCAGCCGAGAGGAAGTAATAGAAAAATTGCAGGAAGCACTGATGGACATACCGGAAACCGAATATAAAAAATGTTTCGTGGATTGGATCAAACGCTGGCATAAGTGTGTTTCAGTCGATGGGGATTACTTTAAAGGGGACAACATAGATTTAGATGAATAAACTTGTATACAAAATTTTCTGAATAAGTTGCGGGAACTTTTTGATCCGGGTTTTGATTGGGTTTTATGTGAGCTTCCGGCCATTTACTTGATACATCAATTAGTACGAATAAGTATTTCCCCAGAAATGAACCTGCGAAGTCTGTGCGCGCCCTTTCGAATGCCTTTCTTGGAACCACCTAAAAATGCACTGGGGCTTCCTTTTTAGGATACGCGCGAATGGCTTGACATAGTTGACAATTTTACACTGGCTCTTCAATGTCACTATATATTTGGCGCCACTAAGGAGGAGAACTCGTTCCCGCGAAGTAAATACCCGTTTTGAAAAGTGAACTCCGTTTGTGATATACCGAATCATTGAATAGGTTCGCATTCACGACCATATCTGAGATATTCTATTAATAACCTTACTTCATTATCTACCTTAGTGTTCGCCCTCAGTTCAGAAATCGTTATTGGCAAATTTCTAACAGCTTCCACCTCCAAAACGTCTAGTTCTTCGACATGCTTGGAAGTGTCCGCACTGGGCAAGCGTGACATCGCATCGGTATTGGCATTTTCTCAGCATTTTTTTAGTTTGATGTCGTAATTAAAAGGCTCTAGAAATATTGCATAATGCTGCATTATTGTTGTTGACAGTATAGACAAGCCATTCTGAGGGGAGAACATTTAGGAAATACAAAGCTTTATTATCTGTTACCAAAGGTATTTTTAGAATTTCCTTAATCCAAATTTATGCGATAACCTTCCTTATCTGCTTGACTATACCGCAGTTGTACCTGATTCAGCATCTGAAGAGCAAACGGCAAACATCTCTCCGAACTATTTCCATACACATGGCTCAATACAGCTCCAACTCCAATCGGGCTAGCATCAACCGTTTAGGGTTGCAGGAAATCAACACAGTATCTGATGCTTTTCGCAATCGTTACCAAAACGGAATGGCACCTTTTTTTATAGTAACCGATTCAATGGGTATAGAATAGTACTTAGATTTTTGATGAACCATCCATAGTAGTTGATAACACCCAGAAATGCGCGTACTTCATCTTTCGTCGTTGGTTTTTTTCAGCTTTCGTATTGCATAGATCTTATTCGGCATCCTATGGATACCATTTTCATCAATAATATACCCGCAGACCGTACTCAATGGGGTCCTTAATGCATTCAGTCTTAGTCCAGTTCACTCGCATATTATGACCCCTTAATCTAGTTAAAACCTTTTCTACACGACTGATATGAGTTGTATCGTCACCAGCTGTGATTTTGATATCGTCCGGCAATACTGATACATGTGGTATGTCCTCAACTAATTGTTCCATACAGCTTAGTCAAAGCATGTGTATGATAAATCCAGGAGTCGCATTTGTCCGTAGATACAAGTGAGCCTGAAACTCCCTAATCTTTCCAGTAGATGGTGTAAATAAATTTTGAAGTTTACTTATAACCATCTTTGTGTCAAAATGCCTTTTGCTGCACTCGATTTGGTTGATATTACCCGTTGCATGCAATTGATTGCGTAAGATTTTCATCCAGTCTCTTTTATTTTCTGTCAGATCGAACAATATAAATCTTCACAGGAGGACTGGGAGTTTAAGTTATCAAGTTGCCCCACGCAATCCAATGGCCTTTTACAGCTCGGTGTCGCTTGCGTTTATTTTGAGTTTTGGAAAAAAAAAACTTTTTGGCATCCGTTCAATTGATGGAGTGCCACCGGAGTTGATTCAGTTGCTTGATTGCTTTAAAGATACTTTGCGTAGAGGTCCTTTTTTCTGCTTCTGCATATAAAATCTATCATTCTCTAGGGCTAAAAACTAACAAAAACACTTGATAGCTAGGAACCAAGGGAATGATGGGGGATATCTGTTTTGAGACGCAGAGTGCTCAAGTTAAAACCAAAAAAAAAAAAAAAAAGTGAAGTTTGAGTTGACCTTTCGGAGCATACGGGAGATTGGTTCGTTGGAGACATAGGACCGGTAGATAGAAGAGACAAGGACAACGTAGATTACGTGGGTAGGTGTTGAAGGAAATAAGATTGAAAAGGGATGCACAGTCAATGGGACCTGAGAGCATTCGATGAATGAAAAGAATGTCAGCGATAATCCTACGTTCTTCTAAGGAATTCATATTGAGAAGTTTGCTGCGGTCCTGATAGGGAGGCAAGATTAAAGGGTCGCTCCAGGGTAAACCATCAACAGCAAATCAGAGCAATCGACGTTGAATGCCTTCGATATGGGAAACGTGATCTCGGGGAAAGGGGTGACCAAGCTTGGCAGGCATATCAAGCAGGGGGGCGAACAAAGGTAACATAGAAGTTGGAAAATTCCTTGGACCACCGCTTAATAAAGCCAAGTGATGAGTTGACTTTAAGGATCATCTTATCGATATGCGAACAGAAACTAAGCTCACAGTCGAATAATATGGTAAGGTCTTGAAAACACTGAACGAGAGGAAGATAAAGTCGGGACGGAGACGGGTTGCATTTACGTGAAAAGGTTATACATAGATTGGCATTTGGCTATATTGAGTTCTAGGCAGTTTCTAAAGCACCAGATTGAAAACCGATCAAGGTCTTCTTGAAGAAGGGCAGAGTCATGGGGAGAAGAAATTGGTTTAAAAAATGTTGTACTGTCAGTGTAAAGGAAGGAGTGTTTAATGACCTTCTCAACATCGTTAATAGTAAGAATGCAGAGAAGAGGGCCAAGATGACTGCCTTTTGGAACTCTAGATGAGGTCAGGAATGGAACAGAAAGGGCGGATCTACACCGAACACTATAATAACGGATTATCAGGTAAGAAGAAATCCATTTTAATAAAAGAGGCTTAAAACCGTGGGCAGACAATTTGAAGAGGATCAATTGATGAGATATAGTATCTTATCAAATGCTTTAGTGAGTTGCGGTAACATCGATTTCTATGCCATTTTCTAATGCTGCGAGAGCAGCACGACTTCTACTAGATTTGTGGTTGTTGACCTGCCTTTTAAGAAACCATGTTGACCAGGCCAAATAAAAGAATTGCATATGACGCTAAACGCTTTCAAAGAGTTTGAGTATATTTGAGAGTTTAGCAATGGGGCGATAATTGCTAACTTCATGCTTAGATCCATTTTTGTATATTGGGATTATAAAAGAGGTCTTCCACATCTGGGGAAATTCTCCCTGTGTAAGGAATAGACGTAAAAGGTGGGAAAGGGACAGAGACAGGTTGCAAGAGCAATTTTTAAGAAACACGGTCGGCAGTCCATCTGGGCCAGGTACACATTCATCTTTAAAATTTAGTAACCTTTCTTCAATAGCTGCAGGATCGAAATTTTGAGTGAGAAAAAGATCAACGGAGGAATTTGGTAGAACATTGGAGAAAGAGGGATCTAGTACGAAGGAGTTATTGGCAAATGATTGTTTGAAAAATGTAGCAAAAAAGTTGGCGATGGTAGGAGGATCACTTGATCCTCCTGATGAGTTGTGAAGATAAGGTCTAATTGCCTTTCCATGTAGTTATACACCCCACAAACTTGACATAGACTGGAGTCCAATAAGAGATATTCCTTAGTATAAATGAGATGAAAAAAGATAAGTCTTCAGATGGAGTCTACTTCAGCTGATTCAGATTAAAATCGCCGAAGATAATGATAAGTCGATCAAATTGTCAATTGCTGCAAGTTGGTAGGATTCGATAAGTTGCGCCTGAAGAATGTAACAACACATAACATAACATACAAGCATCTAGGATTAAGTGCTATTTTAACTGACACAAAGTCGAGCTTAGAAGAAGACGAGAGAGGAGTTAAAGCTACTATGAATGGCCAACAGGGCGCCTCGACAAGGGGAGTGAATTAAAGGGGGTGTGAGATCATCGTTCTGAAAAACATTTAAAAAAAAGGGGAGCAACTCCTGGTTTTTTATGTTGGGGATAAGATTAGTTTGAGTCAGAGAGTAGATATTAAATGGGAGAGCATGAGATTGACACAAAATGGCGTGAGTTTTTGATCGCAGTTCTCTTACGTTCTGGTAATAGAAAGTGAGAGGAACATTTTTGCATGACTGGTGAAGTCGACTGCGTTGAAGGTGTGAGAATCTTTTAAAGTGCACATATTGGCGAAAAGCTGCAAGATCGTCTGCAGCGATTTGGGGAGGCCCGAGGCGTATTGAAAATCTCGTGATACTTTCTATAAAGTTTCCTGAGACTGGTAAAATCTGTAGGGAGGCCTTGCTGCGGATTTTTGATGAAACAACTTACGGCTTTTGAGCTCCGATAATGCACCTGACTTCGTTGCTCACTCTTGAATTTTTGGCAAAAAAACAAAAAAAAAAAAACCCTGTAATGATACCCCGTCGTCCATATCCGCCTGATATGGCTCAGTGTGACTTTTTCCTCTTTCCAAAACTAAAAAGAACCTTTATGAGCCATCGTTTTTCAAGCATAGATAAGATTAAAAGCGCATCGCTGAGAGAACTAAGTGCTATCCCACAGATCGAGTTTAAGGAGTGTTTCGGGGACTGGAAGAAGCGCTGGCATATAATTATAATACCTAATTGGGACTCCTTGGGAGGTGATAACATTGTTGTAGAATTGTTTTCAAAAAATGACAGTTCTGGTTACTTTTCGATCACACCTCGTATGCTGGCGTATTTCTAGGTAATCTGAACATCTTCTTTACGAAGTAACTTAACAGCTTTTCAACTTCTACGTGCTGGAGAATACTCCATACCTTGGCCGCATAGCACATGATTGACCTCAAGACCCCTTCAAATAATTTATAGTTTGCACTTGACTTGACCCTTCTAAGCAAGAAAACTTCTCCAATTCGTGTTTATTGCCATTTTGGATTCTTTGCCTTTTGCCTGCAGATGCTTTTCCAGACACTTTATCCAGATCTTCATTATTCCAAGATCACGTTTATTCGCGTTCCTGTTTCAGTTTTAAATTCCTTGTGACACAGTAATGTTGTAAACTATTTATCATTAATCCCATCATGTTTTGTGTCTCAGAAAACAGGACAATGTCATGGATGTATGTAAGTAGCTTGATGCTGATGCCATTGAACATAATACCCCCAGGTGGCCAGCCTGCGAGACCATTCAGGAAGATTGAGAAAGGAAGTGGACTTAGTAGGCAAACTTTAATCTTATTTTCGACTCGAACCAAATTGATATGTTCCTTCCATTCCCCACCGCTCTCCTGTTTTTCTCATAGAAACTTCGGATGATATTCAGCATTTTTGACGATTACCGGGCATACTTTCGTCCGACCATATTTTACAGATGATGGTGTATGCTCGCTTTGAAGAGCTCAGCAGAGGCCGTCCGCTCCGGCAGCTTTGTTTGACTTAAGCTTAGATATGGCTATCTTCACTTCACCCGTGTCGGGAAGATGGAATTTCTGGTCTGCATCATCCAGGTTGAAAGGTATTTGGTTCGTCATCGCCGTTATTGACCCTACAGAAATTCTCTTTCCAAATCCTCAGCATCGACTGCGACTCTACTACTATGTTCCCTTGTTCGCCTCTAAGCTTGCAAGACTGTACGGATTACCTTCCGAGTACTGTGTGAACACCTGGACCTTATCAGTTCAGTCTCAGGATGGGTAGGTCCACAATTAATCAATCATTCACACTGAGGCAGATTCTAGAGATAACCCCATAGCCGCAAATCGAAACATACAATCTCCTTATCGATTTCAAACCCGCATATGACCTTCTATAGAAGTAAGCTATGCAACGCCATATCTGGGTTTGACATCTGTTCCAAGTCGTTATACATATTGTGCAGAACGGCGACTGGAAACTTACTGCTCCGTGAAGGTCGGAGGCAGTCTCACCATCTTTGATATAGCCTCAACATTTTGGATCTTAAGAAAGAGTTACGGTGAGGCAATACGCTGTTATATGGGTTCTTTAACGTTATGTACTTCAGAAAAGGTGCAAAATTCACGTACCAACACTTGACATATTTTTTTAAAAAGTCTGTCCAACTGCTTCCATACGCTGATGGGATTAATATTTTTGGCAAAATACACCGACTTGCCAATGTTGAGCTTCCAAGTACTGAAACGAAAGCGGGAAAAATGAGCTTATCTGTAAATGCGAGCGAAACCAAGTATCATATGTATGTGCTGTTAGCAAGAAAAGACACACAGAATCGACGAATCATACAGAAAGTCACAATCATACGATAGCTCGTCTACCTCGGCTCACTCAATAACTCTGTTAACGAGACCTTAGCAGATATTAAATGAATAGTTAAAATTGCCAGTTGCAGCTTTCTTGGCTTAAAAACGAATTTAGTTATAAGGCTTTGTGAAGAAATACTAAGCAGGCTCATAAGATATTAGTCATCCCAGTGGTCATCTATGGTTCTGAATTGAATGTTTCAATGACGTTGCGAAGATATTCTTTGTCGTTTGAACGTAAGATTCTTTGGTTCCAATTTGATTTCTACCAGGAGGGGCACATCGTGACGACGTCATCTTAGCCAGCTGGAAGAATTTGTCTAAAAATCGCAATAAATTGGTGTATAGGTTGCGATCTAACTCCAGCCCATTCTACACCGAGTAAGTAAGTAAGTGAAGTCGTGCTCGCATTTGTTCTCCATATTCAGGATGCACTTGTGAAAGGTCCGCCAAGTGGGAATATTGTGGAATATTCCTGGCATGAGAGATGGGGCCCATCTGATCTCTGGACAAATACAACGCTTAACCAAAATGCCCTCAAAGATAAATTGATTTGCTTTCAAAAATTTTCAATTTGGAGATACCATTGGCTTAGCTACCATTCTCACATTAGATTTGAACCTGCACGATTTTTGGCGAAGGTGAATTCTTTTTTGTATTAAGCAGGTCCCAATTCAAAAGATTTTAAAGCCAAAAAACCGTAATTGGCACCAAATTGGATGAAAACTATAGCATTGTGAAAGTGATTGCAGAACTTTCAGTCCGGTAGTGTTCACGTTTACTCCAACTGGAACGTTGTTAAAAATAAAATTACGAGCTGCATTCTAAGCAAGCCTCCCCCTCACAATTTCTGCCCGCTTTATCCGCCTTCAGTAGAGACTTGCAGCAAAAAGTGAAAGGTTTTCATGCAATCACCATGCAACAAAGAGAAACAATTGCTCTCACCATATTTACGTACATCCGCCCGCGACTCTAGGACTACACCTTACATTGTGACAAAACTAGGTCGTGGGAATGCAAAAGGTTTTCTTCCATGAGTTGGCGGAATCTAAAGCATCAGCGACATCAGCACCAGGGCCGACATTGTAATAACATTTTGTTTGCAGAAAGAAACCATTTATCATTTGGACGTTTGCCTTTAGTCTGGACCGGATTGGGTGGATAGGTTGCCACGTCTTAACTGGAACGTTATTTTCAATTTACGTAGAAGAGAGAACAAGTGAAAATTGAATTGCACAATGCCTTTACGAAAGTGCAAATTATATTACATGTTAGCAACGATATACACAAGGAAACATGAATGCAATTTCAGGAAGTATTCCAAGCCGAACGGCACATTTATGTTTTGGCTCAAAGTTTCATGGAGCAGGATATGAAAAAGAAGCTAAACTGCATGAAACGTGTGCGGGATTTTCGAAATCTCCATGTCAAGGATAAGTTTTTGTCATTTAAAATCAGGACTTAAATGTGTCAACTTAATGTAGTTTGCACTTTCTTATAAGGGACACATTTGGCTTTAGAGAATTTGCAGAAAGGAAGTACTCTTGTTTTTTTTTTTGTTGCCTAGGATAAGACATATAAAGATAATGGGAAAAAACACTCGTAAATATTTAAAGGCGATTACAATTTAATTACTATCTTACACCATTTCACGGCTCTGTTAGAAATTTTGAAGAAAGTTGTTGGCGGGATGTTGACAGATTAATGAAATGGAGCAAATTGTACGGCAATTATTTTTGTAACACAGAAACGTCTAGTGCGTGTTGTAGGCAAAATCACCTCTATTTAAACGGAAGATATCCTTGAGATTTGTGCCCATAAGAACAATGTGACGGGGAGGGAGATTTATCAATGCGTTTAGTATAAAGCTAAGGGTGATGCGAAAAGACCGCATGCAGACGAGAAAGAACGTTATTGGAGTCTGGTAACAGCAGCAGTGACGTTTTTTTTCATGGAAGCCTATTCCAACAGACAATGGACACACGGGATATAACTGCAGATTAGGAGAACATGCCTTGCCGAAAGCTACTTTTTATTCCCATAGTCGACTGCGTGTTGGTGTTCTGCGTGAAATGTTTAGTTCAAAGATGCCTGTTACCCAGGATGACATCCAGTACTAGTCACGGCAGTCAATAGACCAACAACATGTACCACTTCACTGGAGCAGAACGCCGTCTAAGGGGCAAACTTTATGTATATACTATATATATATATATTGGCTGCAATCAGCATTCGCAATCATTGCGCTGTTCACCTGTGTCGCTCTTGTTCATAAATGTAGACGCCATGTAGGCTGGTTGGGATCTCCCATCTAGGACTTGGACAGAGGATGCCTTCGAAGAGCAATTTTGCGAACAACAAGCTCGACCATACTCTGCTCGTATTTCAAGACGGATGAGCCCTACAGGCTAGTCGAAAGTTCTATCCGAGTGTGTAGTCATCTTCTCCAATCCTTTTACTGTTCAAAATAATGATTTTCTTTAGAGTTATATACCAACGTTTGGTGTTTACCCTTTTGTAGTAGAAACGGGTGTATGCTAGGTGACTTGAAGCCACCATAGGAAGATACAACTTAGCTGATACTCTCAACAGTAGCAACAGTCCAAGATACCAGCAACGGTGTGCTGTATTACTCAGCCTCTTAAAGTGTCGGTGATAAGAGCCTGTTTCAATCAAGTTTCCTGGGAAATGAGTACGCAATTCTCTTATTTCCACGCAGCCTACGTGCCATATGGTCTTTTGGATGTATCAAGTCTGGTTGATTTCCCCTTTTGAAGAGTTTGACCAACCTGCTGGTTTCACTGAATACACGAATCTTTTCGCAAAAGTCTTTATATGGAACACCTTTCCGAATTAACTCTTTATATTCCTTTTGCGTCCTTTTTTTATAATTGACGCGGGCTCAAGGAATTTTGCGTACCCTTAACATATTTGCACACAGCATTGTCGAAGGGAAATCAAGGAGTCTAAAAGAGGGAAATACCGATGTACGAGTACGTTGGTTTCAAATGTTTGGAAGTCATAATGACTAGAAAATAAAGGGATCGGCAGGGCATTCCGTAAGCGAGTTGTACGGCTTAGGAAAGAATCACGATATTTTCAGAGTATTCAGAGCATTCACAGAGAGGCGAATGTCAAGTTTGAAGCTTTAAAGGGCGGAATGCTACTGGTAATTTCGGTGGAGTACTGGTGGTGAAAAAAATTATAAAACTACGTGAGACAGGAGAAATTAACTCGAGGGTGTGAATTCTGTGCGGTATATTGGCTTCAGCTAAGAGTTTTATCGCATGGTTTTGACTCCTATCCAGCAAGTGCAAAAAGCTCTCAGAGGAATATGACTTTGTACTACAATTTTAAACGGATAAACGCCTTATATATTGAAGCAAAGACATTTCGCAGCATTTTTGGCCACATCGAATACGTGGTCATTCCAACGTAAATTGTCGTCGACACACATACCAAGAATGGTAAGTTTTTCGGCTTCAACGATGCAAGAGCCATTCATGGTTAGTGGCTGGGTATTTAAATTTCGCTTTAACGACAGCAGACAGCATTGTGTTTTGGAAGTAATAAATTCCACTCTGTTGATAGTTCTCCAATTGGTTATGCTGTTAATATCGGAATTTAATAAGAATAACATACGCTGCTATTAGGACGTGAATCCTGAAAGGAATATGATGAGAACTGTCATCAGCAAAGGTATATATTAGATTGAGGCAGTTTCTAATCCATTGAAGAAGAGAGTCGTCAGCCCCAAATGCACGCATTTTTGATAAAAGAGCCTGATACCAAACTCTGTCAAATGCCTTTGAAATAGCAAGTGCAACTATCTTGCTTTCGCCAAATTGTTGTACGCTATGGTTCCACTTTGTGGTGAGACATGGCATCAGATTTCCAGTGGACCTGTTGCGCTAAGAAAGCCGTACGGCCGGTCTTTGAGAAGTTTTCACTTTGCGAGATATTTCATTAGCTGACGGTATCAGTATTTCCATGACCTTGGAAAGAAGGGAACTGCAATGAGTCTGTAGGAGGAGAGAGAAGAGGATTCGACTTTTTTGGCACGGGCTGGACAAAAGCTGTTTTCCATCTGGTCGGAGAGAGTCCTAAGCAGTAGGATTGATGAAAAATCTTACGCAGTGGTTTTACCAGCGTAGAATTAAACCTCTTCATAAGAAGGGGAGATAAACCATCTGGACCACAGGCATTTATAAATGTTAAGATTTCTAGGTACTCTAGCTACTACACGAGTGCGAAAGTGGATTCGTCTCATTAAAGATTCGATGCGCGGAGATAAAACACAATCTTGAAGTGTTCAGCTGGCCACATAGAGTGCAGCAAACAGATTGGCCATCTCCTAAGAGCTGACAGCTGAAATGTCAGAATTTGGAATATTTTTGACGAACGACCAACAATTTTTACATTGCAATATTTTTTGCTTCAGTGTTTGGTTTTAAAATTTCTTCAGGTTTGTCTTGTAGAGTCGAAAAAAACATTTCTCTAATCCTGACAGCCTATTTACAGCTTGAGCCGTACTACGCCTTTGCTTTTGGTTTAATACTCTTCATCCGAGAGGGATATAAATCTCATCTCTAATTGTAATCATATCAGTAGCGCCATTTACGTCGTTATCGAGGAAACATAACGACCAGTTAAAATTCCGCAAGAAGCTGTTACGTCCGCTCCAATTGGCTTTCTTGTATTTCCATACGGTCCTTTTAGGAATCTTTTCTCTAACTGTGTGGTTGGCATATGAGAAATTAGCTGATATGACACAGTGGGCCGACGAACCTAGAGGGGATAGCGAATCGACTTTGTACTTATCAACACGTCCAGGGTATTTGCGGTATGACCATCGGCGTCTGGTATTTGGGTGGGGTCATTTAAAAGTTAGGTCAAGTTGTTTTCCTCTGCGAAAATCTCCACACACCGCCCTTCGGGGTTGTTATTCCAGAATGTCGAAGCCACACAAAATAGCATATATTAAGTTCGCCCGTAACAACGATTTCTGTATGAGGATACAGGGAGAAGGAATTTTAACCGCATGAAATTGAATTCCGGATTGGTACAGGGACTATATTGTGGTGGAGTTTTTTAAGCCGCATCACTACTCACGTAAACGGTGAAAAAATAATAACGGAAAATAAGGGCACTAGTTCGTAGCCAGGTAGCTTCAGATCGATCTGTATATCATAGATTCAACTCCTTCTTCAAATTAGTCTTAAGTAACCTTTTTTTAAGAAGTTTTTCTTACGTAGTCGCTGTAACTCAGCGTTCGTCAATGGAAAGTGTCTTTTGCAAGAGTTTTTCCTGACTGGACATCACCACATAAGTGTACAACCAGTTGCTGCATTAAAAAATTCCAACATTATAAGCGCCTTTTCTCTTTTGGGTGCTACATCATAAATTCGCTGTGGTTGCAACTATTAATGAAATCTTACCGTAAAATGTATATACCACCTTGATCAGAATGTTCCCGGGGGACACCACAGTGTGGCGCTCCCATTCTTCCAATTTGAGTTCTGTTTTTGTTTTGTTAAGTTGGTAAATCTGTTGTGGACATTCCCTTTAAATTTTGGGTTAAAAACGGATTTAATGCTGCGCGGACGTTGGAAATGCTGGAAAAGTATTTCGGCAACGATTCTCTAAAGAAAACGGACGTCTACCAGTGGCACGAGCGGTTCAAAAGTGGTTGTGAGTCAATCGAAGATGATGAACGCAGTGGCAGATCATCGACATAAAACCGACGAAAACATTGATGAAGTAAAAGAAATGTTGGTCAATAGCCGCAAATTAACCAGCAGAGAGATAGCGGAGGACTTGAACATTGCCTATGGATCCGTCCAAGACATTTTGGTTAATGATTTAGGTTTCCGTCGTGTAGCAGCAAAGTTGGTGCCAAAAGACCTCAATTTCATTCAAAAAAAGACCGTGTTGACGTCGCCAAAGACAGGATTTGCGAGGCTGAATCCGATCCCACATTCATCAAAATGATCAGTACTGAAGACGAGACGTGGGTTTATGAGTACGACACGCAATCCAGACATCAGGCAAGTGAATGGCGTTCACCAAATGAGCCGAGACCAAAAAAAACCACTTCGTTTTCAGTCAAAAAAGAAGGCAATGCTCACGGTTTTCATGGATTACAACGGTGTAGTGCATCATGAATCTGGCCAGAAGGCCAGACAGTAAACAAAGAGTACGAGTATTATTTGGGTGTTATGAGACGTTTGCGTGAAGCAATTCGCCGAAAGAGACCAGAATTGTGGGCAGAAAACTCGTGGATTTTGCACCATGATTACGCATCGTCGCACAGTGCCATCGTTATTCGTAATTTTTTGACGAAAAATGCAAAAAAAAACCATCCCATAGCCACCGAATTCATCTGATTTGGCTCCCTGTGACTTCTTTCTGTTCAATCAAGTTACTCGTAAAAAACCACTACGGGGAACGCGTTTCAGCAGCCAAGAGGGAATAATGGAAAAATCGCAGGAAACACTGATGGACATACCGAAAACCAAATATAAAAAATGTTTTGAGGATTAGATCAAGCGCTGGCATAAGTGTGTTTCAGACGATGGGGATTACTTTAAAGGGGACAATATAGATGAATATACTTGTATCATTAATTTTCAGAAACTTTTTGATTAGGATGGTATTTAATTTAAAAAAAAAAAATAGTCAAAACGGAAAGCCTATACGGCACCATATCTGGGAATGAAGTAATGCTCATAGACTTACTGTGGTTTGGAATAGCGCTAAATTTACTAAAGCCCATGATGGATGCCTATGTAAAAGACCGTCAGCAAAATGAAGTATGTTGCAATCTCCACCAAAGGCCGGAATCTTTGCCAATTGTGATAGACCAACTGCAGAAAATTAGTAGCATTGGCGCCAAAAAGTCGTTAGAAACTCTGATATATCCGTCAAAAGACTTATTGGGTTTGATCCAACTACTTGAATCGATCTCCTGCTGCAGGAAATCAATTGTACGAGTACCAAAACTAACTCGCTTTCAAAGACGCTTTCAAGACGAGATCAATTCGTGCAATCTACGAGCAAAAGATGAGAAAGGATCATTGGTTTCTCCGGGCGATCTTGAGAATCGCAATATCGAGGAAATGTAGAGATCCAACAACCTTCGCAAGTTAAACCGAACGGTTAGGTAGACATGTATAAGCAACACGTACCAAACAGAGACCTGTAGAGATGAGGAATGGAATTTTATAGTAAATTCACATTCGGTAATAAAGTTATCGAAAAACTAAGGTCAGAGCGACTCATATTCCCCTGTCGAGTAGAACTAACCAATACTTTCACACACCCGACCATATGAATTTAGAATGATAGTATCCAAAATACAACAAGGCTTTCAGACCAAGCAGAGTATATGCCGAACTATAAGCGGCGGGAAATTTCCAAAATATTTCCAAAATTTTACCGGACGATAGTATGTCTGATACGTCGAGAGTGCGTTTCAAAATCTGGTGGGCTTCGCTTTAATAATGTGTGCCGCTTTGACGTCATCTGTAACTCCACCAGGCAGTACTACAAAAATAAATTATTATACTAGTTTTGTGAGTAAAATCAGTGTTGGCGAATAAGATTCTGATGCTGATGCCGACGGCGGTCATGAAGTGATGGCGTGCGTAAACAGGGGTTGCCTGCAAGGCGGCATCCTGTTTCCATTGATTACGGTCGGCTCCCTACTTAACACTCTGATGTGATCCTCAGGCATATCCAGATGACGTATTTGAACCATCTATTAGATCATGCTCTAAAGCGTTGACAGCCCAAGACTTGATCGATAATTGCCACTGGAAATGGGCTTTCAATGAATCCTCTCAAGGGAGGAAGCGGACTCATCTGACGAATTTAGGTTAAATGCAGCACCATAAATTCCTCCAACGAAACTAAATATTTAAGTGTTATCCTGGATATCAAATTGTTCTTGCTTTTACCAGACTAAAAATCGGTCTCAGCTGAATGGGTGCTTTACCTACTCTAGACACATGGGCTGTACTCTCGAAGCCATTTTCCTTTTAAAAAGAAGAGGTCTGGACTTTTGACGACCTTATACCTTGGCGACGACCTTATTCCCTAGGCCCAGAATGGTTTCGACAAGAATCTGATCTTTCATTCCTTGTTAGTAAAACTTACGTCTGTGTCTTAAGCAGAGATATACCCAATGAATTACATTGTGAAAAACCAGTGAAGAGGGCAAATCATCTGCTTCTAAACTAAGCTTAAAGTCAGGATAGTACGAGAATGCAAGACTTTACTTAACGCAGTTGGAAGATTGAATTCACAAGGTCTTGTTTGTGTCCCAAGTCACAATAGAATCTCGGGAAATGAGATCGTCTATAAGACGAAAATTTTTTTAGGACGCGAACCTGCTCTAGAACTCCCTGTGCCCTAGGTTTGCGCTTCCATTGGCAGTTGAGCTTGACTGTAGATGGCATTACTCTCTAGATTGCCGAAATACCAAACGAATGCTTACCGAAGTCCATATGAGGTCAGTGACTTTTCTGCTGTCGCTCAGTATGAAAGACTTCAGACTGCTTACTGGCATTTTGACATGGCACTTCGCTTTCGCAAATCCTGGAAAATATCCAAGAAATCCAGATCGATACTCACAACATTTGCCATGTCTAGTTTTGACATCCTTGCCTAACCCACAAGATTGTGCAAAATGTAGATGCAGAACACTTCTTCTACCTTGCTACCTTCTACCCAACTCAATACTAGTCTTATATCAACAGTAAAAGCCATTGTAGAAAGCTCCAAATTAAGTGGCGTATTTAGCTTACATTGTTGGATAACTGAAACTTTTAAATAGAAAGTGAGGCTTCCACTCTGACAGCAGTTACTAGCTTGACACATCCACACCAGCTTTAACCTGCTTGTGGTGGACTTACATACCTATAAATCTAAAAATTACACATTCAGAGACAGTGCTGCTTCCATACCTGGGTAGGAGACAAAAAGTCCGTTAATAGTGTAAAAATCAGACTATGAGTCTCCTATTACTGATATGAAACTGTCCATTCTGCAAACTTGAATCTTTTCATCTTCTTGCAGGAAGATTCCTTTCTTAGTAAGACTGTGAATCTGGTACGAAACTATCTAGACCATCACTTAAGGTCTTTTCGAATTTCCAAATTATTTCACCACTGGGTAGATTCCACAATGTGTGGCGTAAGCACATAGACACTCAACCTATATATTCGAATATTTTCAAAAATAGACCACTGGTTAAAGTTGTATAATTTATACACAGATGTACTCGTATATACACGCAAATTGTTAGATCTATTAATTTAAATTTTGAGAAAAAAAAGAACAAACAAATCAGTGCTCCGGCAATTTCAAGTCCAATCTATCCGTATCTTCCTTTCCGGTTCCATGTTGCAAACACAATTCCCTTGTAAACATGTTGGCCATTTACGATGCAAACAACAATACTCGCCCCCGGTTGGTAGATATTTGTCCTGTGCACATTACGTTAATGTATGGATGTTTGTTCAAACGGCACGGAAAGAAGAGGGAACGCGATTATTTGTTTTGGTTCCACCGGAGATGAATAAACACACTATTGGGGTGTGTAACCTTTATCCGTTGTTACGAACATCATTGTTGTTGTTGGACTGGTCTATCAGCTGGTGAATTTCCTTTTTAAGGAAATCGAAGAAGAAGATTTGTGATAGTAATTGACTTAGGGAACGAATCGAAGACTGCTCTGTTCAGTTGAGATTCTAAGCAAACACATCTGGCGAGCCAATGTTTACGAGTACTACCTATGTATATTTATTCGAGGGAAATCGACTTGAAATACTTCCAACCCCTCCATATACACTTGCTTCCTCTCGCCACCCGTCCAGTTTGACTATTGTTCTTTGCTCTTTAGTAAATCGGGTCAAGTCGGAGTAGCTTTTCTTAGGTTTTCGTCCTTTTCTTCTGATAACTGTGCCATTTGGAAATCAATTTGATGCCATTACCTGGCAATTTTCTTATTCTACTTCACTTGATTGAGGACGACTTTGTTTGGAATAGTGATTGGATTGTTACAGTCGTTGGGGCTAGAAGTTATGAGGAAAATTTGCTTTTCATGTTTGGCATTGTTCGCTCCGATTGGAGCTGCGAATTTGGAATTCAAAAACTGTACGAGTAAGCTTAAGGATAAAGTAATGATGAAAAATTTAAAATAAAATCAGAGGAAAATTTCATAGATACGTCTGTGTGTATACATACAATATATTCATAATTATGTAAGGAAATTGATATGAATTGATGGTGGAACTGAGCTGCATGGTAAAGAAAAATGAGGAAATATTATCCTCAAAATTGGAAATGACTGTGCATAACATAAATCACAGAGGGTTCAAGATAGAAGAATAAATCAATAGCACACAGAGTTCAAACTTTATTCAATTACTTTGCTCAGTACTTCTGTCATTTAGCAACCAAATCTTAAGAAAACAAATATTTTGTTTAACCAAGTCTTGAGTATCTAGAATAGAACTAGGCTGTATATAAACGTAAACACTAAGAAAGAATGATTTGCCCAGCAGCACTTAAGCAAACCATCTTGTACCTACCATAAGCATTAACGTAAAAAGTGATTTCTGAGGAAAAGCTAAATGGTCTCCACGCAGCTTCGAATCCTATAAAGCGGCAGATGCTGTCCTGCCTACACAACTGCAGCGATATCAGAGACCTTCTAATATCTTCTTCTAAAGCCGGTTTAGCTCTCGGTACAGTATCCAAACTCTTTTTATATCTTCTTACATATGTATGAAGTAATTGTGAATTAACTTATGAAATTTGTAAAATCTTAACTAAACTCTATTGGGAATTGAAAGTCAGTTAATACAAATGTGATATGTATGCATATACATATGATAAAGCGTTCTTCTACCGACAACATGGTTCTTCTTTTTCTCCATCTATTGATCTGTCATACTTCCACTTAAAAACGCTGGAATGAATTTCCGACCTGCACATTTAGTCCAGGCTTACCCACAACACGCCTATCAAAAATGAAAATCTGTTACGACCGCATTATACCCATTGAAAAATCGCTCTCCGAACGAGTATAAAATGGTGGCATTGGTTAATATCGAGGGAACTTCTAATGACGTCAAGCCTTCTTAGATCATCTCCGCTCTCCAAGAACTAAACATAAATGTCTAACTCTGTCTGGCGAAGCTTGACCCATTTCATTCTCAAAAGTAGAGCTATAAATGTAACGCGTGGAATCCACGCAGAGGCAAGCCCGATTGATTGAGGCCTTTCAAATGAAACTGTTGTATCACATAATGATGGCCAATTTTTTTCATATTTAAAAATTCATTGAGAGCGTTCGCTATTGATGGCTGCCGAACTATACAATTGTCATTCTTTTCAAACAACAATCGCCATCCATATGTCAGGTCGGGTACGTCTGGGACTACCCTCGTAGTATGTGAGTGCCAACAACATTTGTCCTCGCGTGCACTTTTCCCGATCCGCGTTCTCCTTGGCTGCAAATAACCTTCGGCATTCATTGTGGGATTTTGCGTTTGTTGTTTGAGCACATCTTGTGAAATCCGGCACATCAGAGATAGAATTTCTAACGAACCATCATTGTACTCCTTATTAGCATAGCTATGCTAGTGATGCAGGATTTCGATCAGTAAATGATTTTGCGGTATCTTGCGATTGTAAGCATCTAACGTCAAGCTTTCTCACAGTATTGTTCCTGCGCAGTACTGCCCTTGACACCTCATCAATAACATGCGTATAACTACGTAGTTTCCTTAAGCAATTATGGACTTCTAGAATACTGAATATGTGCCCGCCGTCTATCGAAACATGAACAATGTACCTTACTGATCACCACCACGAATCCTTGAAAATTATATCGTGCGGAAAATGTTGGGGACTTTAGCCCTGATACGGAGTATCGCCACTCACTCGATAGTATATCTAATGCGCATGACCTTATAATTAAATCAGCTTCAAACAACAAATCCAAATTTAAATATGCGTCCTGCGTGATTGCAGGATGTCGCCGTCTGTAACAATCTTCTCGTACAGCCCAGTATATGTAGTACACCAGTGTCCTTCACTAGTCGATCCGGAGCATTTGGTCTGTTAAGAGTATTCACATTAGAAGTAAATATATACCCGATACCATGCAAGACTGCTGTTAGGAGTTAAACCGGTCCTATTTGATGCATTTTTCTTCATTACATACGAATGGCTTCTTGTTATAACTTCTGAAATACATATTAGAGGCGGTTAGATCAATAAGATATACATATACTACCTTGATCAAAAAGTTCCCGGAGTGCAGTCAGAAAATTGGAAATACAAGTTTATTCATCCAAATCTATATTGTCCCCTTTAAAGTAATCCCCATCGTCTGCAACACACTTATGCCAGCGTTTGATTCAATCCTCAAAACATTTTTTATATTTGGTTTTCGGTATGTCCATCAGTGTTTCCTGCGATTTTTCCATTACTTCCTCTTGGCTGCTGAAACGCGTTCCCCGTAGTGGTTTTTTACGAGTAACTTGATTGAACAGAAGGAAGTCACAGGGAGCCAAATCCGATGAATTCGGTGGCTGTGGGATGGTATTTTTTGCATTTTTCGTCAAAAAATTACGAATAACGATGGCACTGTGCGACGGTGCGTAATCATGGTGCAAAATCCACGAGTTTTCTGCCCACAATTCTGGTCTCTTTCGGCTAATTGCTTCACGCAAACGTCTCATAACACCCAAATAATACTCGTACTCTTTGTTTACTGTCTGGCCTTCTGGCCAGATTCATGATGCACTACACCGTTGTAATCCATGAAAACCGTGAGCATTGCCTTCTTTTTTGACTGAAAACGAAGTGGTTTTTTTTGGTCTCGGCTCATTTGGTGAACGCCATTCACTTGCCTGATGTCTGGATTGCGTGTCGTACTCATAAACCCACGTCTCGTCTCCAGTACTGATCATTTTGATGAATGTGGAATCGGATTCAGCCTCGCAAATCATCTCTTTTGCGACGTCAACACGGTCTCTTTTTTGCATGAAATTGAGGTCTTTTGGCTCCATCTTTGCTGCTATACGACGGAAACACAAATCAGTAACCAAAATGTCTTGGACGGATCCATAGGCAATGTTCAAGTCCTCCGCTATCTCTCTGATGGTTAATTTGCGGTTATTGACCACCATTCTTTTTACTTCATCAATGTTTTCGTCGGTTTTCGATGTTGATGATCTGCCACTGCGTTCATCATCTTCGGTTGACTCACAACCACTTTTGAACCGCTCGTGCCATTGGTAGACGTCCGTTTTCTTTAGAGAATCGTTGCCGAAATACTTTTCCGACATTTTCAATGTCCGCGCAGCATTAAATCCGTTTTTAACCCAAAATTGAATAGAAGTTCGTTGTTGCAAATTTAAATCCATTTCTAAAATTGTCTAAAATCGCCACCACGCACACAGAGAGATGTACTCTTGGCTACGTAACTTTTGCAAATGTTAAGCTATGACGCTAAGATTTAGAGAGAATGTCAACAACAAATTTACCAACTTAACAAAAAAAAAAAAACAGAACTCAAATCGGAACAAAAATCAAGGTGGTATTTATAATACAACTATTTTTATATCAGAGTTAGGAAATTACTGAACTTGTCGAAAAGCTTGTAGAAACGTTCTTTGGCAGAATCGTCATTTTCCTCCGTGAGAGGAATTTGATATAGACTGCTACTAAGCACTTCCTAGGTGGCTGCAAGGGTCTTAGTTGTTCGGCTACACATTGCCTACAAAATGTCCGACCATTCAAAGTGAAATTTTAAATGTCGTTGTTATTTGGTTTTCATTTTACATGACCGTCGACAATGATTTTGTCCTTATATGATTGCTTCGCAATATTCAGTTTCTTACATGGGGTAGGGTTGACAGCACTCAATCCTCTTACGTTACTGGCGCCTCCTGGGCTTGATATTTTGGAGTAATTAATCCACTACATACATAAAAGCTTCACCAATATCTCTCCTTTCTGATCAATCCAAATACAAAAACTTTGACTCCACTGTGTGTTTAATCTCGTGAATTTGTCTGCCGTGCGTTCTCTTTCTGTGGGTTAATGATTTTCGAAAGAGTATTAGAGTCTTGTTGTTTCCTTAGAACCAACACATGCGTTTTTCAGTTTTGAAAGATACGTCTAATAGGACGACACCAGTACCCGGTGGCTACTGCTTGGAGGTAAAATAAGATCAAATGATTCAGGTGTATGCTCGGCCGAATTTCTAGCAGTCATGAAGGATATTAAGTATCAGTCTATGTAATAACTGCCAACAAAGTAGAAATATTTTTGGATAGCCGGACTGACAAGCTCTTCCTCTAAACTTGTTAAGTGATGCAAGAAAAAAATTACATGAACAACCGATGGATTCAATGTTGCTCCCCTTTGGGTGCCCGGTCACTGTTATATAGAGAGACACAAACGATTCGAGGGGCCAGCCACAAAAATCGCAAACATACATCGATAACCATAACTTTTGAGTAGCATCTTTAAAATATTGCAAATGCACTGAGGCATACTATTCAGAGATAGTTTTTGGCAGGGTATCTACCAGAATTTATACTATTCCCTTTTCCTTTTTCTTCTTTAAATTGACTGTCTTATCAGTTATTGAATAGAGTCACATAGTAAAGCAAACTTAATTTTCTTCAGGAATTTCACTTTTCTCTAGAACTTTCAGGTTGTCAGCTCTTTTCTGCATTTTACAACACGGTTTCAAAGATACGAGTTAGCGGGATTCAAAATAGATTTAGACAGTTGAACGATATCACAGGACCGAGATATTTTTTATTAGCGGATTCTGCACAACGTGACTTAATTCTATTTAGTTCTAATAGATAGTTTGAAAAAATATTCTTAAAATTTTGCCAATGACTTTAATTCCAAACCGTTGGTAGTGTTAGGCAGTATAATTCATGGCATGATCCATTTGAATTGCCACTTCAGCTTAAAATCTAAGCAATATAAGATATAAAAAAGGCAGCAAATGCCAAATTGTAATCATAAGAAGCTACACACATTTGTACGTATGGATGCACCATCCATACGAACAAACATGTACTGGTTCACATCCTTTCAGTATTCCGTTCAGACTCGTAAAAGTCAGCAATTTCGGTTTATTGTTCTTTTCAGCTAAAAAATTCATTGGCTTTGTTCATAATTTCCACACCTGACTCTTCATTCTTTTAAACTTTTATTTCAGGACACACAAAGTAACGATAGGATTCACCCCGTGCCACATACGTGCAAGTAATTTCACGAGTTGCCAAATAAAAAAAATTCTTTTCAACTCACACACAGTGTTGGAACTCTCATCGGTACATTGAACATCCTTTTGCCATTTCAAAGTGCGACCTTTCATCCCTTTTCCGTCGAGTGATGAAAATTTATGAACCGAGTAAGAAAATAAATTGCAGGGCAATAATTTTCGCATAAATGCCTTGGAATACAAATGCGAAGACTAGAGTCTTTGGAAACAGGGTAAGATATAAGGTTTGACTTTGCAAAGGCCAAGAATCACACGCTAACACAAAGTGCTGGGTAATTAAATTTAATGAACTTTATGAGCATGATCACAGGTAAAAGAAATTTTGGAAATTCCATTGACGGTTTACCTCAAAAAACTGCCTTCTTTCTACTGTTTCTTCGTCCTTGAATCTCACCTCAAGGTATCAGTTAGGGTTACTTAAATACATTCGGTTTTCGGGCAATCTAAATAGCTAAGATTCGTTAACAGTTACATTATGAAATCTTTCGGACTTCTTTATGTTGTGGAGATATTTAAGTTTGTTTTGTAAAAACTACAACGCCAGCAAAGTTGCGGTCGACACGAATTGACAACTACAAAATATCCCTTACTAATAAGCTCACACGAAACCATCAACACCTTTCTAGCTCATATTGTTAGCAGGCTCAAATCTCGAACCCCTCAGAAACAAAGTATGGGCGTAAGAGGCAAGTAAGCTTCCACCAGTTGCCAAAAACTACTTCAGAAGTCTGAGTAACGATCCATTCATCATCTGCTCTGTGGGAGAAAGGTGAGCGGATACTTTAAGTTCCGAATGACCAATGTTAGCCGGCTCAAATCTGGAACCCCTCAGAAACAAAGGGTGGGCAAAAGAAACAAGTAAGCTTCCACCAGTATTTAGAAGTCTGAATAACCAGCCATTCATCTTCTGCTCTGGGGGAGAAAGCTGAACGCATACGTTTCGAATGATACAGGAACTTACATTGGAAACCCGTGAATACAACATCATTGAAAGATAGGCAGGTCTATAGGGCTAAGGAACGAAGTAATGAATGTCTAAGACAAGACCAAAAGTTGGTAATTGAAAATATATTTCGCAAAGCGCTCGCTTGGCACGCCGCCTAAAGTGAGCTATGTAAAAGTGCAATATAAAAGCATGACCAAACTTTGGTTGAAGAGAACTGGCTTAGGAGGGTATCAACTGATACCCGGGTACACTCGCATGTCTTGTCTTGGTAAATCGACTTTGCCGGGATGGAATATGCCTTTTGGATAAATACGCTGGAAAAGTAAAAAAAGGCATAGAAACGAAAGCCAAGTCACGAGACCACCGTTGGTTCCTCCGGTACAGTTTAGCGGCTATTGTACTTCCATATCTGGACACCTTTCCAAGACACTACGTAGTATATTCATGTTACCAGCGATAAGGTACCAAACTCAGGAGGGGAACGACAAGAAACCGTAAAAACAAGAGGGAACAGAACAAAGTTGCCGCATCCACTGTACGGAAACAGTCCAGCTACATCTCAGCCAACTTGCTCTCTTACCGACAGTTTTCTATTAGTTATCATAGATGTATTGCCACAGAATAGAAAAAAGGTGATGAGTCTGTGGAATAAAAACTAAAGCCCAGCTAACCGAGATAGTTGAAAAACATGGACTTGGCTCTCAAAATATTTCGTACGTCACTTAGCAAAAAATTCGGCAAAAATCAACAGCTTCACTTCTATTATCGCAGCCTAGTTCTACCGTGACAGAAAAAAGCCCCAAAAGGACCGACGTTTCTTGCCTTAGTGTGCCCCTTAACATTGTTGCTTTTGTTCTCTGTAGCAATCATCGTAGTGTATGTTTGTCATCCTTCAGCCCATCACACTCTATATGGTATGCTGGATGGCGGTGATGCCCGATTTGGAGCAATCTCTGGCCTCATTTAATTGTGGTTTATTCTAGGTCCGAAAATTGCTTTTGCGGATGCGATCATCTTAGTCCATTGCTTAATTTGCAATAAAAGCGTCCTAATCTCAGACCCTTGATTAGTTCCTTTTCAACAGCGGGTTCTTCTCATGATCGGTTATCTAACCCAACGCATGGCCTTCAAAGTGGATGGCCAGGCCCATTTTGGGGACATTGGAGCTGCCCCTGTTCTTTTATATTAAGCACTCATCCGCTACATCTCTATTTTAGTTCCCTGACTAGTCTTGAAATTCTTACTGGACTCAGCTATAGATACGAACAAGTAGCTCAATGGACTATTGACTCTACAGTTGTTTTTATCGTGTAAATTCATACTGCGTAAGTATTCTGTCGCTCCTTAATGAATTAGACTATGAACGAGACCAGCTACCGTTGGCTACCACGAAGAATTAATACAGTTGACGTGTAGCCATAGTTGCAGGTTGACATGGTTATACGTATTATAGCTTTGATGAAAAATCTGGAATAACGCTACGAGTAACTGACTTTGTCACGGAGTAGAATAGGTAGGACTCAATATTCACAAAGATACATGACACGATGAACGCGACAATAAAATTGAACAAAGGCCAGTCTTTACTCAAACTTTCTATAAGTCCTATACCACCTGCAATGCTGAAGATCAATGGTATCGACCCCAATAAACTCTGGTGCCCTCGTCAACTGATGTGCTGCGTTCCACCCATCCATCTCATGAAGAATGCAGACAAGCACATGAAGGGTGCTTTACGTGGAAAAGATGAGGGAAGAATATCGGCTTCTTCTGAGAAATAGGAGTAGTGCAATTCTAGAAATATATAGAGATGAGCAATAGCAGCTGCTGAGGTTATGGAAAAACTCTACACACTGACAGTTAGATGGCGCGGATGAGACAAATTTCGCTGCCAACTACAACAAATCATTCCGCATGGGTAAAAGAAGCCAGAATTTCCGTTCACATAACTAAAATTAAGTATGCGCCGTAAACATGGTATTCGCATTTTTTGCCCGTTTCATATTAAGCTAGACTCTTTGAACTGCGATTGCTATAGATTAATCCATCTACTAAACATGATGTTCAAGATCCAATCTACCGAGCTGCAATGTTATTGCCAAGAACAATTTTAAAGGTTTAGGTTCTCTAAGACCATCAACGAACTCACAGCCGATCATAGTTAAAATTCGAGCTATATACAATATACTCGTACATACATACTTTAGAGTCTTGTCTAGTTAATCGTGCAAGGTCTGCCTATATAGGATAATAATGGAGATCGCTCGTTGCTCCGTAAAGTGTGGTAATGACAACGCCGAGGCATTTGATATCAGAAAAGTATATCGAAAAGATTACGCCCTATCACTTCTGCGTTTGGGGCTGCTATCCCCTATAGGCTCGTCAGACCATTGTATTATATCAGATAATTTCTCTTACACCGACCACACAGTTAGGGAAAAGATTCCTAGAAAGACCGAATTGTAACACGACATTGAATTGGAACGGACTTAATAGCTTCTTGAGGAATTTCAACTGGTCGTTATATTTCCTCGATAACGACGTATATGACGTACAGATACAGACACTATTCTCGTTGGAATGAGATCCTTTATCCCTCATCGGATGAAGGGTATCAAACCAAAAGAAAAGCCGTGGTGGGCTTAGGAAATGTTTTTTCTGTCCTACAAGATCGAACCTACAGAGGAAAACCGAAAAAATTTTAAAAGAGCCAGGAATGATTGCAACGCCATTCTTAAGCGTGTGAAATTCCAATACGAGCAAAAACCGAGACAAAAAATACCCCTATATCCCAAAGGTAGTAAAAGCTTTTGGCAGCCAGCTCAACATTTCCAGATTGTGCTTTGTTTCCAGCTACACTTGAGCGCCTCGAATCTTCAACCGCACGAATACCCTTTCGCACTCGTACTGTAGCAAGAGTTCTTAACTATCCACTCTGGCAAAACCATCGAGCTCACTATTTCCTATTCAATATAACTTGCAAACATTTAAGACCAATGCACCTTAGTATCTCTGTTTTCTTCTTTCCTAATTTTCTTTTTCTTGATCACAGGCTGACTATAAAAAAATCACAAGAGATCACCAAATACTTTTGCGATCCCTTAAGAGGTATCTGACCTTTTAAGAAGTCCTATGCTGCCAACATCAGGTACCGAAAACAAGTGGCAACATTGGCAAAAATCAATCAGAGATGCTGCTTCTGATATGCTGGATTTAACTCGGAAACCGCAACGAAACTTCTGGTTTGGCGACGAGGGTCGGTAAGCATATGCAGCTAACCACGATGCACACAAAGCGGCGCTGCAGAGAAGTACTAGAGCTGCTCACGAGTTCTACGAGCAGAGAAGGAGAGACGAATATCGGCTTCTCAGGAGGAAAAAGAAGGAGCATAAGAATCGCTTGGTCGAGGAAATTAAGAGATGCTACTCCAGGAGTGAGGTACGTAAAACATGCCACGGACACAAACTCCGAACCAAAGCCTGTAGAGACGAACAAGAGAACATATCAATAGAATCGCAGTCGCTGCTGAGGATTTGGGAAGAGCGTTTCTGTAGACTGTATAAAGACAATGACGAACCAAATACCGCTGTCACGCAGAATGAACTATTCAACTTGGACGATGAAGACCAGCAATTCCGTCCACCCGACCCGGATGAAGTGAAGCTAGCTGTATCTGAGCTAAAGTCCGACAAATCTGCTGTAGCAAAAGACCAATCGTCTTTCGCGATTGTAAAGTTGACGTGTGATGCCCCGAATGTTCAGAAAACTACGTCCTGTTACAAATTCTAAAAACCTGAATCCATTGTCGGATGAATCCAAAGTCGGCATCCTTTCCCTAATGCTATATTAAGATCATCTGGCACAATTTTGATGTTATAGCAGCGATACTGAGCATCTTTATCCTCTGTACGGTCATGAATTCATATCAGGCTTATCTTACCGATCTCGACCTTGCTAAAATATTAGGAGGTATTCGATTACATGTCGAAAGTTTGTAACTTTTTGACTAAGACTTACTCTAATGGCAAATCCACATCCAAATAAGCATTATCTCTCTTCTTTGTAGCAGTCGCCGTAGTAGATGACGTAGCTTTCCATCCGCTTTTTACCCAGTTTTGCTGTTTGTCATTGAACTGTTTTATTTTTCATGGTGGGGAAGTTACCAGGTTAATAATTACACCGCTGGACAAAGGATCCGGCTGAACTGTCTGGTACGAGCAATGCTACTGGTACCAGACGGTTGGCTTATTCAGATTTCTTGCGCCGTCATCCATCAGTCGATACAGCCGTAAAGCTGCCATTAGCTGCTGACTTTAAAGGATACTCAAATTCAAGGGATGTTAAAGATTATTTAAATACTGCTGCTTTTTATAACTGGGAAGGAGGCTGAGGAATAAGTCCACCTCAATATCAACGAAGAGAGTACTAAGATCTTTATGGACTAGTTCTACCGTTCTATCAAATGAAAATGCTTCTGATTTTTTTCGCAGAAAAGTTTTTCGAAAGATATTCGGGCTCTTTTACATAAGCATGAGCAGAAGAAATGAAATGCTCTTATAGTAAATTTGATGGGCTTCACAGCGCCATTGACCTTGTCGTAATCTAAGATAGCTTCAAATACTGATTACCCAGCTCGAAAAACTTTAAAGTCTCCATCAGCTGGTACCTGACAAAACCGCTGGTTGAGGTTCATATTTGCACCGGACGAAGCTGAGTTTACTAATCGTATATCACTACAAGATATAGTGACTGTAACACGGAATCCGTAAGATGTTTAAGGTGTAGGCAACATCAGTAACGATGTCTGGTAAGCTGTGTGAAAATAAAAGCGGGATTTATATGTTGTTTGCAATTGAGATCTCTGGGAGGCCCTCCTTTAGCTATTAAATGTCCGGAATATACCTACCATAGATTTCATTGAGTATTTTAAAGAGTAAAGTCTCCCTAAACGATTAAACGATTAATGTTCTGGAACTAAAAATGGGTTTGGAGGAGTGCGGATTTCGATCTCCGACCGGAGACATAATGAGACTGAGATCAAAAGGAATCTTACATAATGATCTGTTACACGTGTGATTTCTCCCTTCCCTACCTTGTTTACTTTTTTCAAATGTGCTCCCAATGTAGGCTTAGTATTTTTTTTTATTTCTATAAGAAGGATAATAACTTAATTCAAAGGAAGATTTCAACTCAAACAAAACAGAATGGTATAATAAAAAAATACCATTCCAAAATCAAGTTAAAATCTTCCCCGACAATCAGCATCCCAGGCAACATCCAACCGACATCAATGGAATCAAAGTACCTTTGAGCATGCTGCCACAATGCCACATATTGCGTTCTGTTCTGGTCCTGAATATAAAATAATACATAATTTATGCGCAAGTAATGCCTTTTTTTTTTTTGAATTTTGTTCTCAAAAGCGAATGCGATATTTTATGTACGAGCACATACATTGGTACAACAAGTGCTGCGACAAATGTTTATTGAATTTTTATCTTTGCCAGCGCTTTTGAAATTTAGCACGCACCCACCTTAAAAGTGCCTCTGATGTCGCTTTTCATCCAAAGTGTACGAGCAATTTTATCGGTGAACTTTAATAAATTTTCGGTCTGTCCTTGACAGTGAAAAGATTTCCTTCATCTGCTGCAGATACTTGCACAAATTTTTAGTTGTGCGTGTGATATTAGAGGGCGGACAGTTTTCTTTCTTATATTTTTCGAAAGAAATTTATGAAAAACCGTCACCGTGCCCATACCTTAACCGTATAAACCTCGAATCTGAATTTTAATTAATATTTTGCCATCCATCGCAGGGCAGCAATAATTGGCTTACACAGAAATTGTTAATAAGACCATACGACACCGTGACACAGTCCTCGCAGAAAATACTTTTAATTAATCCCTGTCGCTGCGTCTATGTTATTAATTCACTTCCAGTTTCCGTCCGCTCTGGGTGGAAGGTCCTGATTACCCATTAATTATAACCCACAGGAGAAGTTTATTCGCTTGTTCTTTCAATCGAACCGCTGTCACTTATCATTGTTCGTGTGACAGACACACACCGGAGAGGTAAACTGTGGCTACCTTCGGGAACAATAGCTGATTAATTAAATTATTTATCCGTTGATCTCTTACGTTGTGCTTAATTTAAACTCGGTTTCAGTTTGGTGTTTTTGTATATACTCGAACAATGGAAATTAAAAATAATTAGCGTTTGGCTGCATGCGATGAGGAAGCCACAGTTGATGACCAGAAAAACTGTCAGAGCTGCATTTTATTAAAAAAAAAAATGTAATATTGAAGAGACATTCAGCCACGTGCATGCGTGTACTTACGAGTATTAAGATACGACGTTCGGATGTCATGTTTTATATGGAATTTCGTATGATAATATTTATTTAAAAAAGTAAAAAAAAATTTCCTGCTTTATCGTCCAGTTACCAACACGGTACCACGTCGAAAACATGTTTCAGTATTCCCCGAAACTGCGGTTTCCTATGCGAACTCTTTTCCGGATCTCCATGGAATTGAGGGTAACAGAGTTCTTTTTAATTTTCAAGCCAAGCATTCTTATTTGATTTTTAATTTTGGAAAAAGTCATGAATTCATGGCGTAGTACATGGCAACAGTTGGCCTTTTGAAACAATTTTTAATTTGGCAGCCCGCACTTGTGAATGATTCATTACGAACCTTACAAGACAAATGTGATGTAAACTCAAAACGATAGCTGAAATTAATTTTTGAGGAACGGCGCTCCATTTTCCGGGCCTCTGAAGTTCATCTTCTTCTTTTTTTGGTTTTTTATAATTAGCGCACGCCCAAGGGATTTGAGTACCCTTAAAATGTTTGTATACAGCGCAGGCGAAGACATTGGTCTTAAATATTTGCAAGTTATAATTAATAGGAAATAGAGAGCTCGGCAGGGCATTTCATAAGCGAGTTGTAAGGTTTAGGAACGAATCACGATATTTAATAGTATGTCTGAAAATGGGCTTGAGAGTATATTAATGAACATTCATAGCGACACGTGTGCTGCGGTTGGAGGTTTGAGGGGGCGGAATACTACTGACGATTTCAAATAATAGCGATAAGAGAAAGTGAGACAGAAAACGTCACCTCGGGGGTAATATTCATTACAGTGCTTGAGGAAACCTAGACATTTTGCAGCATTTTTAACGACATTGAATATGTGGTTATTCCAATGTAAGTTGTCACTGACACTCATACTGTGAATGGAAACTTTTTCGGTTTCAACGATGCAAGCGCCATTTATGGATAATGGCTGGGTATTAAATTTCGCAGTTGAGTTTTGGGAGCATTAAATCCCACTCTGCTGATAGTTCCCCAATTGATTATGCTGCAAATATTCGAATTTAATGAGCTTAACATACGCTGCCGTTCGCGGTCTACAGCCGAAGAGCAGGAACGTGAGTCCGGGAACGAATATGAAATGCAGAGAGTACTGTCATCCACAAAGGAATATATTGGATTAGAAGTAGCAAACAAGAGATCATTAATGAAAATTGAAAAGAGTGTCGGAGACAGAACGGAGCCCTGGGGCACACCAGCATTTATTTTGTGAATATCAGACTTGAAACCGTCCAAGATAACTTGAATTGAACGTTCCAAAAGGTAATTTCTAATCCATTGAAGAAGAGAGTCATCGATCCCAGAAGTATGCATTTCCGACAAAAGAGCCTGATGCCAACCTATGTCAAATGCCTTAGAAATATTAAGTGCCAGGACAGTTGCACTTTCGCTAGATTGATGTACGCTTTGGTTCCACTTTTCGGTGAGACATGCTATCAGATCACCAGTGGACCTGTTGCTACGAAAACCGTACTGCCGATCATTGAGATGTTATCGTGTTTTGAGATATTTCATAAGCTGACTTCTTATCTGGGTTTCCATGATCTTGGAAAGAAGACACGCTAGTGCAATTGGTCTCTAGGAGGAGAGAGAAGAAGATTCGCCTTTTTTAGGGACGGGCTGGAATAAATGCTGTTTTCCATTTGCTCGGAAAAAATCCAAAAGGTCAGGATTATTGAAAAGCTTACGCAATAGTTTTGCCAACTTGGAAGAATACCTCAGAAGAAGGGGAGATATACCATCTGTACCAGCGGATTTTTAAATATTAAGACATTCCAGTACGCTGGCTAGACTACTAGACGAGTGCGAAAGTGGATTTGCCGGATTGAAGGTTCGAAGCACTCAAGTGCAAGCGGAGTTGTGAAGGGAACTTGCGTTCCTTGTGGTTCGAAGCCAACGGACGTTAAATGTCATTTTTTTTTTCGCTTGTGAACAACTGCTCCAGCGGCAAAAAAGGAACTATTTTCTTCATCTCATTGTAACGGGTGATGAAAAATGGATTCATTACAGCAACCCATAGAGAAGAAAGTCATGGGGATTGCCCGGTCATGCATCTACGTCGTCGGCTCGGCCGAATATTCACGCTGTGAAGGTTATGCTGTGTATTTAATGGGACCAAGTCGGTGTCATTTATTATGAACTGTTGAAACCCAACGAAACGGTATTGACCTCAATCGATGCGACTAAGGCGAGCACTGCGCGTAAAACGGCCATAATACGAGTAGAGGCATGAAAAAGAGATTCTACAGCATAGCAACGCTCGGCCTCACGTGGCCAAACCCCTTAAAACCTACCTGGAAACGCTCAAATGGGAAGTCCTACCCCACCCGCCATATTCCCCCGATATTGCGACGTTCGATTATTACTTATTGCATTCGATGGCAGATGGTCTGGCTGATCAGCAGTTCCGCTCATATGAAGACATCAGAAAATGGCTTGATTCGTGGATAGCCTCAAAAGATGAACACTTTTACCGTAACGCTATTCGAGATTTTCCAGATAGATGGGAAAAAGTTGTAGCTAGCGATGGGCAATACTTCGAATGATTCATTTGTAACCATTTTTTCATAATAAAGTTACATTTTCATCAAAAGAGAAGTAAGAAGTTAAAAGTAAGTCCAGAGTGTTGGCGGTATGGCTATCAACTCTGGTATTCGTATGGGCCTACTAACAAGCTAGGTCACTTTGTTTTCCTCTGCGAGGATGTCAATGCACTGCCTTTCGGGGTTGTTTGTCCAGAATGTTGAAGCCACCCAAAGTTGTCTATGTTATATTCGCCTATAATAACGTTTTCGGTATGAAGATACAGGGATACAATTCTTTATATGGAGTCAGACAGCGCATCAAACTCGTTAAAAGTCGAATTGCTGTCCAGGTTGGGGCTTCTGTAAATAAAACAGTAGTGGATAATTTGCTTACGGAGATGGAATTTTAACCACACGAAATTGAATTCCCGATTGCAACAGGGACTATATTACACGCCTAAATGGCGAGACCGCGGTCAGAAAAGAATAATGGCGCTAGCTCGCAGCCGGGTAACTTCAGATTAGAGTGATCTGAGGCGGGGATCTACCTGTGTTTCACTAAATAGGAAAACAGCTGGTCTGTATTTGCAAACGTTGACTACTTTTTATCCTTCGTATATTAACTACCTCTACCCTGAATTCCCAAGTCACAACCACAAATAAACACAAAAAACACAATCCAATTGTTGTAGGTGTAAGGCCCTTACACCAAAATGAAACAGCAAGTGCGTTCCACACTCGCAGCACCAACCTCCAAATGTCATCAAACACTCAAAAATGCACATGTTTGCTGATGATGCCCAGGTGTATCTAAGCTGTCCTCTTGACCTAATTGCCGAGAGAACGTCGAAAATGTGCAATGACTTAGAAGGTAATACGAAAGTGGTCCGTTATCATCGAAAGCGATGACAGTCTACAAAATCAATCTTACCTTATTTAGTCTTCCCCCAATTAAATTCAGATCCTCAATAACTGATTGTTTTGATTCTGCGCGAAATTTATTAAACCTTTTCAATAATATCCTTACTTGGACAAAACAAAGAAAATTAACACTTTGTAGGGAAGAGTTTATTGTAGGCTACGTTTTTCTTGGGATACTACTGGGTTAGTACCAGCTAAAACTAAAATAATGCTTGCTAAAACTCTATTCCTTCCAAACATACTATACTGTTTCGAAATCTTCAGCAACCCTAATTACACCATCGTAAATACTCTTAACACTCTTTTCAACAACATTGCTCTATACATCTTCCACTTAAGAAGGAATAACCACATTTCTGAGGACGAAAGAATACCTTAATAGTGAATTGTCGTTCCCACGGCCACAAGGATCATTCTGTCTTATACAACCCAGATTCTCGTGCTTGACATCAGAGCGTCAATTTTTTATTCAAATGACTTGCCTGTGGAACTCCCTGCCAATTACCATTAGAAGAATTACAAACAAGAGACAATTCAACTTAAGTATATGCACCTTAAATACTTTATATGACTTATTTGTTAATAATTGGATTTTTAATTGTACTCGTATTCTCTTAGGTTTTTTTTTCTTTTATCTAATAGATAAATAAGTAGATAGCCAATTTGAAGAACATCAATTGGTTAGATATTTTATCAAACGCTTTAGTGAAATCAGTTGCGAAAGAAAATCAATGTTTTCTTTGCCATTTTCTAAGGCTACGAGAACAAAAGACGCGAATTCAGCTAGGTTTGTGGTAGTTGATCTGCCTTTTAGAAAACCATGTTAACTGGGCTAAATAAAAGAATTGCAAATGAAGCTAAAGGCTTTGAAAGAGTTTGAGTATTGTGTGTGGGAGTTTAGCAATGGGACGATAATTGGTAACTTCTTGCTTAGATTCCTTTTTGTGTATCGGGATTATAAAAGAGGTCTTTCAAATCTGGGGAAATTCGCCCTGTGCAAGGAATAGACAAAAAAGGTAGGAAAGGGGTAGAGGCAGGTTGGAAGAGAATTTTTTAAGAAAAACGGCGGGAAGTCCATCTGGGCGAGGTAAAAATTCATCTGTAAGATTTAGTAACTTTTCTTCAATAACTGCAGGATCGAAATTTTGAGTGAGAAAGGGACCAATGGAGAAATTCGGTAGGTCTTCGAAGTAAGAGGGATCTGGTACGAAGGAGTTGTTGGTAGTTGTTGGCCTTCTGGCAGAATAATTTCCAAAACCAACTCCGGCTTGATACTTGAATTCTCGAACTTCTCAGAAGTGCCAATTAGCAGGTTTTCACGAGAGAAATGTCCTTTAAAGTTTTGACTTGGCACTCCTGGATACTGAATTGTTTCCCCTTTCTCTAACCAGAAATCCGAATGATCAATCGTTCTCCCCTTGATATACATATTTGTGGGCTCAAATAATCGTTGCTTTGAAGTGTTAACTGGGTTCAGTACGCAGAGAATGCCTGTCAATTGAAGTGCAGATATTCTAGGACTCCTTTGTGTTGTCATCACTATATATGTAACATATATATTTCATTACCACCAAGATAATGGCTGTCTCCACTTAGAAAATAAATGTAAGCTTACACAACACGGTGGCAAATGTCCGAGGTGTTGTCGCCCTCTACGATGACCTCGGCGCTAAGTCATGGCCAAGTCATTCTTGCCGAAAATACGAAGAATACTGGAAAGGTGGACAATATACTCTCACTACAAACGGACTTTAAGATTCATTGTATGTCGATAAGATCATAGTCAAAATACAGTCGGCGCATTTGTACCAGAGACAATACCTTTCTGATATAGCCGAGACAAAACGTCCTTTTGTGCCTAATGGAAGCAAAATAAATCCATTTGCTCGAAATTCTACTCGAATTAGTCTCATCATACCCGTATTGGTCCAGAGGGTCCCTCTCGGCGGAAGTCCAACTATTTGCCGAAAATTTCTTTGCGCTGCAAGAAAACCGACAGCTCATTTTCCATTTACGTGGTGCGAAAATAGTTTGCTATCCGGGATAATATCCAGATACTTATCTTCGTCGAAGAAATGGATCTTGATGACTGTTAGCACTAGAAGGTTCAAGAATGTGAGCCTACTCCTTCTCGAGAACCGAATAACCTCAGTTTTGAGAGGTTTGACTGAAAGTCCATTTCATAACCATTCGTCGATTACGTCAAAGATTGTCTGGGTCTTAGAGCCTTTAGTCATATTTTCACAGGCGATACAGTTACATAAGCTATACATGTCAGGGCAAAAATATTGGATTTGTTGAAAACGTTAAGCAGATAGTCGGCCCACATTTCCCATAGAAGCGGTATTCCCTGCTCACCTAAGGAATTTAGTTCTGCCCACTAGATTTTGAAACACAATATTTTAAGAAGTTTCGCGTTGGTATGCATGTTGCATCTTAAACAGGAGTGAATTCGGAAAGTAGTTTTGTACACATGAAGCTCAATCATCCTTAGACTGATATATCTGGAACTCATGGTGGGCGACAAGTCATCTTTGGCGATTTTCAATGTCTAGACAGTATAGCAGTATAGAATCTGATTTATGGTATACCTTTTTGCGACATAGCTGGAACTCATCAAGGGGCTCTACTCACTTGGGAGGAGAGTTTCCGAAGCATGAGACTGAGAGTCTCTACCTTGGACTCAGAGTTCGTGCTATCCGATCTTCGGAGTGTTTCCAGTCTCGTTGATTTACCCCTTTTGAGGACTTTGACAAGCCAACTGATTTCACCGAGTGTTTCAATCTATTCACAAAGTCTTTACAACGGGCACTCATCGAAATCCAAACTCGTTTCTTACATATATTCGCTTTGCTTCAGTCTGTAAGATTCCAGTCTTCATAAATCTCAAGTGATCTGCAAGTAGTCGCTGCAAATCTGTGTTCCACAATGAACAGGGAACACCAGCAAGAGTTTTTGCTGAATTGGCACGTCAGCTCAAAATATTTGGTGAGGGTACCGTTTAAGTTGTGAAAAAAGCCGCCGATAGTATTATACTTCCAGCTAGTAATTTCGTCGGTATACTTGTTGTTGTTAAGTCGGTTACGTGCTGTGTTGCTTTTGCAATAAAAATTTACTTTAAGTTCCAGCTTATCGGATTCACAATATTCTATGAGTTCGGCTACTGCCTTTGGTGATCATATACAATAGTACCGAATCATTGGGGAAGAAAGCTAACACAACGACGATCTTATGTCATTCTGGATTAGTTTCGTGGAATTTCGGAATTGTCTAAATATGCAGTGAAAGGAGTAGGAGTAAATTTCCCACTTTTTAGTGTTCAGGCCGGGGAACTGAGACGCGTTCGTACTTTCCCCGTTTTGGACACAATTGGATAGTCATTCAGGTGGTTGGTCTATGGAGTAATTCACCTTGGAAATACGGTTTTCCGTTCGCTTGAAAGTAAACATTACCTACCTTCACCGGTTCCTATAATTGACAACCGAAATGTTTGCACTCTTGTTTGTCAGACTACTTTCACCTACCAGCTTTCGCAAATGCAAGTCTCAGAGAGAAAATTGACCTCGTATGTGTTATTCGCTTGACAATCCGCTTGCTAATGACTTCTAGGACGTCTCTTTATTGTTTACGAGTACATTTTATGATTGGTTACAGAGTTGCCATATATAACATATATAAATAATATATATATAACACTTTCCCCTTTAGGTACACTAAAATTAAAATTAACATTAATTCAAATTCAATTAAATGATAATTCAGTATTATATAAATATTATAAAATGATCTTAAATAAACATATCGAAGAACTTCAGTTAATCAGATAATAATAGAAGAATAAATTCATTTATATAATAATAAGGGTATTTGAAGAATTATTTATATTTTTTTGTCACGCAGCCATTTTGAATTTCTTCGTAACACCGTTTTATCATCCCCGAGTTGAATCCAATACGATCTCGGTCCGTTGTGTGTGCCTATGATTGTTGCATCGATCCATCCTCTCTTGCTATGCTGGTACCATACCTTCTCCCCGGGGCAAAATGATGGTTTATATTTCGCGCCACGATCACAGTATCTTTTCATATATCTGTTTTTTTGTTCTATGTTCTTTTTGATGTTTGGTATAGTTTTTGGTTGAAACAGATTCATTTTTGCTGGTAAAAGTGTTCTTGTTTTTCTGCTCATCAGCAACTCCGCTAGTGAAGCATCGACCTCCTTTAGTGGTGTATTGCGGTATTCTAAAAGTGCGAGCCAGATTTCTTCGTTGCTTTCATGTGATTTTTTAAGTAGGTTCTTTGCTATTCCCACAGCTTTTTCAGAAAATCCATTAGATTGCGCATATCCTGGGCTTGTTGTTGTTAGTTTAGTTCCGATTTTCTCACAAAATTTTCTAAATTCAAAAGAGTTGATTGGCATATTGTCCGAAATGATTTCGATAGGTATTCCGTGGTTAGAGTCTTTAGTTTACTTAAGCATTCGCCAGCTGTTTTTGAGTGCATTGGAATGCTGTCTAAATAACGAGAGCAATAATCCGAAACAATAAGTTATACCTTTGAATAATACTCACTTATACCCAGGCCCAGCTTGCTAAACGGTAGGTTTGGAACTTCATGCGATAACATTGGTTCTTTTGTGTTCACTGAACGATTGTTCTCTCAATTGATTCATCAATTTTGGGCCAGTATACCAGACTTCTCGCTCTTTTCTTGGTTTTTTCTATGCCTAGGTGAGACGCTTGTAGTTGAGACAGTATAGTTTCACGCAAATTAACTGGAACAATTTAAAAATATAATATGGTTTTCTATTGATAAATCATTGCGTAGCTTCCAATATATTTTAACATCGTCACTTAAAGTTCTTTTATCCTCTGGCCATCCTTCCATTAAAACTCTTTTCAATTCCATTAGACTTGAATCGTTTTCTAATTCCTTCCTAAAGCTTTACAGGCGTTCATCTGTGATGTTTATCGTGACAAGAAATCTGCAATTAATAGATATTTACCAGGAACATGAACTAAATTAATTTGATATTTAATAAGGCTTAATTTCAAACGTTGTAATCCCCCTGATGGAATTTTACAGAAATCCTTTTTCATGATTTCGACCAGTGGTTTGTGATCACTTTTTATTGTTATACTACGACCATAAAATTAATTTCTGCATCAGTGAGACTTCTTGATGCAAATGCAATAGGCTTATTCATTTGTAAAATACAGCAACCTAATCCATATTTAGACACATCCGTTTCTATGGTTATTTCTTTTGCCTCGTCAAACGTTTGCAGAATTGGTGCATTGGCAATCATTTCTTTGATTGATTTCAAAATATTGTCATGTACAATTTGCCAACTATAAACAACATCATTCTTGAGCAGTTCTCTAAGTGGCTGGGAGATCGAAGCTAAATTTGGTATATACTCTCGAATGTAGTTAATCATACCGAACAACTTTTGGAAGTCCTTTTTATCTTTCGGTTTTTCTATTTGCAGAATAGCCTTCACTCTCTCTGGGTCACATCGAATACCCGAATGCGATATTATTTTTCCTAAGTATTTTACTTCTGTCACTCTAAACTGTATCTTTTCGATATTAAATTTTATATTTCGTTCTCTTGCTCTACTAACCACACGTTGCAAAATCAAATCATCTTCTTCAAGTGTGTCTGCTGCAATTAATAAATATTATTACATTTGGTATGTCTGCGAAATTCCGTTCGTTATATTTTTGGAAAACTTCCGGTCCGATTTTTATTCCGTAAGGCAAACGCTTAAACCGAAAACACCCAAACGCAGTATTAAATGTGCATAACTCACTTGCTTTGGTACTCAAGCCGATTTGCCAAAAACCTTCTTTTAAATCGAGCACAGTAAAGTAGTTTTTGTTTGCTATGCTCACGGAAATTGATTCAAACGATGAAATGATATGGTTTTCACATAAGATATCTGCGACTCACGTTTGACTAGCCCATCCACTCTTTCAATTATATTTCAATCAATCTTATTCTGCAGTTCTTCTTTCACACGATTTGTTAAAGACAAAGGAATTCTTCTTGCTGGCTTCACGACTGGAAAGGAATCGGATTTTAATTGAATGTCTAAATTTTTAACAAAACACCCCAAAACTTTCGAATATGTCTCTATTTTTATGTACAAACACTTCTTTCGTCATAAGCTCCATTGAGTTGATTCTCTTAATCAAATTTAACTGTCTACAATCACTTAAGCCAAGAAGTGGTTCATATGGAGTATCAATAACCGTATAACTCAAAGTCTTGACTTTGCTTTGGCACATATGAGCACATTCCGCAATTCCCTTGTAGTCCAAATCACTTCCCCCATAGCTTTGTGGAGGTATGCCACCTTTTTTCAACTGGGTGTCTTTCATGTACTTCAGATATCTGTATGGCAAAAAACTTACGTCGGCGCCAGTATCCAACTTAAATCGAATCACATAATCATTAACGCGAATAGTCTCGTACCATCTCTTCCGCTTAGCATCAATATCAGCAATGTTATGCAAGACTATATCGTCATCCTGCGCTATAGTATCCAGCTCTCTGATTTCTCCAACTTTAGAGGCAAAACAGACACTAAAGTGATTTAATCGACCACAATTATTGCAACGTTTCCCAAACGCCGGACACTTTCTTTTATCATGCGTACCTTTTGCAAAACTTACAGTTACGAATTTTTCCATTGCTGTCACTGTCTAAATTTGTACCGCTTACTTGGTGGCTAATGGATAAGTTGTTCTTCATTGATTTGTTGTTGTTATTCCCTCTGACATTGTGCTTTTCTGTTTTAAAATTAACTGCATCAACCGCTGCATGCTTGCGTTGTTGTTACATATCGTTCGCATGTTTTTCTACTAGTTATGATGTTCTCGAAATTTCGATTGTTTTCGCCAAATCCAGTTTTTCTGCTTCAAGCAGTTTTTTTCGAAGTTTGTTACAGTTAGTACCGATGGCAATATTATCTCATATCATGCGATCAGAATCGACGTATCCGCAACCCTTAACTAACTTACGCAAATCTAATAGATATGAATCAAATGACTCACCTTCTTCCTGCTTTCTTATATTGAATTTATACGCTTCATACACTTCATTTTTTTTTGGGAGAACAGTAATTCTCAACCGCCTTTACAACCTTATCATATTGCTTTTTTTCCTCTTCGCTTAGACAAATCGAATTAAATATTTCAACAGTTTCTGGTCCACATGCATTTAAAAATATACCCACTTTCTGTGACTCCTTTCTGTCGTCCAGACCAATAGCAGTGGCAAACACATCATAGCTTTGCTTAAAAACTCTCCAATTTTCAGCGAGGTTTCCTTCTAATTTCAAAGTTTCTGGTCTCCGCACATCAATATAACCACCACTTGTGGCCATTGTTTCCTCACTTTCACTATTAGAACTTTCTAAATATTCTTCAGCACTATTTCTTTCTGTTTCAACTTGGTTTCTTGTTTTAACCATTTATACTTTCCTATTCCGACTGCGCCATGTATTATTTGCTTGACAATCTGCTTGCTAATGACGTCTAGGACGTCTCTTTATTGTTTACGAGTACATTGTATGATTGGTTACAGATTTGCCATATATAACATACGAGTATATAAATAATATATAGAACCGTAGATAGCCCTTTTGGCGGTTCACGGAAATTGAGTTTCTCCCGACACGCAATTTCCGATGATCCGACCAACTGCAACTCCAGTATCGATTTTGTTCAGACCTTTTATGATCGGCAAGTCACTGCTAAGGCCTTTTCTCTGGTGCCGTGAAATAACGCCGAGCGCAATAACGCCGAACTCCAAAATTCGCCTTTATTTCGTTTTGTAAAAGTGAAGTAAGGACTGAAACGAATAAAATTTGGAAACTACAAAGTAAAAAAAAAAAAAAAATATTTTCATAATTCATCTACATTTTTTTTATTTGCTTTAAAACTCTGTTTTCATTAAATTCATTCACAATTAGAAAAAATAAAAAAAATTATTTGGGTTTCCATTCTTTCTTCAACTTCTTTCGAATATCCTTCATAAGGTTGGTGACAGTTACATCCGTAATCTTTTTGGACGCTCTTTTCCATTTAGCATTAAAATCTTTTACGCCCTTTGCACACTGCTCACTTTTCCTCAATTTAGCTTTGACCAAAGCCCAATACCTTTCAATGGGACGGCACTGTGGAACATTGGGTGGATTTATGTATTTTGGGACAAAGCCGACATTTTTAGCAACAAGATAGCTCAACGTCGTATGAGCATAGTGAGCTGAAGCTAAATCTGGCCAAAATAATGTTGAACCCTCGTGTTTGTTGAAGAAAGGAATCAACCGTTTTTTTAGGCACTCGTTATTGTACACTTCTCCGTTAATTGTTCCCGTTGTAATAAACGATGAGCTTCTGTGTCCACATTGGCAAATGGCCTGCCAAACGAGATATTTCGACCCGAATTTTTCCATCCCAATCGATGTTGTTGATTGCGGAAATATATCAGCTTCAAATGAGTTGTAAAACTGCGCACCTGGAAGAGTAGTAAAATCGGCTTTGGCATAAGTTTCGTCATCCAAAATCAAGCACGCTTTCTTGTTGCCGATCAACTTGTATAACTTTCGGGCACGTGTTTTTATGACTTTTTTTTGCTTTTCAGTAAATTTTGGCATTTTTTGTTTTTTTTTTCGTGTTTTTAGACCGTGACGTTTTTTAGATCTTTGTACCATTGTTTGGTTGGTATTACATTTCCGAGCAACATCTCCGGATGACATAGTCCGGTTTTTTACGATGGTACCCACTATTTTCCTGTTCAAATTCGTGTCATGTGCTCCACTTTTAGCTCCACTTTTCTGTTTTCGCTTACCTGTCAACGTCTCCAAATATCGTTTAATAACAGAATCCACTGCACTGCGTGCTATGGTTTGGACGCGAAGTATTTTCGAGCCATTTGTCGATGCTCTTTTTACGGCGTTCCTCTTGACTCATATTCTATAAATATTTTAAGCCGCACCGAACTAAAATCAATAACAAACTGAAACTAGAGAATATACAGGCTAATTTGGGTACTAAATGGGATTGCAATTTTTACGCATTGCCCGTATTTAAAATTACAGATTTTATTCGTTTCAGTCCTTAAGGCCGTGCAATAGCGATTGGCCTTATTTCTTTTTGTGAAAGTGAAATAATGCCGACCATTGCTTGTGAAATAAAGCCGAATTTTTGAATGTTGAAAATGTGTTCAATTCAAGTTTGAAGAAGGTGGCTCGCTTCGTTCCCTAACAGGATTTCACCCTATTCTCCGCAGGGTTTAGACGTTCACGCGACTTCGTCGCTCCACTAAGGGAATGTCAAAAACTGTCAGGCACGCGACTATAACTTCTTAGCAATTGTATTTTAGTTGTAATTGTAATTGTTCGATTTGACATGGTACCGTTTATATTAATAATTTTTAGCATGATAATTTTTAGCATGATATAGTTGTCATCATAACTGATTTATATTAAAGCAATATTAAAAACAATGAAACGTGAAATAAGGCCAGTTCGGGAGTATTTCACTTTCACAAAGTGAAATAAAGCCGATCGCTAATATTCGGCCTTACTTCACTTTTACAAAGCGAAATAAAGCCAAATTCTGGAATTAGGCGTTATTGCGCTCGGCGTGATTTCGCGGCACCCTTTTCTCTCAGTAAATTTGCTTAGACTTACTAACTTTCGTTCACCAGAACACTGGTTGTACCAGGCATCGGATAGTGTCTAAGAAACTTGCAGCTTCAGTTTTACCTGCAGATCTTTCTCCGCAGTGGTTGTGCTTAACGGGTTTTTCGTCTTTTCAAACCTCTCGTCGATAGTTGCCCATGGAATTATTCCTCTTCTGGGGTCCATTCAACCATTTCCATTTTCCGAGTTAGTGCGTGAAAAGCAGCATTCTAACTAACCACCTGTTTACGATAACTGTAATAGTCTAAAGCCTTTTCGGCATTCACGCCATCGTTCTAGTTCAATTTGCTGAACGTGACATGAAAAGAGGTGCATCGGAATCAAATTATCAAGCAACTCCTGCATCAGCGACTAATATTGTTCAGGCTGGTACTAGCCTATAGATTGAGGAAGCTAAAATACTTGTCCTGGCGGCGGCGGTTGAAAGGACATTTGGTGGATTATAGTTACTATACCCATCTAGAGTACAAAAAATTTTTGGAGTCACCTTCCTATTTGGTAACAGTCTAATATTGAGCCAGGCTGTCTTTAGCGTTAAGTGGGCTGTTGGAAACTTGAATCTCTGACTCATAATTCTCCCAGGCATAATAGTACACTACTAAATAACATGGCTTACACAGTCTTATATAGACGATAAGGAGCTAATAATAGTTAGCCTTCGGGGAGCAAAGGTTTACTATCCAAATAAATTATGTCATTATGTCGCCGATGATGGTGACGTCTTTAAGGTGAATTTTTTGGCATTATGCGGCTGTTTCCGTAGGCAGCACTCTTTTTTTCTTTGTGTATAATAATTTGTTTTTCTAGGTGCAAGTAGATTAAAATTACCACCTTGATCCAAAAGTTCCCGGGGGACACCACCGTGTGGCGCTCTCATTGTTCCGATTTGAGTTCTGTTTTTTTTTTGTTAAGTTGGTAAATCCATTGTTGACATTCTCTCTAAATCTTAGCTTCATAGCTTGACATTTGCAAAAGTTACGTATCCAAGGGTACATCTATTCCTGTGTGTGTTGGTAATTTTTTATAATTTTAGAAATGGATTTAAATTTGCAACAACGAACTTGTATTAAATTTTGCGTAAAAACGGATTTAATAGTGCGCGAACGTTGGAAATGTTGGAAAAGTGTTTCGGCAATGATTCTCTAAAGAAAACGGTCGTTTACCAGTGGCACGAGCGATTCAAAAGTGGTCGTGAGTCAATCGAAGATGATGAACGCAGTGGCAGACCATCGACATAGAAAACCGACGAAAACATTGATGAAGTAAAAGAAATGTTGGTCGATAACCGCAAATTAACCATCAGCAAAGTAGGTTACAAAAGACCTCAATTTCATGCAGAAAAGAGACCGTGTTGACGTCGCAAAAGAGATGATTTGCGAGGCTGAATCCGATTCCACATTCATCAAAAGGTAAAATGATCATTACTGGAGACGAGACGTGGGTTTATGAGTACGACATGCAATCCAGACATCAGGCAAGTGAATGAGCCGAGACCCAAAAAACCACGTTGTTTTCAGTCAAAAAAGAAGGCACTGCTCGCGGTTTTCATGGATTACAACGGTGTAGTGCATCATGAATTTTTGCCAGAAGCCAGAGACGTTTGCGTGAAGCAATTCGCCAAAAGAGACCAGAATTGTGGGCAGAAAACTCATGGATTTTGCATCACGATAGCGCACCGTCGCACAGTGCCATCATTATTCGTAATTTTTTGACGAAAAATGCAACAAATACCATCCAACAGCCACCGAGTTCACCTGATTTGGCTCCCTGTGACTTCTTTCTGTTCAATCGAGTTAAAAAACCACTACGGCGAACGCATTTCAGTAGCCGAGAGGATGTCATGGAAAAATCGCAGGAAGCACTGATGGACATACCGAAAACCGAATATAAAAATTTTTTCGAGGATTGGATCAAGCGCTAGCATAAATGTGTTGCAGTCGATGGGTATTATTTTAAAAAGGACAATATACGTAGATTTAGATGAATAAACTTGTGCTTTAAATTTTCTGAATAAATTTTTTGATCAAGATGGTATTGATAACCCATTTCAAACTATGTACTTGGTGTAATCAGTGTCGATTAACGACATAACTACGTACATATCCGTGGACAAATTTGAACCAGTGTTGCAATTATGTACATTAAAAACCTATTAGGAACCTCTAACGCATACCCATATGTTTTCCTCATTACCATGGCCTTGGTCCGTATAAACACCTACTAAATCGCATCTCAGTCACCGTACAAAATCCTTAAGGCTTATGAGAAAGAATTGGGTGCTTAGAAATGAGAACCTCATTTCATTTGGAATCCCTTAAATCCGTCATAAACATACATCACCTAAAAAAAAGGACCTTATTTGAAATAGAATAATATCTAAAAAATCACTCTTAAATAGATATCCTGGCTTAGACACTGTTATCACTGTGTGACTGTGTGTCCCGTTTGATATGCGAATTTATCTACAAACAACTGGATACAAATCTCATCGGGGTGAGGCGAGACAATATCATATCGATTATTGCATACGTTCAAGGATTGATGGTACGGATATGGTATTTGATGAAGGCTTTGTGTGTTCATGACTTTTAGGGAAAGAATGGCCTGGTTCTACGGAGTTTATATTGACATTAAATTGAGTAGGGTTGTGTGTCGATATCGATTTTTTTCTGTTGAGGTTGGATTTAATATTTTACAAACACGACATGTTGCAATTTGGGTATGCAAAAGGGATGTTGCTTGTTTTCTTCCAAATGAGAAATTCGCGTTGGCTTTGGGAATTTTTTTTTTGAAAAAGGATACACATGACTAATCGAGTGAAAAACGTTTGAAATGTACATAATACGAACATATGTCAGTTAACATGTACATACGAAAAATTGGAATCGGTGCTTCTATTGAGCTTACCGAGCTCATTTAAAAACAGGTGTGGGAAAGAGGACATCAACCCTTACTACATAACGTAGGTAAAAATAGACAACCCTACTTCGACACATTGATGGTTTTTCTTATATGAGTAGACAGAAAAAATTGTCGCTGAAGAGCTCTCTTCTGCAATGGAATGTATAAGACATGTTACTTACAGATATACTGCTTCGATATTAAGTGGTGCTGTTCTACAAAATTTATGAGGGATTAAGTGGTAATCAGAAATGCACATCGGTGTGTAAGGATTTCTTCCAAATGTAGGGTTAACTGCTAAATTGATTAAACAACTGCATGTTGCAGAGCGATAAATATGAATGACCTTATTGTTGGCGACCCAAGCAAATGAAAAACGGAAATTGCACCGACTAATTTCAAACCGAAATAGCAAGATCTAAGCGAACCATAAAGGGAATATCACTGCTGTCCACGAAATGGATGGACGAAAGAACTATGAGCGTTATGATGGCGATTTCTAAGGAAAGAAAAAATAGTGGATTTGTTATCAGAAAAAATCTTGATTTTGAGGTTTGTGCGTGAAAACAAGATTGCCATCCGCTTCGAAATCAAGGGTGAATTCGAATATACAAACTACATACACTCCCGCAAATTAAACGGATAATTTTACCAGAGATTACTTTTACGAGCTCCTCGACCTGGCGAACAAGAATAGCATTGCTGTAGGTAAGACGTAGTGTGTACTTGTGAGATTTAATTTTAAATACTTGAGGGCATAGAAGAACAGCAATGCCTGCACAAAACCACCTTAAAAAACGAACTTCTGCTACTCAACCCACAAAAGAACACTTATCAATTTCGTGATCAAAAGACTGTCAATCAGATTGATCATAATCTAGAAGCCAAATATCGAAGAAGTCTAGTTGAGAAAATTTGTGGTGGAATGATGGCAAGAGAGTGCTAGACCCTTTCTGATAGAATCTTTTAAAACATTTCGAGAAGCCATACGCTGTCAGCATCTAGACCAGTGATGAGAACGTCAGCTATCCATAAGGAATCCCGAATCTGCCGACTCAACAACACCAGCACCACAAAGGCTCCACTATGCCGACAAGCATGGAATGACGAAAGCTGCTCGCTAACTTTATGAGCATAAGCTTTTAGGAAGGAAAGAGAAAGAAGAAAAAAAGTTCGCCCGGGGTCATGCAGAGGTGCCCCTGCATATAAAGTATTCAAAAGTTCTGGTCCATTTGCACGAAATTTAGGAACGGAAACGCCCTTAAACTGTGTCATTTCTAGAGAAATAAGTTTCTTTAATATTGCGTACAAAATTATATCTATCAGAATATGCGAGAACTTGAAACCCTATATCAACAATCTGATAATCTCTGATCAGTTCACGGTTGTAGGCTTCGTAAGTCATTTCATTAGATGAATTTGCCTTAAGTGGTTTCGAGAGATAAGCCCTTCGAGCGGTATTCGATATGGTCTGAATAAACCGAGTTCTGAGGGAAAGATATAATAACGAACTTTATAAGGCTCTATATTGGTACGTTAACCGTCAACTTCTATGTCTAGGTCTTGGAGGCTGTCTGAATATGACACTTTTTCGAAAATTCCTCGCATGCATTCCAGAAGAGAAATGCAATAAAGAAGCGTTTCTACTCGGTCAGCAATCGGGTCAACAGACCGAAAAGCATATTTTGGCTTAAATTTGGATTAACTTACTTACTTGTTGGGACCAAAAATAAATCTTTTGCGATTAGCAAATGATGGTTGAAGTTATATTCCACTTCCACCTAACTAAAGGTCTTCCTCTACTGTGTTGTCCTTTCGGATAAGAATCGAAGTCCCCTCGAATTTAAACTTTTATATTGGTCGGCTCTATATACCGTAGCAATTTTAGGCTTCTAATGCGTACTTTTCCGAACAGGCCAACATATTAGTGTAGCTCGTAGACTTCATAATTATATCTACTGTTCCAAAACCCGTCAACGCAAAAGGAATCCAAAATCTTTCAATAATTTTGCATTCAAAATAATCAAGAGTATATTCATCAACCTCTTAACTTACATGCTTCTCCGCCATTGAGCGGGACTGATATGATGAGCATCTTCATGCCTTTCTAAGAGAAAAGAGATGCTGATTGGCAGGTGTTACTCTTTGTTATCTGAGTTTATTGCGGAGCCGATTCGTCCAAAATTCTTTACTACTCGTATGTTCCCTCTGTTAGATATTGCCTAAATCATAGCGATTTGGCATCACAAAATATTGTATTTTGTTTCTTCGTACACTGAACTAATAAAGTCATTCTACTCGTATTATAATATTGAATTGAGCGCAGACATGTTTTATTTTTACTCATGATATTTGGGCTAACCGATACACTACAATTGATACTTGCAAAAGGTCTTCCGAAGTTTTGACAATTGATAGCGGCCATATTATTGAAGCTACATCTGTTACATTGGCTGTCGTTTAATTACTCTGTTTTGCCAAATTACCATGGACGCACATAGCGTCCAACAACACGTGCAAATGATAAAATTGTTTTATCAAAATGGGTGTTGGTGTTCTGTTCGGGCACCGTTCCGCTCGCTTCGCCCATTTTACGGTCGCCATAATTGTCCTACCGAGAAGACTATTCGCACTGGTTCAGCAAACGAAAACGAACTCGGCCTTTCGTAGACCACAACTTGGCCAATTTTGTATCGTGACTTGTGCCTGCAACCGTACAAATTTCCGATGACCCAGGAGCTGAAGGTAAATGATCATAGACAACGACGTGTCTATCATAAAATCAAAAAATCATCTTCAGCGATGAGGCTAATTTTTTTTTTTCCAATGTTATTTATTTATTATTTATTTCATTAATGTGGGATTTCAATCCCAATGAATACACTATCGACTTTTTATTGCTATACTGTATATTTATTTAAAGGGAAAAGACAAAAAGCGACCGGCCAGCACAATGGTTCAAATAAGACTCAAATACTACTCTACTTGCTTGCTGGATTTTTAAAAAGGTAACGGTCAACTCTGGCTTGTTTGTCTCGATATGCGTGTTTATTCGTTGGTCGCGGTGTCGTCGGTCCATCTACCGTGTGCTTGCACTATGTATGCACCGCTCAGTCGGATGTTCTCTTGTGATTTTTATTGTATTTCGTCTGATCTTCGTTCCGTTTGGCGACGGATGATTTCACTGTTCTGTCATCTTTTGGGTATGAATTGTATGCGTCTTCTACGTAGTTATGTGTGTATGTTATATATAAGTTTGCCGTACATTCAGTAGGGTATCTCCGCGTCGGTCTGGCTACCTATCCCACATTAATTTCATTAAAAACTTAACAATGGTTAGATATTTCTGCGAAGCCTTAAAGGCTTTTCTGCAGAAGATAGCTTTTCACAGTTTTATGATTAATTTTTGGTAAACAAGCTTAGATTAAAACATAATACAATCTTTTTAATAATAATTAGATCATTAAAGAAAAAAAAAAACAGAAAAACTGATGCATTCCAGCTGTCTTCTCCCGTAGTTATTGTAGAATCGGGGTTCGTGAAGCACACCTTGATCCCGTATTCTTATGTTGATTCCATGTTGAATTGGTGTTATGAATCTGTTGTCATCATAGTGCTCCAGTATAAGGGTCATCTTGAAGATATCTTCTAATCGAAGAACTTTAAAACGCCTTTGTTCCGGAATATTGAGCTGGTTATGTACGCCTATCTTCTACAGTGCCGAGTTTTGGAGTTTTTGAATTTTCTGCATATGTGTTGCTGATGCATTGCCCCATGCAAGTATACCATACCTAGGTTTAGATTCCACATGGGCAAAGTAAGTTTGTCTTAATACGGCCGTTGTGGCATGGTATTTTAGATGCATATAAGGCTCTTCTGAGGGTCACTCGCAACTCATCTATGTGCTTATCACACAAAAAGTTGTTATCGTTCGTAAATCCCAGATTTTTGTATCTCTCAACTATGTCGATAGGGCAATTAACTGAACTATTGCAGGATTCATTTTTGAAATGGATTTGCAATTGTGTAGCCCTGAATTGCGGATTTCGTATATGCATCACTTTTATTTTAGAAGCATTGATAGTTAAGCCGTGATCGTGACACCACTTTACCGCGTTGTCAAACTCCCCATGCAAAATTTCTGTTACCGTATGTAAGGATCTGTGACGCACCACTATCGCCGTATCGTCTGCATATGCAAATGGAATGGCCTTCTTGAAAACTCGTAACAACTCATTGGTGTACAATATGAACAGGATTGGACCCAGTTTTGATCTTTGCGTGACTCCATATTGAACGTTTTCATTTTGGATGTATGCATTGTTTATTTTGACGCAAAATTGCTTGTTCGTCAGATATTCACGCATATATTCTGCCATCAGTCCTCGTATACCAATATTTTCCAGGACTTCTACTTTATCATGGTTCAGTGTATCGAAAGCTTTACTGAAGTCCACGAATAACACTAAAACATGATGACTTTTATTTAGACCTTGGTTGACGCAATTTGTAAATTCTCCTAACAGCTTACCAGTGCTTTTATTTTTCTGGAAGCCGAACTGGCTTGCATGTATTCTATTTTCTATTACTAGCAATATTGATATTGGCCGATAATTTTGAAGGTCGCTTTTTGTACCTGCTTTGTATATCGGTCTGATTACAGCAGTTTTTAAGCTGGTAGGGATTTTTTCTTGTGCAATACTTAAGCTAATTAATTTACACAATAATGGGGTAAATATGTCCGTGTGGCTTTTTATATCAATAGCTCGTATTCCATCAATACCTGGCGACTTGTTTTCACTCAATAGATTAATTATTCCTCGAGTTTCAAAGAAATCTGTTTTCTGAATATATGTAAATTGTGCTGGTTAATCTTGATTTTGTGTGTGTCGATGTAACCGAGTCACAATGATGAACAATATCTTTTATTTGTGTGCTGAAGTTGTTTGCACACGCATTAGTTAAGTTATGCAGACTTTACTAGGCTTTTTCCTTCCCAATATATCATTTACTAAGCCCTATGTTTTTCTGGGGTCAGATCTTATTTGGTTGAACTTGGATTTATAAAAAATAGATTTTTGGGCCGTTATTTCGTTGTTCAGTCTGTTTCTGAAGGTCTTATATTCTTGTTCATATGCTTTGTTTAGTCTATTGTTTTTCCACTTTCTGTAAAGTTCGTCTCTTTTTTTTATATTCTCCTTATTGGAATTCAAACGTGATAGTGTGATTGCTTTATATTTGGCTGGAAAACCACAAGTAGCTATCGTTAGAGTCCTCCAGAACCTCAACGTGAATAAATCATTTGTGTATTGAACCATAGCTCGTTACCATGACACTGGCATCGTTGCAAAACGCCATGGAGGTGGTCATAAAAAAAACAGCAACATCGGCAGAAATGGTTCGGAAAGTGAAGGATCGAATTGAGCGAAATCCGCGTCGAAGTGGATGAAAAATGGCTCGTGAGCTCAACATATCGTTGGAACGGATGCAACACATACTGAAAAACGAGCTTGGGCTCAAGCCATTGAAGTTCCAAAAAGCACACGATCTTACACTGTAATGGTCATCGCAAAATAATTAGAATAAATAAAATAATAAAATCCGATTTTCTATGTTTTGTCCCAAACATTCAAAACATTAACACCCTGTACTTGGTTTTACCAATTAAAATGACACTGAACTATGTTCGCAGCAGTATTGAGCTGCAAGCCGCAATGATTTAACATGAATCTTGGGCATTATGTCTAGTTTCCGCTATCGATTGCGCTCTCTTGGTTTTTGCTCGCGCAGAAGAAAGGTAGTGAAGTAAATTTCAGTGGCTTGAGTATGGCCAAATTATTGTCAAATATAGTTTTCTAAAACCATGGCGTATAATACTCGTTACCATAAAGTTTAAGTTTCTTTTTATGCTCATTAAACGCATAACATATAAAGATTTAATAGTCTGCACCTCCCTGGACCGATGGTCACGATCGCCGAAGATAGCCAAAATTCAGCCAAAGCAGCATTGAAGAAATTGACGCTATCGAATTAATTTAATCCCAGCAGACGATCACTTATCGCTATCATAAGTTTGAATAATATCAAGTATCGTCACACCTTCCACGTGGGATTTACTGTACATACAGGCAGATTTGAAGACACTCACCATTAGCTACCATGAGGTGCAGGGCACCAGAGCAGCAGAGCTTACAGTTTTCGTACTTTTTTCTAACTATTACTCAATGATCTGTAATACCAGATTGATTAATTTTTGTTTGATAAGTCATTTGTATTGATTAAAACTTACTAAAGCCAATATTAAAATAATTTTTGTAAATATCACAGTCAGTATCATTATCACAGTAAATTTATTATGACAGATCGAATATATATGTACATACATGTGAATTAATATTAGATTCTTTTCATGTATTAAGTTCTTGTTAATGTACTCGTAACTTAATCAATTTAATAAAAGCTCTATAAAAGTTCCTTTTTTACCATTTGAATTTAAATTTGTATGATTAAACTTTCTTTGATTAATTTGATTTGAATTAAAAATTAAGTTCTAAATATGAAAATATTAACTACGACTTATTAGTGTTAATAAATTTGTTGAAACATGATAAAAGTGAATGTTTTGTTCTGATAAAATGAAGAACTAGTGAGATGTAACGAGAACATGTGTGGATAGATTGAGTTGAACATAGGTTGAAGTAGAGAAGAAAAGATATATAGAAATAGGGGGTTATTCCTAAGAAACCTGGACAAGGAATAACCATGGTGAGGAGCTCTTTTATAAGATGCTGGAGGGACTATCCAAGGCAGTGGTAACATCTCGTTCTGCCATTATTTAATAGTGCGGTAGGATAGTAAGGCACGTTTAATTTATTTCTTTGTGCGGTCATGTGGAGTGTAAGATCCCCCCCTAATCCGACGAGTTCTAGCTAGGCGTCGATAACGTGCCGAAACTCACTCCATCACAAGGGACTACAACTTCTTGTCTCAGCCGTTACAACACCGCAACAGAAAAAAGTTAGAGTCGAAAGAGCGAAGGAGTTGCTACACTTGCACGAAAGTGGTGAGTTGCCGAATTTGGTTTTTTCCGATGAGTCGCCAATTGTTATCGAGCAATATGTCAACAAACAAAACAACCGAGTTTACTTGCCAGAGAGGTCCTTCGAAAATTTACACCTTCGGACGGCCACTAGAAAGCAGGCAGCACCGATGGTGATGGTTTGGGCCGCCATAATCGCCGATGGTCGCTATCCGCTGGTATTTTTGGACCATGACGTCAAATTTAATGCAGTCGTATACCGTGAAACTGTTTTAGAGGCAGTATTGAAGCCTTGGGCAAACAATCATTTCGGTCGGAGACCGTGGACATTTCAACAAGACGCGGCACCGTCTCACAAAGCGCGCCTCAACCAAGATTGGTTAAAAAACAATGTTCCACACTTCATTTCTTTGACACAATGGATTGCAAATTCTCCGGATGCAAGTCCGATGGATTTCTCTGTCTGGGGTATTTTGAAGGCGAAGGACGTTTGGACCACCTCAAACAAGCACTTCGCCGGGAATGGGCCAAAATACCGCAGAGCCACTTGCGTGCAGGGTGTGATGCTTTCTTCGGCCGTCTCAAGGCCATTATTCACGCCGAAGATGGACGTATTGAAAAGTACTGATACAATTTGAGAATTGATGTATTTTCCAACATTTTTTGCTTCGGCACAATAAAATTTATCAAAAAATAAAAAAATTTTAGCATTTTAAAAAGTTGGAGTTCGAGTAAGTCACCCTGTATAGGACAGGCTGACTGAGTTTTCTTTAACATCAGCTTTTTTTCTTTGTGTGAAGTACATGATTGGGTAATGTTCAGTGATACAACTTTGAATTACAGCTGAATCGATTTGGTTATGTGTAGCGTTAGTTAAAATGTAGTCAATCGTTGAATTTGCTCCAGTATTCGGGTCTACTCTGGTATACGCCGTAATCACATTAATCAATCCCAGTGACTCCAGCATCTGAAGATATTATTTCACACCATACGCATCCAAATCATTCACATTGATGTTCATATCACCAATTACCATTGTCTTGTCCTTTTTTCTCAGTTGTCCAACGTTGTGGCCGTATTCTTCGATAAATGCTTTTCTGCTGTTACCTGGTGGTCTCTATATTCCTATTACATAGGTACTTATACTTATTACTCCCTTTAATTTGGATTTGGATACTTTCGTATGACACACTTTCAGATCTTAATCGTTCATATTCTACTTCTTTATGTATTCACATAAGAATTCCTCCTCCTCTACGTTTATCTCGATTCAGAAACTCCGGTTCGAAACCATCTAAACTGAAAATTCCCTTTTCTTCGTCTTCTACATATATTAGTTTCAATTAAAACTATTATTTTTAACATATTGATGAAGTGGCTGATGTTGGTATAAAATTTATTGAGTTTCCTTTTGTTTACGCATGATGCAGTTATTGAGTGCAAGTAATTTTGCCCACATCGGTAACGGTACTTATCAGAATTGGCTGCGTATTCTCGTTTCGTCTAGCCAGTATTCTTCCTGCACTTTCCCACACAAATTTCCAGTTCTCCTGTCTCGCTCTTGCCTCTGCCATCCACATTACGTGTTTGTTGTGTTTTGTCAGCTGGTTGTTAACGTAAACAGTGGCATCGGCCAAAGCTGCGCTCACGCTTGGGGGGTTGTTTGTGTTTTGCAGCAACGCTTTTAGTTTAATAGGGCGAGTGGAGCGTGTTTGTTTGATGAACTGAATTTTCTTCATGCTGGATGCAATTGTAGCAACTATAGTCGATCGTTCGGGGTTTTTTGTTTTTTTGCGATATACGAGGGTTGCCTGAAAAGTTTCCGATCGCAACGTAAAGATAGCGTCACTTGCCAATAAAAGCTAGTGAATGTTAGTTGTGCATCTTTTGACAGTTACTTACCGAAGTTTCAGTCATTTTGGACGAGCAGTTTTTAACATCGACACGTTTGAGTGAGTCGATGTGAGTGTTTTTGAGTATCGAGCTGTTATTAGATTCTTGTTTTTGAAAGGCAATACGCCTACGCAAATCAAAGATGAGTTGGACTCTGTGTATGGGGACTCTGCACCATAATTTACCACAGTGAAATTTTGGGCAGCTGGATTTAAACGTGGCCGTAAGAGCTTGGGAGATGATGAACGTTCGGGACGTCCAAAAACTGCAACTACTGACGATAACATTGCTAAAGTTCACCAAATGGTGTTAAACGACCGCCGAATTAAAGTGAGAGAGATAGTAGAGGTTATGAAAGTGCCCAAAGAACGTGTTTGTTACATATTAAATCAAGATTTAGGCAAGCTTTCCGCGCGTTGGGTGCCGCGGTTGCTTACGTTACACCCAAACCGTGTTCAAATGAACAGTTCCAACGCTCTGTTGGCGCAGTTAAGGCGCAATAAATCCGAGTTTTGGCGCCAATTAATTACTGTAGATGAAACTTGAATACACCACTATACGCCCGAAACAAAAATTAAGTCAAAACAGTGGACTGCAAAGGGCGAGCCGGCTCCAAAAACAGCAAAAACTGTTTGTTCGGCTGGGAAAGTGATGACGACTGTTTTTTGGGATAGTAAAGGAGTTATCTTAATCGATTATCTTCAAAAAGGAAAAACCATTACAGGAGCATACTACGCATCATTACTTGCCAAGCTGAAGGCAGAATTTGTGGAAAAACGGCCACATTTGCAGAAAAAGAAAATCCTGTTTCACCAAGACAACGCGCCGTCTCACCGGCAACACCTCAGCGGTTGCCATGGCGAAAATCCATGAATTACGGTTTGAACTGCTTGACCAACCACCTTATTCACCAGATCTAACCCCAAGCGACTTCTTTTTGTTCCCTCATCTAAAAACTGCGTTCGGAGGACAGATAGTTTCGTCAAATGACGAGGCAATCACCTTCGTGAACAATTATTTTGCAGAGGAAAACGCCAAGTACTATTTCGACGGGTTAGAGAGATGAGAGCATCGCTTGGAGAAGTATGTAGAGTTACAAGGAGACTATGTAGAAAAATAAAAAACAATTTTGAGAAAAAATGTCTTGTATCATTGTTCGGTAAGAAACAACCCTCGTATGTCTGTGATGTCGGTGTCGTTGATCTCACAGTTGACCGTTTTTCCTATTCCCTTCACTACCTCAAATAGGTTTTCTTGAGGGGTAGTGGGAATGCTTTTTATGTCGATATTGTTTTTGATCATTTGCTGTTCAAGTGTGCTGATCTGTGTTTGCAAATTTTCCATTATGACATCTTTCCTTTTGTTGGTTTCTTTTATTTCATTTAGTTCTTTTATTATGTTGTCCATAAGGTCATTCTGTTTTCTCATGTGTTAGTGTCGTCAAAACACCCGATCTAATAGACTTCTTTATCGGAAAAGGAGTAAACTCTAGTTACGTCAAAGTTGAAGAGGGCTTCGATCTTTCCTCCGATCATTCTCCAGTTATCCTCTCACTGTGTAAATCCTTGGTTAAGAAACAAAGACCACCCAGATTAACTAACAGCAAAACTCACTGGGAAGATTTCCGAATAGACGTTGTAGACAATACTGAGTTGAAAGTAGCACTTAGAACGCCGTATCAACTTGAAAAAGAAGTTGAACGTTTTGTTGAAGTCATACAGCAAGCGGCCTGGAAGAACACTCCCCGCGAATCGAACAAAGTTCCCAAAGTCGGCATAAGATACCCACCGGAAATCAGAGAAATGATAAGGAAGAAACGAAGAACGCGGAAAAAGTGGCATGAAACGTCCTTCAATAGGCTCTGCAACTTGTTGAAAAAATCGATCAAGAACTTCAATAATCAAGGTATTAATAACTACCTTGAAAGACTCACAGCGACAAAGGATACCAACTACTCCATATGGAGAGCCGTTAAAAGTGTTCGAAAGCTCCAAATACACGTGGCGCCAATAAGAAGAAACCAGGATGACTGGGCGAAAGAAGGTAAGGAAAAAGCTAATGTTTTCGCCGACCATCTTGCAGAAACGTTTAAACCATTCGACGGGGAAGTGCTTCTAGAGAATGCCAATACGCTAGACGTGACGACAAAGTTTCCAGTAGAAAAGGCTACACTTAGGGAACTTAGACAGGTTATAGACACGCTTAAGCCTAATAAAGCCCCGGAATATGACTTAATATCGGGAGAGATACTTAAAGCGTTGCCGAAAAAAGGTTTGCTAAAGCTGCTCTATCTTATAAATGCCAGCATTAGATTAGAGCATGTACCGCGCCACATCAGTGGAAAGTAGCCGAAGTTATTATGGTTCCGAAACCCGGTAAACCGCTGACTAAAGTCAAGTCATATAGACCAATATCGCTTCTCCCGATTACATCGAAGGTCTTCGAGCGAATCCTTCTTAATCGTCTTAAACCAATTACCGACACAAATTCCCTCTTGCCTGATCATCAATTTGGCTTTAGAAGCCAACACTCTACAGTTGACCAAGTGCATCGAATAGCCGAAGTAATTGAACGAGCAATCGAGTGTAAGTTAGTCTGTTCAAGCGCATTCCTTGACGTTTTTCAAGCCTTTGATAGGGTATGGCACGAAGGCCTAAAATATAAACTTCGACAAGCCCTACCCCAGCAACTGTCTTGTATTTTAGGTTCATACCTGGAAGACCGACTCTTCCGTGTGAGACACGGAAGACAATAATGGCAGGGGTGCCGCAAGGAAGTGTACTTGGCCCTCTGCTATATTTGCTTTTTACCCGCGATATACCGCAAACGGACGACACTGTCCTAGCCACATTTACTGATGACACTGCCATTTTGGCAAGGGCTAAAACAGTCGAAGAAGCAACTGCCAAGTTGCAACGTGCACTTACACGGATTAACAATTGGACAAAGACTTGGCAAATCGCGCTTAATGAAAACAAATGAACTTCACTCTCAAGAAAATAGTGAATCCACCGATGTTTATCAACGCAGTACGAATTCCTTACGCGAACGAGGCCAAATATCTCGGTATGACACCCGACGATAAACTAAAATGGAGAGCACACGTCAAGAAAAAACGTGAAGAGCTTGAAATCAAATATAGAGATATTTACTGGCTTATTGGAAAGTATTCCAAGCTTAGCTTAGAGAACAAACTGCTGTTATACAAGGAAGTGCTAAAACCGATCTTAACATATGGTGTGCAACTTTGTGGTTGTACTAAAAATAGTAACATTAATGTATTACAGACATTCCAAAACAAAGTTCTTCGAGGTATTGTTAACGCGACGTGGTACATTAGAAACGATGATATCCACAGAGATTTAGGAGTCGAAAACGTTCACAACGTAATTAAAATGTTTGCGCGAAAACATAATAATCGATTACAAGGTCATACGAATATTTCTGTTCAACAGATCCTCGACGAGACAAATTTATTGCGCCGTCTGAAAAGGACTAAGCCTCTCAATCTAGCGCGGTGATTAGCAGCGCGTAATTTTTCTAAAGTACACAGAAATTTTCAATGGAAAATCGCCTCCCGGATATCTTATAAAAACAAATAAAATGCGATAGAAGAACTGCTTGTTGAGTGTGAACTCAGTCGTGGTTTGCATAAGGGAGGTGTTTTTTAGTGAGTAAGAATCTCACACTACTATAGGCTCCGGGCCTATAGTGTCTATGAATGATACCTTCCCACGAAAAAAAAAAAGAAAAAAGGTGTCAGTGTTGAGATCATCATACTTAGCGACTACAAAATCGCAGTTTGCCATAATTTCTTTAACTTCCCCTCCAAGAAAACGGATTTCCACTATAACAGCTGGGTTGTTGTCAGTTGAATTGGTGTTATTTTCTTTACGGGGGCTACTGAGTTCACGCATTCTCTTTGACGGTTGTTCTTGCATAGTCTAAGGAACAGATACTACCACATTGCTGGCTCCACCGCCCCTGCATGTTTGGCACCTCCATGCGTCTTTTTTCGTGCCCATGGTTCTCCACGACTTTGCTGTAACCGTAGCGCATTCGAAGTGAAGCTTTCGCTTGCACGACGAACACACTGCAAAATCGCCATCGATGGGGAGGTGTTCACCGCAATGCCCACACACATACATCTTAACAGGGGAATAATTTGAATTTTAAAAAGACAAATTTATATTTCAAAATCAAATATAAGTGGAAAAAATCTACTCTGATGTTTAAAATAAACTTGTGTTAATAAAAAAGTCACTGTCTTTGGATTGATTGCTTATCAGTTAAGAGATATTTAAACTTTTAAAATGGGTAATAAGACCACTAATTCACAGAGCGATTCAAAAACACGTCTAGTCACACTAAGCTCACTTTCCATGGGTACGTAACAAACAAAATTGTCGAATTTGGGACGAAACCAATCCGCATGAGATCCAAGAGCGTCCAATGCATCCCGATCACTAATCACTGTTTGGTTTAGATTTTGGGCTGGTGGCGTCATCGGTCCATATTTCTTTGAGCATGACGTTGGTCAGGCCATCACCGTCAACGGAAAGCACTATAGGTCGATGATTACCAACTTCTTTTGGCCTAAATTGGATGATATGGATACCATCGACATGTGGCTTCAACAGGACGGCGCTACGTGCCACACAGCTCACGCCACATTGAAAATTCTGCACGAGCGATTCGAGGGCATGGTCATCTCATGTGGTGGTGATGTGAACTGGCCACCGAGATCGTGCGATTTGACCTCGTTAGACTTTTTCTTATGGGGTTTTCTGAAATTGCAGATCTATGCGAATAAGCTACAAACCACAGCGGCTCTCAAAGCCAACATAACCCATCGATTAAATTCAGCCTGATTTATGCGCCAGAATCATGGAAAATGGGACATTTCGGATGCGCGATACCCAGAGAAGCCGCGGCAGACATTTGAACGATGTTATATTCCGTACATAATGGCATCGATAGGCCTTTCAAATGAATAAAAAATTTCGATGATATCACACACACACACTTTGTTTTATTTAAATGTAAAGACAGAAGCGCTTATAAAAGAGCTCATTTCAATTATATTCTTCTGTTTACGGAAAATTAGATTAAAAATATATGTATGTACTTACTTACTTCCTTAAGGTGGCCATACAGTCCGGGGTGAACCTGGGCTTCAACCAATAAGCGTTTCCAGCCAGGTCGATGATCGATCTTTAGCTAGCTCCTCCAGTTTCGCCCGCAAAGATGGTAGATTTCCCCTTGCTATTGCCTGTGACACGTGAGTTGCGGTCTTCCTCTATTGCGCTGTCACTCATGGATGGATTCGAAGATTTTTCGGACCCTTGCATTGGTGTCCATCCACTCTACATGACCCAGCCACCTTAGTCGTTGGACGTTCACTCCTTTGACTAAGTCGATGTCGCTGTACAGAACGTACAGTTCATTGTTGTATCACCTCTTCACTCACCGTCAATGCAGACGAAAGCGAAAATCTCCCGAAGAATTTTCTTCTTTATTAGTTATTCTTCGTTAGATCTTAGCGCTGGTGTTGTTGTCTGAATTGATAGCGGAGTAGTAGAAAAAGTCCTTAACTACCTCAAATTTGGTGTTGGTTGTCCTTTTTTGTTAACAATATAACCTTGCCTTGGCGCCATTTACCGCTAAACCCATCTTCGCCGCTTCCGTGTCAATATTCGTGAAAGCGCCAAGGACATGACGCAGCTTTTTTCCGATTATGTTAATATCATAAGCGTATGGGAGTAATTGGACGAAATTTTGAAAGATTGTTTTGGCGCGTGAGTTTTGGTCTATTCATTCAAGAATTGTTAAAAAAATCGCATGAGCTCTCTTACAGCTCTTTACCGATTTTGATGCAGCCGAGTGCATTCTCTATCGCCATCCTTCACAAAGCGACGAGTTTGGCTGGGATGACAAAACTAGACGTTCCTCTGTCTACCTCGTCTCTATAGATGCTGGCATACGCGGCCCTAGCATCGATGAATAGGTGTTGTATATCTATTTGGAGTTCATTGGTCTTTTCCAATATTTGCCGTAGTGTGAACATTTGGTCAATGGTGACACAAAGACATACTGATGTGGACCAATCAAGTTGTTGACGAAGGGCTTCAGGCGTTCACACAATACGGAAGATAGGATTTTGTAGGCCTTATGAAGAAGACTGATGCCTCTAGGAATTGCAGCTCAGAAGCTCTCCTTTGTTGAGGATTTGACAAACAATGCATAGGTTCCATTCATCGGGCATACTTTCGTCCGACCATATTTCAGAGATGAGGTAGTGTATGCTCCTGACCAGCCGCTTTGAAGAGCTCGGCAGTTAGGCCGTCCACACTAGCAGCATTGTAGGATTCACGCTTAGATATGGCTGTGTTCCATTAATCCAGGACAGATGGATGGAATTGTTGGGCTACATGGTCTAGGTTGAAAGGTTTCTGCCTGACAGTGGTATTTGGTTCGTCATCGCCGTTATACAGTCTACAGAAATGGTCTTCCCAAATCATGCGCATCGACTGCGGCTCTACTGCGCCTTTGTTCGTCTTTACAGCCTTTGCTTCCGGCTTTGTGTTCATGGCTTGTTTTTCTTACATTTTGGTAAAACTTCCGAATCTCATTTATGGAGTACTATCTGTCAATTTCGTTGACCGCGAGCTTCTTATGCTCCTTCTTTTTCCTCCTAAGAAGTCGGTGTTCCTCTCCCTTCTTCTGTTCATAGAGCTCGTGAGCAGCTTTAATCCTTATGTGCCGCGCCGTTTTGTATGAATCTAGCTTATATGCATGTGCTTGCTGGCACTCATCGTCAAACCAGGGCCGAGTGAAACCCAGCATATCAGGGGCGGCATTTCTCATTGCCTTTTGGCAATGTTGCCGCTAGTCTCCTATACTTGAGGCTGGTGCTATAGGACTTCTTAAGCAATTAAGAGAGACTCGACCGGAAAAGCATTTGGCGATCTCTTGTTATTGTAGATTTTCGTCGTCAAACTTCCTCACAGTATTAGCTTGCCTTTGCGATATTCGGGATATCGGCAACCTTACCTTGGATACAGCAAGGTAATGATCCGAGTCGATGTCGGTCCCTCGGAACGCTCGGACATCCATAATACTGGTCTATTGATCAGGAGATCTCCAAGTCGCTTTATGAATATTAAGAGGAGGTAACCGTGCGCTAGCTACTACAGTATTTCGTCTCGCCGCAAAGTCGATTTGCTTGAGTCCGTTATCGGAGAAGGTGTCGTATAGACTACACTTTCTGACAGTCCTACTGACAGTCCTACTACAGTCCTTATGTTCAAATCGCCGAGGACAATTTTAATATCATAGCTAGTGCATTATTCGTAAGTCTCGTTAAGGAGCTCGTAGAAGCTATCTTTGGTGTAGTCCACTTTCATCTCTGTGGGGCTTGCGGGCAATAATGGCTAATGGTGGCAAATCAAGCCTTAATATGGATTGCTCCGAGACGTTCCTTCTCATCCCGAAAACTCGAAACTTCTTGCATAAGTCTGCCTCTAACAGCAAATCCGTCCGGCCCATCCCATTGCATTTCTTGGTGGTGGTAACATCTTCTTTGCAGCAGTCCGGAGCCTGCGCTTGTTGTTCGACTGTACGTGACATATTAAGGGACGATAGGTCCTACGTATAAATTCAAAGTTCATTGTCCTTATTTCATTTGCAGGGGTTGTGAACAGTAGATCCGTTTGTATCCGAGATTTGTTGTTACTTTGCAATTTTTATTTTTATTTTTTTTTCATGAGCGAGCACTTACGCCGATGGCACAACCGCCAACCTGAGGAGCCAGTTCCATTATACTCGTAAATACCCCGAGGAGGACGGGTCGGTTAGACCGAAATCAATAACCCTTTCGAAGATCTGACAGCTACCGTTGGTCCGTTAAGGCCTCATTCGCCATCATCTATTTTCTAAGACCCTTACTAAGTTTCGGAAATCCTTACCGATCTGAGCTCCGAATATGTCGGAGTAGCCCATGTAACGACATATTTGTTTCATTCCGGGATTTTACTTCACCGTTGATTCCATTTGGGGAATTCATTCGCTGTCTCGTATATACATAGTGCCAGCACTCGCGTTTATAATATTGGCAAGTCGAGTCTGGATGGGCATCGACCAGTACCCGATGGTTACCACTTGGGGTTAAAGTAAGTGGAATTAATGTGTAGAAACTGTTACAATACTGGGAATCGCCAAGTTGACACCTCTCGATGGCTACCCTGGATTAACAGCAGCCAAACAATATTGAAAATATATGAAAATACATATATGTATATACTTATATAATTTGTGTTTATTGTACAAATTTGCAAAAAGTAATAAAAATAAAAATAAAACAAATTAAAAAGACTGGTAAAAGAAAAATTACAAATGACACGAGTGTTTCGAATAGTGAGGTCACGTTGTTTCGAACGTCTAGTACTCCGGAATTTTCTCTTAATATTGAAACCTTTGGTATGTGGAAGGCAAAATTGGACATTCGTTTTAGTAAAGTAAACTGCACTTCAGACAATACCAAGAAAGCAATATTACTAATATCTATCGGTGCAGCTTCATGTTACACAGTTTATGCAGTCCTGAACCACTCGTGTGGAAAACATATAAAAAAGATTGTGCAATATTCGTAGCTCTCATTATATTCCTCCTATAACTTAACTTTACATTGAATGAATTCTAAGAATCAATTAGAAGCAACATGATACCATACACCTGCCCATGAATTCCATTTTCACGGTACCGCATTGCACGTACACAACTACAATACTTCTAAGAAATATTTCAACGTTCGGCTCAGAAATGCAGAAAGCTAAATAATTAGAATTGAAACAACGTTGAAGTGATTATTTGCTATTAGTCTTAAGTTGAGAAAGTAGAATAAAGGATAGCCAATCTACCTGGGAAAAATATTTTTTTTAAAATACTTGACTTTATCTTTTATTAACTTATGTATATACCATGTAAGAAAAAAGTTGCATTTCTCTGCTAAAAGTGAGGGGGAAAGTGGTTGCTGAGTGGTTCGCTAGAATAAAAAAAATTGTATTACATTGCAAATTTGGTGAAAATCAATTCATCCGTGAGTTTGCCAAGCTCAATTGCTGTGTGAAGAAGATGAGAAACTAACACTTCAAGATGCTTTAAAAATACAGTGATCTTGGAAACTAAAATCTGCGAAAAAGTAAATAGCAGTAGCATTGTTGGAAGCAGACAAAGAAACAGCAAAAATTGGTGCTGCTCACTTGTAAATACTTACATGGTGGTAGATGAATGTTGCTACATTAAAAAACTCAAATAACCGTTTTTCCTTTTCAATTAATATGATTTATTTATTTTTAGTTCATTACAAAGATAATTCAATTTTATTATATTTTTTAATGGTTTTTAAAAATTATAATTTAAAAATTGTAGGCCTGCAGCCGGAATTGCTTCAGTTATTGTTTGATTGCTATAATTCATTCAATTATGTGGGTTTCTCTTTATAAATCTCCTGCTTTCGATAACCCCGCAAAAAAAAGCCAGTTGCAGTCAAGTCAGGAGAACTTGGTGAACAAGGGAAAGTAGAGTTCAATTTATTTGGAAATTTTCGATATAATTCCGACAAAACAGGCGTGTCTATAAGTGAAGTTGTACCATCTTGTTGAAACCAAAGTTCAGAGGGATGATGAGGTCTGATGATGACGCCATGCCATAAACCGCACCAAACAGTCAATCGTTGTGGATGCATTGATGCTTGGCTGAACACTTGTGGATTGTGTTCGCTCCAATAATGCCAATTCTGTTTGCTGACATAGTCGTTAGCCGTTGAGCGAAGAATGGGTCTCGTCCGAGAATATGATTTTTTGGCCAAAATCGGGATCTCCGTCCAACATTTTCCGCGCCCAATTAGAGAACTCACGGCTTTGCCTATGGTCATCCGGCTTCAATTTTACGTCAGCACAATCTTATATGGATGTAGGCCCAAATCCAACCGCAATTCAGCTGATCGGCACCAAATCGACATTTCTGGGTCTTCTCCGATACTGGCCGCTATGTTTTCTTCAGTTCGCACCAATCTCTATCTGTTTGGTAGCTGAAGATCCAACAGAGTATACTCACGCTCAAACTTTTCCACGGTACCACGAATTGCCTGCACATTCTTTTTTTTTTCTAAGGAACTTAACACTCAAGTGTTAAGTCTTTTGGCAAGAAAGATGTTTGGGCTCAGTGGTTACTTCGCTTTAATAGGAGTTGGCTTGTTGTTGATTTCTAGTTAACTACTCATGTTACTTGATTTTCGTTAACAGAAAAAAGTTTATATTTTTCTGGCGTGGTTGGGATTCAAACACCAAACCTTCTGATTTGGAAGCCAGTCCACTACCACTTTAGCCACGGCCACCCACCCACCCACCGAAGTTATGATGACTACCGACCTCTCGACGAAATTCACTTTGCGTATTTACAACTGACCCGGAATTTCGATATCATTTCTTAATAATTTCCGCACTTTCGGCAAGCATAAAACGATGCATGATGAAATGGCAAGCCTTGCTGAATATTTTGACAGCTGGATATCATTGATACCTTTGATAGCTGCTCAAATATAACAATTGGAAAAACTGTTTTTGCTATCTGGTCACCCTATATTAGTGTCATTTACAAGCATAATAGCACGTAAGGATTCGTGTCATCGGAGTTCGGAATCACTTTATGTCACTTTTTCCATTCATTAGACTTTGGAATTTATGCCCAACGAGCCAGAATGTAAGTAACATAGAAAAAAGTTATCGCATTTGGGGTAGCACGTTTTATAAAGACAGCAAATGTCATTAATTGTGTGAAAAGATCGGGCGCTCAGTTCAAAAAACAATAGATTACGTATCTGATTCTAATAACAAATCGCTATGTGAATTTAATAATGATTTATTTAATAATTCTATTTGTAATGTTTCTCCCATGCCCTTTTACCAGTGATTCTTGACGGTGTTTAAACGCAAATTGCTTGTGATATTGGGACTCCTTGCGTATTAGTTCCAATTTCGTTTTGTTTCGTTTAGACCATGCCATAATCCGTATGTTAACTATGGCGGGGAACGCATTCGGTTGTTGGGTGAGTATGATGCTTCAATTACTTATCGAGGTACCACGAAGGTCATACATGATTGCTATTGATACTGAAACAAGAAATCCTGTTTTTCTTGGTCTTACGTTTTTAAGAGCATTTAATTTTGATTTAACACAAATAAGTTCGGCAAATTTTAACAACTCAGTTGTAGCTGATGAGCTAAAAAGCGAATTTTCGGAAGTTGCAGGCAAGTGGTAGGAGCTTATATAATTGTATCATTGGAGGTATGAGATAATTTAAGTTTAAGGTAAATCTGTTGTTTACATTCCCTCTAAATCTTAGCGTCATACTCGTAGCTTTACATTTGCAAAAGTTACGTAGCCAAGAGTATATCTATCTATGTGTGTGTTGGCGATTTTTTACAATTTTAGAAATGGATTTAAATTTACAACAACGAACTTGTATTAAATTTTGCATAAAAAACGGATTTAATGGTGCGCGAACGTTGGAAATGTTGGAAAAGTGTTTCGGCAAGGATTCTTTAAAGAAAACGGTCGTTTACCAGTAGCACGAGCAGTTTAAAAGTGGTCGTGAGTCAGTCGAAGATGATGAACGCAGTGGCAGACCATCGACATCGACATCGGGAACGCGTTTCAGCAGCCGAGAGGAAGTAATGGAAAAATAGCAGGAAGCACTATTGGACATACCGAAGCATACGTACAGAGCAAAATGTCGATTGTATAGATCAGTTATACTTTGTTACGATATTTTTTTCGTATTCGACAATTAACTGTTAATTGCATTGCTCATAGATACGTTAGTTTATTATTCTCATTAATTTTGTTTTAAAATTTTTGTTTGACGAAAAATGGCTTTTACTACAAAATCTGTTGATCGTGCGTAGAAAAGTTTCTAAACATAATTTTTAGGAAATTTTGCAAGGATAAAAATTTCATAAAATTTCAGGAAGTTTGTCAAGTAAAAATTTTAAGAAAAATGCATTTTAATTAAAAAACTGAAACACAAAATTTTCATAATTTTGAGTTTAACGAGCCATAACATACTTGTTGCTGCACTGATGTACCCAAAGCATTTTAGACTTTTATCCACTACTAAATTATCTTTCCAAAATGCCCAAACTATTATTTTACCTGTACTAATTTAGAAATTATAGCGTTTAAAGTGGTTACACCTCCAAATTAGAGGTCACCCATTTGATAGGCTGTAACTTGAAATGGAGTGAGAATAGACCCCCCCCGGCCATACAATTTCTTGTTCGGCGGAACTTCGGGAATATGCCCGGATTATACTGCTAAACTGGGACACCCTGTATTATGGGGTTATCGCACCGTGCTTGCTTCACGCTTCACAGTTAGGCATAGTTAACACCTAAGAAAATGTTGGCTCGTTCTTACGTCTGGTGGCCGGAAATGTGTGACGCGATTTAAAATTGTATTTCTTGTCAAAAACTTCAACCAGATCCGGAGAGAATACGCTACTTATTCAGCATGGAGTCGGATCCGTGCCAAATTAAATAATTTTAAGTAGCTTATTCGAACAATCATTTTTCCGGTAGTACAAATATCTGAGAGAGTACCGAAAATCTTCCTCTTTAGGTCTTATGTATGGTTCAAGAAGGCCATCATGGTGTCATTAGTGAGACCTAAATACTTGAATTATTCTACATTCACTATTTAAAAACACTATGCACTGTTTCATATTGTTGTAAGGGCATAACACCTACAGCAATTTGATTCGCTAAACCACCGTCAGAATTTTCATTTCGCAGCCTTGCTTAGTGTCGTCAGTGTTTGTCTTTACTGTGTTTGTTTTTTAATTATGACTAGGGAATTCAAGGTGAACGTAGCCAATATACGCGGACTAAAAAGTAATCACTTTTCTGCGTACGTCCACGTCTGCAAATACAGACCAGCTGTTTTGGCACCTAGTGAAACACAGGTAGATCCCCTACCACACCTCTCAGATCACTCTGATCTGAAGCTACCTGGCTACGAACTAGTGCCACTATTATTTTCTCACCGCGGTCTCGCCATTTATGTGCGTAGTGATGTAGCTTACCAAACTCCACCACAATGTAGTCCCTGTTTCAATCCGGAATTCAATTTCATGTGGTTAAAATTCCATCTCCGTAAGCAAATTATCCACTACTGCTTTATTTACAGAAGCCCCAAACTGGACAGCAACTCGACCTTCCACGAGTTTGATGCGCTGTCTGACTCCATTCAAAGAATTGTATCCCTGTATACTCATACTGAAATCGTGATTACGGGCGATTTCAATATACACAATTCTGGGTGGCTTCGACATTCTGAACAGACAACACCCGAAGGACGGTGTGTTGAGATCTTCGCTGCGGAAAATAACTTAGCCCAGCTTGTAAATAAGCCCACACGCATACCAGACGTTGATAGTCATACCGCCAACACCCTGGACTTGTTTTTAAATTTTCACCCTGACAAGTACTGCATTGATGTGGTCTCCCCTCTAGGCTCGTCGGACCATTGTGTCATATCAGCTAAATTCTCGTACACCCACCACACAGTTAGAGAAAAGATTCCTGTAAAGAGGCTGTCTGGGTTGGAGAATTGTTTTTTCGGTCCTACAAGACCAACCCTACAGAGGAAAACCGAAAAAAGTTTAAACGAGTCAGAAATGACTGCAACGTCCTTCTCAAGCGTGTGAAATTCCAATACGACCAAAACCTGAGGCAAAAAATACTGCAATGTCCCAAAGGCAGTAACAATTTTTGGTCGTTCGTGAAAAACATCAGAAATTCTGCCTCATCCTCCATCCCAACGCTCATTTACAATGACATTCCAGCTGTCAGCTCTTTGGACAAGGCCAATCTGCTCGCCGCACACTTTGCGGCTAGCTCAACACTCCCAGACTGTGCTTTATCCCCGCCTACACTGGAGCGCGTCGAATCTACAATGGGACGAATCCACTTTCGCACTCGTGTAGTAGCAAGAGTACTAAAGATTTCAACATGCATAAATCCGCTGGTCCAGATGGTATATCTCCCCTTCTTCTGAAGAGGTGTTCTTTCACGCTGGCAAAACCACTGCGTAAGCTTTTTCATCAATCCTACTCTTTAGGACTCTTTCCGAGCAGATGGAAAACAGCGTTTCTCCAGCCCGTCCCTAAAAAAGGCGAATCTTCTTCTCTCTCCTCCTACAGACCCATTGCACTTACGTCCCTTCTTTCCAAGGTCATGGAAACGCTGATAAACCATCAGCTCATGAAATATCTCGAAACACGAAAACTTCTCAATGACCGGCAATATGGTTTTCGTAGCAACAGGTCCACTGGTAATTTGATGGCATGTCTCATCGAAAAGTCGAATCAAAGCGTACATCAATTTGGTGAAAGCCAGATAGTTGCACTTGATATTTCTAAGGCATTTGACAGAGTTTGGCATCAGGTTCTTTTGTCGAAAATGCGTGCTCTTGGGATCGATGACTCTCTTCTTCAATGGATTAGAAATTACCTTTCGGAACGTTCAATTCAAGTTGTCTTGGACGGTTTCAAGTCTGATATTCACAAAATAAATGCTGGTGTGCCCCAGAGCTCCGTTCTGTCTCCGACACTCTTTTAGTTTTCATTAATGATCTCTTGTCTGCTACTTCTAATCCAATATACTCCTTTGCTGACGACAGTTCTCTCTGCTTTTCATATTCGTTCCTGAACTCACGTCCCTGCTCTTCGGCTGTAGAACGGCAACGGCAGCGTATGTTAAGCTCATTAAATTCCGACATTAACAGCATAACCAATTGGGGAACTATCAACCGAGTGGAATTTAATGCTTCCAAAACTCAATGCTGTCTGCTGTCATTAAAGCGAAATTCAAATACCCAGCCATTACCCATGAATGGCACTTGCATCGGCGAAACCGATAAACTTTCCATTCTCGGTATGTGTGTCAGTGACAACTTACGTTGGAATGACAGCATATTCGATGTCACCAAAAATGCTGCGAAATGTCTAGGTTTCCTCAAGCGATGTAAGAAATATTTTACCCCCTCTGGTCTGGCCACAATATATAAGGCATTTATCCGCCTAAAACTGGAGTACAATGCCCACATCTGGTCAGGTGCTCCTAAAACATCTCTGCACCTGCTCGATAGGATTCAAAACCGTGCGATAAAACTCATTGGTGACACTATATCAGTCAATCAATTGACACCCTCGAACACCGACCTAATGTCTCCTGTCTCACTTTGTTTTATCGCTATTTCCACCACCAGTGCTCCATTGAAATCGCCAGTGGCATTCCGCCCATTCAAACTTTCAACCGTAACACCCGTCTCGCTACGAATGCTCATCAGTTTACCCTCAAGCCCATTTTCGGACGTACTCAAAAATTTCGTGATTCTTTCCTAAGCCGTATAACTCGCTTATGGAATGCCCTGCCGACCTCTGTGTTTCCTGGTCATTATAACTTGCAAACATTTAAAAACAATGTACATCGGTACCTATCTTTTCTTCCTCCCTAAATTTCCTTCGCCCGCGCTGTGTACGAACATTTTAAGGGTACAAAAACCCCCTGAGCGCGCGCCAATTATAAAAAAAAAAAAAAAAAATTACTGCAAGGAAGAGTACTTCTGAAAGTTGGACAATTTGCAGCTGAAACACAATTGATAATGCAATGTGTGAAAATATAGCTCAACATTAGGCCCAGCCGATAAATTGAAAAACATAATTTTAGTTTTAGAGCTTATACTTAATCTATGGTCTGGGAACCAGATCTTAAATATATTAAGGGGCCAGTTGATGTCAGTAGTCAAGTTCAGCACACTTTTGGCACTGTATGCACAGTAAGCAATCCCTTGAAATTCAATCGCTGTTCGAAGCGAATTAGTATAAACGTTGTTTCTCGTATAGGTCTCAAAACAGAACCATGAGGTGCTCCTAGATTCAGAAACCGAATGTTAATCCTGGTTTCCGAAAATTTTACTCCTTGAGTTCTATTTGGGACTTAAGATATCAGCCAATTAAGAATAAAGCCGCAAAATTCTGCCTTTTCAAGTTTCCTTATCAAAATAAATTTCAAAATGCGAAGAAACTTTGTCTTATCAGATGCTGCAAATTATTATGCAGCCATGCTAGCTCCTAAATTCATAGGTTCTTATACGATCTTTAAACGAGTGACACCGTAGACATATAGTATGTCTTAGCAGACTAGACCAGGAAAGAACGCCCCACGTGGTATTGTAAAGACTTAAAACCATACTACGATACACAAGATCCCCAAGTCTAAATTCCAAAACAAAGTAGAGTAATTGGTAATTTTTAACTTTTTGACAATTTAGAGCTGCATATACGAGGACCGTCCGACCGCTTTTATTGACGAGTTGCACTCTGTGTATGGGGACTCTGCACCATCATTTACCACAGTGAAATTTAGGGCAGCTGAATTTAAACGTGGCCGTAAGAGCTTGGGAGATGATGAACGTTCGGGACGTCCAAAAACTGCTGCAACCACTGACGATAACATTGCTAAAGTTCACCAAATGGTGTTAGACGACCACCGAATTAAACTGAGAGAGATAGTAGAGGTTATGAAAATGCCCAAAGAACGTGTTTGTTACATATTAAATCAATATTTAGGCATGAGAAAGCTGTCCGCGCGTTGGGTGCCGCGGTTGCTTACGTTACACCCAAACCGTGTTCAAATGAACAGTTCCAACGCTCTGTTGGCGCAGTTTAGGCGCAATAAATCCGAGTTTTGGCGCCAATTAATTACTGTAGATGAAACTTGAATACACCATTATACGTCCGAAACAAAAATTCAGTCAAAACAGTGGACTGCAAAGGGCGAGCCGGCTCCAAAAAAAGCAAAAACAGTTTTTTCGGCTGGGAAAGTGATGGCGACTGGTTTTTTCGATAGTAAAGGAGTTATCTTAATCGATTTTCTTTAAAAAACGAAAAAACAGTACAGGAGCATACTACGCATCATTACTTGCCACGCTGAAGGCAGAAATTGCGGAAAAATGGCCACATTTGCCGAAAAAGAAAATCCTTATTCACCAGATCTAGCCCCAAGTGACTTCTTTTTGTTCCCTCATCTAAAAACTGCTCTCGGAGGACAGAGATTTTCGTCAAATGAGGAGGCAATCACCTTCGTGAACAATTATTTTGCAGAGGAAAACGCCAAGTACTATTTCGGCGGGTTAGAGAGATGGGAGCATCGCTTGGAGAAGTGTGTAGAATTACAAGGAGACTATGTAGAAAAATAAAAAAAAAAATTTGAGAAAAAATGTCTTTTATCATTTTTCGGTCGGAAACAGACAATCCTCGTATTAGTTGTCTAGATCGGGTTATGAAACAAATTGAAGGAATTGCTTGGTCAATATGGTTTAATTGATATACTAGTAGCTGACAATGGTCGAAAGTTTACATGTTCAACATTTTTGCACTGCATAAGGGCAACCGGCAACCAATGGACAGGCCGAAACTTTAAAAAAACATTTTCTTGCAAATCTGAAGGGCAATATAAATGACTCTTTTCGCGCAATAAGAGCTTAAAAGCAAACGCAAATTGGAATAATGCCAAGGCTTAGGAGAACGGCTCCCTTTTTCTGTGAAGTAAGGTGCAGTTTTCGTGTTCGTATGTCAGAATATAAGTATGGAAAACAGAATAAAGACTGAAACGAATAAAATCTGTAAATTTTAATACGGGCTATACTTCCAATGCGTAAATATTGCAATCCCATTTTGTACCCAAATTAGTCTGTATATTCTCTAGTTTCAGTTTGTTATTGATTTTGGTTCAGTGCGGTTTAAAATATTTATAAAATATGAGTCAAGAGGAACGCCGTAAAACGATCATCGACAAATGGCTCGAAAATACTTCGCGTCCAAACCATAGCACGCAGTGCAGTGGATTCTGTTATTAAACGATATTTGGAGACGTTGACAATTAAGCGAAAATAGAAAAGTGGAACTAAAAGTGGAGCACATGATACAAATTTGGACAGGAAAATAGTGGGTACTATCGTAAAAAACCGGACTATGTCATCCGGAGATGTTGCTCGGAAATGTAATACCAACCAAACAATGGTACAAAGATCTAAAAAACGTCACAGTCTAAAAACACGAAAAAAAAACAAAAAATGCCAAAATTTACTGAAAAGCAAAAAAAAGTCATAAAAGCACGAGCCCGAAAGCTATACGAGTTGATCGGCAACAAGAAAGCGTGCTTGGTTTTGGATGACGAAACTTATGTCAAAGCCGACTTTACTACTCTTCCAGGTGCGCAGTTTTACAACTCGTTTGAAGCTGAGATTCTTCCGCAATCAACAACATCGATTGGGATGGAAAAATTCGTGTCAAAATATCTTATTTGGCAGGCCATTTGCCAATGTGGACACAGAAGCTCATCGTTTATTACAACGGGAACAATTAACGGAGAAGTGTACAATAACGAGTGCCTAAAAAAACGGTTGATTCCTTTCTTCAACAAACACGAGGGTTCAACATTATTTTGGCCAGATTTAGCTTCAGCTCACTATACTCATACGACGTTGAGCTATCTTGTTGCTAAAAATGTCGACTTTGTCCCAAAAGACATGAATCCACCCAATGTTCCACAGTGCCATCCCATTGAAAGGTATTGGGCTTTGGTCAAAGCTAAATTGAGGAAAAGTGAGCAGTGTGTAAAGGACGTAAAAGATTTTAGTGCTAAATGGAAAAGAGCGTCCAAAAAGATCTCGGATGTAACTGTCACCAACCTTATGAAGGATATTCGAAAAAGTTGAGGAAAGAATGGGAACCCAAATAATTTTTTTTATGTTTTGTAATTGTGAATGAATTTAATACAAACAGAGTTTTAAAGCAAATAAAAAAAATTTACATGAATCATGAAAATATTTTTTTTTTTACTTTGAAGTTTCCAAATTTTATTCGTTTCAGTCCTTAGGAGAAACTTCTCAGGTGGTTAGGTAGGAGCAACGTGACCATATGGTTAACAGCTCTGCAAAGGTTGTTTACTTTAGTAAGCATTAGATCAGTTCCCTTTACTCCTTTAAATGCTGCATATCACATGCTAATATAAAAAGCGACAATTCACTTTGGCTTTGTCTTTCAAATTATCGGGAGTGAAAATCAATCACGGTCTTGGTCTGCGAACAGCATTCTATATCACTCGTCATTGTTTCAGATAATATTTCACCAGAATCCACCAGTTCCATCCATCTGCTGCCAAGTTCCTTAGACGACATTTTAATCCTGTCACATTTATAGCCTAAGTTCGTTGATTAAACAGCAAAGTAACGAAAAGAAAGAACAATTTTTTACAAAAGCAAATACCGTAAAGGAGCTTTTGAGTTTTGGATCTTTTTAACTTTAACGGATATAAAGACCATACCTTCCTCAATGTCTCTCCTTTAACTTTGTCAAAAATCAATTGATTAAGAACATCATATTTTATTAGTGGCAACAGATGGTATGAGATATTTTCTATGCTGTAATTAAGTATGACCAACCCCTAGCAGATGAGCATCTTGCAAACGCAATACAAAGACAAGACTTTACCTCGGATACATGCAACCTATTTATCTGATTGATTTGTGGTCAATTAAACAGAATTCGTACAATTATATCAGATCAATACTGCTCATGATTACGTTTTAATTTAAATTGAAATCAACACCACTCTCTAGGTAGTCAGAAGTGATTTGACATTCCAAGGGTAAGAAAGAACCTCAATATTGTGGTTGCAAGTATATCTCAATTAGGTCTTTTATAGCCAGTGCGTTGATAAACAATTGATTCGAAGATCCAAAGTTAGATCCTTTGATAGAAGAGAGAGTCAATCATAAAAGAGTCAAAATGGTAGGAGGACAAGTACTTGAAATTCCTTTTCGAAAATAAATCTGATTGATAGCTTGTATCCTATTGTCAACTGCCAGTTCATATAAAGCAGAACATCAACCTGACTATGCCCAATGGTGTAGTTACGGCCACACATCCTTGTCCTCATTTTATCGCTTTGTAGTAGCAGGACCGCTACTACATTTCCAGAAGAAAATAGCAATGCTCTGCCAGAAATGACTTACCTTCAGAAGGAGGTGAATGAATTTGTGTGACTGAATCAACGCTGGCATCAATAGTCAGCATGAGTCAATTAAACTCTTAGGAGCTAAGGTCAATAGATAAGGAAGAGCCTTTCAAAGGATCTCAGAAGGACTCATACCTTCCAATAAGGGGATTGTGCGTGCGGTTAATTATAGATTCACTATTGGCAATGTTACCAAACAAAAGCACAACAACGACATTCAGGTCTGGACATGGAATATTCAAACTTTAAGCAAGACACGTGTAGCTGAATAGTAGTACTGGCAATGGCATTTCTTTAATGACCATCCAGGGAATCACGTGCAAAATCAACCCACATAGTTTCCCGAATGCAGCAAGTGGGAAATAAACAGTCGAAGATTTTGAATATGGCTACGAGTTTCGGTAGGTGAAGTCCTAAGAATGGTAGAGAGATTCATTAAGTTCAGAGTTGTCGAAGTCCATCGGATGGACAGGAGATGAAACGGGCAGCGTAAGACAAGAAGTATAGAACTATGATCCCTTGTTGGACTAGTGCAAGAGTTCCTTCATCCCAACACTTGTGTCATCTTCCTATCGGAAGAAAATGGCGAGCTTAGAGTGAAAGTGTTGAAATGTGAAATTATTAAGAGGCATAGTGGACTCTGATGCACAAAATAGCAAAACTGTCAAGTGTTGTAGGATGTGATTGATGTGGTATGGCCGAATGAATGTGTTTGTGAATTTGAGAGTGAATCGGGCGAGACTTTGTCCGAAATAAGAAAAGAACTGAAATGCATTTTTTTTAGACAAGCACCTTATTGTTAGGGTCAAAATGTTTTTTTTTTTGCAAATTAGCAACTGCGAACGACATTTTTCTTTGTGTGAAGTGAAATAAAATAAGTAATAATTGACTTGCGTGCTTCGACTGTTGGAACGAAAGCCACGCAAAAGAATATAGTACTTAAAAATAGCACGCTAATAACTTTGTGAGCTGTATCAAAAATGTTCACGGTAGTCAAACTGAATATTGTGCATGCTAATGAGGAGGTGTAGAATACTGTGGGAAAGAAAATTGAATATTTTAATAGGTCTCGTGGTCGTATGAAACAATTTCGAAGAAAAAAGACATGTGATCTGCTTAAATATTCTAGTCAGTTTGAGGCACTTGGTGCACATCATGCTTTAGAGCTACTTCAAGGCACCCAGAGCCCAGAGCCCAGAGCCCAGAGCCCAGCTCAGGTATAAAGTGACCTCCACGGTTGTGTCGGCACCATAGAGTACTAATGGTGGATCTCATAACCTCATCAAGTCTACTGGCACGTTTTGCGGACCCTTTGCATAGTTCATAGGAACCTGGCTTTCCAGAATATTAGAGCAAAAAAGCAGTTCAGGGGCAACGAACTGTCTCGTATGCGAATGGATATAACGTGAACAACCCTAGCAAACGTCTAAAGAGAGCGAATTTCAGCTTTTCGCATGGAATGTAAGGACTTCAAAAATAAAAAGTTTTGCAGAGCAACTCGTGGACCCCTTATGCTGCTACTCGTATAAAGTGCTAGATGGCACAAAAGCCATCACTCTATCGGAAGATGCTATAATTTTTGCAAATGGCGGCATTTGTGAAGTAAACAGATACAAAATACAGGTCAAGAAGATATGAATCGCTATATTTCGCGGAATAATTGTAACGATTTTTTTGAGGAATAATCCGTCAGTAGTGTTGGCGCAGCCTGAATTTCGGCGCAGATTTTCCGGTTGTCTGACTCGAACTGGGCAAACACTGCGACGTTTAGCCGCTCGCCTAGAAGAGTATGGGACAACACGAGATGCTGCCAGGTCTGGCCAGGCCCGGAGCAGCCGTTTTGCTGAGAACATCGCAGCTGTGGTTGAAGATGTCGCAGAGCGCCGCGGAATACCGACTAGACGACGCGATGTGCCACGCAATTGGGCGTCAATCGGCGGTCTTTAAAGAGAATTTTAGTGAAAGACTGTAAAATATTCCCTTACATAGTGTAGATAATTCATCAGCTGTTAGCTGTTGACCGCTAAGCGTGTCTCAAACTGATCATGAGCGACGAGGCCCATTTCCACCTCCGTGGATATGTTAAAAAGCAAACTTACTGCATAGTCTGCTGTTTACACTCGACGCATGGCTACAGAGTCATGTTCGACAACTTTGTCCTTCCTCAATTGGGTGAATTTAGGCTGGAGAACATGCGGTTGCAACTGGATGGAGAAACGCCGCATACGGTACGAGCCACAACCGAAATACTGAAGGCTCCATTTCCGGGTCGCTTAATCTCTTGTTTTCCCGATTTGCACCGGCCGGCAAGATTGCCTGACTTAACCATTTCAGACTTTTTTTGGGGGTTTTTATGCAGTCACGCGTCTACATCAGTAAGCCTCTGACTCTTGAAGCCCTCAAAGAGAATATCCGTCAAGAATTCGAGGACCTATCGCCGGAAGTTCTGGCAAGAGTGATGGAAAATGCCACAAATCGGGCCCGAATGGTCATCAATTGTAGCGGTAACCACTTAGCCGATATCATTTTCTCGACTTAATGGAAAACAAATTTAAGACAGCAAGTAAACACAATCCAAAAGCAAAATCAAAGTTCTTCATTCATTAGAAAAATTAGAGCCAAAGAACTTCGGGTGACAGCTTTTTCGCCGGCTTGTAGGCACGACGACTGCTACAAAGAAGGAAAATGACGCTTACTTTAATGTGGATTTGATATTCCTGGTTCTCGGAAAACGCAGTCTGCATAAAACCACGTCATACAATAAAATGGATTCAGGCTTTTAGAATTTGTACCGGAGCGGATCTTTTTGGTAGCCAAGCAGCGGTTCTTACATCTCAATGTTCATAAAGGGGTTTGGCAATCGCTTGATCAATCAACTGTCAACCAGACAGGTCATAGGTATTGCTATTGGCGACAGGCTCTCTTCGAGCATTTTGAATGCCGAACTTTCCGGAAACCCAACATCGACCTTTTTGCAGCCAGGGTACGAATGCGGATATCATAAGTACAATTGTGTGTCAAGTTAGTTTTGGTGGCGGTTGAGTACCTATTTGGTTTAATACAAGGACTTAAAAACTAACAAAAGGAACCAAGGAAATTGTGAAGCAGGTCAAGTTTGAGACAATAAGTGCTCCGGTTGAAATTGACCTTTCGGGTGATTGGTTCGTTGGAGCCGTAAGAGATGCTGCGGACTGGTGAATAAAAAAAACAAGGGCAACATATATAAATTACGTGGGTTGCTGTTCAGCGAAATAGAGTTGTAAAGGAATGCGCAGTCAATGGAAGCCGAGAGCAGTCGATGAATGAAAGGAACGTCAGCTATATTCCTGCGTTCTTCTGAAGAACTCAAATTGATAAGTTTCAGGCGGTCCTGATAGGGAGAGGTAAGATTAAGGGGTCGTTTCACGGAGAGCAAATCGGAGGAATCGTTACCCTCGGGCCGGAAAACATGAACTCCTTGAAAGTGGGACCACGCTTAACAGGTATGCTCAAGCAGGGGGCGAACAAAGGTAACGTTACGGTTGACCATAGAGAATATTAGGTCGGGGACGAGGCGGGTTGCATTTACGTGAGAAGGTCATAGATTGACATTTTGCGATATTAAGTTCTAAGCAGTTTTTAAGGCATCAGATTGAAAACCGGTCAAGGTCATGTTGAAGATGAGTGGGGTCATGGGTAGATGAAATAGTTTTAAAAAATTTTGTGTCGCCAGCGTTAAGGGAGAGGGAAGAGTGTTTAATAACCCTCTCGATCATTAATAGTCGAAATGAAGAGAATGGGAGAAAGGTGGCTGCCCTGCGGAAGCTCAGGGAAAGCCAGGAAAGGCAGTGAAAAGGCGGATCTAAACCGAACATTATTGTCGTATATCGGTTTACCAGATAAGAAGTTATTGATTTTAATAAAAGAAGTCCAAAGCCCAGGATACACAATTTGAAGAAGATCTATTGATGGGATATCTGTCCAAACGCATTAGTGAAATCAGTTGCATAACTTCGATTTCTCTTCCATTTTCTAAGGCTGAGAGAACCAAAGACACGAATTCATTTAGGCTTGTGGTAGTTGATCTGCCTTTTAGAAAACCATTTTGTCTAGGCGAAATGAAAGACTTGTATTTAGAGCTTAAAGCTTGTATGAAGTCCATTCAAAGAGTTGTACATACGAGTATAAAGAGTTTGGCAATGGGGCGATTATTGTTAACTTCATTCATTGATCCCTTTTTATGTATCGGGTTAAAAAGGACGTATTTCAAATCCCAGGGAATTCTATCTATGTAAGGAAGCGCATTTTTTAAGAAAAACGGAGGGAAGACCGTTCTGGACCGGGTAGAAATTCATCTTTGCTTCAGTAGCAGTAGTATCGAAATTTGGAGTGAGAAAGGAACCAACGGAGAAGTTTAATAGGCTATTGAAGTAAGAGGTATGTGGTATGAAGGAGTTGTTAGCAAATGATTGTTTGAAAAATGTAGCAAACAAGTTGACATTGGTAGGAGGATCTCTTGCAGATTTGCTTTCGATAACCGTCGATCTTGCATTTGCAATTGACAAAAAAGATTTAGAGTCGTTTATTAAATCGATTAGCGCACTATTTAGGTAGCGTTGATAGAGAGAGTTGTAGAATTCGATAAACGGAGATATAACTTCTTTCTTTTGTTTCGGAGGGAGCTAGACTTCGCTTCGAATATGCTAAGGAGGGGATGTAGAAAATATTTTATGGTGGGAATATGGTAAAGAGTGCACCAATTAGAGATAGATTGCTAAACTAGAAAGATGTCCTACGTAGATAGGTACCGATTTCATAGAAAATAAGCTTTGCGAGAATTGTAAGAGGAAAAAATTGCGGTGGTAGGGGATTTGAAGGAAGAAGAAGAAGATAGAAGTTAACAAGAGTTGAAAGTGATAGGGCACAACATGACACTGAGGAGTTAATGAGATCAGTTATGAAAATAAGGTCTAATTGCGTTTCCATATATTGTAGTTGGAAACGTCATTGACTTGGCATAGACTAGAGTCTGTTAACCGATCTAAGAAGAAGCATTTATTAGTAGAATGCAAATTAGTAGGATTCGTCAGGTTGGACCGGAAGAATGTAACAACACATAGCATACAAGTATCTACGAGTAAGTGTTATTTCAACTCACACAAAGTCCAGCTTAGGAGAAGATGAAGTTGCAACGAGAGACTAGTCAAAGCTGTTGTAAATGTCTAGTAGGATACCTCGACAAGGAGATTCAATCAAGGGGGGTGTACGATTATCAACCCGAAAAACATTAAAAGAAAGAGGGGATAACTCCTGTTTTTTTATGTTGGGGATAAGATTAGTTTCGGTCAGAGCGTAGATATGTAATGGGTGAGCATGAGATTGGTGCAAAACGTCGTGGGTTTTAGAACGTAGTCCTCATAGGTTCTGATAATAGAAGGTGAGAGGAAGGTTTTTGCATGACTTTTCAGGGTCGACAAAATTTATTGCGGTCAAGTCGACTACGGTGGAGGTGCGAGACTCTTTTAGGGTGCACATAGTGGCGAAGGGCGGCAAGATGTCTTCAAATTTTTGGGGAGGCGTATTGAAAATCTCGTCATACTTTATATAAAGTTTCCTAAACCTGGTAACGTCGGTAGGGAAGCTTTCCTGCTAGATGGAAACCATGACGCTTGTTTTTGTTTTACACTCGTAGCACACCGAGTCGAATTTATCGTACATATAGGCAAGATATAGACGTATGTATATTCTCATATATCTTTTTATCCCTAAGCCTAGGGAGCGCATCGTGACATTCGGTGGTATCACTAGTTTGCTGCGTTAATTTAACAGTGGGTGGCGAAAGGGGATCAATAGAAGAGGGAGCGGTTAATGATTTTGGTGTCGCACCGGATAGGCTTTCTGAAGTGGGGTCTTGAAATATGAGAACTGATGAAGTTAGGATACTTAGCTTCAGTTCTGAGATCAAAATTAGGGAAAGACGTGTGTGTTAAGTGTTGAGTGGTGGCTGTTTTTGTACAAACAAGGGGTTATATCGAAAGAAACATGCTGACTTTGGAGCTTGGTTTATTGTAGAATACGAATAGCAGGAGTTGGAATGTGGGTGAGATGCTTAAGATTAGGAAAAATGTTAGTTCGAATTGGAGCTGGGTTTGTTGTGGAAAGAGGAAGTGGCTCTTGGCAAATTGGATCTACTTCCTAATTTCTTAGGAAGTAGGTATGGTGGACTGCTTGACTTTATCCTGCTTTTTGGCCGTATTTTCCAACCATTTGCAAACACGCATCTTTCCAAGATTGAAATTGTTGCTGGATGGATTGTGGAATAACTATTTGTATTTGGCCGGAAGATTGAGCTTGAAGCTGCGCTTGCTTCTGTTGTAAAATATTGGAAGTAAATTGCAGTGGCTAATGGTGGTGTCATATCTCTTTTCCAAGAAATTCGAAATCCAATCAACATCAGCGTTTGGGGGCGCCATTAATATGTTGTGTTGTGACAATTGGTTCTCGTAAGCAAGCTTGTCTAGCCTACGTTGCCACTCGAAAAGTATCCACGTTGAATTACATAAATTGATTGATGAACTTCCTTGTGGCGGCGACTGGCGGAGTTGACATAGATGCGTTCCCGATTGTCTAGTTGGAAGATGTTTCGCAGGAATCAGCAGATTGGACTGTCCGCTGAAGACTTAGATGTGGAGGCAAACGTGAATCGACTTTGAGTTCCACTAATTCAGTCATATCGAAGTGATGTAATGTAGTGAACATTCGAGTTAGGCTGAGAGTGGTTTAGTGTGTTACGTATTTTGCTGTTTAATGTTGCAATGTGATGTTCAATATCGCACAGGGGTCTAGTCGAATTTAGTTCATCACTGACATCGTTCACTTTATCAAACATAACTACGAGCATAGGAACAGATTGTTTGAGAGAGAGTTGTTTGCATGATGAGGCTACTGAAGCCTGACGTTGAAACCTGCAGACGCAAGATACCGCCAGAATCTTTACCGATCACCTTTGTCTCAAAATCCCAATCTCCACATACAAGCCATAGAATACAAATGGGAAGAGACACATTGCGGGCGCGACTAATAATTGAATAAAATCATAAAAATGTGATTGAAACTATCAGAGAAGCTTTGCTTGTATTGTAAAACAAAAGACAAAGGAAAAATATAAAAAAGGAGTAAGCATCGATGAACGAAAGGATGGAAGGCGACGGGAACTTAATAGTTTCGAATGCCAAAAACCGGAACATTTTAAAAGGGATTATCCGGATCAGAAAATTAAGTTTTCGTCAGCTCACAAATCCCACGGAAAAAGAGAGCCGACAGTTGGCTTTGGACACTGGTACAAGCGTTAGAGTGGTTCATGAATTTTAAAAAACTAAATCAACCACATAGTTAGGTGGCACTACAGTGTGGCGTGAGTCGGGGCCACAACTAAGAACCCAGTCCAGTTAGTCCGGTTATTAGCTAATTGCCCCTAGCAGCGCACTCCAAGTCGGTTGAGGTGCTTGCCCACGGAACCTAAGGTTTACCTTATCTTCCTCTACTGCGTTGTCCCTCTGGCCTAGATTCAAAAACTCTGCGATGTCGCTGAACAGCTGAACAGCTCGTATCTCCTCGAGAGCTCGTCAACGCAGGCGAGACCAAATATTTTTCGAAGGATTTTTCTCTCAAAACGACTGAGGATATCATAATCAACTTTCGATAGAGTCCATGTTTCAGTATCGTAAAGTAGAACAGGGATGATCAAAGTTTTATGTAGAGTCTCCTTAGTTCTTCGAGATAGCGCCTTACTATTCAATTGCCTTCTTAGCCAAAAGAAACAGCGGTTGGCAAGTATGATTCTTAATTTTATTTCTACTGAGGTTTTTTTGGCAGAATTCATAGCAGTTCCAAGGTATACAAAGTCCTTTACTATCTCGAAATAATAGCTGTCGATTGCGACGTTCTGTCCAGTTCGTCGATGTTGCGTGTCCTTTCTTACTGACAGCATACCATATACTTGATTTTTTCCTCGTTTACCGCTAACCATTTTGGAAGCTTTCATTTCAGTACTAGCGGACGCACTAGTGACAGCCCGCTGAGTTCTACTAGTCATGTTGTTATCACCGGCGTACGTTATTAGGTGAACAGAATTTTGAAAGATTGTGCTTCCAGTGGTCACTTGTGAGTCCTGCATAATTCGTTCAATTATGATGCTAAAGAAGTTACATGACAGCGCATTACCTAAAACTTTTTTTGATATGGTAGGTCTCGGTTAAATCATTACCGACCTTGATGGAGAGGCGAGCGTTCTCAGTAGCCATTCTGAACAAACGAGTGAGCTTGTCACGGATACCAAAATTAGACATGTCACTATAGCTTGTCCTGTCAGATGCGACCTTAAAATCGATTAAAAGATGGTGAGTACCGTTTTGGACTTTCAGAGTTTTTTCCGTTTGCGGATTGTCAAAATTTGGTCGATTGTGGACCTTTCTGCTCTGTAACCATACTGATACGGACCAATCAGGATATTGGCGAAGGATTTCAGATGTTCGCGCAGGCAGATGAGATCTTGCATCCAATGTTGAGAAAACTTATACCTCTATAGTTGGCGCATTTGAGCGGGTCTCGGTTTTTGTGCATTGGGCGTACGTTGCTGAGGTCCCGTTGATCAGGCATAAACTCTTCTGATCAGATCTGAGAAAGGAGGTGCATGCTATTCACAAAGTCATTTCCAACAGCTTTGAATATCTCGGTCGGTCAGCCGTCACGTCCATCTGATTTGTTGTATTTTGGCTTAGATATTGCTATCCTTGTTTTGTTCTGGTCGTGTGGGTGGAAGTTTTGGCTGTCATTGTCTAAGCTGAATTGTCTATTCTGCCTGACGGCTGAATGTTGGGCTTCTTCTCAATAGCGCTTCTCGTTGTTTTTTTTTTCTTCTTCTGCAGAAGCCCATGTTCTTCCCATCTTTTCTGCTCGTAGAGCTCACGAGTAGCTCTCGTCCTGCATTGCTGCGCCGCCTTGTAGGCATCTTGGTTAGTTGCGTGTGCATTCTTTGTCAAGCCAGAGATTTCTTGTTGGTGATCGGGTAAAGCCCAGCACAGCATTTGCGGCGTTGCCACTGGTCTTCTGTACTTAACGCTGGCGGTATAGAAATTGTTGTTCTTTTTTGTATCGCTTGGGAAATCCGTATTCGCACCTTTACTGCAACAAGGTGGTGATCCGAGTTAATATTGGCTGCGCGTAACGTTCGGGCGTCCAGAATACTGGAGGCATGTCTTACGTCTATCGTAAAATGATCAATTTGATTTAGCGTTTGATGATCTGGAGACCGCCACGTCCCCTTATCTATTTTGAGATAAGGAAACCGTGTGCTTTCAGTAGTAATATTTCGTCCCGCCACAAAGTCAATAAACCTAAGTCCGTTGCCTGATGTGGTGTCGTGTAAACTATACTTACCAACTGCCACACCAAAGATCTTCTCTTTTCCTATCCTGGCGTATGTCATACTTCGCACATTGCTCATATATCTTGTCGAGGAAATCCACCAAGAGAACTAAAAATTACAGACGGAGGAGATCTGAAGGCGCCGGGTACTGGAACAATTTAAATACTATAAAGTGCTTTGATGGAAGGAACTGAAACAAAAACAAATTGCTGGATTTTTTGTATGTTCCAAAGTTACATAGAATTTTATTTGCTGGTACACACGTTATGTACAAAGGTTTTACGCATAGCTCAGACTCCAACAAATGCAATGTTGCAGTGGAAGTACGTGATGGATATCTCCACAAAATGCAACTCAATACCAAAATAACTATCAGCTCAGGGAACAGCGATATCAACAGTTTGAATCAATGTCATGGAGAGAGCTTTAGAGTCAGTAAAGGACAGGCGGAGGTGATCCAAGCCGACGTTTGTGGACCAATGCAGACGGAATCCCTTGGAGGATCAATGTATTTTCTTTTGTTTAAGGACTGTTGTTCGTTTTATAGCGTTGAAAAACAAGTCACAAGTTGGCGACGTGAAAACGTATTGTCCGGAGCAGAACAGATCAGCAGAACGAGAGAATAGAACGGTTGTTGAGGCGGCACGAATTCTTGGCAGAAGCTGTGAATATCGCTGTTTTTGTTTTCAGTATCAGTGATACGAGTGGAAATATGCCATATGAACTGTGGTATGGTAGATACACTATGTTTGGGTATCTGAGGGCTTTTGGGTCGGAAGTTTTCGTCCACAATTTAAAGCAACAAATGCAGAAATTGGACGCAAGGACAAAGAAATGCATTTAAGTCGGGTACAATGAAATCCGGAACCCCGAATGTGGAAATAAACAAAATTGTGGTCGTTAGAGTAGTGAGATTCGTTAAAGAGAATGTGGTGGAGATACTGGTTTACAGGAGCAAGGAAAAATAAATCAGCGAGGTTAAAACTGAACTGGATGAAGCCGAAGACGGAAATAACTTCGAAATGACATACGAAAGCCATGAACAACGGACAGCAGATCATTCACCGGAGGGTCATCACCATTGTTTAAGACAGGTTGCGTAGACAAGGAGATTATTTGATTATCTAGGTAAAAACAAATCGAAAAGCGGAGGTTTGGTAGTGCGGAGAAAATCAAGGTAAATGTGGAAAACCTTCTATACCAGCAGCAATGTTGCAATGCTGACTAGCTATTGCACGTCGAGGAAATGAAATCAATAGACTCAGCGGATTGGAAAAAGGCAATGAATCAGGAGTATGCTTCACTGATGACAAACTAAACGTGGAAATTTGTAGAGAGACCAAAAGACAGAAAGGTGGTTGATAACAAATGGGTCTACAAAGTAAAATACAATCCGGAAGGCGATATCGAACGGTACAAGGCACGGTTGGTGGTGCGTGACTTCACCCAGGAGTATGGCATTGATTATGAGAAGACATTCAGCACAGAGGTAATATTTGCTTCGATTCGTGTTGTTTTATCATTGGCAGCGAAGAACGGAATGACATTACGTCAATTTGACGTGAGCATTGCTTTCCTATATGGAAAACTAATGGAGGACGTCTACATGAAATAACCGCAGGGATACGATGGTGAAACAGGAAATGTTTGCAAGATAGTAAATAGCCTTTATGGTTTGATGTAGTGACACCGGAGGCAGATACTAGTCTGTTTACATGCAGGGTAAATCGAAAGATAGTAATTTTGGCTATTTACAATGATTGCATCAGACCACGAGGCAGACATTGAACTAGTCATGCAACAGTTACGAGGCCTCGATATACAAGCTTTAAACGGTAACATCCCTGGATACTTACAGGAAGGTGAATAATGTATCAAGTTAAGTCAGAAAGCATATACATGAACGATTTTGGCAAAATTGAAAATGGAAAACTGCAATGCAGTATCAACGCCTGTGGACACAAATCAGGCAGTGAGTAATTGTGAAAATCCAATAACTAATACAGTTTTCCATATAGGCAGGCTGTTGGAAGTTAGATGCACTTGTGCGTGAAAATACAGTCAAAAGGATTTTCAGATATCTCAAGTAAACAACTGAGTATGGGATTATGTTCAGATCAGATGGAGATGGGGCAACTAGACGAACAACATCGGGAGTGATAATTATGTTAAACGGTGGACCAGTAAGCTGGGAATCGACCTCCCAAAATCCAGTTTCACTATCAACAATATCTAGAGTCCAAATATAAATTTATAACTATGGCTGTGAAAGAACTTATTTGGCTAAAAGGCTTATTGAAAACATATGTGGAATGAAGGAAAGGCCGGTATTTAATGTGTTTGATCAAAGTGCAATACACTTAGTGAAAAACCCATTTCATACGAGGGCGGTATGAGGATAATCCTCTCGATTTAAATTATGTGTCAGCTTATGAAAAGCTTGAGGATATAAATAAATATCTGCGAACAATGATAGGATTAAAAGGACGCGAACAGACAACAACAAAAAAACTGCTGTCTACTTATAACAATTGAATGTTCTTATATTTTGATTATAAACAAAATTGAATAGTGTTGAATAAAGTATTCCAGCATATTAAGTGAGGGCACAAATGGGTAATTCAACTTGACTTATGTGAAAAAATGTTAATCAAATAATTCTTTCAAATAAATCTTCTACTTGGCGCAATGTTAAAGCCACATGAACGTGTTACTTCTTGTACAGTTTTTGGTATAGTTTTACCAGAAAACTTAACACTGTAGAGCTCGGCTGTTGCACTCTCGTTCGGTCTCCATTCTCCTTCCGAGAACTCCCTCTATAAGCCACTTTGGCTTTCTCTCTACCGCGCGTATGCTATCCGAGAACCGCAGTATACGCTTAATAGATAGCTAAGCAAAGGCAAATGACCATCAAAGGCAGCTTTAGCAATTGCATGGCTAAATTCAGAGGGGAACGCGAGCGCTGTTAGCAAATGTTCTATACACAATCCCAAACGAGACCATGGCACTCGATATGATTTACGGCTTGATGCACATACGCATACGCGATGACGTTCTAAGAGACAGTTTCACCACGTTCCAAGGCTTGTTGAGCACAGCCAGAGCAATTGAGATCGCGATTCACGAAAACCTACAACAACAATTCAATGCATCCATTTCTGAGAAAAAGCGTTGTAATTTTTGCAAATACGTTGGCCATACGACTGTTGATTGCCGAAAAAACCAAAGTCTGAGAAGAAGACAAAAACGCCGACTGAAAGTCCCATATACTGCTATAAATGCAAGGCACCAGGGTTTATTAGATCGAACTGCCCTAAGTGCAAGGACTTACCAAAGGGCCCATCGACAGTCTCGTTTAACCATTGCTTCACATGGTGAAACAGGAATAGCGTATATTGATACTACTGCGCATATAAGTGATGCCAGTAGAAAATTTTTCATACATCTTCTGCGCAATGGCACCAAGTTCTGTAAAAGCCAATGCTGACGTTAAGCTCGCAGATGGGCACTCACGTCAACAGGAAATCTACATGTGTGAAACTAACATCATAATTGTAAACCGTTTACGACCTATCAAATTTATTGCACTGCAAGAAGCCACAGACAACCGCATACTGATAGGCATCGATTTTCTTGAGGAAAACGGAATTGTTCTAGACTTGGGACAACGGATTTGGTAGTTTTCTGACAAAATCAAGAAGCAATTCGAGTTTTACGACACATCTCACACTACTATTTCCAAAAAACTTTCCCCTTTCGTATTGACCAATGATATCGAAGGTCGTGCTACTAAGCAAAAGACTCAAGCACACCCAAGATTCCAATTAGGAAAGAATGCAGCGCAATGTATGACGGAATCTCCTACCAAGCAGATTAATGCTTTCCTAATTTGTTTCAATCACCATGAACCAATTTCAACGCTCGCTGCCACACCGACGTGTAGATCTAATACTAGTTCAAAACAAGTTTCAGCTTTTGGTACTTCGCAAAAGAGAAAGATCACAGCTTACGAAAGGCAAAACGCTCAAGACAATAAATACTCACCAAGCTTCATACAGCACATGTCCCACGATTCGCTGTGAGCAAGCCATGTATCACCATAGAGCTTAAGTGACAACCTGTTTCCTGGGCTAATACGACTTGAAGAAGATGTATCTCTGGAGCCTTGGTTCTCAGAGATCCTGACGATTGACATTGAGCTACGTGATAACGAGGCATATGAATTAAAAAGCCAAGAAAAACAACAGCTTAATGAACTCCTTTCACAAGAAGAAAGCGTGTTCGATCCCATAACAGAGCCAACTTCATACGCAGTCCATAAAATAAATACAGGCAAACTTGAACCAATAGCGGTGACTCCTTACAGACTCTCACCTATTAGAAGAGAGCAACTTAAGGCAGAGCGTGATCGAAAAATGTGAGTCACCATGGGCAGTCCCAGTCATGTTAGTGCTTAAAAAGGATAACGGCATACGAGTTTGTGCAGACTACAGGCAGCTAAATAGCATCACAGTCCCGGATAGGTACCCACTACCCAGAATTGATGACCTGCTGCATTCTACCAAGAAAACCATTTTCAAAAGTACGCTGGATCTCCAAACCGGGTATTACCAAATACAAATATATGAAAACGATGTTGAAAAAACGGCATTCATTACACCGTTCGGATGCCCTTCGGACTACGAAACGCTCCAGCAACTTTCCAGAGGCTAATGGAAAAATTCCGCAACGGTCTTCCGGACTTATTTCTCCTTGTTTACTTAAATGATATCATCATCTGTTCCAGCAGTTTCGAGGAACATCTACAAGATCTCCGACGGATTTCAAGCTAAAGGTAAATAGAAGCAAATCCAACTTTTGTTGTTCGGTCATTAAATATCTTGGACATCTGATTACAAAACACAGTATTCAAGTTGACCCCGACAAAGCTTCAGCAATTATTGACCGACCTGAACCGAAAAACACCAAACTGGCAATATCGTTTCTGCAAACCTGTCCCTGGTATCGACGATTTATTAAAAACTTTGCAGACGTGTCAAAAGCGCTGAGCAATTTAACAAAGAAATCTGCAATATGGAAGTGGGAACAGGAAGCATTTGAAATGGAAAAAACTCGTCTCACTACAGCACTAACCCTTCAACATGCTAATGACTCCAAATCATACCGCTTAAAAGCAGACGCCAGCAATTATGCTATCGGCGCAGTTCTGGTCCATGGGGAGAGAGCTGAAGAGCACCCAATTGAATATACGGCCGCCGAACGCAACTATTCGACCACAGAGCGAGAAGGCCTTACTATAGTATGGACAGTAAGCAAGTTTCGTGGCTGTATTGAAGGAGGTGAAGTCCTTCTGATGACTGATCATCAACCCCTGAAATGGCTTATGAGTCTCAAATCACCTACAGGAGGACCGCCCCGTTGGGCACTACAACTCCAGGCATATAACTTTAAAATAGAATACACACCAGGAAGGACAAACCCTATAGCTGAAATGTTATCTAGACCCCCCTGCTGCACCACCGCCGAAAGTGAATCTGGATGTAACCTCTGTTGTTTTGAAATTGATATATGTACCTTCCAGAAGACCAAAGGAAGTTCGTGAGGCTCAATTAAACGATGAACAACTCAGAGCAATAATAGATTCTTTCGAAAATAATGATGAAAACCTAAAAACATAGACATCTCGAGGATATTTATTAAATGATGGAATTCTCTACAGAAAACACGCAACTTGTAATAGCCTCTCATGAACGAGAAACAATCTTTATAAATTACCATGAAGCCTTTTCAGCTGGTCACTATGGAGTCGAACGGGCTTTTGCAAAAATTGCTTGCAGATTCTACTGGCCAGGCATGAGGAGAGATGTCACTAAGCATATTGGCAACTGCCTTGAGTGCCAGCGATATAAGTCCAGCAACTTGAAACCGTGCGGTCTTCTCCAAACGGGCGTCCACGGAAAAATACCACACTTGCGGCTTGAGGATAAATTTTTGATTTTGTCTAATTTAAATTGGGGCATTTGAAAATTATAATAAAGCGCTTATGAAATTTTGAAAACATTCTTTTGAACCTTTTTACTACACTTACGTTAATTTTTTTTCAACCGCCCAAGAGCAATGCTTTCGCAGTAGAATTAAAATAACAAATTCAGCTATTTTTATTTTATGCCCAAGGCATGAACTATCGAAGTAAAACCCCTTGCATTTTGCAATAATTTTTGCCTTTATGCCAACTATTTCAGGACTGTTAGAAAATTCAGAATGAAATATTAAGATGTGTTTCTTACCAACACCACGCATTTAAATTTCCAAAATTACTATCATTTCTATAGTTTTTTTTTGGAAGATGAACAACTGGGATGAGCACGATAAAACTTCATCAACTTTTCTGATACTAACACTGAAAGTATCGCTATCAATCTTTGGTAGTACTTTGAATGCCACGTATCACAAAAAATATCTCATCGACAAAAGGTCAATATTGATTTGTGAAACATTATTAAAATGGTCTTCAATAAAATATTCTGGATATACCTCATATATGTAAATGCATTACAGTATCATCTTCCTTCAAATGTTGTTCGGGTAGCTCATTTAAATCTGTTAAATTTTTCTCTGATATTGTTACATTACGCATTATATCACTATCTTCTTCGCAGTTAGCCAGTGAAGTACTTTGCACTATATTTGTTGCAATGATTTTGGCTATGATTGTATTAAATTCTGCCAAAGAGGGATTGTTTTTGTTGCCACCTTTTTGTCGAACAATGGAAAACAAATTTTCTAAAGGATCTTGATTGAGCCGCTTAGTTATTAAAAAAAAATTATCGGAATCTGGCTTTAGGTTTTCTTCAGCCAGAAGCAATAAACCATTAAGTGATTGCTTCATTCCATCTATGACTTCAACTGGTTTTGATTTGTTAATAAAAGACCATCCTTCGACGTATTTTACAAGACTTTTAATGAAATTATGTGGTACATTGTTGATCTGAATAGCTGACCTATACAAATCATTTCCCTTTAATGATGCACTGTTCATACAGTCGAAAATTAGGTCCACTTCACAGATAAAATTGTCTGTTGCAAGTGCAATATCCGAGGAGCTTTGCTTAAAACCACAAGTTTCCATGACTGTTTTTATTGTTGCTTCAACAGTTCTACTAAAAACTTGAGTAGCCAATTTTACTCTCATTTTTTCGAAACTATTTGGCGAAATGTGTTGATTTTTTAATTTCACTCACATTTTGGTTTTTCTACTTTTCTGAAATTCATATACGAGTAGCTCCTTAACAATTTTAAAACTAACAACACCATCAGAAGTACTTAGGTTGGATTTTAATAACCCATTTCTAAGTGACTTGCTCAAACGTTTTTTTTTTTTTACACTTTTATTTTGCGAAATTCAAACATATTTACATTTCTTCCTGCGAAGCCGTTTGACTTATCTGCAGAAGATTATTTTTCAAGAGCAGATATTTACTTTACTTTCGGGTTTCGGATGTCCTTCAGGGAGTTTGGTATCTGGTTGAATACGGTTGGGACGCTATGCTGCAGTTGTCTCTTGCCGTACGTATTGTAGGTCATCGGGATTTTTAACATTCCTTGTACTCTTCTTCTAGTGTTCTGCTGATGATCTATCGGGTCTTTGAAGCGAGTTTCATCTTAATATTCAAGAGCAAGTTTCATTTGGAATATTTATTGGACACTTAACACCTTGAAACTTCCATGTCCTGTGTTGTTGTTGGAATGTCGAGTTTGCATTTTCTTCACAATGGAGTTTTGAAGGTCTTGCAGCTTATTAATGTGCGTAACTGATGCATTACCCCATGCTAGTATGCCGTATCTCAGTTTTGTCTCCAAGAGAGTATAGTATACCTGTTTTTGTACTTCGAACGTGGAGTAGTAGCCCAGGTACACCACGGCATAAAGTGCTTGCCTGAGGTTGGAGCGGAGTTTCTCTATGTGCACATTCCACAGAAGATGGCTGTCGATGGTTACCCCAAGGTATTTGTATGTCTCGATTAATTCGATTTCTTGGTTCGAGAGGACTTTCTGACATTTGTGCCTTTTGAGGGTTACTCTCAGGTCAGTGGCTTTGTGGTGTGGTCCCCGGATGTGCATTATTTTCGTCTTCGCCGCATTTAAAATCAGGCCATTATCATGACACCAGTTTACAGCTTTATCGAATTCCGCCTGCATTACTTGTAAACCAGTGACAGGACACCTATGTCTAACTATATCATCCGCGAACGCGAATGGAATGCCATTTGTAAAGACTCGCATTAGCTCGTTTGTGAAAAGTATGAATAACAGGGCACCTAACTTTGAACCTTGAGGAACTCCAAATGGGGCAGTAGTCTCTTTACTAAGGGCGCTCTTATTTCTAACTTGAAAAGTTCTTCCACTTAAATAGTCTTAAAGCCAGTCGGCCAAGGTACCGCTGATTCCAAGTCGGTTTAATGCTTCTATCAGCTTCGCATGATTCAGGGTGTCAAATGTTTTGCTAAAGTCTATAAACATGACAAAGACATGACAGCACCGCCTTTGTAGATTGGTCTTACAATAGATGTTTTTAATATATTCGGTATCTTGCATTCATTTAGACTCTGGTTAATGACTTTCGTGATAATTAGAGCAAATATGTACATCCGCATGCATTTTAATGTCTCTCGTTCTAATGCCACCGATCCCTGCTGATTTGTTTTGATCCAGTAATGTTAAAATTTTATATACCTTTTCAACGCACGTTTCCTCTATGAAGATGGAGTTGTGTACGGTTGTATTGATGTGTGTTGACGTTATGTTATCACAATTGTGGATAATATGAATCGTTTGTTCAGAGAAATGTTTTGCACATTTGTTTGAAAGTCCTGTATAACATTTTTCCGATGGAAAGTTTTTCACAAGTATCTCGTTTAAGCTTTGTTTTTTTTTTCCCCCATTATTCCGTTGACAAGGCTCGATGTTTTACGGGGATTATTTCTAACCGCGTTAAATTCGTCTTTATAGAAACTGGACCTTTGCCAGAAAATGATTTTATTAACTTTGTTTCGTTATTTCTTGTACTCTGCTTCATAAGTTTTATTTAGTCTGTTGTTCTTCCATCCAAGAGATCATCTCTTTGTTTACATTTTTCGCGAATGTAGGGCGTGATCCAAGGGTTTAGTCGGCTTTTACGCTTTGGTTTTTCAACGATCATGGAGTTTTTATATATGTTCTGCATAGTCGTTGATAATTTGTTGTATGTTACCCCCACGTTTTCGTCTATCAATAGCGTCTCCCAATTTGATAGGTGTGTCTTTTCGTCCACCAAGCTGTTTTTTAAGTGAGGTGCTCTGTCAATTGGGAACTCACTGCTGCATGGGTCGAGTGTCCCATAAGCCACCGGGAAGTGGTCAGAAACGTCGCTCTCGATGACTGCTGAAACCATTTGTCTATCTGTTAAGTTGACAGCTATTGTATATGGTCAATCAGCGTTGATGATCCTCGATTTAGATCAACCCTTGTATCTTCTTTTATAATGTTAATTAAACCATTGAGTGCGTGAATTTGATCATATCCCCAATATTAATGTTCATGTCACCCATTAACACCATATCTCTATTTTTTTGCCTTGCTGTTTGCTGGAGTAGGTTTCCAAGTTCTTCAATAAAGTCTTTTATACTTAATGCCGCTGGCCTGTAAACTGCATACAAATACTCTACTTTAGCTCCGCTTCTAATTTTTATTCTGAGAGATTCACTATTTAATTCTTGAAAGTCATACTCTATATCATTTTTTATATATATATGGCTATTCCTCCTCTTCTTTGTTTATTTCTGTTTATATATTCTGGATTGTAGCCGTCTATTGTATAATGTTTGTTGTTTTCCTTCTTAATATTTATCTCCATTACATCAATAATTTTAAGACTTGTCAGTAGGGGGTTTATGCTTGCGCAAAACCTATCCCAGTTTTTCCGCATTGACCTTATATTGAAACATCAGCAACTAAAGTTCAGTTTTTTTTTGATTCATATAATTTCCTATCACTAAAGATACGTATTACCCTATAATAAATATGGAAAGTCATACAAACAATGCTTGATCGCAAGTAATAGCTCGGACATTTATGCCAATTTCGGAAAGAATACTTCCTTTTCTTTAACTATTCTCGTCTCTCCAGATAACCCACTTTTGGATACAAAATAATTTAGCATGTATTTGAAATTATGATCAATCCCCTGATCATAAAAACACAAACTTGTTTTCCAATTTGTTTATTTCTGGGAAAACCCAAATCTTCAAAACCATCTACTAAATTCAATTGTGGATTGTACCGTAGTTCCCTGAGTTTTGCTATTTCATCAAAAATTAATATAACATTTCTCCTATCCCGATCTTCCAAAAGGCAACATTTTTTTCTTAAATCTTCAAATGCAAAATTTTTTGATCCTGGCTGAAGGCATTTGACTGGAGCCCAACGATTAACAGTACTTATATGAAGCAAATTCAGATTCAATTTATTTCTCAAAAATAAATATGCTGATTGAGATACATAAAATATATTTTGTACGAACCACATTTCCTTTTTGGTAAATATTTTTGGACAACTGCTTAACTGCAATCTATAAAAAATTGTTGATTCCTCGCTTATATTGCAAGACTCAATATTTATTATATCAGAGTTTTTTCTAGTAGTTTCACCTGATTTCCTTTTTTTTCTTAATATTTTCTTCAGGTGGTTCACCGTGGTTTTTAGTCTAAAATTTCGTTTTTGTATGAGTATAATTTTTTTCCGATAATAGTCCGTCAATTTAACATACTTCTCACAATTGGAACATTTAGCTTCTAAGCAACTGCTTTATGAGTACCTTCTTTTTGCGGGGAGTTGTAAAGTAGATAATTCATCATATAAGCAATCCTCATTAGAGAAATTGCCAAGAAAAATTGTGGGAATAGCTCCAGATTTTAATCTTCTTTTACCCAAAACATTAGGATCAAAATGGCGACACAAATTAAAATATTTTCTTTTGGATCTTTAATATTGTTTGCCTCCCGCCAAATCTGTCCTTCTTGCACATACATACATATGTATGTATGTTTGTAAAAATAATACAAACCCCAAACGTAATACAATAAGTAATAATGCAAAAAATAAGATAATATAAAAATAATAAAAAGTAGGTACAAATGTAATAAAAAATAAAATCCAAAAATATCTATAAAAATGTTTCCAAATATTAAAATACTCAATCAAAGTGTATCACAAAATAAGGATATACGAACCAGAAGCCAGCAAATTAAAGAATTTCGTGTGCTATTTACATTTATTCATCCCTACCCCGATCACTCATCGTACACATGTTGGCTGAAGTGTCTGCTTCGGTGACGAAAGACTTCCCCATATTTCTAGGTTGACGATATACACACTATCTGAAAAAATAGGGATCTTGAATATGATCTGATCGCCTCTTGCCCGTGCCGGGGAGAGCCTTTTACTTTTCACCATTTTTAAGTGCCAGTTGCACTATCTTGGTATTATATGGTCTTTGCCGTAATTCATTTATAGTATCGCAACTCATATTGCTGAAGCATTTTATGATTTCTTAGACATTACAAAAATTTCTTGTTTAGCTTCAAGTATTTTTGTTTGTTTTGGTTAGTTTGCCAACCCGTCATGTTTTACTGGAAATCCCTAAAAATTCCGGCCTTTGTTGAGAATCGTTATTTGTACACCATTTAATTCCAAACAAAAGCTTTATGATTGTTTAACATTCAACCATTATTGTTTATTTGAAAATTTATCTAAATGGAATTGAATTGCACAGCTAATTAGAAAGTCTAACAAATCCTTTCGAGCTGCTCCATTGAAATATGACACTCTTGATATTGTAGGATGGATAATTAAAAGAGAGTTATCTAATTGTGGGACATCATGTACAACTGAGTCCAACGATTGCCGTTGCCTGGGGGTGGATGACGGTAATTGAATTCGTCGTGACAGTAGGTAAAACTGATTCGTACAGTTGAATCCGCTGCAAATGAAGCAATTATCCGGATAATGGATTGGCCAACAGCCCCCATCCTAGGACTAGCAGACCATAAAATCATGAAAGCATGGCAAATGCAGGGAGGTCTCTCGCGCATACTGATTAACATTGGTGAACACAAAAAGGATACTACACTCGAGAGTTGTTACATCAATTCTATTCTATGCCACTCCAGTCTGGACGCAAGCACTGAGGATGATGGAGACCGAAAGGAAATTATTCTCAACATACAGACCCTGTGCGCTATCAACAATCAGCGGCTTTCGAACCATATCAGACAAGTCTGCCGTTGCTATAGCTGGAATGGTTCGCAGCAGATGAAATGGTACCTGCAGATGAAATGTTATGGATATACTCGTATAACGGAAGAGCCTTAAGCCAACACGATGCCAATGGAATCAAGAGGATCAAAAAGAAGTGGTTGCAAATACAAACTTACGCATTTCCTGTCTGGCCACAGTGGTTATCGCAACTACTACATTGATCAAAAAGTTTTGAATGTATTCAGAAAATTCAAAATAAAAGTTTATTCATCTAAATCTATATTGTCCCCTTCAAAGTAATCCCCACCGGCTGCAACACACTTATGCAAGCGCTTGATCCAATCCTCGAAACATTTTTTATATTCGGTATGTCCATCAGTGCTTCCTGCGATTTTTCCATTACTTCCTCTCGGCTGTTTCAGCGTTCCCCGTAGTGGTTTTTTAACTCGATTGAACAGAAAGAAGTCACAGGGAGCCAAATCGGGTGAATTCGGGGGCCGTTGGATGGTATTTGTAGCATTTTTCATCAAAAAATGACGAATAATGATGGCACTGACACAATTCTAGTCTCTTTCGACGAATTGCTTCACGCAGACGTCTCATAACGCCCAAATAATACTCTTTGTTTACTGTCTGGCCTTCTGGCAAAAATTCATGATGCACTACACCGTTGTAATCCATGAAAACCGTGAGCATTGAGGTCTTTTGGCACCAACTTTGCTGCTACACGACGGAAATCCAAATCGTTAACCAAAATGTCTTAGACGGGTCCATAGGCAATGTTTAAGTCTTTCGCTATCTCTCTGATGGTTAATTTCCGGTTATTGACCAATATTTCATTTACTTTATCAATGTTTTCGTCGGTTTTCGATGTCGATATTCTGCCACTGCGTAAACGTCCGTTTTTTTTAGAGAATCATTGCGGGAACACTTTTTCAACATTTCCAACGTTCGAGCACCATTAAATCCGTTTTTTACGCAAAATTTAATACTCGTACAAGTTCGTTGTTGCAAATTTGAATCCATTTCTAAAATTGTAAAAAATCGCCACCACACACAGTGATAGATGTACTCGTGGCTACGTAACTTTTGCAAATGTTAAGCTATGATAATAAGATTTAGAGGGAATGTCAAGAACTGTTTTGCCAACTTAACAAAAAAAACTGGTGGTTCCCCCGGGAACTTTTTGATCAAGGTGGTATGTCTACCGCTGTGGACACTACAGCTCACCATCGTGCCCCGAATGCCCAAATGAGGATGAAGATGCTTTACAAAATGAGCTACGGAGAATAGAAAGTCTAAGAAAAGCAACAGCAGAAGCCTCAGAAGCCAGTAGTGTAATACAAACAGCTTGATTTGCTTACCAGGCCCGCGAAGTAATACTTAATGGCGGAGAATAGTCGAAGTGTGTAGATTGTCATTCAAGGCTTATGCTTACGTTCTTTGTAAATTTTGTTGTCTCTGTTTAATACCGTATATAAGTTATTGTACAAGTATCCACCGTTGGTTTCCTCACAGATATTATGCCAGTTTACTTGTGGTATTAATACGTTAACTTTATGTTGCTTAAATTGAACATACATTTTTTTGGACGGTTGGTGGGCTTAGATATTCCCGAAGTACCTGCATAAAGGGTAGCATAGTGATCTGAAAGACCAGTTTCAATTACTTCTGAAACTACATCTAATTTTGTGACGCTCACGGCTATGTGGCGTATAAGCGTTGAAGTGTTTTTTCTCGGATCAACTCGAGGGCACTGCTTGATAATATTAGTTAGTCCTTTTATTTAAGGACGAGTGAGTTATTTTCATCGTGAATGCTTATATTCATATCTCCTAATACAATTAATTCTTCTGCTTTCCGAATGTTATTGTCTAATTCTTATATAAATCTAACAATGCGCAGCTTTAGTCGCCTGTGTATATATTTTTTGTTCTTTGTGCGTTAGTTTTAGTAGTATGCTTTCGTGGAATGTCATTTTATAAGGGACTATTTCGTAGTAAATTCTACTGTTCGAATGAGATGCAGATTATGTTTACCTTTATGAAATTCCTGTCAAACTGACAAAAGTGTTCTTCTTAATATTCAAGGTTCAACAGTTTGTAGAAATGTATGGGCTTCCTATTGTCAATCCTAATGAATGTGAATATTGGTCTATCTAATGGAACGTTCAAGGTCTGTGTAATTTCCTAATATTTATTTATCCTCAGAAAAAAACCCAAATCCTTTTGATGTCTGTCTTGTAAAATGTCTTTAAATGGAATAATAAGCCAAACAATTTAGACTGCTCCCAAGTAGCTTTAACGCTAAAGCCCATATTGTATTTTCGACCTTTATTCAATTTTCCTTTTTATAAAACAACGGCACTCCGTTATTGTGTGCTACAACTTTCTTCCTCCGGCGGTAAACACTGGGGTGGCAATAACAGGAAAATCGCTCTTAAAAAACAAAGGAACAAAAATTTGGTTTGTTTAGGTTTCCTACTGGGAAACAAAAAATCCCTGCCAAATAGATTTGAATATTTTTTTGCTCATATCCTTCAATTGAGCTCCTCGAGGGAACGTATTTTTTGTGTTCTTTTACATTTTGTTTATTTTGGATTAATTTATCGTTTAGCTCAATATTACTTGAGGAAACACAATTAAATGAGAGCTGTTATTGTAAAGAGAATTTAAATAATTTACGAATTACCAATAATTTACAAAGAACATCACTAAATGTGAACTCACCCATTAGAAGAATGTGTTTTGGGATGACTGATAAGACACAACCGACCATAAAAGTAAAAATGTGAGATAGAAAAAGTATCTAATCCCACAACTTTCACCGCATAAATACATATCAATTGTGGTGGAATCGGATAGTATGCGTATTTTGTATACCTTAGGAACCCATTACTGTAGTGCACACCTCCATAACACCTCTAGAACACCTCTGGAACACCTCCAGAATAACTTGAGGATAAAATTGCTTTTCGTATATAATGAGAAGCTAAGTCCACTATGACCAATTTAGGCGTCGCACAGGGGAACGCAATGGACGATGCAATCAGTTGTAGTGAGAAAATGTTTTTTTTTTAAATTAAACTCATTTCCATTTCTGGTTCCGCAAAGTGGAAAGACAAGCTTCCAGGTATTTCAGTTTTCTTATTCTTCTTTTTTTCATTTCCTAAAAATGGTAATAGATGAAGAGAATTTGAAAAAAAAAAAGTTAATTTTCTTTCCGATGAAGATTGCTTCATTAATTAAGTCCTTAACTTTGCTTACACCCCCTCCCCCCACCCATATACCAGTTTGTAAAATGTAGATTAAATTCCCAGAGATTCTTCAAGGTGCTATTCACCTTAAAATCGTGCAATTAAAAGCGAATTTCAATTTGTTACGTTACCATTAGAATGAATGGGAATTAATGCTAGATAAGAAATATACCATCGTAGATCATAGCATTTAAAATATTTAAGACCAGGACGTGGTTATCTAAATGAAACAACAGTCCGTGCTGGACGGAGGGCTCAAACAATAAACCTCTCCAGCCAGCGTGATATTTGCCCGGCTGCCTCCACTTGTGCACTTCAAAATTATTGAGCTCCCCTTCGACTTATACGCGCAACTTAAAACTATGTCTTCCTCAACTGCCTCATTCCGCCTTGTAGGCAGGAATTACTTTTCTGGAGCATTCGTTTCAATTGACACACACTTTCCCGACCAAGTAGATGTTTTTGTTTTCTTTTTCTGTCGGGACAGAGCACTCAGCCAAACAACTGGTCCATTATTCTCGTTGAAAGTTCCTTTTAATGGAATCCTTCAGCTTTTCGAAGAAAGATGAGTAAGTGCTTCAGTAATAAATTGCCTACAGTACGAGCATCCACCACGTCAAAGTCGAGTAACTGCGGCCTGACGCGAGCGCAAGCCGAACATTCACAGAGGTAATGAACCGCGTGCCATCATCACTTTCATAGCAACTGTCGCAGGGTGTTGTATCACATTTAAGTGCTTAGCAAAAGTGCAGTTCTCCGTCACGGCGCTAGTAAGCAGCTTGCGGTATTTCCAGTTGAGGACAGAAGGAAGCGTCTTAGAGAGAGCGGGAGGCATTCGTTTGGTCTGCTTGCAACCTGGAGAGTCATGCTATCTAGAGCTGCGCTCATATGAAACCCAACTGTCAATGGAAGCCTGTACTGAAGACGCAAGCAGGCCGAATGTAGGTTCAGGTCCTGCAAAACCCTAATCTGAAACTTGCTTAGCAAGGTCATAGGTGTCTTCATCTTGAAATCTCGAGCTAGATCGGGAGTCGTAAGAAGTTCAGCAAAAACCAATTTGTTCTCATCTCTCAAGATTGTGCATATACTCGTATCTTACAAAATTATTGTTTGTTTTCAATCGATTGAAACTAAAAATTGTTTTAAAACAACTCAAAATCCTGCCAACGATATCCACATTGCTTACATAACTCATTCTCTCAAAGAGGGATACAGAAATAATAGTTTTCATAAAGTGGCCATCTCTGTGGCAACTTATAAAAACGGACATCAATAGACAATGGCTATGTCTTTATTAGATGTATTAAATCACAAAGCATAACAATATGTAAGAGGATTTCAATTTCATCCCTACTCAATTTTTCAATACGAAACCACTTTCTTAAAGCAACAGAATGTGAACAAGATGTCAAGAGGAAAACATGTCCTACTCGTTCATCATACGTGTAGTAGTCTGTGTTTTGAAAGCAACCTCCGAGAGATAGAATTGTGTTTAATCGAAAGGAAAAGAAGTTCAACTGCATGCTTTTCCAGAAGCCGAAACCGAACCTATCGGTGAAGATTTCACACTTCAATGGATCAGAAGTCATCTTGAGCACGCACATACCCAAGAACGTACACATCATCATATCGTATGTTCATATGTATATATGTGCATTTGTGAGGAGACATACTCGTAATATTTTTATTGCTGGACTAGCACTTACTTGTACAAGCTGCAAGACATCATCTCAGGATAAAACTATGTTGCGTTAACTATACATATAATTAATATGTAATCAACCTGACTTCATTTCACATGAAGTAGAAGTCATTAATGAAGTTCTATCCTACCTACCGACACGGCTACATCAAGGTATCATAGGACCACACGTCCATTTTCTATATAAGAGCCATAAAAACAAAAAGAGGACGATTACTATGAGGAAACAAATAGAGGAGTACTATATGTGTTATAAAGAGCGGAATGCCTTCAAGACCCTTCGAGCGTTCAGCAATAACTTGGCTTGATTATGGAATCCATTCATAATTAGTTGATAACATATGAGAAGGTGCTCAATTCAAGTTAGAAGTAATAATCAGACCCCGAATAGACTTTCTTCAAACGAAAAGTTATATCCAAAGATGCACTGAATAGGCTTGTTCCTAACCAGAGTGGTGTTATCTTCACGGACTCTTATAAATTTGGTAGAGTCAAGCGGCATCAGGAAACACTGCTAGGTCATAATTTCGCTTTATTTCCCGAAGTATTAAAGGAAACAGACGAGTTGCAATATACTGTACGTTATAGTAATATTTACTGTCATGTCAACGGTTGAACTACGACTGACTGGTGATGCCAATCAGTACTGTCTTACAATACCATGAGTGATAAGAAAGAACGCACTGCAATGTGAGGATACATACTTTTTTGATACTATTTTATTGTACATTAACCCCTTTTTCAAGTTACTAAGTTATTTTTCTCTAGTAAATACTCCCTAGTATTGTAATTCATTTTAACGATACATTATGCTTGGTAGAACTGTGTCTTTTTGATAACTCGTCCAAAACGCGTTTGGTAGTGATCTTGCTGTTCGGAGTCCGGTCATTGTCTTTCGGTTTCTTTTTCTTTATGCAAAATTTCATTACCCTCTAATTTATTATCTGGCTGAATTGTTGGTTGCCTATTAAAACTGAATTTAATATTGCTACCATCACTAGTTAGCAGATCACCTAACCTAACAGCATTCAGTAGGTTTAACGACCTGAGCAATTGTTCTATATTCTCTTAACTAAAACATAATTCGGATGACGTAAGATTTTGGGTGTACACAATACAAGGTTCAAAAATTTGTGAGAGAGTCGCTTTACTGGTGGTATCTTCTGAGTAGATTCTTTGAAAGCGTAAATGCAAGTTGTGCGAGATTGGAGGCAGAAATATCGTCAACTTCTATAAAATTTGAGATCGGTGAAAGCCGCATTAACGGGCTCATTATCTCATTGGATGAGCACATCATTTCAATGGCCGCCTCGGTTTTGCTGTCAGTGCTTAAAGCGGTCGGTCCAATTTTTCATGACTCGGTCGAATATGTGCGGCGTTATTCCGGCTATAGCGTGTCGAATGTTGGCCGCGAGCTCGTCCAAAGTGGTTGGCTTGTTAGCGTAGACTAAGGGCTTGACGTAGTCCCAGAGAAAATAATCGAGTGGTGTCAAATCGCATGATCGCGGCGGCCAACTGATGAACGCTCGGCGTGAGATGACGCAGTTGCCAAATTTCTCCTTCACAACTTCGAGCGTTCCGTCGCTTGTATAGCATGTAGCGCAGTCATGTTGTAACCACAGCTCGGATATATCGATGTTGTCGAGCTCTGATCACAGAAAGTCGGTTAACATCGCTCTATATCTGAGACCATTGACGGTAACGGTGTCTCCTTCCTCATTTCGAAAAAAATAAGCTCCGATGATGCCGCCATGCCATAAACCGCACCAAACAGTCAATCCTTGTGGATGCGTTGATGCTTGGCCGAACACTTGTGGATTGTGTTCGCTCCAATAATGGAAATTTTGTTGATTGACATAGCCGCCCAGCCAAAAATGGGCCCCGTTCGAGAAGATGATTTGTTGGCCAAAATCGGATCTCTGGCCAACATTTCTGGCGCCCAATTAGCGGACTCACGGCATTGCCTATGGTTGTCCGTCTGCAATTCTTGCGTCAACACAATGTACGCCCCAATCCAACCGCAAATTAAGCCGGGTTGTCCCTCTGACGATGCGAAATTCAGCTGATCTGCGCCGAATCGACATTTCTGGATCTTCTTCGATACTGGCCGCTACTGCTGCTATGTTTTCTTCATTTCGCACAAATATCTGTCTGGTTGGTGGCCTAAGATAAAAAAAGAGTGTACTCATTCTCAAACTTTTCCACGGTGCGACGAATTGCCTGTACACTGAAGCCCTGATGACAACCGACTTCACGACGAAATTCACATTGCGTATTTACAACTGAGCCGGAATTTCGATATAATTTCTTAATAATTTCCGCACGTTCGGCAAGCGTTACGATGCCTGATGAAATGGCAAACCTTACTGAATATTTTGATAGCTGGATGTCATTGGTAACTTTGACAGCTGCTGAAACATAACAATTGGAAAAGCTATCATTGCTATCTTGTCACCCTATACCTTGCTTTCAAAAATCACAGAGTCGCTTGCGAAAAAAACAACTCGTAACTCGTATGCTCGTAAAATTCTGTAGAAATAAGCTGGTAATTTGATGTCATGTGACATCGTTAAGTAAAGCAAACACCGCCATACGCATAGTACTGCGGATGGCGTATATGAGCGTTCATTGTACATTTGTACGTAATGGGGCAAAATATGATACCGGGATTGTGAAAAGTATTTGAACGTCTTCGCGATCAAAACTATTTTATTAAAAAATAATAAATACACTGTGTAATATTCGAAAAGTGATGCAAATGGAAATTCTGATCAAGGTGCTGGTGAATGTAAGGCACAAGTTCCCGGCATAGTTCACTACTGGACATTTTTGCCAGGAATACGTGCCTTTGGAATCGATTTCAATAGATGAGGTTATGATAGAGTGAAGACTGCATAGAATATGCAAGCCAGAGAAGATACTATCATGAAGGTTCTTTCATAAGTCGCGTCTGGATGTCAGCAGTGAATAATTTCTGAATTCTCCCCTTTTTTATGTCTTCTTTAACATTTGTGAAGTAGACACATGTAAAATTTTAACAATTTTATAATTTTAGCCAACAGAACATAATCGCCACAGGATTTGAAAACCGTAAGCCCCAGGTAAAAACTTTATATGGTAAACTTATAATAAAAATATAAATAAAACAATATATTATTTTCCTAAGAATGTTTGCTCTAGGTTTAATAAACTAGAAGTTATAACTAAATAATTGTTCGTACCTACTTCCCTGAAGGAACTTTTTTAAACACCCTGTAACTCAGTTGGGTATTAAAGATAGACCCCCCCTCCGACACGATTTTGTTCAGAACATGAACCAATGAATCAGATTCCAGTTCCCAAGCGGGACATTAGAGGAAATAATTGGGAGGCTGAGTTTGATATGGTGCGAAAGTATTTTATAGAACACGAAGTAATTAACCCGGTGGTTATTGGAGACATTAATGCTAGGATAGGTTACTACAGCAAAGTATAGTGGACACCTGCAGACAAGAGATAATCGAAACCGTTGACATACGAGGGGCGTTCAAGATATTCTCGGTATCGGGGTGAAGCTGTGGTTGCATATATAAATTGACTTATTTATCAAGTAACACTATTATTTTAGTGCACTCATGTAAAATTTCATATAAATGTGATTATTAATTCGCGTTTTATCTCTAGTTAAACAGAATCATAATGGCAACTGGGGCGATGATGGTGAAAATTGAGCATCGCGTTGTAATTAAATTTCTCACTAAGCAAGGAAAAAGTTAAAAAACTATTCATGAAGAGATGGTGGCTGTTTACCAGGGTTCCGCACCTTCATTATCAACTGTGCAAAAGTGGTCAAGTGAGTTCAAGAGAGGCAAAGAGAGAATTGAGGACGACCCCCGCTCCGGCGCCCCGGCTACTGCTTGTACGGGAGAAAGCATCAAAGAAGTCGAAAAACTTGTTCTTGAGGATGCCCGAATAAAGGTGAAAATGATGGCAGAGATCACCAAGCTTTCAATTGGTACCATTCACACCATTCTTCATGACCATCTTAACCTTTCAAAGGTCAGTGCAAGGTGGGTGCCACGAATGCTCACAGCGCCTCAGAAAAAAGTAAGAATCGCATGCTGTAGAGAGCTTTTGGAGATGTGTAGTGAGAACGCGGACGGTGTTATGGATCGAATTGTTACTGGGGACGAAACATGGGTCCACCACTATGACCCTGAAAGCAAACAAGAGTCCATGCAGTGGCATAAAAAAGGAACAGACCCCCCGAAGAAGTTCAAAGTCACTCCGTCTGCCCGAAAGCTCATGGCCACAGTTTTTTGGGACTCAAAGGGAATCTTGCTCATTGAGTACAAAAAAAAAGGTGAAACCATCAACGCCACATCCTACGCTTCCACTTTGCATAATTTGCGGGAGGAAATTAAAAAGAAAAGACGGGGTAAACTCGCAGCGGGTGTGTTGCTTCTTCATGACAACGCTCCTGTTCACACGGCGCGAGTTTCCAAGGCTGCTGCGCGAGATTGTGGTTTCGAAGAAATCCAACACCCACCCTATAGTCCAGACCTTGCCCCTAGTGATTATTTCCTGTTTCCTGATTTGAAAAAAATGTCTTCGTGGAAAAAGATTTTCGGATGATGAAGAGCTCAAGTCGGCAATAAATGGAGAAAGAGGAAATTTATTTTTTTTAGGGTTTAGAAAAGCTTATCTCAAGATGTAACAAATGCATTGATGTTAGGGGAGATTATATTGAAAAATAAAAAAGATTTAAATTGAATTCGCATTTTCCTTCATATCGATACCGAGAATATATTGAACGCCCCTCGTATATGGCTTCCGAATCGTGTCAACCCTGACGAAGACGTGAGAACAATTTTTAAGTTCTTTGAAGACGAAGGGTTTTTGGGTACTATGTCGCGATGGTAGAGCCGATCGAACCCGCTCGAAATGTCGATCAAACTGTTCTACGAAATCGGATAGACCGAATCCAGTATCCGAATATTTTTCCCGAAAACCAATTGTGCTGGACTCGCGTCGAGCTCCTCCTTATGTAATGATCGCAACCGTTACAGAATAAGTGGCAGTTTCTGGGTTCACTGCACGCCCTCCTTGCATTTAAGTGCGGCCTTTGATGTGCGGTGCCACATTTCGAAGAAACCGTTTGCTTTGGGATTGTATGCTGTCGTGCGATTGTGCTTGATACCCAGTTCGTTGAGTAAACGGGATTCGAACTGCGAACCCTGGTCCGTGACGATTACTGATGGCATGCCATAACGAGCGAACCACTCGTAGAGCAATGCGTTTGCCACGGCTTCCGCTGAAATGTCACGAATGGGATTGCCTCGTGCCAGCGTGTATATGCATTTCTGACCGTCAATACATAACTATCGGTAGTTTTCCGACGAACTTAATGGCCCTACTGTGTCAATGTGCAATTCATCTAAACGTTTTGTAACTGGAGAAAAGTCACCCGTGGGACTACTGATATGCCGGGAAACCTTAGATCGGTGGCAGGGTAAACAAGATTGAGTCCATTTACGACAGTCCGTAGCCATAGAGGGCCACACAAATTTTTTCGACATCATTTTCACAGTTGTGAAAATGTGCAAGGTTATGGACTTGGTCAAAGACGGCTTTTCGAAACTCGAAGGGTATACATATATATGCCCCCTTTTCTCTTAAGTGCTAAAAGTTTCTGGAATTTCTAACCGCCCCAGCGGTGTATGTAGTGTCGTATAGGTTGTTGGAAATCTGTATCATGGAAGTACTCCAGTAATGTTGTCATCTTGTATAAACCATAGATATCTAGTGCCTTAAAGTTAAAATTGTTAGAGTTAACGTTGTTCACGATTTTGTTGGATAATGCACTGATATACATATAGTATGTAGGCAATTATAAAAAAATGTTCGTTCACTTTTAAACACAAGTGTGTACACCGGTCCACATTATGTACTCATCCTGTTACCATCCGATCGTGCGATCTATTCGAAGCGGTGTTATTCCAATGGATTAACCACATAAAAGGCATTGTGTTGTGTGTACTCATAATCAGTTCAGTGCAATCAATAAAAGTGATAACACTTTCTTCTGACTCTCTCTCCTTTTTTTTTGTGTGTAAGTTCTCCCACAATTTCAGAAGTGGGATCGCGCATCAGATTACAATAACAAGTGCACGCGATCAAAACTCGGCGACAAGTGTCTTTGTGTAACACCAAAAAAAAAATAAGTTTTTTTAATCTGTGCATTCGGCGTCTAAAATATATATATAAATTATATATTAAAATGTCAGAAGAGTGGGCACAATTTTTGGAACTAGCCACAGTAGCTATACTCAAAGACGTGTTAAGGAGCTTAAAGTTGCCTACAAGTGGGACGAAAGCGGAGCTGAAGATCAGGATACAGGAGGCGGTCGCTGGATATTCAAGTGAGGAACTGATCAATCTTATGCGTGAAAATAGCGCCTCTACCAGTTTAGGAGCAAATTCTAACGATCGTGATTCTGGCGAGTCGCACGTCGATGAGGAAGATGCGTTGGATGACGAGCTTGAAAAACTGAAGAGAGTATGTGAGAAGAGGGAGGAAATAGCTAAATTGAAGCAGAAACTTCGAGAGTTGAGTGTGGAAGAAGGATTAAGTACGAGTTCGTCGACGCGGCATAACTTCAGCGACATCGAAAACTCAATCCCAACATTTAGTGGCGATGATAACTTCCCTATCAATCGTTGGATTGAACAGTTTGAGGAGTGTGCTGACATTGTTGGCTTAGACGGTAAGACAAAATTCTTTTATGCCAAACGTTTACTCAGAGGTACAGCTGTACAGTTTGTTAGAACTGTTAATTTCAAGAGTTGGCTAGAACTCAAGACTGCTTTACAGAACGAATTTTTGAAAGTGGTAACAAAGGCAGACATATATGAAGAACTGCGAAACAGGCGAAAGCATCGAGACGAAACAACACAACAGTATTTTCTAAGAATGAAAGAAATAGCATCACATGGCGCGATAGAAGAAGACGACATTGTGCAATTTATAATAAATGGAATCTCCGACAGTGAAACAAATAAGACAATACTATATAGTGCAAATAATTTGAGTGAACTAAAAGTGGCTTTGAGAAAGTACGAAAGATTTAAGAACAATAAAAACAATAATTATATGGACAGAATAATAAAAAATGACACAAACGGTCTTAAAAGATTCAGTGCTTTCAAAACTCCCAAAAAGTTTGACAGCCCCAAGCCTGTGATTGCAAAACAAAGTAATTCAGTGCGTGAACAATACAAAAATCAAAATACAAATGTGACTTGCTACAACTGCGGAGAAGTGGGACATATTTCGGCCAGTTGTGCAAAAACGAAATCAGTAATGATGCTTCAATCAAACCTTGAAACACCACGCTGTGAAGAAACTTCTTCGGTAAATCCAACCATTGCTGCTGATATTTCCGCAAAGAAACCCAAAAAATGTGCTGTAAACGACTTCGAAAAGTGGATCAATTATAAATTCAGTTCTGAGGAGATGGAAATTTCAACTGTTTTGTGGACATTGTTGGACTCAGGGAGTCCCATCAGCTTCGTGCAGCATCAATTCTTACCAACATCTATGGTCACGAAATATGATCTTGAGGGAGATAAATATTGCGGAGTCAATGGAAGTCCGCTTCAAATATTGGGGAGTATTTTTTGTAAAATTACTTATGAAAACATATTTATTGATCTTAAAGTATTTGTTGTAGAGAATTTTTCAATGAGTTACCCCATTGTACTTGGGAGAAACTTTCTACAAAAAATTGGTTTGGTCTTAAAAAAGGAAAAGGAAGTGTCTAACAATTTTAATGCGAATTTCAAGAATCTCTTTGCGGTTCACAAGGAAGTCAATCATCACATTCAAAACGATATCGAAGATGTTACTCAGCAGATTCTCAACATCGACGTAGAACAGGAAAACTGTAAGTCACAATTGAAAATAAATGAAAGTATACCCCAACATGTAAAAGATAGAATCACAGATATTGTTATACCTTCACCTTCCCCCATTAAAAACAATTTATCACGACCTGATTTTGAAATGAAGATAGTGTTATCGAAAGAAATACCTTTCTATTGTTCTCCTAGGAGGTTGCCTTATTCACATAGAATAGAGCTTCAGAAATTACTAGACGGTTTACTTAAAGATGGTATTATTCGCGAATCACGGTCCGAGTACGCGTCTCTGATTGTTTTAGTGCAAAAGAAAAACAAAGAATTTCGGCTTTGCATTGATTACCGTGAGTTAAATAAAATGACTCTTCGCGATAACTATCCTTTGCCATTAATAGAGGATCATTTAGATCGACTAAAGAATAAAGTTTATTTTACATCTTTAGATCTGAAAAACGGTTTTCATCACGTACCTCTTCATGAAGATTCAATTAAGTTCACATCTTTTACTACGCCTTTAGGGCAATTCGAATACGTCAGAATGCCATTTGGGCTAAAGAATGCCCCATCCGTGTTCGAAAGGTACATGAAATATCTTTTCGGAAAATTGATTTCAGAAGGTAAAGTCTTGACGTATTTAGATGATATCCTCATCGCAACAGAAACAATAGATGAGAACTTAGGTATTCTAAAAGAAGTAATTGATGTGATATTACGAAATTGCTTGCAGCTAAGATTAGACAAGTGTTTGTTTATGCAAACTCAAATCGTTTATTTGGGTTATACAATAAACAAAGATGGCATAAGGCCGAACGACCATAATTTGAATTGCATTAAAACATTTCCGACGCCTTTATGCGTTAAAGACGTTCATAGTTTCGTCGGTCTTTGTTCATATTTTCGCAAGTTCATAAAGAACTTTGCTAACCTAGCAAAACCACTGTATGATCTCCTTAAAAAAGATACCCCGTTTACTTTTGGAGTAAAAGAACTTGAAGCTTTTCGGTTATTGAAAGAAAAGCTTCTTTCGTCTCCAGTGCTATCAATCTATAGCCCACACAACCTAACAGAATTGCATTGCGATGCTAGTAGTGTTGGATTTGGGGCTGTTTTAATGCAGAAACAAACCGATGAAAAGTTTCATCCGGTTTTATATTTTTCTAAGCGCGCTACTGAAAGTGAAAGTAAATTTCACAGTTATGAATTAGAAACACTTTCGATTGTATACGCTCTTCGCAGGTTTAAAATTTACCTAATCGGTATACCATTCAAAATCGTGACAGATTGCCAAGCTCTGACATTAACTCTACAAAAGAAGTCGCTTAATCCGCGTATTTCTCGTTGGGCTTTGGAACTCCAAACCTTTGATTATAAAGTTGAACATAGAAAAAGCGATCGAATGTCTCACGTCGATGCCTTAAGCAGATCTTTTAACATTTTGTACGTTGAAGACGATAGTTTTGAGTTTGTATTAGCCGCTGCGCAAAGGCAGGACCCAAAAATAACTTCAGTAGCTTCAGATTTAGAAAAAAACGAAAGCGCGTTGTTTGAGATGATAGACGGATTAATATACCGCAAGGCAAAAGATAAAGTTCTTTTTTATGTACCATTCAATATGGAGAATGAGGTGATACGGACGCATCATGAGGCTATGTGTCATTTAGGTGTGGATAAATGCTTCGAGCATCTATCCAAAAGATATTGGTTTCCCAAAATGAAGGAAAAAATCAGGGATAGTATTAGAAAATGCCTTAAGTGTATTTATTTCTCACCTGACGCTGGTAAGTCTCAAGGAGTGTTGCATCCTATACCAAAAGGAGATGTCCCTTTTGATACCCTCCACGTTGATCACCTCGTCCCATTGTCAAATTCCAAGTCAGGCAAGAAACATATTCTTGTAATTATAGATGGCTTTTCAAAGTTTACCAAACTTTACCCAGTAAGAACGACTAAAAGTAATGAAGCTCTCGTCTGTTTGAAGTCGTTCTTTGAAAATTACTCACGACCTAACAGAATCGTTTCAGATCTAGGAACATGTTTCACCTCAAAAGAATTCAGCGATTTTTTGAAAGAAAATAATATCGAACATGTGAAAATCGCTATCAAACGGTCAAGTTGAACGCGTCAACCGAGTAATTGTTCCAATGATAGCCAAAGAGTGCGATGCCAGTACAATGAGCGGCTGGGATCGGCATTTAGTTAAAGTTGAGTTTGCATTGAACAATACTGTGAATAGAAGTACAGGATTTTCTCCAAGTTTATTGTTATTTGGAACAAACCAAAAAGGTGAATTCTGTGATAGGGTAATGGAGTTTTTGGATAAAAATGTCGGAAGGAAAATGTATAACCTGAGAGATATGAGAGCTAGGGCTGAGAAGAATATTGAAAAAAGTCAGAAATACAATAAGGAATATTACGATAAGTGTCATAAAAAGCCAGAAACATATAGAGAAGGAGATTATGTAATGCTTAGAAACACAGCAATTCCTGGTGTTAACAAAAAACTATTTTCTAAATACCGTGGTCCTTATTTGGTTAAAAAGGTTCTTCCAAATGATCGATACTTAATAACAGATATTGAAAATATGCAGGTCTCTAGGTTGCCGTACAAAGGAATATCGTCACCAGCAAATATGAGGCCTTTTTTGATACCATCTAGCAATGAATATGATGAAGATGAAATTGTGAACCTCGAAGAAGATGCCGATAAAGTAAAGTAAATGAATTCAAATAACGAACTCTTCACGATCCTGACCAATTTTTTGCAAGTTTTATTTTGAATCTAAATATACAGTATCTGTCATATTATTGAAGTAATGAATAAATTTGTATATTTGTATGAACGGATCACAATACCAATGTAAAACAAATTATTTGTATTCTATGAATGTAACTACATGAACAACATGAATTTAAATAACTGAATTAAAATAAGCATTGGGTAAATATGTATCATTATGATGTAAAGTGTATGTATTGTATAAGTTTACAGACCAATGTAATCGAGGCGATAACACGATCAGGATGGCCGAATTGTAGGCAATTATAAAAAAATGTTCGTTCACTTTTAAACACAAGTGTGTACACCGGTCCACATTATGTACTCATCCTGTTACCATCCGATCGTGCGATCTATTCGAAGCGGTGTTATTCCAATGGATTAACCACATAAAAGGCATTGTGTTGTGTGTACTCATAATCAGTTCAGTGCAATCAATAAAAGTGATAACACTTTCTTCTGACTCTCTCTCCTTTTTTTTTGTGTGTAAGTTCTCCCACAAGTAGTTCATGGTTTTCGAAATGTGATAAAGAAGGACATTTCTCTTTCATTTCATTTCCGACCCATTCGGGTAGGGGAAACAGAATATACCCGAGGTAGGCATGCCTGTCGTAAAAGGCGACTAAAATGCACCCTCTGTTTAGTTTAGTTTTAAATGCATTTTATTTTCTAAATCATTAACTCTTACATACTAACAAAAAATGCTTAAATGCTAGCTTAAAATTACTTAACAATCTTATATTAACTTACTGGCCCCACACAGGCACTCTAAGCTACTCTAAACTCTTATATATATGTCTTTCGACTTTGTTTACATTTTATACTTATATATACTTATTTTCTATGCTTAAGGCTAAGAAAAGAATTTAACGGCAAATCCACACTCTTCGGAGGTATGCTCTACGGATTCTAGGGAGAGCCATTTATTGCTCTCAAACCCTTTGCAAAAACATCAAAGATACTCCGATCTCCACCATCTAGATCGAATATTTCCGGAAAACGAAGTCCGCCGGTTAATCAGGACTCAGTGAAAAATAAATGCTTCAAACAGGAGAACAATGAACTCCGAGCTAAATTCAATGAAACGCAACGACTCTTTTACGAGCTTAAAAATGAAGTAGATTCTCTTCGAAAAGAAAACGAAGTTCTAAAAGCTCTCGATTATCTCTATATTGCAAGACAACGCCGAACCATTCAGTGGAATACCTGACGAACGAAGAAGAAATTGCTCGCCAAACCAATCCGGTACTCGTGAAACCAACCAAGAGATGAAAATAAGCCCTCCGTACCAAACCCCAAACGAAACTTCGCCCTCCACCCGCAATAAATGTGGTCGGGATTGCAGACTACGGAAAGTTACGGGACCTTCTCCAAAGAACACTAAAAGGAAAGTTCAATATAATTTCACTCCATAATAACGTGTGAAAAATTAATCTAGATGACTCCGATTCTTACCGCACATTGTCGCTGAAACTTAACACCGATAAAATTCAATGGTATACTTATGAAAATAAGTTTGAAAAACCGTTACGAGTCTTCGCTAGGCGACTTCATCCGTCGTGCAAAAAAAAAGACGTAATAGAAGACGTACATAATCAAGAAGGTAAAGCAACAAACTTTTGATCGAAATGAGAAAGTCGATGATATTCATAAAATTAAATCTATCTTAAATATCAGAGTCAAAATGGAGCCCATGCATAAGGGCAAACAAACTATAATCCAATACAGACGTTGTCAAGATTTTAACCACACGCGGGCGTATTGTCCAGAAGATCCACGATGCGTAAAATGCGCAGGGAAACACTTCTCGGAAGAGTGCAAAACAAATAAGCAAATCCCAGCAGTTTGTGCCAATTGCACAGGAAATCACGCAGCTAATTACCGAGTTTGCGAAATCGCTAAAGAAATACAAAAGAGGCGAAAAAGTCCCACGAAATTCATTCATCCGGACCTAAAGGTGCAAAATCCTAAGACCAATGAGCCCAAGACAGCTAAGAGAGTCACAATGAAGAAACCGGTAACGCAAAAGCATAAATCAGCTCAAAAAAACGTTGCCGAATCAAGTGCAATTAAAAAACCTGTACCGGTCCGCGCGAGTTCATACGCTGAGGTCGCGCAAAAGCAAACAAAATAGATTCGGCCACTACAGATCCGCTGCCTCAAATTCTCGCATTCATCTTAGAAAAACTAGATGAACATATAAAAATAAATTAGCTCTTGTTTGAAAAACTAAGCAAGCTCGAGTCCGTTGCTTGGAAAAAAATCTAACAAAAATAAAAATGAAACAGTTGACTAAGATTTTAACATGGAACGCAAATGGCCTTCTGAAAAAAATCGACGAATTAGAAAATTTTCTATGGAAAGACCATATTAACATATGCCTGATTTCGGAAACACACTTAAGAAAGGGAGTTAAACCCAAGATAAGAGGTTACTCTGGTTATTACGCTCATCATCCCTCAGAAAACGCGAGGGGTGGATCCTCACTTTAAATTAAAGACTGCATTAAGCATGCCGAGAACGTGACAATAGAACTTGAATCTATGCAAATAAGTTCAGTTTCCGTAAACATAAATCATATAGACTATAATATAGCATCTTGTTATTTCTCTCCGAGATATACGATGGCCTTTTTTACCAACTTGGGCCAAACTTTATTCTCGGTGGTGATTTCAACGTAAAGCATATATTTTGGGGTTCAAGATTCAATACGACGAAGGGCAGGTTACTGTACCAAGCAAGTATGAAACGTGGATTGGACTTTTTTTCGACGGGCAAGCCAACCTACTGGCCCACCGACACAAATGAAATACCTGATCTGGTCGATTTTTTCATTACAACAGGGGTCCCCAAATATCTCACGACTTTAGAAGAATCCTATGATCTCTGCTCAGATCACTCGCCAGTTATCTTTAAAATCGTCAGGAGCATAGCAAGGACCGAAAGACCGCCCATATTGACGAATAAGGAAGCAAATTGGGATGGTTTCAGGAGAACAAGAGGAATAAAACACGGAAAGCAAATATACGCTTTCAAGTGCGCCCCCGCATAAATCCAGTTTGAACCGCCTATCAAATAAACTAAAGAAAATGCTGCAAGAATATAAGCACCGTGAGACTTCTAAATACCTCGAAGGCTTGACTGCGGACAAGAGGAAAACCGTGAAGTCGACTAAAAAACCTGTTATGCAATTGCCACCGATAAAAACAGCCAACGGCGAATGGGCAAAAGAAGACAATGGGAAAGCGAATTTGTTTGCCGACCACTTGGAAGAAACTTTCAAAACGTTCGAAGGACGTCAATTGGCCCAAGAACTTAATCTCAGAACAGGATCCGACAACGACAACATAAAATCCGTATCACTGTCTGAGCTAAAGCAAACAATAAAAAACCTAAAAAATAATAAAGTTCCAGGATACGATTTGATTACAAGTGAAGTTCTAAAGGAACTACCTCGAAAAGCGTCTGTCAAGCTCCTCCACATTATAAATGCTTCCACGAGACTTTTATACGTTCCAAGCCAATGGAAAGTCGCAGAAGTCATAATGGTTCCAAAACCGGGGAACAGTCCAAACGACAAAAAAATCATACAGACCCATTTCGCTCTTGTCGATAATTTCAAAAGTCTTCGAAATTCTACTGCTTAAACATTTAAAACCGATAACTGAGGAAAGACGATTGATCCCGGATCATCAGTTCGGCTTTAGGGTCAAACATTCCATCGATTGGATCAGGTCTATCGGATAATAAGTGTTATTGAAAACGCGCTAGAGGGAAAAAAGATATGTTCAAGCGTTTTTCTCTATGTATCGTAAGCCTTCGACGAGGTATGGCACGAAGGCTTGAAGTATAAGCTACAACAAATTTTACCGAGAGAAATGAATAGAATACTCGAATCTGATCTTGAAAATAGACTGTTTCGGGTTAGATATGGGATTGAATACTCTGAATTCAAGGAAATTCAAGCTGACGTTCCACAAGGAAGCGTTCTGGGGCCATACCCATACACTACAGACATACCTCTAGATGAAGAGACTGCGGTAGCCACGTTCGCGGATGACACGGCGATCCTCGCCACAGGACAAACAGTTGAATCCTCGACTGCAACACTTCAACGAGCTCTGAACAAAATATTTGAGTGGACGAAGAGCTGGCGAATCGTGCTAAGCGAGATTAAGTCAACACACGTCAATTTCACGTACAGAAAGATAAACAACTTACCTTTATTCATCAACTCGGTACAAATACCGTATTCAAACGAGGCAAAATATTTGGGAATGACCTTAGACGCAAAACTGAAGTGGAAATCACACGTAAAAAAGAAACGTGAAGAGCTCGAAATCAGGCTAAAGGAAATGAATTGGCTTATCGGAAGATATTCTAAACTAAGCACATATAACAAGCTGCTTATATATAAACAAGTGCTAAAACCTTCGTGGACTTATAGTATACAACTATGGGGTTGTACCAAACCAAACAATATGTCTGTCCTACAGACATTCCAGAACAAAGCGCTTAGAGCAATCGTAAATGCTCCAATTCATGGAAGGAATAACGATATTCACTGCGATCTGGGAATTGTAACCGTGAAAGACGAAGTAACAAGCTTTGCTTGTAATCTTCGCACTCGTCTTGTGCATCATTACAACCAAGAAATAATCCGGAGATTGGACGAGACAAACCTTGTGCGGCGACTTCAAAGAACAAGACCGTTCGGCCTAGCGCCTTAAGGAGAAACCGTATGAAATAACGGTAATAGTAGGTGCCTTAACTGGAAAGCTACCTACCAAAGGCGATAAACTACAGAAGCCTGAGCTACTTGTTAAGGAAACTTAGTCGTAGTCTTATAAAAAATGGGAGGTTTTTTAGTGAGTAAAAATCTCACACTACCATGAGAGCGTGCTTATGGTGGGCGCTGCTATGCCACTGTAGTAGGCAGTACGTGCTCGTGCTTATGGTGCCTACTGTGGTGGTGTGGTGGTGCTCTTATGGGCGCGTGCTTATGGTGCTTATGAAGGTTTTTACCTACTCACGGAAAAAACAAAAAAAAAAAAAATAGTATTGGAGAGTATGTAAACGATATAAGTGCTATGTCTCAAGATTTATTTGCGAACTTTCCTGTATATAATAAAACAAAGTCTGATCTTTTAGCCATTCAGTTAATACTAAAACTTGGATATAGGAGCAGCCAAAACCCAAACCTACCGCCGAAATTAGTGTGGAAGGAGGCCAACTTACAACAGTATCAAACTAAATTATCGTAAATGAAAATCTGAACTCTCTAAAAACAGACAGGAAGTTATTGAGCTGAAAGACTTAAGTCTGGACTACAGGTCAACTTCTTAATACTGCAGCAAATTACACTGCCAAAAGTAAATGCCATACAGCAAGAAAAATGCCATTTATTGTAAATGCGCTACGTCCATTTTACTGTCGACATAGTCGTCCATCTGAGCAAGTTATCCGGAACATAATGAATCGTTTTCGCACCACGTACACTCTAGTGGACAATGCGCATCCCCAAAGATGACAAACAGTGTGAAAAAAAGAAGTTATTGCCGTTGTGAAGCGCAGTATTGAGGAGAATCCGATTGAGGCCATTCGCCATCGTGCACAGCAATTGGAGCTATGCCCATCCACTTTGCGGAAGACTTTACGGGAAGATCTTGGCTTAAAAACTTATAAGATCCAGTTTGTGTAAGAGTTGAAACCGCGTGACCATTATACGCATCGTAGGTGCGGTGAATGGGCCGAAAACATTATTCAGCTTAATCCTGATTTTCAACTTCAAATTTTATTCTCCGATGAGGACCAGATTTGGTTAAATGGATATTTAAACAAGCAAAATTGCCGAATTTGGAGTAGAGAAAACCCAGAAGACTTTGTTCAAATACCCGTTCAACCAACTCGCTGTTTGGTGTACATTATGGGCTGGTGGGATCACCATTGTCTAAGTGATATTAGTATCATCTATGAGTTTTATCTCACGGTTTTCCTAAAATCATAAAATATTGTAATACCCATCTTAATTCTAAACAGCTGACCTGTCACCAACTCCTTGATTGGTGGTTTAAGTGAAGGTTGGATGGTTTTGTTAGATTTGGGTACTTTGGATACACCTTGCCAGGACTTGGCGATATCTAAAGTATCTGGGGTTAGTATATTTATAAAGAACTGGTGTTCTATTATGTTATTGGTCAATTTCTAATGTTTACGCACAAAAATAGTAATTTTATGAGTTATTTTCGATCGGGTACATTTCAAGTTTTTTGTTATTTTGGACGCGTCTGGCAAGAACCTGGCCGGGCGCAAAATTTGTCTGATGTTCATATTTTTGTAATCTGGAACAGTTGAACTATCTTTTGAGAGAAAAAAAATTGGTTAGTTAGTTATGCAAAAATGGAATATTTGCTTATTTTAACGGCGTCTGGCATTGCCTTCAACACACCGTAAACGTCTTGGAACCGTATATTCATAATAATATAACTCGGTTCTATGTTTTATGTAAAATTGACATGGTTACCTTAATTATACAAAATTGAGCATAATTCAAACACTTTGATGGCGTCTGGCGTGACCTTAGCCGCATCCTAAACGTTTGACATAAATGAATCTAAAGCAAGCAAATTCTGCTCTATCGTTTTTAATAAAAATTAAATGGTTATCTCCCCTATTCCTTTTGGGCATAATTTCGCATTTTAAAAGCACTGTTATTTTCCTCGTCCGCCAGTGAGGACTGCCAGATTTTTTGGTTATCCTTGACTGCCAAATCTATACTGCCGGATCTTGGTCAAAGTGTCTCCTATATTCAAAAAAGGTGATGCAAACCAAACCTACAACTAACCCGGAATTTCATTTATGAATTGCACTGCAATCCCTCTGGGTTGAGAAGCATGACATTTTGACAAAGTACCAGGAAGGTTTCAGGAGAAATATTCCACCGTGCAAACTTGCTTCCATAGTCCAACTAAAATTGCATGAAAAAAAAATGCATGCCTTTTTTGTATATTTTAGAGTATGAGCCAAAATGGTAAGGTTTATTGAAATTATACAGGGTGTCCAATAATTCGTGAAATGATTTCTTCGCATATTTTAAGAAAAAAATCATTCTATAATAAGGGTCAATCTCCAATGTTGACATCATTTGTCGAGGATTTAAGAAAAGGCTTACTTTGGTGTCCCCTGACCCACGTTAACGGAAATTGCTCTGTTAGTACTAATCCAGAAACTTCGTGTGGGACTTGTTCTTAGAAGAAATACTAGTCTTTATAACGGCGTTTAAATAAAATTGATATCTTGTTTGAGTCTTTAGATATCCAATTTGTAATCGTGTTCTATGTATTTTCATTGCTAATTTTTGATTTTAAGGTCATTTTTCTCTAGAAAATGCCTAATTAATGCAACGTTTTACGTTTTCTCTTATGATAGTAAAAATAATAAAAAAAAAATTATCAATAAGTTTACAGTAAAACCCACAGAGTTTATGATACTTGGCAAAACTTGTAGCAGGTAAAATTTATAAAAAAAAACGTTTTTTTGCTTTAAGCTGCAAAGGCTATGAATAAAAAATAATTTTGCTTGGTCTTAGGTAATTTTTATTTTGTGTGTACCGAAACAGTTATAACAGGTGATTAAAGTGTCCTCCTTGGTTTTGTATGCATGCTAGATCCTGTTTTTGGATTTCATGCCTCACTTTTGAAGACGCTTCGAGGATACTTACTTCAAATTCAATTGAAGTTGCTATTTCGGTTTAATAAAAAAGTTCTTTCATTCTTCCATGTTCAAAAAAATCCAATACTGTAAGGCCAGGAGATCTTGCAGGAACTGGTCCATTTCTTCCTATCCAACGGTTACCGTACCCTTCATCTAGCCAATGCTGAGCAATCCAGGCTTACGCAGAATATTTACTTAATAAATTACAGTGGTATTTTGCTTAACTCTCCAAGTAATGCTCTTTATATAGAAAGCGGAATAGGTTATGGACATTTTTACACGCTGGAACTTCATTTGCAGTGCTTGAATATGATGACAGATAATTTGAAATCACAGAAAAAAATACATTTCGGGTTAAAGAAGTAAACACACTTGGATTAAACTTTGGACTACAATGGCAGACTGGGACTCTGACGCACTACAACTGGCTTGACAAAGGAGGCAAACTGTTACAGATGCTGTTGTAGTAAAAGTTACTCTAACAAGTTATACTATTTCGCTTTTCTTTTGGCCTTCATCCATTCACATTCTTTTCCGCTGGTTCTTCAAAATGCTAGAAGGATGGCGGGCAGCCTTGGGTCCATCTGCCAACACCGCTCTGGTATCTTAAAAAATCAACAACCGTAGGTAGGGCGGACGGTCAGTTCGAAAGCAGAAAGAGGATCTGCCAAGAGGAAGGCTAGAGACCAGCGTCTAACATATTTGTATACAAGAGCCTTTGACGAAGTTATCGGCTCTTGTCCCTTCTGTTGTGCTGTCTCTCTTATCGAAGGTATCTCCTATTAGAAGGTATCTCCGCCCGTAACACTCCTTGCCCGATCCTTTGTTTGGCCCTATCCGCTCATTTTATGTCCGTTGTCTCCTTGGGGAAGCATATTAGCGGGAAGAATTGGTGGGTTCTTGAACCCTGTGTTTCTGCTTTTATGCTTGTCGGAGGGGACTACCAATAGGTCTGCAAGAAGCCAGCTCCTGTCTCTGGCTCTCTGTGGAAGTGACGATCCGTCACGTTAGTCCCAGCGCTGTACGTCTAGAGCCAGATGGAGGGTCTGGAGCCCTCTGCGTATAATAAATACAGACCCAGGCGAACTGCCACAGACGCTCTATTCGGTGACGGCGGACGGTCACTCATCAGAACCGTCTCCAACTACCTTAAAGAAAGAAAAAGAGAATAAAACTGTAACAAAAAAATTGTTGTAAAGAACGGACCCCTATTTGCGCGTCCCTCATTCATTTAAATCTTGACAAAAAGATTCGCCGAGATGTCATCATTTAGTCTTTCTTTGGTTAACGTTTCAGACATAGAATTCCTTCACTCATGATTAGTTCACGATATATCAATGCTAGTAGGCCATATAGTATTTTCAAATTATCTTTTTCCTTTTTTTATCTTTTGGGAAGGGCTGGTGTTTCCTTGAGACTGAATGCAGCCCGGCAAAAGGAAAGTATTCACCTTTGTTTAGATCGGGGAAATTTTGTAAAAATGCTGAGGCATAGTTTGCTTCAAAAAACCTCAGAGAGTATAGACAGAATCTATCTAATGTAGTAAAAAAAATAAGATCTCATGGATCTCTAAAGCACGGTGTAACCGTGGCCTGGTTTGGCTTAACGGAAGCGGATTTAGCATTCGTGCTGGCAAGCTGTTCTCAATGGGCAATATGAGGGCAATAGAACCAGTCCGATATTTTTCATTAGTTTATTTCCGATTTTAAAGGGCTTTAGGTACAAATATTGTATTTTAAGAAAACATCTCTTAATGATGAGGGTGTAATTAACGTTTTAAATGGAGTCAATGGTGAGTTTTGGAATAAACTTACTAATTTCATTATCAGTGCTATTTGAAATTAGAAACTATTGTCAGTACTATGTAGGTATTAGAAATAATGCTTAATATTTATACATTTTAATAACAAAAGACGATAAGTCATAGTCGTACATTCATTCTTTATTTAAGAATCCAATTTCAATTGAAACATAAGTATAGAATTGTTTAAGAACGTGCTTCTGAATAAATAATTTATACATACATATGCACATATACGACAGTAAGCATTACATAATTGGATAAAATTATATGAAAACATACTATAGAGTATACCTTCCAATTGGATATTGTAACATAGCATATGACAGGCAGAATACGTTACCTAGAGCCCTGTGGAAATACGCCAGTGACTTTGCAGTATTTTTCACCGACATCTGTATTATGTCTTAACTTCCTGTTGTTGAAATAGCTCATCACTATACGCAGCAAGTATTATGGTGTATCCATCTTGGCGAGTGATCTTCTAATGATCGACCAGTTCGGCGAGTTTAAAGCATTTTTAACTTGCGGTAGTAGCGCACATGAGTCCTTTGTACCGTAGAGCCATCGTTCGCCTTCGACGGTGCCTTTTGCGATATCAACTGCTCTTAATGCATCAACAGTTGATCGCATTGTTCTAAGGCCAAATTGGTAGTCTGCAGGGGGGCTCCTTTTTTGTCTGCAACTTCGAGTAACCTATGGTCTTTCCCAAGGTGTCCAATAGGCATATTGGGCGATAAAACGATGTTTCTCTTGGAGGCTTCTCTCCTTTTGGTAGCAGGACCAAATGTTGCATTACCCACTCTCCGGGAAACGTCCCTTCTTCGAGGCACTTCTGCATCTTTATAATAAACAGGTCTGGTCTTTATAGCCGCTTTTATTGCCTTGTTCGGAATGCCGTCGGGTCCGGGCATCTTGTTATCGCCTATTTTGTTGCATGTCTGGAACAGCTTCTGCTGGGTAATTAGTAAGAATATCCATTTCATTGATTTCTATAACGAAATTGCACATAGCAGCTGGTATTTTGGAGAAAAGATGCTTTACTATTGATTTCAGCATTATTGAACATGTTATTGTAGATGTTTTGTAGCCCTTCAGTTTTGTCATTATCATTCTGTAAGCCGAACCCCATGGGTTAAAGTCGGCCTACATTCATAGAGATTCAAAACACGCGGGTTTTGCTCTCTTTCATGGCTCTATTTAGATTGCACCCGGCCAGTTTAAAACTGTCCAGTCATTGTTGGAAATCTGGTCTCCTTCTTGAGCGCTGGGCCTTGTGCCGGGCTTGTAGGCATCTTGTCCGAAGTGCATTTATTTCCTCGTTCCACCAGTAACACGGTGGTGCCTTCCTGCTGTTTATTCTTCTATCCATGGATGAATCGCACGTAGTGGTGATAGTATTTGTGAGGAGATGTGCGAGAGTCTCCGCTGTTCTACTTAAGGTTAGATCATCGTTCGACATCTTTTCAAATGTTTCCTTATCGAAAGTTCTATTGTTCCATTTTGGAGCCATACGTTTTATGGGTATGACTAGTTCCTTTCCTTTTATTTCGAATTCTATCATTTGGTGGTAACTGTGTGAATATTCCTCACTGACCCTCCGCGTTATGGTTTATGACATGATAGAATTTCTCACAATGGTGATGTCAATGATAGAGCCTATTACAGCCTTCCGGTACATATATGCCCGACCTGTTGACCATACTTATCGATAGGGGAGCTAATATTTGCAGCAGTTCCAACCGTTAGAGTAGCCACATATAACAACTAGGGCTCTCTGAAACGCGTCCGTGGTTAGATTGTCCTTTATTTATTAGTATTCGTTGGACGTCAAGCTGGGTCGGGAATAGCAGCTGTAGAAATGGATCGCTTTTATTTTCGCCCGCACGAAGCCTTCTGTTTGGTCGATTGTATTATGGAAAGCATAGCTTTCACACATTCACATTGCCTCTGGTTTTGCCGTATCGCAGATCCAATTAGTATTCTCTTCGGGACATGTATTGGGTTCACTTATCATGATAACGACCTTGGCCATTTGTGCTAGAATGTCCTGAGCTATTCTACAGTGACTAAAATTTATTTGTAGTATCTTCATGGTCTTTTGTTAGTGATAGCTCGCCGAAAGACTGGGCATTTGTTACTGCCAGCTACATGCTTCACGTCATCTGAATAGTCTTTCTTACAGAACATACAGGATGGTTCCATATCGCAGTTCGTTGCTATATGGCCATCCGTCCCACATCTCCTACTTAGTTTGGAGCGGTCTTTTTAGATTTTTCATTGCCAAGCTAGATGACCAAACTCTAAGCATTTGAAAAAAAGGTCCGTTTGGGCATGCTTACTGTAGCATGCCGATTTCAAACTTTTCAGCTTCTAAAAGTTTTCCTGCCTCTTCTGTGGGTTCCTGCGTTTGATTTGATTTGCGGACCGGGTCAATCCCGGACAGATTTATTAATGCTTATTACAAGCTTATTCTTAAAACTAACAATTTTCACTTAAAAACTAAAGGGTGGGAGCGGTTAAAAAAAGTTAGGATGTGAGGCATAGGTGGAAATAAGAGTGTTTTTAAGAGAGAGTTTGGTGAGATGGTAGTCGAAGAGAGGCAGAATGTCGTTAACTTCACGAAGCATTCTAGACATTGGCTCCAAGTGTCCGTAATTCGTTCGGTGAAGATTGAGCCGGAAAAGTGGCACAGACCTAAGATTGCGTGGGTTGGTATTAAAAGAAATAAGCCGAAGTAAAGAAGGACAATCGATATTACCAACTAAAATTTGATGAATAAGGAGAATGTCGGCAACTTTTTGTTTGTTTGAGTTTTTCCGTGATCCTTTCCCAGGGACAAAATGTGTGCTGGTGAAACTGTCACTGCATCGGGCTTATTGGTATCGATTACATCCTCTACAACAGTGACCTCATTAATGTCTTTAACTTCAAGGATAATGTGGTGTGTAAGTGATCTAACGTTCGATTGATCTGTTAATGCATCACTAATGACCCCTTTGAACTCCGTGGTCTTGAGACCCGTCTCCTTTTGTGTTCTACTAATATTTGATACTGCCTTTTCTACTGTCTCCAGTTTGGGGTCTGCCTTTACCTTGCCTAGTATCTCCGCGTATGTGACGGTCCCCGTCGCTTTGATGGTGATAGCATCAGGTCTAGGTTTTTTGACCTCTAGCTGCTTCTTTTTGGCGGTATTTTGCAATTCGTCTTCTCTTGTCGCCTGCTTCTTATTGATGCCTTTTTGTTTGTTTTTGGTCATTGGAGTTTCAATGCCACTTTTCCCATCCTTCTCCTTGGTGATTTGCATAGATGGGTGTTTTTGTTTACGTTTCTGCTCTGGGTGTCATCTATCTGCAGCAATATTTTCAGCATTATCTTGTCCCCATTTTTGGTTCTGGCAGTATGTTGTCTGCAACATTATTTGATTGGTATTGTTGTTTTCGTTTGGGCTCCAGGGGTTCGTCATCGGAAACCTGGCTTCTCTTAAGCTCTAATGTAGCCTTTAGCCATGCGAAGATTGCGAGGAATTGTTCTGACGAATCATTTGCTTTCTCGTCATGCAACTGAATCGCTGACAGCTCGTAAAGACCCCTGTACTTCGATAGCGCCTCTCATCACTTGTTACATCGAGCGTTTTTTGCCTTCTTCCAGCATTTCCATCAGTCCACTTATTTGCTCACCGAGCTTGTGGAAATCAGATTGCTGGAGGGTTGATTCGACCGCTACTATTCGTATGGCCGGTAACTCGCATCGTTCGGTACTTCTTTGCGATACTGCTGCTTGGCCAATTGATGACCTCAACATCCTTGAACCTTCCTCAATGGGGTTCTCCATGTTCTACTCTACTATAGTAGACCTCCGGTCTTTTTGTTTATTTTGGTTGTGTTCATTTCTAATTGGTTCCCCATGAAAGCCGCTATCAATGTTCGGATGTGCAGTAACCTAGGTATCCCATTTTTGTCGTTGCATGCAGTGAGGCCATGCGAGGATTGACACCAGCCCTTATGAGGTTTTGTGCCAGAGCCGAATCGGTGCTAACCAGGAATGTTACATCTGGACCTACAACACCAGCTTAGTGATGACGAAACAGTGAAAGTACTTTGAGGCCTGCCAAGTTTTCAACGGGGTGGGTGTGCTTGCAAGCATTAACTAGAAAGCTACTTTCGGAAGATTTTACTCCTGCCTACTCAGGAAACAGATTCCAGTATGCTTTAATTAAGACCTTACTGGGCTCGATCTTAAGGTTTTGCGGTAATTTTTGTTATCGATTATTTTAGTACATATAATACTATATATGTATATGTATGTGCAGCGTCACTTCCAAGTTGAACATTTCACGGTGTGGCGGGTATATCTGGATCTAGCCATTTGGTTTTGCTATATCCGTCGTTGCCACCTTATGAAGTGGAGGCACAAACATGAAAGACGGTGTTTAATCATATTGTCGCAGAGGGTTCAAACGGAGTCACTTGACCTTTTCAGCTACGCCCTCCTTCTCCTCCGCTCTTGGTCGGGGCTGCTTATTGGGTATTCGCAGTTAACCTCTATCACTACAGGCCGTTCACTATCTGCCACCTGTGTGGCTCAGTATTCGCCTGAGCTTAGCGTTACCAGCCCGTCCGGCTTGCTGCTTGTGGGATTCTAGAAAAGTGTATCGAGGAATTCATGATAAATCATTTTACCAACTTTATTGAAAGATACGGTATTCTACAAATGAATCAGCGAGGTTTTCAAAAAAATAAAATTGTTGGAAAGCTAGTGGGGGAATTCGCAAATTTTATCAATGCATGTTTGAATAAAAACCACCACATACTTGTGATTTTTATTAAATTCATCAAAGCCTTCGACACATTAAGCATTGAAAAGCTCATAGAAAGTCTTAGCAGATTGGGGTAAGAGGGATTTTAGCAAAATGAGTCGAAAGCTATTTATTAGAAAGAACCATGACGATGTGGGTCTCTGATGTATTTAGCCAAGATAAACAGTACTTCTGCCGCGTGCCACAGGGTTGAAAATTGGGACCAATATTGTTTATCATATTCACCAATGAACTACTCCACGCTTTTAAAAAAAAGTACGGCATTTGCCTGTGCAGACGACAGAGCTATGGTTGTAAAGCACAAATGCTTAGATTTATCAAAAGCAATAATTCAAGAAGAATTTGGCAATGTCTCAAGTGGTGCCACGACTAAGGATAAGTTATAAATCTTGCAAAAACAAAAGTTATGATTATACGAATACTATTTAAATCGAAAGCAACCATTGATATCTACCGTCGAAATGACCATCGTCAAACATCAAACAAAGCCATTGTAAAAACCATCAAATACCTGGGAATCATAGTTGACAAAAACCTCTTATGGCGTAGCCACATAAATAATCTGCATCTACAACTAAAGTGTGCTGTATTTGCAATGGTCTACTTAAGGAAATACGAGTACCTATACTAATGTTAAACTCCAAAAGCTACTATTCTCTGGTTGAATCCCGTATAAAAACGGTATACTATTGTATTATATGAGTAACATGGGGAAATGCCGCGAAAATCCACTTAAACAAAATCGTGAACAACGTTAACTCTATCCATTTTAACTTTAAGGCACTAGATGTCTATGGTCTATACGAGATGACAACATTACTGAAGTACTTTCATGATACAGATTTCCAACAACCTATACGACACTACATACACCGCTGGGGCGGTTAGGAATTCCAGAAACTTTTAACACTTAAGAGAAAAGGGGGCATATATATGTATACCCTTCGAGTTTCGAAAAGCCGTCTTTGACCAAGTCCATACCCTTGCACATCCTGGATTGAGAACAACTGTGAAAATGATGTCGAAAAAATTTGTGTGGCCCTCTATGGCTACGGACTGTCGTAAATGGACTCAATCTTGTTTACCCTGCCACCGATCCCGGCATATCAGTAGTCCCACGGGTGACTTTTCTACAGTTACAAAACGTTTCGATGAATTGCACATTGACACAGTAGGACCATTAAGTCCGTTGGGAAACTACCGATAGTTATGTATTGACGGTCAGAAATGCATATACACGCTGGCACGAGGCAATACCCATTCGTGACATTTCAGCGGAAACCGTGGCAAACGCATTGCTCTACGAGTGGTTCGCTCGTTATGGCATGCCATCAGTAATCGTCACGGACCAGGGTTCGCAGTTCGAATGTGGCACCGCACATCAAAGGCCGCACTTAAATGCAAGGAGGGCGTGCAGTGAACCCAGAAACTGCCACTTATTCTGTAATGGTTGCGATTATTACATAAGGAGGAGCTCGACGAGAGTCCAGTACAATTGGTTTTCGGGAAAAATATTCGGATACCGGATTCGGTCTATCCGATATCGTAAAACAGGTTCGTCGACATTTCGAGCGGGTTCGATCGGCCCTACCATAGCGACATAGTACCCAAAAACCCTTCGTCTTCAAAGAACTTAAAAATTGTTCTCACGTTTTCGTCAGGGTTGACGCGATTCGGAAGCCGTATATATGTATATACATATACTATACCTAACATAATGAATTCAATGCCAGCATATACAATATTAACCATGTTATGAATTACAAAAAACTTAAAAGAGTGCTTAAAGGATACTATCTAATATTATTCAATAACTGTCGTAATTCTAAATCTTTTTTGAACCTTTGTTATAAAAAATTCTGAAATATTAATACTAAATAATTTTTATGTATAATAATTCTATACTTATCTTTGGAACCATTTCATAAATCACAATTAACAACAAATATTTAACCATCTGGAGATAAGCAGTAGATTTGTGGATAACATAAACAAATTGTGTTGTATTAAAATATTATTAAATTAAATGTTAATTCAAAAAATAAAATAAAACTGTAAATCTGAATCCGGTCAAACTAGAGCCTTAAATCAAATCAATTAAGGACTGAAACGAATAAAATCTGTAAATTTTAATACAGGCTATACTCCCAATGCGTAAAAATTGCAATCCCATTTTGTACCCAAATTAGCTTGTATATTCTCTAATTTCAATTTGTTATTTATTTTGGTTCGGTGCGGTTTAAAATACTCATAAGATATGAGCCAAGAGGAACGCCGTAAAAAGATCAGTGACAAATGGCTCGAAAATACTTCGCGTCCAAACCATTTCATCGCAAAAAATTTAAACATAGCATGCAGTACAGTGGATTCTGTTATTAAACGATATTTGGAGACATTGACAGTTAAGCGAAAACAGAAAAGTGGAGCTGAAAGTGAAGCACATGATACAAATTTGGACAGGAAAACAGTGGGTACCATCGTAAAAAACCGGACTATGTGATCCAGAGATGTTGCTCGAAAATGTAATTCCAACCAAACAATGGTACAAAGATCTAAAAAACGTAAAGGTCTAAAAACACGAAAAAAACAAAAAATACCAAAAGTTACTGAAAAGCAAAAAAAAGTCATAAAAACACGAGCCCGAAAGCTATACGAGTTGATCGGCAACAAGAAAGCGTGCTTGGTTTTGGATGACGAAACTTATGTGAAAGCCGATTTTACTACTCTTCCAGATGCGCAGTTTTACAACTCGTTTGAAGCTGAGATTCTTCCGCAATCAACAACATCGATTGGGATTGAAAAACTCGGGTCAAAATGTCTCGTTTGGCAGGCCATTTGCCAATGTGAACACAGAAGCTCATCGTTTATTTCAACGGACAAGTGTACATTAACGAGGGTTCAACATTATTTAGCCTCAAGATTTAGCTTCAGCTCACTATGCTCATACGACGTTGAGCTTTCTGGTTGCTAAAAATATCGACTTTGTCCCAAAAGACATGAATCCACCCAAAGTTCCACAGGGCCATCCCATTGAAAGGTATTGGGCTTTGGTCAAAGCTAAATTGAGGAAAAGTGAGCAGTGTGCAAAGGACGTAAAAGATTTTAGTTCTAAATGGAAAAGAGCGTCCAAAAAGATCACGGATGTAACTGTCACCAACCTTATGAAGGACCTTCGAAAAAGTTGAGGAAAGAATGGGAACCCAAATAATTTTTTTTATTTTTTGTAGTTGTGAATGAATTTAATAAAAACAGAGTTTTAAAGCAAATAAAAAAAATTTACATGAATTATGAAAATATTTTTTTTTTACTTCGAAGTTTCCAAATTTTATTCGTTTCAGTCATTAATGGTAGAATGTTATCCCTTTCTAGTGAATTAAGAGGAGTGTGTTTTATCTACTACACTCACATTCATGAGAGCAGTTCTCCAGAATACTTTGGCTACCTTGGGAAATAGCGCTGCAGCCATGAAAATCACTAATTCTTAAAAATAGTATCATTTCATATAAATCAGCTCCAGACATATACATATGGTATATCGCTTCCCTTGCGAAATTCATCCTTAGAAGAACCTTTTTGCTGGTTGATTCGATTCCCTCTTTTTCGCTGCTCTATGACCATTTCTCTAGCAATGTTTTATAGTGCTCTTCAGCTGCAATATAGCACCACAATCTAAAGTCGTAGTATTTGAATTCTGGTGAGTGCTGGTACCAGCGATTAATTTTTTGTGATCCGTATATGAAAATTCTTTTCGACGATCTGAAAATCATCCATTTCATCATTCATCGAAATTGCTTATAAGAAAAGTTGTCAAGGCGGATATAATTCCTCTGTGAGCATGTTTCTCTTGCAGGCTCTTTCTATCGAAATAGGGCATGACTTACTACCAGAAAGGTGAATACACCTTTACGGCAGCTGCATAAAATGTTTGTATTTGGCCTTATTTCACAGCACTGCTGCATTTACAAATCAACAACAAAACCAGTTTTAAAATAACATCGACTAGGCTTCTGTTTTTCATAAAATTCATCCAGAAACTCTAAATGTTTGTGATTTTGGGTCTTTTTTTTATCTTCTACGCAAACCGCAAAACATTAACCAATCTTCCAATCTAACCCGAGAAGTGCCAAAATTTGATTGCCAAACGTTAAAGGCAAGTTAAATATGCACATTGGGAGTGGTTTAACTCCACATGTCCCACACAAATGTATGTACGTAACCCAAAGAGAACAGTATAAGTCCAAGAACTACATATTGTACATAGTGGTGTTGTCTCTAAATTGGGTTAATTGTTTTGTGGATGTTCAATTTGAAACTCTCACTACAAAACAAACACAGAAGGCTTTTGAGGTATTGCTTCTATGTCTATCTATTGGAAATCCAATTATTTTAAATCCAACATGTTTAAATTTATGCAGCCTCATCACAACGATACACCTTCCAATGGCAGAGCGTGGGTAAGGTTGATCTAACATTCCAACTGCTCATAAATCAATCCTTCACATATCCCAATTGTCAAACAGTGGCGGTATATGGTTATTTCGATATTCCCTTTGAGCTTTCACTGTTTCTGGAGATGGAGACGTTCTGTTGACATAATAGGAATATCAAATTCCATTTCGAATGCAGACATACCATATGATAGATTTAGACACAGATACTAATGGAGAATATGTAAATATGCATTGTAAAATTTTGAAAACACAGGCCAAGCTAACGTTGTTTGTTTCGGAGAATTTTAGTCCTGTCTGTGTTGGGGCGTTGTGAGTTTTACATGATAAATGGGACAATCTTTCAAATCTTTACTTACCATTTAAATGAAAGATACATACGTATAGTATGTATTCATGCGTGCTTTTGTTTTCTTCCGCGCTATGGAAAACATTCAATGTCAATGGATCCAAATGTTATGCATCAAAAGTTCTCTGGGTCCATAGCTTCATCAAATAGTATTGTATAGTAGTATGTGCAGTATATGGTATTTTGTGGAAAGTAAATGCTTTAGGATGATTCATGTGAATTCAATTTCTTTGTCTGGAGGCCAATGAGTAAGTGAAGTGGACAGCGGCAGATAGTTCATGAAGAATTCGTAATAATGTATACATATCTGCTTATGTAAGTAACAAGCAGATAGTTGAATAACAACGGCTAGCATTAGCACCTGTAGAAAGAGTATGTTTGGACGAGTATTAAGTTGTTACGCAAGAAGGAAGAATCTCTGGGACCGAATACATTGCAAGTCAACTAGTAAACCTTACTTACCGAACGCTTTCAGGAAATTTCGTCGGATAATGCAAAGTTAATGAAATGTATGCAAGCTTCATTCGCCACACTACAAGATAAGTGTCGGATGCCTGTGAGCCATCCCGCAGCGCAGTCGCTTCCCCCATAAGCCAAAAGCTAAATTGCAAAAGTTAAAAGTACCATTATTTTGTGTTGTAAATGATATCTCTGATAACGGCTAAAGCTGATAACCATCGAACTACTCATCTGAGAGTGGTTGTTCATAGCATGATCAGTCGCTAAAGTTAAATGTTTTGTTGCAGTCGTTGGCGATTTTTAGGGAGGATTCTTTTTCAATACGATTAAATTAACTGCTTTTTTTTTGAGACAAAGGCTGTACATATATAGTGATTTCGACATCGATTTCTTTTACTACCAGTCTGCCCAAATAAATTTCTCTGTACTTTGTCAAACTCTATATGACAACTGTTTAAACCAAATGGACCGCACACTCATTTCCGAGTGGTCATCAAAACTGAAAGTAAATCGGATAACTATCCATCATCTCTTCGCAATTTTTTTTAGCCAAGCGTTCGCCACCTATTCCCAAGAGCCAGACCACTCTTACTTTTCCTACTTAAATAGCTGCCCACAAACAACTTTGGAATCTGTGTCTACAACAAGTCAAAGATAAAATAATAAACCTCAAAGATGATTATTTTGCCGGTCCTGATGATCTTCCCCCTATATTTTTAAAGAAATCTGAGATGCACCTAGCCCAACCTCTTACAGCTCTCTTTCAACTTTCTATCACCCAGGGATTATTTCCCTCAACCTGGGAAAGGTCATTTATTATTCCCCTACATAAAAAAGGCCGAAAAGATGATATTTCCAACTATCGACCAATTGCTAAGCTGTCCTGCATACCTAAGCTTTTCGAGAGCATTATTTATGACATAATGCTTTTCCATTGTAAACCTATTGTTTCCCAAAACCAGCACGGATTTCTCAAAGGTAGATCTACGACCATCAACTTAACATCAAGCACTTTATGTGCACTGGAATCTGGAAATGAAGTTGATGTGATTGCCACCGATTTCAGCAAAGCCTTTGATAGGATTTCACATGATATAATCCTTCTGAAATTAAAAGCTCTTGGTTTCCAAATAAACTTTATAACATGGGTTCAATCATATTTAAATGAAAGACAGTACTATGTTTTATTTAGGTCCGTGGTTTTTGACCCAATTAAAGCCTCCTCTGGTGTCCCTCAAGGCAGCCACCTTGGCCCCTTACTATTTATTCTGGCCATTAATGATGTTGATTGCATCATTAAAAATTCATACATATCTGTTTACGCAGACGATATGAAAATCTTTAGATATATATCTTCTTCCTCCGACAGCCTACTACTGCAGGAAGATCTTGACAGATTTTGTACTTGGTGTCAGAATAATTTTCTTGAGCTTAACGTCAATAAGTGTCAGGCTATAACGTATTCCCGTAGGCGGCCCCCTACTTCACCTTGCTGCTATCTAATCTTTAATCTGCCTGTTCCCTTAGTGAATGAGTTGCGTGATTTAGGTGTTATCTGTGATAAGGAACTCATTTTCCGTTCTCACATTGATAATATAACAAAGAAAGCCAACTCTGCCCTTGGCTTTATCAAGCGTTGGTTTAAGGAGTTTTCCAATCCTTATGTTACCAAATCTCTTTACATAACCTTTGTTAGGCCTCTTCTTGAATATTCAAGCCAAGTTTGGTCACCCTACTACAGAACACACATCCTCCGGATAGAAGCTGTTCAACGCAGGTTTTTACCATTCGCTCTACGTGGTCTTCCCTGGGATGATAGCCAAAACTTACCACCTTATAGTGACCGGCTGAAACTTATAAATTTACGACCCCTTTCCATACGTCGGAAAATTGCCGACATTCTCTTTATTCATCAAATTTTAGTTGGTAATGTCGATTGTCCTTCTTTACTTCGACTTATTTGTTTTAATACCAACCCACCCAATCTTAGGTCTGTGCCACTTTTCCGGCTCAATCTTCACCGAACGAATTACGGACACTTGGAGCCAATGTCTAGAATGCTTCGTGAAGTTAACGATATTCTGCCTCTCTTCGACTACCATCTCACCAAACTCTCTCTTAAAAACACTCTTATTTCCACCTATGCCTCACATCCTAACTTTTTTTAACCGCTCCCACCCTTTAGTTTTTATCTTTTGTTTTAAGTGAAAATTGTTAGTTCTAAGAATAAGTTTGCAATAAGCATTAATATATCTGTCCGGGGTTGACCCGGGCCGCAAATCATTCTTTTCTTAAGTGAAATTTTGACAGGGCATACGTTTTGGTTCGTGTACTTTCGCCTAATTTAGCTTATATATTTACTAAGGTGATCTCTCCTTTTTTAAGAACGTACATATGTGTCATATTTTGCGAAAATGTGCTAAAATTTGAGAAATCTCAGTATACAATGTATATACATAAAACAATATTTTTCATTGATACCAAAAAATCTGAAGGAAGGCTACAAAGACCTTGTTAGAATGCTTGCCTCGAACAAAAAGAGGGCGCATTGCTAGCTCGTCTACAAAGACCAAGATATCGCTTCTGTTTTGAAACAACTTCAACCAACTCACATTCCGCAACTTGATGCAAATGACGCCTTAAAATTATTAATTGATACTAAATTATTAAAAAACCAATATCAAGTTATAAGGAATGTGGTAAATGCAAAAAAAACAAAGCTTGATGTTTTCCCGAGTTATGCTAAGGTATTTATTTATTTTTATTGATCAGATAAAACTCTGTACATGAAGATTAACTTAGAATTAGTACAGGATATAAAATAACATTAAAATACATGCAATGTGCAAAATTATACAAAGAAAATTACAATTAATTAAAGCAAAGTAAATATATTGTAAAATGAATAAGAGAAAAGATAATAATACAAATAAATTAAGATCACAACCAAGGAAAATTAATAATCACTAAAAAAAAAAAGACAAATCAGTTCAAATTAGAAAAGTGTTCAAAGCAGACTCTATGAAATTTTCTGTGGTCGATAGTAGACCTCACATGATTGGGTAGATTATTCCATAGCTTGACAGCATAAATAAAAATGGCAGGTCGTAAGACTATGTTATATAGCGATTAGTAGAACAAAAATTAATTGAATTAAACGGATAGTTTGGCTCTTTCTTATGAATAATTTTGAAAATTTGAGAACAGCACCGATATTTGAAAAAATCTTCCAACTTACATCCGAGAATTTGAACAGCTTCCGATGAGATATGAGCAAACCTACGACGATTGAATAAAAACCGGGCAATTGAGTTAAAAGCAATCTTTAGTTTTTGAAGTGTAAGAGAGTCAGGATGGGCAAACAATTCACATCCATAGGATATGATTGGGATTATTAGAGCTTTAACTAATTTTAGCTTAACTTGCATTGGTAAAATTTTATTAGCAATAGATAGTCCTCGTAGCGAAGCATATACCTTATTTAATACAGTGTTTATGTGAGAATTCCACGTAAATTTGTTGTTAAACATGATTCCGAGATTTTTAGCGTGAGTGGCATATTCAACTTGGCAAGAGTTTAAAAAGATAGGAGGAAAATCAGAGAAACTCGGTTGATGTTTGGCGATTGGCATCGTTTTTGTTTTGATGGGATTCAGAGTCAGGCCATTACGTGCACTCCACTGAAAGATAGATTGTAGATCGTCATTCATTTTTGTTATTGCGTCCTTAACCATGCCAATAGGAAAACTAATGTATAATTGAACATCGTCAGCATAGATGTACATTAGGGCGTGTCAATTTTTTTTCGCAAAAAGCGTCCACCAGAATCGGAATCTACGATGAATTCTAAGAAAATTTTACCATGAAACTATGTGTCTAAAATCAATTCCTAGCTCCCGCTGAGAAGCATACAAATTTCAGATTGAGGTATTTTAAAGTATTTAAGGTATTCAAAAAAAAATAACACATTTTCCAATCATGTTGGGCTCAATTCTGATTCATCTTCTTACAACAAATTTTATAAATATTTTTTTTTTAATTAACCAAACAATTTTTTTTTTAAATTTGACGAAATGTGCTGAACATGCAATGTACTGGGGCTCATTTAAAAAAGTGGAAGCCAAAAGTCTGTAACTTTTTAACGAACTGAGGTATCGGTCTAAAATTTGAAATATATATCCTTACAATTCCAAAGAATATTTTGAACAACAAAATATAAGTAGGCGTGGCATAAGAAAGGGCATAACTAAACGGTCATAAATTTAATTACGAAATTTTTAAAATATGAGCTTTAGAAAGATAAGAATAACAAAGCTTTTGTAAAGGTCGCCATTCCTCTTATAACAGTTTCTTTTATTGATAATAAATTTGCAGTAAGAATTGCCAACCAACAATAGTGGCGTATATAGGGGGGCGATCAAGAGCATCAATCCCTATTGGAAGGTTATCCCATTCTCGAAAATAGCTATCTACGCCATTGAACACCATCGACTACCTGTAAATATATTTCAAGATTATTATCAGTTCTAAACGTGCTGTTATACATTTGGCTCACTTATGTAGTATTTGTCTTTCAAAAAAGAAACGTGTGGTTATTTCTATTAAAAAAAAAACATTTAAAAATAAATAATATAAAGTTATGGCATCATCAGCGATGTCACTTGACTCTCCCAATTCTGAAATTGATAATGACGTCTGCGTCAAGTTTTAATACTAAGCAGATCGTTCTTGGCATACCAAGTGAATTTTCAGAATTGAATTTGCCAACTTATCGGGATATGCTTAAATATTACTTTTACGTGAGTGATCTTCAAAAACAACAAACAAAAAAACAACACTCTTATGCAAGCCTTACGCCGATAAAAGCAAACAAAATAATTGAAATTTGGGAAAAAATTAATATTACGCTAATAAATAAAAAGAGCGTCTTAAAAAAGCTTAATACATTCCTCAAAAAATACCATAGAGAGGTTAAAAACATATCTAGAACAAATTCATTTACTGAATTTGAGATAACCTTAAATGAACTATTTTATGTTTCTAAGTGCGGTTGCAAAAAAACAATGCCATGCTCCTGTGGATTAATCCCTGATCACCTAAAAATGTTCATGATTGACCAACACACCAGCAGGAGGAATACAATTCCCGAATGCGTGCAAAATATCGTCGATCAACAGTCAAGTCAATTGCCAGATAGCTTTGATCCTTCGTATAGAGCCGAATCTTCGCAAATGAATGTCGAATGTGAAATCGAGTTTGCAATGCCAGCTGCAAGAGATCTGATTTTAAACAAAAGGGGGCCTTACTCTAAAAGATACGATGCAATTAATTTCGCTACGATGTTTGATAGATTTGGCATTTCAGCCTCCTGTTTGGCTACAGCAATATTTAAATACATTGGGTTTACTGATGAAAGTGGAGAGGCAATTATTATGGATAAAAGTGGGCCGTCCGTTCGACGTATGCAACAAAATGATTCAGCAATTTACTAGCTTTTTCTTTTGATTGCAGAAAAAATGACGCTCTGACACGGAAAGAAATTAATGGAAAATACCATCCAAGAGTACAAAGGAGTCTCATATTGTGATATTTAAGGAACCGCAAGGCAAGTTGTTGGGTCACATATGTTGATGCTGAGGACTCCAATACTAAACAAATCCATTTATGGGAGTTCTTTAAGGAAAAAAATCTAACGCTTACTAGCTTGATAGGAGTTTACTGCGATGGAATTGTAAGGATATATATTTCTAATTTTAGACTGATACCTCAGTTCGTAAAAAAGTTACAGACTTTTGGTTTCCACTTTTTTAAATGAGCCCCAGTACATTGCATGTTCAGCACATTTCGTCAAATTTAAAAAAAAAATTGTTTGGTTAATTAAAAAAAAAAATATTTATAAAATTTGTTGTAAGAAGATGAATCAGAATTGAGCCCAACATGATTGGAAAATGTGTTATTTTTTTTTAAATACCTTAAATACTTTAAAATACCTCAACCTGAAATTTTTATGCTTCTCAGCGGGAGCTACGAGTAGGAATTGATTTTAGACACATAGTTTCATGGTGAAATTTTCTTAGAATTCATCGTAGATTCCGATTCTGGTGGACGCTTACCAAGTTTTTTTTGACTCGAACAAATTGGCCCGCTCTAATGGACATATATGGAATCGACAATGAGATAAATGAAAAGCTAGGTCATTAATGAACAAGGAAAACATGGATCATGTGGTACACCATTTTTAACGGGAAGAAACGAAGACAGTTTACTATTACATGAAACGGCCTGCAGCCGATTAGTCAAGTATGAATAAATAAGTTTAATACAAGTGTCAGGGAAGGTAAAAAATGTCGTTAGTTTACACAGAGTATTTCAGGGTTAACACAATCAGTCCCGACCGGAAACCTGACTGGAGAGGATTAAGGAGCTGTTTGTCTTTTATAAATAGTTTAATCTGGTTGCTTACACTACATTCAAAAACTTTGGATAAAAAGGGAAGGATAGCTATTGGTCTATATTCAGAATTTGTACCTTTTTTTTGGAATTGGGATTATGGATTATAGACTTTTTACAGGCACAGGGGTAAGTAGATGTCATAATGATAGTATTAAATATATGGGTAATGTAGGGAAGTAAAAGAGGAAGCAGCATTTTTATAAAGTCTGGGTGAATATTATCAAGTCCAACAGACTTGCATTTAATTGGAAAGACTGCGTCTCCTACGCAGTACATTTCAACTGCGGCCAGAGAAAAAGCTGCTGTCGTAGGGCTAGTGATATGAGGTGAAATCTGTGTAGAGAACTTAAGGTTCAACTCGTCTAAATTTATATTGTCGTCCGAACTGAGATACTTGTCTTATTCAGTCCGATATTGCGAACTTCTTTCCACAAAAACTTTGAGGAACGATCACAATTAAATCTGTCATTATAATAACTAAGAATAAACTTAGTAACAAGGTAACGGGTTGTTTTAAAGTCACTAAACATTTCCGTACACCCAAAACGTTTCCAACGACGGAACGAGACGCCTCTCCTTTTCATGGCTTTAAGAACGTCATAGGTAAGCCAAGGACAACTCTGTGACTCTAAAACTCGAGTCTTAATAGGAACATGTTTATTAAATAAGTAGTAAATTGCGGCAGTCAAGAAGTCAGTTTATTTATTAACATCTGATGTGAAATAGATTGAATTCCAATCAATCACTAAAAAGTCTTTCAACATTTACATTGCGGAAGTCACGATATTATATAGACAGGGACGAGTTTTTATGAACATGGAAATCGAAGGTAGCATAGATAAGATCATGATACAAGAAGACGGGGACAGATAATTGACTAAAACACTTAATAAAATTTTTATCACTTGCAACAAATACATCTAATAAAGACGGAACACTGTTAGGCTTAAAGTGGGTAGGATTAATGACGTTTAGAAAAGAGAGCCCAAGAGAGTCCATTGACTCCATTTAAAAAATTTAGAAGATTTATGTTTAAATCTCCACAAAGAATGAACTTTGGTGCAAGGTGGGATATTTCTTCCACAATTGGGGAAATAACACGAGAACTCGCGATATGAGGAGACATATAAAAAGTTACGCGAGTACATTTATTTTCGCCATCAAGTATTTCAATAAAATGGTGGTCCAAAGATTCAGCGCCATCTGAAATTGTGTAAATAGCAACGCCACCTCCAATTGTGTGAGTTCGATCAGCCCAGTAAGGTTTTTTAAAACCTTTTAGAGAAAACAGTAATTTGTGTCAAATTAGGATGAAGCTAGGTTTCAGACACGTATACAATGTCAATTAAACTGTTCTCAAATATAATTTTGAACTCATCAAACTTATTCACAAGACTCTGTGCATTAATGTGGCAAATGTGTAAACCATTATTACTTTTAAAAAGAGTATTTAGTAAGAATAATTTTTTTTATTTATGCTGTCAAACCGAGCATCATACCTGCTGCCCATTATGAGAATAAAAACTGACAGCCAGGTCCAAATCCAACACAGATAGATTGACAGCACTATTTGCTGTACATGCTAAAGAAGAAAACGGCAATGAACATGGAGAACAAATTTGCACTGAGATATCTTGTACATATAAAGAAGTAAGTGGAAGTAAACAAAAAGACGGGAAAATTAAAAATGTTTGAAAAGTAACTACAGGTAAAATTAACCTTGACGTTCATTTGATGTCGGGTCCGATGGCATTCCTCAGGTCTACAATATTATGGATAATGAATTTAGCTTGACTGACTGCAGTGCGGATGTAGATCTGTCCATTATATGTGTGTACAGAATACAGAAGAGATTTTCGTTTGAGCCTTAATGCATGCCGCTGCAGTACTCAAAGTGAAGCAAGATTGTTACCTGAAGGTAGAAAAAATAACGACCACTTATTCTTCAGCGGAAATAACTCTCCAAGACCTTGTAGATCACACCTCAAAACGGATTGTAAAATCACAACAACGCGTTTTCAAGATACCAGAAGATGGTTGGAGTTTGACACTTATTGGGAAATGGGGCTTCGATGGAAGCAGTGGACAATCGGAGTACAAACAGCGAATTTCGGGTGAATTTACACAATTTTTCACAACTAAATTCTGACACGGACGAAAGAAGTGTATAGCAGAATCCACGTCCTGGATCGACCAGGTACTGTCGACCTGTCCGTTTTCAACTTAAGAAGGAAACTGCAGAGTTGAGCAGAGCCGAAATACAATTCATATTAAGTCAAATCGAGCATCTATCTAGTAATATTATTACTATGGAAGATCAGATTTATAGTGTAAACAATGAGCTCAAATTGACGATGGTGGATGGGAAGGTATGCAATGCCCTAACCTATACCGCGTCCCAACAGGTGTGTTATATTTGCGGAGCCAAACCAACTACAATGAAGGATTCCTGCAAAGACATACGAGGGCTATTCCAAAATCAGAATCCGATGTGTTACAATTAATCACATACGTGCACGTGTCGTTGACGTGTTTCTGCATGCCGCAACCAGCACATTATTCTCTAATAATATGCCAAGTTTTGACCGTTTTCGTTCAGTATTTTTCCAATAGTTGCCGTTTTAACATGGCGAATACAATTTTATCTCCCGCCGCCTGTGAGGTACGAAGTGTAATTTTTACAGCAAATTGTGACTGGAGATAAGACTTAGGCCCAGTATATAAACTTAGAAAGCAAAGAACAGTCAAAGCAATGGATGCACACTCATTTCCCAAACAAGCCAAAAAAATTCAAACAAACTTTTTCCTATCGAAAAATGATGGCCACAGTTCTTTGGAACAGTAAAGGTATATTGTTGACCGAGTTCATGGAACCTGGAACCCACAAATTACAGTTTATTTAAAAAAAAATAAATTATTTATTTATTTATTGCTTTAGGCACACATTAAAGCTCCCATTCCTCCTCCGTACAGTCGCTTAAAAATAAAAGTTTATGGAGCCGTTTTGGCGATAAGCGGGTTCGGATTTTTGTTATGTTACTTTCTGCTTTAGCAAATAATCGTACTGAGGGAACTGACCTCGTAGGAATTGATAAATATTCACGTGCCAACTTGTATAATTTTGGAAAAACAACTTTCATATCTTCCCATTGTTTCAAAAGTTCTAAGGAACGTGGTGAAACCTGTGCAGATAAGTAATGGCTTATTTCATCCTTATTTTCAGACTGTAATGAAGATGAAGAACTTGTTATTTTGTTTCGTTTTTTCGGATGAGCCAACTTCTTATGGTGACTCCAGAAATCGTATGTTGTTTCGACTAAAGAATCGCTATCAGGTTCACTGCCGATAATACTAGGAGTGGTAGTAATAAATCGGCTCAATAAAGAAATTGCCTTGGCACAAGCCCTGGCATCCTGAAAGTGGATATTCTTGAATCTTGTCTTCAATATGTCCGAATCTGTGTTCTATCTTTTTGATTATTTCGTTTTTTACTGTATTTATTACACCACCATCGGTATTATCATCACCACCTACAGTCACAGGTATATCATTAATCTGCGCTTTTAAGCAGTTCACCATCGATATTATTTTACTTATGGTCACATACTGTTCACCCGATAGCTCTCTGGTTACATATTGCAGGGGTTTCAAAATACAAATCAATGTCTTTATATTCTGAATTTCTACAGCCGAGGGTGTGGGTGGTGCTTTAGTATTTCACATCAAAATTGGATGAACAATCGGTGTTAATTCAATGTATCCCTGGAGCACATAATAGACAGAATTCCAACGAGTCTTAACATCTAAAATCGGTTTGAGAGGTTGAGAGCCAGTTTGCTTTTAACGTAAAGACTCGCTGAGAATTACACTGCTCATGAAAAATTTGAGAACGTCTCGTACCTTTCTTACTAATGAAGTCAACTCGTTGACTGACTTTGCAGATTCAGCGATAAGATTGATTGTATGAGTAAAGCAAGGCAAGTGTTTGTTTTTTTTTCTAGAAAATTAGCTATGCCTGCTGTCATGTTTGAGCCGTTGTCCGTAACTACTGCAGTTATTTTATCCAGGCTGATGTGTGTACCTACACAAATTTCTTTTAATTTGTCAGCTATTTAGTCACCAGTATGTCGTTGATCCAATGCAACGGTAGCTATGCAACCCGATATCCAAATATCATAGGTTAATGCAACTTGAGCTACATTGTCAAATATGTTTTCAATTTTCGAACGCGCAATACTGTAAAAACCATCGAATTGTGCTTTAAGTGTATCAACGCTAAGAATTTTAAATGATGGACAAGCTTGATGCATCAATTTGTTAAACCCACGCCGTTTCACAATGTCAAACGGTCTTTTATCAACGCAAATAAAATAAAGCAAACATTTGCAAAGCTTCAAATTATCCTTTCCTGCATCGGAAAAAGAATATTTTCGTTCCATTGATTGTATGATTGAAAATTGCCTTTTATTGGAAGTGGTGCATATGTTTCTTCATGCTCACTATCATAGATTGGAGCTCTCTCGACATAAGATGGTGAAGGAGTTGTTAAAAATGTATCCAATTTAAGTGCTTTTGATGTACTTGCCGATGGTTGTATTTCATAGGTTAATGGTTTAGAAATGGAAGGTGAAGAATTTTTACAGCAAATTGTGACTGGAGATAAGACTTAGGCGTCTTCCAAATCACTGCAGCGTGTTCCAGGCGGATATTTTGACGATTAAAGAGGCTCTGTTCTGGCTGAAGAAAAACGTGATATCTGCAAAGGATATCCGTATCTTTTCGGATAGTCAGTCCGCTATCAAATCTCTGTACACAGTCTCACCAAATTCTAAAACCGCCCTTGAATGCCGATCATCTCTTATGGAAATAGCAGAGCAGTTCAACCTCTGTTGGGTGCCGGGCCACAGAGACGATCCAGGGAACCATAGAGCCAATGAACTCGCCAAAATTGAAACCCCTCTACCTATTCTACTGGAAAAGGGTAGCATAGGTATCCCAATCGCTGCGTGCAAACTAACATTAAAGCTGGATGCCAATAAAAGAACAGACCTTAGGTGGACTGTTGGACCAACATGTCTATCGACCAAACAGATCTGGCCAAAACTGAATCTGTATTGCTCTAAGTGTCTGATCCTTTTAAATAAGGAACATCTCAGCGCCATCATAGGTGTCATTACTGGACACTGCCTCATAGGCAAGCACGCAAGAAGGCTTGGCGCCTTTACAAATGATTTCTGCAGAAGCTGCATGGACGAGGAGGAGGAGGAGACAATCCTCCACCTACTCTGCACATGTCCAGCTCTCTCCCAGAGAAGAAAACTTCACTTAGGAGCTTTCTTCTACAACGACCTAAACGATCTGAAAAATATAAACGTAAACAGTCTCCTACGCTTCGTCAGAAACTCAAACTGGTTCCATCAGTAAGGGGATCATAGATCCACGTGGCATCACTATGGGCCAATAGGCCTAAGTGGGTTGGTATATCCAACAGCCGCTCTTACCTACCCTACCCACCTTCATTGTTATATAAAGCGTAAGTAGGGAATTCACCTACATGCTTGATTATTTAGCCCTCCTTTCATATATGGTACACATTTGTAGCATTGGTTCTTTTTGGACGTATATGTATATGTTTACCAATAGTGCTTTACCGCAATCTTTTGACGAACCATTTCTAATTGGTGTTTTTTTTTTCAAATTTTTTCCGCAAAAGTTATTTGTCCAAGCAAATGTCAAGACGAGAGATCGCGAGGGTTGTTGAGCAGCCGTTGGACGATTCTTTGAGTGCAGGTAAGACTTCAGGAAGCAATCTTTCGAACGATTGTAGCACCGATTACGAGCCAGAAAATGATGTCAGCTCTGAGGATGTAGAATCTTCAGAAGAAGAAGCAGTGAAACCGAAACCGAACAAGAGGTTACATGTTCTGACAATGAAAGTAATGCAGTGGATTTGAAAAGATTCTGGGCACAGGTTTGTTCCACGAGCGACAGTATCGATACCGCGAAATTGTACAGTAAATTCAAGTATTTCGCATACATCGACACCCATCGATGTTTTTTACAAACTGTTTCCAGAAAGCTTGTACACCAACGAAAAAATTAAAATGTTGCCTTCAAGCAGCAAGCGGATGAAAAGCAAACTAACAGATGCAGGTTAAATCAAGGTTGTTGTAGGTTGTATATTCATCTTATACTATAACAGAGTGCCAGCTTTAAAAGATTACTGGTCAACGCATCCATCACTTGGAAACAATGCTTTCAAATCAGCAATACCAAGGGATAGGTACAAATGAATATCATAAAAAATGTATTTTTCACCTTCTGAATAACCGAATGTTTGCTCAAAGAGGTACTGTGTAGATAATACCGTTTCTTGCTTGAAATCTATGAGAAAGTTCCAAAGTTGACCCTCCCTCATAAAATACAAGTTGAATCTAACGGTCGATTTTTTTGGGGCTCAGTGGTTATTCCGCTCCATGGGTGGCATCTAACATTTAATGAGGAGACTAAATTCTTAGTGGAAGTTGGCTTGTTGTTGATTTCTAGTCAACTACTCATCTCATTTGCTTTTTGTTAACTGATGAAATGAATATCTTTCGGGCGAGACTGAGATTCGAACACAGAACTTTCCGATTTGGAAGTTAGTCCACTAGCACCTGAGCCACGGCCACCCACATTTGTTTGGGGTGGGTGTTGACTTTTAAGAATAAAAACCACAACGCAGTGATTTTCATCTAAATACATATACCAAGAAGCCAATAAAACAGGAAGCATTTATCTGCGTCACGTAAACTTATTTAGACTAGGTATTTAGTGTTAAATATTCTCAAGCACTTAAGTCTATTATTCTATAATACTAAACTGCAATTTATTAGGTGTGTTAAGTGCCTTTGAATAGAAAGAAATATCTTCTCGTGAATAGCATAACCTTTATCTTCTTGAAGCCATAGATAATATATCTATCACCGACTTTTCTGCTGTCTCAGAATTCGGAAACAACCCTTTTTAATGTTTTGAAATACCGCTAAAGATGCAAAGACTTGCAGCAAAATTAGATAATTGTTAAGAGACCGGATGATTTGTATTCTACAAAAAAATCGTCTGCAACTGACTTTTAACTTTTGACTCGTAATTGAATCATAATGCAATGGAAGTATATTGAAACTTGTAATCCATAATATACTGTATCCAAAATTGATCCTTTTGTTGTCAAGTTATCCTTTTTAACAAATCTGGGTCTTATAAAATTTTGAAAAACTTTTTCATGTACCTATCTCGAATAGAGAGAATGGAACAAGTTTTCACTTCAAGAACGCAACTTTTTCTTCTTACTTCAGTGAATCCAAGAGTAAACCATTGTTTGAAAGAAAGTTATATCCTGTCGCCTTTCTTCTCCGAAGGAAGTTAAACAAAGTTCGCTCTTGAATTATACAGTAGAAAGAATTTTCTTTATTCATTGGTAGGAACTTATTAAATGACCAAACAAAGCGGAGGAACATTTTCGTGAGTTTATTCGTGCATTCATCTTCGAAAACGACGAAAATATCGTGCTTTTCGTTAGTGTTTTCGTTTGTGACTTCACAACATTTTCAAACACGTACTTCTGGTATGTGGTTATTTTTTTAAAATAGAAATAATTTAAAGCAAATCAAAAAGAGTCAAATTTATGATTATGAGTAAAAAAAAAAGGATATCTATTAACATCAAAGGTGACACCGTACTAATTGGTTAAAAGCACATGTAGAACCGCTGAGGTTAGAGCACTTAAGATGAAGGGTTGTATGTTTCGTGCCAAAAACACTTTTATTCCTGTATTGTCAGACGGAAGTTTTTGTGGTTAGAGCAAAATATTATCAGCCCATTAGCCAATATAAAAAAAAAGAATACAGCATACTAGTTCTGATCATAAATTGCTCTGTCCGAACGGAATTATCCATCATATTCAATCCCCAACCTCCAGTTCCTGACCAAGCACGTTTGAGACCAATGTTGGCTGAATTTTGCAGGAAAACGGCAGTCACTGACTGCCATCAACCTGGCGATGCCCAATTTTGAAACTGTAATTATATATCAATTGTGCTTATCTTCTCTCCAAGTAGCAGCCATGGGGCATTAGTTGATGCATGCAGATGGAATCAATGGTGTGATCACAGCTTCAGTATATTCGAAGCTTAGGCCAATAAAGATCTCCTAAGAATAAGTCAGGTTCTTGTTCCAATGGCAGCGATCATATCCCAACGAAGTGGGTTACTGACATCAGTACCCCGTGACCCCTACTACTTTAAAAAGACTTGACTTGAGAGATACACAAGGCTAAGACAACAACAGGCCTCCGTATGACTTGAAATAACCATGGATTATAAATAGAGAAAATGCGTTTGGAATGTACGGTGCTGCTTGAAACTGTAATCAGGCGCTATATAGCGGATATTACGGCGATCAGGGAGATACGATAGATAGGATCGGAGATGCGAAAATCGAAAAAATTTCGACACTTTTCACAGCTGTCATACGGACTACGCACATATTAAGATCTAGATTCCTCATTTAAAATCGGCTACGCTCAATTATAATTGACTTCAAGCTGATGGTGAATATCTGACTATGATCTGAATTAGGGTTCTGACGCACTTGTAGACCAAGCTGTAGAAGAAGACAGGATGGAGCTTGTCTGTAGTCAAAATCTTTCGTGGGGACTTCAATACCAAATTCGGTAAGAAAAACATCTTCGGCGGATTAATCGGAAAGTACACCCTTCATGACAGAACAACAGATAAAGTCTTCCTACAGATTGGTTTTACAGCGGCTCGTAATTCGGTGATAACTAGCGTTTTCTTCATAAAACTATGAATCCACATGTAAATTTGCCGCTTTGCAGATAGTAGAACCGCTAATCAAATGGACAATGCTGCAATGACGTCGACTCTGACCACTTCCTTCTTCTAGTCAGATTCAGAGCTCGACGAACCAATGCAAAAAATGGAAACCAACGGCTTAAAAGTTGGCAAGATTGGAGTAGTCAGAGCCTTCAGAGGCCAACAATCTGTGGAACAAACATAGTGTTAAGAGATTATCAAAGAGGTGGCTGAGAACGCCGCAGGGGGTCTCAACGTTTCCAACCCCTTTAGAGTTGGAAGTCACCACCCCCTCATCGATTACAAGATGAAATCTCGAAATCTACCAAATGATGAACAACTAGGGATCCTGGCAAAATTGATCCACCTGTATTGCGTAACGCTGGAAAACATGCGGTGCTATGTGCAATTTGGAAGCAGTTTCTCCGAATTATTCCGGATCTCGGCAAGAAGATGCACTTTCTATGATTATTTTAATTAATTGCTGGAGCAGATAGTGTGCAGGGCACCTGAAACAAATCTGCTCAGTTCCCGAGCTAAGCAAATGACATAGACATAAACGTAGCTCTCAGCGCACCTTCATAGAATCTTTTACAGCATTTGAAGAATTGGCAAAACGAGTTGGCGCTGAAATAAATGAGGGCGAGTACATGTTGTCAAAGAAGCATCTTTCCAGCTCTTAGGACAAAACGTCACTGCTGACAATAGTAACTTTGAAGTGGTTAATGAGTTGACATTCTTCGGAGTAAGTATCACTTCCACAAATCATACCCTGTTGGAGATTCAGCGACGACCTACCCTAGGAAAACTATGGCTACTTCAGTTAGGCGAAGCAAATGAGCCCAAAGCTCCTAACTCCGAAGACGAAATGCATGTTCTTTAAAAGTTCGATCCTGCTAGTTCTGCTATAGAGCCGAGCTGGGTAGCAGAGCAGATTTTGAAAATTGAGAGAAAACTTCTTCGTCGAATTTTTGCGAACTCTATGACCTGTATCAAGATTTGGATACCGTCCCAAAGGTCATACCACATCGATGTTCGCTAGCTCGGCCTCATCGACCGAATGAACAATAGTACTCAGCCTCCAAGATCGAGACGTGAAGGAAGACCGAACCCCCGTTTTAAGGACCAAATTATTGCGGTTGCCAGAGCGTTTGGTCTGAATATTTGGAAACAGTGTGCAGTAGAGTTATCCCGTCTCAAAACCCAACCATTGTCCGTATGGGAGTGCTCTCACACTTACGCAATATCCATAACCATACACTATTGCCACTTTAACCTGGCTTTGTAGCTCTGACGTGTGGTGGAGCTTTGAATCTAATCACATCAGAAGTACCTTCTCTGATTGCTCGTTGACAGCATCTTCATTGGTGTTCTACGATTTGTGTATTGAGCTTACGATTTTTAGTTATATAGCTTGCGATTCCAGTGATCTCTTAGGTTAGGTTAGGGGTATGATGGATTTGCCATCACACAGACACCAAGCACCATAACTGGACCTGTGGAACCACTTGAATTCGTCTTCAAATGGAAAAAACCTAGACAATTGCCCTGGTGAAACACCCAATTTTCCTGCAAATGCCAAGAAAGCCTTTGAAGTCTATATCCTCTAGGTTTTCAAAAACTTATCCCTGTTTCCTAAATCTTTTGCAGTCAAAAAGCGGCCAAAGAGCTTTGAATGCCTTGTTTTGTTCAAGACTTGACTACTTTAGGTTGGCAGTCTTTGTATATTTTTCCTCGATGGTGCCTCTCACTATGTATAGGGGTGGTTTGATGTTGGCAACCTCACTATTGTCGAGTTGCCCTCCTTTTCTTGCAAGCTCGTCTGCTTGTTCATTTCGTTTAATACCGCGGTGTCCTAGCACCCAGCACAGTCTTACCCATTTCTGACTGCATAGTGCCTTGAGCACAGTGCGACAGCCCCTAACTATATCAGAGTTGACGTTGGTTGATTCCGTTGCCTTGAGTGCGGCATGACTATCGATGTAGATAGCAATATCTCTTTCGGATACCGATCTCATCTGCATTAGCTCAGCCGTTTTTTTGATCTGTAAATTGAGCGGTATTACATGCAAAAAGGTGTCCAATGCTGTCGTAGGGGTGGTATGGAGCGCACCTGTAATGGCTATGGAAGCCGTTCTTTGAACCTCCCCAAATTTTCCATAAACTGTTTTCTTGTTTGTTGCTTTCCGCCATACTAGTGCGCCATATGTAAGTATGGGTCTTACCACCACCATATACTGTCAGTACACCATAACAGGTTTTAAGCCCCAAATTTGTCCTACTGTTCTTTTGAAGATAAAAAGAGCCTTATTGATTTTTTTGTCGAGAATCACACCCAGATACTTAGCGCTGTCCGAAAGGGACAATTCCACTCCGTTGAGTTTTGGTAGTTTGAATTGCAATATCCTGTACTTCTTGGTAAAAAGAACCAGTTCCGTTTTTGAGGGGTTGGTCTTGAGATCACAGCTTTGTCTTGTGGCATTTGTACCTTTTGTACTAATGTCATTGATAACCAGTATCCTCAGGAGTGTAGATATGACTCCACTCTAAGGGAATCCCCTGGTTACGAAAATGGAACAGTTTATTTTCCTGTTTGCAAGCATGCTGCAAACCCAGGGATATTCGTTTTGCACAGCCTTATAAAATTACCTAGTTAACAGCTGCTTTGAATTTTTTCTCCACAAATTGCACAATGTGAATCTGATATTTTTTTTTTTTTGAAAAGGTTCATTGTATAAACCCTTAAAGTGGAAAAAAGGACCCCCTCAGGCAGGTAACGACTATTTTTTAAAAAAACAAAGGAAGTAATCTCTTATGAAATAATATGAAAAGATTGCAAAATTAATTGCAAAACCAATTTGTAGTTCGTAACTGACATATTGACGTCCAATTCATGATATCCTCAACGACATACTTTTCAACACAAGAATACGCAAACATGGTTTAGGTCTGCTGAAAATCTTTTCGCTCTTAAAATAGTTAAATGAATTAAAAACTTGTTAAATAAAATCGGCTCGTCTCTTTATTTTGTTCTGTTTGAATTCGGGTTTATATTTTCTAAATCTGGTGCCGAAATCAGCTTAAATGTAAAGATTCAAAAATAACGGATAATTAGAACAATCTCGACGACATTGAAAAAGAGTTAAACGTTTTACAGACCGTTTAGTGGCTGCACATGAAAGTTAGCGTAAAACAAACGCAGAGGTGGCCCTGATCCTCTGAGATTAAGCCAGAGGATCAGGTAATAGAAGCCGAAGCTGCAACAGATTTTGGAGATAAAGCGATTGCGACCATCACACCCATAAAATGCTGTCTGTCCAAACTTTGCCCTCACAAAGTTTGGCCAGTAGTTTCAGTAATTTATTCCAGCGATACGTTGCCCTTGCTACCACCTCCGACATCTTTAAGCAGTGTTGTGAAATTAAAAAAATTGCAACCAAAATGGTTTTCTGGAGATTTAAAAAAAAATGGGTATGAGCAGTATCATGCTCTTGTTCTCTAAAACTCTTCTCTTACAACAATTGATGAATTTAATTACCTGGAAACGGTGTTAACTGGAAAAGCATCCGAAAAGCATTAGCTGGTCGCATTTCTTCAGAATCTAACTAAAATACAACTATAGCATTGCTGAAGAAAGAATTCGGCAATAGCGAGAAAATTGTAGAATTTAAAATGCAACGTTTTCTATCAATCCGGCCTGTTTCTTCTAAAGCAGATGCGTTCGGTTTGAGACGGTTATATACTTCGGTGCAAGCCTCCACTCGTTCGCTCTCCTCATTAGGCATACCATCGTTAACTTATTTTGTTATGCTACAGGCTGTTTTATTACGTTGTCTACCAAAGTAGATTTTCATCAATGTTAAGAAATCGTCTATTCGTATAATTTTCTAATTCAAATAATCTGCTACTTTTTGATTTTGCCGAACAATTGTTAACCTACCCTACTTTTGTACTAAATCTAAATCCAAAATTTATAATCTGCTTCACAGGGTAGTTACCAAAGCCGAATTTCAAACACAGATATCTCAAAACCAACAAATTACTCCCCGATTTATAAAAATCAGAAACAGATTACTAGCACGTAGAAACGAGTGTCGTCGAATTCAAGCATGTATTCGTAATACGAGTAATACAGCACATGATATAATAAAATTACAAAACACAATGAAACTCATGCTTATGTTAGCCCGGGATGGTGTTTCAAAGCAGCTAGATCTGGACACGGGAACAGCAGTGTCGTCAATGTCATGCCAGGAGTTTATAAATTCATGGCCTGCGAAATATGTAAATCTACGAATACGAATCATGTCATACATATAGTGAGTGGGTTACACCGGTAGTGCCTATCATATAGAAAGATGAGTCCATGAGTTTATGTAAAGGGCTCAAGAACGACCCCTTTCCGATATTTTTGCTACGTCAATGTGGGTAGGAAACATTTTTACGACATTGGATTTCAGCGCGGCTTATCTGTATATGCCAATGGACATGCGAAGCGCAGAAATGAAGGCGATATCAACCATAAAGGGAGACTATAAGGTTAATATTGACACGAGATATATCAGAGTTGTATAGTATGTATTATGCAAACATTGGATAATATTCCTGGAGTGTGCATTTTTCTGGATGACATTAAAAGCCAAGGAACACGTCGCGTGCCTTGAAGAATTGCTGCGATGGTTAAATAATGTTGGACTACGCATTAAACTCACAAAGTATCTGAGTCATATTATTTCGGAAAGGTGACTCAAAAAGACGAAAGAGAAAATACAGGCCATAACCGATGCACCAGTTCAAGAAATATTACGGAAGTTAGAAGTTCACTAGGTCTAGTCACTACTACGGGAGATTTTTGAAGAAACTCTAGTACAAGTTATATTCTCTTACAAAGGGAATATAACTGGAATCAAGGATGTGAAAAGGCGTTTAGAACTATATACTGGGAAATAATTTGGGATGTAGTTCTATGTGCATACAATTGAAATCTACCTATTTCGCTGATTACTTATGCGAGTCCATATAGACTAGGAGCTATACTGTTACACACATTCTTAGACGGGCAGGAACGCCCCATCGCTTATGTCTCTCAATCGCTTTCTGCTTCGGAGAAAAATTGCAGTCAAATTAACAAGGAGGCGACGTCAATATTCTGGGCTTTTAAAGATTTCTTCGATATTGTTACGGATGTAAGTTCACACGTATTACGGATTATAAGCCTTTGGTTTCAATTCTAAGCCCTGTCAAAAGTTTACCAAGCACGGTGGCTATTCGCAGGCGTCACTAAGCGTAGGGTTCAACTATGATATTGCATATATTTCCCGATTACCTTTGCGAACAGACGAACCAAAAGATGCGGACTACCAATTGCAGCACATGTATATCGAATGGATATCGTTCCAGTTACCCAAAACCAAATTGTAGAGGAGACTAACAGAGATCCGGAATTAGAGGAAGTGTAAGGCAGTTTATTTTGGCTAGGAAATTAATCAACGACTTCCAAGGTAAAAAGTACCAATTTACTTTAACTTCCTTTCACGCTGATAAAACCATTGCGTAAGCTTTTTCAACAAACCTACTCTTTTGAGGACTCTTTCCGAGCAGATGGAAAATAGCACTTGTTCAAACCGTCCCTAAAAAAGGTAAATCTTCTTCTCTCTCCTCTACTGACCCATTGCACTTACGTCCCTTCTTTCTAATGTCGAAGGTCTCAAAACACGAAAACTTGTTAATGACAGTCAGTACGGTTTTCGTAGCAACTGGTGACTTGATGGCATCTCTTACCGAAAAGTGGAACCAAATTCTACACCAATCTGGCGAAAGCCAAGGCATTTGACAGAGTTTGGTATCTGGCTCTTTTGTTGGAAATGCGTGCATTTCGGATTGACGACTCTCGTCTTCAATGAATTAGAAATGCCCTTTCGGGACGGTCAATTCAAGTTCTCTTGGATGGTTTCAAATCTGGTATTCGCAAAATACATGCCGCAAGGCAAGGCTCTGTCTTCGACACTCTTTTCCGTTCTTATCAATGATCTATTTTCTTCCGCTTCTAATCCGATGTATTCCTTTCTGACGATAGTGATCTCTGCTTCTCATATTAGTTCCCGGACTCATGTCCCTGCACTTCGGCTGTAGAATGGGAACGGCATACGCTGTGTAATTTAATGCTTCCAAAACTCCATGCTGTCTGCTGTCGCTAAAGTGAAATTCAAATACAAGCCATTATCCACGAATCGCTAAAACCGAACAACTTTGCATTCGCGGTATGTGTGTCTTTGGAATGACCATATACTCGATGTCGCCAAAAATGCTGCGAAATGCCTAAGCTTCCTCAAGCGATGTAAGGAATATTTCACTCTCTCTAACCTGGCCTCAACATATAAGGCATTTATCCGCCCAAAACTGGAGTAGAATGCCCACATCTGGTCAGGTAGATAGGATCCAAAATCGTAAGATAAAATTCATAGACGATGTCAAAATTACACAGTTATTCAATACCCTCGAACACCTCCGTAGCGCCTCCTGCGCCATCTTGAAATTGCCATTAGCATTCCGCTTCAAACTTTTAACACTAATACCCGTCTCGCTATAAATGCTCATCAGTACACTCTCGAGCCCACCTTCGAACGTACTCTGAAATCTCATGGTTGTTTTCCTAAGCCGTACAACTTGCTTATTGAATACCATGCCGATGTTTTTATTTCCTAGTATACTCGTAACTTGCAAACATTTAAAACCAACGCACATCGGTATATCTCTTCCCCCCCCCCCCACCAAACTTCTTTTCGACCACGCTATGTGCAAACATCTTAAGGGCACATGAAATTCTTGTGCGTTCGCCAATTATATAAAATAAAAAAATTATTTGGAACAACGGAAGGTGAAGGCATTTGCACGATTTATGTATGGTTGTCCCACAGTGACTGACTGGAACATCGAAGAGATCTCACGAAAAGCTCAGTGAAATGGGGTCAACATCCATCTACTGCACGACAAAAGGTACATGTTGATTTTGTTGGACCATTTTCTGAAAAATAGTGGTCAACACGTATTCAAAGTGGCCTGAAATTTTTCAAATGAACAATATAAAAGCAGCACCGAACATCGAAATTTCACGTGAACTTTTCGGCCGATATGGCCTACCATTGAGCTTAATCAGTGACAATGGGCGCACTTTTACCTCTGGGGAATTTAGGAGCTTCATAAAAGGAAACGGAATCAATCATAAATTCACAATTCCGTACCACCCTTCTAGGTCAAGCTGAACGTTTTGCTAAAAATATGAAAGTAGCTCTTCGGGAAATGATAAAATACCACGGTAATATTGTTTATAAAGTTTCTAATTATTGCGTTAACTGCCACATGACCAACCGCTGAGTCATAGTATTTTTTCCCAGGTGGCCACATGTACCCCACCGGTGGGTCGAACCCTACAGATTCTTACACTCGAATTTTCTTTGTGGCCCGCTAGCAAAACTTTTTTTTTTCTTCATTGGCACCTAGTTTAAAGCCATCAAAACGATGTTGGCAATATTTTAAAAGTTATTTGCGCTTCCAATTGGGCGAAAAAAAAACAAATGTAATTCATATAATAACGTTAAGTCATAAATTACAACAAAAAAAATAAAAGATAGAATACATGTATCTTGAGCCATGACCACGAAAACGATTCATAGAAACCTTCTGGCTACCCATTCCAAATTCTAAAGAAGAAGAAAAGCTGTTAATTTCGTTTCTTATTTAAACATATATGTATTCGAGTACAACACCCTGCAGTATTTCTTTTTGCAATTATAAAAATTATCATCTTACGATTAGGGGCCATTGAATGATACCTTTACTCCCTTTTTGATAAAATTTGTGTAATTAATCGAATTTTCATACAAAGAACGAAATCTGTTTGACCACGTAAAAAATGACAGCTGATTGACGTTTCAATTTATTTTATGTGCCACCTTGTCAACACCTTTAATATTTTTCTAATCAGAACTGTCAATACAGTGACAGATTAATCTGGACTTTTGTCAAGGACCACATTCACTTAAGGGTTCGTTTAAGTAAATTAATTGGTAATTTAATTTGTCTTTTCTTTTGTAGCAGAGGACTTATTGCCGAAGTACGTATTAAAGTGATAGCAGTGTTTTCCTCTCTAGGGATTTAAATGGAGTATAACTATCTGGTGACTATAAAAACTAGAATAAGGCAACAACAAACTTGAGAACAATAGTTTTGAGCTTTGCTTACTTATAAGCCATGTTGGTAAGAGGCGTATAAAATCAGAGCACATTAATATTACCAGGCACATGTAGACGGAACGACATTAGGACCGCTTATGCTACTATTTAATAGGTCAAAACAATATACCTTGGAAACCCTCAACGGTTCCGCCCTGATGATCTTAAGAGATGAAAAGAGTATTTGACAATGGTGATAAACCATCAGACAACACCATGATTATAAACCCAAGAGAATGCTTTCTACTGTAGGGGAGAAACAAAGGAATCCGAATGGCGATGTGACTTCTGCTGGAATATTTAACATTAAAAACAGTCTGCAGCAAGGTGCGGTAAATTCGCCGATCCTATTCAATATTTACAAAAGTATGTTCACTTCACCATGCCATAGCGTACGCAGACAATTTAATCGCGTACAGGTCCAAAGATCGAGGCCATTAACATACATACTTTTGCAACGTTGATGACTGGAAGTTGAAAATCAACTTTCAGAAATCGGAAGTCATTTTGTTTAGGACGCCTGTATCTGGGGCATCTGGGGATACCAGAAAAAATTGGCGGAAGTTTTCGATCGTGAGACAGCACCATAGACTAACTACGAGTATACCTAGATATCAAACTTTCCAGATATTGGAAAATCAAAACCGGTTTTCTACTGATCGCCCCTATCCGTGTGATCCTGTCTGTGAATAAGTGTAAATTGTCATCAATGGCAATTTCCCTCTCCTTTTATAAAAACCACGCCTATTTTAATCAAAAAAATGTCATCTCCATTACACATATTAGTGCAAATCGCTCTCATTCTTGCAATTTTACTTGTAAATTGCTCTCCTTCTAGCAAATTTTGACAAAGTTACAGAGATGCAGAAGTATTGGAATTCACTTACAGTGTGTCTGTGCAAAAGTTAAGGGTTTGCAAAAGTATTAGTAGAGTTTGACATCTAGTTAGTTTATCTATGGACAGCACGGGCAGCCACTTTCTTGTCGAAATGTAGTCAGATACCTTGGGATCTGGCTAGATCAATATCTGTATTTTAACAAACATATGGATGTTGTTCTGGCCAGAGCCAGAGCTGTTTTTGTCCTTACAAAGAGACTGTTTTATAACAGCCAGCTCGATGCGAGGGTGAAGGTGATCTGCTACATGGCCCTTATCCGGCCCATGCTTGTTTTTGGATGTCCCGTGTGATTCAACGTGAGAGCAAGCTTATTGGAAAAGATTCGGTTGTTTGAGAGGACTTGTCTTCGGGCTTGTCTTCGGACTTGTCTTCGGGCTTGTCTTCGGGCTTGTCTTCGGGCTTGTCTTCGCTTATACAGAACACCAGAGTCCGAGTACATAAAATTCTATTCTAATGGGGTCTTATACAATAGGGCGAACCTAATAAGAGTGGACAATTTTGTTATTGCAAGAGCAATGACCTCGTCATACCCTTACTCTACGAGTCATGAGAGAGTTTGCTTTGACGGCTTTATTCCTCCAGAAGCGTTCCTCTACCTAGATATGAAAGGTCTGATCCAGGACAGATTAGCGATGCCGCTAATCTTCCACGTCGTTCGGATAACTGCGGACAGGCGACTCAACTACGACAGAGACGTGGCACATGGCACTGCGGATCGTCTCCGGTTAAGTAGGGCGGTAGGGAGTCGCGACATGAGGGGTGTTGCTCGGCAGCACCAACAATTTTGGTGGCTCGTTGAAGGAGAAGAAGCTTCATCGTTGATTTCCTCCGGTAATAGGTAGCTCGATAGGAATCAAGGCGGGTCAGACTAATTTTTAGCCGTGGCCGGCTTGCATAGCTTTAGGTAGAATTAGGTTTAGATTTAGGGTAAAAAAAAAATAAAATAAAAAATTATAAAAGAATAAAAGATATGGGTGACAACTTATAATAAGGGATCCATACAACAACAAAAAAAATTGTATGTATTTACAATATGATAGTGTAAGCAGGTTAAGTAAATGAAATTTTATTTCTAGGTAGCACATAGGTTTATTGGTCTTAGTTATGTATTAAGTTTTTTTATATAACATAATTATTTTCTTAGTTTTACATTTAATAAATATAAAAATATAAATAATTGCTGTAAGAATCGTCGAAAGACATAGAATAAGTGTTAGGTTTAACTTAGAGTGCCCGCATGGGGCCAGTTAGTTAGTACACCCTAAATGACTCGAACTGCAACCAACTTCAGACTGCTATAATTTATAAACCGTTCATGACAGTGAATTCAAACGTGATAGTGTGATTGCTTTATATTTGGATGGAAAACCACAAGTAGCTATCACTAGAGCCCTCCAGCACCTCAACGTGAATAAATCATTTGTGTCTCGAACCATAGCTCGTTACCGTGATACTGGCAGCGTTGCAAAACGCCATGGAGGTGGTCATAAAAAAACAACAACATCGGCAGAAATGGTTCGGAAAGTGAAGGTTCGAATTGAGCGAAATCCTCGTCGAAGTGGAAGAAAAATGGCTCGTGAGCTTAACATATCGTTGGAACGGATGCAACACATACTGAAAAACGAGCTTGGGCTCAAGCCATTGAAGTTCCAAAATGCACACGATCTTGCACTGTAACGGTCATCGCAAAATAATTAGAATAAATAAAATAATAAAATCCGATTTTCTATGTTTTGTCCCAAACATTCAAAACATTAACACCCTGAACTTGGTTTTACCAATTAAAATGACACTGAACTATGTTGGCAGCAGTACTGAGCTGCAAGCCGCAATGATTTAACATGAATCTTGGGCATTATGTCTAGTTTCCGCGATCGATTGCGCTCTCTTGGTTTTTGCTCGCGCAGAAGAAAGGTAGTGAAGTAAATTTCAGTGGCTTGAGTATGGCCAAATTATTGTCAAATATAGTTTTCTAAAACCATGGCGTATAATACTCGTTACCATAAAGTTTAAGTTTCTTTTTATGCTCATTAAACACATAACATATAAAAACTTAATAGTCTCCACCTCCCTGGCCCGATGGTCACGATCGCCGAAGATAGCCAAAATTCAGCCAAAGCAGCATTGAAGAAATTGACGCTATCGAATTAATTTAATCCCAGCAGACGATCACTTATCGCTTTCATAAGTTTGAATAATATCAAGTATCGTCACACCTTCCACGTGGGATTTACTGTACATACAGACAGATTTGAAGACACTCAGCATTAGCTACCATGAGGAGCAGAGCACCAGAGCAGCAGAGCTTACAGTTTTCGTACTTTTTTCTAACTATTACTCAATGATCTGTAATAAAAGATTGATTAATTTTTGTTTGATAAGTCATTTGTATTGATTAAAACTTACTAAAGCCAATATTAAAATAATTTTTGTAAATATCACAGTCAGTATCATTATCACAGTGAATTTATTATCACAGATCGAATATATATGTACATACATGTGAATTAATATTAAGGACTGAAACGAATGAAATCTGTAAATTTTAATACGGGCTATACTTCCAATGCGTAAAAATTGCAATCCCATTTTGTACACAAATTAGCCTGTATATTCTCTAGTTTCAGTTTGTTATTGATTTTAGTTCGGTGCGGTTTAAAATATTTATAAAATATGAGCCAAGAGGAACGCCGTAAAAATATTATCCACAAATGGTTCGAAAATACTTCGTGTCCAAACCATTACATCGCAAAAAATTTAAATATAGCACTCAGTAAAGTGTATTCTGTTATTAAACGATATTTGGAGACGTTGACAGTTAAGCGAAAACAGAAAAGTGGAGCTAAAAGTGGAGCACGTGATGCAAATTTGGACAGGAAAATAGTGGGTACCATCGTAAAAAACCGGACTATGTCATCCAGAGATGTTGCTCGGAAATGTAATACCAACCAAACAATGGTACAAAGATCTAAGGAACGTAACGGTCTAAAAACACGAAAAAAACAAAAAATACCAAAAGTTACTGAAAAGCAAAAAAAGTCATAAAAACACGAGCCCGACAGCTATACGAGTTGATCGGCAACAAGAAAGTGTGCTTCGTTTTGGATGACGAAACTTATGTCAAAGGCGACTTTACTACTCTTCCAGGTGCGCAGTTTTACAACTCGTTTGAAGCTGAGATTCTTCCGCAATCAACAGCATTGATTAGGATTGAAAAATTCGGGTCAAAATATCTCATTTGGCAGGCCATTTGCCAATGTGGACACAGAAGCTCATCGTTTATTACAACGGGAACAATTAACGGAGAAGTTTACATTAACGAGTGCCTAAAAAAACGGTTGATTCCTTTCTTAAACAAACACGAGGGTTCATCATTATTTTGGCCAGATTTAGCTTCAGCTCACTATGCTCATACGACGTTGAGTTTTCTGGTTGCCAAAAATGTCGACTTTGTCCCAAAAGACATGAATCCACCCAATGTTCCACAGTGCCGTCCCATTGAAAGATATTGGGCTTTGGTCAAAGCTAAATTGGGGAAAAGTGAGCAGTGTGCAAAGGATGTAAAAGATTTTAGTGCTAAATGGAAAAGAGCGTCCAAAAAGATCACGGATGTAACTGTCACCAACCTTATGAAGGGCATTCGAAAAAGTTGAAGAAAGAATGGGAACCCAAATAATTTTTTTTTGTTTTTTGTAATTGTGAATGAATTTAATAAAAACAGAGTTTAAAAGCAAATAAAAACAATTTACATGAATTATGAAAAAATTTTTTTTCTTACTTTGAAGTTTCCAAATTTTATTCGTTTCAGTCCTTAGATTCTTTTCATGCATTAAGTTCTTGTGAATGTAACTTAATCAATTTAATAAAAGCTCTATAAAAGTTCCGGTTTTCCCATTTGAATTTAAATTTGTATGATTAAACTTTCTTTGATTAATTTGATTTGAATTAAAAATTAAGTTTAAATATGAAAATATTAACTACGACTTGTTAGTGTTAATAAATTTGTTGAAACATGATAAAAGTGAATGTTTTGTTCTGATAAAATGAAGAACTAGTGAGATGTAACGAGAACATGTGTGGGTAGATTGAATTGAACGTAGGTTGAAGTAGAGAAGAAAAGATATATAGAAATAGGGGGTTATTCCTAAAAAACCTGGACAAGGAATAACCATGGTGAGGAGCTCTTTTATAAGATGCTGGAGGGACTATCCAAGGCAGTGGTAACATCTCATTCTGCCATTATTTAATAGTGCGGTAAGATAGTAAGGCACGTTTAATTTATTTCTTTGTGCGGTCATGTGGAGTGTAAGATCCCCCCCTAATCCGACGAGTTCTAGCTAGGCGTCGATAACGTGCCGAAACTCATTCCATCACAAGGGACTACAACTTCTTGTCCCAGCCGTTACAACACCGCAACAGAAAAAAGTTAGAGTCGAAAGAGCGAAGGAGTTGCTACGCTTGCACGAAAGTGGTGAGTTGCCGAATTTGGTTTTTTCCGATGAGTCGCCATTTGTTATCGAGCAATATGTCAACAAACAAAATAACCGAGTTTACTTGCCAGAGAGGTCCTTCGAAAATTTACACATTCGAACGGCCACCAGAAAGCGGGCAGTGCCAATGGTGATGGTTTGGGCCGCCATAACCGCCGATGGTCGCTATCCGCTGGTATTTTTGGACCATGACGTCAAATTTAATGCGGTCGTATACCGTGAAACTGTCTTAGAGGCAGTATTGAAGCCTTGGGCAAACAATCATTTCGGTCGGAGAACGTGGACATTTCAACAAGACTCGGCACCGTCTCACAAAGCGCGCTTCAACCAAAATTGGTTAAAAAACAATGTTCCACACTTCATTTCTTCGACACAATGGATTGTAAATTCTCCGGATGCAAATCCGTTGGATTTCTCTATCCGGGGTATTTTGAAAGCGAAGATTGGCACTAAAAAATACCAAAGTTTGGACCACCTCAAACAAGCACTTCGCCGGGAATGGGCCAAAATACCTCAAGGCCATTATTCGCGCCAAAGTTGTACATATTGAAAACTACTGATATAATTTGAAAATTGATGTATTTTCCAAAATTTTTTGCTTCGGCACAATTAAATTTATCAAAAAATAATTAAATTATAGCATTTTAAAAAGTTGGAGTTCAAGCCATTCACATTGTATAAGATTATTTGTAAGTTAATTAAGCTATTTTTTAAGCATTTTTGGTCTAGCTTGTAAGTGTAAATGAATTAAGAAAATAAAAATGCATTTAAAATTAAAAAAAAAATAATAAAAGTTTGAAGCTGTTATTTTCAATAGCAGTCAAAACAGATCAGCGTAAGGCTTTGCTGAAAACCTATGTATCTCCGCGGATGAACTACCCCCCGCATACGATTTTTTTCTCAAAAAATATCTGAGAATCTCCCCTTAATATTTTCGACACATTATCCGGGAACACCCTGTATAATCACAGAAAAAACAAAAAACTAAAGCTAATACAATAATTCCACTTGCAGTGCTTTAGGCACGTATCTGTGGCGTATACTTACCAAAAAATTCACCACAATTTTTAATCCGTCAGCGAATATTTTGTACTAACATAAAAGAGAATCAAACACCTGTAGATACAAATTCTCTTAAAATTTGGAAGAAATTCAACAGCATAGAGAACAGACAATAGTGAACAGATAGTCTACAGAACCGGTTCGCAAAATTACGAGTATCAAGTAAAGGCAACATTTACTAGCTGTTTGGTGAGTTAATTTTCTTTTCTCTCGTTTGGAAAAATTGTAATCTCTTGGTGATTTCACATCCTGTTAAAGCTATGGTGCTATGCAGTTAACTATCTAATTAATTTTCTTATCATATTCTGGCGCCTGCGCATTGAACGTTTATAGATTCTAGAGAGAGAGATACGATTTTTCACCACACTCAGTGGTGTCTTACCCCAGACAGCTCACTGGCTTGTTAGTGCAAAACGGTATCTGTTGCTGTCAGTATCTATTTCGTGCTTTGATTGTATTTGCAATCGCTGAAAAGGTAGATAGGTACCTACTCGTAATTCGTAAATCTATCGTAGTCGTAAATTTGCTGTTAGAAAGTCAATTCCTTTCAATGTTCCCAGCAGGGGATATGTTCTACAGTACAGTGATGGTCTTAATGTGTTGAAAAGTGTGCATACTTCACAAATAGGATATGCATTAAACTTAGAATTTTCCTATGAAAATGTTTCGTTTGTTTGTGTCAAGGAAATTTCTAGCTCCCGTCTTCCTTTTATTTAACTACTACGGCTTTGTTCCTTTTATTTGAGATGCATTCTTATGGCTAGAATGAACTGTCTGGGGTGGATGTAGAATTATCTTTATGAATCGCGGTGAGTGCGGATTCTATTATAGAAATCCAATTTCCGGGTGAGGTAAGATTTTTGTTCTTTTAAAATTGTATAGATATTCTCCCATTTATTATTATATGAACATGCCTGCTGTCAGGGAGAGGAAGTTTATGAAAATAGAAGAAAAACATTGTTTGGATAATTCGTGTTCGGTGAGATACCTAAAGAACTTGAGAAAATCATTTTTTATTCTATTTTTGGGGAAGAAACTGAGCAGAAATTATTCAAACTCTTTTCGTGCTACGTGGCATACATACATATGTTGGTATTAAATGTCCTGGTTGTAAGAAGCCAACTAAAGTACTCGAAATCAACTGCTCAGAATGTTTAATCTCAACACTTTTGTTTTTTAACAAACTTCTTCTTTTTTATATTCTTGTAGTCAGAGTTTGGTCTGTTTTTGAACGAAGTTCAATAATGTTTAGAACTGCCTTCGGGTTTTCAGTCAATCCTCTCAAAACTGAGATTGTTCTCTTTACGAGAGGGCGGAAGCTGTCTGGCTTGACTCATTTAGTACTTAAAGGCATCACTTTCCAATTCTCCAACGAGGATAAGTAGTTGGGTGTCGCCCTGGATAACAACCTTCTTTGGATTAAACACTTACGAGGGAAGCTTTAAAAGCGCTAACGGACGGCCTTCTGGCAGTGCAAAGGAGCTGTCGGAAACATGAAGCCTGTGACCGAGAAGGTTCATCTGGATCTACACGGCTATGATAAGGCCAATTATATCCTATGCGTCGGTTGTGTGGTGGAATAAGCTCTTACGTAAGTACGTCACTGCTACGAGATTTAAAAGAACGATCTGTCTCGGCTGTCCGACCTAGGATTCGGCGCTGGTATCCTTCTGGAGGAAGATGACGTTGAATTTCAATTGGATCTGTTTTTCAAACAGGTTTGTACAGATATATCTACGCAATCATAACAGGAATGTTCTATATCCTGAAGAATAGGTAGATAACTCTCTCAGGACTCTCAAGCAATCGCTCATCTTTCTTCGAAGTCAATAGTCAACAGCATTATGGAATGGGTAATCAGTTTTTTTGTGGTTTAAATGGATGGTGCGTATCAAGTGAAACAATTTCGTTTTTGCCTGAAACATTTCCCGGTCGTGTGATTGTCTGCTTGGATTACTAGAATTGGCGGCTGGGTCGTACGATTTAACACCTTTGGACTTCTTTCATTTATGCATTTCGGAAGTCAGTTTATGCCAGCAAGCTCAGTATGCCAGTCTACCAACCAAAGAAATGGAGACGTGCTAAAAGAAATTTTTAAAAAAAATTGTTAGCAAAGTCAGATTGGTGCTGGGAAAATTTAAAACCCACTTCTCCAGAAATTTCGCTCTTAAGTAGAATGAACCATTATATTTTGGCGAAGGTTAAAATATCTATTCCAAAGTATAACAAGGCTATCGGACTGTTGGCAGTATGGTGTAGTGGTTAAGTTAGCTTTTCTGCGCTCTATCCAGATACAGTCAACTCAGCTACAACGTTAGATACCCGAACAAGCTGCTGCTAGCACTTTATAACGGGAACAAATATTGTGGAGTAAAACCTGAAGATCCTGGTGTTTAATATAAGTTCGTCGGTAGGGATTGAACAAATAGATACACCGCTTAAGCTGCTAATAGGTCAATGTGCTGATGCATTTTTGGTAAGTGAAACTAAGCCAACCAAAATAGTTGTGTGGGACATAGAGGCTACCATATATGAAAGCAACTAGAAGACAACTCAATTCCATACAAAAAGACTGCAATTTAAAGGAGTGTATACAGGTAGCAGTGCGAAGTTTCCAAGTGTTGGAAGAATGCATATCTTATATCTCCCCGCCCAATTACTAAGGCTTCGCTCATCAATGACGTTGTCTAATAAAAATCGGGGGCAGAGCATATTACTGGTCTTATCATAAACATCTTCAGATGACGCCACCGAAGGTTCCTACGATTTGACCAGTTACAAGTTGCCGGTCATAGGTCTACCACCGGTAGTCCCTACCAGGACTTAAATCACGGTACCATGGGAGTCAGCAGCCCTCCGGATTTCGGTCCGGGCCTGACTTTTTGAGGTAGGCCCCCTTGTGGGAGCGTCATGGTGGCTGTGGTTTAAACCCAAATTGCGGGTAGGGTCTTCCTTTTAGTTTGACTCATTTTAGAGTAGCAAATAAGTACTGGATGCTGTGATCCTAAGAGCAAGAGCCTCCAACACAAGTTCTGCTTTGGTATTATACTATTAATGTAGGTAAGCGATGGCAAGGCGTATCCTTGCTCCCATGGATGTATGGGCATCCCATAAACATAAGTCTGCACGACACTCGACAGGTAGTTTACGTTAAAAACCAGAGATTACATCTTATATCCCTCTTCATAGTGAAAAGCGGTTTCTGGCTTCACATGAAACCAGTTAATCCAATTTATAGTATTTAAATCGGAACCCGAGACACTTTTTCTAATCTAAATTTGGAGTCTGAGGATCATTATTTCATAATCGGTGGAGGTTTCTATGGGAAGCACAACGATTCAGAATATTAAACACCAAACATTACCTACCTACTACTACTGCTAATACTACTACTCAATTGGTGCGGTCAGCATACTGATATGTACCGACTAGCTCTAATAGCAAATGAGATTCCATCGTTTCCCAGACACGGATCTTACCTGGATCTCCTGATACACGGCACAAACCAAAATACTAAAAACTGTCTATGCTTATTCGTATTTGACAGTGATGGAACTGGAGGAGTTTGTTTAAAGCGGTTTTGATAATAGGGCACACTTATTGGATAAGTTTCGAGTGTTTAAGGGTGTATTTCTTAGGGCTTACCTTCGCTTGTCTACAGCACAAGACTCGGAGTACATGCAATCATACCTCCTATAACCGGGCAAACCAAATACTCGTTAGAGAGGACAATTATGTCATTAACCTGACTGCAGTTGCCCCATTCAACAACGTGTCCTCCAACTGTAGCTCACGAAGTTGTTGTCTGCCTTTGGCGGTCTTTAGGAAACTATTCACTCTGCGGAAATTATCTTTATGTGGCAAGTCATTGAAGTCTAATTGTTCCACGTCTAGCGGACTATGCATTATGCTCAAATTCGGCTTTGCATCCTGGGCGTTTTTTCTATCGCCAAGGCTCTTCTACAATAATGAAGCGGGTTAAGTTAAATTTGGACAGAAATTCCGAATTCTGGTTAGAAGTGCCAATCTAACTGAAATTTACAGATGCTCACTAATGTGAAGGATCTACGAGTAGCTCTTTATTACAGAGAACAATATTGTCGGCAAGGCTCTAGCAATTGTTTGTGATTGGAGCCATTCGGCATCAAAAATCCTCATATTACTTCTTTGGTTCATTTTTGCGCGGTAAATCAGTACTCACATTTTAGCAGAAGCAAGGACTCTAAAAACCTAAGTATATTGGAAAACTCTGGTAGAGAGTATACACGAACTTATTTCTAAGATTTGATCAAAGAAAATTATGCTTTTGTGCAATCGCCTGAAATCTTTCACCAACCTTCTGATTGGGCTCTTTCGATATGGTTTTATTAGGTCAAGTAAGCCTAATGTTGATCAGTGAGAAACTTACATTTCAAGCGTCCTCCAACAACCATATACTTTGTGGTTCTGAACGCAAAATCCTTCTAGTAATTTTTCGTATCAATTTCGTTGACCTGCTTCGGAAGAGGAAATATATACTAACAGCGAGCTTTACGAGCTCTATGGCGACATGAGAAGTTTGCATCAGATGCATGAAATGACTAAAACATTTCGTGTAAATGAATGTAAAGTCACTCAACTTGATGCAATTGACCAATTAGCAGTGCTATCTGTAGAGGTTTATTATTTCATGGGCAGATCCGCAAATATGAGGTTCATTTTTAACCTGAAGTCGAAATTATTTTGCTCGTAGTTATAGTGAATTATCACTTTTAAATTCTGGGGAACTTCGTTTAAAAATAGAAAGTAACTACGTGAAGAAGGCTTATGCTTTGTGCATCTAGAATTAAACTAGTCGTATTAACCAGTTACCTGTTTTTAAATGAAACATCGATTATAGAAGAAGAGTGCTTTTAATCTAGCGTCTTTGCCGAATAACCTCTGTACCAACTTTGAACAATCAGGTGACTTTGGTACCCTTGAGATATAATTGGGCCCAATTACTTATATTAGTTTTCAGTCCATGTTATCAACAATACTGATAGACACTTGCTGTATTTACAAGAAGGAGTTTATTTACTTATTTACTTGATGCGGCGCTACAGGCTGGGGTGGACCTGGATCTGAACCACCCAGCGTCTCCAGCTACCTCAATCGTAGGCTAGCTTTCTCCAGTTTCGCATGCTAAGTTGATTAAGGTCCCCTTCAACGTCAGTGGGCCACCTGGCTCGCCAACAGCAATTGGCAAGAATTATCCTTCGTTTGATCTCAGCGCTGGTGTCGTTGTCTGAATTGATAGCGGAGCTTTTGTAGACAAAGTCCTTAACTACCTCCAAGTTATACGAGTATCTGTCAAGGGAGACAGTCTGTCGGAGACATCGGTGTTAGGTGTCATTTCTTTCTTCCGATCATGTCAACGTCATAGGCATATGTCAGTAATTGGATTGACTTTTGAAAGATTGTGCCTCTTGTGTTGGCGCATGAGTTTTGCACTATTCTTTCATGAATGATGTTAAAGGAATTGCCTTGTCTAAATTCTTTTTTGAAATCAAAGGTGTCGGTGAGCTCTTCATCAACCTTAATGGAGCAGCGTGAATTCTCCATCGTCACCTTGCACAAACGGACGAGTTTAGTGGGGATGACAAAACTAGGTAATGCTCTGTATAGCTCGTCTGTATAGATGCGGTCATACGCGGCCTTAAAATCGATGAATACTCGTAGGTGATGTGTATCGATATGGAGCTCATGGTGTTTTCTAAGATCTGCTGTAGTGTTAATTATAGGACCTTGTAAGAGACGTTAAAATGATTGATGCCTCTGTAGTTGGCCCAGTTCGGAGGGTCTCCATTCTTAAGCATCGGACAAGTCATCGCAGAACTCGACAGTCAGTTTGTTGGTCCCTCGGAACGTTCGGACGTCCATAATACTGGAGGAGTGCTTTGCATCGATCGCAATGTGATCAATCTTGTTGACGGTTGATTGATCAGGAATTCTCCAAGTCCTCTTATGAATATCAAGATCCGAAAACCGCGTGTAAGTACGCCAATGTTTCGTCCCAACACAAAGTCGATTAGCCTGAACCCGCTATCGGGGGTGGTGTCGTACAGGCTATACTTTCCGACTATGCTACCAAAGATAGATTCCTTCTTAACTTTGCACTAAAATCGCCGAGCACAATTTAGCAAATGTTGGCAAATTTAGCCTTAATACATATTTCCAGTTCTACATAATAGACAAATACAAGTTGTAAATGTATTGATGTTTAATCTTTAGAATTATTATATGTTAACGCGATAAACATTCATTCATCCTTTTCCCACTATGCATTCTTCCCACAATTCAAAATACATATCGCCATAGTAAATGTCTTTCCTGTAGAAACACGCAAAGATACTCAAATTGTCAGATACGGACAATGCTGTGATGTGCACGCTGTTAAGGACATAACACACATGCTGTGTGAACGCGAGTCAATATCGCGTAATCGAAGAAAATTTTTAGCGAAATACTTTTTCGAAAACCTAGAGGAAATAGACGCCACGAACTTCAAAGGCTTTTTTGGCTTTTGCAAAGAAATTGCATGTTTCTCCAGAGAGATTGTTTAGGCTTTTGCCCTTTGAATATAAATTCAACTGGTTCCACAGGGATCGCGATGGGCCCGTTTTAGTGTATAGTGTTTGTGTCATGGCATATCCATCACACCCCAGTTTGAACCTAACTAACCTAAATGTCCCAGTTGTTCATCCTCTTTTTGCCCGGCTCACCCCATTGCATTTCTTAGATGGCCATCAGTAGATCCATCCGTATCCGAGGTTTGTTTTTGCTTCTTAACTTTCGTTTTTTTTTTCATGGCGGGCAGTTACCCCGGCGGCAGGGAGAGCTTACTAAAATTTTTATCATGGTGCAATTTGTCATTGAATTTAAAGATGCAAAGTCATGGCGGTATGCCACTTGGAACTTATATTCCTAGAAGTCTATGAACCATGTGTAAGATAAGTTGAATATATTCGACACAAATTTATGCGGGAAGATGACCAATATTGGTTTCATGATAACAATTAAAGTTTGACAATGCGGATCCCATTTTTTAAAATAATATTAGAACCGGTTCTTGCAACCAGAGCCATACATTTGCAGATATGCGAGAGGTCACGGTATGTGAAACGTGCCAAACTTTTATTAATTTAATCAAAAAAGTTGACCCCAGCTTTTAAAAACATAGCGGTGTGGTGAAATAACGCTCTTTTGCTCTACCCGGAAAATAGCTGTAGTTGCGGGAAGGGAAACTTGTCGGTCATTTGGAAATATTGCGGTCGCGGTATCTCGCACACCATACTGTGGTTTTTCATCAATGTAACCATTTTTATGATTGAGACATCATTAGTAACGCATGTTGTATGTATTTATATAACAGCGTGTTTTTATGAGTTCTTGCTGTCCGAAAACGTTTCGGTATTGTATTTAAAAAGGCTTCTCAAAAAGGATAGTTACGTTTATTAAGATCTAGCATGATTTGCATTTGGAAAGAATGAGACTGCAATATATTTTTCAGAATAACGTGCAATGTTATTGTTAGAGCCCTCAATCTTCCTTATAAGCTTATGCATATTCGACATAATTTCGTCTCGAACATGATGTTTTGGTGTCGCTGCTAACGATGACCTAGAGAAGTTCTGCTGACAATTGTCTCTTCTTATCTGATCTTTTGCAACCACGACCAGGCCGATTGGGCGCTTAACCCATCACATAATCATAAAATATTGAATTAAGTGGAAAAAATACAACGTGCACGAACCAGTGATTTACCATGGAGCCACTCGACTAATACCTCCACTGCGAGCCTCAATCTTCAGGCTACAATTTCAACTTCAAAATTGTTCACTGGACACAACTGAATCCTCTCTTATCGCCACATGTTTTTCTGCAGGCATGAGCACCAATACAAGTATTTTCGAAAATATTTTAAATTGAACGAGTACAGCCTAGAGGTATTCCATTTGTGATTACAGATTTGATATTTATTTCTCCTCCTATACAATCCTTACCATACTCGGCCTCATTACAATGTCCAACTTGGTCAGTGTTTAGGATACTTATTACAATTCACTTACCCGACCGCGGGGTATAGCTATTGATTGCAGTTGGTTATTGGCCAAAATACACATTTTACCCCATTAATTGTGTTGACACATTGTTTCGATAAATCTATAAATTTTATTCACATCAACACTTTTCATGCTTCACATGAACGAAAATTTAGGAGCATTTTCATGTACCGAGCACGTATAGCTTCCATTCGCCAGAGGTGGCACCCTAATACTGCCGCTAACAACGTCAAATAATATTTGGATTGTTAATTTTCATGTGATGCTACTACAGGAACCCTGTTGCAGGATTCAATAAATAGGTTAGTACGCATACACCTCTCATGTAGGGTACACTGTTATAACTATGCGGATTAGCAGAGGCCGATTTGGTTCAAAATTGTATTCATTTACCTTCTACTCTTTAACTGTGAAAGAAGCCTACAGGGTTACAAACTTTGCACAAGAAACAAGCTTTATTGGTTGGTACCGAATTGATACTTAGGTGGAAAAGTGGTGTTTATTTGATAATAAAGACCCGCTGATCCTTTAGATAAAACTTTTAGTATTAATGTGAGGATTCTAACAAGATTAGAAGAGACACAGAGACCCCAGAGGAGGTTTCTTGTGATCTCACAGGATCTCAATATCCTCATATTAATTCGATGCAAATCTGCTTTGGGTAGATTTGCTATGAGATCAAATTACTTGGTGTTAGTCCTTGTGACAATGGTTCCGGACAATATTCTAACATTTTCGAAAAGATCAGAGTGAGTTCTTATTTGATACTGTTCTTTGTATTGCAATTATATAGCAAATGTATACCTATAAGGGTTTCCTCTTTCATTTCATCCCCACAGCTCCACCAAGAATCATGTTGAATGCTTAAGAATGTAGCAAGTGTCTATCAAATTATAGAAGTAGGGCACAGATAAAACACGAGCACTTTGCACCTTTCCTAGGGCTGTATATCCTGTTTAGGGCCGACCAACGACTGAAATCTGAAGTCAATGAGGATTTTGGGGTAATTGTCCTATTCTTTCTCTTAAATTTTTTGCAGGTGAATAAAGCTGTCCAAGATTTGAATGGTTTTAATTCTATTTATTTTACGAATTAAACTAATTCAAACAATTCAGACTTATTTTGGTTGAAAACCACGCTGACCTGCGTCCGCAAATTGGCAATGAGAACTGAGTTTAGGCAGTTTTCTCGGGTGACTCGACTCAGCCATCTCGGTATTGGTCAAACCTATTTTAATCTTGATCAATCTTCTTTCCGGTATACATTGTTAAGATTAAAATCGGGTGTCTCTGAATGACTCTTTTAAGCGAATGAGAAAGTGAGATTTCAGTAGAAACTCAATCATTTTATGGCTGAAGCTCCTCCGGATGCCAACTGCCCTAACCAAGTAACTAGGAATGGTTCATTTGGAAGCGAGAACTCAACACAGTATTTATAATTTGAAAGACTCTTTTATGTTTTCAGATAGCGAAAGCCCCTATTTATACTCTTCCAGCTTTAAAATTTTTGTGGATAGGATCAGTTGAATAAGTAGTATTTTCGACTTCTGTTCATAGATCTCGTGATGTTTCGAGAGCTAATCTAGCTTGCGACTTCAATGACGATGCCTGCTATTCAAACAGCCAGTCTAGATGTGAGCAGAGGTCGTAGAAGTAGTTTCTCGTAAGGGATATAATAGTCAATCATATCCCTATGTCCGTCATCCAATATTCTATAAATCCTGCTGTATAGAATGTTATTTGCTTAGACTATAAAAAAGTACAAATGCCTGAAAAGAGGACATTGTAGGAAACAATGTTTTTCTATAACTATGTCTCTATTGGAAAGAAATAAAATTACCTTGAGGTATCAGTTAGTCTCATGTGGTGTTATACAAGGTGTGTCATAATATATGACCCTATTTTCCTAATCCTTAGGAATGGAATAACAACAAGTTAATGGTTTTTTTTAAACGTTTATTTGGCTATTGAAGTTTTTTTTCCATTATCTTTTGAAAATGATATCGCTTAAGTAGCCCCCGCCATTGTTGACTACCATTTGGTCTCCTTTTATGGGACTTTCCATGGTTTTCCTCAGAACTTCGGGCGATAGGTCCTCCACTTCTCGATGGGTGTGCTGCCTACAGTTTGCGGCTTGTTCACACTGGCTTTAAATAATTCCACATAAATAACTTTAAAGCGGTCAAATCGGGTGATCTTGCGGGCCAGTTCAAATTGTCAAAACGCGATATCAGAAGACCAGGAAATGTCTGCTGTAAAATGTCGGTTGTGGCTCATGCAGTATGCACCGTTTGCTCCATCCTGTTGTAACCACATGTCCTTCAGCCCCAATTCATCCAACTGAGGAATGAAAAATTCATTGATCATGGCTCTGCAGCGCTTATCATCCACAATGACCATTTGCCCCCCCCCCCCAGTTCGAAACAAAAAAAAAATGGTCCAATGACTCCTCCATCATAAACAGCATTCCATGCAGTGATTTCGAGTCGGTGTAATGGCTCTTCGTGCATTACTCGCAGATTTTTAATGCCACAGAACCGCAAATTTTGTTCGTTCAAGCATTCACATAGGTTGTCATGATTATTCTTGACTCAAAACCGTCCACCTCATTGTTGAGATTCAGGAGGGCGTGAGAGTAGGTTAGACACCTATCAGCTGGTTTACTGTCTGCACTTTGTAAGGAAACATTTCAAGTTTTTCACGAAAATGCGCAGCAGAGACGTGCGCGGATTGGCCAATTGCGTGGCACGTCGCACTGTGGGGTATTTGAACATTAAACATGGCATAAACCTCAGTTTTTCATTTGACAGAAAATTAAAAAAAAAATATGCTGACTACAAATAAAATACCGTAATTATTAGAAAAACATAACAGCCTGTCCATCTGGCAAACCTATTGTCAACAGTGACATTGTAAAATTGAGTGTTTGTACAAGTTCATTATTTAATTTTTCCATTAAGTTAATTGAACGATTTTTGAAATGGAATCCGTATCTGAAGGTTTGTGCTACATAAATAAGAATTATTAAATGTTGTACAATGTGTTGTTGTATTGTGTTTTGGCGAACAAAGTAAAATGGAAGACGTTTTATGTTCCTTATCAGTCTCAGATTTGATATTTTTTAGTAACTTTTACCTTAATATGTCTAATAATTCCGGTCAAAAAAAAAATTAGCTGCACGTTTTTGCTCTTTTCAATGTTATTCGAAAATACATAATATTATGTGGAATTGTGCAAGTCTATTCGTCATCGTCGTTTTATTTTTTGTTTAATGTGAGTGTTCCATCTTCGTGATTATGTCAATTTGTATGATATCTGAATATCAAAACAGTAAGCCAATCTTTAATATTGTTTTTAAAATCTTGCAATAAGTTGGCCGTAACTCGAAGGTACATATTTGAAATTATAAAGAGCGCTGATTCAGTTCACTATGATGTGCAATGCCATCATTTAAAAGCAGTAAAGGAAAAATTAATTAACTTCATCCAGCACTGTTTAACAAATTTGAATAAACCCTTATCGCGTTATTAATATTTTCGGAAATTTCTATTACTCAAGGAGAGCGGCAGACCTGAGTTAGAATTCGGTTAATCTTCTGAGTGGACCAAACGACAAAAGCCGATCTAAGATCAAAAATTCCATTACCAGTCTTGGAATATGCAACCCAGATGTCATTAAGAACTGTGGGTAATTTGTAAGCATCCAAATTGGTTAAGGAAGTAGCAACTGCGGTATCTACACGAACGTGATGAACAGGAATGTACTATATTAGTCATAAAGCTATCTGGCGAACAAAGAATTATCTACCTTAAACGAAACTAATCTAACAAAAAACCAATATATGTAGTGTTATTCACACAAAAAATAAACTGAAATCCATGCTATTCTGTAGTGCAGCCGGCAAAAAAAGAGACATATCCCAGTGATATTGTGCCTATGGTGAAGTAAAATTGCAGTCGCTTTTACATCATATTTAGAGTCGCTTATTGGAATTGCAACAGGAAGTTGTCTTATGATTTACTAAGCAGCTTCAGAGTTTAAAACTCTTTTCTAAGTGGGGTTTTGACGGCAGTGCTGGACAAGGTCCTTATAAACAGACTTTCGAAGCAGAGAGCATAGAAAATGATGAAAATATCTTTTTAACTTCCCTTGTGCCTTTGTGGCTAGAAAGTTAAGAAAACGTAATTAGTCAGCACTCTTCAACTCGATTTAGCAGATCACTATGGTTAAGTTTTGTACACGAAACCAAAGAAGTATCTATGAGGGAGAAGAATTATATTCAAGACCAAATTGATCATTTGGAGAAATCGGAAGTGAGTATTGGTGAAAGTCTTGCAGCTCACATAAGTTACGTTCTGATTTTTACTATGATTGATGGCAAAGTCTGCAATGCTCTTACTGAAACAACTTCTACACAAAAGTGTTTTATATGCATCTTTACTGGTGGCAAAGATTGAATAATCTTTAAAAAAAATGGCAAACATTCAGAGTGATTCATCGAAATTAAACTTTGACCTTTCAATATTGCATTGCTGGATACGATTTTGTGAATGTCTACTTCATATTGGTTACAAACTTTCGTTAACATAATCGACAAAGAAACTGTAAAAGAATCCTTCAAGAAGGAAATGGGGCAGCTTGTTGATTGCTCAAAACCTGGGTTTGGTGGCACATACGATGGCAGCATTTCAAGACGATTTTTTCATAATGTTGAATTGTCTGCGTCAATAACTGATGTTGACATTAACCTATAGAAAGATTTCATGTAATCAATTTAGTAAAATTCAAAGAGTATGCGTTAGACACAGCAAGGCTGTTTGTCTTAAATTACTCTTGGCATTACATGCTCCCTTCAGTTTATAAAGTTTTGATATATGGTACTAAAATAATAGTTGCTGCATTACTTCTGATTGGACAACTTTCAGAAGAGGCTCAAGAAGCCCGGAATAAGGATATTAAGAGCTTCCATGAAGGATATTCCAGAAAATCCTTGAGCTCTAAAATAATGGAAGATGTTTTCAAAAATTTGCTGCTTTCATCAGACCCTAAGCTCACAAGTATGCAAGAGCTATCAAAAAATATCTCATAACTTTCCTCGAAAAGTTATTCAAATGCTGTGCCCTCCGGAAATTTCAGATTTAGGTGAGGTAAACGATGATAGGAACAGTAGCTTGAATGACGAAGAATAGAGGTATATACTCAAAATTTCTAACTTTAGGTTTTAAAAACATTACCTTTTTTTTCTATGCATTACTGATTCTGGAGGCTTCTATGTTTTTTGCCCCGCTCAAACTAGAGCCTTATGGCAGTGGGGTAGTGCGTCGTCTCGTCGATGCCGACGGAGCCTCTACAACGTCTTCAGCTAAGGCAGCGATATTCTCGAAATGCACGTCGCCCCGAAATCACAGACGAATTCTTCCTCAAAAACTTGGTGACGATAATTCCGCGTCTTCAGCAGTATAGCATTCCATTGCTCATTCACCCAAATTCTAATTCTATTTGCTTGAGAAGTGTCAAAACCGAATTGCCATTCGACGCCATTTGTAAAATTTATGGCACTTTCCGATAGTGTCATACATTATGACCCACCTAGAAGTTTTTGCTTCTAACTCTGTGAGCATTATTTTCTTTCTCCTTTCGTTGGAAAGGATATCAAAAGGCTGACAGTACCACTCTTTTCGGGTTAAGAGTGGTGGATGCTTATCTGTACCAACAAAAATTTCATTACTTCCGTCAGGAAACTTAATCTCTATCCAAAAAGCTATATTTCCATTAGAGAAGAGCTAATTACGTGTAAGTATCATAGCTTGAAGACATGTCATCTATCAGTCTAACGAATTGTGTCTACTTTTACGATTCCCTGTAAATGATATATTCCTAATGTTGGGCTCTTTGATTTGTTCCACCATACTACTGATAAGTAGGAGATAATGGGTTAAACGATTGTAGTACATATCCAATGAGTTACTTCCACAGGTCTTACCATACATACGACGGCAAGCCCACATGGCTTTAGTCCCTTTGCAATTTTATTATTAATATATGAATTTCAATTTAGTTTTTTATCAAGAACCATTCCAAGATAATTTTCTTCGTTAGTGCACGCAATTACTCGGTCGTTAAGGAAGACCTGGTCAACCCTCCGACTTCTTCTAGGAGTGAAGGCAACAAGTATAGCTTTACTGTGGTTGATTGAGAGATTTTCTCCAATACACTCCAAGTCACTTACTATCTTTCGAGTAGTCTGCATCTTATAGCAAACATCTTTAGTATATTTACGCTTAAGCATTATGGCTAGGTCGTCGGCATATCCTATTTTTTGATAACCCAGATAACAGAGTTTTACTAGTAGATCATCAATAACCAGTGACCACCAGAGCAGTAAGAGAAAGTCACCTTGTGAACAAGCTTTGACCGCCGAAACAGAGATTTTAGTCTCACCGGAAGATGTGGAGATTTTTCAGTTTACTAGCATCGCTCTAACCCAGCTGTTAGTGAGATGATCAATACCCTTTTTGACATATTTTCCGAAATGGATTCATACACACACTGCAATCTCCTTTTCTTAGTAGGCCTCTTTAATCTGTAGTAGAGCGCCTTCCATAGATCTTTATTTCCTGTGTGCATATTGGTGAGGGTGTAGAGGTAAATTTCTTTTGAGAAGGTCTCTACTATGTAAATCAATAAGTCATTCCACGTTTTTAGAAAGACTAATGTAGGACTTATGGGTCGTAAAGATTCAGGTAGTTCACTAAGTTTTTGAGGATAAAAACTACGTTTACCTCCCTCCAGGCTTGCGAGATGTATCCCAAGTTGCAGTTATACCTAAATAAGGCGGTTAGAGTGGGAAGGATCTGGTCCAGACCTTTTTGAATCAGTGCTAGGAAGATTCCTTCTGTTCCAGGCGACTTACGAGTATGTATATGGTTTAAATGAGTATCTTTTTCTGTTTTTATAGTGAGCGCGCGTTCAAGGGGTTTGTTTACCCTTAAAAAAAAAAACACAGCGCAGGCGAAGGGAATGTACATTGTTTTCAAATACTTGTAAGTTATAACGACCAGGAAACACAGAGATGGGCAGGGCTTTCCATAAGCAAGTTGTACGGCTTAAGAACGAATCACGATATTTTAGAGTACGTCCGAAAATGGGCTTGAGTGAATACTGATGAGCATTCTTAGCGAGACGGGTGTTACGGTTAAGAGTTTGAAGGGGCGTAATGCTACTGGCGATTTATATGGAGCACGGGTAGTGGAAATAGCGATAAAACAAAGTGAGACACGAGACATTACGTCGGTGTTCGAGGGTATCCATTGATTGACTGATATCAGTATCACCAATGAGTTTTATCGCACGGTTTTGGATCCTATCTAGCAGGTACAGAGATGTTTCAGGAACACCAGACCAGATGTGGGCTTTATACTCCAATTTTTGGCGGACGAATTCCTTATACATTGAGGCCAGATCAGAGGGGGTAAAATATTTCTTACATGGCTTGACGAAACCTAGATATCTCGCAGCGTTTTTTAACGACATCAAATATGTGGTCATTCCAACGAAAGCTGTCACTGTCACTGCCACACATACCGAGAATGGAAAGATTTTCAGTTTCGACGACGCAAGTGCCATTCATGGATAGTGGCTGGGTATTTAAATTTCGCAGACAGCAGGACAGCATACAGCATTGAGTTTCGGCAGCATTAAATTCCACTCGGCGATCACCAATTAAAATTAAAAAGAGTATCTGAGACAGAATAGAGCACTGGGGCACACCAGCATTTATTTTGTGAATAGCAGACTTGAAACCATCCAAGACAACTTGAATTGAACGTTCCGAAAGGTGATTTCTAATCCATTGAAGAAGAGAGTCATCGATCGCAAAAGTACGCCTTTCGATAAAAGAGCTAGATGCCAAACTCTGTCAAATGCCTTAGAAATATCAAGTGCAACTTTCTTGCTTTCACCAGATTGATGTACGCTTTGGTCCTCACTTTTCGGTGAGACATACCATCAAATCACCAGTGGACCTGTTGCTGCGAAAACCATTTTGCCGGTCATTGAGAAGTTTTCGTGTTTGGAGATATTTTATGAGCTGACGGTTTATCAGCGTTTCCATGGCCTTGGAAAGAAGAGACGTAAGTGCAATGGGTCTGAAGGGGGAAGGGAAGATGACTTGCCTTTTTTAGGGACGGGCTGGACAAATGCTGTTTTCCATCTGCTCGGAAAGAGTCCTAATGAGTAGGATTGATGAAAAAGCTTACGCAGTGGTTTTACCAGCGATAAAGAACACCTCTTCAGAAGAAGGGGAGATATACCATCTGGACCAGCGGACTTATGTATATTAAGATCTTTAAGTACTCTTGCTACTACACGAGTGCGAAATTGGATTCGTCCCATTGAATAGTCGATGCACTCAAGTTTTGGCAGGGACAAAGCACAATCTGGGAGTGATGAGCTAGACGCAAAATGTGCAGCAAGAAGATTGGCCTTGTCCAAAGAGCTGATTGCTGGAATATCATTTTAAATGAGCGTTGGGATGGAGGATGAGGCAGAATTTCTATTGTTTTTGACGAACGACCAACAATTTTTACTGCCTTTAGGACATTCCAGTATTTTTTGCCGCAGGTTTTGGTCGTATTGGAATTTCACACGCTTAACAAAGACCTTGTAGTCATTTCTGACTCGTTGAAACTTTTTTCGGTTTTCCTCTGACAACCTCGTTACAGCTCGAGTCGTACCATGCTTTTTCTATTGGTTTAATACTATTCATCCGATGAGGGGTAAAGCATCTCAATCGAAAGAGATTGATTTCTGTGATCATGTCAGCAGCGGCATCCACGTTGTTATCGAGGAAACATAACGACTAGTTAAAAGTCCTAAAGAAGTTATTCAGTCCGCTACAATTGGCTTTCTCGTATTGCCATACGGATCTTTTAGGGATATTTCCTCTAACTGTTTGGTGGTTATACGAGAAATTAGCTGATATCACACAATGGTCCGACGAGTCTAGAGCACAACGACGGAGTACTTATCAGGATGGGAAATTAAGAACAAGTCTCCAAGGTATTAGCGGTCTGGCTATCAACGTATGGTCTGCCGCCTGCCGCCCATTTAAATTTGCCTATGTTGAACATATTTCCAGATAGGCCTTAAATTGTGGGTTCAGAATTAACATATCGTGTGTCATTTAAATCTTTCGAGGAAATGAACCTTAAGCATTTTTAAAGTTTCCTCACGACTTACTGTGAAAGTACAATACCATCTTCTTTTTGTAACAGATCTAATTTATTTGAAGACCGCTTTGAGACAACTTTGTGGAGACGCAAGATTTCTGTCAATTTTTATTTTTTCTTAAATTTTCTCAATTCTTTATTGAAGTTGGGTAAAGCTGGAATATGTCGCAATTACCAATATGTTTGGATTTATTAAAAAAAAATTCTCACCATTTTACTCATTTATTCAAGTGGAACCCTTTCCAAAATGGTGCACAGCTTTTAATGGTATTGCGTTTCAACTTGCAACTTTTTTTGAATTTCATTTTATTGATCCGCTGCATCCCCAATGGATATCTGGCAGTGAGTTAGGTTTGATTGAGAGATTTTCTTGAAAAGTGCACCAGTTCGTGTGGTTTGACCCTGTCCGATATTGCATCCTATATTGAACCATATGTACATATGGTCCGATAAGGGTGCTTCGTTTGACACATGCCAATCGTTGATAAAACTATGAAGAAAGGGAGACGAGATGGTGAGGTCAAGTACCTCCTACAGAAGCAGATTTTTGCTTAAAATATAATTTAAAAGCAACTTACCCCTTTTGTTGTTGTCGATGCTACCCTAGATGTTGTTATGGGCGTTGGCAACACACCCAAAAACGAGATGCCAATTGCGACGATAGCACTGTTCGATCAGTTCCTGTACCAGAACAGGAGGAACCGCATCTACGAGTATGTCTCCGGGGAAATAGGCTGAGGCTCACCCGAACTGGAATGAGCAGATATTTAATTTTAGAACTGATCAATAAAGCAGCAGCGGTTTAAACGCTTCCCTGACAAATTATATTTTTCGTCCATCACACCCGCGATTGGTAAGAAAATACTTTGTGGTATGATGTAGCCTTAATTAGAAGGAAAGATTTTAGTGGAATGGCGCCTTCTCTTCAGGTACTCCTAAGGCCGCTCTGCACTTGCTATATAGAATTCAACAAAGCTATACGATAAAACTCGTAGTTGATGATAATATCATCCAGGAAATTGAGACCTTCCAACATCGACGTAATATCTCTTTCCGCTCCCTTATTTGCAGACATTCAAAACCAACGTACATCGGTATGTCTCCCTGAGTGTGCGCTAATGATAAAAAAAAACTTGATTATAGAATTCTGGAGACTGTTCAAGCTTTCATGTTTAGCTGGATACACAATGATTAGTGATGAAGTCCTGAAGGTATGTAAATAAGCCCGGTTATCACATTATTGTTTAAGTTTGCATTTGTAATCTTTCAGTAGCTTAATAGCTATTTCAATTTCCACAATAGTTCATTTTCTTCAGAACATATTTTTTCTAGAACTGAATCTTTCTATACAGCTTGCTTGCAGAACGTAATACTTCTAACTAGTTCCTAAACTGAAGCATTTGTTGGCATATTATTGAAAGGTTGTTTTGGTACTTAGAGTTGAACTGGGGTACATGGATTTGCAACCTGTTTTTCCGGTTGCAGGTCCTGGCGTACTGTACTTATTGTATTTATTTTTGCTTTTGGTTTTTTTTCAGATTTACATACGCGAGCGTTGAAAGATTGAGTTAGCAAGGATAAGACATTTAAACAATCGGCATTACTCAGGTATCAAAATGTACAATATACAATACTACATCAATTGATACTTTAGGTAATAAGCTAATGAATAATCTACATTTAATCTGAAAAAGAATATTTTCGTAAACACTGCCTCAGCACAGCCATAAAAGCCATTTCAGGAAATATTTAATTATGCACAGGCGGCCTTGATGTCTGGCTACCGCCCTAATAGGAAAAAACTAGTTACTAATTCATTTATTCTACCATATGTCTGATGCCCGTCATGGAATTCTCAACTTGAGACGTCTTCAATTTGTCGAGGCTTCTATTTAGGTTTCCCGCTTCATTAATCAAATTGACATATTGTGTACACCGACATATCAAGTTAAATTGTTTTTTTCTTTTTTTAATGACCTAAACTTGTATCTAAATTGGCATCAATCTACTTTAATGCAAAATAATATAAAACAAAAAAAAAATAATAGAAAAAAATCTCTTCTCTTGCAAATTATGAAGGGTGACTGTATCTTTGAGTTATTCCGCCTTGTTGATGTTCTGAATCATCACAGCTCTTAAATTAGTTACATAGATGTTTTTCTCCAGTGAGGTGGCATTCCTTCAACAAAAACAAAAATTGGAAAAGTAATTGTAAATACACAACTTGTAATGGGTGTGCTTTTTGCAATGTCAGACTTTTCAATAAGGATTAAATGCCAAATCAGCTGTCACATTGAGCAGCCAAGCTTCATTTATTTTCAGTACAGTTTGCCTTTTCAGTTGAAATCGTTGAAATTTATTTCCAAAATTGCTGCTCTGTTCGCGAAACTTATAGAGGACTCCGTAAAATTTACGGTAGACATCTGCTATTGGATACTCACACACCAGCAAAAATGAGAACAGTGAGTTCGGAAGAAAATATCGCAGCTGTGGAAAATTGTGTTGAAGAAGACCCCAATTTATCGATTCATCTCTGTTCGTAACAACTTGGGCTTTGTCCATCCACTATCTGGTAAATTCTGCATACAGATCTTGGTCTCAAGGCTCAATTGGGTGAAAGGCTAAAGGTTATGTTTATGACATGTTTATGAGAATTGACGATATTCTGCCCAATAAGCAACTTCCTTAGTGTTATTGATTTGTTTATTGGAATAATTTATTGACCTGAAAAGTTACGAACAATTCATATTTGGTCAAAAAAGCAACTTGCTGATTGTTAGCTTCAGTAGTTTTCATTATAAATAGAGTCCAGAAATTAAATAAAGTGGCCAGTTCTTATACCAGTTTACATATCTTTATAAATAGGATGTGTATACAAGCAGAATTGCCATATATAGAGCGAAGAAAATCCTCAAGATGTTCACCAGATGCCATTGCATACAGATAAAATCTACCGCACGGTGTGTACGCCGGTGGCATCATCAGTCCTTACTTCCTCAAAAATGAGGCCGGAATATAAGTTACTGACACCGGTAATATGCGATGGTCAATGATTTATTGGTTCCAAAATGTTGCATCAGTGTGGAGTAACTGCGAAATCACAGAATGGTAGGTACTACCAACGAAAACAGCGCTTGACATTAGGGTCATATCAGGAAATGGGACCCGTTAATTGGTCACCAAAATCGTGCGATTTGACTCCGTTGGATTATTATCCGTGAGGCTACATCAAGTCAACAGTTTATGCCGATAAACAAGCAACGAGTGCGAATTGGAGCAAAATATTGTTCGAATAAGATGAGATATATGGTATGCCCTCAACTACTCGAAGAATTGGTCAAAAATTGGGATGCGCTCTTTATAAGTCAGCCCGAAAATACGATATTTTCAAATATAAAATGGCATAAAATACTCTATCGAATGAATTTAATAAATTGTCATTAAGCTAATTTCTTTGAAACAAAAAACTTTGAACTTTGTACAAGAAAACACCCTTAATAATCGTATAGGTACAATAGATCATCGTTTGAAAGTCGTTTTAAAGTTTTAATTTAAAATCCTTCCGACTTAGTACGGAAATAATCACTTTTGAAAAAGTTTTTATTTTGATTTTAATTGAAGCCATGAAATCTATTTAAAAAAAACCAGTAAACTAGAAATGCATCAAGGTACGACTTTAGGAGTGCTTTTCCTTGCGAGTGCATCCGAGTAGTGCATTCGGTTTTGTTCTGTTTTTTTTTTACAATTTTCGCTTAGATGAGTCTCCATTCAATTTGTACAACCTCCACAGGAAGAGCTCGTAAGTACGAGTGTTTTTCTGGGCATAGAGGAGAATAAAGGGCAGCAATAGTAACAGAAAAACCACCTTACTTTAAAGCCTAGAGTGCTGTTGATGTTGATGTTTCAGGATACAATTTTTGGAAAATAAAGCTTAAATAAAATTTACATTTTACTGGTTGATTATATAGCCGCTAAGATTTTGTGTGAAGTATGATGTTTATGAAAAAGCCGTATAACAAAATTTTCACCATATCCTCCCAGATTTCTAGTGTTACTTTTGCGTCGGCCGCCAAGTCACGGGATCATGGGTTACTCGATACCACTTAACAATATTCGCCAGGGAAAATTTGCGTTCAAAATTTCCATCGTAGCACGAGCTATGGCTGACATGTTTCTGTTGAAGCCGCATGTGTTGCAGGTGCATTTTGTATACTACAGAGATTTCCAGCATACGAGTATCATGAGAGTAGTCAATAGTAATTAACACAGCATTCCCGCTATCATTTTTAAAGAAATATGGGCAAATGATGCCGCTGATCTAAATCATAGAACTACCTCATTCGTGTACTAATCGAGGATTTTTAGTGCCCGGGTATTCTTCGGACATATTTGATGGATTTGGATTTAGATGAATGTAAGTAAACACATTTTCTTAAGAGTACAAGGTTAATTTGGTTGGAAGACTCCTATCATATTTTTCAGATATCTTTCAGATAGGATTCAATCGACTTGCTGTAGCTTATCTTACTTATTCATTTTACTTGATCTTATTCGTGGTGTTACAACTTCTTTTAAGATTCTGCTTATGCAAGCTGGACGGAAATTTATTTGAATAAGAACTGCCCTCAAATTATCAAGACTAATTTCATCAATTTTTAATAAAATCTGTACTTACTCTGCATACAGAGGTACTGGGATGATAAAAGTCTTTACAGTATACTTAATATGAGAAATATTTAGTTCATAGTTGCTTTTTCATTACAAAAAAAACATCAATTTTCAGTACCAATTTGGATTTAATTTTGATTTGAATTCTTGACTGGTGTCATTGTTTGATGTGTGGTAAAACTCACCTAGACAGTGCCATTTATCACATGAACTTGGTAGCCTTTGCTAACTAACATTATTTATCGTACTTTAATTTATAATTTCATTGCTAGCACTAAATCCATCTAACCCATACCTTTTTTCACCATATAGTGTAAACATTGTCAATTATATGCATAGCAGCGAGCGTTCGTATTCATATTTCTTACGTTAACTAGAACTAACGATATCTATATGGTATTTCTTACCTCTAAGAAGTCTTTTTTTTCGAGACTTGAAACTGAAAAATATACATAAATAACGTGATAATGACCATAAGTGAATTATTAATTTGTTTTAGGGCATATTGCGCAATCTGGAAGTTCCATTTACAACCACTTTGCACACTCAAGGGATTTCGCGTATTCTTAAGATTTTCGAAAGTCAAGTATGGAAAACAGAGAGATACCGATGCACGTTGGTCTTAAATGTTTGCAAGTTATAACGACTAGGGAATATAGACCTCGGCAATGCATTCCATAAGCAAGTTGTACGGCTTGGGAAAGAATCGTGACATTTCAGAGTACGTACGAAAGTGGGCTTGACGGTAAACACCCTGGGTGTTTACATTTCGCTTTAGTGACAGAACGTACCTGGATTTTTATCGTAAACCACCTGTCATGTAGACTTAATGTTTACGAGGTGCCCATACACCCATAGGGAGCAAGGATATGCCTTGCCATCGCTCTCCGTCAGTCCTTTGATACCAATTCGGAACTGTGTTGGAGGCACAGTTCCAACCTTGGTATGAGTCGAGGCCGACCTAAAACCTCTTGCTGCTCTTAGGGTCGCAGCACCCAGTACTTTTTTGCAACTCTACAATGGGTTAGACCCGTTCCCGCGATTTGGGTTTAAACCACAGCCACCATGACGTTCCCACAAGGGGGCCTACCTCTAACAAGTCAGGCCCGGACCGAAATCCGGGGGGCTCCTGACTCCCATGGTACCGTGATTTAAGTCCTGGTATGGACTACCGGTGGTCAAGCCGCCAACAAGACCTATGACCGGCAACTTGTAACTGGTCAAATCGTATCATCCATTCATGTAATAAAATCTGGATGTTTTCGATAAGACCAGTTATAGAATAATCTACCTGCGCTTTGTATTAGACAACGTCATTGATAGGCGAAGCCTTGATAATTGGGCGGGGGCCCTCGCTTTAGTGACAGCAGACAGCATTGAGTTTTGGAAGCATTAAAGTCCACTTTGTTGACAGTTCACCAATTGTTAATATCGGGGTATGTTTAGCATACGCTGGCGTTCCTTTTCTACGGTCCGGGGACGTACATATATAAGAATCAGATAGTACAGTCGTCAGCAAAGAGATATATTGGATTAGAAGTATCAGATAAAAGCACATTGGTGAAAATTATAAAAAGTGTCGGAGACAAAACGGAGCCCTGGGGCACACCAGCATTTATTTTGTGAATATCGAACTTGAAACCATCCAAGACAACTTGAATTGAACATTGCAGTTTCTAATCGATTAAAGAAGAGAGCCGTCGATCCCAAATGCCCGCATTTTCGACAAAAGAGCCTGATGTCAAACTCTGTCAAATGCCTTATAAGTATCAGGTGCACTTCACCTGCCTCTTAGACAGTAGTCTAGAAGTATTGTGTTATGCGCAAAGTATGCAGTAAGCCTTTTGATGAAAAATTTTTACTACCTACTGGTCGTATAAAATTGTTACACGTTTAAGAAAGACGTTGCAATCGGTCCTGCTTCGTTGAAACTTTTATCGGATAGATGATTGATTCAATCAGCCCATGAAGCACACCAAACGCTAATCTTTTGTGGATTTAACGCTTCAACTATGGTTTGTCGATTTTCTTCACTCCAAATGTGGAAATTTTGTTTGCTGACGTAGCCATTGATTCGTTGAACAAAATTTTGTGGTGATCATCTTTAAGAGCTATTTCGTTTACAGTCTATTCACTGAACGAACGACTCACGTTATTGTGAAAAGTCTTTGATTCTTTCATGACCTGGACCTTGTAAGCTTGCACGCCAAAATCTTTCTGCAAAACTTTCACAAAGTTGATGGACACACCAGCAATAGCAGTGCAGGATGGAGAGTCTACTCATTCGGGTACTCCCCAAATCTACGCTCCATATCTAAGCTCCTCGGTGCCCACTGTACGACCTCTTCGTGGATAGGTATTATCAATTAGAAAGCGATCAATTGTTATTCGAGTTACTGGCTCAGATGAGACTTTTTTATCGATCTTAAAATGATCGTAGCGCTATGTAAGTCAAGCGTTGTTCTGTCGTAACTTTATGGTAAAAAGATCAAGCAAATTGAGCTATCAGCTGCCTGTCGCTAAAAAAACGTGGCCAATTTCAAAAACCTAACTTTCAAGAAAAGAACCTGTAACCAATACTCTCATATGATGCGTTAAAATCGATAAAGTGGTGGTGGGTATGGATTATTTATTTCCCATAGCCTGAAATAAAGTGAATGCCTGGACGACATTTGAAGATTATGCAAACAATGCTAAATTGATACCTTTTTCACCAAAAGTTATTTTATGCTCATTACTAGTTCCACTCCTGTTGCTTTTGTTAAGAGTACTACTTCGTTATCTTAGCGTCAGAGATATTCGCGTTCCGACTTCCAGAATACTAGAAGTGTGGCTGCCACCGATCGCAATCATCAGAGGACTGACCTATTGCAGCTGACCAGCTAGTTTCTTTACAATTCGTTATAACCCATTAGCCAAAACTTTTCTTCGAGGATATGTTCTCCAACTGTGTCCCTAAAGATGTTATCTTATTCTCTGAAATGATATTAAAATCATAAAACCTAAATAATAGATTTAAAGTGCGTTTCAAAATCTGGTGGGCAGAACTGAAGGCACACTTGACAAGAAGGATACACGCTGGGCATTTTCATCGACATTAAGCGTGTTTTCGACAACCGTGTAAGTGTAAATCGGTCATACAGTACTACCCAAACGAAGGGGTAGCTTTGTGGATAAAAGCAGTACTAGTGAATAAATGATGGAGGTGCATTAGCATTTCTACGCTCAAGAGTGTATAAATGATGCAGCTGCACTGTTTATTGGATCATGTCTAGCGGCTATCTGCTCTAAGGCGTAGGCAGCTATGTACCTGATTGGTGAACTAGAAATGGGCCTTCAGCCGATCATCTCAAAACTGAGATTGTTCTCTTGATGAAAAGAAGGACGCTGAGTGGTCTGACTCATCTAGTGCTTAAAGGCACCACTATCCGATTCTTCAACGAAACTTAGTCTTTGGGTGTCATCTGGATAACAAGCTTCTTTGGACTAAGGTGTCACGTCAAAAGCCTCCAAGGAGCTCTCGGCCTTCTGGCAGCGTAAAAAGCTCTCAGCAAGACATGAAGCATGGGGTACTTAATCGTACATACTATATATACTATGCATCAGTATTTGGTGAAACAACCTTTCACAAAAAATACTTCACTGATGGATTTACTAGATTCCAGAGAATGATTTGTCTCGCCTGCATGGGCACTTACCCTAGCACGCCTAGCTCTGCTCTAAATGCACCGATGATTGTCCATACCCTTGATATGAATATCATGGTCACCACTCTCAAAGCTGTCTTCCGTTTAAAAAGAAGTAGTTTTTCTTGCAACAGGGGCTGGAACTTTGATAACCTTCCATGTCGACCGACGGTTGAGTTCTGTCTTAAGGACATGCCGCCTGAACCAATGATACCAAAAGTTCCTGAAAAATACAAAATCGACTTCCCTTGTACCAGAATCTGAGTTAATAAATGAATGTAGTAGCATCTTCACGGATGGCGTCAAAGGTTGGATACGGTATAGGGTCTGCCTCGAGGACGACATCGTTAGATTTCACTTCTCTTTGGAGGGGGCGAAGCATTCGCATCTTTAGCAACAGCCAGGCTTCACTCAAAGCTTTGCTAAATCCTCTCACGGCCAAGCTAGTTTGATGATGCAAGACCCTTATGAAAACAGTCTAAACGCTAAGTTCACTAAATCGTTTTTGGGTCACAGGTCGCAATAGAATCACCAGAAATTAAGTTGCCCATGAACTTGCTAGGTAAGGCTCGGAGACAATTTTTTTAGGACCCGAACCTCACTTACGGTTGCCTACCTCCACGGTTAGGGTTTCTATGGATAGTCGGGTTTCATATGAGTGTAACCGTCTCTTCGATGTAAGATATCTGTTAGAGGTCAGTGAATTTCCTGTTGTCCTTGGTAGGGAAGACTGTTTACTCTCGTCATAACGGATCACTACGCTTTTCTAAAGTATCTAAGAGCTTCCTGCGACACTTGCTGTGAAAATGAGGACGATACCACGGAGGACTACCTCTGTGAGTGACTCAAGTACGCTCGCATTAAGCGTGAAGGAATTCGGCGCTGGTGTGGTGGATACTGGTAGATACTTTATCAGTGAGGCGCTAATTTATTTTTCTACGAAAGTGCGGATAGATCCTTGAAGTATATGCTTAGCGTTTTCAATATTTTGGAGCGTTTTTCTTTCTTATGGGAATCAGAGAGCATTAAATGGGCAGTCTGGTACAGAAGAGAATTTACAAAGGCTTCCAACTTGTAGGTTGGTAGGTCAGTCTATTAGGCGTAAAAATTTCAGCGGCACGTGTTTCTAGAAAAACACTCCCGTCCTTTTGGACACAAGATGGCTCACTTCAAATTATTTATCAAAATTTATGTGTAATAAATATTTTCAGGTAGAGGCTGATTTTACAAATTACAAATTATTGAACTCGTAACTCTGTCTGGAGCTAGATAATTGATGACTTTCAGCTTTGAACATTATACACAGTCATAGGGACATCAATCTCAGCATTTTTATTAAAAACGAGTGGCATTTCATTACATTTCATTTATTTATTTACATAATATTATTGTATATCTTACAAAAAAATGATTTAACAATCTTATAAGAATATTTATAAGTCTTTGCACATTAATGTTTTCAAAATAATAAAGTACTCGTAAGAGTAATCGATTAATTAATATAGAAACTTTGAGGAAAATTATTCAGTGATAAAAAGAAAATACACTTATGAAGAAGAAGAAGGATAGGAAGCAAGGAACAATGATTAAAAGATAGAAAGATATAGAGAGGAGATGTATAATAAATTATATTCTATCTAGTCAGTAGCCAGAAATCCAGGTAAAGCAGATTTAAATTCATTAGTTCTTAGCATTTACCTCAGATCTGAAGGTAAACAGCTCCACAGTCGTGCATGAGAATCTGGGTTAGATAAGAAGTAGAGATCTGCGCAATCATTGTATAGGAACTTACGAGTTCGGACTATATTTCTTAGATGGCAAAGAGATCTAAATTTCAGAGGGTTAGCAAAAGAGTAGACGGTTATTTCCTGCAGGAAATAGCAGGAGAAGTGATCAAACTGCTATATGGTATCTAGCTATATTGTTGAGGCAGCTCACTCTTTGGGTAATTGATTTACGTGAACAAATATCAATAACACATCGATGAATGAAAAGCATTCTACACTTGTCTGCGTTAGGTCGAAGGTCGTTCTTAATTGACCAGTACGAGTGAGATCTTCATTTAAGAGTTCAATAGCATGGTTCATCTCATCTCATCTACTTCTCATCTTTTAAGTCCAATTTCTAGTTCACCAATCTCTGTGGCAAGACTTACAACCATAAGATACAAGATGACTAACTGATAGTGTCCTTATTCTATGAAAAATCCATCAGCCACAGAACTATGAAGGTTGAGAATTTTATTTTTACTTTTACTGCTGTGTGGATTGCATGAATGAATTATTGTTTGTGTAAGTTAAAACACATCTTAAATTTTACATCGATCAATGCCTAATGAGCCACGAAATTGAGACCATTAGGAAAAATATTGAATTTATCTATGTATGCTGTGGCCGCACGATATTTGCTTCCATCGAACATTGGATATTAAAGACTAACGATTCATTCAAACTCAAATATTTGCATGTTTAATTTCAAAATCCAATTTATCCATAAACGTATCTGATAGAGATACGAGTACAATGGGCCAGAGTAGGGGGAATTTCAATGAACAATTTGAGTTAGTCCCTAACGAGATGAATATGGTGTCAATAAAAATTGTCAGTAGCACACGTGCTATACTGGCTAATGATTGACGCCCTCAAATATGTAGTTTCCCTTGGATCAGGGTCGTTTCGTTAGTTTAATGGGTGTCACTGGTTTTCTAAGTAAGACGTGCCAACCTTTAATTAACAATCTATTTCCCAGTTCCAATCACTAGGCAATTATTTAATTTTTTTTTTCTCATGAACTCAATCTTGTTTGCTTTGAGATATATTCGTTGCTTAACTATGCAATTAATCTAAAATGTCTATTTGGCAATTGAACTCGTATTTCTGAAGAATATGCATGCATCGCTGCTGGTTTGATTTATCAATATTAATTACCTAATGAAGTAGGAAGTTTTTTGTCCATCTATCATAGTTAAAGTTTAATACTCGGGAATACTTGTTCTTTAATCGTTGATGTTGGTTCAGATGCTCCAGCTTAGTTGTATTTTTGTGGACGTTTTATAGCAATTATTAATCGGCTTGTAGAAAAAAACAAAATAATAGCTTTTACAGCAATATATATAGAACCTCTTTTAGGAAGACGTACTCTTCTAGGCTTTCCTGTGGCGTCATATGAGGTTTTCTCAATGACAATAGTGAGTGTCAAATATTGAAAACACGTATTCGTATTCAGACGGATAGTTTGCTGAAAAATGTTGGATATCTGCCAAATCAGATTTAAAAAACATGGAAGGTGGTATTAATTCGGTTTTCTCATAAAAGATTTCCAAAAAAACCAGTTCTACCTAATTCAAAAGAAAGTTCATGTTAGAAGGAAATGTCCGAAATTTGGAGACAACACAGACAATACAAACATCTTGGAAGTAATCATTGGTGTATGGGTTCATTAAAAATCCCAACAAGAATCACTCTTTCCCCACACAGATTTCAAGAAATTCAAAAAGATTGAGTGTGGATACTATATTATCATAAAACAGCATTGACAAGCATAAACCAAGGACTGAAAGGGACAATGAAACACCTGTTTCGCAAATGTTTCACTGATTTCATGCCAAATAATTAATCTTCATTAAGTGATTCAGAATTTGGAATCTGAGGCAAACAATGATGAACACTGATTCCCTGAATATTTCAGTCATTTAAACTAAGACTGCAGGGCTCTAGTTTAGGCGATCCGTGAATTTGTTTTTAATGAAAAAAGTGTTTTTAAAATGAATTATTAACAAAGAAGGCAATCTATCGACAGGAGTGGAATGAAATTGGTTCAAATAAATACCATTGAAAATATGTTACGAAAACTGAAGGAGAACTGAAATCCATTGTATCTAGATATATGTATTACTCATAAAAAACCGCATTTTCCATTAACATTCACAAGGTACAAACGACAGGTTGAAGGGTAGTCAAAAATTTAGTCGGTTTATTGTATTGTAGCTACAGCTCTTCCACGTTATAATCAGGCGACCGCCTTTCATTTGTGAATAAGTGATTGAAGAAACCACATCAAAGTCAATTTCTTAAGACCATTTTTAGGCGTAGTGTCTGTCATGTAGGCATGATTTCCAATTATTTTAATAAAGACGTGCCCTCATGCATATGATATTGGTGGTAGGTTTTGTCGCGAAGCTCGTAGAAAAATTCTGTTGCGTCATCATCTACTACAGCTATGGGAGAGCATATAATGTAAGCTAATTTAAGCAGCAGCCAATAGAAGCTACTGATCTACTGATGTATCAGTCATTGCCGCAATGGGTGCCTTTTTCTTAACTTTTCGTTCTTTAATTTGATCAAGCACTGGCAAGTATCAAATGAGGGATCCCTATCGGACCATATGCACATAAGGTTCAATATAGGATGTTATATCGGAAAAGGTCAAACTAGATAAATAAAGAGACACATCAACTGGAATACTTTTCAAGAAAATCTCGCTATCGCAGCTGCTATCGCTGCCCTCATCTCTACAGTCCATGGGGAACGTAAATGAGACACCAGATCAATTAAATGCGCCCATTACCTCATCATGTAAATGCAGTTGTCAGTTGACACACAATATGGTTAAAAGCTATATACCATGGTGGAACCTTCAACTTGAAAAGATGCTTAAAATGGTGAGAATATTGTTTAACAAATCCAAACACACCAGTAATTGGGAAGTGTACAAATCCGCTTTAACCAATTTCAACAAGGAATTGAAAAAGTCCAAGGGAGCTTCCTGGAGAAAAAATTGCGAAAACCTGTAAAAACTACCAGAAATCTCGCGTCACCAAAAAGTTCTCTCAAAGGACTCTTCAAATAGCTTAGGTCTATTATGAAAATAAATTGATACTTCCATTTTAAAAGTTCGTTTTCCAGACTCGACCCTTTTAAACAACATACAGTATGTCAATTCTGAACGAACAACATAATTGACAGCCTAACTGCAAATACTATCTGTTCGCCCTAGACAAAGCTGAACGGGCCATAAAGTCATTTATACCACACAAGACGCCTGGATCGGACGTATCTTCCCAGCAGTGGTTCAAAAAGGTCTGGTCCAAATTCTTCCCTCCTTATTTGGGAATAACTTCAACTGGGTATACATCCTACACGCCTGGAGGGAGGTAAACGTAGTTTCTATCCCCAAAACATATAAACCTAGAGAACTACTTAAATCTGGTCGACCCATCATTTTTTCTGAAAACCATGGAAAGACTTATCAATTTACACATCAGAGACGCAACGAAAACTCACCTCTGCAGCCTGACTAATATACTCGTACATACGGGAAAGAAAGATACACGCACGGCGCTCTACAAAAAGGGGAAAATTAAGCACGCTGGAACCACTCAGAAAATCTGATGGTATTTATACTGAGTCCCAGGTAACTTGCTCATAACCAGCTCCTATTAACACCCCGTAGCTGGTGTATCTCATCGATTGTGGTGACGAATGAGGCCATTTAGCATGCTCTTGCTAAATGACGGCGTCAAGTCGCCAGGCACCGATGGCCGGGTATATGGTCGTGTTACAAAAAGGTATGGATCAGCTGCTGGTAATTCTGAAGAGAATCTTCACTGCTAGCCTGGCACTGGCATACATATCGGAACCCTGGCGAACACTGAGAGTAGCCTGTATATTGAATATCGGAAAGGAGGACTACACACTCGCCAGGAGTTTCAGACCTATAGGTCAGAATCCCTTCGTGTTGAAAAACATGGAGAGAATTTTCGAGATCTATGTGCGCGAAAGTCTCTAGCGGACGCATCCTCTATCTACGATACACCACCCGTACCAACGAGAAAGATCCTGCGAGAGTGCACTTCAGAATCTGGTAGGTAGAATGGAAGGCGCACTCGACAAGAAAGAATACGCCTTGGGCATTTTCATCGACATTGAGAGCGCTTTTGACAACGCAACTTTTGACGGCATGTGTAACTCGTTCAGACAACACGGCGGAGATGAATCACTAGTTTTGTGGTGGTGAATAAGACATTTATTGCCGATGCTGGCTGTGGCCAGTATGTCTCGACGGGGGCAAACAGAGGTTGACGCAAAGCGGCGTTCTGTGTCCATTGCTATGGTGCATGTTGGTAGATTCACCACTCAACGCAATCAATATTTCTGACGTCTATGCAGAAGCATACGGGGATTATGTAGCTGTACTGTCTCTTGGATCGTGTCGAGCGGCTGTCTACTCTAAGGCAGCACTAGCCGTGATTGACGATTGATGCAATAGAAATGGCCTCAAAACTGATGTTGTCCTCTTAACGAGAAGGAAGAAGTTATCTGATCTGACTCATCTATATAGTACTTAAAGGCATAACCATTCAATTCTCCTAAAATGCTAAGTATTTTGGTTTAATCCTAGGTAACAAACTTCTGTTTACTAAAGATCCAGGGCTTCTAGTAGTTCAAAGGAGCTATCGGCACGACATGGGGCCTGTCATTGAGAAGGGTCCTCTGGATGAAGAGGCCAATTATATCCTATGCGTCGGTTGTCTAATAAACTCTGACGAGATTGCTGCTTTTACTAGACTCGGCTGCATGTGGGCTCTCCCTAGCATACCTGGCTCCGCTCTAGATGCACTGATGAATCTCCCTCCACTTGTTATTCATATAATGGTCTGCACTCTCAAAGCCATCTGACGTTTAAAAATAAGTGGTCTTTGGTGTAATATGCACTGGTGCTTTGATGACCTTTCGCGCCGTCTGTCTTATGAGCTTGGTCTTATAGACGTGTTGTCTGATGTAATGACACCAAAACTCCTGGGGCGGGAAAAACACGAAATCGACTTTCACTGTGCCCAGGATTGGTTTCGGTCAGAATCAGAGCAAGGAAAGGAATGCAGTTTTGTCTTCACGGACGGCTCCAAAACTAATTTAAGATGTGGAGCTGGTGTATTTGTGGAAGACGACAGTGTTAGATTCCATTTCGCAAGCGGAGCTATACGCAATCCGGATGCCAACGAACTATATTGTGAAAAACCGGAGCATTTACATCTGTTACGACAGCCAAACTGCGCTTAGAGTCTTTCTGAACGCTCTTACGACTTCCAAGTTGGTTCAAGAATGCAAGACGTTCAGCAGTGTAATGCAATCGGAAGGTTAAATTCACTGAGTCTGGTCCGGGTCACATAACAAAATGGGATCAAGTGCAATGAAATTGCCAATGAACTTGCAGGCAAGGTTCAAAGAAGGGTTTGTCAGGACCCAACCCTACGTTGGGTTTACCTGCGTCCTCGGTTAGAGTTTCTATTGACAATTGGGTTTCATATGCCCAGGTTGCAGACACACCAAACCAATGCTTCCTGACGTCTCTAGGAATTCAGCGGCTTTCTCGCTGTCCCTCAGCAGGCACCTACGTGGTAGTACCCACCTTTAGAAAATTTATCACTGAAGTCGAAAGACTGAAAGATTTCATTAAAAGGAACTTTCAACGAGTACAATGGACTAGATCTTTGTCTAAGTGCTCTGTTCAGACAGAAGGAAAAAAAACAAAAACGGTGTTTGAAGATGTTTATATTACGTTAAGATTGCGTTTTCCTGGTAAGCAACTACGCTTTAGACTGAATACACTTAGCTTACCTAATGCTATAATAATTGGTTTTGACAAATTTCACACAAAACGATGAATTTCAAAAAATTTGGAACATGAGATGAATAAAGTAGGACTTAAAATAAATGCGGCTAAAACAAAAGTCTTATGCACTTTACGACTATGGCCATAATATTTTGTATTATCAACGAAATTTGATTTCAAGTAAAGGAAGCACCGCACTGAATGTGGGCAAATTGACTTACCGAGTGCTGCATTACATCTGAAAAACAATATTTCCAGCATTTAAATTACTATCCTTTATATGTGTTCATGACACACTGTCATCATACGAGTACTTATTTCTTTTACTTCAAATCAATCCTACAAGTTATAGTGCTACAGTGATAACTGAGACAATTTTTCCTACAGCAAGGGTAGTGAGCCCAGATTATACGTGTTTATATATGTGAAACCATAGAACTGTTTTTGAAAACAGTGTAACATGAGTTCTGAACTTTATCACATAGAGAAGCTTAATGCGGTACTTATACCGCATGTGGCGGCCCATAGTACGCTGGATTTGCACGCAAGTGCTGTCACTTAAAGAGTCTCAAATTATTTTTAAGTAAAGAGATGGTTGCTGGTCTGAAAATTGGAATGATGGAGTAATTTAACTGCGAGATCTGTTTGAAAGGCAAGTTAGCCCCTCTTTCATTTTCAAAAAATTTGCGAAAATAATTCACAGCCACGTTTGTGGGCTGATGAATACTCCATCGCTTAAGGATTCAAAACACTTCGTCACCTTTATAGATGATTTTAGCAGTAGAATTTGTGTGTTTTTTTATAAAAACCAAAAGAGAATTGTTAAACGCATTCAAAACATTTAAGGCGCAAGTGGAACGAGAAACAGGCCGAACGATTAAGACCTTCCATTCCGATAACTGCAAGGATGTGTTAACTCGAATTTGTATGCTTTTCTGGATCGTGAGGAGATGCATAGACAGCATAGTGTCCTATATACACCGCAGCAGAATGAGCCTATCGGCAGCTAGATGGCCCATTGTGTACTTCTAGACTCAGCATTGCCAGAATGTCTATGGGCGGAAGCTGCATATTTTCGTGTCAGATCGCCTACAGGGATATTAAACAATTCAGCACCCTAAGAAATATGGAATAAGAATAAACCCTATACATCACATCTCGTTGCATTTGGTGAAGGTGGTATCGTTTTAAATAAACATAGGCTGAAATCGAAGTTCGTCGCGAGATACGCTAGTGGTTCAAAAGCATACTGATTGTACGACCCGAGGGTTAAAAAGATTATCATACGCTGAGATATACGATAACACTTCAGAGATGTTGACGAATACTCTACTTGTCGAAGATGACAAATCAAATCATATCACTCACATGAAAATTTTTGCTGTTGATGTGGGTGAAAACGCTCCTACTACCAATGATTCTGTTGTTGCCCAGGATGTAAATACCGCTGTTGCTATTTTAGATGAGAATCCTGTTGTTGGCGTTAGTGATGATGAGTTGAAAGATGCTGAGGAAGATATTTAATTTTGTGGGGCTTACGCCACCAATTTATTTCACTTAATACAAGCTTAGGCTAACTTAAAAACTAGGACTTAAAAACCAACAACAGTTAAAAGTTAGGAGGTAATGGAGTGATGGAGGAGATCAAGTTTAAGACGAAATGCTCAGGTTAAAATCAAGAAGGGGGAGGTTTGCGTTGATCTTACGGAGCATGAGGGAGATTGGTTCGTTGGAATCATAAGAGGTGCTGTGAGTTGGAATTTAGAAAAGACGAGGACAGCGTAAATTACGAGGGTTTGTGTTGAAGGAAATGGAGTTATAAAGGGCAGCGCAATCCACAGAACCAGCCAGAGAACAGTCGATGAATGAAGAGAATGTCAGCTACGTCTCTACGTTTTTCGAGGGTATTCAGGTTAAGGAGCTTGAGGCGCTCACGGTAGGGAGGTAAGGTAAAGGTATCATTCCAAGGTACGAGTAGTCCACGAAGGGTAAATCAAAGAAAACGGCGCTAAATGTTCTCGGTTCGGGATATAAGAACTCGCTGAAAGGGGGAGCAAACTTGGCTGGCATACTCGAGAAAGGGCCGGACAAGGGTAATGTAAAGTGATCTTGTCACATAAGTGTTGCAAAATTCCTTGGACCATCGTTTGATAAAACTAAGCGATGAGTTGGCTATAAGGATTATATCGTCTATATGCGAACGGAAGTTTAACTCTCTACCGTATAATATTCCAAGGTCGCAATGGGATTGAACCTGGGGTACAGGTTGGTCATGCAGAAAATAAAGTCGAGGGGAAGAGTGATTGGACTTACGAGACAAAGTCATAGATTGACATTTGGAGACATTAAGCTCAAAGCAGTTTTTTATACACCAAGTGGAAAACCTCTCGAGGTCTTCTTGAAGGAGAATAGAGTCTTGGGCTCAATAAATAGTCTTGGAGAACTAAGTGTCCATCGGCGTAAATGGATAGGAAGCAGTGTTTAACAATCCTGTCAAGATCGTTTATAGTTAAAATAAAAAAGAGGGGACCTAGATGGCTGCCTTGTGGGACACCAGAAGTGGCTAAAAACGGGGTTGAGAAGACCGACCTAAAACGAACGCTATAATAATGGTCCTCCAGATAAAAATATATCAATTTTAACAATGCGGGGTCAAAACCGATCAATTGATGTGATATTTTATCCAAGGCCTTAGCAAAATCTGTAGCAATAACATCGATTTCGTTTCTATTTTCTAGGGCTGGAAGCGCAAAGGATACGAATTCAACTAAATTTGTAGTAGTTGATCTATCTTTTAGAAACTCATGCTGACTGGGTGATATAAGTGACTTGTACTGAAAGCTTAGAACTTCATATAAAAAACTTTCGAACATTTAAGGTATGTGAGAATGCTTAGCAATAGGACGGTAGTTGGTTACTTCATTCTTTGAGCCCTTTTTGTGAACCGGGGTTATGAATTCCCCTTGTGTGAGGAAGATATTGCTGTTATAACCAAGAAAGACGAAAAAAACCAATGCTTATATTTGACCCGACTATCGAGCAAAACTACCGCTCCAGAAAACCGCCAAGCCATTAAATATTTGAGGTCAGGAGCAACCAATAATCTAAGCGTTGAAGAGGCGATCTTTCAGGGAAAAAGACGATGTTATCGGAATACAATTCTTTGGAAAAAAACGAGACTTGGGAGCTGACTAACGCAGCTAAAGATTATTATCCGTTCGAATGTGAATGGGTGTTTAATTTGAAACGCGGTAAGGATGGCATACTAATCCGATATAAGGCACGGTTTGTAACAAAAGGCTGCAGCTTAAGGTACAACATTAACTTCAAAGAAATTTTCGCCCCGGTAGTAAGGTACTTTTCTATTCGCTTGATTTTGGTGTTAGCGGCTGAGTACAATAGTGCACCAGATGGACGTGTCTTCCGCTTACGTTAATGGTAAATTAGAAGGGGCAATTTACATGAGGCAGCCGGAGTGTTTTGCTGCCGCATACCCAAGCTCATTTATGGGCTCAAGCAGTCTGAAAGAAATTGGAATACCGAATTGGATTGTGGTCTTATGAAGATTGGCTTTGAGCTATGTAATGTTAACGCATGTGTATATACCAAGAAATAATCTGAAGAAATAAATATGGTCACTATTTATGTCGACGACATCATGTTAGCATATTCTAGTGAAAGAACCCTAAACGAAATTAAATGACAATTGAGTAGTGAGTTCGAAGTAGTGGATAAAGGTGCAATTAATCAATTTTTGGGAATGGAGGTTACGAGAAACGTAAGTGGAATTCAGATTTCTCAACAGCAGCTGATTCGAGACCTTTTAGATGACATTGGGATAATAGACTGCAGAGCGTGTACAACACCACTAGAGCCAGCAACCTTATTTAAGAAGTGTGAGGATTGTGGCAAGTGCAAAGCCAATCTTTAACATACGAGTACTTGAGTATATGCACGCGACTGGATATTATGCATTTTGCATATCTCAGTGCTGCGAAACACTTATTAAAATACCCAAATACTACAATTAATTTAAAACCAGATGCTGCATGGTTTTGTTAATGCAGATTGGGCGCTGGAATTGCATTGACCGAAACTCATATACAGGATTCGCCTTTTTCCTAGCTGTCGATTCGTAGGACAACAAGAACTAGAACACTATTACTCTCAGAGTAACTGAAGCCGAATACCTCGCCATGTCAACAGCCTGCAAAGAAGTTGTGTATCTAAGACGATTTATTCAAGAGTTGGGTTCCAGCGAATTTGTTAAAGGACCGACTGAACTTTTCGAAGACAATCTCAGCTCACGAAAGTTAGCTAAAAACCCTGTATTTCATAACAGAATGAAACAGATTGATATAAAGGCCCATTATGTTCGTGAAGTTATACAACAGGGGACAGTTATCCTCAAACATACACTAACTGACAAGATGACCTCTGATGTTCTAACAAAAACTTTTAAGGGGTTAGACCACTCTAGGAATTTCAAAAAATCAATTTTTTTTATGGCTTTCAATGGTCCATTAGCCCCTTAGCCATGTAGCAGAAATGCAACGTACCCCAAAAGTCTATTTCAATTTAGCGGTTAGCAAATAAGAGACGTTGTTACGCATTGTTGCATATCTACTACATTTATTACAGTGAAAAATATACTCATGGCTGACAAGTGGTGCCGTTATACGGGCATGTTTTGCGCTGACTAATTTCAGTTCACTCAGTCACCAATTACGGTGAGCATCGAAGTTTTTAAATTAAATTAAAAAATATTGTTTTTGGTGTATCTGTAAACTAAAGTGAGTATAAATATTTCTTATTTCTGTGAAATGATTTAGAAAAATATTTTCAGCATAGTAGAAAACGGCCGTTTCGAGACGTATTTTTGATATCGCATTGTGACCAGCTATTTTTTAAGTTGTAAAATGTCTTCGCGACGTTTACTTCCACAAGATATCACTGAAATATTTGAAAATATTCAAGATAGTGAAAATGGAATGGATTTGTTTGATGACGACCTCTTGGATAGCCCAAATTTTATACCAGAACTCGAACCAGATTCTGAAGAAGAGGAAAATCAAAATTTGGAAGTGAATATATAGAATACTGACGTGAGTAATAGCTTACAAAAGATGTGTAATGAAGTACCAGAACATCCTGAATTGTCTGACGATACACAGCCTTCAACTAGCAAAAAAGGAAAAAACATCATGTGGAAGAAGGAGAACTTAGTTTCGAATGACATTCAGCTTGATTTTCTAGGTGACATAACCTTGCCATTAGAAATTCGCCAACTGGATTCCTCAATTCAGTTCTTTATGTATTCATGTATTTGTTCCCAAATGATCTCATCGAAATGATCAAAAACGAAACTAATTTTTACTCCATTCAAAAAGACCCTAAAACTACATTTACCGTGTCAACATTAGATATACGTCAGTTTATTGGCATCGTTTTCTTTATGTCCGTAGCTCTTCTGCTAAGAGTTGGGAGCTATTGGAAAAACTCTATTATATTTCCGGCTATTCAAGAAACAATGTCCCTCAATAAGTTTGAAAAGATCCGGCAGCTTATTCATTTTAGTGACAACAGTAAGAATGTTCCAATATCGCATCCTGAGAACGACAGAATCTTCAAGATTAGGATTTGCTTATAAAGTTGAGATTGAATCGGGAAAGAAAATGTTGTAAGCCCAGGGGAACTAAACCTCGGAGCGTCTTCCAACGTTGTTATGCGTTTAGCAAGGATTATTCCTAGGCATATGAAGTACTTTGACAATACTTCACTTCGATTCCATTATTAGGATATTTAGCCAAGGAAGGTATTTTGTATTTGAGAACAATAAGAAGGAATCGTATACCCAATTCAAAACTACCGGATGAGAAATTATTTAAAAAACAACCTCGTGGTTCTTCTGTTGTGTATGTTGCCAATGTAAATAGTGTTGATATTTCTGTTACATTTTGGCGTGATAAGAAAATTGTGAACTTAGCGTCAAAATTTGCGGAGATATTCCTAAGTCGACAGTGAGAAGATATGACCAATCTAACAAAAGATATATAAATATTGACCGACCGTTCGTTGCTGGAGAATATAACCTCCACATGGGTGGTGTTGACTTAATTGACAGCATTAAGGGAAAATTTTTACTAAGAAGTAAAAGATGGCAAGTGAGAATGTTTTATCATTTTCTTCATCTTACCTTAGCTTTTGCTTTGCTTTTATATAAGCGTGTAAAAAAAAGAGACTCCTTCTACGAGTAATAACAAGATATTGAATTCAGGAGACTTTCGACTTGAAATTGCAGAAGTTCTGTGTAAAGTAGGCACTAAACCAGCAGAAACCAGGAAACGAAACTTTAACTTAGAGGTTGAAATTCAGGCAAGACAAAGGCCCACTCAACATGTTCCACCAAAACCCGTTCGACAAGATCAGATTGGACATTGGCCTGTATGGGCTGATAAACGAATAAGGTGCAAGTACCCAAATTGTAAAGGATACACTCAAACTTCGTGTGAAAGATGTGCGTCTCTGCTACAATAAAATAAATAATTACTTCAGAAGCTTCATTTAGAATGAAAAGAATGGCTTATGACATAACATGACATATGTGCAATAAAGTGTTTTTTATAAATAAAATAGAAATAAACAAACTAAGTGCATTTTTATTTATCAAATTATGGTTTTTGGCACCAAAGGAATCCGAAAATTTACTTCTTTTTCAAATTTTGCCACACTGCGACACAAAGGGTTAGGACCCCAAAAATGGTATCCCAAAAGACTGTGGCCGGAAAATATCGCGAAGTCCTTGTTTTTTAAAATTTAGTACAAGGACGCCAGGTTGGCTTTCTATAACTTGAAATTGTAAAGGCGTTTACAAAATTGCATTTTTCAAGTTGGCCGCACCGATAACTTGAACAATTTTCAACCAATTCACTTCAAATTTTAACTAGATCTTTAGAAATATATTGTCTAAATAAGTACCTAGGATTTTTTAGCATAGTTCATTTGTTATTAATAATTTTCTGGCGGTTTTTCTGCGAATTTTGCAAGTTTGAATTTGGAAGTGCACCATTCGGTCAAAAATCAAAATATCGAAAAAATCCTACGTACTTTTTTAGCTGGTGTTATGTATAATACAAAAAAATTTAGTGGCTCATCATAATTCAAAATTTACAGGAGCTGTTGCTACAGCCATAGACCCTTCCAAAAAAGAGAGGTCATCTGAGAAACGCTGTACAGCCGCCGTTTTTAAATAAATTAGTAAAATAAACTTCTACCTTTGTAAACTCGATTTAATTTATATTTTTCCTAAAAAAAAAATCACAAAAAGCCTATTTTTACGGCCTCTAACCGCTTAAAAATAAGTCACTTATACGCAAGGATGTAAAACTTTAATTACTATATATCGAATTTACTTATTAAATATAAATTTTTATTGGGTCTATAACTTAATTCATGCGGTTTGCTAAGAGGTGGCGTAACTTGTATTATTCCATTGGAACATGCGTTGGAAAGCTACTGTCATTGTACGTCATTTCAGTATATGTCATTCATTTGAAGCGTTAACAACAATAATTTTTTTTCACTTAAATATGTCGAACTTTGTGCCTGAAAAAGTGTTTTTGCGGGGAGTTCTTCTTCATTACTTTAATATGAAGAAAACTGCTGCCGAAAGTCATCGTATTTTGGTGGAAGTTTATGGCGAACATGCGCTAGCTGAGCGAACGTGCCAAAAGTGGTTTGCAGTATTTAAAAGTGGTGATTTTGGCTTGGAAGATAATGAACGTCCTGGGCAGCCAAAAAGTTTGAAGATGAAGAACTGGAAGCATTACTCTATGAAGATTGTTGCCAAACACAAGAAGAGCTCGCAGAATCTTTGGGTGTCACTCAAGCAGCCATTTCAAAATGTTTAAAGGCAGTTGAATATATTCAAAAGCAAGGAAATTGGGTTCCACATGAACTCAAGCCGAGAGATGTCGAAAGGCGGTTTTGCATGTCCGAAATGCTGCTGGAACGCCACAAAAGGAAGTCATTTTTGCATCGGATTGTTACTGGTGATGAAAAATGGATCCATTACGACAACCCCAAGCGCAAAATATCATATGTGAAACCCGGCCAACCAGCCAAATCAACGGCAAAGCCGAATATCCATGGCGCGAAGGTAATGCTCTGTATTTGGTGGGATCAGATGGGTGTGCTGTATTATGAGCTGCTAAAACTGGGTGAAACCGTCAGTGGGCAACGCTACCGAACACAATTAATCCATTTGAAGAGAGCAGTGGCCGAAAAACGCCCGGAATATGCGACCAGACACGAGACAATAATTTTCCATCATAACAACGCTCGGTCCCACGTTGATATTCCGGTTAAGAACTATTTGGAAAACAGTGGATGGGAAGTCTTACCCCACCCGCCTTATAGCCCAGACCTTGCCCCTTCTGACAACCATTTGTTCCGGACGATGCAGAACGCCCTCACTGAAATACGGTTCACATCAGAGCAGAATATCAAAAATTGGCTTGATTCATTCTTGGTTGCCAAGCCGGCACAGTTCTTTTGGGATGGGATCCACAAATTGCCAGAAAGATGGGAAAAAGTCATAGGTTCAGATGTGCAATACTTTGAATAATACTATTGAACATATTTTTCTTAAATAAACGTTCAAATTTTGAAAAAAAACCGCACGAAATAAATTATATACCCAATAAATTAATTTTTTGTTTTTGTATTAATTTTGCGTATTATTTGTCAGTTTTAAGAGATGGAATGTTATAGGAACATGAATATATTGTACCAACAAACTCAAATTTAAATACTATATAATGCAAAATTGTCATCATGTTTCTTTCACTTTTATTAGTTATAGTTCCTTTTTCCTTCTTTTATCATTGTGGCATGTTTTCCTCCAATCCCAGCAGTAAAATTTAATTGTTCCGCTCTAACCTATATCTGATTGTCGTTCTTTAAATGTGCCCCACGCTATCACGTGATAGGCATAAGCAAGTACCATCATATAAAACGCATTAACCTGGAAGCGATATGGTTATGTCCTTTATTTTTAATTTATCTCTGTTCACGATTTTGTATGGAACTCTAGTGTATTTTCCTTTAGTTTTATAAAGAGGAATATATAAGATTGAAGTACGATAACTCTGAACAAAATACAGCTTTTTTTATTATATGATAAGTGGGGCAAAATTGTGTCACTTCCTTTAACCTATCGTCCATTCTGATGCTTTGGATACTCCAAAGTTATCAAAAATTCCATTTCGCCATCAGCAGCCCCTCCTTTTGCTACAAAACTTCTTTTCTTTGATGCCATTTTCATGCGGTTAAGTGTATCGTCCGAGTCCTTTTCTAATGTCTCAACAAAAACATCTCACCACTATCCCATAAAAACCAGGTTTTGCGTACAATCCATTATTAATATTGCTCTTCAGCAAAAGAAGCAAAAAGGGTATCTTTTCGGCTTCGGGTTCGGCTCATCCCCAAATGTGTTATTCATACATTTTTGGCTACCCATCTGATATCTCATTCCCAAATGTGGATGTATGTTACTTTAGAAAAAAAGGATTCAAGCATTTAAATTTACATCCACAATTCAGTGGTATGGTAAATTCGAGTAATAACAGAAATACCCTTCCGACTGTGAATACACAAGGAAGCCTCAAACGTCTTAAAAAAAGGAAAAAAAAAAAACAAGGACCATTTGTGAGTGATGGATGTTACGAGCCTTCTGTACATATACCATATATGTATAAACGTACATCGTTTGATGATATGAATGAGTATCTTGTGTATGCACTTACGAACAAGTATTTTTCAAATAAAATTTCTTGCTTTTCTTGGGCAAAATACATATTGTACATACGATACATACGAGCATGTAGAATATTTGAACGTTCGAGTTACTTGTATGAAGGAGCTTGTACATACTATCCATCCTGAATCTGCCGCATGTAATGTTTTGATGCTGAATTCCGATTTTTAGTGAATACTCGTATATACAAATGTAAGCGTGTAATAAATGTTTGAATTACTCGTATTTGAAGCGTGACTATTTTCGTCTGGGTTTTGAGGTTTCAAAAACCCCAACCTTCACAATATTTGATTAAATTTAAGTTAGTACCGAAAAAGATTACTTATTTTTAGAAACGATTTTGATACTGACTTTGATTTATGAAAATTTGTAGGTAGATGGCTAGATAGGGTATGTAAGTACATGAAGTAACCGATGTTTCTTGTTACTTCCAATGTGGATTTGGACTTGCGCTTGTTTTCGGCTCGTCCAGGTCTTTCTTGGTCATCTAAGAATGTCAACAGTTGGACAGAGACTTCAAGAGCTTTGGCTATTGCGTTGGGTTTTGAATTTCGTCTCAAGTACAAGGTTGAGAACCTTATTTATTTTAATTTTTTTATTTCAATGAATTGTGTACTGACTTATGGAATTAAGTAGGGATGCCATACGTCGAGATCGCTTTAAACAGCTTGTTGGTAATGCTATGCTGAGTAGTTGAAAATCATTGCATAAATTTTTTGAACACACCCTATTAGGTGTAAAAAAACAAAGAAACCTTTTTATTTATTACCAGATGAAGGGAAGAAATCCTGATAGTGAGCATCGATCACAAAGGAGAGTTATTTTCAAGAGAAAATGGTAAAGCGGATTAAATTTGTTCTTTTTTTTTATACGAGGCGCGCGGTCAAAGTCCTTATTCTCGAAAAGAAAAGAATAACGCTCATACCTATTTTGTTCGTTTTTAATTGCAGCTTATTGACATTCTATATCCAACCCCTAGTTTGGTTGAGCTCCTTTTCCACATGCATGTCACTTTAGGTAAGGTCGTCATTTACTAGGTGGAGTATCCTCCTTGACCGCCAGAATGCGCTGCTACTGCAAAAAAGGTAGTGGTGCCTTGAAGTCCGTTCATATTTAGGCAAACTTGCCAAATTTCAGTGCGATACTGTTTTTAGTTTTGTTTTGACAGCTGATTGTTGTTGACGTGTTGGGCATCATGTTGAGTATGGACAAAAATGATTTTCGTTCTCTCATAAAACATTATTTTTTGAGACGCAAAACGGCGAAGGAAACAAAAGAAAAGTTGGATAAATATTATGGGGCTAATGCTCCGTCAGATTACACCGTCAAATATCGGTTTCGAGAGTTTCGTGGTGGCCGCAACTCCACTACCGATGAAGTCCGCAGCGGCAGGTACTCCGATGCTGCTAGAGAGGAAAATGTCAAAAAAATACATGAAATGGTGTTGGCTGACCGGAAAGTGAAGGTGCGCGCGCTAGCAGATACCACAAAAATTAGTACTGAGCGCACACGCCATATTTTGGACAATATTCTGCATTGAAAAAGTTGTCCTACCGCTGGGTGCGGTGAATGACCACAAACACGAAGGCGAGAGCACTTCGAAAGAGTGTTTGGACTTGCTGATGCGGAATCGGGCGGACTTTGGTAAATGGCTTTGGATCCCTCGGACTTTTTCCAAATCACAAAAGATGGCTTATCAATAAAAAATTCAGCTCACGCGAGGAAATCATCGACGCCACGGAGGAGTATTTTGCAGACCTTCCGGAAAATTACTTTTCGGACGGGATCAAGAAGTTGGAAAATGGTTGGAGTAAGTGTATCAAACTAAAAAATTTTTTTTTTCATTCCCAAGGATGTTACTTTTCATTCTATCTAGTATTATGTTACGTTGTTTCTCCAAGATTGATTGGAAGATCCGTCTAGCTGGAGCACTGATGATCATACGACCTAATACATAACTCAGCCATCTTAGTTGCTATGAATGAAGCCTAGATTTTACAGATTTATTCGCTGTTCAGCTAATATAGTTCTTTGTTGTAGCTTCTGCGCCTAAACCTGTGAAGATGACACTAATTTAATCAATTAAATTTTCAACTACTCTAGAGCTTGCTCTTTTAAGGGTCTTATATAATATAATATAATATTTCCTTAGTTTCTCGCAATGGGGATTTGCTACCTGAATAAAGTAACCAGTTGTTTTCTAGTATGAGAGCATATTTGCTGTCCGAACATTCATTATATAAATACTCAACTGTCAGCCCGTTGATTCCTCCCGATTATATCAATTTTATTTGCATGCGAGCAGTTGGATAGAGGTTTGAAAAATTATGTCTCTGCGGTTGGTTTGCGAGTTGCGTACATCACGAAACTTTCGCGATGTATGAAAGGGCGTCGATATGTCCAAGACCTTTTTTGACATAATAATTTGGTGACGTTTCTTCCAACTTTGAGAAGAAGGAATTTCTTTTATCTTTGAAGAGTTTCACAGGGATGTCAAAGCTATAAAAAATTGTAAAGCTTGCATATCGAAAGTTATCTTATCTGTTCTCCCAGATCTGCCGCAGAGTGAATATTTGGCCAATGATGGATTTACTAGCTCTTAAACCAAACTGATATTGGAAATATCAGGCTGCTGAAGTTTAGATTCACGAGTTCAAATAATTTAAAAGGAAAAATCTTGTAGCCGTAACTTACATTAAGGGATTTCTATTCTTTAATACAAGGCCGGGCAATTGATGCCGAAATTGCATTCTTCGGGTATGTATTTTTCCGACCATATCTTATAGATGAACTGGTACCGTCAACTCATTTTGGTAGAGTAGACAGTAATTTCACTAGTCTTCCTACGGGTTGAATACTACATATATGCTGGCTGCATGATTTTTATTTCTTTCGGTTAACAGTATTCCGAAATGGATCTTCTGAATTATCAACGTATACTACAACTCAACCGCGATATGCCGTAATTCATCCTGGCCGGCTTCACTTCGAGTTCTGTCGTCCAAAGACATTTTCTGAGCCTTTTATTGCTATTAAGCTATTGTAGTTACTCGATTAAAAACTGGTTTTATCTTGCATTGTAGAAGTTAGGTAATAAAGTAAGCTTTCGAGAGATTTCTGACCGATTTGGTAAAGGGAACGACCTTCAATGTTTTCATGAAGACAGTTGACGCAATTTGTAAATTTAAATCAGAAATTCAATGGCCTACTACTGTAAATGAGCAGAGAGCAACAATGGAAGGTGTTCAAAATTTTAGATCTAATCCCTTTCTATTCGTCATTGGCTGCATTGATTGAACTCACATAAAAATTATGAGCCCTAATATTGATGCGAGTAGTTATTGTGATCGTAAAGGAAATATATCCATTATTGTGCTGCGGTCCCTAAATTTGTCAAGCCTCGTCCACTGCGTACGCCTATTGTGCCGATACTAAAGAAATCGGGCGAAATAATAGTGGGTGGAGACAACAAGATAACTCTCAATCCACAGTTACAAGTAGAGCAGTACCCTCTATCAAAAATAGAAGAGCTATTTGCTCAACTTCATGGTGGAAAAGAGTTTTCCAAGCTATATCTCTCGATGGCTTACCAGCAACTAGTTCTCGAAGACAGTTCAGAGGACCTTACAACTATATCCACTACTAACGGTTTGTTTAGGTATATCAGGTTAGTCTACGGGTTAGCTTCAGCACCTGCTATATTTCAGCGGACGATTGAAGCTCTTTTTATAGGCATTGAAGGCGTTGCCGCGTTTATGGATGACGTTTTGGTAACAGCACCTCCTAGGGTAGAGCACTTGAAAGATCTCGAATTAGTTCTTCGTAAAATCAAAGAAGCTGGACTGAAAGTCATTTAAATCTATAACTTATTTGGGTCACGTAATCGATAAAAATAGTTTACGTACATGCCCCTAAAAGGTGGAAGCAATTTTGAAAACTCAAAACCAAAAAAAAAAATCAGGAGCTGCAGTTGTTTTTAGGGCTCTTTAACTACTATCGAAAGTTTTTTGCGTACGAACTTTTAAAGAAAAACCTTAAATACATTTGGGGTACCTAGTAATGAACTACTTCCATTTGACAAAATGATGGACCATTACGATCGAAAGGCACAAGTTACATTGACGGTAGATGCTAGCCCAGTGGGGGTTGGGGCAGTTTTAGCACACGTATTTAGTAGTGGCATTGAGAAACCTATATCCTACGTTTCAAGAAAAATGTCTGAGAGTGAAAAGAGGTATTCGCAAATCGAACGTGAAACCTTAGCGATAGTTTTTGGTATAAAGCGGTTCCACCAACACATATTCCATGGACAGTTTACCCTTGTTTCTGATAAGAAACCACTGACATCCATTTTTGGACCTAAGAAAGGTATTCTTACTATAACGGCGAATAGTTTACAACGCTATGCATTATTTCTTTCAGCGTATCAATACGACGTTGAATACGTTAAACTAAATACAACGTACCAGATTATTTTTCCCGCAATCCATCTGATAGTCCAGTGAATATCCAGGACAATCTCGGAGATATATATGTTAATTACATAAATCAAATACATATGAAGGTATGATGCCGATAACCCTATAAATGGTTGGCCACAACATATATCGGACTCAAACATTCGTCCATTTGTCATTCGAAAAAATGAGCTTAGCGTACAGTTTGACTGAATATTTTGGGGACATCGAGTTGTAATTCCAACTTCGCTCCGACAACAAATGCTAGACGGAATTCACAAAACTCATATGGAAATTGTGAAGATGCAAAGTATGGCACGATCATACCTATGGTGGCCAGGTTTTGATGAAGATATAGAAAACATAAGTATGACTTGTCAAAATTGTTTGGCGTTTAGACTAAATCCAGAACATAATATGTTAGAAACTTGGAAGTGGCCCGAAAATACTTGGTCACGCTTAAATTTAGATTTTATGGGGCCTTTATTTAAAAACATGTTTCTTCTTGTTGTTGATGCACACAGTAAGTGGTTAGAATATTTCGATATGGGAAACGACATTACTAGCTCCCACACAATCAAAGTACTTCGTCAGATCTTTGCTAGGTTCGGTCTGCCTTTTGAAATAGTTACGGACAACGGTACTTCCTTCGTATCTAAACAATTCGAAGATTTTTTGAAACAAAACGGCATTAAACAACTGAAAATTCCTGTTGGTCATCCTGCTACAAATGGCCAAGCGGAAAATCGAATGAAAATTAAAAAGTTTGCTTTGAAAAAGGCCTTCTATACACAATCGGCATACAACGATCTAAGTAGATACATTCTTAGATAATTTCCTTCTTGATTATCGGAATGCAAATCATAGCACAACGGGACAATCACCAGCTCAATTAATGTTTCAGCGACGTTTGAGAACTAGATTAGATTTACTAAATCCATTAACGTTAACGAAGACAAAAATAAGCAGTGTAGACTTAAGAGAAAATGTAGAAAGTATGCAAAACAAACAAAAAACGTATTATTGAGGAAAACGGAACAGAAGTTTTAAACCTGGAAAAGATTCTTTGATTAACGGTAGAGTTATTGAAATAATTGGCGAAAGATGTTGTCATATCTTGGTTAAAGACAAAACTTGGAATGTCTTTTCCAAATAATTCATTGTAAAACTGATAATAACTCTGTTGATTACATTCCACTAACAGTTACAGATCGTAGTTGTAAAATTAATACTTTTGAAAACACTGATGTGGCAAAACCTCCCGGTAATACAGTTTCATAAATAGAAGGTACCCGCTTCGTTGTTATTACAAGCGCGTTTAATCTTTCAAATTATTAATAGTATGCATACGATTAAAATTTATATAGTTAAATACTAAAAGTATACTTGTAACAAGAATAAACTGAAATTTATAAGAATTTGATATTAATGGCTGGAGAAAAAGCAAACTAGAGGGGGGAACATTGTAAGTAAGTAAGGTTGAGCGGTTTAAACTAATCTCTTATACACCCATGCAATTCAAATAAAGAATCAACGTCGTCGTATTCTGTTAATATCGAGACGAGTAGCCAGTCTCATCTCAACAGGATACACGCATAATTGCAGGAGTTTGCCTTTTTTCCCAGTACTGAGCTAACTTAAATTGTCACTAACGGAAATAAAGAAATCTTTAGAAAAACAAAAGATAAATTATTCATTTCGTGTTAGCAAAATCCAAAATATTACAAGAGTAAATAAATAAAAAGTAAATGCAGTCCTTGTCTCATTGCAAGGTGTTCATAACCATGTTTTTCAAATCACGCATTTCTTTCAAACGCTCCCTTTCTACTTGGATTTGGTCGCTTTTATTGGTCACACTACATCCAAGCACTTGTCAGTGTATTGTGCGTACACAACACCAGACAATGTTAAGATAAATATACTTGTGATAGTTTTAAGTTGAGACCAGAAGATTTTTGGCAACAGGCCGGGACATGTGTCAAAGTCAAAAATGCTCAGTTACCACTGCCACTGCATAATGGAAACACTTATACCGAACAATGCTTACAAATTATTGAATTTTATTATTAAAATTCTTGCTCGTTTTGAATTTTTTTTTGTCCAATATGCACGAGCTAAACCTGGTCAATATGTAGTTCCAGAAAGACGGCGCTACATGCCATACAGCACGAGAATCGATGGACCAATTGAGAAATGAGTTCGGTGAGTAATTTATCTTTCGTTTAGAACTGGTGAATTGGCCGTCCAATTTTTTATGGGGATACGTCAAGTCGATAAACTAGTGTCAATTGCAGCCTTGAAGTGATTCAAAATTGGACTCTCCGTATGGACCACTTAAAACGTAGTCGTGGTCAACATTTACATGAAATAATCTTTAAAAAGTGAATGGAAAGCATTGGTTTATCAGCTCAAATACAAATTTTAGACACTTTTGTAATTTTCCTGTGTTCTTTTTTTTTGACAATTAAAAACCAAGCGCTTAAAAAACCACCCAGTAGTATATAAGATAATGTCTCTTCAGCTTCCGTCGTCGGTCGACTGCATTTGATGCTGGTTGAAGCAAAGTCGGTCGGCAAAGTACTTTGTCCCTTTCCGATGGTCAAACTTCTAGCAGCATCAACGCTAAATTGCTTTGAAATGCACATGTTCGTAACTCGGCTATTACCAAATAGTTGTGCGTGTTAATGACAGCACCTCGAAATGTGCGAAGGTCTAGAATACTGGATACTTGCCATCCATCTATTACAATGTGATCAATCTCATTTGCCGTATTTTGATCAAAAGACCTCTATGTAAATTTATGGATGTTAGTATAGCATAAAACAAGGTAAAGTATTGTTGACACGATATGAGCAATAAGAAAGTGCTATCCAAAGATCTACACGTATCTCGCCAGGATCTGATTTTTCCAAGTAAAAGTTAAAAAGCTGAGCTCTGATTAGACTTGAGTCAATTGCACTGACGTGCACTGCATATTGACTACCGAAACCCAGACTTGTTCTAGCTGGTTTGGGTGGAGAATACAAAAAGGTCTATCCTATATAGAAACCCCTTTTAGAGATATCAAATACGAATACAACAAGGCGTTCAAATTTGAGAGAATTGTGACGACGAAAACTAACCTTAGGTAATCGCTGCTACTTCGGTTTGTCCAAACAACTAAATTCCAAACTCCTTCTTCGAAGGTCCAAAATCATGCTCTACAAAAACCTGATTTTCCCAGTCTTGCTTTATGGGGCTGAATGCTGAGCAATGAGCACGACAGCAGAGTAAATCCTGGGAAAATTTCGAAAGAAAAATTGTATATAACAGATATTTAATTCTGTCTGCTAGGAAGGCGATTGGAGGAGAAAATATAACAGCGAACTCTACGAGCTACAATATATAAAGATCTACATGTAGTCCGGAAGGCAAAAATCCGTCGACTGCATTGGCTTGGCCACATCGAACGAATGGGCCAGAATGCTCCAGCTAAGAGAATCCTCAAATTCCAGACATCTGCTTCACTAAGAAAAGGAAGACTGAACTTCCGGTTTAAAGATCAAGCAATCACGGACGGCAGAGGCCCATGATCTAGTAAACTAGAAGCAACATACTCGTTACCGTGAAGGATGGAAAGCGACATTAGTTCAGGCTCAGACGCTGCACGCGTCGCTGGCTGGATAAGTAAGTAAGTCAGAAAAGGTTGTGTGTTTATTAATTTACATATTTACAGAAAACTCGATCGAGTCTGATGATTGTACAAAAACTTCTAATTTGAATGTGAAGAGAGAAAAATACGAATCATTGAATACAGCCCTTGAACATAAAAATTAATAGCTATTCCGCAAACAGCAAACAATAAAAATAAATGCAGTATAACCAGATTCAAATTAACTTAAGTATATACTCGTACATATGCATGTACTTCACATTTCTGTAGATTATTCATTACATAATGTTTTTAACAACCCCGCTTTAACTTAAGAAGCAGAATGAAAAAAATTTAAAAATTTGAGCTACTAGATATATAGAATTGAGAGATTCTCCTATTTGTCCCAGTAGGAAGGACGATTACCTTCCTGCCTGTTCATATGTAGCTCTCATGCTCTTTTCCATTTCATACCATATAACTTCAACATACAATACATTCACTGAATGCTTTTTTTTTGCACGCACTTATTTCAGGTGGATAAAGCTAAGTAATCCCACCTTTTTGTGTAAGCCTTTTCTTAAAAAAAAATTGTTTTTACCATCCTGTTGAGAATATCAAAGCCACCATTCTAAAATAATTGATACTCTCTTTCCTCGACACTCAGAATATTTTCAAAAGTTAATAAACCTCCAGTAAGTGGAGGAGCCACTGAAATCCAAAGATCCAAACCACGCCAGACAGAATGTTGTCCTCTCATTTTTTTTTAGAAAAATTAAGCATTTTTATGATTACAATCCTAATTTGAAGTATGGTGTTCGCAAGAATGCCAATTTTCCTTTTAACTACGATTCAATGAGCACCAGCACCACTAGCATGAATGCCAGCGTAAACACCATTTCAAAGGAACTTTATCATTGACATAAGCCTAGGTGGGATGTTGCTAATACTTTCACCCTCTGGAGCGCATACCTTATAATCCTGCCGAAGCCTTCCTTGAACTCATTTTAAAGTCGAGAAACCTTAAATACATATTTTCAATTCAATGAGCTTATGCGTATCTTCCCTTGGAGTAGGTCAGGATATAATGGAGCACAAGGCAAAGAGCAACCAAACGAGGAGTGTTTTAAGTGCGGGTGCTAGATACGAGGTTAAAGTACTACTATGGGGGGTTAACAATGTCAAGATGAGTTCACAGGATACAAAGGTGTATGTTTGTGTATGTTCGTGGTGTTTGTGGTGTTGGCTTACCCCACCATGTAAGACTATTGCTGTTACTTGCTCGTGTTTTGGCGTGATTGCTTGACATTTTGCCTCGTTTTCGCTGGATGAATTTGTGATTATTAATGAATCAAGTCAAGGGTAATAGGGTTTACTGGGGTGTACAAAAAATAAGAGCGAGCAATCTTTTGAGGGATGTTGTTGAATTTATCCAATGATGGGCTGTTCAGTTGAGGGATAATTCTGAACTGTTAACTTGAAGAGTATTAAAAAAGAATCCATCTTTTAAAAGCGTCAGTAAAAAGGGGGGATTTCTTTGATGTCAAAATTTGAACACTGTTTTATGACGCCGTTTGAGTTGGCTCTATTTGCCAGTGTTTAAGGACGTTTTATATAATACATTTGAGTACTTTGATGCACCATTGGGTAGGAATTTCGATAAAAGAAAGCTGAGTGATTGTAAGAAGAACTCATCATTATCGTTAATCTTTCTTGGTAACATAATTTCTAACAGTCTTGATGTGGTATGATGTTATAATTGGTTTTTCAGAACACTGTAGATGTTAGTATCGTGGGGTTTTGTGAGAGTGGTTTGGGAGTCTTTTAAGATATTTAATAAAAGAAGACGGAATTGCTGATCCAAAAGAAGCTACCGATGGAAGAATTAGTGTAGAAGAGTAGGAAAGATAGAAAACACCATTGATTGTGCGCGTTTTCTACGACAATAGACAAACATTTTATCATTGATTGGAACGCTCTGATTGATGGTAGAATTTCCACATGTACTCTACATCTCCTTAAGAGAATGCTAGACTTCTAACAGGAGTGGAAATATTTAAGTTGCCATGGCTAAGACAAACAGTATAAAAAGAAATTCATTGTAGATGGGCCGCCCACATCTGCCCTTAAAATTCAGACTCCGATAGATAATTTATATTTAGTGTCCGGGACCTCACGATTTTTATATGGGCTGTTTTCTACTGCAATATCAAGCCTCTATGGAGCCATTTATGATGATACAGGCTTTCGCTGTTTGTCAGTCAAATGCGGAGACCCAATGGTGATGTGGACTTGTTTGGAGCAAATTTAAACGGTCAAAACATTTCACATTCCTGCTTGAAGGAGCCTGTTTACTGAGTGAGCATGGCAGTTGTATACGAGAACCAGATGTGGAGTAATTTCTTCCGTTTTTCTTCACTTCAACTCTTGAAAGTGATTCGTAGTCTGCTGGCATATCTACAATTAATACAATCACCTATCATACTGGTACTGACGTTTCGTCTTTTCACAGATAATATTTTCCGTTCGTTTCCCATTTATTTAGCTTGAGCCAGATTTGTCTGGTTAAGTTACAAATTGTGTCAAATCCACTAGCTGCCGTTGATCTACTGAATATGGATTAAGCATGTAGTTAGTGACATTCTTCTGCCTTTAAAGGTCTAATGGATAGTGTTGTCCCAATTTTGGCAATATCTTCATCATTAAACCTTCTCTGGATATCTCGTCAACAATTTGCTTTTACTGAAAAAGAGCGACGGTTTTTAATTAACCTCAGCATTGTTAGAACCGAGTTTAAGGACTTTTTTTAGCTGTCAATGAATGTGTTAGATACAATAACTTGCGACAGGATTTCGCGGATTTGGATTTTGTTCTTTTAACGTTTACCGGGGGCCAGAGACATTCCGAACTCACCAAAAATGGAACCACCCTACCTATTAATAGGAAAAATGTAGCATCGGTGTATCAAACGCTACGTGAAAACTAATACTAAAGCTGAATGCTAACAGAACAAGAAGCCTTAGGTGGATTATTGGATCAACGTGGCTCGAGTGGTATTGGTGTGGCTTCCAAATCGGAAGCCTCGCCCGAAAGGCTTTCATTTTTTCAGTTAACAAAAATCAAATAAGATGAGTAGTTGACTAGAAATCAACAACAAGCCAACTATCATTAAAGCGAAGTAATCACTGAGCCCAAACATCTTTCTTTCTCTCTCCATCCCATTTTCCAAAAAAAAAACTTTGTCTAGCGACCAAATAAATCTGGCCAAACCTGGATCTGAATTGTTCTAAGAGTTTGATCTTTCAAAATACGGAACATCTCAGCGCTATCATAGATGTCATCACTAGAGATGGTCTTATAGGCCAGCAGCGAAGAAGGCTTGGCGTCTTTACAAATAATTTCTGTGGAAGCTGCATGGATGAGGGTGAGGAAGAGGCAATCCTTCACCTGCTCAGTACGTGGCCAGCAGATCTAAATAATAGATAGAAAATAGACGTTAACAGTCTCCTTGCTTCGTTTTTGACTTGTAATTTCAGCGGAGAGTAAATTATGTCTTCGGTAGGTATAACGTTTCCCATTTCGTTATCCCTGCTCAGAGTCATCCTAGTACAATAAAGTTGCTTTCAAAAATGGCAGAAAGCAGCCTGTCTGGATGGTGGATTATAATATTTTGTTTTGTTTTTTTAATAAATTATTTTATAGGTAGAAAAACGTAAAACTGCAATAGTTAGATTATAAATACAGTTAATTAATTTCATGAAAGCGAAAGAGACAAGAAACCTGAAAGATGTTAAATATGTGTGGTTCAAAGATAATAAAATTCTTGTCAGAAAGGTTGAGGGAGGTAAGGTCATGTCAATTAGATCATTTAGTAATCTCGCACTTATTTCGTGCATTTTTTTTGCCTTTTTTTCCATCTGGAAAAATCTTTGATGAAATTGATGTATTCGATGACTTTTCTTCCCTTGATCTTCGCAGTTTTAATTTCGATAATGTCTTAACAGATAGTTCCTTTTGCTATAATAAGTTTTCCATTGCCCATCAAAATATCAAAAGTCTAACCGAAAATTTCGCAGCTCTTGTCCCTCATGTTGATTCCTTTGTGTGCATATCAGATATTATTTTTGTGTCAGAAATCTGGATTTATGAGTTTAAAAAAAACGATTATTTTTTGTCCGGCTATAATTTTTTTGCTAACACTAATGAAAATTACGCTGCGGGTGGTGTTGGTTGTTTTATAAGAGAGAAAGTGGAATATATAATTCACGAGGTCCTTTGTGTTGATTGTATGAATGCTGAGATATATAAAATTTCCATTTGATTTAACCATGCGATCTATGTCTTTTTATGTGTTTATAGATCGCATATGTTTAATGTTTCGACATTTGTAGAAGATTTTTATTGTCTACTCGAAAATGAAAAATCAAATAATGTCATTGTAATGGGTGACATCGATATTAACATTTTGGAAAAATCGCATGGCCTAGCAAGTTTCATCAATGAACCTACTTGACTTGTCTCAGGTAGATGTTTACACCATATTTATGGAACCAGGAATGGTTCGTTCAATAACTTTGCGAAATGCGTTATTGATTTAATGATTACTCTATGACTGGATTCTTATTTAATATTTCCGATAGAATGTGCAATTTGAATTCTGAACATCCTGACAGGGTAACGAAGATAAACTACAACAAGCGCAAGTGAGTTTTGGGAAGATGTCTATCTGTGTTCTGATGCGTCTGCTTCCTTTTCAATGGTTATTGATTGTCCAAACAAGCATATTCTGAGTTGTTCCTATACTTTTAGCCCTAAAGGATCTTCTAAGAGGCTTAAACCTTGGATTTCCAGTTACTTATTGAACAAAGTTAAGGCTAAAAACAAACTTAGAACTATGTAAATGTTATAAGTACCCTGGTAATCTGTGTTTGGAAAGCAAATACAAAAATCTGTGTACAGAAGTTAAAAAGGAAATAGCAATTTGCCGTTTGTTACCGTTCTAAGTTTAATTCTGCTAGAAGCTACTTAAAATGCCAATGGCAAATTGTTAACAGTATCTTAAACAAATCCTCTGTTGCAAAAAAAAACCGACTGTTATTCATGTCAACGACTGTGTTGTATCTGAAAAACTAGACATTGCAGATGCATTCAACTATAGGGTCCGCCAAAAATGTTTTTATTTGAAAATGCTATAAAAAAAAACTACTCAATATTTTCTCAAATTTCTTTTTTTATTTGAAAGTACAATCCTTCCGGTTAATAATGGAAAATAATTTCATTCAAATGGCTGCCTCGGCTGGCCATGCAGTAGCGTAACACTTATCTTTTACGGCACCCCACAAATAATAGTCCAACGGTGTCAAATCGCAGCTCCGGGGTGGCCAAACGACATCAGCTCTGCGGCTGATAATGCGATCTTCAAAAACAGGGCGCAAAACATCGAGTGTAGCTTCGGCTGTGTGGCACGTAGCGCCGTCCTGTTGAAGCCAAATGTTGCCAATATCCTCCTCTTCAATTTTTGTGAACAAAAATTCGTTCAACATGGCCCGATAACGATCGCCATTGACTGTAACGGCCATTCCTTGCTCATTTTCGAAGAAAAATGGCCCAATTATGCCTCTGGACCAAAATCCGCACCAAACAGTGACTTGTTTTGGGTGTATCGGCTTTTCAATGTATTCGTGCGGGTTTTCTGTGCCCCAAATGCGACAATTTTGCTTGTTTTTTGCTTTTTGCAGGCCCACTTAGCGAAGCGTTGTTCAAGCATATACACAACCATATTCGTTCAGCGGAAGGATAAAACTAATTATCTGACAAATCAGACATGAGCTAAGTATTACCATTCATGAAAGAAGCACTAGTTGAAAAAAAAAACGTTAGATGGCGAACCCTATACTATTTTACGAACATAGCCACCAGCAAGCAACCACGTCCTGTTCAACCTTCTTGTCGTTTCTGTTCGACTACTGATTGCTTTGTTGAACCAATGTGTTCTAATAGTTTTGCATTTGAGCCCATTACTCCTCTTGAAGTTTTAAAAGTTATCGGCACTTTAAGGAATACTTATTCATGTGGTGCTGACGGTATCTCTAATATCTTCCTTAAACAAGCTGTTTGTCATATAATGGATGTCCTAGCTTACACTTTTAATCGCTGCATATTTGAGGGAGGTTTTCCTGAGGACCTTAACTGTGCTGATGTTATCCCATTATTCAAAAATGGTTCTACTGTTGAAAGGTATAATTATAGGCCCATCTCACTTCCCCCAGTTATAAGTAAAATCTGTGAAAAGCTTGTGAAAAATAGGATAGTGAGTTATCTCACAAAAGCTAAGTTCTTTAATACTACACAATTTGGCTTTCAAAAGCGAATCAACCGAGGATACACTCCTACAATTTTGTGGATATATAATGTCAAACTTAGATGGTAAAAAGTGTACTACTGGTTTATATATTGACATTATCAAAGCGTTAAATATGGTTGATCACCTCATTCAACTCGATAAACTTGAAAAAGCTGGTTTTCGTGGCTTTATGTTAAAGTGGTTTTGATCATACCTAAATAATAGATTACAAAGAGTAAAAATTGGTGAAATCAAAAGTGATCTTATGATTCTCAACTTAAGGGTACCTCAAGGTTCTGTCCTAGCTCCGATCCTCTTTCTAATCTACATAAACTCAGTTTTTACACTTAATTTTAAAGGTGTTCCAACGGCTTTTGCAGATGATATAGGTTTCTCATATGGTTCAAATAGTCGCCTAGATCTGGTTTCCGACTTAAATTGGGACCTCAGTCTTAGTTTTATAAACACAACTTGCTTATAAGTCCTAAGACTAAGATTATGATTTTTAGTTTGTCGTTTAATCTTGATCTGGATCTGAAAGTAAATTTCTGTATGCAAATTGAGTTACAATTTGGGTTTGGCTTATCTTCTCCTTCTTTTGATGGCAGCCTGAATTGCAGTGATAAATGTTTCCCTATCGATATCGTTAGAGAATTCAAATACCTGGGACTTACCATAGACTCAAGAATGAGCTTTTCCTATTATGTAGAAGCTTTGAGGAACTATTTCTGCTGCACGCTTAGGCACTTCTTCTCTTTGCGAAATATCTCTTCTACTAAATGGTTAAAAATTATTTATTATGGCATTTTTCATTCAAAATTACAATATGGTATTACTTGCTGGGAAGGTGCTTATAAGAATAAACTACAACCTCTTTTGATAATCCAGAAATATAACCTCTGAAAATTATGCCGCAAACAAAGGAGATACTCTACTTACCCCTTGTTCTGTAACTTAAAAATTCTTCTTCCGACATTTATACTGCTTTAAGGTGCTGAAGACCTTCTTTATGAAGTCTGGTAATTAGAACTTCCAACTGATTTCTAACTTTAACGTGCGTGGAAACTTTTCATACTCTTTATCTGTTCCACCCTTCCATACCATTGCTTATCATAATTTTTATTATATTTTGTCTCATCGTTTATTTACTAGACTTCCTCTATCGTTCAGAACGATTACCTTGCCTGGATTGTTTCTCAAGCTCGTAAAAACCTGGCTTCTCAATTTCAATTTCGCTAGCTTAGAATCTGTTCTTTTTGACTATCTGGTATATGCAATGAAACAAGTTATATACTAGTCAGCTATTTGATGCTCTATAGCAATTTTATTCTCTTTGTGTCTATTTGAGCTTGGTTATATAATTATACAATATTTGAATAATATCTGTATCAGTTTTTCTATCCGAGTGTCAACCCACCCATACATACATAATTTAATTGATTTGTCATGTTCGCTCAGTGTAATGGCATTCAACACTATTTGCAGTACTGGAGTATAGAAAATACAGAACGTCTCATAAATTTCATAAATTTCATATCTAATTTGATTATTATATAGAGTAATGTAAATGAATGTATTAAAATTTAAATTAAATTAAAAAAAAACCAAAAACAAAATATTGGAGCTTTCGACGCTTACGTAAAATAGTTAGATACATTCAAGAATCCCTAGTCGTAAGAGGTGAATACACCAAAAAATTAAAAATATAACTTTAGAAACTATTGATGAGGTGACAATTGTTGAAACTTATGTATAGGTATATATTAGAGTGTCCCTTATATGGTTGATTTTTTTTTCCTTTTAAAATTCGTAACGCATACCACCTAATTCTTTTAATAATACTAAACGCTAACCATGTGCAAAATTTCATGGTTATATAACAACGATAACCTGTGTCGACAAAGCCTCAATGTATTTCTATATAAACGGTTCTAAAACATCTAGTGGCATATAATTTCTTATATAGCACAAAATTTCTATTTTAAAATAAAAACACAGTGGAAGATTAATTTGGGTATGCGTTTATTTATAAAAATTAAATAACTGTATACTTATGCAGGATACTTTCTTTTCTGGGTACAACTTTCTATGTTCTTGAACACAGCGTAACAAGAACTGTTTTTGTTTTTCGTCAGCAGTAATTAAACCATGAAAATCTTGCATGAGCTTCGCACCTCTCTCTGCTGTGTCATTGACTGCCTTCAAGTGCATAACTTTTTGTTCAGCTTCTTGAAAGGAGGGAATTTGATCCCAGGAAGAGACGTCTTCTTGGAGAAAGCGTTATCAATTTTTAACCGCGATAACAAATTTGTGCTCTTCATGGTCACGGAAACACTCAAACAGTTTTCTGCAACAATAAGAAAAATTATTTATTAACAAAATTAGCAGTTTTTCTAGGTATGGAATGAAAAACACTTATTCAACTCACCGTACAATGAGACAGATATTTCTTCTTTGGCGGAATATATCTCTTCCCAAATTAATATAAACTTTCTCTTCGTAAATTCGATACAACATTAGCTTTGGATTGTGTATAAACTTCATCATCAAATAGTGAAAATAAAGCTATTTCTTCTGATAAATACCATAAATGCTGATTGAACTTGGACAGAGCTGTTTTAGAAATCACCTTGTCGAGTGTTTCATAGTTCTTCAATGTTTTTAAGAATCATAAATCTTGATTCGTGGCTTTTACTGCCAAACTACACCCAAGCCAGGGCTTTAAATAAGCTGTTGCAATAAATAAGCAAACATCTTGCAGTGGTAGCTTGTCTTTAGCACACATTTTAAAACGGGATTGCAGCAAACATATCTTTAAAGCGTAAATAGCTCTTGCCATCCATTGTGCCTAATTTTGAATTTGTTTTCATTGTCTCCTCCCAAAAAAACAATAGAAAGTTCAATAAATTCCCGATAATCGTCACGTATAATTGGTTTCAGTAATTCTTTTTTATAATAGTTAATTAATTCGTTAATGACCGTCTCACAAAAATATTTCTTTGCGAAATCAGACCATGTTTCGATAGCAGTTGGATCAGCGTTCTTCCAATTGTCTCAGATTTTTTTAAATAACGGGATATCCAGACTGCTGGCAACTTGGCGAATTTTTGATTCAAATACTAATCTCAAAGAGAGTTGATATATATGATGACGGCAGGCAAAAAGTAACAATTCTCTTTCTATTTTTTGCTCCAAAAGCACACAAACCCCATTTAAGCGACCTGTATTAGAGGCCGTTGTATCGCAGCACATAATCTGTACCTTATCTTTGAGGTCCCAATCAGAAAGCGCATTCAAAATAGCTTGAGCTTGGTCTTTGCCAGTAGAACTTTCGAATTTGGGCACTGCTAAAGTATGTTCTTTTTCACCGAATGAAATCAGAATTAGCAGGCGTTCTTCTTTTGAACCCGTCACATTTAAACTTGGCAACAGTTTTCCATCCCAATGAATGGTCACAATTTCAGGCACGTTGTTCTGAAAATCAGATTTGACCGTTTTTGCTCTTTCTTCTCTCATTTGGGTCCGAATTCGTTGAATAGAAGACTTGTTGGTTGTAAAATCTTCACAACTGAGATCAGGTGCTTCTACTACCGCCTGAAGTATGTAAACAGAATCCCTTATATTTAGTTGACACCTATCTAAAGCAGCAACTAATTTAGGGGTGATAAAACATGTCCTTCCTCTTCTTCTGGTAGACAGCGAACTCACGGATTGCGTTTGCGAAGTGGAGGGCAAATTTTCATCCAAGGTTTCGTCAGATCTGATAGACTGTTCGTGAATATCTTGAGGTGGGTCATTGTGTGAAGTCGAGAAGTTCTACGCAGTCAAATACTTTAGTCTTCTTCTTTTAGTTTCTCCGCCTTACTCGTTCTTCTTTCTCAGCAAACTTTTTGTCAAAACCCGCTAATCAACCCGAACGCCCTGGCTCTCTTTGTTTTTGTAGAAAAATTGATCTTTTCTAGAGCATCAGTGTGTGCGATATCAAACAAATTATCTAAATCTTTTTGAAATTTCTCCTCGCGGTACTTCCTGTAGTTGTTTACATTTCTTTTGCAGCTCTCCCCAAACTAGGTAAAAATCCACAAGTTTTTTCACACAATTAAGTACTGCTGTGGTGGGTATTCTTGCCTTTTCCAAAAATATAATGCACTCCCAATTTTACTTCAATTTTACTTCGCGAATATTAAAGAAAAGAACTGAGAGAACTTGGCGATTAGACTGTAAGTTTGCAGCAGTTATTTGATGATTACCTCACCAACTAAGAAAATATTGTACTTTTTTTTAATACTTCTTAGTTCCACTGACATGTTGAAACTTTACTATTATGCACGTTAACTATTCGATAAAACGCAAACAAATGACAAATAGAACGAAAATGGGATGACCATCCTCGTAGATTGTATGAACATACAATCGAATTGAACAAGATACAATTTTATTTTCAAATGTTTTATGGTCATATAAAAAAAATTAGAGCATATGCGTTAGAAAATATTAACTTTGAAAAATAAGGGACACCCTAGTATATGTATATAGTAAAAAGGGCAATTAATTAGAAAATACAGAAAAAAAATAAATTGCATAAATACAAATTTAATCAAAGTGATGTAACGAACTTAGGCAGTGGGAATAATAAAATAATTTATTGATAAATGATCAAAAGACTTTTATTTTTGCTAAAAATACGGATTTTTTTTGGTCTCTCACATCGTAGATTCTCAGTCAATACAATAACAAATAAACGAGGAGCAATAATAAAATAGAATAGTGAAAACAGCATTATTTTTTTGCTGATTGCACATTTATAATATTTCTAGTGCTGATTATAGTTTTCATTGGTTCTGATTGCATAGTACCCAGATTTTCCAAGAAAATAATTTTTGAAACTTTAAAAAAATATAGGAAGTAATTTAAAACATGCGAATAATTGGAAACTATGAGTTCTGCAATTTGCCTTACACAAAATTCGAATTGCATATTTTTGTTTAATAACCAAAAGCTTAGTTTTGTTAAGATGTGTACAACCCTAACAAGTTGTACCATATTTAAGCTTATATTTAAATTAGGCATTGTTTGCCAACATCAAGATGCCTAACAACTTTGTTAAGATATCGTTCCAGATAAGAACTATGTATATCGATCCAATATGATGCTCAAAAACTTAAAGCTACTCACTGGTTTAATGGTAAAGCAGCCAGGACTACAATTAACATTTGCCTTAAAGGCGGTGGACAACATATCATGGCAAATTAAATGCAATCTTGAGCAACTAAAGGAATAATATTCTAGAAGGAGGTCTTCGTGATTATCAAAAGTCATAAATTTGATTTTATCACTTATAATTAATCTATGCAGTTTCAACCATTTTCGCAGAATATCTGGATCATTGGGTACGTCAAACAGAATTATTTGTTGCTAGACTAGGTTAAAGCAATGTCATCAGCGAATACTGTAATTCTACCTTTGAACTGTTGTATGAATAAAGAATTCACTAAAATATGAAACAAGATATGATCCAGCACTGAGCCCTGTGGGATGCCATTTTTAATAAATTTCTGCGAACTATAATATGTCTTTATTTTCACTACCTGTATCCGATTGTTTAATTAGGATCCAAATAAATCATATACTATGTACAAAGCCTCTAAAACCAGCATTGCAAAATTTTTCTATTAATCCATCCACATATCGGTGGACCAGTGTGGTGGTAGTCCAGTTTGGGATACAAATGTTGAAAATATAAAAGCGTAAATGGCAACACTTCTAAGTTATACTGTGAATGAGTTAATTACTCTCATAAGTTAGTTGCCAGTCAGTTCTCTCAACGATGGGATGTGAAATATTAACTTTGTACTTATAATACTCCCTATTTTATAGTATACCGTATATAGTCTATGAATCAAACTCAAATTAAACTAAAATAAAACGTATAGTGTTTTATCTTTTCGAAACTGGTGCCGAAACCTGGGACGTATTATTAGCGCGAAAAGAAAACATTAAACTATTATGGAGTTGCAAAATCGGTGCGTATTTCGTGGCCAAGTGACCAAGCTGACGAAGGCAGCTAGCGAATATCTTGCAAATCCAGAATCGCAGTTATCTCAAGACAATAATGATAAATTCTCTGAAATAGAAGAGAAAATCAGCGTTCTTGTGGAACGTATTTCAGCGGCGAGAGAAAATCTCATCAAGACAAATTTAAAGGTACGTAGAGTGCAAAATTTTAAAGTTGAGGAACTGCAATTAGGAGTTGGAGTTTTGTTGCGAATATGAGGACAAAGCTGTGAGCGCATTAGCCAGGTTAGACCATCGCTTAAAGAAAATTAAAGAAATTCGTGGAGAGTTAGTACAATCTGAAACACCAAGACCTCGAGTAGAGTCAACTCATAGCCTCAGATTGCCGAAACTCGAGCTAAGAAAATTTAACGGCGAGCATAGAGAATGGTTACCCTTTTGGATGTTGTTGGACTAATACTATATAATATAGTAATTTCTATAACTCGGCCTCTTGCTTCTCTCGGCGTTCCATCATCCCATTATTACGTTATGCTGAAAACCGTTCTATAAAAATGCATGCCTCCAGAACCAGGATTGAGTTGCATCGTTTTTATAGCAGTGAAAATGAAAATAATGAATTGGTTGAAACAGAGACCGAAACAGAAACAGTCACAGGTAACATAAGATCAGTTAGCTTTAAGGGAGATAAACAAGTTAAGATGCTTCTCAAATTTTTGAAGAAGGAGATAGACTCATTAGATCGGTCAAATATAGGAAGTCGATCCTGTAACGAAAGAGTAAAAGCCACACATACAACTTCATCTTTGTTTACTACTGCGAGTGACAAACTGAATTGTTTTTTTGCAATTCTACAAGTCATTCTACAAAGATGTGCAACAGTTCCAAACCATAGAACAAAGAAGGAACCTGTTGAAAAGAGATGTCAATGTTTTCGCTCTACACAAAAGGGACATTGTTCCAAAAATTGTAGGATAGAAGATGTTAAATGCGCGAAATGCAATTTGCGACATCTCACTCCTGTGTGTGAAAGGAACAAACAGTACACCGTGCACACACCGATTATAATGAACTGTCAAAACTAAAAAGTGATAAAATCAGCAAATGTTTGTTCGATCAGTACACTCGTATTTATTTACAAACGGCTCGCGCATTTATATTTTGTAGTAATTATCCGACCAAATTTTTTATACGATTACTAATTGATGGTGGAAGTCAACGCACATACATCAAGCAAAGTATTTAAAGGAAGTTAAATTTTCCAATTGATGGAGCACAAACAATAAAGATATCAACCTTTGGAGGCAGAAAACCGGAACAATCGTGTAATCTAGTGCATTTTTCCTTAAAGAGCCAGTTTAACGACGAAGTTGTGTCAATGATTGCATTGGAAGTCGATGAAATTTGTAACGATATACTGGTTGAGCCCGATCGTGCTGACGTGAAAGATTTAGAGTTGGATTTGGCGGACTCAGACACTCAAAGCAGACCACAAGAATCAGGTATTTGTTTGTTAATAGGATCAGATTATTACTATAGTATCGTTTCAGATGAAAGAGAACATCTCTCTCAGAATTTAGCTACTGTTAAGACCCTATTCGGCTGGACATTGCAGGGCCCCTCATTGCGGTGCTCCGCAAATAATTCAGTTTGCTTTCCAAGTGTAATTCTGCTAAACTTAGACAATAAACACCAGCCAGCTAACTTCTGGGATTTAGAGACAATTGGAATCATGCGCGAAGAGAAATCACGCACTGACCTGGAAGAAAAATTTACCGAGTACACAGTTAAAAGAGACAATCATTACGAGGGGCGTTCAATATATTCTCGGTATCGATATGAAGGAAAATGCGAATTCAATTTAAATTGTTTTTATTTTTCAATATGATCTCCCCTAACATCAATGCATTTGTTACATCTTGAGATAAGCTTTTTTAAACCCTCAAAATAATAAATTTCCTCTTTCTCTGCAAAATACCGACTTGAGTTCTTCATCATCCGAAAATCTTTTTCCACGAAGACATTTTTTCAAATCCGGAAACAGGATATAATCACTAGGGGCAAGGTCTGGACTATAGGGTGGGTGTTGGATTTCTTCGAAACCACAATCTCGCGCAGCAGCCTTGGAAACTCGCGCCGTGTGAACAGGAGCGTTGTCATGAAGAAGCAACACACCCGCTGCGAGTTTACCCCGTCTTTTCTTTTTGATTTCCTCCCGCAAATTATGCAAAGTGGAAGCTTAGGATGTGGCGTTGATGGTTTCACCTTTTTTTTTGTACTCAATGAGCAAGATTCCCTTTGAGTCCCAAAAAACTGTGGCCATGAGCTTTCGGGCAGACGGAGTGATTTTGAACTTCTTCGGGGGATCTGTTCCTTTTTTATGCCACTGCATGGACTCTTGTTTGCTTTCAGGGTCATAGTGGTGGACCCATGTTTCGTCCCCAGTAACAATTCGATCCATAACACCGTCCGCGTTCTCACTACACATCTCCAAAAGCTCTCTACAGCATGCGATTCTTACTTTTTATCTGAGGCGCTGTGAGCATTCGTGGCACCCACCTTGCACTGACCTTTGAAAGGTTAAGATGGTCATGAAGAATGGTGTGAATGGTACCAATTGAAAGCTTGGTGATCTCTGCCATCATTTTCACCTTTATTCGGGCATCCTCAAGAATAAGTTTTTCGACTTCTTCGATGCTTTCTCCCGTACAAGCAGTAGCCGGGGCGCCGGAGCGGGGGTCGTCCTCAATGCTCTCTCTGCCTCTCTTGAACTCACTTGACCACTTTTGCACAGTTGATAATGAAGGTGCGGAACCCTGGTAAACAGCCACCATCTCTTCATGAATATTTTTTTGACTTTTTCCTTGCTTAGTGAGAAATTTAATTACAGCGCGATGCTCAATTTTCACCATCATCGCCTCAGTTGCCATTATGATTCTGTTTAACTAGAGATAAAACGCGAATTAATAATCACATTTATATGAAATTTTACATGAATGCACTAAAATAATAGTATTACTTGATAAATAAGTCAATTTATATATGCAACCACAGCTTCACCCCGATACCGAGAATATCTTGAACGCCCCTCGTACGAAGCAAAGCTACTGTGGAGGAGTGAGGATATAGACATCAACAGCCACAAGGAAGGTGCCCAATCAAGGTTTGCTAGTTTGATTCGGAAACTTTCTAGATACCCTGCACAACTGCTTGAGTATGAAAGTGAGATGAATGAACTTATAGCGAACGGCATAGTTGAGCGAGTCAACGAATTCGATGAACCTGAGAAACGAGTTTATTATTTACCACATAGAGCGGTCTATAGGGATGACAAATCCACGTCAAAAATTTGAATTGTGTTTGATGCGTCAGCACATACAGGAAATAATGCATCATTAAATGACTTGCTTTCGCCTGGACCGAATATTTTACCTAATATCTTGAGCATTTTATTAAATTTTTGATCGTAGAAGGTGGGACTAGTGGCAGATATTTCGAAAGCATTTTTACAAATTCCATTGTCCAAAGATGACCGAGATGTCCACCGAATTTTCTGGTTCGACGGTATGATAAACGACCCAAGTAAACTACCAAATTGGGCAGAGTTCCGTATGACTAGGGTAACATTTGGAGTAACATGTAGTCTGTTTCTTTTAAATATCACAATTCAAAATCGCTTGAGGGAAGAGCTTAAGAATTTTCTGTTGTCTTGTACTATTCTTGCAAATTCATGTTATGCAGACAATTTGGTATGTAGCGTTTCTAACGAGCTGACTACTATTCAAGTGCACAAAAAATCGGTTGATATTATGAACAAGGCTAGTATGGTCTTACATAAATGGATCTCAAATGTGACGAGTGTTCGAGAGGAATTTCCGAATGTTGAAGAGCCCCCAATAATGCAAAAGATGCTGGGACTTAAGTGGTTCGTAAACGCTGATGAGTTGGGAGTGGATATGTCGCATTCGATTCCAAGTTTCTTACCCCAGTATGCAACTAAAAGTGGATAATTAAGCCTTATTTCCAAAATCTTCGATCCTTTGGGTATATGTAGACCATTTATTGTTAAACTTAAAATAGTTTTTCAAGATTGTTGGAAGCAAAACCTGGATTGGGATGATAGTTTGCCGTCATCTTTACAATCGACTTGTGCAGAGTCTATCGCCAAGTTGCAATTATTGCAGGAAATCATCATTCCTACTACGCATATATCTGTCTCAACCTACCGAAAAGGAGTTACACATTTTTGTCGATGCGAGCTTGAAAGCATATGAAGCCGTTGCTTACATTCGGTATTTCATTCATTTTGGGATCTGATTCAATGGTTCATGCCTTGAATAAAATCGTATGGGAGGAGTTACAGGCTGTTTAAAAAAGTCCCTTCAGAGAATTAGGTGCCAACAATTATTTAGTTATAACTTCTAGTGTATTAAACCTAGCGCAAACAATCTACTTGATTAGAGGTTGATTCACTTTTACGCACTATTACCATCCGAGCTTTTTTTTCGAGATATTGGTCTTCAAACACTACATTTTTAATTTTTTTTTCTTAAATTTTTGGGAAAATCGCATTTATCTCGGAGAAGTGAGCTCAAAATTACTCGAAAATAACTGCACTTTCATTTACCGTTATAATGAATCATTATAAATAAATAAATTATTTTATTGCTGATCATAATCTTAAATCTACAACAGTTGCTCAAAGTGTCCGCCATCAGACTGAATGCAAGGCTCGTTTTGGAATGGTTCTTGTACTATTAATAGTTGGTATTGTCCCTTTGTGCCACTGCTGCTATCCGTTCTTGCAATTTAATCAAGGTTCTCATTTCAAATGAAAATACCCGTTCTTTCATCGTTTCCCATATATAGGAATCCAAAACTGTCAAATTCGGTAATCCTTCAGATCAGGTCAGATTTTCCATCCAAGTGGTCTTTAACTACAATATTTTCCATAGAGACTTGGAGCACCATAATGTTGGTAAAAATGTTTTCTTCTTTGTGCTAGCGAAACACCTTCTAACAGTACTTGCAATTCATTTTGCAAAAATTGCGAATAAATTTCACTGCTTAGTATTTGTGGAAGTATGAAAATTCCAATTAATTTATTACCAAGGATCCTAAACCGGACCACCCGGCATATTTTACCAGTTTGTTTAGTGAGAGTCTAATTCCTCTACTTATAGACTTGACAGCGCTGCTATTGCCGCATTTCCATTGTTACTGCTGAAAGTACCCTCGATGTCAAAGAAAGCAACCATAAAAATCCTTGAAAATTAACCTTTTTTATTGGACGCACAAGAACGAGTATGTGGATGAGGGTTTACACTAGTTGCAATATGCATGTTGAGATGTAGAGTGCAAGTTTCGGGTTTATGGTCTAACAAAGATGTGTGTCGATCAGTCTTTCCAGAGTTTTCATATCAACTAATTGGTTTTTAGTCGTTGGGATAGCTTTTGTCTTTTCAAAGTGCGAGCAGTTTTTATGAAATTGATTTCAATATGTTAAAATGGCATCGACAATAAAACTATATTTTGACTTTTTTTTTTAACCTATTGTAGAAAATATGTTGCAGAAGGCAGGCTAATACTTGTATCTTGGATATCTTGCTTCATTGCGAATATCATTTCAGTTGACTTTCTTTACTTTGGGATGGCAACAGCTAACATTAGGCGTCGTAGAGGTAGCATCTTCCAATAGATGTTGGTTCGCCAAATAACGTAATAGAAGCAGTCGAAAAACAACGCTTCCTCGAGGCGTCATCTATGAGCTTCTTCGGAAATTACGAAGTGGAGTGGACAAATACTGAGCTTTCTGTGCTACAAAACTGGAGTAGTGTTGCGAATGTAGCAACCTGCAACCGTAAAAAAATATTAACAACCTGTGGCTATTGTCTAGGGACAACGCTAGGATTCGGTAACTTTATGACCCACCTTGATTCACGAGACAAAGATCCTCATAATGTCAGAATTCTAATGATATAATATGAACATCTAGTGTCTGAGCCTCAAAAGCACCGTCTTGCTCTACTCAGGAAAACCAGACTGATGCTAACACCAACAGCAAGAAACAGACTCATGTCTTGAAATCCGTACAGTGACCGATGTTTACGGCCGGATTGCAGATTACTGTAAGAAAAATTACCATCATCCAGTCCTATGCGCCGACGCAAGCCACGACTGCGGACAAAAAGTATAATTTTTACAGACAACTTGGCATCGCCCACAATTTAGCGGGTAAAGAGGACATCGTAATCGTAATGGGAAATTCCAGCGCTAAGCTAGATAACGACAACATAGTGCTCGAACGCGTGATGGGAGTTCACGACCTCGGAGACCACAATGATAATGGGGAACGGTTTGTAGATCTGTGCAATACCAATCGGCTAGTTATTGAAGGCACTCTGTTCCAGCATGAGGCATGCTACAAAATTAGTTGGATCTCACTGAGAGGCAGCGAACGTCAAACCAAATTGACCATTTTACAATAAGTCGACGTTTCAGAAATTGCGCCACAAACGCCCGAAACAAGCATGGAGCGATATCAGAATGTCGCGCGACCAACATATCATATTCGCCACTATACGTCTTCGTACTGCATCCGTCAATAGCAACCGTTCAAACTTGCTTCGAGTTACCAGGTACAATATCGAGAAACAGAAACAATTAGCAGCTCAACTCATGAATACATGCCGAGTTAGAAGCCCAATATCGTGTGAGGAGGGAGGAAGTGCGGCAAGTGTCAGACGTTACAAGCGCTCATACATCAACGCACTGACCACGAAGGCTGAAGAAGCAGCTAGCAGGTGTGACAGCAAGACCGTCTACAGCATTACGAACGAACTTACCGGGGGTCGGAGTTCTAAATAACATCCAGTGAAAAGTTTGGATGGCAGGCTCCTGATGAGGATCCCCTCAACAGATGGAGAGAACATTTCACGTTAGTGCTAAATAACTTAGGCGGCAACGCCCCAAACTCCAGCGACCGTGGCGCAGCAACAAATTCCCGATTTCGAACCGAACCACCCAGCAACACAGAGATAATAACCGCTATCAGATCCCTAACGTAAATAAAGTGGTAGGCATTGATGGTATCTCTGACGAGCTTTTCCAAACGCCTCGAATTACATCGGCAGAGTTACTTGAACCTCTCATTTTTAGAGGAAATCAGCAGTTCCCGGATGAGTGGAAGAAAGGGATGGTCATCAACCTTCCAAAGAAGGACAAGTTGATAAATGTGGGTATGCGTTCTCACAGCCGTAGCCAAGATAATAGCTAACATATTTCTAGAGCGGATAAGATAGCTTCTAGGCTCAACACTCGATGTCGAACAGCCGGGATATCGGGGGAAAACTCTTGAGTAGATCACATCACCATCTTGCGAATCCGCATTGAATAATGCTCAAGTCTCCGCTATATCTACTGTTCATTGATTTTGAAATGACTTGCGACAGTTTCAACAGAGTTGCTATCTGGATAGACTTACGCAGAAAACTTATAGCTATTATTAAGGTAACTTGAGAGGTAGTAAATGTCACATTGTATGTAATGGTAAAGTGTCAGAATGAATTTGAAGTTCATAGTGGAGTACATCGGGGCTGTATATATTCACCATTATTATTCGCGGCAGTCATCACCGATGTACTTCGGGCAGAACTAACTAAAAGAAGCCAATGATAGGGGTGGATAATGACATCTTACCTCAAATCCCTGGATTACGCTGACGATGTTTCCCTGCTTGCATATAAAATAATGGATCTTTAACAAATTCCAGATGAGGCAAACAAAGTAGGGTTTAATATAAATGCAGGAAAAATAAAGCCCGGGAGCATTTCAAACTGCGACGCTACTCATCATTACCGGACAACAGGTCGAGAAAGCCACAAACTCTCCATATTTAGAAAGCACCAATGTTAGCAGCAGAACCGGGAGAACCAAAGCTGCTTTTGGAATGCTATCAAAAATCTATAAAAGTAATCTATTGGGAAATATGACACGTAGTGGAATCCACTCATCCAGACAGGCAGAAGAGCAGGCTGGCCTAAGCAAACATGGCTTAGGGCTCGAAGAGGAATCGAGACTAATGGGAAAGAGTTGAAACACATGGCAGAAACTCAAACAACATGGCGCGCGCCATATGCCCCTCGAGGGGTGATTGAATTTACGCAAAATAAAAGTACTTTACTTTACCTACAATCCTACACATTGCTCTACCGACGTAATATATTACGAATGTTCTTGGAAAGTACTTTCCAGCCTTTGGGAATTGAGATAAACTTAATGATAATAACAAATCGCTTTAAAGGACTGGCGTAGGTTTTAAATGTGTCTACCTTTTCCCTTTGACTAAAACCTACGGAGCAGAAGATTATCTGGGTATAAATAGCTGCACATGCTGAATATTGGATGGTATTCACCATACCCCTTGATCAGAAAATTAAAAATACAAGTTTATTCATCTAAATCTACTCGTAGATCTGTTGCCTTCAAAGTAATCCCCATCGACTGCAACACACTTATGTCAGCGCTTGATCCAATCCTCGAAACATTTTTTATATTCGGTTTTCGGTATGTCTATCAGTGCTTCCTGCGATTTTTCCATTACTTCCTCTCGGCTGCTGAAATGCGTTCCCCGTAGTGGTTTTTTAACTCGATTGAACAGAAAGAAGTCACAGGGAGCCAAACCAGGTGAATTCGGTGGTTGCTGGATGGTATTTGTTGCATTTTTCGTCAAAAAATTACGAATAACGATGGTACTGTACGACGGTGCGTTATCATGGTGCAAAATCCACGAGTTTTCTGCCCACAATTCTGGTCTCTTTCGGCGAATTGCTTCAAGCAAATGTCTCATAACACCAAAATAATACTCGTACTCTTTGTTTACCGTCTGGCCTTCTGGCAAAAATTCATGATGCACTACACCATTGTAATCCATGAAAACCGTGAGCAGTGCCTTCTTTTTTGACTGAAAACGACGTGTTTTTTTTGGTCTGGGCTCATTTGGTGAACGCCATTCACTTGCCTGATGTCTGGATTGCGTGTCGTACTCATAAACCCACGTCTCGTCTCCAGTAATGATCCTTTTGATGAATGTGGGATCGAATTCAGCCTCGCAAATCATCTCTCTTGCGACGTCAACACGGTCTCTTTTTTGCATGAAATTCAGGTCTTTTGGCACCAACTTTGTTGCTACACGACGGAAACCCAAATCATTAACCAAAATGTCTTGGACGGATCCATAGGCAATGTTCAAATCCTCCGCTATCTCTCTGTTGGTTAATTTGCGGTTATTGACCAACATTTCTTTTACTCGTACTTGATCAATGTTTTCGTCGGTTTTCGATTTCGATGGTCTGCCACTGCGTTCATCATCTTCGACTGACTCACGACTACTTTTGAACGTTGCCGAAACACTTTTCTAACATTTTTAACGATCGCGAACCATTAAATCCGTTTTTTACGCAAAATTTAATACAAGTTCGTTGTTGCAAATTTAAATCCATTTAAAAAATCGCCAACACACACAGAGATAGATGTACTCTTGGCTACGTAACTTTTGCAAATGTCGAACTATGACGTTAAGATTTAGAGGGAATGTCAACATCAGATTTACCAACCTAACAAAAGAAACAGAACTCAAATCGGAAGAATGGGAGCGCCACACGGTGGGTGTGATCGGGAACTTTTTGATCAAGATGGTATATTTACATTTCTAATTGTCTGATTCTTAACATTGCTTGTGTCATAAAACCGAATCTGAACAGTAATGACCCAAGCGCAGCTTACAATAAGCTTACAACCAGGAGACATTTTATCTGTATTGAATCTATTTACCAGAATCATCAAACTGTCATTATAAGTGCTGTGATAGTTGAATATGTTAGATTTCCATTCCATACTTAAATTTAAATAATCTAAAGTGGCGAAATCGTCTTAATGTTTATTAAATTAATTGCAAGGGGCACCAATTTGCTTGTTTTGCCTCATGTACCAAAAAGCATTAACTCGGCACTGGTATATAGGAACCTTATGGCGAAATTGTGCTAAGCCATAGTTTTTTTTTATCAGACAATGGCATAAAACCAATGTAGAAAATACACATATGGTTCCACTATATCCACAAATTTACACAATGGAGTCTATATATAAACCATCATTGTACAATGAAGCAAATATCCGACATTAGAATATGATTTGACATCCATAGCAACACTCCAAACCGGGGCCGCATCCGTTAATTGTATCTAACATTGAAAATATCTCCTAAATCTCTTAACCTTTTGACTTTTTCTAACTTCTTATAAGCACGCAACCTTAAGTGAAATCCGACGAAAATCGTCGCCTCAAATAGTTTTGCTACTGATTCAATGCTCCTTAACCTTTTATGCGTCATTTATACCAATAATCCCTCTGGCAAGGATCATTATAATTACAAATGCCACACATTATTTCGAAAATGTGCTTTTTCCATTTCTTGGCAAAGTCTTAGCTCAATCGGACGACGACGGTCTATTAGCCTTGAACTCTGTTAGTTGACAAGTGTGACCTCATAAGACGTCGATTAAGTTAACCTCTGAGTAGAAGGTCATTTCCAACCAATACTTACCCACAAACCTATCACTTTTGTACATATATATGTATGATACTTGTGCTTTCCCATTTCGCAATTTCTCTATGAAAAACGCACACTTCGGAATAAATTTATTCCAGTAAGTCGGAAGGAACTTGGAATTTAAGACCGAAACTAGAACTATCCATCAAGTCCTTAGTATGCAAAGTGTCAACAATGTCCTACAAAATCAACACCACAAGTATCCATACTAGGAAAGGACTCCATACATTGCTGGATATGGTTGCAAGAATCCACTCAGATACATGGTTACATGCGGGTGTAGGGTTGTATAAATATACACATACGTACAGACATACATACATACGTTGCATTAATTACGTCAACGAGTGTGCACTTGGAAGTTTTATTTGCGAAAGGATGGTGGGAATTAGTAGTGTAATACTTGGCATGCTTGGAAGTTTACTTCTTATTCTAGACTACATACGCGTAGGTGTTCGTATTTAGGTCCCAGATAAATGCCAGTTGCTGCAAGTGTATGAACAAGTAAGAGCAAGATAATGGTAAAATGTATGGATGAAGTAACTGCAAATATCCAATCGGGAATGTTTATTCATGCTCAAGGCAAATTAACTTTAGCTGAGCATTTAAGTTCTCTATAATTGAATTACTTTTCAAATTAGTAATATGCAAACTAAGAATCCATAGCACAAGTTTCCATGGAAAGCGTTGCCATGAAAAATTTGACTAAAATTAGAAAGCACTAAATTCTTCACCATCAACATTATTCAAGGAATCCACTTTGATCGCGTTTCTAAGGAATTTGCAAGCACCAGCACGGCACAAAAATATCTGACTGTAATCTCTGTACTTAATAGATAAACTAGATGAGGCTACTTACTTGCAGATCTATTAAAGCCATCAATATGTGATACAACAAAGAGTAACGAACAAGGAGAACATTGTGAACAATGTACCTGTGCTGCCCAGAATGTACACAATCTCCTTATAATCTCCCTTACATCTCCTTCATGTTTAAGATAATAAGCATATCTTTGAGAGTTCATTTCCTTTATAGCAGCCACATAACAAATAGATTTGTATGTATATTAAAACAACCCTACTCTTATATCACAAAATTCTGCCAGCGTGTCGTTCTGATTTTATATAGCCCAGTAGAGAGTTCATAAATTATGAATGCAGAGGCCGGCATACTCCTAGAATGTGGTCCAAGTTTCCATCCTTGTTATATTATGGCCTGGATCTTCATATTTATTCTAAACAACGAAGAATCTCTGAAGGACAGAGAACAACAGTACATTGACACTGTAAATCAAGTTCTGTTCATGGACAGAACAAAATTTCATATAGGAAGAATGAAAAGATGGTAACCTACCATATTTTGAAAGAAGTTGCCGTTTTAAAAACATGACAAAGTGTGCTTCTCGAAATTGTTTTCAACATGCCTTTCGATACCTCCAATACGAGTCTATGAAAATATGTTGACATAGGCATGGTAAACATTTGAATGAGAAGTGCATTCTCACTCTTTCAACATTTCGGATACATCGAAAACAGTCATCATGTGGAACATGGTATAATGATGTTTGTTTAACAAATTGGTTGAAGAATGGTACCTTCAGAAACGAACAGATGCAAGTGTGCTAGCCAAGTACCATCGAATGAAACCAGTTATATTTCAAAAAATATGCTTTCATTGGACTAATCAAAGCGAACATTTTCAGTGCTCCGATGCAAGAATTGTAGCACACATAAAGTCGGTAATTGAATGGTTGTACTCTCATTAAAATAGCGATCAGTTTAAATCTTGAAACCTTAAAATACAACAATACAACGGTATAGCGATTTACTCATCAGTGTTTTAATGCTAGGGATGCCTAATATTAAGAGTCCGCCTACTTATTAGCTTACACGGCTCATAAATCGGTGGTGAACGTGAACTTTAATAAATAAACGTTTCTTTCATTTCAGACACCTGGTAGGTTTAATTAGTTCGGTATATTCCATAAAGTAGGACAAGAATGAATGCGTCATTATTTAACAGGAATAGCCAATAAGTCGATTGTGATTAACCGGTCGGCCACGAAGCCATATTAAGTCAATCATTGTTTCAGGAGGCGTTTTCAAGGCGTAAACGCAAGGTAGTCATAACTCTATGGAAAATTGCAACGATCTTAACCCAAAATTTTAACAAAATATGTCTCACAGAGATCGATCTATCGGGATAGAGAGTTGCAATGCATCAGAGGAAAACTCCTAGCTGTCGAAATCTACAGTTTCAGCTACGACTAAGATAAATGTAAAGTTAGTCAGCTAAAATTCACGGTTTAAGAACTGTTACGGTTAACTTTCAGATAGAAAGACATAGTGTGCTAGTCAAAGAAAAGTCCTTCTCAAGAAAACTTTCATAGTAGGGTACTTAAAATTCTCTAAAGTGAAACTCTGGAAAGAGAAGCTACTTCTATTGTGACTGGTTTCAAAGCACCCCCACAAAGAAATCTCTGGTGTGATGATGAATGTATGAAGGTATATGTAGTCAAACTAGAAGTCCATTAAGCTGGGCCACATTGCAGGACGGGAGCTGCTCGTAAACTCCACCAACAGAAACGAAGGAAGAGCGCAAACTTCTCGGAAAGAAACGTAAAGAACACGAGAAAAGTGCGAGAAAATGGGAGGATGTTACTGCAAGAATGAGGTTTAAAAGTTTTATCAGAGAATAAAATGAAAATGCCAGGGCTACAAAGCCAGAATGGAAGCTTGCAAGGATGAACATGAACAACTAATAGTAGAGTCGCAATCGGTGCAGATAATATTGGAAGACTACTTCTGCAGACTGTGCAACGGCGATGATGTTCAAAATACCTCTCTCAGGCAGAATTAGCAATTTATCCTCTATGAAGACGACATGGAATTACGTTATCCAGGCCTAGATAAAATTAAGGTATGAATATCGTAGTCTAAGTCTAATAAAGCTACTGGCGTATACGGACTGCCCATTGAGCTATTTGAAGCAGTTGGATGTGACTTGATTGGGAAGATGCACCAGCTAATCTGTAGGTTATGGTCAGAGAATAGGATACTACAAGCATAGAATCGTTTGCCAGGTCCACTAAGTCTCCTACACACCGCCTAAAGGATCAAAATATTACAGTTGCTAATTGAACATACAATTCCGAGAGCGATAAAGCAATCTGAATTCCATTGCCGGTCACCAAAGACTCTACGAAACCGTGTGAAAGCAAGACACATACTTGTACTACACTAAATTCTCCTAAATTCTACATAACGATATGTAACCCCCTAAAAACTTATCTTATTGTACTGTAAATCATTGCAAGTATATTTGTTGGGTGCCTTAGAAATAGGGTAGGTCCTGAGACATGTCAAATTGGCGATGCGTAGTGTTGCAACTGTTCCCAAACATCAATTGCACTTATTTTACCTCCGAGTGGTAACTATCCGGTGCTTGCTGATATCCTTCTAGACTCAACTTGCCAAATAGGCGCAAGTTGACTGCTGCAAACAGATGTCACCGCCATTCAAGAAATGCGATGGGATGGGCTGGACGAAAGGAGAATAAAAAACTGCCACACCCACTACGGCGCTTCTTGTCAACCGCAAAATCAGCCCTATATGCACACAAGCCGCAGCAGATTACAAAGATGACGGCACCAACGATAGCTTCTACGAGCAGTTTTTATGCAAAGTTAGGAAAAGAGAGCATCTTTGGTAGTAACATACTGTCTGAAAGTATAGCCTGCACGACACCAGCTCCGATAACGGATTCGGCTAATGGATTTTGTTCCAGGATCTCGATATTCATAAGAGGAATTGGAGAACTGCTGATAAATCAACCGTCAACTAGAGTGACCACATTGCGGTCGACGTAAGTAACTCCTAAAGTAGTTTGGATATCTGAATATTTCGACGGACCAACATTGACTCGCACAATTTCCTCGGACATCACGCACATCGTAATGACGGGCTAATACTGTGAGAAAATTTTACATCGAGCAGCTACAATGGCAAGAGGTCACCAAATCCTATTCCGATCGAGTCCCCTTAATCTTTTAAGAGGTCCTATACCGCCAGCATCAAGCATCGAAAACCAGTGGCAACATTGCCAAAAAGCCATCAGAGATGCCGCCCCTATAATGCAGTCTCACTCGGCCACTACAATAAAACCCCTGGTTTGACGACGAGTGCGGCAAGCTGTATACAAAACAGAGCTACATAGAAGGACCAAAGCTGCTCACGAGCTCCATGAGCAGAAGAGGAGAGACCAACACTGGCTTCTTAGGAGGAAAACGGAGGAGCATGAGAAGCTCGCAATCAACGAAATTGAGAGATAGTACTCCATAAATGAGATTCGGAAGTTTTACCAATGTGTGAAAAAAAGATTCCATGGACATAAACCCGGAACCGAAGGCTGTAAAGACGAACAAGAGAACATAGCAGTAGATTCGCAGTCGATACTGAGGATTTGGAAAGATCATTCCTGCAGACTTTATAACGGTGCTGACGAACCAAATACCGCTGTCAGGCAAAATAAAACATTCAACCTGGACGAGGTAGCCCAACAATTCCATCCATCTGACCTGGATTACTGGAACACAGCCATATCTAAGCCTGATTCTAACAAAGCTACTGGAGCGGACGGCCTAACTGCCGACCTCTTCAAAGCGGCAGGCGATGACTTGGTAAGGGGCATACACCAACTCATCTGTAAAATACGGTCGGACGAGATTATGCCACACGAATGGAAGCTCAGCATTTTTTGCCCGGTTCACAAAAAACGAGACCCTCTAAATTACTCCAACAATAGATGCATCAGTCTTCTTAACATAGCTTGCAGGATCATATGTGCCATACTGTGTGAGCGCCTGAAGCCGTTCGTCGGCAACCTGATTGGTCCATATCATCGTGGCTTCAGGGGAGGAAAGGCCACCGTCGACCAAATATTCACACTATGCCAAATCTTGGAAAAAGCCCATGAGCTCCAAATCGATACACCCCACCTATACTCGTACAGCTATACAGAGCAATGTCTGGTTTTGCCATCCCTGCTAAACTCGTCCACTTGCGCATGTTGACGGTGGAGAATGCACGCTGCTCGAAGGCCTTTGATGTCAATAGAAGAAGGTCGCGACTCAGGTGGCATAGGCAAGCAGAAAGGGACTTCAACCAACTTAGTGGAAAAAAATGGAGGCAACTAGCTGAAGATCGAGGTGGCTGATGACGCTGACCCTTGTTGGTTTAGGCCCAGGCATACTACGGACTGTGGCGCCACCTTATGTAAAGTAAGTAAGAAAGTAGATACATCACGATTTGTTTGAAAATATCTCTTTCTTTGGTCGTCCCTTCGGGGTGATGCACTAAATTTGCTTAGCCCTATTCCATTTTATTAAAACTTAAGAACCTATGAAGGTGGAAAATGTATTGGTAACCTTTCTTTCCAAAATCAACCATCACTGAAACGGAATTCAGCAGAAATAATACTCCATCTGAGTTATACGAGTATTCAAAGTTTTTGGAGGAGTGCTGGTCACTAGAGCACATGCGTAGGATACCAATGTCGGAAATTTCGAAGCCCAACGTAGTTTTCCTACCACATCAAGAAGTTCTTAAGTCAAAATGGTCGTAGTCGAAGCTTCCTGTTGGTATTCGACGGTTCGTTTACGTTTATTTATTGATTGGTAAACCCATTTGGGTATCAGACGAAGATACTGATTATCAAAGATTCATCTGGCGAAAATCTGAGTCATATCCCTTGCCTTTCGGTTATACCGTCGTCATATATTCGCGTCATATTTTAGCCAATGGATCAAAATCTTTTCAAATTATTTTCAAACATTTTCGTTTGTTATGACTTCTAGCTTGTCCATTCTTGGCTCTCGTCTTCCTTTTATCGGTGGGATATTCTAGTCGGAAATCTGAGAACTTTACGCCCGCGCACAACATGGGCGATGGCAAACGGGACAGAAAATACCCAAAGTAGATGAAACTATGTTTAAGAACTTTCCAACAGAAAAATACTTTACAACACATGTAGCATACACTTCTTAGAACAAACATGTAAGTTAGTACACGAGAGTGAGATAAGAATGTCAAACAATGTAGATATTCAGCTATTCAACTCTATTTTTCTCAAAGAAACTAACAACGAAGAGGTATATAGTATAACATGCTAAAACTACTCGACGCTAACAAATCACCAGGAGTCGACGCTATAAGAGGATATGAAGGTGCATAGGGATTTATTTTCACTTGTTATTGCAGCAATAATAAATAGAAGTTTAAATGAAGCCAGAATTCCTAAACAACTTAAAGTAGCTGTAATAAGACCAATTCACAAAGGTGGTATGACAAGTATTCTCGGTGATTTTAGGTCAATATTAATCCTCTCGGTGATTGAAAAGTGCTTGAAAGAAGTTGTGACGAAACGACTACGAATTTGTGGAAAAAAATTATTCAATCCATACAAGGCAATATGGATTATCAAAAGAGTTAGGGCACGGGATATTAACATAATCAACGAAAGCCTCAATAAGAAGCACCAATATACTGTGCTATTTATGGATTTCAGGAATACATTTGACACACTGAATCATGGTGGAAATTGGAATCCGGGGGAATTTGTTAAACTGGCTTTGACATTACTCTACTGCTAAGTCTTTACGGGTAAAAATTAAGAACCATTACAGTAACGAATTAGACATTAGTGTATGTAACAACTGATGGATAGCGGGTTGTGTGTGAAAATTTTGTTGGTGCACTGTTTCATATTGTTGTAAGGGCATAACACCTACAGCAATTTGATTCAGTAAACCATCGTCAGAATTTTCACTTCGCAGCCCTGCTTAGTATCGTCGGTGTTTGTGTTTACTATGTTTGTTTGTGATTATGTCTAGGGAATTCAGGGTGGACGTAGCCAATATACGCGGGCTAAAAAGTAATCACTTTTCTGCGTACGTCCACGTCTGTAAGTACCGACCAGCTGTTTTGGCACTTAGCGAAACACAGGTAGATCCCCGCCCACACCTCTCAGACCACAATGATCTGAAGCTACCTGGCTACGTACTAGTGCCACTATTCTTTCCCCGTCGCGGTCTCGCCATTTATGTGCGTAGTGATGTAGTTTACCAAATTCCACCACAATGTAGTCCCTGTTCCAATCCGGAATTCAATTTCATGTGGTTAAAATTCCATCTCCGTAAGCAAATTATCCACTACTGCTTTATTTACAGAAGCCCCAAACTGGACAGCAACTCGACCTTCCACGAGTTTGATGCGCTGTCTGATTCCATTCAAAGAATTGTATCCCTGTATCCTCATACTGAAATCGTGATTACGGGTTGGCTTCGACATTCTGGACAGACAACACCCGAAGGACGGTGTGTTGAGATCTTCGCTGCGGAAAATAACTTAACCCAGCTTGTAAATGAGCCCACACGCATACCAGACGTTGATAGTCATACCGCCAACACCCTGGACTTGTTTTTAACCTCTCACCCTGACAAGTACTGCGTTGATGTACTCTCCCCTCTAGGCTCGTCGGACCATTGTGTCATATCAGCTAAATTCTCGTACACCCACCACACAGTTAGAGAAAAGACTCCTAAAAGAACCGTATGGCAATACGAGAAAGCCAATTGGAGCGGACTTAACAACTTCTTTAGGAATTTTAACTGGTCGTTATGTTTCCTCGATAACGACGTGGATGCCGCTGCTGACATGATCACAGAAACTATTCTCTTTGGAATGAGATGCTTTATCCCACATCGGATGAAGAGTATCAAACCAAAAGAAAAGGAATGGTATGATTCGAGCTGTAAAGAGGCTGTCAGGGTTAGAGAACTGTTTTTTCGGTCCTACAAGACCAACCCGACAGAGGAAAACCGAAAAAAGTTTAAACGAGCCAGAAATGACTGCAACGCCTTTCTTAAGCGTGTGAAATTCCAATATGACCAAAACCTGAGGCAAAAAATACTACAATGTCCCAAAGGCAGTAAAAATTTTTGGTCATTCGTCAAAAACATTAGAAATTCTGCCTCATCCTCCATCCCAACGCTCATTTACAATGACATTCCAGCTGTCAGCTCTTTGGACAAGGCCAATCTGCTTGCTGCACACTTTGCGGCTAGCTCAACACTCCCAGACTGTGCTTTGTCCCCGACTACACTCGAGTGCGTCGAATCTACAATGGGACGAATCCACTTTCGCACTCGTGTAGTAGCAAGAGTACTCAAAGATCTCAACATGCATAAATCCGCTGGTCCAGATGGTATATCTCCCCTTCTTCTGAAGAGGTGTTCTTCTACGCTGGCAAAACCACTGCGTAAGCTTTTTCATCAGTCCTACTCTTTAGGACTCTTTCCGAGCAGATGGAAAACAGCATTTGTCCAGCCCGTCCTTAAAAAAGGCGAATCTTCTTCTCTATCCTCCTACAGACCCATTGCACTTACGTCCCTTCTTTCCAAGGTCATGGAAACGCTGATAAACCATCAGCTCATGAAATATCTCGAAACACGAAAACTTCTCAATGACCGGCAATATGGTTTTCGTAGCAACAGGTAGACTGGTGATTTGATGGCATGTCTCACCGAAAAGTGGAACCAAAGCGTACATCAATCTGGCGAAAGCAAGTTAGTTGCACTTGATATTTCTAAGGCATTTGACAGAGTTTGGCATCAGGCTCTTTTGTCGAAAATGCGTGCTCTTGGGATCGATGACTCTCTTCTTCAATGGATTAGAAATTACCTTTCGGAACGTTCAATTCAAGTCGTCTTGGACGGTTTCAAGTCTGATATTCACAAAATAAATGCTGGTGTGCCCCAGGGCTCCGTTCTGTCTCCGACACTCTTTTTAATCTTCATTAACGATCTCTTGTCTGCTACTTCTAAACCAATTTATTCCTTTGCTGATGACAGCACTCTCTGCTTCTCATATTCGTTCCCGGACTCACGCCCCTGCTCTTCGGCTGTAGAACGGGAACGGCAGCGTATGTTAAGCTCATTAAATTCCGATATTAACAGCATAACCAACTGGGGAACTATCAACCGAGTAGAATTTAATGCTTCCAAAACTCAATGCTGTCTGCTGTCATTAAAGCGAAATTCAAATACCCAGCCATTATCCATGAATGGCACTTGCATCGTCGAAACCGATAAACTTTCCATTCTCGGTATGTGTATCAGTAACAACTTACGTTGGAATGACCACATATTCGATGTCGCCAAAAATGCTGCGAAATGTCTAGGTTTTCTCAAGCGATGTAAGAAATATTTTACCCCCTCTGATCTGGCCACAATATATAAGGCATTTATCCGCCCAAAATTGGAGTACAATGCCCACATCTGGTCAGGTGCTCCTAAAACATCTCTGCACCTGCTAGATAGGATTCAAAACCGTGCGATAAAACTAATTGGTGATACTAATATCAGTCAATCAATTGACACTCTCGAACACCGACGTAAAGTCTCCTGTCTCACTTTGTTTTATCGCTATTTCCACCACCAGTGCTCCATTGAAATTGCCAGTAGCATTCCGCCCATTCAAACTTTCAACCGTAACACCCGTCTCGCTAGGAATGCTCATCAGTATACCCTCAAGCCCATTTTCGGACGTACTCTTAAATATCGTGATTCTTTCCTAAGCCGTACAACTCGCTTATGGAATGCCCTGCCGACCTCTGTGTTTCCTGGTCGTTATAACTTGCAAACATTTAAAAACAATGTACATCTGTACCTGTCTTTTCTTTCTCCCTAAATTTCCTTCACCCGCGCTGTGTACGAACATTTTAAGGGTACAAAACCCCTTGAGCGCGCGCCGATTATAAAAAAAAAAAAAAAAAAAAACTCACCGTTGGGAGTGCTGCAAGGAACGAAACATGGTGCAATTTTATTCATCTGCTACAGAACTAATACGAAATCGACAATTAAACTGACTGGGCTACTTTTAGAGAAATTGAGGAACCATTACTCCTTAAAGACGCCAAATGAGCTGGATGCGGCCATAGTACACCTCAACGATGTAATCCTTGAAGCAACTGATAGAACTACTCCTACTATAACTACTATTAAAGGAGACATCCGCACGCCTGGGCGGATACTGAACAAAATAAAAAAAAGAACACTCAGGAAAAGATGGAAATCAACCAGAACTCGCGAGGACAAAGTAAAACTAAGCAAAACTATACAGAATCTAAAAGGACTTCTAATAGATAATATGAATAATGAAATCAGCAAATACTTAAGGAATTTGACAGCAACGAAAATAACAAACTACGCCCTATGGAAGTCAACAAAAGATATTAAATCCTTAAAAAACACTCATCCCCGTGAAGGACCAATAACGATGAATGGACTCGAACTGATAAAGAAAAAGCGACTACATTAGCTGAAAATTTTAGAAATAAATTCACTAACGACAAAACGATATCGACATCATCCTACCCACGCAAGAATAAGAAAAAACAAAAATAAAAGTAATAAAAAGCTACATACAATACAAAACGAAGGCAAATAAAAGCCCCGGATATGACTTTATTACCGGAAATATATTTGGGGCTTCCCTAAATCGCATTAGTGTACCTCTGGAATCTCTTCAATGCGATTTTTTCACTAAAATATCTGGAAACTGGCCAAAATAATAGCCATGTCAAAACCCGGGAAGGATGCTACACAAACAGCGAACTATAGGCCAATAAGTCTATTGCCGATGCTGTCCAAGCTTTTTGAAAATATCCTTATAGACAGACTACAACCAGAAAATAATATAATTCCTAGTCACCAGTTTGGATTCAGACGAAAGCTTATCTTGGTATATAACTCAATTCGTGCGGTTTTTTTCAAAATCCGGACGTTTATTTAAGATAACCATGTATAATAGTATTATTTGTGGATCCCATCCCAAAAGAACTGCGCCGGCTTGCCAGCCAAGAATGAATCAAGCCAATTTTTGATATTCTGTTCTGATGTGAACCGATTTCAGTGAGGGCGTTCTGCATCGACCGGAACAAATGGTAGTCAGAAGGGGCAAGGTCTGGTCTATAAGGCGGGTGGGGTAAGACTTCCCATCCACTGTTTTCCAAATAGTTCTTAACCGGAATAGCAACGTGGGGCCGAGCGGTGTCATGATGGAGAATTATTGCCTTGTGTCTGGTCGCATATTCCGGGTGTTTTTCGGCCACTGCTCTCTTCAAACGGATTAATTGTGTTCGGTAGCGTTGTCAATTGAAACCATTTAGCAGCTCATAATACAGCACACCCATCTGATCCCACCAAATATAGGGCATTACCTTCGCGCCATGGATATTCGGCTTTGCCGTTGATTTGGCTGGTTGGCCGGGTTTCACATATGATTTTTTGCGCTTGGGGTTGTCGTAATGGATGCATTTTTCATCACCAGTAACAATTCGATGCAATTTGTTGCGTTCCAGCAGCATTTCGGACATGCAAAACCGCCTTTCGACGTCTCTCGGCTTGAATTCATGTGGAACCCAATTTCCTTGCTTTTGAATATATCCAGCTGCCTTTAAACGTTTTGAAATGGCTGCTTGAGTGACACCCAAAGATTCTGCGAGCTCTTCTTATGTTTGGCAACAATCTTCTTAGAGTAATGCTTCCAGTTCTTCATCTTCAAACATTTTTTGATTGCCCAGGACGTTCATCGTCTTCCAAGCCAAAATCACCACTTTTAAATCGTGCAAACCACTTTTGGCACGTTCGCTCAGCTAGCGCATGTTCACCATAAACTTGCACCAAAATACGATGACTTTCGGCAGCAGTTTTCTTCATATTAAAGTAATGAAGAAGAACTCCCCGCAAAAACACTTTTTCAGGCACAAAGTTCGACATATTTTAGTGAAAAAAAATTATTGTTGTTTACGCTTCATATGAATGACATATACTGAAATGACGTACAATGACAGTAGCTTTCCAACGCATGTTCCAATGGAATACTACAAGTTACGCCATCTCTTAGCAAATCGCACGAATTAAGTTGTAGACCCAATATATCAAGGGCATTTAACAAAGTTTGGAACAAAGGAATTTTATAAAGGGTGTTTTTTTTTGGTGCTTTAGTTTCTAAACTGGTAACACTATTCCCACAGATTGTCAATTTCACCATTGAAAGTTGATTTGTGGTCAGTACGTTTTGCCATTTTACGATGAATAGATTAACGCCAGAAAAAAGCTCACAAATTGTGCAAACTTATTTTGAAAACCATGGTTCAGTTCGCCAAACTTGTTGTGCGCTACGTCCACTTTACGGTAGACATAATCGTCCATCTGAGCAAGTTATTCGGAACGCGATGAATCGTTTTCGCACCACGTAGACTCTAGTGGGGCACAGCAATTGGAGCTATGCCCATCGACTTTGTGGAAGATTTTACGGAAAGACCTTGACTTAAAAGCTTATAAGACCCAGCTTATGAAAGAGTTGAAACAACGTGACTATTATACGCGCCGTAGATTCGGTGAATGAGCCGAAAATATGATTCAGCTTGTTCCTCGTTTTTAACGCGAAATTTTGTTCTCCGATGAGGCCCATTTGGATATGTAAACAAGCATAAATGCCAAATTTGGAGTCGAGAAAACCCAGAAGCCTTTTTTGAGACATCCATACAACCATTAAAACTCACTGTTTGGGGTGCTTTATGGGCTGGTGGAATCATCGGCGCATATTTCTTTAAGGACGAATGTTACCGTCAATGGAAAGCGTTATAGAAACATGATTTTTGACTTCTTCGTTCCTCAGTTCAATAGAAATGACGAGCTTCGGTTTCAACAATATGTCGCAACATGCCACACGGCTCGCGAGACCATCAATTTATTGCGGGAAACATTTACTGAGCTCATAATTTCGCATAATCGACCTGTGAACTGGCCTCCATAATCTGAGATCTCACTCCTTTAGATTACTTTCTTTGAGGGTGTGTGAAGTCACTAGTCCATGCCGATAAACCAGAGACGTTGGACTATCTGGAAGTCAACATTAGCCGTATTATTGCTGATATACGGCCCCAGTTGCTCGATAAAGGTGTCCAAAATTGAACTTCACGATTGCGCTTCATTTTGCTAGCGTTTGCAAGCATATGCGTAATATCATATTTAAGTACTAATGGCATAAAATTATCTATTAAATTAAGCTATAGACATATGTAACATTAGCTTCAAGTATTTTATTTTATTTTGAATTTGTACACCTCTAAAAAAAAAGCACCCTTTATTAATTTCATTTAATTAAATAGTATTGCAGGCTCTAAGGTTCGTCGAAAGACATGCTAGATTAAGTGTTAGGTTTAGCTTAGAGTGCCCGCATAGGGCCAGTAAATTATATCAAGATTGTTAAGTTAATTAAGCCAGTTTTTAAGCGTTTTTTTTTGTATAGCATTTAATAAAAAAAATTTTAGAAATAAAAATGCATTATAGTAAAAAAGAAAATAAAAAATTCAAATTGTTGATTATTTTCAATAACCCAAACGGGTCCAATGGGTTAAAGCTATTATTTACAGGGGTACATACACCAAGACCAATTGTGCAACGGCAACTGTAAGGCCTTGGTAGATTATTGGAAAAAGTAACTTAATCCACTGTTGCAAAATATTTATTAAACTCGTTATCTACTTCAGCAGGGTCTCTGACAGTAATATTTCCACTTTTAAGCACAAAAGATGAGCTATGATTTTTTATGTTATGACTAATTATACTAGTTACAACTTCCCATTCTTTTTTTAAGGTTCCCTCCTGCATTGTTGATTCTGCTTTGACATCACGGCAGATTGTGGTTTCCTTCTTAATTATTTGGCACAGATGGTTGAAACGGCTTTCCAAAGCAGAATTAAATGGATGCTTGAAGCATTTGATACGCAGCAAATGATTGAGTTTAATTTTTCGGAAAAGGGAATTGTTCATCCATGGTTTAGCTTTAGATTTTATTCGGGTTATAGAAAAGCTAGATTTGTCAACGTAATATATTCCGTTTTGAAGAATATTTGGAACGCCTGAGAGGCGTTACGTGAGGTGTAAATTTCTTCTCAGTTTTCGCGTGACTGAAGTTAATTTTTATTACTTTAAGAGAAATGGCGTTTATATTATTTTTATTGTTTAAGGTCCTAAGGATTAATCCAGTCGAACAGTGATCAATAATTTGTAGATCAAAGTTATCACCAAAACACAGATTAGTTGCCAAATTTTTAAAGTGAGCAAATGCTTGGTTGAAGCAAGTACTAGAAACTGGTCTAACGGATTTATATCCGTAAGTATTTACTCCAGGATTGGGACCTAGGATATCCACGGGAAAACCGCCAAGAGTAATGAGATTATCCAATTGTTTTCGGAAATACAACATCAATTCAATTTACACTAATAATTTATTCTCCACATTAAATGTAGGATGCCACCCATAGAGCGAAATAACCACTGAGCCCAAACATCTTTCTTTCTCTCTCTATCGCATTTTCCAAAAAACTTTAATGCTCAGGCATTAAAAGTGTATTCATACCCACTTGCGTGTTAAGTTCTTTAAAAAAAAAAAAAAAAAAAAACTAATGTTGCAGGTGATTTTTATAACATCCACACTCTTCCAACTATAAGAAACTATCTTACACCCATATGAATCTCACAAAAATACGAGTACTCCTACTCCTACCGAGCTTACGTTATCCTTGATAAATTTCTAATTTAACTTTCTGCAGACAACCCTTAAGCTTCGCAAAAAACTTTTATAAATGTATTAATTTTTTTATCCGAAATAAATAAAATGAAAATGAAATGAAAAAAAAAAGATCTTAAACCTAATTCAGCAGCCTATTTGGTGGACACATCTGCATTGGTTGAAGAAAACCAAAAACCATTGAAACCATTGGCCTATATCGAATAACTTTTAGGAACACCCAGATTATAGACATATATATATATATAAAAAAAAAAGGGAGAGAAAAAACAATTCCAAGCGTCGTGCTTAGTCGTAAATGTGGATCACCCATTCTATATTCAATGTCCTGGTGTATCATCATAGATACAGCTAGTGCGAATCATCGACTTCACTTTTCAAGGAGTCAAACTCTATCGTACAAAATTACACAGCACCTTCAAGTTCAGGAAATTGACAAATCAAAAAGTAACCTGATACAGCATATTTTCTTTGAAGGGGATATTGCGTGTTAGGTACCAGGAGCGTGGCCATTTCCGTAAGAGTTCGAAAATCCAATTCCCTTTCTAGATGATGAATAGATATTCCGCGTTGGTCAAAGCATCCAGGAAGTTAATATCGCATTTAAAATCAAATATCCGACAAACATATCAAAAGGACACCCGATTAAATCATCGCCTTCTACTTTTATCAATGCATTCTACATCCTGACGTATCAGCATTAACCATTTGAATTCATCAGGTGTATTAGCTTATTCTTTTGTGGGAACCTGCTTCGAAAGATAATACGTAATTGCTTCAAGTGCTTTCACCAGAGAAAAGCCACATCAATGCAAACCATAAGAATGAATACAAACAAAAAGAGCATTTTCACATTGCGAATATGATTATGCTGGTCCCATCCCCATAAAGACAAGAATCAGGAGCGAAATTTATCAAACTATTCATATCGCTATTTGTGTGATTTGTCCAAGGCCATACATTCAGAACTAGTGAGTGATCTTACTATGGAAGCATTCCACGCAGCTCTTCACCATTTCAAAAAATGGTGGAATCTTTTGCTGGGCTGACACAGTTGTCCGAAATGCATAACATTACTATGTCCAAACATCAGCAGAATGCCTTGTATGCGATGCAATCACTTGGCACTTCACTGAGGTGAAGGTAGTTAAGCAACATCTCAAACGTATTGTTGGTTCTGTGTTCTTACATGTGGAAAACTTTAGGCTCCTCTTATCGAAATAGAAGCCCTGTTTAATTGCCGTCCACTATGTCAATCCTATGGTAATGAATTATGTATATCCATTAACCCCAGCTCATTTCAATACACTACATACGTATGTGAATAGTACTCAGCTGTGTCCGAACCTTTAATCAACAAAAATTGGCTGTCTTTTTAGCAATCACTGCAATCAAAAACACCAGACTACTGGAACCGTGGATTACGAGTATCTAGTAATTGACCTTGCCATTTCATCATGGAATGACTTGCGCCCGCACAACACTTACAAATTACTGAATTGTATTATCAAAATTCATGCTCTGTGAAAGAATGTTTTTCGGGCACTTCGACCATTTTACGGTCGTCATAATCGACCTACTGAGCAAGCAATTCAAGCGGTAGTGACCAAATGTCGCAGCAATTCGTCGCCGTAAGCAGTAATTGGGATTGTGTTACTCGACTACGTAATTTATTTTACGCAAGGATCTTGGTCTAAAACCTTACAAAATACAGCTCGTACAAGAACTGAAGCCGAAAGACCTGCCACATCGTCGAATTTTCGGTGAGTGGCCCTTAGAAAAGCTGTAGGACCTTTTTATCGAAAAATTGTCTTCAGCGACGAAGCTCATTTCTGGTGGAATGGGTATGTTAATGAACAAAACTGCTATATTGGTCCGATGAGCAACCTGAGGCAATACAAGAGCTGCCAATGCCCCCTGAAGATGCACTGTTTGGTGCGGTTTATGGTATGGCGGAATCATTGGCTCGTATTTTTTCGAAAATGACCGTGAGAACCACATTACCGTCAATGGCGCCCACTATCGTTCAATGATTTCGAATTTTTTTTTGTCCAAAATGCACGAGCTGAAGCGGGTCAATATTTGGTTCCAGAATGACGACGCTACATGCCACACAGCACGAGATTCGAAGGACCAATTGCGAAATGAGTTCGGTGTGCAATTTATCTCTCGTTTTAGACCGGTGAATTGGCGGGCTAGATCGTGCGATTTGCGCCTTTAGACTACTTTTTATGGAGATACGTCAAATCGCTCGTCTAAGCCGATCAACCAGTGTCATCTGCGGCCTTGGAAGACAACATTACACGTATTATTAGCGAGATACTGGCCAGTATGCTCGAAAAAGTGATTAAAAGTCAACATTTGCATATTATAATCTACACATAAAAAGTAAATGGCAATCAACTCAAATACAATTAAAAACCAAACGTTTAAAAATCAGCCATTAGTTCGCATTCGTGATTAATAGAGGGCAGGGGAAACTTTTAAATTCTTTTCCGGATATTTGATTCTATTTCTAGGGCGGACGAATAGAGCAAACGTAATCTAAATGAGATGTGAGAACTTGACCAAAATTAAACCAAGTCAACAACTCTATTTTAACTCTAAATGACCATCCTATTCGTCAAAACGGTGGTGATTGCGACTATATGAGAACATAAGCGTTCTTCATCTAGCATCACACCATCAACTCCTACTACTGACCTCCACGTGGTGACTGCTGGGTGCCTAATACCTCGACTGTAGATGGGGTAACCAACCCTTGCGGAAGGTCTTTGGTGACAGCTTGATAGAGAAGGGATGGGGGGGGGGGTATCTCAATGAAGCACTTTCTCCTGTTTCCGGGCAGCAGTGGACGAATTCTAATGATGGTATCAACGGTGGCGTCCACAGTTCCAGATAGGTCGAACTAGTGCTGTCTCTATATGATCTGCTTCAGCGTACTTGAACATCAGGTCTATAGGGATCTCCAACACTAAGGCTAGGTGTTGGAAAAGAGTTACTGGCTCCGGAATTTGGTTCGGTCCCTTCTGTGCTAGGGGTTCCAAAAAGGACCTGGCCCACCAGGTTGGAGGTTGCGCGTGGGGTTAAATGTCCAACCACTTAAAAAAGTAATTGTTACGAAGGAACCAACAGAGGACGGATTTACTGTTGACGACCCTGAAAAACGAACAAAGGACAACGACTTTCGGATCTGCAGGTGTAATGTTCGGACCTTGAACAGGCCAGGAGCAGCCGATCAATTACTGGAAGCCCTAGACTGCTATGAAGCAGATATCACCGCGATCCAGAAAGTGCGGTGGGATGAGCCGGGCGAAAGAAATACGAAAAACTGTGATGTATACTACGGTGATTTCTAAAGAGAACGTAAGCAGCGTCTGTCTGGATGCAAATTTGTTGTAAGTTGCAGGCTTAAACAAGAAGTCTTGGGCTTTCGATACGTGAGCAAATGCCTTATAACAATCCGTGTCAAAGGTAAATTCGCTAACATCAGTCTTATAGCGCTCACGCCCCAATAGAGGAAAATACAATGCTACCAAAGAAAGTTTCTACGAACTTTTCGACAAAACCTATGTGCAATGTCCGATGTATTACATTAGAATCGTCCAAAGCGACTTTAATGCCAAAAGTGGAAAGGAGGACATCTTTCGTAGCACAATCGGAAGACATAGCCTACACGACGGGACATAACGTTACTATAGGAAGTACACGGTTTCCTCACTTCAATATTCACAAGGGAACGTGGCAAACACCTCAACCTCTCGATAAGTCTTTTGCAGCAGCATCGAGTGCTGAAGATCAGTGGCTTAGATGCCGAGCACCCGTCAGAAATGCCGCAACTGACGTACTGGATTTCACCCGCTCACCACCACGAAACGCCTGGTTTGGTGAAGAGAGCCGGCAAGCACATGCAGCAAAACAACATGCTTACAAAGCTGCGTTTCACAAAACGATGAGAGCGGTTCGTGAGCCCTACGAGCAAAAGAGGAGGGAAGAACATTGCCTTCTTCGCAGTAAAAGGAAAGAGCGTGGGCAGTGCGCGATCGAGGAAATATTGAGGTGCTACTCTAGGATTAATGTTCGGAAGTTTTACCAAAACGTAAAAAGAATGTGTCAGGGTAATAACACCTGAGCAGAAACCTGGAGATGAAAAAGGAAATCCTGTACTTGAGTCGCAGCCGGTGGTGAGGATATGGGAAAACCTTTCTGTAGACTACTAAATGGCGTAGATGACACAAATTCCGCTGTCAGGCAAAGTGAACCATTCAATATTAACGATGCAAGTCAAGAATTCCATCCACCCGACTAAACTGAAGTGAGGATAGCAATATTTAAACTGAAGTCGAACAAGGCTGCCGGGCCGGGCGACCTACCCGCCAAACTATATAGGGTAGCAAGAGATGACTTGGCGGAGAGCATACACCAACTTATTTCCAAGATTTGGTCGGATGAATATATGCTTGATAAATGGAACCTCAACATCCTTTGCCCGGTTCACAAGAAAGGAGACCCTTTAAACTGCGCCAACTATAGAAGTAAACATCTCATATAAGATCTTGCCTGCTGTATGGAGAGCGCCGGAAACTATTTGTCGATTGAACCCTATCAGTGCGATTTTAGGGCCGGTAGGTCCACAATTAACCAAATTTTCACACTACGGCAAACCCTCGGATCGAAAGATCGGATCGACACTCACCGCCTGTTTATCGATTATAAAGCCGCATATGATAGCATCTACAGAGACGAGCTATACAGAGCCATGTCTAGTGCCAAAAACGTCCGCTTGTGCAGGATGACGATGGAGAAAGCTTGCTGCTGAATCAAGGTCGGTAATGACCTAACCGAGACCTTTAAAGTCAAAAAAGGATTTAGGCAAAATGACGCGCTGTTATGTGACTTCTTCAACATCGTGCTAGAAAGATTTGTACAAAACTCGCAAGCCAACACACAAGGTACGATCTTTCAATAGTCAGTTCAATTGATTGCATACGCCGACGATATTGATATTATTGGTAGAACCAGCAGCAGGCTGTCACTGGTGAGCTTGGGGTATAGAACAGCAGCGGAAAAAATGGGTCTAGCGCTAAACGAGGGCAAAACAGAGTATGTGCTGTCAACAAGAACGGACAACCAACATCGACGAATCGGCCAGGATATCAGAATCGGCAGCTATATCTTCGATTCTCTTGTCCATGGATTTGGAGAAAGCTTTCGAGAGAGTGACTGTGTTCGGAATTATAGAACAACTTAATCAGTGGGGTATTCATAAAAATTACCTTAGAGTAATCAACTCATTTATGTCGAATAGGGTTTTTATCGTGAGGGTTAATGGACACTTTTCAGCATCTACCCCTATTGATAACGGGATTCCACAGGGCTCACCTATATCTACTGCCCTATATAATGCATATGTTGACTCACTACTCGTGGACATCGAGTCAATTAGCGAAAACATTAGAGCAACTGTAACATATGCGGACAATATCTTCCTGTTAGCTTCGGGAAAGCCAAATGAAGTTAATGACGCTTTAGAGCAAAGCTTACTAAAAGCACTTAAATGGTGCGAAAGTTCGGGAGCAAGGTTACCAACTAGCAAAATGGAAGCATTGCATATATGTCGAAAACACCACTGCCCCAACCACACAAGTCAAAATCGGAAATGTGACCCTATCTCTTCTGGACAAAGCAAGAATCTTGGGACTAACTTGCACTAAATCCTGGAAGTGGAATGCACATGCGAAAGTAGTAACAGAAAAACTGGGAAAAATTCATAATTTAATGAAAATAGTCTGCAACAAACACAAAGGACCGCACATAAACACAGCCATCAACATAGCGCAAGTTCTAATTAAAGGGGCTACGCAACATGGTCTAACCATATATTCGCACTGAACTAAAGGATGCGACAACCAGGTACAAGTAAAAATAAATGCCATATTACGTGCTGCAGTTGGTGCACTACCCTCTACACCCATCGACGCTCTGTTAGCAGAAACTAACACTCCAAGCTTCGCAGATATGAAAATGATCGCTCAGGTTAAAATTGCTGTAAAAAGTCTAATGGACTGCAAACACCCGCTACATGAAATATGTAGGAATGGCAGAATTGTGGTTAAAAAAGTAAAATCAAAAGCGCGCTCTACAATTCCTTGAAGCTGCTCACAAACATAGCTACTCCAATGCCCACCAATTATGACAATAGCAAACCACCCTGGATGTTCCCGACAAAGATAGTTAACACCTCTCTGGACAGTACACTAAAAGAACACACACCAGCGGAAGTATACCGAAAGAAATTTGCTGAAATAATATCTACCGGCAAATTTGATTGTGTCTTATACACTGATGCTTCCTGCAACAATGGAGTAACTGGTTACTGCGTCAACAGGCTGGACCATAATTGTGATAGGTTGATTTCGCAACAACTCACCACATCCAATCAAAACTCATTCACTGGAGAAGTAATGGCATTAGCGGAGGCAATTGAATTTGCAAAATCAAGAACGGAAAAGACAGCTATATGCAGTGATTCCCTCAGTGCCATTCGCAGTATCCGAAACAACAAAAGCAAATCTCCCATCATCCTGAGCCTTCGAGCTGTTATGTCTTCAAATTAACCGAGAATTCATTTAATATGGTCACCTGGACATGTTGGGATTCCAGGAAATGAAAAAGCAGACGAAGGCGCCCGTGAAGCCATTAGAATGCCTCTGTACACCTTGCCACCATTTGCAATAGCTGTATGGACTCAACTCCTTACGAAATTTCGTGAAGATGCAGAAAATCGCTGGAACCAATCTAACTCTTTTTTAAGGACTCATAAACCCTCACTAGCGAAAAATTTCTACAACAATTCATTGAGCCGATTACAAGCAGTGAAATTATGCAGGTTAAGACTAGGGCACACGATGTTCAATAAAGCCCACTTGTATAAAAAAGAGCCTCCGTCAGTTTGCGATTCATGCAATGAAATTCGCAGCGTATATCACATACTCCAAAGCTGCCAAATCACAAGACAACATTTCTCAAAAAACGTTCCAAAGCTGGAAGAACTACTTAATCCATCTATACCCCCTGAAACATCAACCCTGTTCCCACTTCTAGCTCAACATAGGATTAACATAATTTTATTTAAATAACGTGCTTAAGTTCCCTCTTTAAAAATTAGCCAGTAATGTACATTTTTGTATTGTAAATATTTATTTGTAACTCGCACAATCTATAACAGCCATATGGGCATAGTACCCCAGCGTTATACTCCGGAAGATATAAATTTATTTGTATTGCTTCCCTTGAAAATAAAATAAAATAAATCTTTGAGGTACTAAAGGGCTTTGACTACCTCGACTGCTATCACATCTGAAAACAACATTTCTGCAGAAATCAAACGAAGAATAACGCTTGCCCATCGGTGTTTCTTTGGACTGAGAAGGCAACTGTGCAGTAAGGCCCTCTCGCGAACAACCAAGAAACCTCTATATAAGACCCTTGCAAACCCAGTGCCACTCTATGGTTTCGAATCATTGACTCTATCTAAAGCGGATAAAGAGATCCTTGATTGTTTTGAGAGGAAAATTCTTCGTAAGATATTTGGTACCATATTCGTTGACGGGTTCTGGAGGAGACGATTCAACGATGAACTCTACGAGCTGTACAGCGACATCGACCTGGCCAAAAACCTGAACATTGTGCGTTCGAGATGGCTGGGACATGTAGAGCGAATGAACACCAACGCTCCAGCCCACAGAATCTTCAACTCTTATCAGGAGGGACAACGCAGTGGAGTAAGGCCTTGTCTTAGGCGGAGCGCGCAAGTGGAAGGGGATCTCAACCAACTTGGGGTGCGCAACTGGAGGCAGTTAGCCAAATTCCACGCTAATTGGAGAGTCTTATTTCTTGAGGCCCAGGACTGTAGCACCACCTAAGTAAGTAAGTAACTATCACATCCTAATCTTCCTTTTAAAGAATAAATCGTTGCAAATAGTAGAAATCATCAGCTAAAACTGACGAGGACAGAAAGTAAGGACACTGCACGTTAGGGGTTAGAACCCCCTAACAAGATATGTAGCTATTTATTCATAGTTTATTGCGAATTCAACTTATTCCACATTGTCATCGAAAATTTAATTTTCAGTTTATTATTAATTTGAAAATCCTACTTCAAAGTCCGGCAAAACAATTACCAGCAGAAGAGTTTCTTAGTAACCAAAAGTACTTTTAAGTGCTCAATAAAATGAATGAAGAGATATAAATAGATTTCAAACCTCAAATCTAAATAGAAAGACGTCACAGTGCACGACTAACTACCGACAACAATCAAACAGAGTCCGTAAGTATCGTCTCCGCCTTAACAATTTCAAGGAAACGAAATTCTGAATTGGAAACCTTTACCAGGAAACAATAATTAACTGCATCCTTACAACACGGAGTACCAACGATTTTACGAGTAAGTTCTTGTCCTTCTTCATTAGAGGTGACCGTTTTTAATATCAGAAATTTCATCAACTACCAATTAGGAGGGACGAAAATTAAGTAGAAATTTTGTAGAATTCCAACAAACTGTTTCGTAAGGAAAGTTTTTCAATTTGATTTTTTTATTTTTTTTTTATTGAACAAATAATTTGCACTAATTTTACCACTGAGAACTTTTGCCGGATGTAAAGTTTCTAGATACTCTTGGTAGGTAATTAAATTTTATTTAATTAGATGTTGAATTGGGGAAACTTTTGATGTTTGATTGAAAAGTTTGTTAGGGTTGGAAGCTCATGGATACATTCGATTGTTTATAACAAAATAATTATTATGATACCTACGAGTTCTCGGATTTAGCAGATGTAACTTTCAATTGGATTTAAGCCCTTAATTGCTCTAGTATTTAATTAGTCAATGTAGCATAGTATTTATTTTGTTTTGTGTATCTTCGGATTTATGAGAGATTTACTTGAAGGAGAGATTTGATAGATTCGTTAATAGAACGTTACGGATTCAGAACTTCAAATTGCTAATGGAAGTGAGATGAATCGAAACTGGTTCATTTGAAATTTGTTTTAAATCCAGATCTATGTTCAGACATTTCATAATAGATGTCTAAATTAAATTAGTTCATTTATTTCAACAACTGAAAATTTTAGATAGTGAAAAAATAAATAAATAATTAATCGTAAACATTTGTTACGAACGTTAATCGCCTTAATGGTATCCAACAGATATGTTTAAGAGATTTCCGGCTAGAAAGAACTATCGGAGGCTTTCATGAAAAAATTACTCCAGATCAAGTATCCATGATAGAATCCAGATTTTCGGCCGAATGAAACCCGACAAATTCTAGATAGGTCATTATTTTGGAGGATGACTATAATCTTGACAGATTAAAGCGAAGCAGATATAAACAGCTAATTCGGATTTGAAAGAGTGCTCTTGTAAAGACTCTTGCCAAAGATAGAATCTGTCAGCGAAACCAGGAAGCTAGTCGGAGTCCTCAAAAGGGAAAAATCTGTCAGACGCTCAGAAGATTTAATGGCACCTACACTGTGCCGAAAGAAAGGACTCCATCCCATGCTTGAGACTCTAACTACCAACCAGCTGGTATGTAGTCATCAGTTGTGGTGATATACAAGCTGTTGCTTCTTTTGGTGGTCATAAGTCGCCTGGCTTTGATGGCATGTATCCGAGCCGATGGCATAACGAGCCACTGGCGACCAAACCTGATTTGCCCCCAAGGCGGCGGGGTCCTATCTCCATTGATATGGTGCGTGTTGGTCGACTCACTGCTGAACGTTTACAAAGTTTCTAACGTCTTCGCTCAGCCATATGCAAATGATGTAGCTGTGATTTCTGTTAGATCATACATAGTAACTTTCTACTCTAATGCGCAGACAGCCCTAAACATGATCGACAATTGCTGCGCTAGACATGGGCTTTCAGGCAACCCTCCAAATAGTGAGGCTGTTGTCTTTAAGAGAACGGGAAGTAGACTGGTCTGACTGGTCTGACTGGTCTGACTTACGTATCTCTAAATTGAACATTCTCAATGAGGAGAATCGTGTGGATCTATAAGGCCATGATGATACCAATTATATACTATGCTTTGAGTGACTGGAATAAGCTTCAAGAGAAATGTAGACTTTACAATTTTCCAAAGCCTAGTCTGACTCGGCTATATGGGGCTTTCTCTAGAACGCCTGGATTTTCTCTAGATATATTGAGCACCCCAATTGATATTAATATCATGTAACGTAGTTAGGTGTTCACAGATGTCTCTGAGACCGAGTTCGGATACGACGCTTGTTACTTTTTGGGAGACAATAACGTAATCTGTAGAATAACCTGCGTCTGTGTTCCAAACGAAGATAATATAACGATCACGATGGCAATGAAAAGCCGTGCTTAAAGCCTCGTTGAACCCTATACATATAGTAAACACGTATGAACTACATAGTTCGAAAACGGAACGCTTCTCTGAGTGCAGTGGAAAGGTGGAATTTACTAAGTCTTGTTGAGATCACAGGTCACAATAGATACATGAAACAAGAACGTCGATAAGCTCGCGAAGCAACCCATGAGGGAGATTTTCTTAGAGCTGCACTCTGCATGAGGACAGCCAGCGTTCTGGGTTAGGGGTTCCATTGGCAATTGGGTTTCTTTAGATCACAAATGCAGAGCACATAAGTAAACAGAATGTCGGCAAAGAAAACGAATGATTCCTGACTTCTGTAAGAAGGAGCATATAGGAGATGTAATGAACTAGTTCATTGTCCGAGTGTTCTGTTCCGACTGAAAAGAATAATAGGTTAGGTTAATCTGATCTAAATAGTCCGATGAAATAATGAAAAGCGTTTTCTTTTTGCCTTATTTTCGGATGTGGTGTCCACTTGATATTGGATGGTTGGCAGGATTTGTTGATTGTCAAGAAAAATATGTAGACCTTTAGTTGAGACGTAACAGTCCTTCAAACTAAGATAAAGATGCTCTTCGAACGAATGCCTGCCACTAGGATTTTTTTTCGGTCTAAAATGAAAAGGTAAGCTGAATGATCAGTGGTAGTCTAATATGGACCAACAATTGAATCTATTTTTCCCATTTGTTGTAGAAAATACAATGCTATCTTCGTTGATAAAAAGAAGTTTGTATACCTGCTCATAATCAGTGGCACTTGGATTCTTGAAACCGGAAAACTTTTCAGTCTTACAACGATTACTCGTATATATTCATGACAACTAACGCATGCACTGGTTTCTGTATATTAACCCGCCAGATCTGGATTAGAATGTCAACATGCAGTCAATTGCTTCGAAACCATTCTGCACCTACTGGAGAGTATTCAAGATCGAGTGTAAAAACTTTAAGATGACTTTAATATTGCCACTCTACTCCACAACCCATCTGTAATCATTATAACATGCAACACTCAATGCCAAGGTACATCAACATATCCCCTTTATATTCTATGACATTAAAGAGTGACGTTTGTCGAACATGAGTACCATTACACCAAGCCTTTCCTTAAATTTTCTGAGGGTAGTCAACCGCACGTCTCGCGGGCATGCCTAGTACTAAAAGTGCTAAACTCTTTTTTGAATCTTCGCCAAGTAAAACTATCATGAATTTCTGAAGATAAAAATAACTTTTTATGTTCTTCATCCTGCTAATTTCAAAAATCAGAATGTCGTGAAAGATGCATACAGCTTTTACAATATGAGATGCCACCCACCGTTTTCCAAAGGGCTCATAAATTTACCTTTCCTAGTAAATCTGCGAGTAACAAACAATGTTTTCCTATATGAACACCCGAAACTTTAACTGTTTGTCCTTTAGTTCAATGGATATGCTATTTATAGAGGGAATTGCTATTTGGCAACTCTGATGTCAACAATAAAAACACTTCGGTCTTTTGGTTTTCTTTTCATAATAACAGTTCTTATGATTTGTAACCCAGTACCGTTGTTCAATCTTAACGCACCTAGATTACTGGTAACCCCAGCATATGCGAAGGAAGTCCTGACAATTTCCAAGAGTTCAGAAACTCGGTAAGGTATGCGTAACTTCTTCAATGTGTATAAAGCTATCAACAGACCGATACTTGGCAATGTTTATTTCCTTACTTGCTTACGTAGACGTGGTAAACCATGGCCGCAGTTAACATGCCTTTCCAGCTAGCCTTTTGCCGGATCATTTTCTACTGCGTTGCCCCTGTTGGTGGGAGTCCAAAACGGAACGCTTGTGTAAGTGCGCTCAAGGTGACCTAACTAATTAAGCCGGGCTATCTGAGCTTTTCTATATGACGTCTCTTCTATTCTTAATTGATGCAAACGGAATCGAAAATTACCCGAAAAACCTTTCTTTCGAAGCACTGGGGAGTATTTCTAACCGCTTACATCAGTGTCCAAGCTTCTGAGCCATAAAGTAGGACTGGGATGATAAATGTCTTGTATAATGTCTTCTTGGCTGCTCGAGACAGGACTTTACTACTCGATTGCCCTCTAAGCCCAAGTAAGCAGTAATTGGCAGGAGTGTTTCTTCACATGATTCCTGCGCTGGTGGGAAATAACGCAACAAAGTTCATTCCGACCTCAAAATTATAGTTGTCTATCATACCCTTTGGTCCTTGGCGTCGATATTGTGATTCCCTCTTTGCTGACAGCATATATTTTATTTTTTCTTTGTCGCTCACTAAACCCATCTTCGCCGCTTATCCTTTAATAGTCAGAAACTCTCCTTTTACTTATAGCTCACTGTATTATTATGTCAACGCCGTCTGCATATACATACGAGCAACTGAACAGACTTTTGAAATATCGTGCCTAAAGAGTTGGTTTTTGAGTTTTGCACAATTCTTTCGGGAATGTTATTGAAAAAGTTGCACAAAAACGCATCGCCTTGTTTAATTTCTTTTCTGACATTGAAGGCCTCGGTTTGACGCAGCAGCGCCGATTCTCCATCATCATCCTCCACAAACGAATGAGCTTGAGAAGGAAACCAAAACTAGAGTTGGCTCTGCATAGGTCGTCTCTATAAATAATTTCCTATGCGGCTTTGAAATCAGTGAAAAGGTGGGAACTCTACAATTTTGTACAACATCTGCCGCAATGTGAAAGTTTGATCTATGGGTGGCCGCGGTTCAAGTGCTAGTGTATTGACTTAGAAATAGGAAGGTTCGGCGTTCAATCCTAATCGCGCCCGAAAGACATTCCTTTCTTCAGGCAACAATAAGTCAATTTACACAATTTAGTCTCCCCATTAAATGTTGGATTTTCCAAACAACTTAACACGTGCTCAGGCATTTTAAGAGTAGTTGTGTCATCTTAAGGCATAAAACCACGTTAATGCGAGTGTATTTCGATAGACAAGATTTTATAAGCAATGTTGAGGAGACTTCCCTTCGTTGGGATCGGGCATTGTTCAGGTTCCATTCATCGGTCACACATTTGCCGCCCCATATTTTAGGGCTGAGTTTTTATGCTCTCCATTTGGAATCATCACCTGCTGCCTTAAACAGCTCTGCAGTTAAGCCATCCAGCAGCTTTGTAAGACCTGCTTATTTACTTACAGCGAGCTCAGTCGTACAGACCGTAAAGTTCGTTGTTCTATTTCCTCCTCCACCCACCCTCTATGCAGATGGGACCGAAAATCCCCCAAAGCAGCCAAGAGCACCCTCATCCATTTTAGATAAACTCCATGTCTCTACGCCATAGGACAGGACTGGGATTATTAAAGTCCTATATAATATATAGGGTGGCTTTTGTTGTTCGAGAGAGGGCTTTGTTAGTCAATTGCCTTCTTAGTCCAAAAAAGTTGTTACTGGCAAGAGTCATACTTCGTTTGATCTCAGCACTGGTGTCGTTGCCTGAATTGATAGCGGCAGAATTGATAGGTAGGCAAAGTATTTAACTACCTCAAAGTTATATCTGTTGAAGGCGACGTTCTGTCCATCTTCGCCGCTTCCGTCTCAATACTCACGAAAGCGCCACTGACATCACGCTGTTTTCTTCCGGTTATGTCAATATCATCGGCGTATACAAGTGATTGGACGGAGTTCTGAAAGATTGTGCCTCTTGTGTTGGCGCGTAAATTTTGCATTACTCTTCCAAGAGTCATATTAAAGAAATTGCGTGACAACGCGTCGCCTTGAATAAATCCTTTTTTGATATCAAAGGTCTCGGTGAGTTCTTTACCAAGTTTGGTGGAGCAGCGTGCATTCCCCGTCGTCATCCTGCATAAACTGACGAGTTTCGCAGGGATGTCAAAACTAGACATTGCTCTGTAAAGAACGTCTCTAAAGATTCTATCATACGCGGCCTTAAAATCGATGAATAGGTGGCGTGTATCGATTTTGGTGGCCGAGTGAAACCCAGCACATCAGAAGCGGCATCACGGAATGCTTCATGGCATTGCTGCCACTCGTCGTCTATGCTTGATGCTGATGGTATGGGACCTCTTAAGAGATTAATGCAGACTCAATTGTAAAAGTATTTGCCATTGTAGACATCCGACGTCGAACTTGCTCACAGTATTAGCTTGCCTTTGCGATGTTTGGGATGTCCGCAGCCATATCTTGGCTACAACAAGGTAATGGTCCAATTCGATGTTGCTCGAAACGTTTGGGTATCCATGATACTTGAGGAGTGAATAGTGTTGATCGCAATGTGGTCAATCTGGTTGACGATTGATTGATCACGAGTTCTCCGAGTACCCTTGTGAATATCGATATGTGAGAACCGCGTGCTAGCTACGACAATGTTTCGCCCCGTGGAAAAGTCGATTAGCTTGAATCCATTATCAGAAGTGATGTCATGCAGGCTATACCTTCGGACAGTACTACCAAAGATGTCCTCTCTTCCTAGCTTTGAAGAGCTACGCTATAAAATTACTGTCCTGACTTAATATTGGTCAGGTGGAAGGAAATTTTGTCTGTCACTCGCGAGCTACTTTAGTTCTTTTCTGCAGGACCACTCTGTACATCTATTGTTTATCTTTATATATGTATTCACCTGTCTGTATTCCTCTTTGTTTGATCTTTGGCACTGATGCTACTGGTTTTTTTACGTTCGATGCTAGTAGCATCAGACTCCTCAAGAAATTAAAGCGAAACTCGATAGAAAATGGCCTGACGGTCTCTAGCTTGATTGTAGCCATCCGAGGTTAAACCTCCACACAATGGTTCGGTAGTTTTGAGCTGTACGAATATCCACATCCGTCTCTTGGCTACAACAAGATAATAGTCAGTGTTGATGTTAGCTGCATTTGGACATTTGAAACACCGTAAGGTTGCCTTCCGACGATCGGAATATGGTCTATTTGGTTGATGGATTGTTAATCAAGAGTAAACCAAATTCCTTTATGGATGTCAAGGTGTGGAAAAATACAGCAAATTCAGTAAACCTATATCCATTTCCGGAGGCTGTACTTCCCCAGTGTATTACCAAAGATGCATTCCTAGCTTAGTTTGCCATTTAAATGTTTCCTTTCAATTGTGACATCATTTTTTCATTCATCTGTCCTAGAGTTTCTTTAAGCTATGTTAAAATTGCTCGATAACAGAACCTTTCTTCATTTCCCATATAAGCTTGCTATCAAGGATAAACCTTACTCATCAGTTAATCTGTGCCATGAACTATATAGCAAAGCACGGAATTTAAATACGTATGATTATGCCATTAGAATTTAGTGCAATATAATTTTTAGCAGAATGAACGCACTTTTCTTGTAAGGCTCGAAGTTGAGACACCTTTAAACATTTATTTACTCGTTCTTCATCTTCTGGCGCGCTCTTAGTTATTACAGGCAGAGTCTGTCTAACATCGCTAGTCTCTAAATGAAAATTTGGAGCCATTTATGTATATCCTCCACGGACCAATTTAATGCTTTGATTAGTCTTTTATGGGATACTGTACATTCCAACCAAGATTTCACATTACCGCAGCATTCGTCCATCCTCGTTAAAGCTGCAAATTGGTATTTCATCATGAATTTTATTGCCTACACATCGAAAAGTGTGTGGGCTATTTCAGAGGAGGCTACTACAATAGCAACTTCTTCATCTTTTCGAATTTGAGCTAAAAAGAAAAGCTTTCCATTATCGCTGATGAACCACCGACATATGTCAAAGGCCATAATCAAAAACGGTTCTCTGTTCTCGGTTCAACCGTGGGAAACACTTCGTTAGTCGTGGTTGCAATGAAGTGATATCGTAATCCAAATCTCTTATTGAATTACTGCTTACTTTCTAATTCGACGCAGTATATCCATACCAAAGTCTGATAAATCTTTTCCAGTTATCATTATTTACAGTGTTTCGTTTAAAATTTGACTTTTGAATGAAAAATCTTCATCAAGTTTTCATACCCTGTGTAGTATAGAATAGAGAGAGCGTCGAATTTTGGTGAAAGATCAGAATATGTCCCCTTATCAAGTGCAAACCGTTCACAATCAAGTGAAGTTAACTTAGTCCCATGCTGTGTTTAACTTGGTGCAAGAATACAATGATTTCGTAACGACGAAACTTATTTTCACTTAAGTATTTATGTGAATAAACAAAATTTGCATTTCTGTGGCACGGAGAATCCATATGAAATCTATGAAGAGCCATTGCATCTCCTCAAAGTGATTTTTTGGTGATCCATTTGAAGTGGAAAAGAGATTGGCCCTTCTTTTTTGGGGGCGTCGCAGCCGTAACTGGTGATCGCTACAGAAAGATGTTAAACTAGTTGCAACTAGGCGCAAGTTGCTGAATGGGGTTTCGAACATTGTTGGTTTCAGCAGGACGGAGCAACCGCTCACACAGCTCGGGCAACGATAGAGATTTAAGATTTTGAATCATCAATTTCCAGGACGGGTGTCAGCTTGGTTGGAATGTGTTGCCACATCCACAGTGTAGCCCAGATTTTGCACCATCAGATTTCCATTTATTTCGCTCCTTGCAAAACTCCTCCGGTATTATGAAGTTCCCCGAGATATGGCAGAAGGTCATCGAACAAAACGGCCAATACATCATTGATGTTTATTACGTACATTAAATAATGGTTCCGAAAAATCAAATGAAAAGAACGCAATGACTTTTTCAACAACCCAACAGATTGTATGGCCTCTTATAGCGACAAACTCCATTGAGTGTTATCCTGTAATAACTCTTCTGCCTCACATGTCCCTCTGAATGTTGTCAATTCTTCATATCTTTCATGTTACATGGGACATGTCACCATATAAGCTCTATAGAACTCTATTTTGGCACCTCAAAAGTTTTAACGAAGTTGTTGGGAACTCTTTCATGATTTCGCCCAATGCAGATGTCAAGTGACAGGTGTCAAAAGATGTGACAACGATGAAAAAAAGGGAAAAAAAATGAATTTTAAAGTTCACGAAATTAGATTGAAAAATAAATAAAGCAACTTAATTAAAACAAAGGTTTATTTTATATATTTTTCCGTGCTTGGATCTTGCGATCTGACAAGTAGTTGCCGGAAGCAACATCCTTTAAGAAGCTTTTTAATACATATATTTCATATGTATGTACCTAGCGTATTTGATAAAGCCGAATGTAATATGCCATTATCCGGAAGAAATAATGAATTTGCTTCATCGGCGTGCACCCCCCGTACACCACCGCGAAAACAACATGATCAAACCATGCCCCATATATCGATCTCGCATTGCCAGCAACGCAATCAACCCGACAACGACGACATGGTCCAGTGTGATAAGTGCGACTTATGGTATCACTTCAACTGTGTTGGCGTAACCAGTGGAATTGAACATCACGACTGGTGTTGTAAAGCGTATTCTCAACTTCCCTCCAATTCTAATATGCAGGCCCCTCCAAATCCAAACGCAATGAACGAAGTAGCCGGTAAAACCCAAAGCAGAGCACCATCTCGTTCATCTAAACGATAATAGATTAGAGGAGGATCGAAAAATGCAGGAGAAGCGGAATAACGAATACCTTAACATAAAATATCAACTATTAAAAGATATGGAAAAGGAAGAAGAGGAGGAGGATACGGAAGGTGAGGAACTTGGCATCGATCATGCAAAGGTGAGGCACTTATTGAAGCATGGCGATGAAAGGCAACAATTACAGACAAAACCTTTAACTACTACGCCAAATGTGCAAATCCAGACAGCAGACAGTGCAAGATCAAAGGTTTTGGACTGTGGAAAGTGTGCAACAATACAGCACTCTTTCTAGTTCCGCAAGGTAAACCTTTACCAATACAGCAGCTTTCAACACCAGTTCTTATCCTAAATCATTGGAGCCAACCTACGAACTCGAATCCACATGTTAGCTATATGTCTCAACGTCACCTCACGTGACGTAATGCCGAAAGAGTTACACCCATTCGGCGGTGGCCTTTGTTCATATCGACCTTTGAGAACTCGACGCTTGCCTGTAGATTCTCTAATGAGGAAAATTTGAAGCGGCTTCAGAAGTGATTGAGAAGGGCTGCGTTGGATGCTGTAAGATGTCGCTTGCTGCAGCCATCGGGAGTATCCAGCGTAATCGATACACTCCGAATGCTCTATGGCCGACCAGAACTAATAATTACCTCTCTGATACAGCAACTGAGACAGGAAGCATCACCGAAGGCGTACAAGATTGAAACAATAATTCACTTTGATCTAGCAGTGCAAAACATTTCTTCAACGATGGAGACATGCGGATTACTCGCTCATCTCAGTAATCCGACTAGTGAACAAGCTTCCTGCACAAGTGAAGCTAAACTAGGCTATGCACATGCAGGCCTTCCCAATTGTCACAATTTCCACTTTCAGTGCCTGAATCTACCAAATCGCTCAAGCAGATAGTGAAGTTATTATTTCCAATTAGCCCTAATGAGTGGTAGGAAACGACGAAACCTGAAAGACGCCAGCAAAGAGGTAGAGCCTATGTTAACTTACATGAGGGTGAATTGTCAAGTCCAGAAGAAAGACCTAATGAACAATCTCTAAACTGTTGCATTTGTAAAGGGAAATTTACTGCAGTACATGTGTGCCACAGGTTTAAGGAATTCGATCATTCGCAAAGCTGTCAAGCAGCTCTGTCGAACTTGTCTACATTCACACGGCCGAACAGCGTGCAAATTAAACCGCGAATGTGGTATAAATAATTGCACATTCAGACATCACCCCCTACTGCACAACTACAAGCTAAAAAACGAACACAATAGTACTCCTGGGGTGATAACTTCGATCGTTAATCAGCATAGAAGTTTTGAGGGAAATATCTCTGTTTTCTTTCGAATAGTTCCTGTTATCATAAGAAATAATATCATCCAAATCCACACATTTGCATTCTTGGATGATGGCTCATCCTTTACCCTGATAGAGGACCAGCTCGCTGGAGAATTGGGGCTCCAAAGGAGGACCCAACCCCTCTGTTTAAAATGGACGAGTAATACCCATAGGATGGAAAATGAATCAGAAACGGTATCGCTTCAAATATCCAGTGTGGATAATATCAAAACTATTTTCTCTATTTCAAATGTTCACACCGTACGGAGCCTAAACCTTCCCCAGCAATCTCTTCATTCGGGCAGTCTTATTCAACGATTCGCCTATCTGAAAGGTGTTCCATTCCAGTCGTACAGCCATGCCACTGATCCTGATAGGTCTTGACAACTGGGCACTGGGGCTACTACTGAAATCGAGAGAGGGTAACAAAGATCAGCCAATCGCGTCCAAAACTCGTTTAGGATGGACAGTGTATAGGCCTTGCCCTACAAGACATATGGGGATCATCTGTTGACTTCAAAGTGCTTGTCTGTTCCACGACTTGCACTAGAAGCAGCGCTTCTTGGAACTCATTTAGCTACAAACATTCAGAGCGGTAATACCATCATGATGGGTTCGCGATTTTTTTGGGGCGATTCTAAGACTGTTCTTTCTTGGCTCAACTCTGAGCAGCGAAAGTATCGACAGTCTGTGGACTTTCGAGTTGGAGAAATACTGGAGAGTACGAACTTATCCGAATGGCATTGGGTGCCAATAAAACACAATGTGGCGGACAAAACTACCAAATGGCAAAAGTATCCAGACTTTACCTATAAAGTAGGTGGTACCAGGGACCGGAGTTCTTATATCTGTCAGAAAATCAATGGCCCGATTCTCCACACAAGAGCTTTTTCAATTACCATGATAGACATAGAACGCTTCTCCAATTGGTACAAGCTTCTCTGGACTCAAGCTTTCGTTCTTCGATTCATTCACAACCTGAAAAATGAGATTCATTCACAACCTGAAAAACTGCTTTCGGGTTGACGAAAACGCCGAAGTGGAAAAACATCTCTACCATCAATTTCAGTGTGAAAGATATGCCGCAGAAATAGCAGTTCTTCTGCACAACAAAGAACAAGCCATTGAGAATAGAAGGCCTCTAGACAAAAATAGCGATTTCTACAAACGGAGTTCCAGCCTAGATGTCCATGGAATTCTTCGAGTATGTGGACGCATCGATTCTGCGGTTGGAATACCGCTTAGCACTAAGAGATCCATCATTCTGCAAAGAAAACATCATATAACCAGCTTTATCATACTATCACAACAAATATCACCATTAGAACCAAGTCGTGAATGAGATTAGGCAATCATACTCCATACCATGTCTTAGGCTTGCTGTAAAAAAGCGAGAAATTCGTGTCAACGATGTTAAAACTGTGATGCATCCCCAAATGCTCCAGAGATGGCAAGAATGGCTTCATTAAGCCGTCCATTCTCATACATTGGAATTGATTATGTTCTCATAACATGCCTCACAGTTAGGGCAGTTCATATCTAAGTTGCTTCGACTTTATAGACGGATTCCTTCATTTTGTGCATCCGTAAGTTCATAGCTAGAACAGGAACTCCGGTGGAGATATATATCGACAACGGGACTAACTTTCTTGGAGCCCATCGAGAACTTCAGGAGGCCTGTGGCCACAAGGCGATAGCGGAAAACTTATCACTGCGTCGACTAAGTGGCTCTCAACGCCTCATCAGATCTGTTAAAAATATATTGGACTGTATCATGTCAACTAGAAATCCAACCGATGAACAACTGTATAGCATGCTGCTAGAAGTAGAAGCGACGATAAACTTCCGTCCATTGACCTACGTGCCCGTAATTGACATCTATGAGAGAATAACTGTTAAGTTCGCAGTCCTGGATGTCAGAGTTAATAGAGCGGAAAGGAAGCCGAATCTGCGGACCGCCGTACCGGAGAGGAGTGTCATGATTTCGCCAAATGTGCAGATGTCAAGTGACAGGTGTCAAAAGAGGTGGCAGGTCAAAAACAACGAAAAAACCCGGAAAAAAAAGAAGAAAAAAAGAATTTTAAAGTGCACGAAATTAGATTGAAAAATAAATAAACCAACTGAATTTTAATCTTGCGACCCGACAAGTAGTTACCTGAAGCAACAGAAGTTTTGTGCACAGTTCAAAAAGATTAGAAAGTAGCAGGTTATTTTTAGAGTAATTGTACAAATTTTCCCAATTTTTCCACCTTAGGGATGAAATGAGATAAAAGTCTTCCTCCGTCCATGTCAAAGCAAACTATCTTTCCATCAAATTTCATCAAGATCTTTTCAGTGGTTTAGCCGTCAAAAGGCATCAAACAGACAGTGAGGCACACTTTCGCATTAATGATATTTGTATTGACTATGCCTATTCGCATTGTCATTAAAATTATACCAAATTCTTTGTGTAAGAATTCTTAAGGTCCCCATCATTAATCAGAGGATATTTACGTACTCAAGTCAAGCACTTATTTCCGGAAGTGGAAATCGCTTCCGCTTAGGCTAATTATCCAAAGCATTATGATCCTCTGTGGGCGAAAGTCTTCAACAATGAACTCTTCAAAAATGATAAATTAGCAAACGATGGCGTTTGACATGGCCGATTTATAGTGGCCTCCTACGCTCTGTTCATTTAGTCAATTAGGCAGCGATTCCACATTCAATTGAATTTTTTGCTTAATTTGGTGGAAAATTCTCCCCAAAAGTTGTTTGTTTAGTGGTGTTTTTTCTTTTTTTTTTGTTGTTGGGCCAAATTTTATTTCAAAAATACAAACGTTCTAGTCCGGGGATATGACTGTGAACCAAGTGTAGGTATTGCCGCCTCTCAAAGAGCTGGTCGGGCTGCCATTTCAACAACAACCCCCTGGAGCAGTCTACGGATACAGTGATAAAGCGATGTGCAAACATGTTATTTCAAAAACAGTCTGGTGCGATATACAGTAATGTTGGCACCTTGTCAAATTGCCCGACCGGAAAATTAATTCGCAAAATAACTTTTGACATATGGGCAGTGATTTGGTGTTTTTTTGGCGATTTTTTTGGCGATTTTTTTTTTTAAATTCGACACAAGGAAGTGATTTATTTTCACATGACTATTGGGTAGGAGAGTGGAGAGCAAACGGTCCTATGGTGATTTTATTTGGAGGAACATACATTTTCGACACATTGAAATGCAAACATTTGACAAGGTTGAGGTTGCAAGTGATTAATTTGACAGAAAAAATATCCAGCCCAAAGGCCAGAATAGACTGAGGATTTGTTTGTGTGAAACGAGATGAATGAGTGCGGAAAATTATTTATTTGTCGGAAAATTGTTTACATCGGTACTGGGTGCATTAACGAAGTGTTACATCATAAAACATCGGCGTCTGTTTGAGTTGGGAGAATTTGTGGGACATGTGAAGGTTGATTTATTTCCTCATTTGTTATGAACGGTTTGGTTTCTGCGGTTGCATTACCTTAGACAAGCGTTAAAGAGGAAAATTTATGCAGAATAAAAATGTTTAGAAAATCGGACAGGAATATTTCACAGCTTATGATAATGAAATACGGTGATGTTTTCTCTAGGGAACTGGTGCTATCGGCTGAAGCAATGTGTTAGAACCAGTATATTACGAGTATATATCGGGTGGTGTTTTTATCATTTTAATTGGCTAGGTCCAATCTTCTTCCACTAAAATGCCTTACTGAAGTAGGAGTCTTCAGTTACGAGAGAAAGATTTTTGGTGCTAAATTGTTGATATGACCTAACCTGTCGTAGCTGTATGGTTCGATGGTTTTCGACAGATGAGGTTTTTAGGCTGCCGACAATGGTCATGGCCTTCAAACCCGATTTGTTCTTTGACTTTCTGTACCGCCACAGTGTGCAGAAATAATCGGTGGCGACTTTACCAGGACCTGGGCAGAGGGTATAATAGAGATGATCTTTAATGCAGTGCTGATCGATACATTTATATCAGGCCTTAGTTATATATTTTCCTAGTCCGGAATAGACCTAGGCCTCAACCAATGGACCTCTCAAATAAGCGCAGTATCTGTCTATATGCCCCTCCCATCATAGGCGACTAATGTGCACTTGTCTGACCAGGTCAACATGACTGTACAGCTCCTAGAGTCCGTCATTCATTTATCTTAACTAATGTGCATGCTTCAGCGCCATATAGCACAATTGGGATCATAAGGGTATTATACAGACTCTCCTTAGTATTTTTTTAACAAGGCCTTATTATTCATTTGTCGTCTTACGCCGTGAAAACAGCGATGAGAAAGGTAAGCCTTCATTTGGCTTCAGATGTGATGTTATAATCAGCATACCTCAGGAGCCGAAGTATGGAAAGTCGGATCTGTCGGATTCTTTGAATTTGTGTGTCTTTTTTTGTTGATACCATATGCCCAGTTCTGCCCTCAATCATCTAAGTTCTGCAAATAATGTCAATTTCATCAGCATATGCCATAAGTTGAAAAGCCTTTTAGAAAATTGTGCCTCTTGTGTTGACTTGCTTTTTACTTGAAAAATGTTGGAAAAGTTATATCACCTTACCTTAATATCTTTTTGAGATCAAAGGTCTCTGAGTGGTTGTTTTCGACCTTGACGATGCAGTGAGCGTTATCCATCATTACTTTGCGTAGTCGGAACTGATACCAAGGCAAGGCTAGACATGGCTCTGTGTAGCTCATCTCTATAGTTGCTTTCGTATGCGGCCTTAAAATCGATGCGGAAGTAGTGCGTATCGGTTTGGACTGGCTGTTTTTCAGGATCGAACATCGTTGTCCTTTTTCCGTTTTCGATCAACAGTTGATCCGCCCTTATCCGAGTTTTTTAGTTGCTTCCCAAGAATGAACTTTTTACGTGGACGGGTAGTAAACTCCAATCTCATGACACCTTAGGTGGAAAGCGCCAGATATTAAAGAGTTAGTAATCCACTTCGTGGGTGTAAGAGCTGCCGTTAATCTATTTAGGATTCATTCATCACCATCTGTATTTCAGCACCCTGACAAATCTTGAAAAACCTTACTCACCTCAGCTCGATACACGTTGAAGTAGCCCCACACAAGCCCACACAAGTTGTCTACCATTCTGACTGTAGAGCTGACGTTAAATCAATGACGATTTAGTTACGGATGGGGGAGAGCAATACCCAGCGGCTACCATGGGGAGGTAAAATAAGTACAATTGATGTGTAAACCAGTTTACTGCAATTGGGTATCGCCAGCTTGACGAGGCTCAGTGCGAATCGTTCAAGTCTGATTTTTTTCCCGATAAATCAGTTTATCACCCAGTTTATCAGCTTACCATTATTTAATTGTCGCGGACTTCGAAATCACGCAAAAACTTAACGAGCCATATCATATGACGCTGGTAAGGATCCGATATGATGTGCATTTAATAATCTACTTGTCGGAACTTTTTCAGATGTTCAGAAGGCCAACATTAAAGCAAATAACAAGTTTAATAAAATGTGTTACGATACAAAATTGTGAATAAACGTGTTTTTTTCTATACAATTCAAAATATATTCATAACACCAAAATATGGCGGTTACATCTTATAATTTGTGCAAGGCTAACTCGGAAGCCACTATTTGACGACATCGGTTGAACTTAACTAAACGATAAGTAAGATAAATACGAGAAGAGAAATCTGAAAATATATAAGGACAAGGCGGAAATCCGATGCGTAAAACAGAGAATCAGTTGGTTATGAACAAAACGCTAATGTTGACTGCTACAGATTTTAACTGCGCTTAACAAATACTGCAGTACGGGAGTGTACTTCAAACCCTAGTGAAGATTAAGGTTGATCCCATCTTAATACTGTTTGGTTGAATTACAGCCTCCATAGCCCCTAATAAGACCAAGCTGAAAAAATCCTGCCAGTTCTACGGACGGCAAGCAGTAATACTTCATTTGCAGGCCCTTCAAAAGAGAGATATTTTGCTCTGAAACTAGTACGGGACCACATTGATTGAACACATCAGCTAAGAACTTTAGAATTCAAAAATGGTTAAAAGACTAAGCGATTTCGATGTAATAAAAAAAATTTGGTAAGATCCACTTGGAAAATGACATGACATCAGCTAAAAAAGAGTTCGTCTAGTCTTTTTTAAGTTTTGGTGCGGGATCTATGCATACACTTTTTCTACATAAGCATATCTCCATGCTCCATGGGCATTTGTTCCAGTAACCTTCTTTATGACGAAAGTGTGAAAGACATTACACCAAATGCGCCATTTGTTAGCGGTTCTATGTCCAACTTCCCTGCAGAACTTCATCTGTCGCATTTAAGCTTCAAATATGGTGGTAAAAAAGCGACAATCCAGCCCGACATCCAGTTTCTCACTATCGATTATTATCGGTTACATAATTGGGTGGTCAAGGGTCTTTTTTGAATATTGAGCTGGACGAGCAACAACATCGAGCTTAGTACGTTGTGCGTGTTTCCTGCTGAGAAGCTCATAAAAGCACGTGTAGCAGATTGAGCCATGAGTTAAATAAAATCGCAGCTACAAAGGCTTCAGGATTTTCTATTGAAGACATGTTCATCAAAGAGAGTAACGAATTTAAAGCTGGTGGTGCAATATGAAAAATTTGTTGATACTTTTGACTTAAGGAAATAAAACACGTTCATATACGAGTATGGACTAGTAAATGAAAACCAGTTACTGCCATATGAAAATGAGCCCTACTTAAATTTGAGGAGGCATTGACAACAAACCGACATGTGCCCGCGGGCTCACTGAGAAAAAGGATGGCTATACCAAAAATTTCTCTTACGATTCCATCGACTTTATTGGAGATTTCTTAGTGTCTTTTTACGGCAGGTTAGGAAAAGTGATCAGCTTGGGTTGTACAGTTGCAAAACACAGCTTACATGACACATGCTCTGAAAATGAACTTGGACTAAATAGATTTTAAGGCGTAGTGAAGCGTTATCAAATCTAGCACACATTTCTCACTTCTGAACTGCCGAATCGTAACATGCGGAGAGACTATTTAAATATGACTACCATTTCGCCGTCAGTAAGAATGATCCATTCAACGTCGACAATAACCTCGCCAAATGACCAAAAAGAGGTCTTTAGAGCGATATCTTAACTAAATACAAACAAGGAGGCTGGAGCTGATGGGTTCTCTGCCGAATCATTTAAGCCAGCAGTTTTTTAAAGCAGGGACCTAAACAAACATTCTTAAAATAAGCTGGAGCGCAAAACAAGGAGAGTGAAGGAAGAGTCAGAACTGAGAAGATCCTGGATTAAAGGATAATTACCAAAGCAATCTCCTAGTAGCGCAAGGATATCAAAGGTCGCGCGATAGTTTCATCAACGCTAAGAAACTGACAATCGGTTTTAAGCCCGGAAGACAGGATTTTCAAAACAGTAAAGAAAACAAAGCACAGGGAAGAAGGACTTCCGGCAGCTGATTAATGCGCATCAGTTGGTGAAGTGACCGTCAGTAGAACCCGCTTCGAGTCAATGAAGAAGCCATCCCTTCTCCTAGTATAGAGAGGATGCTCAACATGTCCGGCTTGGCTCTTGTGAGAACTATCGTGGTATATCCTGCCTTAATGTTGGATATATAAGAAGTTCCTGTTCAATGTATTGTGTGAACGTGTCAAGCTATTATGGGCATGTACCAATGTGGTCTCCAGCCAACAGATGATGGAAAAAACAAATGAATCCCAGAATACCAGATTTCGGAGAGGAGATGAACTATCATTTCATTTCTTCAAACTACAGCTGGACTGCAGAGGTATAAGTCTCATCAGCATTGCGTATAATGTCATATTCTGTGAACGTCTTAAACCCTTCGTAATTATCCTGATTAGTTCCTATCAGTTTGGTTTCAGACAAGGAAAGTGCACAGTCGACCAAATTTTCACGCTCCAGTAGATCCTGCAAAAAAAAAACTCAAGAACATCAAATAGATATCCACCATCTTATCAACGATTTTACGGCCGCATATGACAGCGTTTATAGAGATGAGCTATACTATATAGACCATGTCTAGATTTGGCATTCCTGTCTGCGGAATGATGATGGTCGCTAATGACTAAACGAAGACATTTGATTTCAAATAATGTTTTCGACAAGGTCACGCGGTGTCATAACATATGCTGTCAACAAAAAGGGACACTCAGTATCGGCGGATTGGACAGAACATCACAGTCGACAGCTACATATGTCTTTGAAGTAGCAAGGGGCTTTATCTACCTTGGCTCTGCTATCAATTCTGCCAACAACAGCTCAGTCGAAATAAAACGAAGAATCATTCTTAACAATCGCTATTTCTTTAACGGGTTTTGTAGGAAAAGATCCAACGACGAACTTTACGACGAGACTTACCTAGTCCGAAAACCGCACCTCAGTCGCCTGAGATGGCTGGGCCATGTAGAGCGAATGGACGTCGATTCTCCGTCTCGCAAGTCTTCGAATCTAACACGAAGGGAGAACGCAGTAGATGAAGACTTCGCCCTATGTGGCGCGCACTAGAAGATCTCAACTGACTTGGAGTGCGTAACTGAAGTTGGTTAGGTAAGTAACTGGAGAGACTTGTTACTTGCGGCCCATGTTAGCCCCGAACTTTTGCACCACTTTAGTAAGAAAGTAAACGGTGGAGCATGATCGCATACTCCCAGACCGCTGTCATAAAGGCTTTAACGGCAATCGAGTAACAGGATACACCATACCTGGGATCGAGAAGAGTAGAAGACTGCCGTTTGTCAGGCAATAACTAAGTAAACCTGAGTAATAGAAATAGGGTAATAACTTTGTTGTACTAATATGGTGATAATATGTATACCTTCTCTAGTGTGCGCCGTGATCCCATGGAATATAATAGTTTTCATTAGAAAATCGTTTATATCGTATTTTATAAAATATTTATGAATGCAGTATTCTTATTCTGCAATATGCATCTTTAAAATCTCTTCAAGGAATCACAAGCACCTGATCTTTCAGGACAAAACTTTTTATGTTATAACATGCTTATAAAATCGCCATCAACAAACTAGACTTGACTTCAGATTTTGATGCGCACGAACTGAAGTTGTCCTTTTATCAAAGCGGAACTGGCGAAAAGGACATAGACAGTTGAGTTAGTTAGTACTTGAGTACTTTTAGTGTAAATTAGGTTCTTCTTTGACAAATTATTCATCAGTAGATGTCTCTAGTCATCAGCTATAATCCTTCATAGTCATAGAATATTCCACACATAAATTCCGATCACGAAAATCACTCTTCAGCGAACGGCAAACTTTGTTCCACCCATATGCTAATATTGTAGAAGATTTTTTCTCTAATCGAAAAGTTTAAATTTGCTTTAAGAACTTGCAGTTATATGGTACATGTCTTCCATGTAAATTCAATCCTTCAGTTTAAAATTCAACGTTCATATGGCATTAGTGCAAGCAGCAGTGCTGAATAATTAATCACTGTTTTTATGCGAAATAATTACATGCAGCTACGGTCAAAATACGTGAGCTGCAATATAATATCAAATGCATTTTTAGAACGGAAACTTTTTAATTGAACGACAAGCCATCCGTTTTAGTAAATCTTAATCTCTCCATTGAACGTGATGCAGATATATCTGTAGACATTGTAGCTTCAACACCTTGAAACATGACACTGCACACAATCTCTTGTCAAAGACATATTTAAATGGAAATACAAGTGGACGATAGATTGAGTTTAATCGAAGGCGGTAATTTTCTTGGGTTCAACACAAGTAGTAGATGGTTTTTGAAGCTACCTATTGCGAACTAAAATTAGTTTACAAATAGTGAAGAATCAGGACGGCATATTGAAGGGACTTATTGGATCACGAAATAAGTGCCCAATGACTTAAAATACTTGAAACTTAATTCCCAGATCAGACCTGGGTTAAGAAACAGCTCCGATCGCCAAATTTATAAATGCAGTAAGTAACTCAATCGGCCATTGCAAAGGTATAGATAAGATGCTGTCAAATCTGAAGGCAATCCTCTGGTGTCGCCTCACATATCAAAGCACTTGTGAACAGTGGAGGTAACTTTAAAAATCAACAAAGATCTTCATGAGATTCAGACACCTCAGCCTGATTTTCCTCTTGCTGAAGACCATAAAGAAAATAATTGAGGTTCATTTGCACAAAACTAGTTTGCGAATCAATCCCCTGTCTTTGGCACGACAGTTGGTAAGCTTAGCCTACGCGACGATATGCCTGACAACGGACTTAGGTTTATTGACCCTGCGGCGGGATGAAAAGTCTCTATAGAAAGTATACGGTTTCCTCAGCTAAATATATATAATGCGGTATGGCGGTCTCCGGATCATGAATCGTTAACCACATTGAAGAAATTTACAATTTTGCAATCAAAGTAATCTGGACATACGTGGCCGCCAACGTTGTATCGAATGACTACAGTCGAGGTACAACTGCTGATTTCCCAGGCGCAGAAGAACTACTGAGAGAAGATATAATGTAGAAAAGCCGTAATTGCAAAAGACCGACAAAATCTTTGCCGAATGCGTAACCCGAAGTCTCTCAACAACTTCTATGCCGCCAGCATTAGTAAGTACCGGAGGCCAGTGGCAATTCTGCCAACGTGCCACCAGAGTCGCCGCAACTAACTGCTGGGTTTCACTCGCTTTGCAACCAAAAATCTCTGGTTTGATGAAGAATGCCTGCAAGAACATGCAGCTAAACAAGAACCTACAAATCGGAGCTACAACAAAGGATGAGAACCGCTTGTGACCCTTATGGCCAAAAGAGATGGAGAGAACACCAGCTTCTACACAACAAGAAAAAACAGCACGAGAAGTGCGCAATCGAAGAAATTGAGAGCTTGTATTCTGGGAATAACGCACGGAAGTTATACCAACAAGTAAAAACAAAGTTTCAAGGCAAGAAGACCCGTACATAAGCCAGTAGAGATGTAGAAAGCACCTCGTAGTATAGTCACATTCAATGCTGCGAATATGGAAAAACTTCTTCCACAGACTGTTTAACGGCAAAGAAGAACCATATTCCAGCGTCATGTAGAATAGCCCATTCAACTTAGATGACGATATTCAAAACATCCGTCCACCTGACCAAAACGAAGTGGGAATGCCAATATTCCACAAAGCTGCAGGAAATGACGTTTACTGGCCGAGGTATTCAAAGCTGCTGGAAGTGACTTGTGGGGAACACACACTAGCTCACTTCTAGGATATGGTCAGAACAGTGTATGCCTGATGAATGGAATATCAGCATCGTTTGCCGATCTATGTATACGAACGGAGACCCCCTCAACTGTCCCAACACTAGAGGTATAAAACTCTTCGTCATTGTGTACATGCTCTTATCTGCAATATTGTGTGAACGTCTGAAGCCTTCCATCAGGAACCTGATTCTTCCTAACCAATGTGGTTTCAGGCCAGGAAAGAGCACAAGCGATCAAACTTTTACTCTCCCGCAGATCCTGGAACCCAAGAAGCCTAAACCCACCATCCTTTCATAGGTTTTAAGCCCGCATATGACGTTCTACATATGTATAGAGCCATGTCCAGCTTTGTCACTCTTGCCAAACTCGTCCGTCTATGCAGAATGATTATGAAGAAGGTTTACTGCTCGGTCGAGGTCGGTGATGACCCCAAGCCTTTGATGTCAAAAAGGTTTTAGACAGGATGACGGCTGCTATGTGATTTTGATTAGCGGAACTCACGTGCCAACATCGGAAGTACAATCTTTTAAAAGACTGTACACCTACTAGCGTACGCCGATGATATTTACATAATTGTCAAAACTCAGCGGACTGTCACCGGTGCGTTGTCTAATATTGAAATAGAGCCTTCGAAAATATGTTTCACGGTGCCCAGTGACAAGTTCATCGATTTGGAGCAGATGTGTCAAAATGCGTACATCCAAATCAAGGACGTAGCTCCACAAACTCGAGAAATCAAGGTTCCAACGATAAGCATAGGAGTGATCAGCGGAAAGTATGAAAATGGTATCCACTATTTTGGGAACTATTTGAAGGATTTGTTCAGAAGAATGGATCAGTAAACAATGTTGATCGCATTCAGTATTTGAAAGGCAACCTAAAATGAGAAGAAGGGAGGATTGGCAACCAGTTGTCACCGACGGCAAGCAATTATGCAACGCCTATAAAATTGTTGTCAAAAAGGTTTCAAAATCCAGGAGCATTCGTCTTCCACTACATCCAAAAATTGTTCACCTTGAAACTAGTTCATAACGAAAGTAGGTACGCTCGACTACAAAACCATTATAGATACGTTAAAAGTAATCTTGTACGGTATTAACATCTTAGCAGTTGACGTAAGCTCCTGGGATCCATTAGTCGTTCAGTTGTTATATCCAAAATTTGACTCAGAATTCAGAAAATTATACCAACAGTCAAGAGCAACATCAACAGAAATTCGAAGGTTAAGTGGCTTTTTTGGCTTCATCGAGGGAAGATTCCGAGGATTGGAAGACAGTTTTGTAAATTCAACAGTGAACTTCAATCCCAACCAACATGAGACAATAATCACTCACTCGTCAACTGTTCAACTGCAAAAGGTTCCTAAGTATTAGGTGCGTAACTAAGTTATGAAAATGCAACTTTATTGTGAAAAAATGGTTACAAATGAATCATTCAAAGTACACGTATTGCCCATCTTTCTGGCAGAGATCGAATGTCGTTACGGTAAAAGTGTTCATCTTTTACGGTTATCCACGAATCAAGCCATTTTTTCATGCCATCATATGAGTGGAACCGCTGATCAGCCAGACTCTGTGCCATCGAAAGGAAAAAGTAATAATCGGACTGCACAATATCTGGAGAATATTGTGGGCGGCGTAGGACTTCCCATTTCAGCGTTTCCAAGTAGGTTTTAACGGATTTGGCAACGTGAGGCCGAGCGTTATCATGCTCTAGAATCGCTTTAACGTGCCTCTGCTCGTATTGTGACCGTTTTTCGCATGTAATCGCTAGGAAATGGCTTGGCGGGTAACTTCTAATGCTGAAGCATGCTCTTCTTGCATTTGGCACAGATCCTCATCGGGTAATGCCTCCAATTCAGTGTCTTCGAAGAATTTTGGGTTTCCTTCACGCTGACGGTCGTCAACATCGAAATCACTGACGGAACCAATCACATCACGTAGTTTCACTTAGAGCTGCATCCCCGTAAACTTTTTAGAGCTCTCGATGAGCTTCTGCTGCCGTTTTCTTCGAATCAAAAAAGAAAATAAAAACACTTCCCGCTAATGACGATTATTTTGCACAAAATCAGACATTTGCTCACAATTAAAAGTAACATATATGACGCCAAAACAAAATCACTGACGTGTTAGAACGGTTTGTTTACCATATGGCTATGGCGTTTTGGATATGTCAAAATCGACCAGCACTTACTGTTGGAGCCGTCTATTGAGATCTTAGTTGCACACCTAATATGAAGTCAGATGGAGGTGGCCCAGAGGCCGAAGCTGTGTTTCAATTGTTTGCGAGACGGACGTTCGGCGAGGGAGTGTTTGATGAAGAAAGGCTGCAAAATATGCATGCAACAGGGTAATTCATTGTTTCATTTCCCTCGAGGTTAGAATGTTTTGGTAGCAGAAACAAGAACCACAGTGTCACCACAGAATGTCATACTAACAGGATGGTACTGCTAGCCAAAACCATGGTGAACATATGCGTTGGAGGACAAGCTAAACTTGAACGAGCTCCGATTTATCAAGGCTCTCAATCTTGCTTCGTGACAGAGAGATTAGCGCATTAACTAAGGGTACAGTTGGTTAAATATGAGTCAAAAAATAATGGGATCAATAGTCATGCTACACAAATCAAAGCAGCATGTCACTTTACCCTCAATCGATTTACGATGAGATGATCAACTTGGAAGTAGAAGCTCTAGTATTGCTAGTTATAACATCAAGACTGCCACTTGAACAATTTACATCCAGCCATTGGCCACATTTTCAAGGACTAAGATTGGCGTATCCATGGTACGAACAACCGAAGTTGATTGAATTGCAGATAAAATCGGACAATCTACCGCAATTTCTGATGAATGGATTAATCAAGGGTCCAGCTCCAATGTCACAAAGTACGAAGTTTGGCTGAAGACCGGGTATAAATCATCACCACCCCAACTCCAAGGAATCAGGTACAACTTAATATACACACGTCTTATATCAGTGTGTGCAATGAAGATGAAGGCTTGAGGAAATTTCGGGAGTTGGAAGAAGTTCCATCTGCAAAGATCAAGTCTGCAGAAGAAGAAATGTGTGGAAATTACCACCAAATGACACACAAAAATCATAAGAGCATACCGGATCACTATTTTGAGATTACGCCGGAGAAAGTAAAATGTTTTCACTCCGGTTGGCCCCTATGTATAGCGCCAACTAAGCAAGTATTAGTGGTGCCAAATTGTTATTCGAATTAGTCACTCAGATGAACAATTGTGTCGACCGTAAAGTAAACATAGCACACGGTAAGTTCGGGGACTAAACCACAGTTTCCGAAATAAATTTACACAATTTCTAAACGTTGTTTATTCATGCTGACAGCACATATAAACTGTCGAATTGGCTGTCTCTGAAAAAAAGGGTTACCTCTCTAAAATGCACTGTATATAGCATAAATATGTGTGAATTTCGAGTTCCATGAACCTTGTTAAGCAACAAGCAGTCCAACTACGTACTATCAATTTTTAATTTAAATGTCCATCTATAAATCATCGAAAAAATTATTCAGAGAATATTGACATAAGCGCTGAAAATACTTTTCAACAGAGAATGCTTGGTTTTAAAAATTCCAAGTAAGTCACAATATTCATGAAACCATCGGGTATTTGTTCAGAGAACACATGTGGAATACTCGTTAATATCTATCAGTGAAAATAGAAAAAGCCAATGAATCAAGGTCCCGAAAGCCCCAATTTATTTGTCATGTAGCTTTTGCTGAACTGTTTCTTTTTCGAATTACTAGTATAGTATGTTAATTGGTATATTTCCGGCAGCCGCAAAGAAAACAACAGTCTGTACAGATGGATTTACCATAAACTATTTTCCTGTCAATTTGTGTTGGTTTTCCTTGAAGCAAAAAAAACTAATTGTAAAGGTTCGTACTCACACATACTCGTATGTACATATATGTACACATAGTTTGTAGAATATAGAATATGAAAACCAACCGTTGGTTGTCATGAAAGTGGATGTTACTAACACGTAAACTTGTCAATTTTTATCTGTTGTTAGACAATCCCGATCTTCTTTTTGTTTGCTTTTTTGTGGTAGCAGGAAATATTTCTGTACAAATTCGCATTAAGAAAACTCATGGTCATATGAACAATCTTTAAGTCGACTTTATGATATGCCAACTTGAACAACATCTAAATGGTATCCGTGTACGAATATGTGTAAATTAGGCACAGTAAGTTGATAATCCGACAGATTGTATATGTCCTAGGTCTTTTCTGAAGGGACAAATCTTATTTATTTTTATTGCCTTCTTAGACGGAAAAGACAACCTTGGTTCTGGAACATCGTATATCAGAACAAAGTTTTAATTCCATCTTTGTTCATGGACGTCAAGTGCACCATTTATCGACTTGTCCTAAAAGCCTCTTAATGCGAACCGAAATTGGGTTTCCTTCAGTCGACCATAAAGAATTTGACTCCTTTTTTTTTGTGTCCTTTTTGGTTGTTACGAGTAGAAGTGTAATGCTACGAATATCTGGAATGAAAAGGTATTCTTATTTTTGTATGTGGTAAAGCGTTTCATGGAAGAGTAGTGACGAGAAGGAGAATAAATGGACAAAGTAAAGAATGCTATTATTGGGTTAATGTTTAATCTAGCATGACACCATGATGTCGGCGAGCAGATGAAAAGTTACTACTTTCTATATAATTTAGCAAATTAGATAGATCAAGTAAAGAGTTGGAAGTATCCCAAGACTAAAGAAAACAAACACAACTTCAAATAACCGAGGTAACTTAGTATATTTGAAGTTGATGTAATCATTTTCGATTTTAGAGTTCGGGGAATAAGACAAATTTGAAAATTTAATGTTGAGACATTAGAATACAAAAATAGTTTCAAAGTCAGTTGTTTTAACATACTTTTAAAATTAAATGATATGGTACCTCCTCCCGGCAGGGTACTGGACAGAGAAGTAGTTTTCAGGCTGGTGAAACTAACTTAAATCAAAGCCTTCAACAGCCTTTCTTACACCCTTTCGTAAGTTTTCATTTCTCTTCTCCAGTTGCCCTTTGCCCTGCTTCAGAACATTATCTAAAGAAAATTCAACAGTTGCCGATTGAATTGTTGAGTATGTAAAATGTCCTTGAATTTTCCATATGCAGAGAATACGTAATACAATAATCAAGAGGTACCGAGGAAAACCAATTATTTAAAGTTTTGGCCTGCGTAGGAATTATAAATGGGCGTTTATTGCTGCTAATGTCACTCGTCCAATTATCGGAGCAGGATTTTTGCAGCACCACAATAATTTAGTGTATCTAAAGAACAAACATTTGAACGGCAATAAAACATTAATATCCTAAAATAACAAACATTTCCTCTGAAAATCCATTCAATTCACTTGTTTCAGAGTTCAGAAGTATACCGAAACCACAGCGATGCAACCATTCACCGTGTCAGAAATTAAACTCCCAAACCGCATCCTCACCAAAGGCCGTCTAACATTCTCCAACGTCAGATGCTTGTCAACGCAGATGTTTCATATAGACAAAACCGAATTCCAGTCCATGATGGAGCAAGGGATATATCGTCCTTCGGAGAGCCCATGGACCAGTAAAAAAAAAAAATCAATTGAGGGTGGCGACAATGCGATAACTACAGGCTAATAAATGTCACCACCTTGCCGGGTAGATACTCCGTTCCACACGTGCATGATTTCACCTTTTTGTTTTTGATTAATATGCAATTTCCGCGACTTTAGATTTACAACCGGCTTATCGCCACTTATCATAACAAAATTTGGCATGTTCGAGTTTTGCAGAATAACTGTTGGACTTTGCAATACAGGACAAACCTTTCAAAGGTTTGTGGGTAACATTCTTCGCGACCAGTTGCCGCCCCACGCAAGCTCGTCAAACATTTTGGTACAACATGGACACCTTCCGAATGGAGGTAGACTGGAGAAAATTGAAACCGATATGAGTAAATTTTTCATCAAAGGCACCGCCCAAAACGCTGATATTTTTTAGATCACGAAATTCTTCGCGAACAAACACGGCATCACCATCAGCTAATGTAAAACATTCCTGCCATCTTACCATAACGGTAATCGAAACTTTAAATTCGACCTCCCTGCTAGATACGAATAGTAATTTAAAAACCCTGCTGGTGCTAATTTCACCGTTGGAAAGATGAGCATCTGTAAATGGATCGACACACCTACCTACCAATAAATAGGATAAAACTAAGCTTAATTCTAAGTTACCTAATACCGAATGCAATTCCTGTCCCAAGCCGGACTATAATAAAGTACCGGAACCGGTTTCCAACTGCCGTTCCAAATCTGACTCTATTGCCCCTTCAATTACCACTGCATCGCCTTCAAAATCTTCGTCCACCTGCCACATTTTTGACCCCCTTCTACCTCCAACATTCAAAATAACCTAACAAACTTTTGAAACAAAACAGAATATCGTTATGCACTTGCAGACATATGAGAACATACGTCTCCTTTTAGCGTATCTGCATTACAAATCAGACTCAGTTTGTTATGAAGGAAAAACTAAAACAAGCGTCATGGTCTCCATACAGCAGGAAGGTCTCCCTACTGACCTTACAAGTCAGAGGAACTTATATATCAAGTTCCACGAGAGTTTCAATATGTCACCCCAAAAAATCTCAGACGACCTTGCTGCTGTCGGTAACTATGTGCACTCAAAAAGATCTCTCACCTTCAACGGAGCCGAGCTGACAACGACAAATTTGTTCGTCCCTAACGTGCTACCATTGCCAGTGTTTCGACCATTCACTCCTACGCCCTGTCGAAATAACATTCCTCTTACCTTCTACTATCAAAACGAAAGAGCACTGCGATTTAAGACCCGTGCAGTCTTGCGCCAATCTCACGCTCTCCGATTTCAGGTCTACGCTCTGACCGAAGCTAATCTAATTCCTGATTTTAAGAATCAGAATTATTTCCCCCTAGTTTCAATGTTTTTCGAGACGACGGTCTTACCCGTCCAAATGATGATTCTCCTTGCCGAAGTGTCCTATTGGCCGTCCACAATGACCTATACTCTTCAATAACCGCTGTTTCTACTTCTTCTAAGCTTGACTACGTTTCAGTAAGGATAACACTCCTCCGCAGTTCCCTGTACGTTATGTGTTTTTACATCCTACCGGCACAACCAATCGAATGCTATCAACTCGCTATCGATGCAACTGATCAAATAATTAACTTATATGATCCTCTCAATTGCACTGAACTCAATCAGATGATAAATCTTTTTTTTATCGCAAACTCTAACTCGAGTAAAGAGATATTCTCTTCTTAGATGAGTTAACAGACTCTAGCCTAAGCCAAGTTAGTGGGGTCTCCAACTACATAGGTAGGTAATTAGACCTCATTTTCACCACTGACTCCATAAACCCCTCTGTCAAGCTCTGTCCCCTTTCACTATCGACCATTGATAACTTTCACCAACCACTTCTTCTTTCTCTTTTCCATCACTCTCTTATTCGCCCCACCCCAGCGAGTTTCCGCAAAATTAACGCATATCTTAGTAAGCGTTCTTTTGATTTCGCCAATAGGCGCCTTAAAATGTCTATGTTCCCTTTTTGAGCAATAAAACCCTTTCTACGCAATACCTCCGTGGTATAATCGTTGACTTCGCTCTTTACCTAACAAGAGAAACAAATTATGGGCAGTTTTCTTCCGATCCAATTCTTGTGCTGACTATTCAAACTATCTCGGGTCATACCTTCTATTCGCCCAGCTTTATAACGTTTTCTACAAACGATACCTTGGTAGTGTACAATCAACGCTTTTCCTCCATCCCTCTCATACGAAAACATATCATCAACCGATCCGTATACTATAGCCAACCTTTTTACTGCTTTTCTTAAGCAATCTTTTGCCGATAATTCCTTCGTGCCGGATCCCTCTTATTTCAAATACCTACTTAACTTCCCCATTGGCCCCTCTATTTCTCAAAGTTTTGATCATATAGTAATAGAAAATAAATTACAACAACTTAATGATGAATACCCGGCCCAGATGGACTTCAATCCATATTTCTTAAAAAGTGTTCCTCAACACTTTCCCACCCCCTTGCAAATCTCTTCCGATTATCGCTCTGTCAAGGTGAATTTACTCAAATATGGAAGTCTTCTTCACAACACCGATACAGAGAAATGGATTAAAGGGATTAAAGAGCGAAGTCACCAATTACGGCTCTCTAGCTGAACTTTCACATATACCCAAACTCCTCGAAAGCATTTTGTACAAAGCCTTAAGCTTCCAGTGCAAATCACTTATTTCCCCTAATCAACACGGCTTTGTACCACTAACCTTTTCGAATTCGTGTTCTCTGTTCTCTAAGCCTTAGAAAGTGGTAAAGAACTTGACGTTATAACAACTGATTTTAGTAAGGCTTTTGACAAGATTTCTCATAAACTAATCCTGTTCAAATTGTCCGTCCTGGGCTTTGAACCCATTTTGCTAAAATGCATATCTTCTTACCTGGATAACCATTTTTAATGCTCGTTTCAGGTCTGTCCTATCGGCCACTTTCTAGGCCTCTTCAGGTGTTCCTCAAGGTAGTCACCTAGGTCCACTTCTCTTCATACATCAATTTTCAAATTGTATCAGTAGTTTTCAATATGTCCACTTTTGGCGCGAATAATGGCCTTGAGACGGCCGAAGAAAGCATCGCACCCTGCACGCAAGTGGCTCTGCGGTATTTTGGCCTATTTACGGAGAGGTGCTTGTTTGAGGTGGTCCAAACTTTGGTATTTTTTAGTGCCAACCTTCACCTTCAAAATATCCCAGGCAGAGAAATCCAACGGATTTGCAATCCATTTTGTCGAAGAAATGAAGTGTGGAACATTGTTTTTTAACCAATCTTGGTTGACGCGCGCTTTGTGAGACGGTGCCGAGTCTTGTTGAAATGTCCACGGTCTCCGACCAAAATGATTGTTTGCCCAAGGCTTCAATACTGCCTCTAAGACAGTTTCACGGTATACGATCGCATTATAGTAATTTTGACGCCGCGATCCAAAAATACGAGCGGAGAGCGACCATCGGCGGTTATGGCGGCCCAAACCATCACCTGCTGCCTGCTTTCTGGTGGCCGTCCGAAGGTGTACATTTTCGAAGGACCTCTCTGGCAAGTAAATTCGGTCATTTTGTTTGTTGTTGACATATTGCTCGATAACAAATTGCGACTCATCGGAAAAAACCAAATTCGGCAACTCACCACTTTCGTGCAAGCGTATCAACTCCTTTGCTCTTTCGACTCTTACTTGTTTCTGTTGCGGTGTAAGATCGTGTGCTTTTTCGAACTTCAATGGCTTGAGCCCAAGCCCATTTTTCAGTATGTGTTGCATCCGTTCCAACGATATGTTGAGCTCACGAGCCATTTTTCTTCCACTTCGACGCGGATTTCGCTCAATTCGGGCCCTCAAATTATGAACCATTTCTGCCGATGTTGCTGTTTCTTTATGACCACCTCCATGGCCTTTTGCAACGCTGCCAGTATCACGGTAACGAGCTATGGTTCAAGACACAAATGATTTATTCACGTTGAGGTGCTGGAGTGCTCTAACGATAGCTACTTGTGGTTTTCCAGCCAAATATAAAGTAATCACACTATCACGTTTGAATTCCATCGCGGATAAAAATTTTCCAACACAACTGAGACGCAAATCGTTTAAAAGGCTTGTAAGTAATAAAATTATCTGTCATGTGTCAAAAGCTCACTGTCAGGAACGGTTTGGAAATTATAGCAGTCTGAAGTTGGTTTCAGTTCAAGTCATTCAGGTGTATACATCACTTACGTTCGCCCCTTTCTCGAGTACGTTAGCCAAGCGTGGTGTCCCTTTCAACGAGTTCATGTAGCCCGAACAGCGTCGTTTTCTTCGATTTGCTCTTCTAGGTCTACCTTCGAACGATCTTCTAATCTTACCTCCCTATCGAGACCGTCTCCAACTCATTAACCTGAATATCCTTCAGGAACGAAGGGATGCAGCAGACATTGTTTTCATTCACCAAATCCTCTCAGGCTCCGTCGATTGCATGTCTCTTTACAACTCCATTTTCTTTAACACTAACCCTCGAAATCTTTGTTACTCCCGTCTCTTTTATCTACCAATCCACCGCACCACATATGGCCTAACGAACCAATCTCCCGTATGCTGCGTAAGGTAAACTCCAAACTCTCCGTTTTCGATTTTAATCGCAGCACACCTTCACTCAAATTCGATCTCTTTCACCATCCCTAACTTTAAAACCCTAATTAAACATTTTGTACCATATTTTTAGTTTTTAAGTCCAAGTTTTTTAAGCTTGAATTAAGCCAAATAAATGGGGGCGTTAGCCCCCACCAAAATTAAAATTGCTGCCTTAGTCGTCTTCTTAGAGGTATGAGCAATAGGCTCATTCACCCTACAGTTCAAAATTGGACGCATCTTAAAGCTCCAGGACTGTGATTAGATTTTGTTTCTCTGGTCGTTTCAGTTGTCAGAATATTCTTCATAAGCCCCATCGGCTCTCTCTCACCTGCGACTTCTGGATTGGGATATCCTGAGGTAAAAACAAAACACTTGCTCTCTCCTAAGCTCTCCAACAATCTAGTTATGTGGAAAATGCTTAACGAACTTCCGATATTTGCTTAGGGTTTTCCTTGAATGCTGTCAACATACTAGAATTCACTTTGAATTGGTGATGCTGCATTACAGCAAAATATTTATTGGGGCACTTTTAAATTCATAAGCATGAGACATCATGCTACTTCAACATTTTGTTTCTCATCTTGACAGGTTTTAAAACATTCCATGGTTGTTTGGTGGGATTTCTGATCATCTTTCACAGAAGCTACAGTTGTTTCCTCCATTTTCACAAGAAGGTCTCGTCATGTTCAATGCGTGCTATTAGACGAAATATGTTACGAGTATAACCGATGGTACTCCTCGGAAATTCATGGCTTTCGTTTTGAATGTAGATGAAATTTAGTACTTAAGATGCGATTCTTCTTATGGCTTTGAGCGCTTGACACTGAGTCATTCGCACTAACATTAGATCGTGGAGAATGCAGTCAGAAAATTTTCAAATAGTCTCTAGGTCAAACCTTTTTCCAGTATCTGTTCAGATTGAAGTCATATTCCGGTTTATTATCAGATAGTGTTCCCTTTTTAGTGTGCGAATATCTTGAGTACTGAAGTCATATCTATTCCAACATTTCTGACATAACATTTTACTGAACATAAGAATGTTTCGTGCCGCTGTCTGTGTTAATTTCCGGAGGTGAGGCATCAACTTAGAAGAAATACCTTATGTATCGTTATATATGTAGACGACTGTGAAGTGCTGACTTAAGAAATACTTAACGAAATTGGAACAATGACTTACAAAATATAAGAAAACGAACATTTAGGGGAGCACCAACTATCATTTGACATTCCCATTCTAAGATACCGCAAAGAAAGAGGGTTGAAGATGTTTCTGCCTATTCGTAAAATTTAATTGTGGGAAGACTTTCCATGAATGGGCTCTTTATTGAAGGCACGCATCTCTTTACGGCCTACTTAAAGGTAAATATGGCAAGTCCTCCCAAAAGTAGCATAACCCTCGTAAGATAGGAAAATGGTACAAAAAATAAAATTTTACATGCGTTCCTTAGTACGAAGCAATTCGAGTGAAAAATTTGCCAAACATTTTACTTAAATTTGCCGCCATTAAACGGAATTAACGCCACATTATTTCGAATTGCTCCTCGACATTAATGCTGCGGGCTGTAAAATTAGCGAACGTACCTCGATGAAGACTGCAAGAAGAAGAGCAGTGAAAAGTAGAAAACAATTACGAGTACTTCCCTTAGAAGGGATTGAATTTGCAGCATCCTTAGAAGCTCTATAACCGAAAGGAGCTATAAAGAAATTTAATTAAATCTACATCTTATCTCACCTTTGATAGCTACTTCTGGTTGTACAAGGATTTTCAGAAGGAGAAGCAAATGCAGGTGGATGCAGGTACATGGTATCACTTAGACTAGGACGTGGTTCTTCTTCATTCATTAGTATGTAGTTTGTGTTGCTCTTGTTGGTTAAACAGTTTAAATCGGATTTAAGATTACTCATCTGTTTCAAAAGAGGGAACAAAATTAGGGACTCGGAGAGTGTGACGTTTTTCTGATTCAATTCAATCCGAAACCATTTTAATAAAACTTCGCTCGCTACGATTAAGAAATTGAGATGCCATAAATCCAAAGTCGATGAGAGTCCTTCTGTGAAAATATTACAAATTTGCTCCTGTATTGTATTCTTGAAGGTGTTCAGCAACCTTCGTGTGATCCATTGCACTTTCTTTATTCAAAATGAAATCCTGGTTGTAGCTTCTTTCGTTATCGGTGATTTTTCATATGAATGCGGATATGTATACTCTTAAAATCGGATCCCTTAAATGTAAATTTACGACATTCGTGAAGAGTTTGTCGTTAAGGTGAAAGATTGCAGTTGATGGTAGTTCTTGTTTTGAAACTTTTCCAATTCATTCACGCAGAGTGTGTCGAATGCAAATACGTAGGGACGAAGAAGGTGGTTTGGGGACTTCCTCGAACTACTTTGAAAGTTTTAAAGTTTATCTCATGAATATGCCTTCGCTTTGAGTGATTGCAAAGACATTTCCACTGCTCTTGGATAACACTAAATGGCTTTTTAAGCAAATTGATCTTTTTGCCTTTGCAATGTAGTTGAAGTTGCGGTTGCAATTAAGCAATTTGAAACTTTTAGAACGGTAAACCACCTTATGAGTGTTAATTACTACATTAAGGAAGCAATCTGGTTTGTTAAACATTGAGTATGAAAACACTTGGTGTATGTTGGATCATAGATTCCTCTCTGAATTATATTGCTGAAGATTTTATGACAATCTCCATGAACCACAGAAACTACTTAAATTGTTTATGCAGGTAAATGCAATATGAACGCTGCTTTAGTCACACAAAGATGAATTTAACTTTATGATCCAGTTCTCGACTAGAAGATCCTATGAGTGGCTAATGAATAAAACTGGCCGGAGTCATTTAAAATAGCTGTTATCGCCAACTAAAACTACAATACGACTGCGAAGGACGAGATTTTGACGGGGAGAAAAGAGAAAAGTATGGCATTCCTCTTTGTTTTTTATTGGTTATTGATTGTTCAACTAAGTTTTGTTTTGTGCGCAATAAACTATTGTCTTTGAAATACACGATAACTTCTCACCCTGATAAGTACTCCGTTGATGTGCTCTCCCCTCCAGCCTCGTCTGACCATTGTGTGATATCACCTAATTTCTCGTACACCGAAAGGATTCCTGAAACAACCATATGGCAATACGGAAAAGCCAACTGGAGCGGTCTTAACAGCTTCTTTAGGAATTTTACCTGGTCGTTATATTACCTCGATAACGACGTGGATGCCGCTGCTGACATGATCACTGAAACTATTCTCTTTGGAACGAGTTTATTAAAAACTTCATTCCGAGTGAAGAAAATCTCTCCGTCCTATTCGGATCCCCACCCCTGGAGAGTCAATATCGAAACCAAACACACCTGAGTTTTAAACCACTACATCACAACAAAGCTCTCCTTTCTCCTCCATCTATCTTTCCGCCAGCGCCAGGCAATAGTAAAAGGGTATCATAACCCCTTAGGCTCGCGGAAATTATAACAACAAAAAAAAAATTAAGAGTATCAAACCATAAAACCAAAATAAAAGGCATGGTACGACATGAGCTGTAAAGAGGCTGTCAGGGTTAGAGAATTGTTTTTTCGGTCCGATAAGACCAACCCGACAGAGGAAAACCGAAAAAAGTTTAAACGAGCCAGAAATGACTGCAACGTCTTTCTCAAGCGTGTGAAATTCCAATACGACCAAAAACTGAGGCAAAAAATACTGCAATGTCCCAAAGGCAGTAAAAATTGTTGGTCATTCGTCAAAAACATTAGAAATTCTGCTTCATCCTCCATCCCAATGTTCATCTACAATGACATTCCAGCTGTCAGCTCTTTGGACAAGGCCAATCTGCTTGCTGCACACTTTGCGGCTAGCTCAACACTCCCAAATTGTGCTACAATGGGACGAATCCACTTTCGCACTCGTGTAGTAGCAAGAGTACTTAAAGATCTTAATATGCATAAATCCGCTGGTCCAGATGGTATATCTCCCCTTCTTCGGAAGCGGTGTTCTTCCACGCTGGCAAAACCACTGCGTAAACTTTTTCATCAATCCTACTCTTTAGAACTCTTTCCGAGCAGATGGAAAACAGCGTTTCTCCAGCCCATCCTTAAAAAAGGCGAATCTTCTTCTCTCTCCTCCTACAGATCCATTGCACTTACGTCCCTTCTTTCCAAGGTCATGGAAACGCTGATAAACCATCAGCTCATGAAATATCTCGAAACACGAAAACTTCTCAATGACCGGCAATATGGTTTTCGTAGTAACAGGTCCACTGGTAATTTGATGGCATGTCTCATCGAAAAGTCGAACCAAAGCGTATATCAATTTGGCGAAAGCCAGATAGTTGCACTTGATATTTCTAAAGCATTCGAAAGAGTTTGGCATCAGGCCCTTTTGTCGAAAATGCGTGCTTTTGGGATCGATGACTCTCTTCTTCAATGGATTAGAAATTACCTTTCGGAACGTTCAATTCAAGTTGTCTTGAATGGTTTCAAGTCTGATATTCACAAAATAAATGCTGGTGTGCCCCAGGGCTCCGTTCTGTCTCGGACATCCTTTTTAATTTTTATCAATGACCTATTGTCTGCCACTTCTAATCCCATATATTCCTTTGCTGACGACAGTACTCTCTGCTTTTTATATTCGTTCCCGGACTCACGCCCCTGCTCTTCGGCTGCAGAACGGGAACGGAATGCTTCCAAAACTCAATGCTGTCAGTTGTCATTAAAGCGAGATTCAAATACCCAGCCATTCTCCAGGAATGGCACTTGCATCGTCGCAACCGAAAACCTTTCCATTCTCGGTATGTGTGTCAGAGATAACTTACGTTGAAATGACCACACATTCGAAAATACTGCAAAATGTCTGGTTTGTCTCAAACGATGTAAGAAATACTTTTCCCCTTCTGATCTGGCCTCATCCGCGCAAAATTGGAGTACAATGCTCACATCTGGTCGGGTGTGCCTAAAACACCTCAGCATCTGCTAGACTGGATTAAAAACCGTGCGATAAAACTTATAGCTGATACCAATATCGCTCAGGCAATGGAAACCTTCGAACACCGACGAAATGTCTCGTGTCTCACTTTGTTTTATTGCTATTTCCACCACCAGTGCTCTATAGAAATCGCCAGTAGCATTCCGCCCATTCAAATTTTCAACCTTGATGCCCGTCTCGCTATGAATGCTCATCAGTATCCCCATAAGCCTACTTTCGGACGTACTCTGAAATATCGTGATTCGTTCCTGAGCCGAACAACTCGCTTGTGGAATGCGGGTACCTTAACCCCTTGAGCGCGCGGTAGTTTATATAAAAAAAAAGTATAGAATTACTATCGAAATTGGTTTTTGTTTTTTGTTTCTTGTTCCTCGGGTAAACAATTCTTTAAAAAACTTAAAGCTTGAACACAAGTCAATTCTTCGAGAAATTTATCGGACCGCAAAATCACTCCACTTCTACCCCGAATCACAATTATCTGCTATGTAATGAAGAGGACAATCTCGACATGGTCCAATATGATAAGTGTGATCTATATTAGCACTTTGCATGTGTGGGAGTCAGCTCAGCAATGGCAGACGTAAGTTGGACGGGTAAGGGATGTTCAGCAAGTATTCGCAGCCGGGAGCCAGCGAACCCAACAGTAGCGCCGAATATTCAAGGCGATGTCTCACCTATAAGTTTTCAATATCAAACCAGTCTGCAAGGAAAAAGAAGAGTTTGCTTCTACAACTCTTCGAGGAGGAGGAATTGTTGCGAGATTAAAGCAACCAACTCTATCTTCAACAGAAGTATGAAATTATTCCGGAGACCTGATGACGAGGAAGATAATGACGCCAGCCACTTCCACCAACCGCGGTTCGTTGCCGCCGTAAGCATAAAAAACAACAGGCGGCAGCCGAAAATGGACGATGAATAAATATCAGTTCCACCGCATGTAAGCAAAACATTTCAACTTTCTTTCACACAATTAGCAGCGAGACATGCTATTCCGAAAGGCTTACTGGATTCAGCGAAAATCCTGAAGACTGGCTTATATTTAACATTTGCTACGAGCAAGGCACAGACCTTGCTAGGTTTTCAAATGCTGGAAACCTAATCCGATTTAAAAAGTGCATTCGTGGAAGCTGTAAAACACCGGCTGATGTCCCAATCCATGGTCCCAGATGTCATTAGAACGTTCCGAATCCTGTTCAAATGACTGCAACACGTCATTAGCGCACTGATTACCAACCCCAGGAACATAACACCTCCAAAGGCAGAAGAGCTGAGTTCGTTGATTTAAATTGCTTTGGCAATCAAAAACGAATTTGTGTACGAACTTAACAACACATCTTAACAGCCCTACGCTTTTAGAGAATTCGTCAACAAGATTTCATCACAAATTCTATTGGTTTGCTGTCCGACATTTCAGAGGTCGCATGTTCAGCAACAATGCTACTCGTGTCGCTACATCATCTTATGAGAAACGTCCAACTTCGTTTACCTAGAAGCCAACACCAAATTCCTTACACGCACATATGGACAATAGAACCAACAGCAACGCATAGCCAGTTAGGAACTACAAAGAGTGCGGTATATACCAAGCCCATGATTTAGTTGTCAGCTGCGGAACGTAAGTCTCTCGGAAAGATGGGAAATGTTACGCCAATACAATTTGCGTCACTCATGTCTGGGAAGACACAAATATCCACGCTGTAGAGCATCAAAAATACGCGAAATTAGTGGATGCCAAGCTAAACACTATCTCGTCCTGCACAACTATGCGAAGACTACACCAGCCGCCGAATCATCCAATCTTGTTTTTGAATTACTTTTTTGCTAAATAAAAAAAAAAAATTATGTTGAATGATGGAAATCTTTATTTGCATCTTTACAATTGTTTCTGTTAAGTGGAAATGATGATATCCGCCAAGTGGCTGCGCTAGTATTGATACACGTTTGTGCCCGTTTTATCGCATTTTCCACGACTTTCCGCAAGATTTCCGGTGATAACTTTTCGCATTCCTGTCGAATATTCTCCTTAAGGGCTGCGATTGTCTGAGACTTGTTGCCATAAACCCGCGACTTCAAGTACCCCCAAAGAAAGAAATCTGTGATGGTTAAATCGGGCGAACTTTCTGGTCATGCCAAATCGCCAAAACGAGCGATTAACCGACCAGGTAACGCTTCCTTCACAATATCCATTGTGGCTCGTGCTGTGTGTGCGGTTGCACCATCTTGTTGAAATCACATGTTCATCAAACCTCGCTCATCCAATTCTGGCAGTAAGAAGTCGTTTATCATGAACCTGTAGCGTTCGCCAGTAACAATGACCGTATTGCCAATGGCGTACTCAAAAAAATACGGCCCAATCACTCCTCCCGCGTTACCGCTGCACCACACAGTAACTTTGAGTAGATGTAATGGCTCTTCGTGTACCACACGCGGATTTTCAGTGTCCCAGAAATGAAGATTTTGCTTATTGACGTAACCGCTTAAGTGGAAATGCGCCCCGTCGCTCATGATGATTTTCGACACAAAATCGTCCTCTTCGTTGTTGAGATTGAGGATGGCTTTACAGTAAGTCAGGAGGCATTAACTGATGCACTGTTTGCACTTTGTACGGGAACATGTGTAAGTTTTTTACTAAAATTCGCTGTAATGTCCGTCTGTTGATGCCCAATTGCATGGCCGTCGTCTGGTTGATGTTTCCTTGTTCTCAGCGACATCGGCAGCCACAGCCGCGATATTCTCAGCCGAACGACCAGTCCGGTGTTGGCCACGCTCTGCATGGTCTCCTGTGGTTCCACTCTGTTCGAGTCGAGTAGCTAACCGCCGGAATGTTTACCCAGTTGGCGCGACACCATTAGGAAATCGACATCGAAATTTACGCAGCGCTTACACCACCGATCGATTATTGGTCAAAAATATCGATACAATTATTCCACGTTCTTGTGGAGTATAGTGCTCCATTGCATGTCTGTTTGTATACTGCAGCAGTTTGGTTCACAAATTTCAAATATGATTGACAAACAACGCCATTTGCAAAAATTAGACCATCTTTCGATAGGGTGATTACTTTTGCGCCACCTGCATTTACCCATGAGGCCTATACTCGTACTAAGTTCATCAAAGTTCCTTTCCGAATACCGCCAGTGACATTATACGGCAATGGGAAATCAGTTGATACATTTGAGTTTTTAGATGGAGGATCGTCTTAAAATTTTTTGACGAAGAATTGGTTGGCAAACTACGGCTTCTTACGGAAGAATGATGGCACCGTGCTTGAGGAGAACATCCGACAGCACACGTACAGAAAGTAGTTCACAAAGTGTTTCTCTTGAAATTTCAGAAAGCTAAGCAATGTGTGTAGGTACTGTGCGCAGTCTGGGTCTACTCGTACTAACCGCTTCCAATCAGATTTTGGCGAAGCAATATCCGTACTTAGCTAATTTACCTGTTGTATCTATAGTGTCGGTTCTGTATTTTTGTCTTAAAATAATCAAAGTATCTCTCACACCATAATAGTAGCTATTAGGTTTCATTTCATTGTCATTAAGTTGTTTCATTGTCGAAACTAATTACTAGATCTGGTTTTATTTTTCCGCCTGTTGTTGGTACTCTTATCTTATACAATGTTTGATGATAAGCCGCTAACTTATTTGCCTTATTATATTGCCGAAATAGCGATTGGCAAGAGCTGATGAGTTTTAATTTTCAGATTTAATAGCGAAGCCGAGTTATTCAAATTAACTGACTACCGAAAAGTTATAGCTGTCTTCTTGTTACATTCTGTCTAATTCGTCGATATTGTATATCCCTTCTTGTTGCCGGCATACTCGTATACCCTCTTTTATAAATAAACTAATTCTTGTCACTTCTGTTCTAATACTTGCAAACGCACCTGTGACAGTTTTCTTAGATCTACCAGCATGGGGATGCAAGTAGTTGGTTGTACAATTTGGAAAATTGTGTCTCTGGTGTTGTCTTGCATTAAGTTACAAGACAGCGTTACACCTTGCCTAAATCATTTTTTGATACCTAAGTTCCTCGTCGTCATTCTACCCAATCTGATCAGTTTAGGAGAGGTTTTTTCCAATTGCGAGGGCACTGCGACTCAAAAGATATTTTGAACTTGTTGGCTTTTTCCTGGATTTGTAGGAGTGTGAATATTTGGTCCGTATACTTGGAATACCGGGCCCATAATGGCTTCAGGAGCTCGCAAAATACGGCAGATAAGATCTTAGATGCGATGTTAGGGACACTACTGCTTTTATAAGGAGGTCTCCTTTCTGGTGAATCGAACAATCGGTGCTAAGATTCCATTCTTCGGGCATGGTTTATATCGACCAAATCTTTGAAATGTGTTGCACGTTCTCTACCCAGTCATTTCCCACTGCCTTAAATAGGTCGGCAGATAAGCAGCACGGTTCAGCAGTCTCTTTGCTAAACTTGAATATTGCTTACTTTCACTATTCAGATTGGATCGTTCACTCAGGCAGTGGAATTTAAGTAATCGTATTATGTTTTCCTATTCATCTCGATAGTCGGACGAAATCCAGCACATTAGTTGCTGTGTCTCTGATAGTTTCTTGGCATCGATACAACTGCTCTTCAGCACTTGGCGTCAGTTGCATAGGAGATGACAACAGTAAATCTCCGTACAATATTTTTCTTTTTGTTGTGTTTAAGATATCCATACACACATCTCGGCAAAGGGGTGGTTGCCCGACTCCACAGTCGCCGCTCGGAAACTTCGGACATCTGTTATACTGGAGGAGTGCGTTGCGTCGCTCACAACATTGTCTATTTGCTTGGTGGTTCGATGAAAAGTTGACTATCATTAAGAAAAATGATCTGCAAAAAAAATATCCTGATAACAAATAACAAGTTTTGCAAAAATGAAGACGAACTTGTCAACAATACTGACCCTACTATAGAGAGGAAGCGAGAAAAGGATACTATTGGCAAGAAATGTCAAAGAAGAAAAATCTGCCGCTTGCTGTGACGTAGAACTTCTCCAAATAGAAGCGGTTTATGAAACGAAAGCAAAATAAAGTAAGCGGGTAATTTTTAAAAATAACCAACATAAAGTATAGAAAACTGGATGGCACTTAAAAGGAGCAGACAGCAGTAAGTCTGGACGCAGCATTCCACGCACGAGTAAAGCAACCTGCCCCAATTAATTTACAAAGAACCAAATAATTTAAGAAAGAGTTTAAGCTTGTAGGGAAATAGAGCTTTTATTAGTTTTATTTATAAATCTGATTCTATGTTTTGTGGAGACTCATTTTTTGGGTCGGTAATTTCTTATTTATAACGATATTCAGGTTGGAAAACCCTAGCTAGAGTGATTTTCTGCCCTTAGTCCGTTCCAATATCTGTTCTAGTACTGACCATGCTACCCGATTGCGCTAAAAGAAATGTTTTCCCCTCCAATTTGGCAATCACCTAAGACGTTTTAAATATTATCCTTCTGACATTGGTCCTAGGTTTTGTGGCGGAGCTCTGATAGCATGGTCTTTTTCCATTCTGGGGCGTGAGCCTATATCGGGCTGATGTTAACGAAAAGGACTTGCTGCCTATTGTTATAAGCCGTTTGCTTACATGTTAAAAGCTCAAGACCTCTTGCCTAAATCTGGCGTTCACAACAAAACCGCCCTCAAATAGACGCTATTTGTTGTCTCTGCTACATTTTTTCATATTTCAGAGTCGGCAAAGTTTCACTCTATCACAACCGCTCTTTTTAGAGTATCTCGGTGATGTTTTGCAGAGCGCCTTTTAACCTTCTTCACCTTCTCACCTTGCGACTTATCTCAAAGCATAGGTAACTATTCTGACGATGTTTACCTGGTACGCAATTATTACCGGATGCATTGGAAGGGCCAAAAACACACAGCAATTGAGGATTGACCCCACCTAATTCGCCACCATGTCCAGAAAGTAGATATCCAAGGTACTAATACTTGGAAGTATTCCTTACGATCAATATTATGAGAAAACGGACCAGTAATGCACACACACGTTTATAAAGGGTGTTTTTTTAAGAGTTGTAAGATTTGAAATTCCAATAGATCACTCATAAGCAAACGAATCAAGGTTTTTTATGTTCAACAGATAATTTTATGGTATTAATGATGAAGAATGATCTCGGACATCTGGCCACTACGGGGACCTCTAGGAACTATATACTGGAGCTGCAATTATCAACCACCACTTCGAGTATTTGAGGCCGCATCTCACAAATGGTGCACTCGATGTTGGCTTGTCCACAAAGGCAACTTCAAATCCTTCCTCAGAAAATAGTATAGCGGCGTTAAATCACAAGATCTTGGAGGATAGACCACAGATCCATTTCTGGGATGATGTTGTCGCCGAGCACTTTTTACAATGACACTGTTGAAATCAAATGTCCTGGAGATCATGCTCACACACCTTTGCAGACAACAAATCGTTGATAATGGCTCACATCATTGATGGTGGCATTTCGATTTTCTTCATTTTTGAAGATGTCGTCAGCCCAAACGGGTTGGTGAAATTTAACAATTTTCCTAAATCACTGTCACTGTCACTGAGACAGAAGTGAGCCTCATCACAGAAGAAAATTTGACGATAAAAATGTAGATCGACTTTCAACTGCTCAACCAAACTATGATCGCCTGGCTACAATTGTTCCACCAATTGAATCTTGTAAGAAATCTTCCACAAAGTCAATGGACATAATGAAGTATCGATGAATAAGGATCTTCCTCAACAAAGGCCTCAACAGCGCTGACATTTTCACATTCATCTGTGCGCACTCTGCCGACTCTTATCAGTAAATTGTCCAAAAGAGTACAATTTCCAATTGTGTTGCGAATAGGCGACTCTATTTACTCATATTTTGACCGTAAAATTGGCATAGTACTCTATGTTCTACTGAACACTTATTTTGAAAAGAAATTTTTGCAATTTGTAATTGTTACTCGACCGTAAGTCTTTGAATGATGATTTGCGTCAGCTGTCAAATTAAGTACAATATCTGCTTGAGAGTTTCCATATTAAAAAAGAAATCCTGAAAAACGTATGTTGCTCTACAATGTAAATCTGATGAAGTCGATTTATTTATTGCCCAACAAGCCACTCCATGGAATCCATTATCTAAACAAAAGCAAACACGGGCAGTTACTAAGTTATTTAAATATTGTTTAAAAATAACTGCTATAGATAGGAGTTACATGGAGTTGAAACACATGGCCTGACACAGAAAACAATACTTCAAAGTCATCTTTACCAAATAAGGAGGTGTAGATATTATAATCTCTTAGTGGGTGATTACTTTATAAGAATCCTTATACCTATGCTTCACATTTCTATGGACACTTTTCATTAAAATAAAAAATTAATTGTGCTTTTCATACATTCATAAACACTAAACAGTGAAATTTATTTGCAATTTTTGCAGAAGATGTTTCGCTTGCACAAAGACGAATTCATTTTGACCAACATGATGGTGCTCCAAGTTACTATGGCAGAAGGATTACTTGGATGAAAAATTCCCAAAACGATGGATTGGAAGGAGTACATTAGCCTGCGAGATAACCAGATTTGACAGTTTTGGATTTTTACTTATAGACAATGAACGAATGAATATATTCATCTGAAAGAAGAACATTGGCTGAATTGCGAGAACGGATAGCAGTAGAGTCAGACGATACCAAAGAGACTTTAATAAATATTGATATTACGAGAACCATTCAAAAACGAGCGTTAACATTACCATATAAATTACGATTAGCAATAAAATTAATAAGTAAGTAAACAAAATTGAACCTATTTTGGAGCATTTTTTAGTAAAAATAAAAAAGAAAAAATAGTCATACTGGGGATATTTATTTATTTATACATGGATCACTGTAAGCCCCTGGTTAAAACTTTGTATGGTGAATTTCTAGGCAATACTATGACGCACCAAAATAATAAAAAAGAAAAAAAAATTATGAACACACCTTTCCGAAATAAATACGATTTTGTAAAAGAATTATTAAAAAAATTAAAAAATTTTATGTTTGAACACCAACATCTCGAAAATGAAAGCGTGGTAGGTAATAGTGTTTAAATATAAATAAACCACTAATCAATTGACTATCAAACGATCCCACCTTCGTAACTCTAGGTTTAATACGCTAGAAGTCATAACTAAATAATTGTTGGTACCAACTTCTCTGAGCGAACTTTTTTAAACACCCTGTAACTCAGTGGGTGTTGAAGTTAGACTCTCCCCTCCTATACGATTTTCTTCATAACATGAACCAAAGATTCAGATCCCTATACATATTTATCCCAAAACGGACCATTCTGAGTAATTTCTCATCCAAATTTTTAGGAATATTTCTACATTAAAATGTGAAAAATTCTGTCGCTAGTTTTTGAAAGAATACCGGTATCCTAATTTAAAAAAAAAACGTCCGGGAATTCTCTGCCAAATCGAGAAGAAGCACACTTGCTAGCGTTGTAACATAATATCCGAATTACATAGCATGGATGAATTCTTAAAGCACTTTTCAATTCAGCCTGTTGCATATGGTATTTTTCCAACTAAATGAAACATCAATTTTGTATGCAAGTGTCGGGCTTTAATTACCAGCAACTAATATCTGCTATAAAGAGACGGTCTGCTTTTGTTACTTTCCATTTCCGCTAAAACAGGAAATTCAACCCAAATGAGTGGAAAATCCATTTATCCCAAAAATGTAGTTACGATGAATTTGCAATTTCGGGAACCGGAAACAACAACAAAAATCATCATTTTTATCTGAAAAACAAGCAGCAACCGAAATTAAATTTTAATAACCGTTAATTCCTGATGGTAATCTCGCAAAATTGTTACGACTGACGCAGCACCATCACATTGATTATCGATTATTGAGTTTGCATATTGAGAATCCTGGCGAATAGGGTGCAAAATAATTGTATGGAAACTTTTTGTTGCAAAGCAACAAAAGGTTCTTTCACATCACAAGTGGTATAAAAGGGTTATAAAGTAGTGAAGTTTTTACCATTGATGAAATGGATGCTCTTCAGATGACTGTCTTGTTTCTTATGCGTACAAAATAGGTTTGGCAGCCAATTAACTTACGAAAAATTATGTAGCTGTACGGAATAAGTTTGCTTCTGTAACATTCATAATCTATGTACATTTGAGTCTGTGCGGTTGGGACTGAATCATGCCACTCATCACGCTGCCCTATTTTCTGACCAAACTTATTGAAGAAGAATGTTATAGTCAAAGGAATCCATACAATTCACTTCCAACCAATTGTCCTATTCCTGTATGTGTTTCCCTTCTTAAAAAAGAAAATATTCCGAATGAAGCCATGGAGAATTTCTGAAATATTGTAATGTAATTGTGGATATCAATTTCATTGCAAACAGTTTCTTTTTTGTCGAACCCACGTTCGTATGAATGTAAATAGAAGAAGATTACAGCTTTAAATGGGCACCGACGAGGATAAGAAGAAATAAATCGATAATGAGTATGCAGCCACAGAAACACAAGCCAAACGATAGCTTCCCTGAAAGCCAGAGAATCAATTATTTTTTATTAAATCTTAGATACGACTGCTGTATCCTTTTTAAGGGAATTTTCCAATGAAATGTAAGGACATTGTAATAAGAGGATGCAGCTAATTTGCCGACTCAATTATTCAACTAAACCAACGGATATATGATATTGAAATCATATAAATAAATCTGTAAGCTTCATATGTCCTAATAATCAAAGGTACAATATTTAATAAAAAAATTATTTATTGTACTATGTTATATACGAGTAGAAGCACGATAAAAATAGAAGCTTTTATATTTTTGACTGTTTGTTTGTGCGCTCATCACGTTAAAGCTGCTAAGTCAATTGAAATGCATTTTGTTACAAGGTACAATGTTTAGCTTTTATTTGATAGCATTGGAATTTGGAGGGTGTTTTTATAGGAGGTGTTTTTTTTCAATCTGGCAATACTCAGATAGGTTATAGTTAATCTGATAGCTGACACGTTTACAAATTGTGGAAATTTGTTAACAAGTTCTGTGGTCAAATGTTACACCAATATTACTGTTTACATAAGCGAGTCGGCTATTTGCAATACAATTGAAAATTTCGGAACTACATTTACTCTTTGGAGCTCTAGCTCACTGGAAAAAATGCGCAGAGTGCGTACAGATAAAAATATGGGCGCCGTTGAAGCCCATAAGATTATAATTCATGGATTTGTCATCGGATAACCATCGGTTTTGTGGAGGATTTTGCGCAAAGATCTTGGTTTACATGCTTAAAATTCAACTGGTGGAAGAATTGAAGCCAGGTGATCATAATTTGTCTCGTAACTTCACCGCCGCCAAATTTTGTTCACTTCTGTCTCAGTGACTTTGATAATAAGTGAAATTGTCAAATTTGTAGTGAGGACAATCTATAGGTGTTGCACCAGCTACCGATGCACCCCGTGGAATGTATTACTTAGTGCAGTTTATTGGCTGGCGACATAGTCTTGCAGTATTTCTTCGAAATGGAAGGTTAGCTTAATTTTTTTTTTATTTCAATTTTAAATCTTACAGCTCTTAAAAAGACACCCTTTATATATATGTTAAACAAAAACAAGGAAGAACTAATCAGATAATGACAAATTTAAAAATTTGAATAAAACAATCTTTGGACCTTAGAACCATTCTACAGACGGCTCTAGTTTAAATCACCTTTTTACTGAAACCATGAGTTTTCTGATGTTTTGACATTTGAGTGATCCAAGTATTTTTACTAGGCTCTTTTTCGAACCTGGCTGGAACTGTAGCCTCTATTTCATTTGAGCCTGATTTTTCAAAGAGCCAAACTTGATGATTGTCCATTTTCGGTTTCTAAATTTTGAGACTTTAGCACATGAGGGTATTTCTTATTAGATCACGTTTTGCTACACCCGCTGCTATTCGTCACATTCTCATTTTCAACGCTGTTATTTTTGCTTTATATTTTACGTACAACGTTCAATATTGCAATTCATACATGGAAAACCTTTAAGTGTATCTGGCATTTTTCCATCACAAAATCTTGCGGAATTTGTATCGTAGCTTTCTTGATTGTTAACAACACTAAGTTTGGCACAACGTCTACTTCTAAATAGATGTCAATTGCCAATTTAGATATTGGGCCCCGGTACGAAAGAGCACTGGTGATAGTGATACCATCGTCGGCAAGAGGAGAGGTTATTCCTGCTGTGAGTTTCGTTTTATTGTCATAATTCATATCGGATGATATTCTTGTGTATATACGTTTTGGATTCTTGACGCTGTCCATACAAGACCTCTGGGAATTCTATCAAATGCTTCATCCAAGTCGCTGCAGGCATCCAGATCCTTAGAAACTTCTCGATTTTCCATCAAAACCCATAAACTTTGGATCGATTTCTACCTGCAAAAAGAGAGTCGTATTGACTGCCAAGCAGTTCAATAATGTTGGGTTTTCGATGACCTAGAATGATGTCGCATATTTTTATCGTATATAAGATTAGTTACCCCTATAGGTAGCTGTTGCAATTTCTTGTGTCGCCTTTGCTTTTATGCAGTGGAACAAGAAAACTTACTCTCCGCTGATTAGGCATACAATCACATCTCATCATTTTATTGAACGAAATTTTGAGCTAATATATTTAGCTCAAAAAATTTTACCCATTCTTTGCAGGGTATGTAATTCGGTCCAACCACACGCCTTCGTTTCATTCGTTTTATAGCTTCGGAGCAGTAGTACTGCGCATGAATTTTTCGACTGGTAACGCATTATAGTACACTTTGTTCAATGAGGCTTTGTTTGTCCGTTCTTCTACTACTTGTTGCATGCTTGTATGCTGCGAGTGTACCTCTTCTAATTACCTATAAAAAGCCAGTTCCAATATTGCATGCGCTCTAGCTACCTATATTTTATCTTATCGCTTTCATTATTTCCGCTTGAAAGGCTTTCCCTCTGTTGTTTACCACCATTAATTTCTAATCAATCCACCGGCACCATTTCTTTATTTTTGTGGAGGCAACCTTTTAAAACACCGAGTAGAGTTTTTGATGTACCGCAGGGCTCCAGTCTGTCTCCGACATTCTTTATAATTTTCATAAATGATCTCTTTTCTGTTATTTCAGTTATTTCTAAACTCATGGGTATATTGCCTTTTGAACATAGGTCCTGCTTAAATTATAATGGCTGCTTACTCTTCTGAAGCTGGTACTTGAATGATTTCTCATATAAGTATCCTGCCATCTTTGGCCTTAATCCAGTCGTTCGCGATCTGTAAATAATTTTTTGTGGATCGAACAAACTTTCCCCCGACCAAGTCATGGTAATGATTTATTGAACGAAATCATGGTAATTATTCGGGGAATAATCTCCACTAATGTTGACCTCTATAGCTCTGAAGGCAGCCCATCTGTTTTACAGTAAACGACAAAGAACCAGTATCTAGAATTTTTGTAAAAATTCCACCGAATTTCCTAAAATTTCTCGTTATTCCGAAATTCTTTGCGGTGGCCAGAGCGATTGACTTTTAGGCGCTGACTCAAATTCCCCATGGTGGCTTACAATGGTCAGAGAACGACAATTAGCAATTTGGAGTAGTCAAAAATAGAATAGCTCCATCCAAAAGGCGACCATGATGACAAATGCCCTTCCCAGCTTTTATACGTAATTGGATTAATTGGCTGACAAAGTCATGGAATTTGTAGAGTTTGGAAACTTAAAGGAAAATTTTCAAGTAACAACGAAGGACTGGTATCAAAATGGAAGGCAAAGATATCACCGAAGTTGTAGATCGAAAACCGTGCTACTAATTCGAACAAAACCTCTGATCAGTGATCATTAAGTTTCGAGGACAGCAGCAAATCATACAAGTAAAATCGCATTATCACCTCTTTGTTGTATCTGCTGCTACCCACTAACTCAAAGCACTGTCCTATTAGTCTGAATATTTTGAGTTTGCTAGGAACAATAATAAAGGTGCAAATATCAGAAACACCAGCAAGCCAAAACTTCGCAGGGCTACAACCGCATTCCGTTGCCAACCTCTTATAATCTTCAAATCTGATTGAATAAAATGCAAAGAATTTATGGGATAAATATTTTTTTGAACTTAGTGACTTGGTAAGTACGCCAAACCACTTCATAAATATGTTCGGAGGAAACTTCATCGACATATCCTATACCCGATCGCGGTAGAAGTAGGTCATTTAAGTAATATCAATTTTAAAAATATTAGGCTCGCTTGAGAAAAAATAAAGCGACGAAAAGGGAGGCTTACTGTTTGAGACCCACGTCTTCCAAAGCATAGCGCTCTTTCAGAAAATATTTTTTTTTTGTTATTATTCTTTAGATTAAGAAAATAGTTAGAGGCATTTAGTAATCAGTACAGAACAGTGATGTTTAACGACAAATGGAAAACTAAACATAGAGTTAATGTAGATTAAGAATAGTAATGGACAGAGGACAGAACCATGTGGAACACCGTGGTTGACAATTTTAGGTTCTCCAAAAATGTCGCCTCTTTTTAGGTTTTACACTCAGTAATCCTATCTTAATTTTAAGATAAGATGCAAACCAATCTATGAAATCCTTATGTGGTAAGCTTATGTGGCTAACAGAATGAAAATGCTGAATTTAAGAAAAGTTTCCTTTTTATCTTTTTATTGGTGTTATTAAGGTGGGCAATAAAACATATATGACCCTAACGAAAAGTGCCATAGATTTTATAAATGGAGCACACTTGCCCACTTAAGAAAGAGTGCTCGAGTTCATCTAATTCACAATATTAACAAGGAGCTCTGGTAATCGAAAAACTTATTTCTTCTGGGTTATTAGTTTTGCTTGTAGAACCAGTCAAAATTGATTAATTTTTAAGGTCACCTAAAAATTGATTTTCATATTTTTTTTTTTGTTTTAGGTTTGAGAATAAAAACTGGGCAAAGAATTTCAAAAAAATCATTTATTCTTCATTTTCTGTTATACATATGTTCACTTGTGAAATCAAAAATGATCGCGGTTTTTTTTATAATATTTTTAAAACTATTTATTTTAATGTTATTTGAAACACTATTTCCGTCACACTTTTGTATTTTAGGTTGAGTTTAAAAATAAACAGATAATTAATTTCTACATATTTATAAATATACTTGTATACTTAAAAACTCAGGTGCAGCAACGTGTGGCGACTGTGCCAGGGAAATTTGATTTGAAGAGGTCAGTCAAATTTGTGCAAAACTATAAACTCAAACCCAAAGTTTAATTTTCTTATAATGAGTAATAAAAATTTATTATAGGCTTTGTTCCAAAATATTGTCATACGATACCAATTTAGGGATTACGATTTAGATTAGCCCTAAAAAAAAGAATTGCAAGCATTGCCTATGAGTTTCATCGCACGGTTTTGAAACCCATCTAGCAGATCCAGAGATGTTTTAGGCACAGCTGACCAGATGTGGCCATTGTACTCCAATTTTGGGCCGATGGATGCCTTATATATTGAGGCATGATAAGAGGGGGTGAACTATTTCTTACATTGCTTGAGGAAACCTAGCCATTTCGCAGCATTTTTGGCGCAAACGAATATGTGAACATTACAACGTGGGTTGACATTTGTCGGTTTCGTCTATGCAATTGCCATTCATGGATAATGGCTGAATATTTCAATTTCGCTTTAACGACACCAGACAGCATTGTGTTTTGGAAGCATTAAATTCTATTTTGTTGAAAGCTCCCCATTTGGTTATGCTGTTAATATCTGCATTTAATGAGCTTATCATACGCTACAGCCGAAGAGCAGCAACGTGAGTTCGGGAAAGAATATGAAAAACAGAGAGTGATGTCGTCAGCAAAGGAATATGTTGGATTAGAAGTATCAGACGAGAGATCATTGCAGAAAATTAAAAAGAGTGTCGGAAACAGAACGGAGCCCTGGGGTACATCAGTATTTATCTAAGGAATATCAGACTTGAAACCATTCAACACAACTTGAAATTGAATTTCTAATCAATTGAAGAAGAGAGGCGTTGATCCAAAATGCACGTATTTTGGACAAAAGAACTTGATGCCAACTCGGTCAAATGCCTCAGTACAATTATCTTGCTTTCGGTAGATTGGTGCACGCTTTGGTTTCACTTTTCGGTGAGAAATGCCACCAGTGGCCCTTTTGCTACGAAAGCCGTATTGCCGGTCATTAAGAAGTTTTCGTGTTTCGAGATATTTCATGAGCTGACGTGGTATCAGCGTTTCCATGACCGTGGAAAAAAAGGACGTAAGTGCAATGGTTCTGAAGGAGGAGAGAGAACTTCGCCTTTTTTAGGGACGGGCTGGGCAAATGCTGTTTTCCATTTATACAGAAATAATTACGTTTCCTTGAAAAATCGAAACGAGACTGAATTCTCATACGAAGTGGACAAAAGTGTATGTAGACAAAATTGGACAAGATGGCGGGTCAATAAGTCCGTGACTTTTGGATTAAAACACAGATTTTTTGATAAAAAAATAATTTTATTTTTCAACGTAGTCTCCCTTGAGCTCTATACACTTTGTCCAACGCTTCTCCAATTATTTTATCCCTTCCAAAAAAAATGATTTGTCGAGGTCCTCAAAATAGGCCTTTGTTTGCGAGATGACTTCATCATTGGAGTCAAATCTTTTTCTACCAAGCCATTTCTTCAGGTTTGGGAACAAGAAGTAGTCGCTCGGAGCCAAATCTGGAGAATAGGGTGGATGAGGGAGCAATTCATAGCCCAATTCATGGATTTTTGCCATGGCAACTGCACATGTGTGCACCCTTGCATTGTCTTGGTGGAAAAGAACTTTTTTCTTGGCCAAATGAGGTCGTTTTTTTTTCAAATCGTCATTGAATCGGTCCAATAAGTTGGCATAATATTCCCCATTGATTGTTCTTCCCTTTTGAAGGTAGTCAATGTGGATTATCCCGCGTGCATCCCAAAAAACAGTCGCCATAACTTTATTGGCTGACAAACCCACCTTGGCCTTCTTTGGCGCCGATTCACCCTTAGAAACCCACTGTTTTGACTGTTGTTTGTTCTCTGGTGTGTTGTGATGGATCCATGTTTCGTCCACGGTTACAGAACGGCGCAAAAACTCCTCCATATTGCGATTAAACAACGCCAAACCTTCCTGTGAAGTTGTTACACGATTGCGTTTGTGGTCGACTGTGAGCAAACGCGGCACCCATCTTGCGGAAAGCTTTCTCATGCCCAAGTGATCATTCAAAATTGAAACCACTGAGCCATGCGAGATCCCTACGGCTTCCACAATCTCTCGCACTTTCAATCATCGGTCGGCCAACACCATATCGTGAATTTTTTCGATTGTTTCGGGTGTAGAGACCTCAACTGGGCGTCCAGGACGTTCGGCATCTTCAGTGCTTGTACGGCCACAACGAAATTCAGTAAACCACTTTTTTACCATTGAAATCGATGGTGCAGAGTCCCCATAGTATTTATCAAGCTTAGCCTTGGTCTCGGTAATGGTTTTTTTTCGCAAGAAATAATGCTTAATAAGCACACGAAATTCACTTTTTTCCATTTTCTCCTCAAATTAGTGAGTAGTCTGATAAAAATAGCTGTCAAACACAAACTAACTGACGCAGCAAGTTTAAATTTTGACAGGAGTCAACTGACAGATGCCTGTTGACAGGAGCAGTGTTGCTGTTTCAGTAAAGAGGTCAGAAATTCAAATTGACCCGCCCTCGTAACTCAACATAACTAACAAGGGGAAACAAATTTACAGAAGTAACCTGTTTCAATGCTTAACACGGTAATTGTAAATATGATCAAAACAAGAGCGATAAAAATAATAAAATTATTTTTTACTTTCATTTGCTGGGTCCAATGCCACGTACTATATATGGCCGCACTGGCCCGTTAAGGGTTAAAACATTTTTCATCGTCATGGCTAAATCTCTTAGTCGTCATTGTGGTTTGACTTTACGAAGTCTTATTAATGTTTTCATGAAATTGATACGAAAAGATGTCTAAGTCTTCGATAAAATAAAGCTCTATGAAATTTACTATATTTAAAAGATTGCCAAATATATTTTTGTGTGCTGGATCAATTTTAATAACTGTAAGTCATTATATTTGGGTGCACTTACAGTTATTAATATTTTGAATGTCTCATGGTCAAAAATTTTATGTTGTTTGTCCAAAGTCTATGTTTTAAAAGTTCAAAATGTCTGTTACTTGAAATTGCAATCACCTTTTTATATAAATAATAACGCCTTGCATGTAATTTGCTAATTTTATTTCTGGTTTTAATATAAAAGTGTGAACCAACAGCTAGTGTGGAAGTTTTCAATAAATCAAATACGCATTTATTGCGAAATCAATGTTCAATTTTATTGGTTAATAAACTTCGCTCTATTGTAATTATGAATGGAACACAACATCGTTCACGTGACCACCACGGCTTTTGTTGCAAGCGACCATTCGAAGGTCGAAATTATAGATGACGTTTGGTAGAATAAGTGGGTCAGTCCCCGCAGATTGGCATGTTTGTTTAAGATCCGGAATTGCCGCTGGGTTATCGTATAAACCTTACTCTCAAATAACCCCACAGGAAGAAATCTAAAGGTATCAAATTATTTAACCTTAAAGGCCAATCATGTTCTCCTCTAACCGAAGTAATGATATCTTCAAATTTCGTACGCAATAAATTGATTGATTGATCTTTTGTGTGGGCGGTATCATCAACGTGTTGAAACCAGTGATCGTCCAGACCAAATTCATTCAATTTTGGAAAAAAAATAGCAGGTCAACATGTTGCGAGTACGTTCTCCATTCACAGTAACTGCCTCTCCAGCCTCATCTTCGAAAAAGTACGGGCCAATGTTTTGGTGGTGATGTTTTGGCATGTGGTGGCCGAACATGCTGAAATGGAGTTCGACCCAATACCGAACCAGTTTCTTCAAAACGCTCCACCATTGCTCGAATTTCGAAATCACTAGGGAGATTATGTTAATCGAAAAAATCACGAATTTTACGAGGTATTACTTTTACAGATCGCCCATTTTCGTAATAAGATTTAATAACAAAAACGCGTTGTTGCATGGTAAACGACTGCAAGAATAAAATTGCCAAAGATTGTATGACTTCTATCAAAAAGATCAACGAGACTGAATTCAGCAAGTGACAGAAATTGATAGCTAACATGAACACGAACTGTTGGCTCGCCCTTTGACGTTACTAACATGTCGTCGCTTTTCTGGCAAAACGTCAAAATTCGTCGATTTTCAGGAGAGCCATTTAAAGATTTTGGAAACATTAAAAAATTATTGTTGTTGTTAACAAAACGATTTGCGTCTTAGTTGTGTTGAAAAATTTTTATACGCGATGGAATTCAAACGTGATGGTGTGATTGCTTTATATTTGGCTGGAAAACCATAAGTAGCTATCACTAGAGCCCTCCAGCACCTCAATGTGAATAAATCATTTGTGCCTCGAACCATAGCTCGTTATCGTGATACTGGAAGCGTTGCAAAAGGCCATGGAGGCGGTCGTAAAAAAACAGCAACATCGGCAGAAATGGTTCGGAAAGTGAAGGCTCGAATTGAGCGGAATCCGCGTCGAAGTGGAAGAAAAATGGCTCGTGAGCTCAACATATCGTTGGAACGGATGCAACACATACTGAAAAATGAGCTTGGGCTCAAGCCATTGAAGTTCCAAAAAGCACACGATCTTACACCGCAACAGAAACAAGTAAGAGTCGAAAGAGCGAAGGAGTTGCTACGCTTGCACGAAAGTGGTGAGTTGCCGAATTTGGTTTTTTCCGATGAATCGCCATTTGTTATCGAGCAATATTTCATCAAACAAAATGACCGAGTTTACTTGCCAGAGAGGTCCTTCGAAAATTTACACCTTCGGACGGCCACCAGAAAGCAGGCAGCACCGATGGTGATGATTTGGGCCGCCATAACCGCCGATGGTCGCTCTCCGCTCGTATTTTTGGACCGTGGCGGTGGCGTCAAAATTACTATAATGCGATCGTATACCGTGAAACTGTCTTAGAGGCAGTATTGAAGCCATGGGCAAACAATCATTTCGGTCGGAGACCATGGACATTTCAACAAGACACGGCACCGTCTCACAAAGCGCGCGTCAACCAAGATTGGTTAAAAAACAATGTTACAAACTTCATTTCTTCGACGCAATGGATTGCAAATTCTCCGGATGCAAATCTGTTGGATTTCGCTGTCTGGGGTATTTTGAAGGCGAAGGTTGGCACTAAAAAATACTAAAGTTTGGACCACCTCAAACAATCACTTCGCCGGAAATGGGCCAAAATACCGCAGAGCCACTTGCGTGCAGCGTGCGATGCTTTCTTCGGCCGTCTCAAGGCCATTATTCGCGCCAAAAGTGGACATATTGAAAACAATTGATATAATTTGAAAATTAATGTATTTTCCAACATTTTTTGCTTTGGCACAATAAAATTTATCTAAAAATAAAAAAATTACAGCATTTTAAAAAGTTGGAGTTCGAGTCATTCATGTATATAAAGAAATAAAGATTTTTTTTTTGCTATCAGATGGCATGCGAAATTTAACAGAAAACATGGTATTTAGGAAACTTAATTTCGACTTAAGACGTTTTGAGAAAAATTAGATATAGTTTTTTCACTATTTTTTTTAGAATGTATGGAAAAATGCCGTTTCGTTACTAAGGGTAAGAACTAAAAAAAAACGAAATTAAGCATGTTTTACATTTTTATTAATTCAAAATAATTAAATCTTTTGGTTACATTTGAGGGATTCGTAAAAGACTTCGTAGAAAAATGGAATTTGATTTTTTTAAAATAGGTTAAGTAGGCCTTACTTCTTTTTGGACGAAATTCCTTGATATCGTGAAAAGATGTATGATGTATTTGTATAATTGCCTTGGAACATAGATTGGTGATGATTTTAGCGATCTCTTAACGCTGCTCTCTTTTACTGAATGAGCAGAATCCCCCTAATTTTGTGAATGGTCTTTGATGAAGAATTTATGGAAGATACTCCTGAGGTTAGGCAGAACCTGGACAGCGTAAGTATACAAGACTATCATGAACTTATTATCTGCTGCCTACAGCAATTATCACTATAAAAAACGACATCAATTTCGGTATTTGCTTTATCGTTCAATTCCCTGAGGCACTTGAAAACGCACGTACAAATCTTGTTAGCTCCTCTTCCTGCTTGACCCTCATGCCAAACAAAACAATCAACTTCGTTACTGCCAAGCTCACAAATAGTAAAATTAAAAATGTTGAGCTTAGACACGTAGTAAAATATTCCAGAATCTCCTTTGGGACACTGAAGCACAGCCTGAAAGTCATAAACTAAAACGATTATTCGATCAATTACTGAATCTTTATCACGGTTCTTTTCTTCTCTAGAAAGAGTTTTCTCTTGCAAGTGCTTGTCATATTTTTCTTGTAAATCTTGTTTGTCTGTAGCGTTTTCATAGGCAACACAGTTTTCACACTGGTCCTTCTTGGGGTTGTGGAAAGATATATTACATATAATCATTTTTAAATATTCGATAGTATGCCGTATACTTAGCAAAATGAAAGTTATTTTCTTTGCGTTGTTCCACGTAATTTCTGTGGAGTTCTGAAATTGTTTTACCTCCATCGATGTACTCTCTGGAAGAATTTGCCCTGCAGAAGTGACTGGGCATTCGAGGCATTGAATTGATGTGCTCTATAATCCCATTTTCAATTTCTACAGCGAATGTGCTTTGCTTTCCTCTTTTATCCCTTTCAACTAAATTTGAAATATTCAAGTCTTTCTTTTCCAACTCTGTTCTTATAGGCCTTTGAGTTATACCTAGTGTGGACATGAAGTAGCTTTTACACACGTTTTGTCGACGTTAAAATAAAAGGCGTTATAATAACTTCGTTTTTTTCTTGTACTGGGCTCTTCTGAGTCTCGAATATATCTGTATTTAGCCTTAATTTGAAACATAGAAGCAGACAGAAATTTTCTTTGTTTCTCGACACAACCCATAGCCCAGTATTTTTCAAAAATCATTTTTCTTTTTTCTTCACTTATGTTGGAAGAACAATCTAGTTTATAATTACAAACTGGGTCAATGGTGCGTTTAGGCACAATCTTATTACCTTTTGTAGCAACATATGATGGTGCTAAGCTTCGTAGAGCCTTAGCTTCTTCTCTTTTGGAAATTTGTTTCTTACCTCTTTTGTTACCTTTGTTTATCTCTTCATCTTGTTTTCTTGGTCGATGGCTGGATTAAAAGTTGGGTCCTTTTCGAAATCATCCTATGAGAACTTCTTCTGAAGAGAATTCGGATGGGGATCATGACGATGACAATGTCGGTGAGTCTGTAGAATATTCCGAAGACTCTATCGGAATAGCTATAGTAGGAAATACTTCTTCATGCTTACCACCAACTTCTAGTTCATTGTGTGATGATACACAGACCCAGCCGCGAAATTCACACGTTCAGAACTTAAAGATTTATTAGATTCTTTGAATTTGTGGAATCACCTTCGATATTATGACTTTCAGCAAGAGTAGCATTCTACAAGAAAGTAAAATCAGCCTACATTTTCTTAAAGCTGAGTAAATTTATTATGCACTTACTCGTACTTCCGAGTTTTGGAGTACATACAAAGGATCAGTTTTAGCAATACCATCATCAGCTGCAATGTTTTTATTGCTTTTTCTTGCTAGCTGAACGAGTAGTTCTGATCTGCAATAATAAGGTAGATAAAAATGGTTACAGTTTTTTTCTTTTTGTTTGGTATTTTAATGAAACCTGGCACTTTCGCACTCTTAAGGTAGTAAAAACGAGGAAAACAGAACATAATTTTATAAGGTAAAGTAAAACAACTTAACACAAAAGTGACAATTTGTAGGTAAAATAAAAGCTCGTTTGTGTTAAGCTTTATGTCATAAGACAAAAGTGCAAGATTTCTGAAAATTTCTTATGAAAGGCCTTCAAATTTTTATTAGGAAACACGTACTAACTGGAAAAAATTCTATATGGCACAAAATTATTACCTAGTAGCGTTTTTGTTGGTTGTATTGGGTATATAACTTAATTCATGCGTTTTTTTCAAAATTTGAACGTTTATTTAAGAAAAACCTGTACAATAGTATTATTCAAAGTATTGCCCATCTGAAGGTATGACTTTTTCCCATCTTTCTGGCAATTTGTGGATCCCATCCCAAAAGAACTGCGCCAGCTTGGCAGCCAAGAATGAATCAAGCCAATTTTTGATATTCTGCTCTGATGTGAACCGTATTTCAGTGAGGGCGTTCTGCATCGACCGGAACAAATGGTAGTCAGAAGGGGCAAGGTCTGGTCTATAAGGCGGGTGGGGTAAGACTTCCCATCCACTGTTTTCCAAATAGTTCTTAACCGGGCCGAGCGTTTTCATGATGGAAAATTATTGCCTCGTGTCTGGTCGCATATTCCGGGCGTTTTTCGGCCACTGCTCTCTTCAAACGGATTAATTGTTTTCGGTCGCGTTGTCCATTGATGGTTTCACCCGGTTTTACCAGCTCATAATACAGCACACCTATCTGATCCCACCAAATACAGAGCATTACCTTTGCTCCATGGATATTCGGCTTTGCTGTTGATTTGGCTGGTTGGCCAGGTTTCACATATGATTTTTTGCGCTTGGGGTTGTCGTAATGGATCCATTTTTCATCATCAGTAACAATCCGATGCAAAAATGACTTGCATCGTTCCAGCAGCATTTCGGACATGCAAAACCGCCTTTCGGCGTCTCTCGGCTTGAATTCATGTGGAACCCAATTTCCTTGCTTTTGAATATATCCATCTGCTTTTAAACGTTTTGAAATGGCTGCTTGAGTGACACCCAAAGATTCTGCGAGCTCTTCTTGTGTTTGGCAAGAATCTTCATATAGTAATGCTTCCAATTCTTCATCTTCAAACTTTTTTGGCTGCCCAGGACGTTCATCGTCTTCCAAACCAAAATCACCACCTTTAAATCGTGCAAACCACTTTTGGCACGTTCGCTCAGCTAGCGCATGTTCACCATAAACTTTCACCAAAAAAAACGATGGCTTTCGGCAGCATTTTTTTATATATTAAGGTAATGAAGAAGAACTCCCCGCAAAAACACTTTTTCAGGCACAAAGTTCGACATATTTGAGTGAAAAAAAATTATTATTGTTTACGCTTCAAATGAATGACATATACTGAAATGACGTACAATGACAGTAGCTTTCTAACGCATGTTCCAATGGAATAATAACAATAGAATAATACAAGTTACGCCATCTCACCGCACGAATAGTCCCAATAATTTTTTGGATTATGACGTTTCGTACAAAAAATTTGAAACACTCATTTCGGCGATAACGGCAAATCGAAGCAAATGACATTTACTATATGCTGAAAAAATGCCAGGGATGTTTGTGAAAATTCGCAGCGGCACTTTTTCACGACGCAAAAACTAGAAGAAATAGGATAATGCCGATTAGACAGATAAATAGAATTATAAATATATAATTGTTGAGTCGGAGTCTGATCTCCAAGCTTTAAATTAACTTTTTATGTTTGAAACACAAGATTATAATCTAAATATCCCCTCTGTAAACTGCATAAATACTGATTCCTTCGATCTTGTTTTTAACCAGAACTGCTTTAACAACTTTTGTATCGTTCACCAAAATATAAGGAGTATGCGTAAAAATCTTGATAACCTTCTTGTTCATTTGGATTCGTTTGATAATAAGCCAAGTTTTATCTTCTTAACAGAAACATGGATATATGATGAGGAAGTATCCCTTTTTAATATTGATGGCTATGAATTTTTCCCATGTTGCAATAATGAATATGCTTCTGGAGGTGTTGCCGTTTTTATTAAAAAAGAGTTTAGTGTAGATGTTGTTTCTTTTAATTTGCAGAGTTGTGATGTTATTAAAGTATCTATCAGTGATAAGAAACTAAGTATATTCTGTGTTTATAGATTTAATGAGTCTTTGGTTAAAATGTTTCTGGAGGAATTGGAAGGTCTATTAACAAGTGCGCCAGGGCCGAACATTATCTTATTAGGCGATATTAATATTGATATCATGCAGGATTCTGCAGAGGTTGACAGTTACTTATTCCTATTAGCATCTTACGGTTTTGAATCGTGTATTAACAAACCTACTCGTATTAATGAATCCTCAAATACCTGTATAGACCATATTATGGTGCGTTTTTGCAGACCTGAAGATCTCTTGTTTTATAGCTCTGTTTTCGATTTACAGATTTCTGATCACTGTATGACATGTCTGAGTATTAAATACAATTGTGTTGTTAGTCCAAATATACTTCCTTCGTGCTCTTCTTACTCTATCACTGATTACCGTGCGCTAAATGAATTTCTTCGCTATGAAAGTTGGTTTAATGTTTATAATGAAAATGATCCTTCGAAAGCTTACAGTTACTTTGTTGATATACTCAGTAATTACATTATGCTTAGTTCGAAAAAGATAAAAAGTAGTGTGAATAAAACAAAAAGACTTAAACCCTGGATAACGACGGAATTGCTTAAAAAGGTTAAAGAAAAGAATAAATTGTACAAAATGAAAACCAAATTTCAAAACAATTCTAGTACTATTGAAGCTTATAAAAAAATTTGTAAAGATATTGCCAAAGATGTTAAAAATTGTAAACATAACTACTACCTAAACAAGCTTCGGGAAGTCAAAGGTGACTCGAAAAAAGAATGGAAATTGGTTAGAGAAATTCAAAATATATCTACTGTCACCAGTTTCGTTGAAAATATAAAAGATTCTGATACTATCATCAGTGACCCTAACGAAATTGCTGACAAATTCAATCGCTTTTTTGTTTGCATTGGTAACAAAGTAATATCAGGTAGCTGTGCTTCTGTTTTTAAATGTGAATGTACTTTTGATGATGGATCTTCTTGTGTCAGTTTTTATTTTGAACCAATAACATCTTTCGAAATATACAAAATTATTTCTTCTCTTAATAGCTCACGCTCTAAGACAAGTGACGGCCTTTCGAATAGTTTTGTTAAGAAAATAGCCTTGAATATTTGTGACATTCTATGTTATATCTTCAACAGAAGTGTCTCCATGGGTGTATTTCCAGATGATCTAAAACAGGTCGAAGTGATGCCTTTATTTAAAAAAGGTGATAAGACATCAGTTAATAGTTATAGACCTATCTCACTTCTTCCTGTCTTTTCTAAAGTTTTTGAGAAAGCTGTAAAAAATAGAATGATAAATTTTTTAGAAAAAAATAATTTTTTTAGTAAATCCCAATTCGGTTTTCGCCCGGGTTTTTCTACTGAAGGAGCACTGTTGAACTTCTGCACTGATGTTTTTAATAGTTTTAACGATAGAAAATTAACTGCAGCTCTTTTCATCGATATAACAAAAGCTTTTGACACGGTAGATCACAATATACTTTTAGATAAATTGTACAAATGTGGGTTCAGAGGCATGACACATAAATGGTTTTCTTCTTATCTTTCCAATAGAAGACAAAAAGTGAAAATTAATGGGCAAATTAGTTCCAGCAGAAACATTACTATTGGAGTCCCGCAAGGTTCGGTACTCGGTCCGATACTATTCTTGATTTTCATTAACTCGCTACTTTCACAAAATTATCGAAGTAAGGTTAATGCGTTTGCTGATGATATGGCATGCACTTTTCAAAGTAACTCAGCTCTAAACTTAGCTGCCGATATAAATCATGACCTGGAGATATTAAGCCACTGGTTTCAACAACATAATTTGGTGATAAGTGATAAGACTAAAATCATGTTTTTCAATGTGTGCGATTGGAACTTTGACTTTGGTACTTACTCCTTTCATTGCGCTAATTGTAATAAATTCAAACACAATAATCATATTTGTAAATCGAGCAAATGTTCGCAAACTTATTTTGAAACGGAATCTTGTTCTGATAAATGTTTCACCATAGAGAGAGTTGATTCATTTAAGTACCTTGGTGTTATACTTGATTGGAGGATGAATTGGTCTGCACATACTAGTGCACTTAAGAAGTACCTTATAGCTGCCACAAGGCAATTTTTCTTTAGATCTTCTTAAATGTATCTACTATGGATTAGTTCATTCTAAACTTGAATACGGTATAGTTTCCTGGGGCGGCACTCATGACAATAAATTGAATCCTCTTTTAATTTCTCAGAAGCATGTTGTTCGTCTTATATGCAATAAACATCGTGACGTTAATAGTTTACCACTTTTTAGATATCTTAAAATTCTCCCTCTCAAACATTTATACTTTTTTAAGGTATTAAAGATTTCTTTTACTAGATCGGGATATGACTTAAATCGCGGCTCAGCAAACTATAATCTTAGAATCAACAATCTTAATTATGCGGTAGTACCACAACACAATCTACAAATATTTTTTAATTTCTATACGGCAATTGCTCCTAGACTCTTCAATAAGCTACCTATTAGCATTAGAACCTTAAGATCTAAATATGTTTTTCTAAAGAAGGTAAAACTTTGTCTTTTAGATAAAAGTTATGATGATATAGCAAACCTCACATCTGTTACCATCTGAATCATTTAATTATTTTTCTCCTTTGTTATTATTATTATCATTTCTTTTTTTTCTTCTTTCTTGCTACGAGTACACTTTGTAACTAAAAAATTAATAGTATACTTTTGAGTTTATAATTGTAAATTGAAATAATTGTTAATGCTATCGTCTCTAGTTCCCTCTGAACTATAGATAGCTTGTTTTTTATTTTTCTTTACTGATCCTTTGTATGTTAACGATAATAGTAATGTAATAAACATGTAATTGTTATTCTCTAAATCGAATTAATAAAGAATAATAAAGAATAAAGAATAAAAAAAAAAATAGAATTTTTTTTCTGATTATTTTTGCGGTCTTTTTATTAAAATGTCACTTTTCGACTTATGTAAGTCTGCCAGAAAAGCGACGATGTGTTTCTGTAAGCATCAACAGATCAGGTTTACAATCCCTGACTAATAGCACTATTTCATTTTTGTTTGATAATACTCGTAGTGGTTGTATATTTAAATAGTACGACCTTAACTTATTGTGTTTTGTTTTCGTACTACATTTAATCTTCGCATATACACTATGCAATATGACATGCGGCGCATTTCGAACACACTTTAGTTTCAACATTAGAATCTTTACTTGAATGATTAAATCCTAAACATTGAAGGATATTCTAACATCAACCGCTTCTTCTGCTGAACACTTATCCCATTCCACACTAAGTTTACATGCTCTCATTGCCTCATGTATAATGAGTATATGTCTGGTTATCTAATTCTAATTAAAGGTAATCCGATCAGTCACTTACATATACTCGTATAACCGATGTAGCCTGGGAATAGAAAACGAACTCCTCACTTACTCGCCAACAGCAGTTGGTGTTAAAAATATAAGTACCACGGTTTACTATTATCTAATTATTAGCGGATCACCACGTACTGTTGATATGTCCGTGTTATTTATAGACATTTTCAACTCCAACTCATAGCAATCACTGAAAAAAAATTATATACCATAGTTCACCATTTAGTCCCCTTTAACACGTAAATACAATATATGGCATTTACGTGCATCACAAGTACTCGAAGCCAAATATATGAATTGCGATTTCAGTAACTATTGAACATGGTTATTGATCTAACAACAATATTAAATCAGAATTACCACAACCATTACATAAGTACTAGTTTATAACGACCCTATTTTGCTCAACAGAAAATTAAAGGCTTAAATTATCTTTCTGTAATATTCCTAATTTTGGTTATTGAATTTCGAATTTCGCGTGCAATTATATTTTGAAGTGCATCCAATTGATTGATGATCGGCGATTCAGCAGTATCTGAATTCTGCGTATACGAGTAAGTGCTATGTCCAAGTACATTTACCAACAGTAATAACCGTTATCATATTCTCCCTCATTACATCAATATGTAAATTGCACTGATATATGAGTTGTGAGCGTGTATGTCCAACTAATGGCCATACGTATGGTTGACATTAATTGAAAATAATCCACTTTCATACGGTTTAAACGAATTAAAGTTCAATCATATCCCTAGGCGGGGATATGTGCGTCAACCGTTGTATATTCGTATGCAGTGCCATAGGCACAACGAAGTTCGAATTATTAATTCAGTGAACTGAACCTGAATGTGATGCCTCGAGCTTACCCACGAAAAAATATATATGTATGAGGGAACCATTTTTCCGAAAGGATTAATTGATAATAATACCCTTTCATTGAAAATTGACCAATATGAGTTGTCTTTTTTTTTAATTGCCAATGTCACCAAAACCTGCAGTTGTTAAATTTTTATGAAACTGGCATTAAATATCGCACGGGGAATATATGGATTGAGTCATTGTAAAAATAATATTGGTTTTGTATGGTTTGGGGTAAGTTTTGACTTTTTTTTTGCTCTGTGATTTCACTGACTGCAGAATACATATACACAGAATGAGAATATACAGTATTGTGCAAAACAAAAGCAACAAATTTAGCTCTCAGATATAAGTGGGAATATTTTTTTTCCTAATGATGTTTCCAAAAAAAATTAAAATATATTGTAGATTTATGTAATGATAAAAGAGAAACATGATAATGTATTTTCTAAAAGCTTACCAACTTGTTTATAAGAAAATCGCAACAACAACAAGTGCATGTAATATATGGCAACATGTTTTTGATTTCCCAGAAACAAGCGAAAAAAGTTATTACTTTTTCGTGTTCTATCATATACTTACTTACCTAAAAGGAATTGAGTCGTTGATCTGTCAAAGGGATATCTTTCTTGTCGGTAGAGCTATGATGAAATTAAATCTCAAATATTGAACATTTTTTTAATGGAGAGACTCAAATTTCCATAGCCAAGAAATATAATATAAACCGATCCAAACCGGCTGACTAAAAAGTATAAAACAACGGTATATGTGTTAGATTACGACCAATATACCGTGCTTTCCGCGTCAAAATGCGGAGAAGAGTATATGTGCTGAGAGAAACACTTTTGTTAAATCGTTATAAAGATTCTTTTATCAAATTTGCATAGTTAAAAGACCGCTGTGTAACCAAGGGCTGCGATCTTTATTGTTTAGAGTAATTGTCAATCTCTGATTTTGACCTTCCCAACCACTGCCTCTTATACTAAATTTGTAGATAATTTTGCTTGCATTCTTCCACTCCTTCCACCAACTGTCAAACTCACAAAAAAATTTTCTGATATGAATGATGACAATCGTTACGTTGTATCTCGTTTGAGAGACCGCCGCATTTATGAAAATGTTCGGCTCTACCTTGCCTACTTGCACGACAAACCCAACTCCGTTTGCCTTGATGGCATAACCAAAACATTATGGTTTCGATTCAACGAGAAGGTCTTCCTATTAAGCCAGCTGAATTGATGCAAATTTTCGTTCGCTACCATGAGAGTTTCGACATCTCTTCCGATGAAGTTCATAATGATCTTTCCACGCTGTCTTTGCATGTCAGCTCTAAACGTCTCTCCCACTAGCAAAGAACTCGTTCAAATTTTAAAAACTATTACAGTTCCTAACAAACTAAATCCTGTATCCTCCAGTCCACAATGCCTGTCCATTTACTACCAAAATGTAAGAGGTTTGCGCTCTAAACTCTCCGTCGTATATCTCAATTCTCAAAAGTTACTCTATGACCTAATTGCTCTTACTGAAACAAATCTAATTCCGGACATTAATAACCTTGAGCTGTTTCCTCCAAATTTCAACGTTTTTCGAAAAGATGGGTTTGAAAGAGCTGATAATCCCTATGGCCGAGGTGTTTTACTAGCAATCCGGAACTTTTTCAACTGACTGAAGACTGTATTATTCTAGTAGGGGATTTCAACCTCCCTCAACTTAAATGGGGTCTTCCGACGATTCGTCTCATTTCGTCTCTCTTAAGTCGTCCTCAGAAATAGAAATTTTGATGGTGGACTGCCTAACCAACTCAAGTCTATATCAGATTAGTGGAATACCTAACACAATGAACAGACAACTCGACCTTGTCTTCACATCCGATTCAGATAACTGTGTCGTTTATAGGAGTGATCATCTTCTTTCTACCCTAGACCGCCTTCATCCCCCCTTGTCAATTATATACTCATATGAAAATGGTAACACAAGTGTCGATGCGGAAAATGCATTTTCATTTAACTTCCGAAGAACCGACTTTAACAAACTTAAAAACCTCATCAGCAACATTAATTTTGACTTTATTGCTGAGACGACTAATACTGATCTTGCCTTATCAACGTTCTATTCGTTAATTTTCTCCTGCTTTGCCCAATCGGTTCCATATACCTTCCGAAAGGACTGCATGTCAGCTCCTCCCTGGTACAACAAGGAGTTGCGCTCTCTCTGTAATTACAGAAATAAGTTGTGGCATAAATTCTTAAGGACTCGATCTGATTCCGACTACAGTAATTATCGATTGGTATATAATCGTTTTTCTGAACTTTGTGAGTCTCTTTACCTTGAGTACCTCTACCGCATGCAATTTAACTTAGTCTCAGACCCTAAATGCTTCTACCAGTGTGTTAATACCAAAAGAAAGTCAGACGGCTACCCATCTACTCTCAAATTTCTCAGTGAATCTTCTGCCGACCCGAAAACCATTGTAAATTTCTTTGTCTGTCATTTTAATAAATCGTTTTCTAAGAAAACAGCTGAACCCGATCCTAGTTACTTTAGCTATATGAGAAACTATCCTGAGACATCATCCGTTTCGCTAAATATAACAACATCTTTGGTGTCTGATAACATTACCAAACTTAAAGATGATTTTTCGTCCGGCCCTGATGTCCTTCCGGCTGTTGTAATAAAAGAGTGTATTAACCATCTCGGTCCTCCCCTTGCTACCCTATTTAACTTGTCTGTCTCAACAGGTACTTTCCCTTTCCTATGGAAGGAATTTTACATCATCCCTATTCATAAAAAAGGAAGTAAGGCCGAAGTCGATAATTATAGGCCCATAGCAAAACTCTCTTGCATACCCAAACTGTTTGAAAGCATAGTCTATCAACAACTGCTTCCGTACTGTAGGCCAACTATCTGTACAAATCAGCACGGTTTCATGAAAGGTAAATCAACGACCATTAACCTAACAGAGTTCGTCTCTAGGACGCTTCATGCTTTAGAAGACGGTGATGAAGTCGATTCAATTTCCACTGATTTCAGCAAGGCATTCGATAAAATTTCTCACCAACTTATCATTTTTAAACTAAAAAAACTTGGCTTTTCCCCTCATTTTGTGGCATGGACCAAATCCTATTTAGAAGACCGAGAATACAGGGTCATCTTCAGATCTTCAATATCCGACCCAATTAAAGCAACATCTGGTGTCCCTCAGGGTAATCACCTTGGGCCAATCATCTTTATCCTGACGATTAACGACATAAATCTCATTTTAAAGAATTGTAATCTTTCTATTTTCGCTGATGACATGAGAATTTCCAAAGTCATTTCATTGCATTCTGACTCCCATTGCCTGCAAGATGACTTAAATAAGTTTTCGGTATGGTGCAAGCAAAACTTTTTGGAGCTTAATGTCAGCAAATGCCAAGCGATAACCTATTCCCGCAAACGTTTACCTCTCCCTCCAAGAAACTACTTCATCTGCGATGAGCCTATTCCTTCCACTACCCAAGTACGGGATCTAGGAATAATTTGTGACAGAGAATTGAATTTCGACTCACATATTGACAGCATTATAAATAAAGCTAACTCTGCACTTGGTTTTATCAAACGCTGGTCGAAAGAATTTTCCAACCCTTACGTTACAAAGTCACTGTACATTACTTTTGTAAGGCCTCTTCTCGAATATTGCAGCCAAGTTTGGTCACCCTATAAACTAACCCACATTCAAAGAATAGAAGCAGTCCAACGCAGGTTTATCCGTTTCGCACTTCGTGGTCTACCCTGGGCCGACCCATATGGATTACCCCCCTATGAAAATAGGCTGGAACTAATTAGCATACATACCCTAAAAAAACGTCGTGAAGTCGCTGATGTACTTTTTATCCACCAGTTACTGACTGGAAACATCGAGTGGTCGAGAATAACGCAAAATATTGCATTCACTCCCAATCCCCGTAATCTAAGATCTGTTCCACTCTTCCTGATCCGAACTCACCGTACCAACTACGGTCACTTTGAACCAATATCTAGAATGTTGCGTATAACGAACAACTACGCCGAAGTCTTTGACCTAAATAGCAGCAAACACGAAATGAAAAAAGCACTGCTCAATATGCCACTCCCTTAACATCTACCTCGTCCACCATTTCTCCTCGCCCCATATTAGGTTAAGAATATCTTTGTTAGTTTTAAGTCTAGGTTTAAGTTTTTGCTTGTTAATAAGCTAAATAAAGTTGTCCGGGGTAGACCCGGGCTAATAATATGCAATAGCCTCAGTACAAAATAATTCCCACAATTAATTTTTCATTCATTGATTTGGATTTCCGGTTCGATCGTCCTAAGTGTCCCAGTTATTTACCCCTTCGTTCGTACGATCGGTTGGTAATTTGATTCATTTAGTGTACAAATGTATGCTGTTTTACTTTTTTTGTTATCCCACATCAGATATCAACTGAAATATAAATCTAGATGTGTCTTTCACCACTAACTTTTAAGTTAAGGAATGATAACTAATATTTCATTTATAATAATAGTTAAGTAATATTTAAGTTTATGATAATGAATAAATAAAATACAATAAAAATACGTGCAACGACACTTATTGCTTGCACTGCGTTGTTGTTGTAGGCATTTTGGCTTTGACGTATATAGCACGCTTCGGGGTGAATGCATTTGAAGTAGTTACAAACAGCTCAGAGTGGATTCTCCACAGGGTTATGACGTTGGTATGGGAATCACTTGTTCTGGACTTTGTGTCTCGATTATGGGTATGACTTGATTCACTTGTGTGTTTCTATTATGGGTATGAATTATGACGTACTTGTTGCTATTGGAAGATGCAAGTGTTGCTTATGGGGTGGGAATATAGTAATTTAGCGGAGTACTACATATGTAACTGCAGTACATTTGGGAGGTCGACCACGAAAAATTTCGGAGAAGATGGATAGAAGAATTTGTGGTCTAATTAAAAAAGACTAGCTTGTGACTTCCCAAAGGATTGTCACATCACTAAATTTAACAGTTCATCCAGATACGGTTCGAAGACGAGCAATCGAAAACGACTTAAAAAGTAACAGGTCTGCAAAAAAGCCTACGCTTAAGAAAATTCATTTGCAGAAAAGGTACTTTTCAATAAATCTCGCTTTAAAAGCACAAACGTAAACCAAGCAACTTGTTTTTAATTATTAGGTTAAATTTTGCCAGAAGGCATCTGAATTGGTCCATAGACAAATTTAGAACTGTCCGTTCAGCGAAGAATCTAAGTTAAATCTGGTCAATTCGGATGGTATGTCAACCCTAAGACATCGGAAAGGAGAGAAACGCAACGCTCGGAACTCCAAAGTTACATCAAAGCATGGAGGTTGTAGTGCGATGGTGTGGACATGCCTGTCAGCCAATGGCGTTAGTCCCTTTTACCAGAGTTTTAAGTATAAAAATATTATGGATATGAAAATGATTCCCCATGCTGAATGGAATATGAAACTTCAATCGGTGTTTCAGCACGTTAACGACCCGAAGCATGCTTCGAAGATGGTGAAGAATTGGTCAAAAGAATATAGTGTGCAAGTTTCTGATTGGTCAGCACAATCACTGGACGTGAATCCCATTGAAAACCTCTTCGGGATACTAAAACGACGGGTTGCTGGAGATCATTTCATGATTAAACGAGAACTGTTTCAAGCATTAAAAATTGAATGGCAAAAGATACCGCAAACCACAATTTCAAATTTAATATCTTCGATGCCACGCAGATGTGATGAATTTATTAAAATTAAGGGCTCTTATAAAAAGTAATAGACTTGTTGCTTTAGTTTTGAAGACTGCCATATATAAAATACAATTGTTGTTGTTATTATTTTCTTATAAACAAGTTGTTATATACTTTTGGAAAATACATTACCATGTTTCTCTTTTATCATTACATAAATCTACATTTTAATTTTTTTTTGGAAAAAAAAATTAGGAAAAAAAATATTTCCACTTGTATGTGAGAGTTAAATTTATTGCTTTTGTTTTGCGCAAAACTGTACATAGCCACCAATGATTTTGAAATCATTTGACAATGGTTCAAACTATGATGTTACTTCTCCATCTTCCACTGGCAGGGGAGGTATTGATTATTCTCAACCATTTTCTATTTCCATTGAATGTGATTATACTGCTGCCGCCTTACGAGGCTAAGCATAATTAAGTCCGCGATGCTAACATTTGTTAGTAAATTAGTTAGAAGCCATCCTCTCCAGATAGTCTAGATACTCCAGTCTTTTGCGATAGAGTACATTAACACCTCATGCAAGTTGATATTTTTGCTAGCTCCTTACAGTCGTTTGATGTGCCAGTCATTCCATATGTGTTGCCTTTAATTTTCGTATATGAATTGGACAGTCCAATGAATCGCTGAATTTTCAGTAGCTGGTAGATATTCTTATTAATGACTGTGGGAAACAGTTATCTATTCTTCAGATATGTCCATATAAGCACCTACATACATATGTATATAACGGATGTCTCAAAATTCACGCAAGAAGTAATTCAGACAGAAAACACAGGTTTTTAACTAAAAATTGGAAATTTTTTATTGATTCATAAAGTACACAGATCAGAAGTATATATTTAATTCCATATCGGGTAAATGGTTTCTGCAGTTTTGTTGGCACATAAGCGCCCTTTTGTCGAAACTTTCCATGACAGTTTTGCAAAACTGTGGCTAAATTTTGTAGATACAGCGCTTAATTTACTCCTACAAAGCGTGAGTGGTCGTGGACTTGTTGGCGTAAACCTTAGAATTCAAGAAAACCCAAAGAAAAATTTCCAACGGCGTTAAATCGTATGATCTGCGCAGCCAATTCTGATCACAACAATGGGATATTACACGACCAGGAAATGCGATCTAGGCAGAAAAAATTGGTTTATTATGTCGCGATAGCGAGAACCTTTTTTATTTTGTAATTTGACTATCAGCGAGTGCTGACCTGCAGGCAAAAATAGCAGCACTGTAAACGGCCAGTGGATGGATTCCCCAGATTGTATCACGGAATAAAACGAATAAGACTTTATTCGGCAATTTCGACACATTTGAAGCTCAGGCAGATAAGGATTTCCAACACTGATTCAGGATCTTGACAGAGGACAAAAATTATGACACCAAAGATAGCTTCTACGAACTCTTGGACAAGACCTACGAGCAGTGCCCCATTACATTAAAATTGTTCTCGGCGATTTAAATGTAAAGGTAAGAAGAGAGGGCATTTTTGATATTACATACTATTGGAAAGTATAGCTTTCACGACACCACTTCCGGTTACGGATTCAAGCTAATCGACTTTGCAGGGAGGCAAATCACTGTCGTAGCTAGTACGTGGTTCACGCATCTCGATTTTAAGAATGGGACTCGGAGATCTCCTCATCAATGCACCGTCAGTCAGATTGACCACACTGCGATTGACGCATGGCACAGCCCCATTATGGATACTCGAACGTTCCGAGCAACACCAATTCGGACCATTACCTTGTTGTATCCAAGGTATGGTTGCAGATACCTCGAACATGGCAAAAATAAGCTAATGCTGTGAGAAAGTCTGACGTCGGACGACTACTATAGCAAGTTCTTTTCCAATCGAGTCTCCCTTAATCACTGAAGAGGTACAATTTCACCAGCATTAGGTACAGAAAACCAGTGCCAACATTGCCAAAAAGTTATCAGAAAAGCCACCTCTGATGTCCTGGGTTTCACTCGCTTGACGACGATTACCGGCAAGCACATGCAGCTAAGCAAGATGCATACAACGCGGCGCTACATAGAAAGATAAGAGTTTCTCACGCTCTCTACGAACAGAAGAGGACGGACGAATACCCTCTTCTCAGGAGGGAAAGAAGGATCATGAGAAGCTCTCGGTCGAGAAATACTACTCCTAGACTGAGATTCGGAAGTTTTACCAAATGGTAAAAAAAACATGACATGGACGCAAACCCCAAAACGAAGCCTGTATAGACGAGCAAGGGAACATCGTAGTAGAGTCGCAGTCGATGCTGAGGATTTGGAAAGAGCATTTCTGTAGACTGTATAAAGAGATGACGAACCGAATACCGCAGGCAGAATAAATCTTTTAATTTGGACGATGGAGATCAACAATTCCGTCCACCTAACCGCCGAGCTCTGTATTGTATATGCTCGGTCGAAAGTCTGCGCGATGTATTGAACCTCAGCATTGTTTGTCCGATCCTCAGGAAAGGAGACCCTCTGAACTGCACCAACTACAGAGTCTTTTTAACGTCGCCTACAAGATCCTCTCTGCGATATTGAATGAACGCTTAAAGTCTTTCGTCAACAATCTGATTGGCCCATATCAGTGTGGCTTCAGCTCAAGAAAGTCCACCATCGACTAAATATTCACACTAAGGCAGATCTTGGAAAAAACGCAAGAAGTCAAAATCGATACACGCCTCCTATTCATCGATTTTAAGGCCAAGTATGACAGCAACATTAGAGGCGTAGTTTACGGAGCAATGTCTAGTTTTAACATCCCTGTGAAACTCATCAATTTGTGCAGTATGACGACGGAGAATGCACGCTGCTCCACCAAACCTGGTAAAGAACTCACCGAGACCTTTTATATAAAAAAAAAAGGATTATTCAAGGCGACGCGTTGTCACGCAATTTCTTTAATATTACTCTTGGAAGAATAATGCAAAACTCACGCGCCAACACAAGAGGCACAATCTTTCAGAGCTCCGTCCAATCACTTGTATACGCCGAAGATATTGACATAACCGGAAGAAAACAGCGTCAGTGACGCTTTCGCCAGTATTGAGACGGAAGCGGCGAAGATAGACAGAACGTCGCTCTCGACAAACATAACTTTGAGGTAGTTAAACACTTATCAATTCTACGGCAACGACACCAGTGCTGAGATCAAACGAAGTATGACTCTCGCCAGTAACAACTTTTTTGGACTAAGTAGCAAAGCCCTCTCTAGAACAACAAAAGCGACCCTATATATTATGTAGGACCTAAATAATTCCAATCCTGTCCTATGGCGTAGAGACATGGACTTTGTCTAAAATGGATGAGCGTGCTCTTGGCTGCTTTGAGAGGAAAACTCTTCTTCTGATTTTCTGTCCCCTCTGCATAGAGGTGGAGACACAGCGACAAACCGTAGGGGTTGCACAGCGACATAGACTTAGCCAGAAGAAAGTCTAACGACTGAGATAGCTGGGTCTAGTAGAGCGCACGAACACCAATGCTCCGGTACGAAAAATCTTCGAATATGCGCCGCAGTAGAGGAAGACCGCGAATCATGTGGCGCACGAAAGTGAAAATGGACCTCAGCCAACTTAGCGTGTGAAGTTGGAGGCAGCTAGCTACAGTTCCAGCTGGCTGGAGATGCTTGTTGATTGAGGCCTTGGTCCTGAACTGTAGCGCTACATTAAGTATGTAGTTAAAAATAGCCAGCACTATTATCTGTTTTTGACGGATTAGCCACATTTTCAATGACGAATGGTCCGATAATGCCTCCAGGCCGAAATCCACAGCAAACAGTGCCACGTTGTGAATGCATTTGTTTCTCGACAACCGCTTGTAGATTTTCTGTACCCCAAATTCGACATTTTTGACGATTAAAATAGCCATCTGGATGAAAATGACCCTCAGCGCTGAAGATGATTTTGTTTGAGAAATTAGCATTGTTGTTGCTCCATAACCCATTCAACGAACTCTTTTCGCTATAAGTGGTCAGTAGGCTTCAGTTCTTTTTTCAATTGCACTTTGCATGTCGAACTGTTCAATTCTTGACCGCGGTGCCGAATTGTCATTACTAGCGATCATAACGTTACATGACCATTGACATCCTGAAAATTTCTATGCACACTAAATAGTAAATAGTTGATCATAGACTGATATGTGGGGTTGATTGAATCAATGGGTTTAGCCTTCCCCCAACTGGTTTCGTACTGATTTTTCGAATATGAACCAAATACGAGTACAAGCTCTTACAAATTTTAATGAAGACCCAGGTGTCAATTCAATAGGGTAAAATCTCAAGTTTGCAGCAAGTCAAGAACTCGTTATTTTTGATATCTAAACTACAAGTGCGTCACTTCGTAGGAGATCCGGATCCTCAATAATGGAGAAATGGAAGTATTTATGGAACAATTATAAGGATACAAAACTACAAAAACGTATTATGCAATCGAAAGACTAGCTGCAAGGCTGATACACATAAGTGCCATCGAGTAAATCCAAATAATTGATCCGAAAAAGAAAAGAATAAAATTGTGTTTTCGATTACACAGAACGCAAAAGGAAAGAAAAACTAAAAATATGGATGCGAAAGGCAGTCTGGGGTAATTTTGGATGCCGGTTTGTATGGTAAGCATCATACGAGTAAATATCAGCATAGAAGGGACTGTCTGGTATATAAGATGTGCATGATACCGAGGCTTACTTTTGGCCCAACGGGTTTGTGGACAAGTAAAACTGCCATTTCTTGAGTGAGACAAATTCAGAAGAGACTCATGAGACTCAATTACCTACTTACTTAAATGGCGCTAAATTGTTGAGTGCACCAGAGCCACAGATTACATGCCTTTCCAGCTAACGAGGTCTTCTACAAGTTGCTTTCACGAAGCGCTATATTTGTGTACGCAACATAAAGTATGGTCGTCTTATACTGCATTGTCCTCTGCGTAGAAGTCGAAAACTTTCCGACCGGGGACTTTCCTTTTCCAAGGTGGTCGATGCACCTGTAAAATTCGCTGTTTAAAGATCACCTCCATTCTACATTGGTGCAAACAGGACCGAATAGCTTTTCTCTCTAAATGCTTGAAAGCATTTTTACTTGCTTTTGACGGTGTTCAAGCTTTTGCGCCATAAAGCAGTACTTGGATGATCAGTGGCTTGTATAAGTTTATGAAACTCAACTGCAGCGTCGAAAGTGCACTTTTTGGTGTGGCCTTCACGCTGGTTCTTACTTTTTCAAAAATGAGGCCAGAGTTTGATTTAAAGCTAATGGTCAATGTTACGGGGCAATGATAAATGAATATTTCTTCGAAAAAACAGGCAGTATTGATACGTATAATATAATATATCTTTCCAGCAGGATGATGCAACGTGCCATATTACCCATGAAATCATCAATTCAGTAACCTCATTTTATCGGGAATTGGATAGTGGTGGTTGCTAATAAACTACAAGACTACAAGGTCGTTATTAGTGAAATAGGGACTCAAGTATTCGAAAGGGAAACCTTGGACCGATAGCCAAGAAAGTAATTCTCAAAACATAATGTCACGAAACATGGATAAAAATTAACGTCTATATACTTTAGATCGTCATTGTAGAAGAAAGCTCCTAAGTGAAGTTTTCTTTTCTGGGGGAGAGTTGGACATGTACAGAGTCGGTGGAGGATTGTCTCCTCTTCCTCATCGTCCATGCAGCTTCTACAGAAATCATTTGTAAAAGCGCCAAGCCTTTTTGTGTGCTTGCCTATAAGACAGTGTCCAGTGATGACACCTTTCACGGCACTGAGATGTTTCATATTTAGAAGTATCAGAGCGATTCAGATCCAGCTTTGGCCAGATCTGTTTGATCGCTAGACATGTTGGTATAGACCAACCATCCAAGGTCTGTTTTTTTATTAACATCCAGCTTTAATATTTATTTGCACGTAGCGATAGATATACCTATACTACACTTTTCCGGTAGAATAGGTAGAGTCCTTCCAATCTTGGCAAGTTCTCCGGGTCTACAATTTCACATAACTTCTCTGTGGCCCGGCACCTAACAAAGGTGAATTTTGAAGCTCTGCCATCCCCATAATAGATGATCTCACTCAAGGGCGGTTTTAGAAATTAATTAGACTGAGTTCAGAGACTTGATTGCGAGCGGCCTGACTATCCGAAAAGATGCGGACATTCTTTGCATATATCACGTTTTTCTTCAGCTAGGAGAGAGCTTCTTTAATCGCCAAAATTCCCGCCTGCAACACCCTACAGTCGCAGCTACTTGCCTGCTGAAGATATCGAGGGGTGTCATAGTCTCTGGTTTTTAACGTAAACCAACTGTCGTGTAGACTTATGTTTACGGGATGCCCATACATCCATTGGAGCAAGGATACGCCTTGCTGTCGCTTACCTACATTAATAGTATAATACTAAAGCAGAACTTGCGTCGAAGGCACATGGGTCGAGACCGATCTAAAACCTCTTGCTGCTCTTAGGATCACAGCACCCAGTACTTATTTGCTACTCTACAATGAGTCAAACCAACAGGAAGACCCTACCCGCGATTTGGGTTTAAACCACAGCCACCATGACGTTCCAACAAGTCAGGCCCGGACCTAAATCCGGGGTACCGTGTTCTAAGTCCTGGTAGGGACTACCGGTGGTCTTGCCACCAACAAGACCTATAACCTCCAACTTGTAGCTGGTCAAATCGGTGGCGTCATCTGAAGATGTTTACGATCAGACCAGTAATATACTCTACCCCTGGTGGACAATCTAAGGCCGTCCACCAGACAACAACCCCGTAGGTGAGTATCGGTCCTATGACCAAGATGTACAGCCCCTGGGTTATGTGAGGTTGAAGGCCCCATTTATTCCCAATGGCTTTTTGTTAGAAAGTAAAGCTACTGTAGCTTTACTGACTCTTTTTTGAATGTTAGGTTTCCAGTTTAGTTTCCTGTAAAAAATGAGACTTATATACTTTGCTGTATCGGAAAGGACTAAACTCATACCGCTTATGGAGGAAGGGTCTATAAGTGGAATTTTATATATCCAGGAAAAGAGGACAAGATCAGTTTTATGGTGATTTACTCCCAATCCACAGCGATCTGCACAACGGGTCAATCTGATAAAATTTAGCTGAAGAAGTTCTTTAAGATGCTTACCTGAGACGGCTCTAGCGACGTTATCCGCATCCGTCACCCTGCTACCACCCGCTTCTAGAGCCGCTTCCACCTACTTTTTTTTTTTAGTATGCATTCTGAGCCATTGACAAAAGTCTTGGACTAATTTTACTCGTAGCTCGTATATGGATATCAATCAGTCGTTCTAGTGTTTCCAGAAGAAAAGGTAATAGATTGAGGTCATTTGGGACAATATGAGAGCATTTTTCGGCTTTGGGAATGAAAACTGCATTGATTTCTCTCCACGACAGTGCAATGTGGATCAGTTCAACACAACTCCTCATGATATTCCCAAGATCTATTATCAAACATTTTTTACATATCGATCGTTCTTCAATTAAGTTCTTTATCTATTGAAGGTGTACATGTGTATGATGTATCGGCGAAATATCCTCATTCTATCGTAGTTATCCTAGCTGTTGAAAATACTAGCTTTCGTCTCTTTCAATGTATGTATATTGTATATCCTTATTCCTATTTCTTTTATGTGCGCACCCACACCGCTTAAAGTAAATTATAACAGAATCTAATACAACACAATAATTGGGAGTATCTACCTTAACTACTATATATACAATATATCTATGTAAAGCTTAGTTAGTTCTTTTCGATCTTTTGCATATTAAATATCTCTGAATTAAGTTGAGTCTGTGTATTACGAGTATTTCAAATGGTTTTTCAGATATACATCTGCGAAGAAAATCTAATAAATTCAACAGGTTATGGGCCCAGGTTGACGCTGAAAAAAGTGCAAAGGATTTTTTTTTATATACATACAAAGCTTTTTAGAGATTTTTGGCGAACAATGCGGCCACCATCTCTTTGTAAAACGATAATACATATTGTCATGTATTGCAGACGCATGGTTGTGGAGAGCCGGTTGGAGGTGCAGGGCATGACCTTAAGTGAGGTTGGAACGAGCGAGGCACAGTTGGCCAAACAAAACACTACACTGGCGTGGTAAGAAAGCATTATCAGATTGATCATAAAGGAAAAAGTAAAGCAAAACGAGCAGGCACATGCTTCACATGTGGGTCAACTAAACACTGGAAAAGGGATTGCAAAGTACAATTTGCTTCAGAAAGTGCTCAACCGAAGAAACCTTACGGAGATAAAGCTTCTTTTTTTTGGCAATATTGCTCAGTCTTTGACAAAGAGTGATTCTTGGTTTGTTGATTCGGGTGCGACGAACCACATGTGTTGGTGGCGTGAGTGGTTTATAGAACTTACTCAATTGGACAAACCGATTAAAGTTTTACTCGGAGACGGAAAACTGATGTTTGCGACTGGACGTGGTGACTTGAAAGTGGTGTTATTTAAAGGAATTAAATGGAGCGAGAAAACTTTGAAAAATATTTTGTATGCGCCGACTTTGTTTGCTAATTTGTTTTCTTCGACAATAGCAATGGATAACGGGCATACTAGTTGGTCAAATAAACATCCGTTTATTCTCTTGGATGATGATAGTGTGGTGGCAGTGGGAGCAAGGTAGGAAGGTATGTTTCAAATCCTTTTTAGAGTCATTGAGTCGACATGTAACAAATCAATGGTGGCTAATAAAAACAATACTTTGTGTGTTTGGCACGAGCGCAAATCCATTAAAATCTATTCCAAGTCCGCAGTTTTCTGCGGAACAATAATATTGGATTTGCTCATGAAAACTTTGATTGCGATGGCTTTGCATTTGGGAAACAACTTTGATTTAGCTTCAGTTTGCGACCGGATAGATAAACAAGGTGCGGTGAAATAATCCATGCGGATGTCTGTGGACCAATGGAGCAGAATTCGTACGGTGATTCAAGGTATTTTGTACTTTTCAAATATGATTTTTCTAAATTCCGATTTGAGTTTTTCCTCAATAATAAGTCCGAAGTGGCCGAAAAATTTAAAATAATTCTCAGGATTGCTGAAAAACAATGTGGACATCCTGTTAGGAATCTTCTGACAGACAATGTGCTAGAATGTGTGAATTCTTGGATGGAACAGTTTTTGGAGAAAATGATATTCATCTTCGTCATTCAGTTGCATACCGAACAGTAATGGAATCCGCAAGATTCATGATCCCTGCCAAGGGTTTTAGTCCAAAGCTATGGGCAGAAGAAGTACAAACAGCAGTTTTCGTATTGAATCGGTCGGAGATCAGTTCTATAAGGGATAAGACGCCTTACGACCATTGGTATGGTAAGTCTGCACATTTTAAACAATTTCGTATTTTCGGGTCAGAGATTTATGTACATATACCAACAAATTTGTTGGCTACGATGAAAGTCAAAAAAGATATCGTATCATGGTATAGTTCATGTATTGGTAGTTCGTGACGTGAAGTTTTTGACAGTCACAATTATTGAGGAAGATGATACAGACTGTGACAGAAATGACTGTATCCGACGGGACGGTCATCAGGAAATTGGAGCTCAGGAAATGATAACTGACTTACGACGTCAACCGACAACATTGCAAAACATTTATGAGAACAATATTTCAATATTTTGGAGACTCATTTACGTAATCGTCAGGAGAGCGCTTCAATATCTATGGCTTCTTTGGCAATAGGTGACGAGCCAAAATCTAATGAGGAGGCAGTCTGCTATGTTTCGTTCCCGGCACCGATGCGGCGATGCCCCGAACCAAACGATAGCACTCTCTATTTCAGGGATCAAACTATCCCCGCGGTGGGTTCCCACCAGGTAGCGCTTTGTCGGCAGCTAGACCTGGGAAACGAAATGGGCGCCACGTGATTTTTCCCCGGAATCACGAAACCTCTCGACAAAAACAAAAACAAACGGACGGAAAATCTTCCCCGGAAAAAGAAACGACCAAGAAAAGGAAGAGAAAAAAAATAAAAAAAAAACCTTCTTTTTTTTTTTCCTCAACGTTATAAAGCCCCGTTGGGGCTCGACGATTTATTTAAAAAAAAATTTGTAGCGGTACACTCGTCGATAGAGTGACCCGCTATTTTTACCGTCCCGAAGCAAGAAAAAGAAAACGTTAGCTAACGGGTCGCGTGTCCCGTCTGTTCTCGGGAATCTTAAGCGCACGCGCGGCCTACCGGAGTTTTACTCGTAATTATCCCAAAGACAAAAAAAATTACGCGATTCTATCTTTGCTATTTTTATTTTTTTTTTCTTTTTTTTTTCTACACTTCACTGCACTATACTTAGCTTTTATCCTGGCGGGTTGTGCCCCCTCTGGTACGATCGTGCTCCCGACAGTCCTGCTCTATGTCCTCCTTCCTGTCCTTTCTCCCTTTTGTTTCGTTTCCCTTTTTATTCCTTTTTATTTTTCGTTAGCACAACTCGCGACTCTACTCTACTATATTTTTCTATCTTTCCAAGAAAAAAAAACCGACAGAATTGCCTTCCGCAATTCGCAACTTTCGTTCAAAAAAAAAAACTTTGCTTTTCGCAACAAACAAGAAAAAAAAATCGCAAAATAAAATAAAAAAAAATTGGCTGACCCTCACGATTCGCTGGTCGTCACCAATCTGACCTCCAGATTTTTTCTAGTTCCACAGCTCCCGTCAACCATACACACATATTCACACGTACACTCTCTCGCACATTCATTCAGCGCTAGTGGACCCAACGACGGGATTTCTCGCTCCACAACTAGCAAGCTTTGCTAGTGTGTGCACCCGTGTCCGACTAGGCCTCTCACACATACCATTTTCCACATTCATGCTAAACTCCTCAGTCTCGGAGTTCGCTCCCGCTTCCAGTTATGACTGGGAACTCCACTGAGCGAGTTTATGGAAGCTGTGGATCCTAACTACGCCTAGCAATTTTCCTACTCTTACGTTCTACATACCATTTATTGCGAAAAGCAGAGTTTCTTTTCCTTCTGATTACCGGGTAATTTTCCCCCAATCGGAATACACTAAAAGTTTTTGCCAAAATTGACACGATCGCGAAGGGGGAAAGGAGTTGGACGGAACGATAGCTTGAGTGTTGGGACAAAGGGAAAAATTGTCGATACAATCCAGAAGGGATTGTATCTCGACCCAACCATCCGTTGGATCACCGCCCCTAACAAAAGCTAAGTTCAGTGCCTGTGCAATTTTAAAATTTTGTATTTATTTCCGCGGGTCCCTAGCTACTCCGGTGGACCGGCGTTCAGATTTGGGGGGGGTGGGACTGGCCAATAGCGGGTCACTCCTTACAATTCTTTATTATTATTATTTTTTTGTCATTGGGCCCTTCTGCCCTCTGGCCTCTCTGCCAGTTTTGGGGTTTGTACTTTTCTTCTTGTACAATAGTAATTGTTGGTTGGCGTTATTTGTTGTTGGTTGTTTGGTTGTTTGCTTGTTTGTGGGTTGTTGTTGGTTGTTCGATGTTTTTTTTTCTTGTTTGTGTGTTTGTCTGTTTGTCTGTTCCCTCGGTGGAGGCTGTCTTGTACTTGGCCGTCCGCCTACAAGCCTCTGCTGCTCCTTCGGTGCTCCATCGGTGGGGTGCTGGCTTAAAAGGGGTCGTCATCCCTTCACCCATCGAACCTAACTTTTAAAGCTGGTGCGTCGTTGGGGTGTGCTCGATTGTCTTGGCCGTCCGCCTGCACACCACTGTTGCTCCTTTGTTGCTCCCTCGTTGGGGCGTTGCTATAAAAGAGATCGTCGTCTCTTCACCCATCGATCACTTGTCTCGTTGTCTCTGGCTAGCTGCATCCACATCAGTTATGGGGTGTGATGCCTGTGTCCGCACCCACATCGGTAGCAGGATGGGGTGTTCTTTAAGCCTCCTATTGTTGGCTTTCGTTGGGGTGTCTGGATTAAAAGGACCGTCCGTCCCCACCCGTCGGCGACTTTCAGACGTCCTGTCTGATGCTGCCCGTTGCGAGTCTCCCGTCTGTCTATGGGCTCCGACAACGGTGTTCCCGGTGGACCTCCTGTCGCACCCTGGGGTTCCTGGTTCGTCGTGAGTCTCCCTACTGTCCTTAGGGCTTCACCGACCGAACCTCCTCGCACTCCTCTTGCTGGCAAACCCGCCCGTGAACCTACGTGGGTTGTTTTCCGAGGTCTGGGGTCGGTGGACCACTGGCTGATGGGACCATGGCTGCCCTCCACCTCCCCCAGAGCTCGGTGTTCCCACTCAAAGAGAAGAGGGACCGAAGGGACTTACAGGGAAAAAGAGAGCCAAACTTGTTGCGGGAAAATTTACCGCAACAAACCCCACCCTCACCTCCTAGGAAATGGGCTTGCATTCCTAAGAAGCGCAAACCATTTCCCGAGGCTAAAGGTTGTTTAGGAAAGACATTCCCATCAAGGCCAATACTGCCAGTCTACACAAAAACAAACAAAAATTCTGACCCAATCGGTCTTTTAAGCTACTCTACTCTACTGGGACTTAAGACTCTTCTGGCTCAGCGCTATAGGGCTTAAGGTCCTTAGCGTGCCAGGTACCTTTGTTTTCACCATTCGCATCCACCAAACTGTATGTCCACGCTGACACACGTTTGAGGATCTTGAATGGTCCCACGAATTTTGGCGCAAGCTTGGCCGCGTAGTAATTAGCTGCGTCAGACAACACGAAGTTTCGTCGCCATACTAACTCGTTCGGGAGATATTGCACATCTCGCCGTCGGAGGTTGTATGCTTTCACCGACTTCTTCGCTGCCGCCGCTAATTTCCTACGTATATCCTCCCTCAACATCTCGAATCTCCTACCTAACTCCGGTATATCTAAGTCCCTAATTTCCCTATTCCTTTCCCTACCTTTAGGATCTAAGTCCCTACCTATAGTACCTGTGGTCTCACTACCTGGTACTACGTCCCTACTACCTAACCTACTCTCACTACCTATCCTACTCTGGAGATAATACCTCGAGGCGTCAGATTCTGTGCCGCGAGTCACCATCTCCCTCCCGAAGTTTACGTAATATGGGGATACCCCCAGCACCTCGTGTTGGGCCGTGCGAATCGCGCACGCTACCTTCGCCAACTGCGAATCCCAACCTCGGTGATTCTCCGAGACATACGCTCTGAGCGTTGTCTTGAGTATTTGGTTAATCCTCTCCGCAGGATTAGCCTGCGGATGGTAATGTGCCGTGAACCTAATTTGTGACTCGTAAGAGTCACAGAGAGCTTTAAGCTCCTTCCCTCGAAATTGGGGACCGTTGTCGCACACGACAACCTTGGGTACGCCGAACAATAAGAAGACATTTTCCTCTAGTTCCTTGCACACTGCCCTTGCAGTTGCGGAACGTAGGGGAAAGAGCAAGGGGAATTTAGAAAAGTAGTCAACAACAGTAAGAATATAATTGTAACCCCGAGTGGACTTGGGAAGTGGGCCTACCAGATCTACACAAACCATTTCCCAACACCTTGACACACCTACCCTCTCAACCATCAGACCAGCGGGTCGCTCGTTCACAGGTTTCACCTGTTGGCAAATCATGCAATTTTTCACGTATTTTGTTACTTCTGACCGCATCTTCGGCCAGTAGTACCTAGCTCCTACTCTCGCAAACGTTTTGCGGACGCCCATGTGACCCGCTAATGGGTTATCATGGCACGCCTGTAAAATCCCTAATCTACCTAGCTTTCCTACTACTTGTTTCCACTCGTTACCGTTATCTTCATAAACTACTACCTGCCTATTCTTCACAAACTTGAAGAGTTTGCCCCCCTCTACTCTCCACAAGGGGTAGGCTAACGGGTTAGCTTCTACCGCCGCAATCATTTTCCTAATCCAAGGGTCTTGATCCGCTTCTGAGATCCCAGCCAACTCCGGAACTCCTCGCGAAAGCATGTCGGGAACTACATGCTCTTTCCCCTTTCTGTGGACAATCTGAAAATCAAATTGCTGCAGCCTCACTGCCCATCGACCTAGTCTCCCTTGAGGTTCCTTAAGGTTACTCAGCCACACTAGCGAATAATGATCAGTTACGACCGTAAACCGAACCCCTTCGATGTATGGTCGCAACTTCTCAATCGCCCAAAGCACAGCCAAGCATTCCTTCTCTGTGGTAGAGTAGTTCCTCTCGCTTCTCTGCAGGGACCTACTGAGATAACAAATAACCTTCTCACCATCATCAAACTCCTGAGATAATACGGCCCCTATTCCAAAATTCGAGGCGTCCGTCTGAACTACGAACGGCCTATCGAAGTCTGGACATGTTAAAATGGGTGCCGTCACTAAACATTGTTTCGCCTTCCTAAAACTTTCCTCACACTCGTCCGTCCATATGAATTTCCTATCTTTCTTTAACAAATCTGTTAAAGGCCTAACTAAAGCGGCGAAATTTGGTACAAAACGTCTGTACCAAGAAATTGTCCCTACAAAACTCCTAATTTCCTTCACACTCTTGGGTGCGGGAATCCTAACCATGCTATCTACTTTCTCTGGATCTACATGTAGTCCATTCCTATCTACAACATAACCTAAATATTTCAAAGACGGCCTACAAAAGTTACATTTTTCCCGACTAACTTTTAACCCTGCCTCACACAACCGTTTAAAGACCTCCTCCAGTATTTTAAGGTGTTGGTCGAATGTATTTGTGACGATAATAATATCGTCCAGGTACACAAATACGTGTGGCTCTAGATCCGCACCTAAGATGCTGTCTATAAATCTTTGCCACGTAGCAGGCGCATTGTGTAGCCCGAAAGGCATTCTCTTAAACTGGAACAGGCCTCTATTCGGAACCGTGAAGGCTGTGAGTGGGCGCGATCTCTCCTCCATGGGGATCTGCCAGTAGGCCGACTTGATGTCTAATGACGTCAAATATTTGGCGTCCCTAAGCTTATCCAATGTCGATGAGATAAATGGCAATGGATAAGCATCCCTATCTGTAACCCTATTCACTTGCCTATAGTCGACGCAGAACCTAAAAGACCCATCTTTTTTCTTGATAAGGACTATCGGAGATGCCCACGGACTGTTCGATTTCTCGATAACTCCCGCCTCTAGCATCTCGTTTAGCTCCTTGTCAATATGTTTTTGCATCGCAGGCGACACAGGGTAATACCGTTGTTTAATAGGTTCTGCCGACGTCCTAATCTTGTGCTCTACCAAATGAGTACACCCCAACCCCTCGGGCATCGACTTAAAAATACCGTCGACCAAAGCTTCCAACTGCCCTGCTTCGGCGACGTCCAGCTCGGAGATCTCGCGAATTGCGTTAATCGAGGCAACCGACTGTTGGCTCGAAAAGTTCCACACTCGTGATCTTAAATCCGGGACGATTCCCGCCAGTGCCCAAAAATCTGCACCAAGGATCACGGTGTGGGGTATCGCTGGTATAACGAGGCATTCTATGTACACGGACCGACCTTGTACTTCAATTGGTAGAGACACCACCCCCACGACATCTACGCTTTTTCCGTCCGCTAACGCGACGGACCTAACCATATTTTTCCCTAATCTAAGCCCTAAATCCTTCAACACACTCCATCCCTCACCCCCTAATATAGTGCGAGAAGCGCCACTATCTAAAAGACCTAACATCCCTATACCATAAATGCTAACTCCTACATATGGACGCCTATCTCTGCCGTTTGCCTCCAAGCTAAACCCTAACTGAACTGTTGACCTCCCCGACTGGTTTCCAGCAGGCGACCTATCCCCTACTTGCGCCGGCGCTCCCGTCCTGCTGGCCCGGAAGTCCGTTGCGCGTTTCCCGACGTGCCGCTGCAACGTCGACATTGGCGCCGAGTCACTCCTGGCGCTCCACACCCGTAGCAGCGTCTAGGAGCTGAACACGCGCTTGAAAAGTGGCCTTCGCCATTACAATTGAAGCACCGGATGGGTGCACGCGATGGTATGTCCTCTCTAACAACCGAAACTCTGGGCTCCTCCCAGTTCACGAAAGCCAAATCTGGCTCCAACAGCCGACGCGACCTCGGATTGGGTGGCGGAGCAAACGTTTCCACGTTAGCCCGCACCGTCTCCAACCTGCGACCCAATTTAACCAGATCTGCAACAGTCTTGGGGTCTGCTAACCCAAGTTGTTGCTGGTAAAAGGGGGCCAGGTTCCTCTGAACGATTGCAAGCTTCCGTCGCTCCGATAGCGGTTCCGAAAGCCTGCCGAACATGTTCTGCACGACCGCGACGTATACTCCGATGGATTCATTACTTCCCTGGGTACGATGCCTGATTTCCTCCAGTAGAAGGTCATCATAGTTGGGGGGAAGAAACTCCAGTTTCAGTTCCGCCACCAACTCTTGCCAAGAAGAGACCGACAACCTAATCGCCCTATACCAAATGAGCGCCTTCCCTGAAAAAAGTTCAACTGCTGCCCTAAACAAGTGAGCTTCAGTCACCCCGCGCGCTTGACTGAGCTCTTCCACCCGCTCCAAAAATGAATTGACCGACGCACCACAACGTTCCCCCGTGAACTTCACATCCCACTTGGCTAGGTTTTCCCCCCTCGCATACGGCAAGCGCTCGCTGTGGTCACCAGTGGCTGCGTAGAAACCGGTTTCTTCCGCAACGGCAGGCGTCACTGGTGATCTCACAGCGCGGACTGGTGTTCTGTCCACTGCTCGATGCTGCTGGAGGGGAAACCTTTTATGCCTAATCTGCTGCTGCTGTTTCTCGTTGTGTTCACCCATCGTTGGCTGTGATGGTCGGTTCTTGACGAGCCTCGAGCACGACGGCTCTTCCTCGTCCTCGTAGCCTACCTCGCCCTCATCGTCCGACTCCTCTTCCGTACCTCCGGCTAACTCTCCGGCTAGTACGATCAACCTATGCTTGAGGTTACACTTCTCCTCGGTTTGCTCAGAAGAAGTGTCCCTCGCCCTATCCAACCTACTAAGAGCCCATTCGATTTTTGTAAGAATCTTCAAGTATTCCTTCGACTTAGGATTACTTGGAGGTTCTTCCAAGAGCTCTTCAATTTGTTCTATTTTCGCGCGTACCGCATCTCGGTCCTCTACAAACGTGAATTTGTAGGCCGAGTCCAAATTCAAAGACCCTCTGCGTTCGAGCATACGAGCGGATCTCAACGACTTCCGCATGGCATCCAAAGTGCCAATGGGAAGACCGCGAGCCTCCATCTCATACGCCATCTCGTCCACAGCGAGTCTATTGATTTCCATGTTTAGAAAACGAATCTGCTAAAAAAGACGAAAGTATGGACCAAACAAAAAGATATCCAAAAGCCTTGTAAGAAGAAAAAAAAGGAAAAAGAACCACCCAAAATAACGAAAACTCTAAAACAAAAAAAAAACAAAACCCACGATGTCGACGAAACCTTGAAAAAAAAACAGCAAAAAAAATTAAAACGCGTCAAACAAAAAAACGCAGAAACCAATGGTCACCCTGATAAAAAAACGTCTAAAAAGAGAATGGTCACACTGAATTTATAAAGAAAATCACCCCACTTACAAAAGAACAAAAACTCAGATGAAAATTGCCCAAAAACAAAATTGTAAATATGTATGTACGTAAATATGTAGTTACGTATGGATATGGCTTTGTACGATATAAGTATGTATGTGTATATATATAGTATATTACGAATATATTTATAATTTATAGGTATATTATATGTTTATATGTATATTTACTAGTGAGAATCAAAATTAACAAAATTTAAATAGCAAAGATGATTATGTATGAAGGAATATTTAAATAGAAATGTACATACAAAAGGACAAAATCAAACCAAAAATAATTATATGTGCTTGTGTATGTTATGTATATTTATGGCAAAAGGCTCCACTTGGAAGTGGGTAAAAGAAAAAGAGAAATAAAAGACACCTACTTGTGGGCCTGGTACTTGCCCAGGTTTAGGAATCCTATGTCTTGCCTTTTTGCTGTCCACAGGTACTTGTTGCTTTCCTTTCTTTCTTTCTTCCTTTCTTTCTATCACCCCTTTTGCACTGTTGCACTGTTGCACTGTAGCACTTCCAATTGAACTTTCCTAGGAAAAGCAAAACAGTATCAAATAATTTTTAAACAAAAAGACACACAAACAACTTCCCTAACTGCAAAAAAAACTCCGCGAAAAACGAACAGAATTCGACCGAAAGAACAAAAAAAAAAAAAAAAACACGGGAGAAAAAATTACAAAACAGAAAAAAAAATACCGGCAAAAGAAATTAAAAGCAAGCCCCACGTCGGGCGACAATTTGCTATGTTTCGTTCCCGGCACCGATGCGGCGATGCCCCGAACCAAACGATAGCACTCTCTATTTCAGGGATCAAACTATCCCCGCGGTGGGTTCCCACCAGGTAGCGCTTTGTCGGCAGCTAGACCTGGGAAACGAAATGGGCGCCACGTGATTTTTCCCCGGAATCACGAAACCTCTCGACAAAAACAAAAACAAACGGACGGAAAATCTTCCCCGGAAAAAGAAACGACCAAGAAAAGGAAGAGAAAAAAAATAAAAAAAAACCTTCTTTTTTTTTTTTCCTCAACGTTATAAAGCCCCGTTGGGGCTCGACGATTTATTTAAAAAAAAATTTGTAGCGGTACACTCGTCGATAGAGTGACCCGCTATTTTTACCGTCCCGAAGCAAGAAAAAGAAAACGTTAGCTAACGGGTCGCGTGTCCCGTCTGTTCTCGGGAATCTTAAGCGCACGCGCGGCCTACCGGAGTTTTACTCGTAATTATCCCAAAGACAAAAAAAATTACGCGATTCTATCTTTGCTATTTTTATTTTTTTTTTCTTTTTTTTTTCTACACTTCACTGCACTATACTTAGCTTTTATCCTGGCGGGTTGTGCCCCCTCTGGTACGATCGTGCTCCCGACAGTCCTGCTCTATGTCCTCCTTCCTGTCCTTTCTCCCTTTTGTTTCGTTTCCCTTTTTATTCCTTTTTATTTTTCGTTAGCACAACTCGCGACTCTACTCTACTATATTTTTCTATCTTTCCAAGAAAAAAAAACCGACAGAATTGCCTTCCGCAATTCGCAACTTTCGTTCAAAAAAAAAAACTTTGCTTTTCGCAACAAACAAGAAAAAAAAATCGCAAAATAAAATAAAAAAAAATTGGCTGACCCTCACGATTCGCTGGTCGTCACCAATCTGACCTCCAGATTTTTTCTAGTTCCACAGCTCCCGTCAACCATACACACATATTCACACGTACACTCTCTCGCACATTCATTCAGCGCTAGTGGACCCAACGACGGGATTTCTCGCTCCACAACTAGCAAGCTTTGCTAGTGTGTGCACCCGTGTCCGACTAGGCCTCTCACACATACCATTTTCCACATTCATGCTAAACTCCTCAGTCTCGGAGTTCGCTCCCGCTTCCAGTTATGACTGGGAACTCCACTGAGCGAGTTTATGGAAGCTGTGGATCCTAACTACGCCTAGCAATTTTCCTACTCTTACGTTCTACATACCATTTATTGCGAAAAGCAGAGTTTCTTTTCCTTCTGATTACCGGGTAATTTTCCCCCAATCGGAATACACTAAAAGTTTTTGCCAAAATTGACACGATCGCGAAGGGGGAAAGGAGTTGGACGGAACGATAGCTTGAGTGTTGGGACAAAGGGAAAAATTGTCGATACAATCCAGAAGGGATTGTATCTCGACCCAACCATCCGTTGGATCACCGCCCCTAACAAAAGCTAAGTTCAGTGCCTGTGCAATTTTAAAATTTTGTATTTATTTCCGCGGGTCCCTAGCTACTCCGGTGGACCGGCGTTCAGATTTGGGGGGGGTGGGACTGGCCAATAGCGGGTCACTCCTTACAATTCTTTATTATTATTATTTTTTTGTCATTGGGCCCTTCTGCCCTCTGGCCTCTCTGCCAGTTTTGGGGTTTGTACTTTTCTTCTTGTACAATAGTAATTGTTGGTTGGCGTTATTTGTTGTTGGTTGTTTGGTTGTTTGCTTGTTTGTGGGTTGTTGTTGGTTGTTCGATGTTTTTTTTTCTTGTTTGTGTGTTTGTCTGTTTGTCTGTTCCCTCGGTGGAGGCTGTCTTGTACTTGGCCGTCCGCCTACAAGCCTCTGCTGCTCCTTCGGTGCTCCATCGGTGGGGTGCTGGCTTAAAAGGGGTCGTCATCCCTTCACCCATCGAACCTAACTTTTAAAGCTGGTGCGTCGTTGGGGTGTGCTCGATTGTCTTGGCCGTCCGCCTGCACACCACTGTTGCTCCTTTGTTGCTCCCTCGTTGGGGCGTTGCTATAAAAGAGATCGTCGTCTCTTCACCCATCGATCACTTGTCTCGTTGTCTCTGGCTAGCTGCATCCACATCAGTTATGGGGTGTGATGCCTGTGTCCGCACCCACATCGGTAGCAGGATGGGGTGTTCTTTAAGCCTCCTATTGTTGGCTTTCGTTGGGGTGTCTGGATTAAAAGGACCGTCCGTCCCCACCCGTCGGCGACTTTCAGACGTCCTGTCTGATGCTGCCCGTTGCGAGTCTCCCGTCTGTCTATGGGCTCCGACAACGGTGTTCCCGGTGGACCTCCTGTCGCACCCTGGGGTTCCTGGTTCGTCGTGAGTCTCCCTACTGTCCTTAGGGCTTCACCGACCGAACCTCCTCGCACTCCTCTTGCTGGCAAACCCGCCCGTGAACCTACGTGGGTTGTTTTCCGAGGTCTGGGGTCGGTGGACCACTGGCTGATGGGACCATGGCTGCCCTCCACCTCCCCCAGAGCTCGGTGTTCCCACTCAAAGAGAAGAGGGACCGAAGGGACTTACAGGGAAAAAGAGAGCCAAACTTGTTGCGGGAAAATTTACCGCAACAAGTCAATTCATCAGAAAGTGACAAGTGGTTGGAGGCGAAGAAGGAAAAAGAAGATTGGATGGTAAAATATCAGACTTGAGAGACCAAATGGTTTTCAAGTTGAAGATAATTCGACGAAGCGTTACAAGGCACGGTTGGTATGTCGCAGACTCACTCAAGAATACGGTATCGACTATTTGGAGGCATTTAGTCCAGTGATTCGATTAATATCATTGCGAACAATTTTGGTATTTGTTGCTGAAAAGGGTAAGCATATAAAGCAGTTTGACGTCATAACGGCCTTTCTTAACGGCGATCTTGAAGAAATCGTATACATGCACCAAACGATTGGCTTCAACGACAAAAGTGGACGCACTTGTAAATTGCTGGGATTGCATATTTAAGTCTTTTAACAAATTTTTTGGATTCAAGGTGTGTGATTCAGACCCATGTGTATTAATTAGTCATCAAAAGGGAAATTGAATCATTTTAGCTGTTTATGTGGACGACGGGCTTATGGTAGGTGATGATAAGGCAATGGTGACATCGGTACTCAAACATCTGAGCGAGCATTTTGAAATAAGAACGATGTAAGTTGGTTGCTTTCTTAGATCCGAAATCGATCAGCGAAACGCTGGTTCTATTTTCATGCATCAAACTGCATATTCGCGAAAAATTTTGGAATTTTTAGAAGTCTGGTCTATCTGGGCATTGCAACAAGGCCAGATATAAGCTACGTTACCGGAAGCGTCAGTCAGTACTTAAAAGAACTCACACTACTTCAACCCACATACAGTCAAGCGCAAATTAAAATACGAGTACATAAGGGACACTATCAGTTACGGGGTGCTGTACAAAGGTGGTGGAAATCATCGTTTGTGTTAAATACGAAGTATTAAGATTTTTTGCGATCGTTGAAATAATCAATTGGGAAAATGTTCGAAAGAATTAGCTAGGGACTATTTCAACACAAATTTAAGAAGGAGTAATCATGGCTCAAATTTCCTCATTTCAGTCTTATTATCCCTTCGGAGAGTTTGTACCATTCTCAGCACTTGCGTTGGCATTCTCAGATTACTGATTTTTTAAAAGAGATTATTTCCGCCAATTGAGTTAAAAGGAGCTATTAAGTCAACGTAAAGCAAATAACATTTTCTAGTTAAAAAGGGAAACAAATAAAAGCCATGGGACAGGTTTCCATCTGAGAGGACAATTGGAAATTTGAAGAAATGTTTCCTCTTCTCATTGCCTGAAAATGATTTTAAATTCCTTGGAGATACTATCGTACTTGCTATATTTGCATTACAATCTTCTGACACGATTTAAAGATCAAACTTTATCAGTGTACAGCAATATGACGAACTTTCCCATTCATTCAGTCCTAAGTGCTGGGTACTTTGAACTTTAAATACTTAAACACAAACATCTATAATCAGAGATAGTGTCACAGTGTGTCAATGTATCAGAGTACGCTTTAAAGTACTTTAAAAGCGATGGTGCTTTTTAAGGTGTCACTAATGTGAAAAGTTGTTTAATGTGACATCATTATTCTTCTCCTCTTTTTTCATTATTTTTCTTATCAAATTTACATTAATCTCCAAAAACCCTCATTCCTCTTTTTAAGAACCAGTAAAAAATAATCCCCGACATCTTCAAACAATGATTGGTGACGACGATAAGGAAAAGTTTCTTCCCTCTCCTGTTAGGCACATAATACTCGTACATTCGCAAATAATTTCTTGACATTTTTCTCTTTCTTTTTTTTGTAAGAGAGAATATAAATATATTTCATTCTTAAAAAAATTTTGAATAATAGTGTGCTTCATAGGCTAGGGATATGAGAGCAAATTAATCAGGTTTTCTTCTACAGGTTTTGACAGCAACAAATATCTATGATACTTAGACACAGAGGTACTAATGGAAATATAATATTTTATATTACAATAATCATTTCTTTAAAGTATTTATATTGGAGACTTGAAGACAAAATAAGGTAGTGGAAGCAGCTACAGTCTGGACTTGCAGATATAAGGCGTATTTTGATACTTACTGTTGTTACGGATGATATTGCCATTATTTCTTTCCTGTAACCCGAAATCATGACATATACTACCTTGATCAAAAATGCATTTAGAAAATTGGAAATACAAGTTTATTCACCTAAATCTATATTATTCCCTTCAGAGTAATCCCCATCGACTGCAACACACTTCGGCCAGCGCTTGATCCAATCCTCGAAACATTTTTTATATTCGGTTTTCGGTATGTCCATCAGTGCTTCCTGCGATTTTTCCATTACTTCCTCTCGGCTGCTGAAACGCATTCCCCGTAGTGGTTTTTTAACTCCATTGAAAAGAAAGAAGCCACAGGGAGGCAAATCAGGTGAATTCGGTGGCTGTTGGATGGTATTTGTTGCATTTTTCGTCAAAAAATTACGAATAATGATGGCACTGAGCGACGGTGCGTTATCATGGTGCAAAATCCAGTTTTCTGCCCACAATTCTGGTCTCTTTCGTCGAATTGCTTCACGCAAACGTCTCATAATGCCCAAAAAATACGAGTACTCTTTGTTTACTGTCTGGCATTCTGGCAAAATGAAAACCGTGAGCATTGCCTTCCTTTTTGACTGAAAACGACTTGGTTTTTTTGGTCTCGGCCCATTTGGTGAACGTCATTCACTTGCCAGATGTCTGGATTGCGTGTCGTATTCATAAACCCACGTCTCGTCTCCAGTAATGATCCTTTTAATGAATGTGGGATCGGATCCAGCCTCGCAAATCATCTCTTTTGCGATGTTAACACGGTCTCTTTTTTGCATGAAATTGAGGTCTTTTTGTACCAACTTTGCTGCTACACGACGGAAACCCAAATCATTAACCTAAACGTCTTGGACGGATCTATAGGCAATGTTCAAGTCCTCCGCTATCACTCTGATGGTTAATTTGCGGTTATGGACCAAAATTTCTTTTACTCGTACTTGATCAATGCTTTCGTCGGTTTTCGATGTCGATGGTCTGCCACTGCGTTCATCATCTTCGATTGACTCACGACCACTTTTGAATCGCTCGTGCCACAGGTAAATTACCGTTTTCTTTAGAGAATCGTGCCAAAACACTTTTCCAACATTTCCAACGTTCGCGCACCATTAAATCCGTTTTGTACGCAAAATTTAATACAAGTTTGTTGTTGCAAATTTAAATCCATTTCTAAAATTGTAAAAAATCGCAACTCACACACACACAGAGATAGATGTACTCTTGGCTACGTAACTTTTGCAAATGTCAAGCTATGATGCTAAGATTTAGAGGGAATGTCAACAACAGATTTACCAACTTAACAAAAAAAGAAGAACTCAAACCGGAACAATGGGAGCGCCACACTGTGGTGTGGTGCGGGAACTTTTTGATCAAGGTGGTATGTCTTATGGTTAGCAAAAGTTTACTCTGTGAATACTCGTATTAGCCAAAGTTAGAATTGTTTTAATATGTTTCAATATGTTTCCGATTTCTGAAATAACTGCCATCATGAACTTTACCGTCCTTGGGTATCATAGTTAAACATTATTATTGTGAAAAATGTGTGAAGAATGTTGTTTGACAAATTAAGAATTTTTTGTATCAAAAGCCTTTGTTCATAATGAAGAAATGAATTATTATATTTAGAGCACTCAATAAACTACACGCACTAACGATTTTGCGCATTCTCGTAAATCTGGCCCTCACTTAGTCAATTGCTCCATATGTAGTTTGGCGTGTAGCACCATCCTTCAAAAATTATTTATTTTCTGCATCAATGTCGTCCTTATTTTCGAAGATATAATTTATCTATCTATTTGTCTATGTACTGTAACTCGAGCGCGGGTCTCAATTCATTCAGCACCCCTGAAAGCACAAAGACTATACTTTGGACGTGAATGATATATTAGCTTGTCACACAAACTCATTGCGCTTCGTCACTAAATACGAAATATCGATGAAAACAAGTTGGGACTTTAAGCTGCTCAATAGTCCTCTCCGAGAATTCCCATGGCAAGTCATGCGCCTGTAACCTTAGTTCCTATACCAGCTGGATAGGTGCGATGATTTTTTTGATTTTCGACATGAATTAACTCAACAGCAGTGTGCCAAACAACTTGCTACGGCTGTTGTTGATGAACCGCCATTCCAGGCCACCGTGCTTCACGGCTTTCCTGAATTCAATCGTGGTGTCGTCTTTTGCTTCAGGACGAATTACGCAAAGGTCGACGTTTTGATATTGCAAGATCGTCATGTGACTTATCGTGAAATTGGAGCATGCTTGGCATTAGTTTCAGTGGCATACGTTTAATATTGGGTGAACATTTGGCCATCAAAAATATTTCTCCGCGTTTAGACACCGCATACGAGTAATTTGAAAATCACTCAAAAAAAGGCTCGTGTCGATTGGTCAAATTCAATCGCCGTGCTGCAAAAGGCGTCTATAATATATAACAAACGAAGAATCATGGATTTATGCATACTTATGAGCCCGAAACTAAACAAAAGTGAACTGCATTGGCCTTTCAAGACGAGCCAAATCCAACAAAAATTGTTTGCGCACAAATTACTTCGAAGCATGTGGTCGCCTGTTTCTTCGAAAAAACCGGTCATATCGTGCCATAAGAGCAACGCTCACCGGTCAATTCGGAATGGTGTCCCTCTATTGGTTTGCCAGAAGTCTTAGGAGAAATAAGGAAAAGCAACCATCGAACAAGGATCATTCTCCACGACGACAATGCGAGCTCTCATAGGCCGTCTGTTGACCACTCAAAACATATGTCATCCAATGAATTCTTTTTATTCCCGCACACCAAAAACAAATTGCGAAGTCAGCGTTTTTCGACTCCACAAGAAGGGGTCGATGCGTCTAAAATGCATGTTTTGGAGTTACTTCGTTCAGAGCGGAGCAAGTGCTTCGGAAATAGGTTCAAGTGCATGCTTGATCTATTGATCTTCCCCAAATGACAAATACTTGTTTTTACTTGTTTTTCTCAAAACTTAAGTAGCAACCTATGGAAATGCTACCCTTCTACTTTTTGTATTCGGCAATTTTCTATCTCCCGTTACAATATCTTTTGTAGAATTCTTTAACTGAATTCTCAGGTCCGTACTAGTTTGCTCTTAACATTCTGATAGTGCTATATGCCGAGAAATGCTTAGTGTACTTGTTAACATTGAACATCAATATCATGGAAATAAACGAGTACATCTCCTTGATTCTCTAAATAACTAATAATATGTGAGCTTGTATTTTCTCGAGGAATCGTAACATCATGTTGACGTCCACATACAGAACCGATTCCCTACTTTACCCTCATTTTCTGTGATCCCTCTTTGTACACAGGCTGTTAGCAACACCTCCATGTTTTCCTAGGTGTGCCAATTTGCATTTTAGTTCTTCCACTCATTCCAAGAATCCTCGATTGCGCTTTAACTTTTCTTGGCAAAGATTTGTCGAGAGTCTTTTGCCTGGCTTTTAGCGATTCGATCAGTTCGCTTTTTCGCTGACTTTTACGTCTAGTGACGTCCTTCTGTTCAACAGCTCTTATCATGAAAAGGTGACTTTTTGGATTTTTAAAAAAATTCACAGAAAGATACGAAAATACCTTTGTCTGTAGCCGCCAACTGATTGAAACAATTAGTTTTCACACACTAACCGATATAAGAGTTTGTATTAACCGCTGGAATATGTAGCGATTAAATGTATGTAGAACGAAATGAAAATTTCAAGAGTTGCGTCGATTGTATATCATGTAGCACCGTCTTGTTGGAATCACAGCTCGGTTATATTGATGTTGTTGAGCTCTGACCACAGAAAGTTGGTTAACATCGCTCTATATCCACCTGAAATTATTTACGGTAATGGTGTCTCCTTCCTCATTTCGAAAGAAATAAGGTCTGATGATTTCGGCATACCGTAAACAGCACCAAGCATTCAATTTTTGTGGATGCATTGATGATTTGCCGAACTTTGTTCGCTCCAATAATGGCAATTTTGCTTCTTGACGCTGAGCCAAAAATGGGACTCGTCCGAGAAGATGATTTTTTTTCCACAATCTGGATTGGCCGCTATGGCGCTATGTTTTCTTCATTTCGCACCAATCTCTGTCTGGTTGGTGATTTAAGATCCAAAAAGTATACTCACGCTCAAACCTTTCCACGGTGTGGTGAATTGCCTGCACGCTGAAGCCATGATGATGACCGACCATACGACGAAATTCACGTTTCGTATTCAGGAATTTCGATAAAATTTTTTAATAATTTCCGCAAGTTCGGCAAGCGAAAAGCGATGAAATGGTAAGCCTTACTGAATATTTTGGCAGTTGAATGTCATGTCATAACAATTGGAAAAACTATCATTGCTATCTGGTCACCCGTTAGATATTGGATCATTTGGTATTTGGAAATATTTTGGCCTCTGGCAATTCTTTCGAAAGTTTTCAAATCGATGAAAACAATATACACAATCGATTCATCCTTTTTACTGCATCGCTGTCTTCAGGTCCCATCAAATTTTATATTTCCACCCCATGCTACGAGGGGCGTTCAACATATTCTCGATATCGGGGTAAAGCTGTGGTTGTATATATAAATTGACTTATTTATCAAGTAATACTATTATTTTAGTGCATTTGTGTAAAATTTCATATAAATGTGATTATTAATTCGCGTTTTATCTCTAGTTAAACAGAATCATAATGGCAACTGAGACGATGATGGTGAAAATTGAGCATCGCGCTGTAATTAAATTTCTCACTAAGCAAGGAAAAAGTCAAAAAACTATTCATGAAGAGATGGTGGCTGTTTACCAGGGTTCCGCACCTTCATTATCAACTGTGCAAAAGTGCTCAAGTGAGTTCAAGAGAGGCAGAGAGAGCATTGAAGACGACCCCCGCTCCGGCGCCCCGGCTACTTCTTGTACGGGAGAAAGCATCAAAGAAGTAGAAAAACTTGTTCTTGAGGATGCCCGAATAAAGGTGAAAATGATGGCAGAGATCACCAAGCTTTCAATTGGTACCATTCACACCATTCTTCATGACCATCTTAACCTTTCAAAGGTCAGTGCAAGGTGGGTGCCACGAATGCTCACAGCGCCTCAGAAAAAAGTGAGAATCGCATGCTGTAGAGAGCTTTCGGAGATGTGTAGTGAGAACGCGGACGGTGTTATGGATCGAATTCTTACTGGGGACGAAACATGGGTCCACCACTATGACCCTGAAAGCAAACAAGAGTCCATGCAGTGGCATAAAAAAGGAACAGACCCCCCGAAGAAGTTCAAAGTCACTCCGTCTGCCGGGAAGCTCATGGCCACAGTTTTTTTTGGGACTCAAAGGGAATCTTGCTCATTGAGTACAAAAAAAAAGGTGAAACCATCAACGCCACATCCTATGCTTCCACTTTGCATAATTTGCGGGAGGAAATTAAAAAGAAAAGACGGGGTAAACTCGCAGCGGGTGTGTTGCTTCTTCATGACAACGCTCCTGTTCACACGGCGCGAGTTTCCAAGGCTGCTGCGCGAGATTGTGGTTTCGAAGAAATCCAACACCCACCCTATAGTCCAGACCTTGCCCCTAGTGATTATTTCCTGTTTCCGGATTTGAAAAAATGTCTTCGTTGAAAAAGATTTTCGGATGATGAAGAATTCAAGTCGGTATTTTGCAGAGAAAGAGGAAATTTATTTTTTTGAGGGCTTGAAAAAGCTTATCTCAAGATGTAACAAATGCATTGATGATAGGGGAGGTTATATTGAAAAATAAAAATAATTTAAATTGAACTCGCATTTTCCTTCATATCGATACCGAGAATATATTTTCTTCTTATCAGAATTTCATTGTACTCGTATCTCCCGTTAGCCAACTCTTGCAAATTTTTTTCTTCGTTGAAGCCCAATCCTAAAATAATTAGCCCGGTTGCTTGTGCTTCGAGATAATACCTCTTCGAAAACTTGGCGCCGCTCCTGTTAACCAATTGCAGAGGAAAGTCTTCTTAAACCGCAACAAAGCTTCTCCTCCATTGACCTGCTTTCTTAGCCTTCTTTCTTAGTTCAAGTTGGACTACGAGTATATTCGATTTCGCGATTTCCGTCCAACTTAGTCCAAGCTTGACACGCTTGTTTTTTGTCTTACATACGAGTATATTGCCCTTTCTATTTGATCATCTCACCACTACGTTTCTTTATTTATGTAGAGCCGGCCTTCGAAAGGAGATATTTTGCTTTACTTCTAAATTTCTCGTCAAAATATTTCCACATACCATACGCGCTCCTGATCCATGATCGATCCTAACTGACTGCTCGCCCAAAATCACTTGACTGTCCTTCATGTTAAAAAATGGAACGAATGTAGCAGAAACGCTGCTGGCTTTGAAAAAAATATAAATCGGGGCTTAGTGAATTTACTGAACTGCCTGTAGTGCATTATCGTGTAATAACTTCAGAACATGAGCCTGCTCCACCAAATAGGAAGCCTGTAAGCAGGTCTCGAAGGGAGTTTTTATATATGGGCACGTTAACCGGTGAAATAAGTTGACGTGCTATGGAGAAGAAATAAGCAGCAAAGCTGATTAGTATAACAGATTCAACTTCTCCAGGAAGGGCTACAAAATTGAATAAAAACATTATTTTGTTACTCGAAAACTATTAAATTAAAATACAGTTTTTCGTGAAATGAAAGATTTTGATGTATTTTCTCTCCTTTTTTTTCAAAAACAAGCCGTATAATTTTGTTTGCCTATTTAGTATTGAATAACTACCTCTCAGCAAGGGCCCGAGAATCAACATATAATTTTATGATGGTAAAATGCTATTTTTGACCACTTTCGACTGGGCGTGGGAGCTTTCGTCATCTGGACACTTCATCTTTGTTCAATGACACCAGAACTATCATATTTTTGCTCTGAAAACACGAAATCGACTGGGACTCTGTGCCCAGCAAGGGTTTCAGCCAGAATCTGTTGTATATCACAGATATGTTTTCGGGTGTTTACGAATGGCCCAAAAACCGATTATTACTATGGCGCTGGCCTCTGTCTGGAGGACGACAACGTTGGATTTCACTCCTCGTTAAGAAAACGTGCGCCTGTTTTTCAAGCGGAGACTTACGCAATCCTCCTGATGGCATCAAACTATTGTATAATGTGAATAATTGGTGTAGGGGTGAAACATTTGCACCTGTAGTGATAACTAAGCTGCACTTAAAGTCTTGTTCAAACCTCTCATGATTTCCAAGCTGAGTCTTGTTTGGGTCAAAGGTCGCAATAGAATCACAGGAAATGAAGTTGCTAATGACCTAGGCAAAGCTCAGAGAATGGTTCTACAGATTCCGAACTTGCGTTAGGATTGTCTGTGTCCTCCGTTAAGTTAGATTTCATACGAGCATAACTGTAGATGGCATGACTCTTTAGATTGCCGGCAGTCCAAATGAATGCCCCTCGACATCTCTAAGACTTCAGCGACTTTCCTGTTGTCATTAAGTAGGAAAAACTATAAGACACTTACTGGCGCCGCCGTGACAAAGCACTCCTATTTTGTTAAGTTAAGTGGGCTGGGAATAAGTGACAGAATATCCTACAATGGTAGCTGTGAGAGTAATGAAGAAATCGCGAAACATTACCTATGTGATTGCCCGGGCTTCGCTCGCATAAGGAAGCGGCTTCTACGCGCTGATGTGGTGCTTTCTGGTACTGTGTCTGAGAAAATTCAATAAACAAGTAATAACCAGGGAGTCAGTCATCATATCTATGGAACAACATGTGGCGGCTATCCAAAATACGAGTATGTTCGATTTGATTTCGGAACTGCTAACGCAGCGGTATCATTCAGAGGAACTTGGCCCTCTTTTACCAGCAACAACTTGTGCTCGTAGATCCAAAGACTTGGTGAAATTGCGTCGCAGGTTGGAAACGAGTTGCCCAACCTAAAATCGTTTATTTCGCCACCAAATTCGAGGTCGCGTCATCAGTTAGGACCAGATCTGGAATTTTCCAATAGGGAAAAACCCCAATTTTGGGTTGTCAGCGGGGTTTATCAACCACGTGCAACAATCCGGTGCTTCAATTATAATGGCGGGGGTCATTTCTTGAGTGAGTTTTCTGTTCCTGGGCATTGTTTGGTGTTTGGAACGCAAATAGTCACTTGTTACCAATATCGGCATTGAAGAGAAAAGGAAAACACTTCTGACGTCAACACGCCTTTTCGCAGGCAATAGGGAACTCCCGAAAGACAAAGCTTCCGCTATTAAGGAGTTCTTCATCTTTTGTTATTCGTAGTCAGGAAGAACTATAGGTCCCACTCTCTGTGGATGAAGTGATGAACCGAACAATCAATTCAGCAGAAAATAAGTTGAATTGTGATTACAACTTCACCGAATCGCAATAATCTAACTTTTGTTAGAGTCGATTTTTCTGAAGATGCAGACGTGGAGACCACTCTCAATTTATAGTCTTTTGTTAGCACGCATTCGTAACTATTTCTGTTTATCTTGTAACTATAAAACCGACAGAGAATCATACCATCGGAGGAACTCTGTCCAGAATGACTGTGTCACGTTCTGTTTATCTTAATACTATTATCAGGTTTTACTTGCTTATGTTAGAATGTTTTTGCTCAAAAAAATAGAAAATTATTTCCTAATCTCAAAATTTAATTTAAATACGAATAGCGTCCGGTTGTGTAGCAAGATAACGTTGACATTCTGAAGTTACATGCTCATCTGACTCTTCTACTTAATTTCCCTTCATTTCCAATTGACAAAGTAAGAGATCTGAACTGTAAACCCATTTTCGGTTTCACACTTTAACTAAGGCAATTACAAAGTTTTGAAAAATCCATTTTGTTCGAAAAAACTTTCTGTTCTCTACTCCAACTCCCACAAGGACTGGTTTTTGAATTTTAAGATTCGTTCATCTTTAATGCCAACTTGAACTGTTCTCAATCCAATTAGTACTTTTCCACTGGTGGTAAACAAAATTCATTTGCCAACCAAAGCGCGTTAGGCAACTAAAGCACGTCATGCCCTCTAGCTAACGATATTAGATTGGGAAAAAATAAGGTAAAGTACCAGTCCATACTCGCAGTGCCTGCGTTTCCGTGCATCCTTCCAAATAAAAATTCTACTTTCGACCAGGAGCCAAGAATCAGGGACTTCTATCGTATATCTGCTTCCAGATATACTGAGAACTCACTTCCACAGCTAACGAACTGTAGGTGAGATGTGGTGAAGTTTTTGAACCCCACTCAACAGTGATTGCATTGCTCAGCCAACCATGTAATGGTTTTACAAGGCATTGACTTTCTATAATTGTTTGAAAAGGGCACGACCACAACAAGGATTTCAACCTTCTTCATGGTTTTCCAGAACGGTTCTGCCTCGTACCTCGCCGTCGTATTTGTGTTTTTCTTGCTTGGACAAGAAATCGGAAATTGCAGTCACCTTCAAAATAGGCACTGCGAAAGCAGGAATACAAAATTATTCATTTATATTTTTCTTTCCTTTTATTCAACGTCTGTCAGCTTGTTAGTAAGTTCGTGGAAGGAGTTTGTTCTCTTTTATTGACTTCTCATTTTGTTTCAGTTTACATTATCTTCGGAAAAGAAAGAAATGTTTTTTTTTTATCCAGTAGCATCCTTTATTTCCGTTACATCTATTCAAGATAGACTTTTTCGTTTTTCGTCGAAAAAATAGAATGAATGACATCATTGAGTATCATCAAGGATTTTGTTAGCCATTTAAAGGGCTCTTGTCCCATCCGAAATTCAGGATTTATGTCTTCTTGAGCCTTTTCTTCTTTTGATTTTTTGTCATGTCCTTAGATATTTCTTGGTCATAAAATAGCTATAGTCATTGAATTGTCCCTCGTTTGGAATGTCTATCAATACCTTAATTCCAATGAAGTCAACCTGTCATTGTTCGGGTAAAGAGCCAATTACTGTAATAGGAAACCCTATGTTGTTGTTCTTTCTTCTTAGTGTGGTCTCATAATCCCTGAAAAAAAGGTGAAAAGTTCGATGAGAGGAAGTTTTCGAATCCTAAGCAATTCCTTAAAAACATTTTGGCATGGAATCGATTTCGAGAAGTGGTGTTACTTTTTCCGAAAAAAAAACCTTTTGACGTTCATTTTAGATTTGGTTTAGTGTATTAGGTTGGTTGTTTAGTACTTTTCATTTCGATAATCACAATTTATGAGAAATTCTCTCCAGGAAGCTAATTATAAGGGCATTACATATGCGTACGAGTACTCGTACGTTCATATCATTGAAGCACGAATCAAAGCTCATAAAAATGCAAAATTCCAGAGCATAACCATTGTAAATACAATAGATTATAAAAACCGATTTATTTTTGTTATTTTTTCAAGGAAGGTAACAACATTATTACAAACAAATAGGAAAAATCCTCAGGAATATAGTAAGTGGTGCTTAGAAAGAAAACGAAAAGAAGCTTCAGTAGTGAGGATAATGAATAGATGATTTTCTTGCTTTATGACAGCACGAGTAAGTGCTTCGCGATACCGCTTTTCGTGCCTTTAACCTTACTGTTTAATTAACAACAATTTACTCAAGAGTGACTCCCGGACAGTCAGGTCAAATCATCAGTATGAAGTCCATTGACAGCCTCTCCGCCGCATTATTTATAGTAGCGAATCATAGCAGAAATAGGTTAACGCAACAACGAATTTCTGCCATACTTTCGTAGCTAAATCTTGGTTGCAAAACTACCAAAACTTAGATGATGAAAGTGATGTAGTAGTATTATTCAGATTGCTGTTTTTGACCTTCCTTCCCGATTCGAAGCGTAAGAGAGGATATACCAGCAGTCCCATTCCCTTAAGTCTTTCGGGATTTTCTTTAGAATAGTATTTTCCCGCGACATCCAATTCCTTCCAGCCAAACTATGGAGTGTTTCAATAAGAAGTAAAGGATTTCTGTCTTTGAATAAAATGAACAAATTTTGAGATATCTCTGAAATCTTTATCGTTTTATAAAGTAGACGCATGGGGATTACGTATTTATTGAACACAATATCTCCCAAATGACCGCCTCATCACAGCGTGTAGAGCATCAACCTTTCTCAAAATTTTCAATCTCTCTTTCACATCTCGGCGATGACAGCTTTAATGTTCGCTTTCAGAGTTGGATTTTTTTGCGGATAGTTGGTGTAGACCTTAGAAACCGGTCTAACGGTGTTAAGTCTCATGATCTTAGGGATCTCCGAAATGGGAAATTTCGCGGACAGCAGACTTTGTCAAAATCAATGTCAACATGCAAGTTTTCCAGTATCCAATCCAAAGATGTACGGCGCTGCGTTCATTTGGAAATATATCTTGCACCATAAATATATGGTATAAATGTTTCTGACATATCTCAACAATTGTTTGCTTCATTCAAAAAATGAATCGCACACCTCTTGTTGAACCACCCTATACAATTACACCAAATACTAGAGCGAACCTACTATACAATTGGATAATCCGTGCGTCGTTTCCTAGACACGGGTCCTATTTGTACCTCCTGCCGTTCGACACTCGAATAGAATTAACAGGCACTAACCAACATACCATAAACTGTCTACGGACGTTTGTGTATGACGGTGATCATTGCGGTTTCGGCACCGAAATAACTGTTCCCAACGAAATTGCGGAATTGGAAGAGTTTGTTCAAACGCAGTCCTACAATTATAGTAGGGAGCGCTCCACGCACTTCTCCAGAACACTGACGAAAGCACTCTCCTCGAATTCGCTCTACCCACCGTCCAATAGAAATCTGTCAAACGAGGAGATTGACGGGTATCTAAAACTAATGGACGAGACAGTTAAACGAACTATGGACAAAATGATATTGTACCTCGGTATCAACACACTGACAACGAAGACTTATTCTGCAACGCAACTACTGACGCACTGCACCAACATAAAAGTAGACTGCTGTCAAGACTAAAAACCTTGTACAGACAGTTTACTGACAGACATCGGAGATAGTGACACTGAAGTCGTCGATCAAAAACCTCCAAATATGAATAAAGGAAAATTACAGAATTTCTATAAGTTTGTATTGGAACAATTAAATTCGAGCTGTAAACACCAGCAACCCGAATATGTTCCTGCAAATAAATAAAACATTTCGGATAAATAATCAAAACGGCTTTCCATGTCTTAAGATCGCCTGAACGACGAACAACGAACAAATACTTGTAGCAGCAGGTATCGGTCCAAATGAGACAATTGATGATGACAACTTCTTTATGATCCAGGATCAGCAGAAGAAGGTAGAGGCTATATGTAGGAGCGACTTTCCAGGAAGTGTACAAGGCGAATGACATCATTGGTCGGGACCACGACCTGGAGAGTCGAGTCCTTGTGCACTATTTCTGCCTTCGAAATGAAATTGTGAATTGGCAATTCGAGAACTCGGGTTTCATCCAGTTCAGTGACGAGAATATGGCAAATAATGTCATCACCAACGAAAGGGTATTACCACAGTTCATTTCGAAAGAAGAGCTCCAAATTATCTTCGAATCGCTTAGAAGTAAGAAACCGATGAAATACCGAACATTGTGCTTCGACATCTCCCACTAAAAGCGGTGAACATTTATACCACCCTGCTTAATAATGCAATGAATAATGCCCATCATCCAGCGCATTGGAAAACTGCCGTGGTGTATCCCAACCCCAAAAGCAATAAAGATACTTCCAATCCGGCGAATCTCCGCTCGATCTGTCTTCTTCCAAACATCAGTAAGTTTTTTCGAGAAGATGATCAATAGAGTCCTGGCTAAATGGGTTGAGGACAAAAATATAGTTCCGATCAATTCGGTTTCAAGGTGGGGCATGATATCATTCATGCTGAATCTAAACTGGTTTCTGATATCCAATGGAACAAAGGCAAGAATCAGTGCACTGGTGTCTGGCTGATTGACTAGCAAAAAGCCTTCGATATCGTATGGTTAGACGGACTCTTCTTCAAATTGGACAGGTTGGGCATTAGTAAACCACTGCTGTATATTGTTATTTTGATATGCTCTCCAGTAGACAGTCCATCGTGAAGAATGGCGATGTAGCTTCTGCTGGAATATTTAACATTAAAAACGGTCTGCAACAAGGTGCGGTAAATTCGCCGATCCTATTCAACATTTACACAAGTCATCTAATAGGTTCACTTCACCATGCTATAGCGTATGCAAACGACTTAATCGCGTGCGAATCAGGTCTAAAGATTGAGGTCATAAATGTAGCATCGAGTCAAACCGCGCATACTTCGCCACACAAACACACAGAACAGAACGACGACGACACGTAGGACGCTTTGCAGACCATGCAAAACAAACCACATAACGAACACATGTATATGAACATAACAGTGGCATCATTTGACGCCAAATCGAAGTACAGAACAAGCATGATCACATACACAACAAAAACTTTGCCACGAAACCGACGAGACAAGAGTACGGTACGCTTGCACATGACACAAACGAAAACGAGCAACCTTGGAATAACCCTTCTGGTACTCTGGTGAAAAAGAATAAGTGAAACAGGAAGTTGATCGGAAACCGTGATTGAGTGTATTCGTCGTCAAATGCATAGTAGATTAAAATAATCGATGTTAAAATATAGTAATTTGTGTAAATAAAAATTGAACTATAATTAAGGATTGTCCAAAATACAAGGTGTTTGGTGTTCTATTTAACGAAACCAATCCTACATAAATATATAAACGTTATTACGATGACTGGAAGTTGAAAATCAACTTTCAGAAATCGGGAACCATCTTGCATAGGACGCCTTTGGATACTAGAAATAATTGGCGAAAGTTTTCTATCGTCGGACAACTTGTTTGTCTTCGGTTATACAGAACACCAGAGTCTGAGTACATAAAATTCTATCGCAATGAGGTCTTGTACAATAGGGCGAATCTAAGAAGAGTGGACAATTTTGTTATTTAGTTGACTCGAAGGAAAATTGCAAAAGCAATGACCTCGTTGAACAACCTGATATCTGGGGCTTACTAACATAATTATATGTATTATGAGAGAGTTCGCTTTGACGGCTTTGTTCCTCCAGAAGCGGTTTGCTACCTAGATAGTAAAGGTCTGATCCAGGACAGATTGGCGGTGCAGCTAATCTTACACGTTGCGGACAGTCTACTCAACTACGACAGAGACTTCGCACAAGGCAGTGCGGAGCGTCTCCGGTTCAGTAGGGCGGTAGGGAGTCAGACATGAGACATTACCGGCTTCCATAATTTGAGGTAGGATTAAGTTAGATTTAAAAAAAATAAAAAAAAAAACATATGTTGTTATGTATGTACACATATTTATATATTACGTAAATATATTATGTATACATGATATATATGTATATTTTATGTATTAGATTTAAGTAGGTTAAGTAGATTTAGATTTATTCTTAGGTAGTTTGCATGTTTTGGTTTTAAGTTTTATAATATGGTAAAGTAAAAAAAAGTAATGTTACTAAGTTTTTGTTAAAAATGTTTTCTCAGTTTAAATTATAGTGAATAGATATTGTATAAACATGTAACGTAAGATACGTTTAAAGACATAATTTTAGCATTAGGTTTAACTTGTGCCCGCATGGGGCCAGTAAGTTCGAATAAGATAATTTTAAGTTTAATATCATTTAAGTTTAAATTAATTGATGTAAATAAAAATGCATATAAACTGAAAAAAAATGAAAACGCCCTATAGAATCTTTGCTGGCTGCAGCATCGGTTTCAGACTTGACCTTCCATTTCTCCAACATTTGTAAGTACAGGATGGTGCAAAAGCTGTCCCACGAAGCTCTTTGGCTGTAATCTTTTTTGTGAATGAAAAACTTTGGTTCTGCTTTTGGATTATATTTATCTAACATTTTGATTTTTTTTTTCATTTAGTCGGCAAAATGATATAGGCTAAGCGGCTGCCGCCACAATTGATGACCGTTCGGGTCCGATTTGTGGAATTTTTCATCATCCTTGCCCGGACAACCGGGAAATCTGGGCCAAAATTGACGCTACGCAAACACCAGTTATTCCGCGTTCTGTATGAGTATAGCGATTCATGTCTTGTTGACGTGTATTTTGTATCTGTTTACTTCACAAATTTCTGAGTAGAATTATAGCATCTGCGGATAGGGTGATGACTTTTGCACCAATTGTGTGTATCCAGGATAACAAATTTCTTTGGACTAAACAAGTTACATCGGAAGCCTGTAAGGCGCTGGCAGCATTCTGGTAGTGTAAAATAGCTCTCGGCTTGACACGAGTATGAAAAGGCCAATTTTATCACATGCGTCAGTTGTCTGGTGGAACAAACTTTTACGAAAATATTTCACTGCTGCTTTTATCGAACTCCAGAGAGTGATCTCTGTCGACTGCTTTGGCATATGATATTATTATGATGAGCTACCATCTTCCATTTAAATAGAAGTGGTCTTTGATACAACATTAGTTCTTATATCTTGCGCGCCGTCTTTCTTTTGACGTAGGTCTTATGAACATGCTGTGTCATACAATGACCCAGAACTCCTGTTGGGTCTTCACTGATGGTTCGTAAACCGGCGTTAGTGTCTTTCTCCAGTATGACAGCGTCAGGTTTTCAGGTCAGGCGTTATATACGCAATTTTGATAGCAGCGAGCAATATTGTGAAGAACCATTGCTGAACCGAACAATAGCTGTGTCTTTTGTATTGTTTATGGCGTATTGAACCTCACATAGTTTTGGTGACCAGTCAGCGTGCTGTACAGGTTCAGTTAACTTACTCAGGATAGCCTCAAGTACCTGATTTACGCGCTCAATTTGACGATTTGCGGGATGAAACTGCGAATTTAACACGATTAATATTATGCTTAATAAACTACTGAATTCAAACGACGTAAAGCATGTACCTCCATCAGAGATAATTCACCTAGGGCGGCTGTAGCTAAAGTATTTTTCTTATGCACAGCAAAATTCTTTGATACTAGTCGAATTCACTGGGAACAACCGAACGAATTTTATGAATGCATCAATAACAACCAGTATATGTTATGTTCACGTTTCGAATTGACCAGGATGACCAAAGGACCAGAGGACCAAAATAATCAATATGGATTATGTCAAAAGGCTTCGTTGGTATACTATGTATAAAATTATAGATACTCATATTTGCGAACCAATAATATTTCCGAATCTCACCACCAATTCTTTCATGAACCATACGGATCATATTTCCTTCCATTTCCGTCGGAACTATCAATAACAAACGTCTGGATCTATTCTATGGAACACTAAACCATCTTACAACTCAAAACCATTGATAACACCAGTTTCCAATTCGTCTCTTATTTCTTTAGTCTTTACATCAGGACTTTGTACGGCTTGGATTTGAAAATCTAACTGATCATAATCAATAGCTGCAACAAGTTGATTAAGACATTGAGCTGGATGACATCTACTCAGGGCATCTGAATGACCCATAGACATACCACTACGATGCTGAATAGAATAGTTATAGTTTTCTAATTCCAAAGCCCATGGTGCAATTTTTGAATTTAATTTTTTTGGTCAACGTCATTGTAATGATTTTGAATGGAATTCCTTCCAGATATACATGGAGAGAATAAATTATGGAAATGGTTTCTAGTTCAAAACTGTGATGTCTTGACTCTGCCACAGATGTGGTCTTCGAAAAATATGCGACCGGATGAAATTTACCGTCATCTTAGCGTTTCATTAATACGGATCCAATGCCATGACTACTGGCATCATAATGTAATTCGGTTTCAAGATTCGGGTTATAAACTGGCAGCACCGGTGCTGCCATCAGCGGATTCCACAATTCATTAACAGCATTAAGACAAATTTCAGAGACGTCAAATTAACTTTCTTTCCGCAACAAATTTAACAAAATCTTGGCGATTTTTGAAAATGACGGGCACAAACCACTCTTCTTCTTAATTGAAACCATGGGTGACGCATAAGGCGATTGACTTGGTCGAATAATATTCCTAGCCATTAGGTTATTTTTAATCTTCCGAACTTCATTTCGGTCATAAAAAGACAAAGGTGGACAGTAAAAAGGAGTATCATCTGTCAAACAGATTTGCATTCTACAATCATACTGTTCTTGCTTTCGGTTTTAGATAAGAGTCAGTAATGATTGTTTTTAATGCATCGGATTGATTTTTATTCAATCGAGAACGTGTGTATATAGACTTCTTGCTATAAGATTCCTGTGTCACCGACAACGCACTCTCATCGGTACATCGGGTACTCGTCTGCTAAGGTCACTACGAGTAAATACTCTATCTTTGTTGCTACTACTAATCAAACTAGATGCACTGAGATATGAATTAGAGGAAATAGATTTATTTACTTCATATTGTTGTGACACATTTTTTGTTTTAAGTTGAACTAAGGAAATAAAATGTTTTCATGAAGTCACGTCCAAGAATCAATGGCGTCATCATACTTCCATGAGGTGTGACTATAAAAGAAATAGTTTTAATTGCATTTCAAAATTTAAGTAAACATAAGGTTGTACCATTGGTGTATATTTTCGAAGAATCTGGTTGGCTTTAAAACATCTGATAGTTTGATAGACGCTGGGAGCTGTAAGTGTTGAATAATACTAATCGGACTACCAGAATCAATGAGAGACAAAAGATTTACGAATTCAGTGCATCTACGAGTACTATATGTTGACAAAAATTTTAAAAAGTTACTCTCAACATCTGCGTAACACGAACGGGATCATTAGCATAATCGTTGTCATCAAAATTGGGGTTGATTTCAGATGACCTCATATCTCAGGCGGCAACTGTCTGCATTCTTTTATACTATATTTTGTCCTTGGACACTCCTTGTGCTGATGTCTCCCATTTGGTGGCAATTGAAACAGGACCCCGGCGGCCGTGTTAATTTCGGCCAGATACTTTTATAGTGTTCGAATTGTAGCATCGTACTTTCCTGTGTGAGCAACAGTAATGTCAGCAGTAGGTCTGACTTTGGTTGCATTTGTTTTGACTATGGTTGTTTTCAGTCGTCGTTGTTCATAACGATCCATACGGCGAACTACGTAGTTCGTCTATAGAGTCGGCGCCAAATAAAAATGTTATGCTGTTGTCTGGAATACCGTCAATGATGATGTCGACAAGTTCTTGTTCGTCAATATCCGATCTGGATGCAATAGATTGCATTGACACAACATAGCTTAGACAGGATTCGCTGGATGTCATGGTTCGGGCCCAAAGCTGTCGGTACATTTCTTGGCGGGTTACTGTACGCTTGAACATTTTGTTGAGTTTGTCTCTCAAGGTGTCGTATTCAGCGTATCCTAAGTTTTGGATATACTTCTTTGCTGTTCCTTCTAAGCTCCGTCGAATACCAAGCCACTGCTCCTTGTTATTGTGTTTGCATATTGTCGTATAGTCTTCAAACTGCTCGAACCATCTGCTGATGCCATAGTGGTCGTCCCCACTAAATATCGGCACCGCAGCATCCAATTCTTTGCAGTTGATAAGTCGGATGCAGCTCGAGCATTTCGCAGCGTATGCGTAATACTTTGAGCTGTTCCTTCAACTGATTAACGTCAGTGCTTGCAAATGTTTTTTGGTGTACGTCGGTGTTTACGGCTGTCACATTTAGGTCAAGGACAAGGGTGTTGAATTGATATCGACAACGGTCAAGGACAAGGGTGTTGAATTGATATCGACAACGGCGAGTGGGTGTTGGAACAAAGGCAGCAGATTTAATATTTTTGACAGCAACATTATTTACTGTAGGTACTTACGGTATCAGCAGCGAGTGCTACATCTCTGATTGCGACTGGGGGTATTACGTCTGCAATTGGAACGACAGCTACTACTTCAGACCTCGATACAGCGAGTTCTACATCGGTGAAAGCGGGCACACCTACAGTTTCTGCGAGAGCATTAGTAGCTGTCTCAAACTCCTCAGCTTCATCCTCCGAATCGTCACTGCGGTCTTCCGTACTTTGGACGAAAATTAACTCGTTGTACAACGGCCGTAATTGCATCAGCGAAGCGTTCGAAGGAAAATGAACTCCTGTTGCAGTTGCAGTAAGCGCGTCGAACATTACTTGGCGTGATGGTCACCGCTCAATTTGTTTTTTTTTTTTTTTAAGAACTTAACCCTCAAGTGGGTATGACTACACTTATGATGTCAAAGCGTGTGTTAAGTTTTTCGGAAAATGGGACAGAAAGAGAAAGAAAGATGTTTGGGCTCAGTGGCTATTTCGCTCTTTGGGTGGCTTTAACATTTAATGGGGAGACTAAATTATTAGTGTAAATTGGCTTGATGATGTACTTAGGCCAACCATTCATCTCACGAGATTTTAGTCGCCCGAAAAAGTCTTTCGGTCATGGCTGGTATTGAACCCCGAACCTTCGGATTGGGAAGCCAACACATTACCACTTGAGTCACGGCCACCCACAATGAGATTTGCTTGATTTTACTGCTCTGGGTTGTAAATATTATGTGGTATTTAAATTTACCCCACATCTGAATTTTTAAATTTGCCTGGCGGATTGAAAAATAAAACTAGGTTTGTTTTTTTTTGTTCCTTCTCATATATACTTCTCCACGAGAAGTAGTCTACTTGTATTTTCCTGGCATCGGAAACATCCATATTTCTCTTTTTTTTCCTTTCATTCAATTACAGTGTTTTCTTAAGAAACTACAGAGGCCGTGCGATTAGTAATAAAGATCTATTACAATATTAAAGAAAATAATTAATTTAAAAGAAAAAAAAATCCTGTTGTGTGCGGCTAATAAATCGATACCCAAATGTAAAAGATTTTTTCAATGACTTTTTCACAAAAAATAAAATAATTAGCTAGTGCCCTTTTTTTATATACAACAATGAGTTGAAAAACTTATAACCTAACTAAATTTATTAAAACCACATATCATAAAAACTTCAATCAGAGAGTCCATTAATGTCGAATGTCGATTGGCGGTATTCTTAATGTGAGTTGATTATTTGTATGACATCTGAAATAAAAACAAAGTGTTTATCACAAGGTAAATCGCTACAGTCATTGTATATAGGCTCTAAAATAAAACAAGTACCTTAATGGCAGTATTTTCACGGACCTAAACAATACCATAGAATTAGCTAGGCGGTGAGCATTACAAATCCTACGTAAAGCGCATTTCTGCAAAACGAAAAGCGGCTTTAGATTGATAGTGTAAGCACCTCCCCAACAACTAATTCCATATTGCAGTTTTGAGTGGAAAATTTCATGATAAACAGTTTTTAGAAACCTATTTGAACAAAACTTTCCAAGACGATAAAAACATCCAATAGCAGAACGCAAGTATGGCATCAAGTCTAAAATATGCTCAATCCAGCTCATATTTTGGTCGATTGTTGTGCAAAGGTACTTGTAGGAATTTGCATGGAAAGTTGATTCGGACGACTCAGTTGTTGTACAAGTACGAGTAACAAGGGTAAAGCGCGGGCAATCGCAGGAATGGAATTTGATAGAATTTTCTGTAGGCACAAGCGAACCTAGGCTGAAAAACATTATTTTAGTTTTGCTACTTGCCACTAGCCTGTGAGCAGCAAACCATACCCTTAGCAAATGTATATCAACATTTATATCTACTATTAAATTTAGAGAGCTCTTTGAATCATAAACGATGCCAAGGTCATCAGCAGAAGCTGCAACTTTGCCTGCCAAAGGTAGAGAAAAGAGGGAGTTAATAAATATAAGAACCAAAATAGGGCCCAATACAGACCCTTGTGGTACATCTACGTTAATTACCTCATAATCAGTAAGGGAGTCTCCTATTCGTATCCCTTGTTTTCGATCCTTCAAATATGTCGCTAACCAAATATGGAAAAATCCACGAAATTCTGCTCCATATAACTTGTCCAAAAGAATTTCATTGCCAACCATGTCAAACGCTTTGGTAATATCGACAAAGAAGCTGGCGCAAAACTTTTTACCATCCAAGGCTTTGTTTATGAAATTGCAGAAAAATAATAGTAAGGCATCTTCTGTTGAACGTTCTTTCCTAAACCCAAACTGCACCGGGCTGAAAAATAAAGTTCTTTGTAAATGAGCACACATTCGCCTTTTGAGAGCTTTTTCAAAAACTTCCAAGATTGAAGATAGCAAGGAAATCGGCCCGTAATTGTCTTTATCTTTTCGACTAACCATTTTAAAGAGTGATAATATATCAGCAGATTTGAGGTAGTCAGAAAAACTTCACTAAAAATACTCCTATTAAACAGATATGCTACAATAATATGTCCACTAACTTAGGCGCAATATTCTTGAGTACGACATTAGAAATGCCATCATTTCCACATGCCCTGGAGTTTTGAGTGAGTAAATAACTCGCAAAATCTCTAACCCACTAATTTCTTCAAAAACGAAACTATTCATGTCAGGCGTTCTTTCCACTAACTAACTAACTGAGGTCAAACACAGGGGTTCCTAATTATGTTAAAGTTAGATTGAGAGCACATAACATAACCCAACTGAAGCAAAGTATTTATTGAACTCATTGGCTACTGCTACGGGTTCCACTAATTCCGCACCTTCAATACACAGCACAATATTTTTGGAATTGCATGAAGTATTGGTGTTGATTAACAACTCTCCATTCCTTCTTAGGGTTGTTTTGTGCATCGTGAAATTTGGAGCAGTAGTAACTGTTACGATAGTTCAATATTTTCTTGTTTATAGTTTTGCTCATTTTCTTAACCCGTTTTCTCAAATTAGAATTACGAGTAAGTGGACGTGTAATACACAATTTGTTTTTTAATTTAATTCTTTTCCGAAGAGAAGTGTTTACCCATGGCTTTAAGCTCTATGTTTGACAAAAGTTTGTGTAGAAGATCTGTTGAAGAATGTTCAAAAATAATGTATAAGTTTTAAAAGCGGCACAGGCTTCTTGCCAATTTTCAAAACGAAGTTAAATGTTAAGTAAGTCGTACCTTATACTGGTAACCGTATGAGAAGAGAACTTACCAGAGCGTTGGATTTCGCTAGGCCTTTAAACGAAATACCAGTCATATAATGGTCAATTATTAACACCGATACAATTGCTTATCAAAAGTTTTGCAAAACGACCGAAAACATGATCAATGCATTTACTCGAAACTGCCTTGTTATTTTGTTAAGATGACAATCAGAATTTTGAGATACATGTATCACGTTGGCAGATATTGCTACACATGTATCCAGAAGATGTAGAAAAAATTGTTTTAGCTTGTGTAGCATTCCACAATTTTCTTATGCTCAACAAGGACAATGGCTCATCATATTGTCCTAAAACTTTAGAAAATGAGAAAATGAAGTCCCATACAACATTCTCTCAATTGTGCCATCTGGAAAAATACATGAGTATGATGGACGATTGTCAACAACTGTACGAAATGTTGTCTTTGAATATCTTCAACACAAGTAAAAAGCATTTACAGAATTTCGTAAGGTTTATTTACAGAAAAATTAAAATAATTACAACTTAACAAAAAAAAAAAAAAATAATAATATAGGAAAGTATTTCGATTACCAATAAATAAAATGAAATTAACAAAAATAAAATAACTACCTACTTCAAATTTTTTGAGCCGTCGTCCTTAAAATCGGCTTTAACCTCTCGTGGGAAATCTTTTAAAATTGACGCTTTGGTTCTCGCAAAATGCAAGGGCCATCAATGCAGTCTCCCTCCTTTTTGCTGGCATAGATGTCGAGGAAAATGCAGAGCTTAGATCTTCAAACACTTCATAGCAAATATTATCAATACATTCGCCAGTAATTGGATGGTCCATCGCATGGTTCTGTACCTCAACATCAGTGTTTAATTACGAAAAAAATAAAATACCTTACGGCCTGTGTTTCATGCAATCGTTCAAAAACTACGTTTCGGAGAAGAGTGTCCACTGGGTGTCTTCGCATACTCAGCTGGTAGACGGCTTTTGCTCTTTTCGGAGCTTCCTGTCGAGCTTCTCTCATAATTTGATTAATATTCTGAGGTTTGAAACGACAATATCTATAATGAAAACGTTTGCAATTGAAACAATAAAACGTTTGTTTATTTACTTACGAGCTTTGTTGGTTTGTTTCCATACTTCAACTGACGGTTTTTCTTTTCTTAATCAATAAAAACTTCAGCTCACGCGAGAAATCATCAACGCCACGGAGGAGTATTTTGCAGACCTTCCGGAAAATTACTTTTCGGACGGGATCAAGAAGTCGGAAAATCGCTGGAATAAGTGTATCAAACTAATTAATTGGTAAATCGTAGTCTACTGCAGTGGTCATATTTTTAAATTTAAATTTCCAATATAATTGAAATGTTAAATTTACGTACGAAAAGTTCCAATAGATTCGGTCGTTTGGTACGTAAACAAAGTTGAATGAAAGCTTAAAGGCACAAATTTGGTAAGTAGAGCCGTTAGCGATTTCTGTCGCTATTCGACGACCAATGACAAGGTTTTTATGATTGTACTCGGATAAGATTCTATTTAAAACAAAACCGAGACTTGTTGCAGTTTAATCCTAGAGCCTAGAGTGAAGCAACAATCCGTTAATCACCGAACAATCAACGTCAGCGTATAAGTGACGATGCATGGTGGCATACTTATGGCATGTCATTAATGAATGTACAGAATTAGATAGGACCGAGAATTATTGTGGTAGACCTTCTCTAATTACTTTCAGAGCTGAGGATTCGCCACCAATGACTTCTAAGAAGCTGAAAACCTTGTGCATTGAAGCTAATCAAGTTAACTAGTTTCCAGCATGAAATGATTTTTTTTTTAATTTACTCGCGCTCAGGAGATTTAAGTACCCTTAAAATGCTCGCATACAGCGCAGGTGACGGAAAATCAGGGAGGATTGAAAGAGAGTCACCCACTAACGTTGATTTTAAATGTTTGAAGGTTTAAATGACTAGGAAATAAAGAGCTAAACAGGGCATTCCATAAGCGGCTTAGGATCCAGTCACGATATTTTAGAGTACCTCGGAAAGTGGGCTTGGGGGTGGACTGACGAGCATTTATAGGGAGACGGTTGATACGGTTACAAGAAGATTGAAGGGGCGGAATGCCCCTTTGGCAATTTCGGTGGAGCACGGGTGGTTAAAATTGCGATAATTGTGAATTGAGACGAGACATTGTCTCAGTGATATTAGTATCACATATGTCGTGTACCGCACAGATTTAAATCCTATCTAGCAAATGCAGAGATGTTTTGGACGGAGCTGACCAGATGTGGGCGTTGTACTCCAATTTTGGGCGGACGAATACCTTATATACAGTTATTGAGGTCAGTTCAGAGGGGGTAAAGTATTCCTTACATCGCTTGAGGAAACAGACATTTCGAAGCATTTTTAAAGAGACCGAATATGTGGTCGCCGACACACGTAGCGAAACTGGAAAGTTTTTCGGTTTCACGGACAATGGCTGGGTGTTACATTTTCACTTTAATGGCAGCAGACAGCATTGTGTTTTGGAAGTATTAAATTCTACCCTGTTAGTAGTTCCCCAGTTACGAATGCTGTTAATATCAGAATTTAATAAGCTCAGCATACGCTGCCGTTCCCGTTCTACAGCCGAAGAGCAGGGTCGTGAGTCAAGGAACGAATATGAAAGCAGAGAGTACTGTCTTCAGCAAAGGAATATATTGAATTTGAAGTGGCAGACAAGAGATCAATAATAAAAACTAAAAAGAGTATTGGAGACATAACGGAGCCCTGGGGCACACCGGCATTTATTTTATGAATATCAGACTTGAAATCATCCAAGACAACTTGAATTGAATGTTCCGAAAGGTAATTTCTAATCCATTGAAGAAGAGAGTCATCGATCCCAAAAGCACGCATTTTCGACAAAAGAGCCTGATGAAAAACTCTGTCAAATTCTTTAGAAATATCAAGTGCAACTATCTTGCTTTCCCCAGATTGATGTACGCTTTGGTTCCACTTTTCGATGACACATGCCATCAAATCACCAGTGGACCTGTTGCTACGAAAACCATTTTGCCGGCCATTGGGAAGTTTTCGTGTTCGGAGATATTTCATGAGCTGACGGTTTATCAGCGTTTCCATGACCTTAGAAAGAAGGGAAGTAAGTGCAATGGGTCTGTAGGAGGAGAGAGAAGAAGATTCGCCTTTTTTAGGGATGGGCTGGAGAAACGCTGTTTTCCATCTGCTCGGAAAGAGTTCTAAAGAGTAGGATTGATGAAGAGGCTTACGCAGTGGTTTTGCCAGCGATAAAGAAGAAGGGGAGATATACCATCTGGACCAGCGGATTTATGTATGTTGAGATCTTTATGTACTCTTGCTACTACACGAGTGCGAAAGTGGATTCGTCCCATTAAAGATTCGACGCACTCAAGTGTAGGCAGAGACAGAGCACAGAGTGGGCCGCAAAGTGTGCAGCAGGCAGATTGGCCTTATCCAAAGAGCTGGCAGCTGGAATGTCATTGTAAATTTCAAAATTTCAAATGTTTTTGTCAAATGCCAAAAGCTTTTACTACCTTTGGGACATTGTAGTATTTTTTGCTACAACTTTTGGTAGTATTGAAAGTTAACACTCTTGTGAAAGACGTTACAGTCATTCCTGGCTCGTTTAAACATTGTTCAGTTTTCCTCTGTCGGATTGGTCTTGAAGGAGCGAAAAAACACTTCTCTAACCCTGACAGCCTCTTTACAGCTGGAGTCGTACCATGCCTTTTCTTTTGGTCTGATACTTTTCATCCGATCATATCAGCAGCGTCATCCACGTCGTTATTGAGGAAACATAACGACCAGTTAAATTTCCTAAATTTCCGCTCCAATTGGCTTTCTCGTGTTGCCATACGGTTCTTTTAAGAATCATTAAGTATATCAACGGAGTACTTACCAGGGTGAGAAGTTAAAATCAAATCCAGGGTGTTGGCGGTATGACTATCAACGTCTGATATTCGCGTGGGCTCATTTACAAGCTCCGTTAAGTTGTTTTCCGCAGCGAAGTTCTCAACACACCGTCCTTCGGGAGTTGTCTGTCCAGAATGTCAAAGCCACTCAGAATTGTGTATATTGAAATCGTCCGTAATAACAATTTCAGTATGTGGATACAGGGATACAATTCCTTGAATAGAATCAGACAGCGCATCAAACTGGTTAAAACTCGAATCGCTGTCCAGTTTGGGGCTTCTGTAAATAAAGCAGTAGCGGAGATACCCGCACTGTGCGATATATTTTTTTATTTCACTTCACTGCACTAATTTTTTTTTTATTTCGCACACGCGCGCGGGGGTTTTTTTTTGTTTTTGTTTTTTCTTCTTTTTTTTATGCTGTGCGGTTTTTTTTTGTGCAGTACACGAGAAATTATGAGTGCACTGGTGGACGTATGCGCTCGTCGGTGGCTGCTACGGTACTTTAAGTTAGTCTGTTCAAGCGAATTCCTTGAGGTTTCGGAAGCTTTTTATAAAGCATGGCAAGAGGGCCTGAAATATAAACTTCGAAAAGTCCTACCCTAGCAATTGTATCATATTTTAAGTTCATACCTAGATGATCGACTCAGACACGGAAACGAATATTTAAATTTTAAGACAATAAAGGCGACACACCGCAAACGGACCACACTGTGCCAGCAACATTTGCCGATGACACTGCCATTTTGGCAACCGCTAAAACGTCGAAGAAGCAATTGCTAATTTGCAATGTACCCTTACACGGATTAAGAATTGGACAAAGACTTGGCGAATCGCGCTTAATGAAAACAAGTATGACACTCGACGCTAAACTTAAATGGAGAGCACACGTTAAGAAAACACGTGAAGAGCTTGAGATTGAGTGTAGAGACATTAACTGGCTTCTTGGAAATTATTCCAAGCTCAGTTTAGAAAACCAATCGCTGCTATACAAGCAACTCCTAAAACTAGTCTGGACATATGTATGGTATGGTATACAGCTTTGGGGTTGTACCAAAATTAGTAACTTACAGACATTCCAAAACAAAGTTCTTCGAGGGTTTGTTAATGCACCGTGGTATATTAGAAACGATGATATCCATAGAGACCTAGGAAATCGAAAACGTTCAGAACGAAATTAAAATATTTGTGCGAAAACACAAAAATCGACTACAAGGACAAATCGCCTGCAAAATATCTTATTAAACCAAAAAAACACGCGAAAGAAGAATTGCTTTTTGAGTGTGAACTCAGTCGTAATCTGTATTAGGGAGGTGTTTTTTAGTGAGTAAGAACCTCACACTACATACTATAAGCACCGAAGCTTATAGTGTCTATGAAGATTTCTCGCCTACCCACAAAAAAAAAAATAAAAAAACTTTGGCAAATCATAAAAATAATAAGTGTTTAAGCCAATATATAGTATTATAGGGGTTGGCAAATTAAGCAAAGGGATAACTCAAAATTTGTTTGCTTAATTTCACACCGAATATGAGTAATTTGGTTCGAAGACGCATTGTAGTTAGTCTCTTTAGCCGGACGGAGATATAGACATCGCTAGGATGTCGTCAGATTTTTTTTTTGAAAGCAGCTTAAACCGGTTTTATTTCTCTAAAACCTTTTCCTCTGCTTCATATGTCCAACAGATGAAACTTTCATATTTTGCATCATACCCTTCTTGCAGGAGTGAGTGCAGATTTCTACGTTCGAATACTATTTGGTGGTATGAGTCAAACAAAACCTTTGTTCTTTATAACATTCTAATGGTTCATCTTTCTTGATAGAGAAGCTAATATTTCTCCATTCCATTAATTCAATGACATGCCCTACTAGCTCAATAACCCTTTTCAAACGAAAGAAAAACCTTCAAATTCCCTAAGAATTTGCAATAATTGTTCGTTTAATTGACTGCGATTGAAAAGAACGCTCAGCAAAGTCCTAGAAAAAGGAAGATTCCTCTTGTCAGAGCAAAACCAAAAAAAATTTAAAAATACGAAGGGAAATGATGATTCCGAAATACCAGTCTCGAATTCGTGATTTATTATTTTTCTCCGGAAGTCATTGTGATAACTTAAATTCTTGAGATTCCGTAAACAACATAAAAAATCAATAAACCATCTTCATTTGTCCTTTTGCTACAGCAACGGCACTGAGTGAAAGCAATATTGTTCTTTCCCTTCGTCTGTGTTTCATTTTGTTTGTCTTTCTCATCTGTTTGTCCATGCTTAATGGTGTCCCTGAATTGGTGCCAAAGGATAAAGTATTAATTATTAACTTTGCTTTAATGCCAGTATGATGCTGTTGTTTTATCTGTGTGCTTACTATGATATGCTGTTTTTTATCCTTTGGGTAAAGTATCTTAAGCTGGTTAATTTTCTTCAAAGATACACCTGGTTTTAAGTCCTTTTTTAAGAAGTAGAGAAATTTTTTCCCACTTAATCCGGCAAAAGAGTGGGAAAGGTCATTTGTCGGAAATCTCAAATATGAAAGAATAAACTACAGCAGTCAGCGTGAGTTGATTTAAGTCTGAAATAAACTCAGTAGCATTTAATTATTTACATCACCATAAGTAAGTAACTAAAACAGGTAAACAAGAATTCATTCAAAAACCTAACTATGTCAACTATTTTTGATATCCAGCCACATCTAAAGACAAAAACGGAGAAACCGAAATCTCTACTATAGTTCATCTAACATCCATGTACCCGTATTCCAAGTGGGAGAAATCTCTGAAACGATGCAATTTCACCATCACCTTGTAACACAGAAAAGAGAAAGGTTTAACTTTTTCAGGATGGTACTTAAGTGTTATTAAGGAATCTGATGTACTTAAAGGTACTCTCGGTAAACCAACTCTGAATTATCAGCATCTCTGTAAACAAATTATCTACTACTACTTTATTTACTGAAGCCCCAAACTGGATAGGAATGCGACCTTTAACGAGTTTGGTCCGCGGTCTGACTCCATACAAAGAATTGGCGATTTCAATATACACAATTCTGGTTAGCTTCAACATACTTAACAGACTACACCCGAAAAACGGGATGTTGAGATCTTCTCCGCAGAAAAAAACTTGAACCAGCTTGTAAATGATCCCACAAGTATACCACTATCACCCTGGACTTGTTTTTAACTTCGCACCCTGACAAGTACTTAGTTGTTGTGCTCTCCCCTCTAGGCTTGTCGGAACATTGTGTCATACCAACTAATTTCTCGTACACCGACCACACAATTAGAGCGAAGATTCCTAAAAAAACCTAAAAGAACTTCTTTTAGTATTTTAACTGGTCGTTATGTTTCCTCAATAACGACGTGGATGACGCTGCTGATATGATCACTGACGCTATTCTCTGCGGAATGAGATCCTTTATCCTTCTTCGGATGAAAAGTATCAGACCAAAAGAAAAGGCATGGTACGACTTCAGCTGTAAAGAGGCTGTCAGGGTTAGAAAAGTGTTTTTTCGCTCCTTCAAGACCAATCCGACAGAGGAAAACTGAACAATATTTAAACGAGCCAGGAGTGACTGCAACGTCTTTCTCAAGAGTGTTAAATTTCAATACTACCAAAAGTTGAAACAAAAAATACTACAATGTCCCAAAGGTAGTAAAAGCTTTTGGTCATTTGACAAAAACATTTGAAATTCTGTCTCACCCTCCACCCCTCGCTCATTTACAATGACATTCCAGCTGCCAGCTCTTTGAATAAGGCCAATCTGCCAGCTGCACACTTTGCGGCCCGCTCAACACTCCCAGATAGTACTCTGTCTCCGCCTACACTTGAGTGCGTCGAATCTTTAATGGGACGAATCCACTTTCGCACTCGTATAGTAGCAAGAGTACATAAAGATCTCAACATACATAAATCCGCTGGTCCAGATCTTATATCTCCCCTTCTTCTGAAGAGGTGTTCTTTATCGCTGGCAAAACCACTGCGTAAGCCTCTTCATTAATCCTACTCTTTAGAACTCTTTCCGAGCAGATGGAAAACAGCGTTTCTCCAGCCCATCGCTAAAAAAGGCGAATCTTCTTCTCTTTTTTCCTACAGACCCATTGCACTTACTTCCCTTCTCCCTAAGGTCATGGAAACGCTGATAAAGCGTCAGCTCATGAAATATCTCGAAACTCGAGATTGGTTGGTTTTCGTAGCAACAGGGCCACTGATGATTTGATGGCCACTTTTGACCGAAAAGTGGAACGAAAATCTACACCAATCTGGCGAAAGCAAGATAGTTGCACTTGATATTTCTAAGGCATTTGACAAAGTTTGGCATTAGGCTCTTTTGTCGAAAATGCGTGCTTTTGGGATCGATGACTCTCTTCTTCAATGGATTAGAAATAACCTTTCGGAACGTTCAATTCAAGTTGCCTTGGACGGCTTCAAGTCTGATATTCACAAAAGAAATGCTGGTGTGCCCCAGGGCTCCATTCTGTCTCCGACACTCTTTTAGTTTTTATTAATGATCTCTTGTCTGCTACTTCTAATCTAATATATTCCTTTGCTGATTACAGTACTCTCTGCTTTTCATATTCGTTCCCGGACTCACGCCCCTGCTCTTCGGCTGTAGAACGGGAACGCTAGCGTATGTTAAGCTCATTAAATTCCGATATTAACAGCATAACCAATTGGCGAGCAATCAACGGTGTGGAATTCAATGCTCTGCTGTAGTTAAAACGAAATGTAAATACACATCCATTTTCCGTGAATGGCACTTGCGTCGTTGAAACCGAACTTAATTCTCGGTAAGTCTGCTAATTACAAGTTATGTTGGAATGACCATATATTTGATGTTGTCAAAAATGCAGCGAAATGTCTAAGTTTCCTCAAACGGTGTATGAAATACTTTTCCCCCTCTGATTTGGCCTCAATATATAAGTCATTTATCCGCCAAAAATTGGAGCACAATGCACACATATGGTCAAGTGCGCCTAAAATATCTCTGCACCTGCTAGATAGAATTCATAATCATGCTGTAAAACTCATGAGTATTGCTGATATTACTTGAACACCGACGTAATGGCTCGTGTCTCATTTTGTTTTATCGCTGTTTTAACCACCAGTGCTCCACCGAAATTGCCGGTAGAATTCCGCCCCTTCAAACTTGTAACCGTAACACCCGCATCGCTATGAATGCTCATCAGTATACCCACAAGTCCACTTTCCGAGGTACTCTAAAATATCGTGACTCGTTCCCAAGTCGTACAACTCGCTTATGAAATGCCCTGCCAAACTCTCTATTTCCTAGTCGTTATAACTTACAAACATTTAAGACCAATGTCGGTAGCTCTCCCTTCTTCATCCCTAAGTTTCATTCGCCGGCACTGTATACAAACATTGAGCGCGGGCTAATTATAAACAAAATAAAAAAAGTTAGGTTGGGTTAGGTTTAGCGGGTTGATGACGTATCTGGAGCCAACCTCACCACAGACAGTCTGTGTAGAACAATTGTGTTGCCCGGGTCTGGGAATTGGGCAGGTGTGGGAATTAGATACTCCTGGCGTTGGTGAATATTAAAGCACTTTTCGGTGCAGATTCTTCCATGCATAGATCTATAGTAGGAGTAAGTAGCCAAGTATATGCCGTTGGCGTCGTTCTCATGGGATGAGTCAGGCCTTAACATGAAACGAACTTTTGTCATGAACCTAAGATTGGTAGTTTAATTTGTGGATTGCCACCATACTAAGATGAGTCAGACGATATCCTTTTACATACAAAGGATAGTCTTGGGGTTATGTCCTCATTTTCTCTCAATTATACGGCTGCAAACGTAAAAGGCGATCGTTGCTTTCGTTATACGCTCTTCGACACTGAGCTTCCAACTCATTTTACTGCAATATCTACAATACCTAGGTATTTAGCACAATAGGAAGATGGGAAGATTGTCCCATCTACGGGAGGAAGCTCTAAATGTAGCAGTATACTTTTATGTGTGAACGGAACAAATTCTGATTCTTGCAAGTTGATTCCCAGCCCACAGAGCTTGGATTATTCTCCGAGGATTCTATGGGCATAGTTTAGAATATGTAGTTTAGCTATGCACTGGTTTTTAGTCTTTCCTTTTTTAGATTCAGAAGTATTACCTAGCTAGTAAAAATGCTCAATTAAATGCAGCTTGGTTGTCACTGCGGACGCAGGTAGTTCACCCCGTCCATCGATTCTTCATATCATAGTTCATTGCCATCAGGATTTCGTACATCTCTACTAGGTGGACAGACGGAAGTTTTCGTAACGAATAGTGAAATTCAACGTTCCACTTCTGCAAAAATATAACAGCGGAGGAGATTCATCAGTGCAACAAAACCAGGACCGATACGAGCTGTGGTTCCAACAAGATGGCGACTGGATCATCTCACGACGTGCGTTCATCAATTGGCCGCTGCAATCATGCGATTTGACACCGCTCGATTATTTTTTCTTGGGCTACGTCAAGTTCGTAGTTTACACTAAGAAGCCAACCACTTTGGACGAGCTTGAGGCCAACATTCGACACGCTATTGACGGAGTAACGCCAGCGAAGCCGTGGCGGCCATTTGAATGATATGCTATTCCACATATAATGGCATGAACGCATCAATCAATTTTATATCTCACACCGTTGTTGTTTCATTTAAATTTCTTTTCCTATCGTTCTTAACTGGAAGCCTTAATTTTATACAGAGAGAAACTCGAATTATTAGCTTCGCGCGAAAAACAAATGGCAAAGCCTTACTCATTATATGACTCAGGGCAGTTATAAAGCTTTCTCATTATCCTGAAGAACAAAATCACGTTTTTGAGTGGATAAAATAAAAGTCCTTCCCATTGTCAATCACATCAAGGGGTGCCTATGCTCTTGACAGTCCGTCACTAGGAATGATCCATCTGACAGTATGCTGCATCATCTGCGAATCCTGTGCTGAAAAGTTAAGACCATTGAGAGTGTGAAGCATTCTACAAGAAACTGCTATTTACTCCCGCCATCACATGTTGACCGCAGTCAGCAGCCGAAATTAGTGTTCTAAAGGAAGTTCTGGGTTGATAAATTTGTGGCAATAGTTCCGTAAAGGTCCAAGTACACAATCAATTAAAAGAGGGAGCTTTTGCGTGGTTTTGGGGATGATATAATCCTATAACCCTACCATAAAAATTGTTTATTCTCGGGCATTCCGTTTTTCAAAACCTTGTAGTTGGTATTGAAATTGTGTAACCTGGCAAGCAATATAGCATCCGTTCGTAGGATGGAGACAACACAGCACTCCACAAATGCAGCTTGGTTGGATCTTTTATCTTGGAATTGCTAACTTTGTACCCCCTGACACTGTCTAGAAGGAACCAAAATCAATCACATCCAAATACTGACGCTTAAATTAGCAGCTCCAATTGTGACAATCAATTACTATCTTTCTCTTATAAAACGCTGACTCAGGGTAGCATCATATTTTTCTTATTTCTCTTATGGTCACCGGGACAATTGAGTACTGATCCCCTTCTAGTTTCCACTATAACGACGAGGAATATTAGGATTAAGGCTCTTTCGAATGAAATTCCATCACAGCTGCACTTGTGAACCAATATTTACTTAGGTGGAAGAAATAATCAAAATAAAAGCGTTATTCATGTTCGCCAGGCGAATTGATTGATGTCATTCTGGTTGTCTTGTCGCAGAAAGCTCAAACTCGAAGAAAGGAGGCAATCAATCACCAGATACTTTTACACATTAACACTTAATCCATATCCTCAGAATGTGGGGAAACAAAACTCAATTTAATGTAGTCCAACATATGAGGTTTGAGTTTCGGTTTCATGCGATAAATGATGGCCCTGATGGTCTTAAGTGATTAGCAATCAATCAAAAATAATTCCAAAGACATTTCGAATGTGGATTTATTGCTGTCGAGTGGAAGGGACCAAGGGTAATAACCTGACTTACAATAGTTTTGATTGCTGCTTAGAAACAAGAAATCGAAGGCAGTCTCCTTGCAAGCAATTAAACGTGTAGAAGATAGAGACAAAAAAAAAATTTAAATTTTCAAAATTTAAATTCATTTCACGCAGCTGCTTGCTACTACATTTTCAAAAATGGGTACTTCTTTTCTTATTTGGATTGGCTTAGTTTGTGGATCTTACAGCCATTATACAAGTCGTTCAATTTTGGATGACATTATCAGTAAGATCAGGATTTTGTTGATGGTTTTCGATTAAAGATTAAGCAGAATTTCTGTTACGCGTCTGAAATATTCCGCAGTTTACGCGTCAATTAAACCACCGTGCACGGACACTATACGCGACATCGCTGTCGCAATTTTCTTGATGGTTAACAACATATCAAGTATTTTCTCTTTGAATATTTTTATATAATCACCCTTTCTAAATAAATGTTAGGAGTTGGGTCTGTGGATTCGTAATAATGACCGCTAAGAAATTCGGTTTTTGTGTGCCAGATTTGCAATCTTTTTGCACCTCTATCTGAAGGATTGCCTGTCACATCGTTGCGTATGATAACACTTTTATAGACGACATGTACAGAAATCATTCAATAGAAAATTTTGAGCGACATTAACAAACAACGAATTTTCTACACTACCTTGGTGTGCTGCAACCAGCAGCCTTGTGATACTTTTCCCTTATTATCCGTAAGCGGATTATACATCAACATGCCGCATTGACTGTCATGGATTTTAATAATACTGCGCTATCAGCTATTTAGAACTCTTTCATAAATTTTCAACGCATGACTTCTCCACCATGAAAAAAACACAGTTCAGGGACAACCAACGGATGGACAATATTAACGACCCCAGCAAACGACAAAAAGAATTTCGGTCTTGCACATACTGCAATAAAGAGATGTAAGCGTAGTCAAAGAAATACGATGGGACGGACCGGGCAAAAGCGTATCAAAAACTATGTTATGAACTACAACAGCGACTGCTACAAGGACGGAAGACTACGCTTATTTGGATGTGGACTAGGAGTAAAAAGTCTAAAGATCTCAGCGTGTAGGACAAAAGCGTAATTACAAATGAAGGCCAAATACTATGTCAATGCCAGAATTTTTTTGCGTCAACGCCCCTACAAAGGACATAGCGAATTCTATGATTTCCTAGACTGAACCAGGTTTGATCAAATTGCGATCGAGGCACGCCAGTAACTCTTTCAACATTCCGAATGAATGAACTTATCTAAGAGTTGAGATCTTTGTTTCAGTCAGAATATTATTGCAGATATATCCCATGCACAACGAGGTTAAGTAAGACAACCTAAGTTGGGCGCAGAAAAGCTACAATCGCAAGAGATCACTGGAATCACAAGCGACATAACTCGAAATCCTAAGCCCAATACACAAACCGTAGAACACCAATGAGGATGTTGTCAACGAGCCGTCAGAGAAGGTGCTTCTTATGTGATTAGATTCAAAGAACTGCCACATACCGGAGCTATGTTACAAAGCAGGTTAAAAGCCTGCCAGAATAGAAATTAGTAATCGACAGTAGAGCTGCAGTCGGTTCTGAGAATATGGAAAAATGGAAAAACTCCTGCTGCAGACCGCATAACAGCTGCCAAGCAGAATGAACGATTTACCATTGACGAAAGTGGCTGAGAATTCCGTCTCTCTGATTTAAACAAAGTTCAGGTAGCAATATCGAAGCGCAAACTTCCCTCTATTGCTAGCGCAGACGGACTGCCTGCTGATCTGTTTCGTCCAGCTTGAGATGACTTGCTCATCTGTAACATGTGGTCAGAGGAAAGGCGACAAGGAAATTTCAGATCGACACTCACCATCGACTTCTAGTACTTCTAGACTTCAAAGCCACATTTTTTTTTCTAAAATTGGCGCGAGCACAAGGGATTTTGTGTACGGCTTAGGAACGACTCACGATATTTCAGAGTACGTCCGAAAGTGGGCTTGAGTGTATTCTTATGAGCATTCATACCGGAAGGGGTGGAAAACTACTGACAATTTTGGTGGGGCACTGGTGGTTAAAATAGCGGTACAACAGGTGAGTCAGGAAACATTACGACGATATTGGAGGGTGTCGAATGACTATGTAATATTGTCATCACCTTTGAGTTTTATCGTACGGTTTTGGATCGTAACTGCAAGAGGTCTTAGGAGCACCTGACCAGGTGTGGGCATTGTACTCCAATTTCGGACGGCTAAACGCCTTATATAGGCCAGATCAGAGGGGATGAAATATATCTTACATCGCTTGAGGAAACCAAGGCAGTTCTCCGAAATTTTGTCGACATCGAATATGTGGTCATTCCAACGTAAGTCATTGTCACAAATACCGAGAATGGAAAGCTTTTCGGTTTTAACGATGCAGGCACCATTCATGGGTAATGGATGGGTATTTAAATCTCATTTTAACGACAGCAGGGCATTAAATTCCACACTGTTGATTGTTCCCCAGTTGGTTATTCAGTTAATATCGGAATTTAATGAGCTTATTTTGGTTTATTTTGGTGGCGGCTGAGGCCCCCATTTATTGGCTTAATACAAGCTTAATCTAACTTAAAAACTAACAGAAAGACTTAAGAGCTAGGGACCAAGGAAGTGATGCAGGAGATCTTGTTTGAGAAGGGGAGTGCTCAGGTGGAAATGAAAAAGGGAGAGGTTTGAGTTGACCTTTCGGAGCATTCGGGAGATTGGTTCGTTGGAGCCATAAGAGGTGCGGTGGACTGGTATATAGAAGAGACGAGAACAACGTAGATTGCGGGGGTTGGTATTGAAGGAAATGGAGTTCAAAATGGATGCACTGTCGATGGAACCTGAGAGAAGACGATGAATGAAAAGAACTTCAGCAATATTCCTACGTTCTTCTAACGAATTCATATTTAGAAGTTTGAGGCGGTCTTGATAGGGAGGTTAGATTAAAGGGTCGTTCCATGGCAGGCCACGGAGGGCAAATCGGAGGAATCGACGTTGAATACCCTCGATTCGGGAAACATAACCCGGTGAAAGGGGGACCAAGCTTGACTGGCACACTCAAGCGGGGGGCGAACAAACGTAATATAGAGAGATCTGGTTACATACGGGTTGGAAAATTCCTTGGACCACCGTTTAATAAAGCCAAGTGATGAATTGGCTTTGAGGATCATCTGATCGATATGCGAACGGAAATTAAGCTCACTGTCGAGGTGATAAGTTAAAAACAATTCCAGGGAATTGGGGATAAGACTATCAACGTCTGATATAAGTGTGGGCAAATATTCAAACTGGGTCGAGTTATTTTCCTCAAAGAAGATCTCTGTCCCGAATGTCGAAGCCACCCAGAGTTCTGTATATTGAAATCGCCCCTAATCAGTATGAGGATACAGGGACACCATTCTTTGAATGGAATCAGACAGCGTATCGAACTCATTAAAGGTCGAATTGCTGTCTAGTTTGGGGCTTCTGCAAATAAAGCAATAGTGGATCATTTATTTACGGAGATGAAATTTCAACCACATGAAATTGACCATATTGTGGTGGAATTTGATAAGCTACATAGATGGCGAGACCGCAATGAGAAAAGAATAGTGGCACTAGTTCGTAGCCAAGTAGCTTCAGATCAGAGTGATCTGAGAGGTGTGAATGATCTAGCCAAATACCAAAAAAGCTGGTCTGAATTTACAGACGTTCCCTTTCACAAAACCATACCAATATTGTTATTATTATTATTTTTTTTTTTGCAAAAAATTTGTATATTTTTGCACTCCTCCGCGTGTAGGAATGTGTTAAATTTTTACTATTTACTGTTGTTTGCTTGCAAAAATCCGAATCGTGAGTACGAGTGCACTATGTCCAGTGTGCACTCGTCCGTAAGCAGCTCGGCACTCTAGGGACGAGCTATACAGTGCAGTGTTTAGTTTTCACATCCAACCAAAACTCGTCAGGTTTTTCAGAATGACTATGGAGAATTCTTTCCACTTCATTACGGTGTGTAATAAATTTCAATTAACTGATACCTTCAATCTCAGCAAAGGCTTAAGACAAGGCGACGCGCTTTAATGTGACTTTTTTTACATCACCATTGAAACCTCTCTTCGACGCGTAGTTACGTTGTATCAACTAATGTACACCACAACATGGCGTGGTAACAAAATTTTGAAAGCATAGCAGTCAGAATGGCCCCGAACGTGGTTCGTCATTTAAAAAAATCTACGCCAACCTATTCTTCGACCATGTTCATGAAAATACAGGCGCCACCGGTTCCACCCTCGGAAGAGTCGAGTGGTACCAAGGAATTAGGAAGGGCTAGACGTTTTTGACGTTTGTTTTTGCGAAGGCCACTTTACAACGACACCAAGCCATTCGTTTGGTAGGTCTCATTTTTATTGGACCGAAAACCTTAAAAACCGTAGCTAACAGATGAGCAATGTTCGCCACCGGCTATTCAATAGTTTTCTGCGTTTAACACTTCACTGTTTTTCATATTTCAGTTTTGCAGCCCTTCCTTTAAACGCAAACTTCTCTGCTCTAGCTGAGTCCTCAATTGATATCCGTACAATTTTCACTCAGCATCGCTTAGACTATTCCCATTGCCACCTTTACCAAAAGTCAATGAAGAGTTACCAACACCCGTATAGCTTGACCGGCCTTGTTCCTTTGGCGTTTCGTGAACCCTCCCACGATATTCAAATTATTTTCTCTGCTAGCTGCAGCATCGGTTACATTCGAACTTCAAGCGCTAGCACAGACCACACCATGGTTGCTTCTAAGAGTGGTTTCGCATCGATCGACTTTCGTCGGGTAAGGATACCGCCGGTTTTGTTCATGTCAATAAGTTTAATCGCATTGTCCTATATCCTTTCAATGGAACTGCAAAATATGCTGAACGCAGTAATGGTTTCATTTGTTCATCCGATGCAGGAAACGCTCAGGAAAACTTGATTCATTTTAGTGACTGTCAGTTACATAGACCCGTTCCTCACACATAAGCATCGCCGCTAGAGGAGGAGTGTGGCTAGTAATACTTGCACTAACGACTGCACTGGGAGACTCCTTGCACCATGGGCTTGCATCCCGCCATCCACTCCTTTTCAACCAACTGCTTGGACGATAGTACTTTAGGGCGTGCCCCTTCTTAAGTTCGTTTAACCTTTTTGGTTTCTCCGCAGAAGCTGCCAAAGCAGCAATTATCAACTACCTGTATATTTTGACGGATTTTATCTCCAACAGCGTTACCCCCACATTACACTCGGCAGTGTTCTATCCAAAAATACCAAACTTATCGCAGAAAGGGTCACTGTGCTTAAAATTGAAAGTTCTAGCAGCATCAGGGTCATCGAACCAAGCCAAGACTGCGGTTAAACTTTTGCTATTTCCACATGTACTGGTAGTATAATCCTTTAGGGTCACCACCATACTTATTAACAGTTTAACATTGAGATGCACGTATTTTGGCACTTAGTTTGATGGCTCCTCTAGACTCTTTTTTTAGAATCCTGGCATCAACCATGCTTAAGTTTTTCCATCACAACCAAACAACCAAAGGAAAGGAAGAACCTTTATAATAAATTCCTACCTTTGTAGACGCAAATCAAAGCTTCATGCAGATTTTGATCACAGTTTCATGTGATTCATAAATCAAATTACTTCGGAAATTGGTTTTATATTTCGACGTTTGCTTCTGATCTCAAAATCCTTGTTCACAACTTAATAATATCCACAGCAATGTATTGTTAATACCTTTCTGAAATAGTATTCCTTTAACTAATATTCTCTTTTTTCACAGATGAGTGATGGTTCGAAAACTAACGGATCAATATATTCGGGCAAAAGTTTCAAATTTTTGGAGTAAGTTATAAAACGATGTGAACTTGCTATCAATGTTAATATTTTGAAAATTTTTTTCAGCAATCTTTTTCCGATAACCAAAGATCCTTTACCTGAAACAAATGAAAACAAAAACGAGATAACTATCGCTGAGCTGGGCTTTAAAGCAAATGAAATGGAGGGTTGGGATCCGCCTTCAAAAACTAACCTCTACATAATCCTCGAAAACATAATCAACAATCACATTATGCCAGACGTTAAGGTCATCATCGGCGATGCGACATTCAATTGTCACATGATAGTGCTCCAGAGCTATTCAGATTTCTTTATGGAATGCCAAAACATAGTTAGTGTGCAACTTCCAGAAGAAAAAATAACTCCTCAAGCGTTTGTGATGATCTACGATTGGATGCTAACATCTGAGCCGACGATTCAAAGGGAAGGGATCCTGGAGCTTTTCAATGCGGCACAATTTTTGAAGATTAATCAACTAGTCGATCAGTGTTGGATCTGTTTTGATGACGAAAATCTATTTCAGGAGGATACTGCTCTTCTTTTATATATGGAAGCACGAACCTATGGCATGGTGACCCTCCAACAGCTTATGTTGATGAGGGTTTTCAAATTTTTCCTTACATTCGTTGCATCAAAGGATTTCCTATTACTCAGTGCAAAGGAAGTGTGCGCTTTTCTAAGATCGAACTATATTGGGATCAATTCAGAAGTTGAGGTACGAATCAGATGGTTTCTGTCACATTGAGACTGTAACGTAAGTTCTTTTATCTTAGATTCTTATGTCGGCAATTCGATGGCTGGACTACAACTGGATAGAACGAGAATGTCACACTTTGGACCTAATGAACTGTGTCCGCTTTAATCTAATACCACCTTTGATGCTGAGGGTTCTGCAACTCGGAACACCATGCGTACAAGTAAACAAAGTCGTTGGTAACCCAGAAATCAAGAATATGATTAAGAATGGTTTTTCGTGAGTATATTTTTGTAGATTACACCTTTAACGGGTCTCAGTAGTAATTGTTTTAGATATTCAATAATGAATGACTTGTACCAGGATAATCCTGACTACCTTCTGGCCTTTCTAGAGCGCCACAAACTGACTAAACCAGTTCAAAGAAAATGGATTTGCGATATGGAATGTAGCTACCATCACAGAATAAAATGCCTCCATAAGGAGAATATAACATTCGATGCATTCCTTGATTATCTGGAAATGATTCGAAACAAGGGGACAAATTATTGGAAAACAATGATCGTAGAAAATGAAGAGGGATCAATTTATCAATGCTGTCAGACAAAGAAAGCTGCTGCTCCTTTAGTTCTCAAATTGTCGGAATCGTAGACTTTCGGAGATAAAAATTAATCTAGAAAATTTTGTTTGTGAAAATATGTTATGTGCATGTGCCTACTCATCAAGTTTATCGATTACTAATATAACTATTTAGTTAATGTGACCGAAATTGAGAAAATTTCCATTAAAAGGATACATTTTCCGCTATGCAATTTTGTTTTCTGAATTCAAGAATTCCGGGAAAATGGGTTTTTTTTTATTAAATAGCGTTTTGCAACATCATTTGACGACTGGCGTCCTGTTCGCAATGAAGGATAATGGAGGTAGAGATGACACACTCTTAAGCACAGTAAGTTGTGTCTATATGTGGATACAGATATGAAAGATTAAAACCTATGTTAGCTCCTCGATCATATCAAGTCGATAGACTATTACCCAGTCAGCATTAATGAAAAAAAATTGCTTATTTGATGATAGATATGGTAGGGTCACCCAATATTTAGACAAATCACGTCGATGAAGTAGTTCGAGTACACTAATAGAATTTCATTCGACGCAGTTCTCTGGAAAGTACGAGTACCTTGGTTCCTAAGAGAATGCGATTTTGTTCTGTTAAGCATCTCGCTGAGAGATGCGCCACAATCTTTGTTGTAGTGTTCAAAGTTGGAGATCTCATCGGTGCTTGACTGCATATGTACATCAACTTTCAAATTGTATGAGTAGTTTTTAATATGTCCACCTTTGGCGCGAATAATGGCCTTGAGACGGCCGAAGAAAGCATTGCACGCTGCTCGCAAGTGGCTCTGCGGTATTTCGGCCCATTCCGAATGTAAGTTAGTCTGTTCAAGCAATTGTTTCATATTTTTAGTTCATACCTAGATGATCGACTCTTCCGTGTCAGATACGGAAACTAATATTCTAATTTTAAAACAATAAAGGCGGGGGTGCCGCAAGGAAGTGTACTTGGCTCTCTGCTATATTTGCTTTTTATCCGCGACACATCGCAAACGGACGTTACTGTGCTAGCCACATTTGCCATTGATACTGACAATTTGGCAACAGCTAAACCATCGAAGAAGCAACTGCTAAATTGCAACGTGCCCTTACACGGATTAACAATTGGACAAAGACTTGGCGAATAGCGCTTAATGAAAACAAGTCTGTCCATGTAAACTTCACTCTCAAGAAAACTGACAATCTACCTATGTTTATCAACCCAGTACATATTCCTTTCGCGAACGAGGCCAAACATCTTGGTATGACACTCGACGCTAAACTTAAATGGAGAGCACACGTTAAGAAAACACGTGAGGAGCTCGAGATTAAGTATTGAGACATTAACTGGCTTCTTGGAAAGTATTCCAAGCTCAGTTTAGAAAACAAATCGCTGCTATACAAGCAACTCCTAAAACTAGTCTGGACATATGGTATACAGTTTTGAGGTTCTACCGAAATTAGTAATGTTAACATCTTACAGGTATTCCAAAACAAATTTCTTCGCGGTACGTTAGAAACGATAATATCCACCGAGACCTAGGAGTCGAAAACGTTCAGAATGAAATTAAAATATTTGCGCGAAAACACAAAAATCGACTACAAGGACATACGAATATTTCTGTTCAACAGATCCTCGACGAGACAAATTTATTGCGCCGTCTGAAAAGAACCAAGCTCCTCGATCTAGCTCGGTGATCAGTAGCGCTTAATTTTTAAAGTACGTAGGAATTTTCAATGGAAAATCGCCTGCAAAATATCTTATTAAACCAAAAAAACACGCGAAAGAAGAACTGCTTCTTGAGTGTGAACTCATTCGTAGTCTGTATAAGGGAGGTGTTTTTAGTGTGTTTAGTAAGAATCTCATACTGCTATCACATGAAGATTTCTCACAAAAACTAAAACTAAAAAAAAAAAAAAAAAAAAAACTAAATAATTTTTGTTATTTATATTGGTTATGTCTCATTTCTTATGCAGTAGTATAATAGTTGAATCTTTCCATTGTATTGGGATTTGTTCGAGGTCTAAGACAATGTTGAAAAGATTCATAAAACTTAATATCAATTTCGGTTTTCCCATTTTAAGCATTTTATTTCATCTATTCCGTCATTTCCGCAATATTCTCCCTTTGACAGTTCATTTATTGGTGGTTCAATTTCGGACAGTAGGAACGGTGGTATTTCTTCACCATCATAATCTATATTGACTGTTCCGTTTTATATTTCAGTGCCGCATAATTTAGATGTGAGGAGTGCTTCATAACATTCTGTGGCTATGTTGCTTATTGATTTTCTATTTTGCAATAGTTTTTTGTTTTTTTTTTTAATTTTATTATCCATTCCTTTCCTATGTTTAGTTCTTCGTATGTACGTTTATCGATTTTGTCTGCTTGATGGTTTGCTTTATTATTCTGTTATTAATAGTGATAGAGCAATTACTAGTAAAAAAATAACAATTTCAAATAAACAAATTTATTTGCAATTCACATCAATCAATTCTATGTACTATACCATATGTATGGTTGGTTCGACCTTTTGGCTTTGGTGGTTGCTACAAAAATGAAAGAAATTATTATCAAAGGCAGCAAACGATCTGTATTGTCCATAATCGAAAGATCTTACAGCTAAGCAATTGCCTTGAATCTGAATAAATTCAATTAAATTCAATAGAAATCGCAATTAGAAGTTATACAATAAAGCTGGGTCGAACCATAGCGTAAACCAACAATGAATTATAGGAAATAATTTAGGTTGAGTATAGTTCAGTTTTTTATATAAACAATTAGTTGGGATACATATCTCAACATACCGCCTCTGCTAAAGAAATTCCAGGATGAAGGCAATATAGAATTTTTTCATATAGCGCTTAGACGTTCCAGCCTTTGGTATACAACACGAACATAGCCATCTATACCTGGATGAATTGCTGTTATTCTTCCTAGTCGCTTCATTTTGGAAGCTGCTGCAGTGATGTTAAATAGTCAGTTTCCCACCTTGACCAAAAACCCTGTACCACATTTTGAATTACCTCCCATCATCCCAAACGGTTAAGCGGTATCTCTAGGTAACTGATTTCGGGCATTACTGTATACGATCTTCCTATGTGAAAGCGAGAAGGTGTTAGAGGGTTTAGATCGGTATCAGACACAGAGCAAAGAGGCCTAGAATTTAAAAGGGCTTCAATTTTGGCTAACAAAGTGGACATTTTTTCAAAGATAAGAATATTGTCTCCTTCAATACGATGAAGGTGTTGCTTTACTAATTTAACCCCTGCCTCTCAAATCCCACCAAAGTGTGGGCTAGGTGGAGGAATAAATTGCCAGTCGATACTTTCTGCAGCAAACATTTCTGGTGCCCTTCCGTTATATTCCTTCGATTTAACCAATTTGTACGTTTCCTATGGTACACGTGCAGCTTCTTGAAAATGTGTGCCATTATCTTGATATATAACTTTACACTTTCCCCGTCTCGCGATAAACCTTTTAAGTGCAGCCGAAAAAGTATCGGTTGTTAGGTCGGAAACCATATCTAAGTGAAGTGGCTTGGGTGTCAGGCAGACGAATAACAATATACTCGTAGGTGTATCCTGTAATGATTTTGGGTTTCCTTCCCCTGGCCAATCGAAACGTTATACCCAGCGTAATCACAACCTGTGTGAGCAAAAACAAAAGAGGGTTTATCCCGTGAATATAACAAAATTCCCATAAGTTGAGTAGAAGTAGCTTTTCGAAGCCGAAAACATGTTATACGAGTATGTACAATAATGAATTATTTTGCAAATTAAATTTCTGCTACCAATGATCCAATATTCTTCTTGCGGTAAAATTTACCACAACAAGCTGAACTCATTTTCCTTGAAACCTTCGCCTCACCCCTTCGAACCTTTCCCTATTAACAGTTGTTCGTCCAAAATTCTGAGAGAGTGATGGGCAGCCATGGGCGCATCAGCCATTGGTGCACTTTCTCAGCAGCTTGGAGCGCTATAGGTTTTGTTTGTTTTGCAAGGGTCCAACACGAAATATTCGAATCTTGTCAAAAATATTGTTTTGTCTCCCCTAATGGGTAGTCTCCAGCCTTAAGTAGAGCTAAGGCATCCACTCCATCTTTCCAGCTCCTAACCCCTACACCTTTTGACCCGCCTTGTCTATTGTATCCGGAGGAGCGTATTTGCGAAAGGCATCTGTGGATTCTTCTAATCCCGGACAGAGCCAGACCGACGGCCTGGAATACTCTGAACATATGGCGGTCATATTATTTAGACTACACAGCTAGAGCCAGATGGACGGTCTGGAACTCTCTGTGTAAATGAAAGATCTACAACCCGCACAAGTTGCCTAGAGCCAGGCGGACTGTCTGTAACTTTTTGCAACACACACCACACAACACATCCATAAAAGCACTGGAGCAAACGAAACGCAAGGCAATAAAAAAAAAAAAACAAACAACAAATTGTACAAACATAATCAGTGTAAAGAGTGGGACGCTATCCGATATTCCCTTTCTCCCCCGAAATCTGCAAGGAAGTCCACCGGGTCCACCTTTTATAAGTGAATTTAATTTGAGAAAAGCTTCCTTCTTCCTTCGTCACAAGAGATAAACACACTTTTCAAATGTTTTAACTTAAGATCCCTAGATCCTGGCTTGGTTCCTCTTTCTTAGTCTCAAATGAATAGGAAATGAACTTTCTTTGTCACTTCGACTTACTTCAGAGATCTAATTCGGGGAAAGAAGGGGTTATTTGAACCCAAGACAATTTAGGGGAAATGTTCATTCAGGCTAAAGGAAACTCCCAGAATTCGGAAATTGCCCCGAGGATCTGGGTAGTCAAAGTGGCACACTTGAGTGTATGAATGAGAGATCTAGCGGTGCTCCAAGCCATGGTTACACACTCCATCCTGGTAGCGGAGCGCTGTACACATATACCAGACATTGGGCCCGCTAACCGAGTAGACGTAATGCACGAAAGTATGGGTGGGTGACCAATGTTCTGAGTGGACAGGGCATTCACTTCTTGGTTGGCCACCACGCGTTATAGAGGTTTATAAAAAAACGAGTTTAATACAACGAGATCTGGGTTAAAATGACAAAAGAAAGAAAATAGATTTGATATACAACAGGAGAAATTAAACAGCAAAATGAAAGAAAAAAATTTAAGTGGAAGGTCAAAGGAGAAAAGGACAGGATCAGGGATCAACAGGGTGAGCTAGGAAGACAAGGAAAAAAGGATACTTAGCAACAGCTAAGTATTATGTTATCAGATTTTGTATTGAGATCCCGGTAGACTTTCGACTGCGCAGAGAAAAAAAAATTATTATTACTCCTGTAAAAAGAAAGGCAAACGGGACACGCGACCCGCTAGAGAAAAAAATTCTTTTCAATCGTTCGGGAAGACAGAAGATAGCGGCCCACTCTTAAGCGGTTTCCGCTACGGTAGTTTTAACTGCCACTCGTCTTGATTCGTAAATATTTTATACCGCTCAATTCCTTTTTCCATAAAAATTCCAATCAATAAAGCGCTTGTCATAACGTGACTTTCGACTTTTGTTGTGTTTTTTTCCCATCCTTTTCAGATTTTGCAATTCCTTTTTAAAAAGATTGTCTGACGCGTACGGACACATTTCTGTATTTTATTTTTTGAGATTTGCTACTGCTGCAGATTCTTTTCTTTTAATCATAAATTGCCGCTGCCTGTTGCAAATTCCCCTAGAGTTTTCTTTGTTGACAGCGCATTCCGTCATTATCGATCAAACCACCATCTGTGTGGTTCAGGTTCGTTTTTTTCTTTGAAAATAAATTGTTTTTTTTTATTCCTGCCGGCAGACCGGAAAAATAACAAAAAAAAAATTGCAACATTTTTGATGAATCAACGTAAACAGTCCGGAGACACCGATATGAGGATAGGTTCTATAAGCATCTACAAATATGAGTTGAGCTTAGATTCCATAGAAATACATCGATCTGTCCTGAGACTGCTTATTTCAGTATATTAAACTTATTTTGTGTCCACAAAGGACAAGTTTGCTTTCTAACACGAAGCTCTGAAGGGAAAAGATATCCGACCCTGTCTTCAGTCTTGGGGAGACGACGAAAGCTTTTTTTTTATTTTGTTTTTTAAAAAGAACTTTACGCTCAAATGGGTATGAATACACTTGTATTGCCTCAGCATGGTTATGTTTTATTAGAAAATGGGATAGAGAAAGAAAGAGCGATGTTTGGGCTCAGTGGTTTTTTCGCTCCATGAGTAGCGTCCAACATTTAATGGGGAGACTAATTTCTTAGTGGAAATTGGATTGTTGTTGATATCTACATAACTACTCATCTTATGTGCAAGCCAGTTCACTACCTCATGGCTAATAAATATTACACAGTCATTCAATACCCTCGAACACCGGCATAACGTCTCCTGTCTCACCCTGTTGTATAGCTATTTTTACCACCAGCGCTCCACCAAAATTAGCAGTAGCATTCCGCCCCTTTAAACTTTTACCCTTAGCACCCGTCGCCCTATGAATGCTCATCTGTACATCCGCATGCCCAACTTCGGACGTACTCTGAAATATCGTGATTTTTTCCTAAGCCGTACAAGTCGCTTATGGAATGTCCTTCTGAGCTCTTTATTTCCTAGTCATTATAACTTGCAAACATTTGAAAGCAGCCCACATCGGTTTCCCTCTTCTTTTCCTAACTAATTTCTCTTCGCTCACGTAGTGTGCAAACATGTTAAGGCGGAGGTAACGTTTTTAAACTTCTTTTTTTTTTTCATTTTTTGATTATTATATAAGATTGTTCTTAAGATTGTTGTGTCAAAATTCTAAGCAAATCAGAACAAAACTAGCTAAGATATAAGTTCAAATTGGTCATGTTTAATATTGGATTTTCTGGTATACAAAATTTTAAAGCGATTTTCGGACACTTGTCATCTTTGAAGCCGGTGACCGGTTTCAATCAAAATCTACTCAACCGATTTTTTTAAAATTTATGACCAAGTATCCTTATGGGCTTTTTGTTTTATTTTTCATAATTATTAATTTTACAATTACAAATTAGGCCATTTTTTGGGTGAAAATCGGTGTTTTCACTTCTAAATGCCACCAAAAATTTAAAAATCGAAAAAAAAATTTCTTCCAGGATATACCTTGAGAAAGCGATTATCTAATCATAGCATTTTGATTTTTTGATTTCAGATAAGTTATACGGTTCACCGGCGCAGCGGACAACTTTTTTTCGAGGCCCCTCCGAAGAATTACTGCCATCGGCTTAATTATTAATATTTTGCTTTCAAAAATTAAGGAAATATTGCTGATATCTTGTGGTTTAATATCACAATCAAATCAATAAATTTGTATTACCTGTAGCATCTAAAAAAATTCTTAAAAACGGGTCTTTTCTTCGTCGAATTAACGTTAATCCCTCCTCCCCAACCCCTTATGGGTACATAAAATCCCTTGTGCGTGCGCCAATTATATAAAAAAATATGTATATATACACAAATGCAACAATTCTTATTGGTTTTCTCCACGATGACCGACAAATTTTCCAAAAAGTACTGAACCGGGGTAGAAACGTTTGGCCACTGAGCAAAGGCAAACAGGACCTTTCCACCAAATCTCTAGATCCATTAGTTTTTGGGTTCAACTCCCCGTGAAGCGCAACCAACAGGATTGTTAAGCGAGCAAACGTAATTCCAAGACGATCGAGGCAATACAGACAATATCTCTTATGTACAATTTAGTAGGAAGGAGTTCCATCGTCGATGGTGAGAATAGAGCCAAGACAATACTACTTATCTGCGAGTCACTATTCGAACTGGACTTACTTCGACTGATGATCGAATAAGGTTAATTAACCGACAAGCTCCAATCGAGGAATTGAGAACTATTTTACAGGAGCCCAGCGTGTCTTAACTGCAACTAGTTGAACTTGAATGGTTCCATCATCCACATAACCATGAGGATAAACTACCGCGGAAAACGCCTTCCTGAGATTCCTAATTATTTTCGATAGGATTTTCATCTTTCATTAAGCCCTTTCACTAAAAATCAAAAGAATCCCTACAACACATAAGGGATGACATCAAAAGGCTGGTTAGATTTCTAACCCGACACTGCCACCTTTGATATCACCTACACAATAGGTCTTATTCTGGAAACTGAATATCGGAACACAATTTATGCAATTGCATGGCTCTTAGCGCCTCAAAGAGTCGAGACACTTCTTCTTCATCCTTCTCTATTTTCAGCTGGCTCTCCTCTGCTCCCAATTGTCACTGCCCTTTTCTTCCTATTTATCAAGATGACTGTTGGGGTTCTTGGATTTATAAACCCTTTTGAGAACATGAGCGACTTGAAGTAAGACCATTTTGATTCTATACATTTGACAGCGGGATCACCTGATTGAACATACTGAACCTTACCAAATTCATGGGCAAACTGATCCCTTAGGTGCTTCCTGTTGCTGGACTTGATAGACTTGACACAATGGAATGTTAAAATTAAATCACTTGTAATAAAGACGTCTTACAGAAAACATCTCGTTTTTTTTTCTGAGTTCACCATAGGCAAACTCATTAGTAACTATTACAGCAGTGAGCTAGCTATATGACAAGCACGTGCCCATAATTTGTCCGGCTAACACTGCGTCAATGTTTCATAACTACAAGCAGTATTTCTCGGTGGTACTTCAAGCCCATGTTGATGCCAAGTACAGATTCATCACAGTTGAATAGGGAGGATATGGAAAACAAAGTAACGGTGGAACCTATTTAGTTTCAGATCTATAAAATTTCATTTATGGTGGAAGATGTATCAATTTACCTGAACCTTAAATTTTGCCACATATCCTTATGTAGCCGATGAAGCATACCCTTCACTCCCATACCTCATGAAACCATATAGATGGAGACAACTATCCGAAGTTAATCAAAAGTTCAACAACCGCTTATCACGTGCCAGAAAGACTAAGGAATATGCTTTTGGGATAATGGAGGATGCTGCGGCAATCGATTGAGATTAATTTGTAGTTAAAAAAATAAATTTGTTTTTTTTGCTGTCATACTTGATCGCACTCGTATTTATTCGCTCTTCTGAAATACCACATATACCGCCTTGATCAAAAAGTTTCCGCACCACACCCACCGTGTGGTGGGTTCCGATTTGAGTTCTGTTTTTTTTTTGTTAAGTTGGTAAATCTGTTGTTGACATTTTCTCTAAATCTTAGCGTCATAGCTTTACATTTACAAAAGTTACGTAGCCAAGAGTACATCAGACTCTGTATGTGTTGGCGATTTTTTACAATTTTAGAAATGGATTCAAATTTTGCGTAAAAAATGGGTTTAATGGACGTTTACGCAGTGGCAGAATATCGACATCGAAAACCGACGAAAACATTGATGAAATGTTGGTCAATAACCGCAAATTAACCATCAGAGAGATAGCGGAGGACTTGAACATTGCCTATGGATCGGTTCAAGACATTTTGGTTAATGATTTGGGTTTCCGTCGTGTAGCAGCAAGTTGGTGCTAAAAGACCTCAATTTCATGCAAAAAAGAGACCGTGTTGACGTCGCAAAAGAGATGATTTGCGAGGCTGAATCCGATCCCACATTCACCAAAAGGATCATTACTGGAGACGAGACATGGGTTTATGAGTACGACACGCAATCCAGACATCAGGCGAGTGAATGGCGTTCACCAAATGAGCCGAGACCAAAAAAACTACCTTTTTCTCAGTCAAGAAAGAAGGCCAGACAGTATTAGTTGGCGTTATGAGACAGTATTATTTGGGCGTTATGAGACGTGAACAGCCACCGAATTCACCTGATTTGGCTCCCTGTGACTTCTTTCTGTTCAATCGAGTTAAAAAACCACTACGGGGAACGCGTTTCAGCAGCCGAGAGGAAGTAATGGCCTTCAAGTGTGTTGCCTTGGAAGTGTGTTGCAGTCGATGGGGATTACTCTGAAGGGGACAATATATGTAGATTTAGATGAATAAACTTGTATTTTTAATTTTCTGAATAAATTTCAAAAAATTTTTGATCAAGGTGGTAGTACCATCTGATTGTATGATTTACCCGAAATGTCTTCAAATCTGTAATATAAGCCGATGTAAGTACTGTGATTCGAATGTATGCGAAAACTTTAAAAGTCCCGGGAATGTACAGTTGGGGAGGATAATAAAATAGAGACAATCTGGCAATTTCTTCTGCGTTCGGCTCCTACAAATTATAGCTGGCAGAAACACAATTGTTATCCACAATACTGTCATTGATAAGGAAGGATTCCAGAGACATCTCACCTACGTAAATTTCGAAGGTCGTGATCTTTTTGTATTTGGCGAAAAAGTGGAAAAGATTCTACTAATGATAAAAATATCAGAACTACTTTTGGTAAGTACTTAGAAAAATATCTTTTAAATGTAAATTAAATGCCGTACCAATTTCCTGAAGGTTTGTTTAATGTAAGTTCATTAATGCAATAATTTTGTGCCAGTTAAATCACAATAATAGAAATAATCATCAAAACTTACCTTGTGCGTCAGATCATTAGAATGATCTTTTAGCCGCTTACGAGTATCTAAAACTAATTGTTTCAAAAAAATTAAAATTAAATTTTAATTAAATTACTTTACTCACTTCCACATTCTTCTTTGCCAAAAAAAAAATGCTCGCGCGAAAGTACGAGTATTTAAGTACATTTAATCAATTGAATGACCACAACTAAAAACTGTAAGAACACACTTGAAAACTGGTTATCAGCGTCAAAAGGATTACAAATTCTTTACGGTAAAAGTTGGTCGAAGCTGATCAAAGCTTGTGAAAGCAGCAAGCGGGTTCACTATGGACTAGCTCATTCATCGCAGGCTTTATTTAAACCGCGCACACATACTTCAAATTGAATTTCACTCAAAGTCGTAACTGAAATTTTGTTAAGAGCTGTTGCGTTCACAAAATGTGTGTTGAAGTTATGTATCAATTTCAAACCATGGCGAAAATAAATTTCACACTTTATTTTTAATTTATAAAATATGGTGTAAATTGAACCAATCAATAAATTTCGGATGGATTCGATGTGAAGTGAAATTAAATTACAACCAACACTGAGGGAGGAATTTTTGTGCAGCCGACAAAAGTGGCGTTCTACATTAAATTGATGTGTTTTTTATTTTTAGATTTTTTTTTAAAAAAAGGTTATTTTTACAAGAGTAAGGGCATTCGAACAAAATGTAATACTCGTATTGTACACAAAAATTGTGCGAAAAGCAATGGGGTATAAAAACTATAGGAATTGAATATCAAAATAAATGTCATACCGAAAATAGAATAGAAGAGATTGTGAATATAACTTCGGAATATTTTAGATACGTATATTGTTGTTAAATTTCTAACAAATTTACTAACTTTTCGTAACGTTTAGTTATTATAGAGTGAACCTAAATAAATTTGTCTAGATCAGAGCTCGAATTTTATCATTCACTTTATTCGTCGACAGTTCAATACATCTGTTTATAGTTTGAATATATTTGAGAATTTGGTCTGAAATAAACGGTGTTTTTTAGAGGTACCTATATGTTACGTTAATGTTACACTATTATAATGTTTGAAAAGTATTATTATACTTGGTCGCACTGTCACTTGTCAAAATTCCATTGAACTGTAATGACACCTGACATACGCCATACTTTTCCCTTCAAAGCTTCTCCCCAGTCGTTTTCTTTCCGTCCAACAGAAACCACGAGTTTTTCCAGCAGCAGTAGTTAATTATTATCATTAAATGAATTAAATAAAGTAGTTTATAAAGAAAAGCACGCGTCCTTAATTTTCCACCCACAAACACAACACTATACAAATTCAATATAAATTAAAATACTTGAAGCTAATGTTAATGTCTATCATATTCGCTTCATTATGCCATTTATACCATTAATTCTTGAATATGATATCGAGCATATGTTCGCGATGCCTAGCTCAAATGAAGCGCACACGCGAAATCCAATTTTCAACAACTGAGGCCGTATATCATCAATAACGCGGCGAATGTTGACTTCCAAATCGTCAAGCGTCTCTGGTTTATTGGCATAGACAAGTGACTTCACATACCCCCAAAGAAAGTAATCTAAAGGTGTGAGATCACAGGATCGGGGACGTCAGTTGGCAGGTCCATTACACGAAATTATGCGCCCAGCAAATGTTCCCGCAATAAATAGATGGTGTCACGCGCCGTGTTTCTTGTTGAAACCAAAACTCGGTCACGTCAATGCCATTCAAAGGAAGAACGAAGATATCAGAAATCATGTTTCTATAGCGCTCTCCACTGACGGTAACATTCTGGCCGGCATCGTCCTTAAAGAAATGTAGGCCGATGATTCCACCAGCGCATAAAGGACACCAAACAGTAAGGGCGTCTCGACAAAGTCTTATGGGTTTTCTCTACTCTATATTCGGCAATTTTCCTTGTTTACATATCCATTTAACTAAAAACGGGCCTCATCGGAGAACAAAATTTTGTGCTGAAAATGAGGGTCAAGCTGAATCATGATTTCGGCCCATTCACCGAACATACGACGCATATAATGGTCACATGGTTTCAACTCTTGCACAAGCTGGACCTTATAAGCTTTTAAGCCAAGATCTTTCAGTAAAATCTTCCACAAAGAGGAAGGGCATAGCTCTACTTGCTGTGCACGATGGCGAGTCGACTCATTCGGATTCATAACTCCATATGCTAAGTTTTTGTTAACAAATTTTTCTTAGCCTTAAGTATACAAAATATATACGAATTTCAATAAAATGTAAATAAAGTCGAAAGACATAGATATAAGAATTTAGAGTAGCTTAGAGTGCCTGTGTGGGGCCAGTAAGTTAGTATAAGATTGTTAAGTAATTTTAAGCTAGCATTTAAGCATTTTTTGTTAGTATATAAGAATTAATGATTTAAGAAATAAAATGCATTTAAAACTAAAACTAAACTAAAACTAACTCATTCGGATTCTGTTCAACACTGCGCTCCACAACGGCAATAACTTCTTTTGTTTACACTGTTTTCTGTCGTTGGCGATGCGTATTATCCAGTAGAGTGTATGTGGTGCGAAAACGATTCATCGTGCTCCGAATAACTTGCTCAGATGGACGATTATGTCGACCGTAAAATGGACGTAACAAACGATAAGTTTGGCGAACCGAACCATGGTTTTCAATTTGCAAGCGTTGTTCTGGCGTTAATCTATTCATCGTAAAATGGTAAAACGTACTAACCACAAATCAACTTTCAACTGTCAAATTGACAATCTGCAGAAACAATGTTGGCAGTTTAGAAACCAAACCTCTAAAAAAAAAACACACTTTATATCCCAGCGGTGAAACCTAACAAATTTCAATGGGCAAGCGGAAGCGAAATATATGGTTACATTAGGCGGCTGGAAGGTGCAGCATTCGAATTTTAAAGTGTAGATGAAGGATATGTAATAGAATTAAAAATAAATACGAAGGTAGGCAGAGAAGTACCCGACCTGACATATAGAATGACAATTGTAGAAAGCACCCGATAAAGCCTAAATTTGAAGTTTGACGACGCTATGTAGTTTAGTATTTGTTCGGCAGCCATCAATAATGAGCGTTCTCAATGAATTTTTAAAAATTGAAAAAATTGGTCATCGTTATGTGATACTCGTACAATACTTTCATTTGAAAGGCATCGATCCAAGCTACATCAAAACGGAACTGGATTCTACTCTGGAGAAGTCTGCTCCTTCGTTTACAACAATAAAATATTGGGTGACAGGGTTTAAGTGAGGCCGTACGAGTTGTCAAGAACATCGCAATTGTCGACCAAATGAAGTGAGTTCACCAGAAATGTTGAAAAAAATCCACAGAGTGGTATTGGATAACCGTTGATTGCAATTGCGTGTACATCGCATGTTGACTGAAAAATTGGACATGAGAAAGCTATGCGCAAAATGGGTTCTGCGATTATTCACAATGGAACAAAAACAGCACCGTGAGAATGTTTCAATTGAGTGTTTGGCGAAGTTTCACAGCAATCAAGCCGAGTTTTTGCGTCCATTCATAACCATGGATGAGACATGACTTCACACGCGAGACGAAGGGACAGTCAGAACAATGGACTCATAGGAGAGAATCGGCTCCAAACAGGACGACGACAGTTCCAGTAGTAGACGTATGTGATTGATTCCATAGCGTGATCATTTGCCCACTGTACAAGAAAGAGGTATCTCGTTTCTGAACATGTCCACTAAACTGTTTGCCAGTGTACTTTTTATCAGACTTACACAATGGGTTAAATAGAAGAAAATCCCCCTTGAATTCCAAGCCGGTTTTAGGCAAAGCTATTCAACCCCAGACCACATATTCTCCTTAGTAAATATTACAGAAATCTATTGTACAAAAGGAAGCAAAAGAAGCTGTATGCCCTATTCGCCGACTTTAAAGCCGCATTCGGAAGCCCTTTTTTATAAGGTCTATAGATTTGAAATCTCGACTAAGTTCATTAACGTGATAAGACTTTAGTATGGAGATAATGTGGAACGAGTCTGGGATGGGACCAACTTGTCGGTGGAGTTTGACACACCAATGGGTGCTAAACAAGTTCAAGGAGGAACTGAGTTGAGCCAGAGAAATATCCTAGCACTATGTATTATTTGCTGATGACATTGTTTTCCTAGCAGATACAATTGACTCCATGCAGTTAATGATTGACCGGTTGGAAAACTATTGAGGAACTTGGAACCTGTCCGTAAACCTATATAAGGCGAAGGTGATGATTTTTAGAGAAAGAGGAGGCGGAGGTATTCACGGAGGGAACATTGAAAATTTCAAGGTGATGAAATTGAAATAGTTCGAGAAATATAAGTATTTCGGAGACGTGATTACAACAAACCTTAACACGTCTAAGCAGCTACGAAGAAACTTAACAGAAACAAAACGGGGAACTTATGCAGTGTGGTGTAGTTGCTTTGAAAAAAAAAGCATAACGCAAACAGTGAAACAGATAGTATTCCATGCAACTGCGGCCTCCATTCTCTTATATGTAACTCAAGTCTGAGGCTTTGGCTCTCTCTTTGGTGACATACTTCTGTCTTATTCGGCCAAACGTATAGGTAACTAACCATTATACTGGCTAGAGCAGATCACAAATTTTCTAAAAAGCTCTAAGTGCTTGGATGTTTAATTAAAAATTCAGTTCAAAATTTCTTCGAGTTATTATTATTTCAAATAACACAGAGACCTTAGTCTAGTAATCAAGCAAAAAACCCATAATGGCGCTCTGCTACGATCCATAAAAAAATTTTATACCTACTTATATGAATATACATACAAAAATAAAAGTGTTAGCAAATTGTGCAAGCCTATAAAAGTGCAAAAGCATATCGCGTTATTAGACGAAAAACGAAAGTTTAATTTTACATACATACTATATACGAGTATGTATATTTACACAAAATATCATATACCTACACATACATTACACCATGCCAGGTCAACTGTACCATGCCGATTGCTCTAGTAGTAACAGTTCCACCAGAACAGTAAGACAACAAGACCAAATAAAACAGCAAATGCCTTCAGTAACCAGATAGTGTATTGTTTTTCTGTGAGCAGTTTTAAGGTTTTTCTTTATTTTTATCAAAATAGTTGTTGGGTCACAAATTGTCAAATTGAAGACAACTTAATATTATAATTAAATGACGCAAAGAATGGTTTTTCAAAACGATGGAGCTCCTTACCATTGTAGCAATAATGTAACTTCGTTTGTAAATCAAAAATTTAATGAACGGATTTATTTGACTGAGATTTCAAGTCGGGAAGAGTTCCAAGAGAGAATAAATACAGTGGCAGCGGAACTAAGAGGCATTTTACCAAACATTAATTTGCTATCTGAAATCATCAAATGCGCTAGAACGTGCATACAAAGGCACGGGCAACATTTCGAAAATTTACTTTAAAGGCGTTTTGAAATCTTAAAGCGTAGCGGTCCTGTTTTGGACCACAAAAACTATTTAAAGGGATGTTAAATTTATTTTGTGACCGATTTGCCTGAATAAAACAGTGGTTTGCAATAACTTCCATTATTCGTAGGTGGAAAAGTTATACATAAAAATCGTGGATAATGAAGAGAAGACAAAAGTTTTGATAAAAAAAGTTAACCTAAAAGTTGAAAATTTCGAGATAAACGCATTTTTCTGATGAAGTTGATCCAGCGATTTTTCAAAATGCCATAATTTTGGCTAGCTTTCATCGAACTCGACGACATTTTAGTATTTTATGAACACTGAAATTCTCTTTCAAAAATGTATACAACGGTTTCTTAATCTGAATTCGTTAGAAAGCTATGGCCTTTTTAGAAGTTTTATCTCGAAATTAAAGGTTCCTCACTTTAGCAGCCTATAATTTGGAGGGGGGTGAAAATAGACCCCCACCACCAAGCAATACAATTTTTTGTTTACCATAACTTCAGGAATCTTCAGCTATCAGGACGAAAATCTAAACTGGGACACTCTGTATATTTGTTATTTTGTTATGTAACTTTAACTATCGCATTGACAACATTGTTAAATAAAAATTTAAATTTCGAGCCATTTTACTAAAATGTTTTGTATTTTTAAGTCTCCAAATGGAACTGTAGCTTACTATACAATCGAATCATAAAACCGATGTTACTTAAAGGAAATTAATAAAAAAGTTTGTAACTTCTCGTTGAACTATCGACCTACGAGGTGTTTTATTTAATCGCTCTCGCTATTTTCTCGTCCGCCGTCACAACTCGTTGTTGCACAAGAATACACTCGGTATTCTTCGAAGTCTTGAGGGTATTAAGCAAAGGGCAAATATCTTCAATATGGGGAGAAAAATCTTTCGCCATTTACAATATTGTTATGCAACTGTACAGTTCTGTTATATATGCTTACAGAGCCGTTGGCAGAGTTACCTTACTGCTTTTAATTCTTTTAATATTATTCTAAGTTTCCTAACATTTTATAATCACGTTAACTAACTTAAATTTAATTAGAAATACAACTACGCACATACATATACATATGTATACCACCTTGATCAAAAAGATCCCGGAATTTATTCAGAAAATTTAAAATACAAGTTTATTCATCTAAATCTATATTGTCCCCTTCAAAGTAATCCTCGAAACATTTTTTATATTCGGTTTTCGGTATGTCCATCAGTGCTTCCTGCGATTTTTCCATTACCTCCTCTCGGCTGCTGAAACGCGTTCCCCGTAGTGGTTTTTTAACTCGACTGAACAGAAAGAAGTCACAGGGAGCCAAATCAGGTGAATTCGGAGGCTGTTGGATGGTATTTGTTGCATTTTTCCCCAAAAAATTACGAATAATGATGGCACTGTGCAACGCGACGGTGCGTTATCATGGTGCAAAATTCACAAGATTCTGCCCACAATTCTGGTCTCTTTCGGCGAATTGCTTCACGCAAACGTCTCATAACGCCCAAATAATACTCTTTGTTTACTATCTGGCCTTCTGGCAAAAATTCATGATGCACTACACCGTTGTAATCCATGAAAACCGTTAGCATTGCCTTCTTTTTTGACTGAAAACGATGTGGTTTATTTGGTCTCGGCTCATTTGGTGAACGCCATTCACTCGCCTGATGTTTGGATTATGTGTCGTACTCATAAACCCATGTCTCGTCTCCAGTAATGATCCTTTTGATGAATGTGGGATCGGATTCAGCCTCGCAGATCATCCCTTTTGCGACGTCAGCACGGTCTGTTTTTTGCATGAAATTGAGGTCTTTTGGCACCAACTTTGCTGCTACATGACGGAAACCCAAATCATTAACCAAAATGTTTTGAACGGATCCATAGGCAATGTTCGCTATCTCTCTGATGGTTAATTTGCGATTATTGACCAACATTTCTTTTACTCGTACTTCATCAATGTTTTCGTTGGTTTCCGATGTCGATAGTCTGTCACTGCGTTCATTATTCCGGTTGACTCGTGCCACTGATAAACGACCGTTTTCTTTAGAGAATCGTTGTCGAAACACTTTTCCAACATTTCCAACGTTCGCGCACCATTAAATCCGTTTTTTACGCAAAATTTAATACAAGTTCGTTGTTGCAAATTTAAATCCATTTCTAAAATTGTAAAATTGTAAATTGTAACTATCGCCAACACACACAGATATAGATGTACTCTTCGGTACGTAACTTTTGCAAAGGTCAAGCTATGACGCTAAGATTTAGAGAGAATGTCAACAACAGATTTACCAACTGAACAAAAAAAACAGAACTCAAATCGGAAAAATGGGAACGCCACACGGTTGTGTGGTGCGGGAACTGTTTGATCAAGGTGATATGTAATGTACATATGTATATGCACAGTCATTTGCAGAAAAATGTTCGCAACCTAATTCATATTTTTTTGTAAAGCCAAACAAAGAAACAAAGTCGGACTTCGTTAAAAAAAAACGGACAAGTATGTGTATATGTATATGTACAGTACACAGAAAAACAGCGGATTGTGCACAATCTACAGTTTAAGACCTCAAGATATTAATCGTGAGTACCTATATCTTTTTATATCCTTTCTTTGGCCTTTGTGAATTTTTTTTTAAACATACCTATAGTTTTTTTTTGTTCAAATTTTCATTTAATTACATACTTATAATAAATACCATCCTACTCATGTACCTACTATAACTTTTGTATTAATACTTACATTGGATTAATTTTTTTTTGCTCCTACTATTTACACGCGGATTTCCTTTTTTTGTTACATGAATGAGTATATACGGATAATGTTTATCCAATATCTTATATCTAGTATGTATGTAATATCTTATATCTAATTTCCATATTTTTAAAGTAATTGAATGAGTAATATGCTACTTTCAGAGAAATAGAGTATTATAATAAACAGTTTACAAAATGAAATACAAATATGTACTAATTGCTAAGTAGATTTGTCTTAAATTAAATTGAGTTACTTACTTAAGAGCGGTACAAATGTCGTGTAAGGGACTTTTTCTAGTAACGCATTGTGAGAAATGGAATTAGTCATGATGCAAGTCGTACTTGCAAGGGGAGGGTTTTCGCAGATGCTAGCAACACCCATAACATCATTTTAGATCAACTACATATTTTCATAAAAACTTTTCTTATCCAAATATTTCAAATTCTTTGCCAAACTATTTGTGTTTGTCATTCCTCATTATTTCCCCTTCAATATGGCATGATTTTTTGTAGTGAAGAAAGAGCAGCAGCAAGATCCCAACCCTCTGACGAGCTAAGCCCGTGCAATCGCAAGCATGCCAACTGCTGCGCAAACACAAGGATCGTATTCTATCTACGAAATGTTTTTTCTCCTCTACGTCTCACACCCTCATTCTTGGAGACCCTCAAGCTCCATCTACATCCACGAAACAACAATTTTGCACGCTACTGAACAAAATTGGCCATATATTGTATGGTGAATTTATAAATAGGGAATACTACAGTAAACTGAACCTTCAGCTGAAGGAGAAAACGTATCTTTTAAATAAGAGCAGAACTGATATGATGAACATAATTCTTAAAGCAAGATGAGCACTGATCAACATGAATTACTCGTATATGGTATACCCCATTGATCGGAAATTCCAATTATTTGCGACCTATGCTACCTCAAGCAACGAGAAGACGTACCATATTTCACTTCATCGCGATATGTCCCGTTTTACAAGAATTTCGTCACAGGTACTTAAGTTGGAGGAAACGATTAGCATCCTAAACCGTTCCCGAGGCTTCGATTTGCTGTACAACTACATGGTCAATGCACTACTATATAGAAAGTGAATAAACTTTAAAAAATTATTGTATTTTTCTTATAAATAAATCTGTCAATCTGGTAGACGGCTTTAAGTCAAACTAATTAGACTTTTATTGTATTTTTATGAGATAAATATCATTTATCTAAAAATAAAACTATAATTGTACATCGTTTGACTACCATAAGTCGACTGAAAATCGCGGTTTTTTCTCTATTTCCTTGATGTATGTACCCTGAGTAAATGCGGGAACCTATTAGTTATTAACTGCCTTTGGTAACAATGACCCCATCTTATCAACACTAGATCCCAAAATCATTGAATTGAATAAGATCCTTATGAAATTCGAATAATTCGCTATGAAGGCCAACAGGAAACTTTGCGCTCCCATTAATAAAACACAGAAAAAGGGTTTAAAACAATCGAAACTACATCGATATTGCCCACAATCCCCCAACGTATTCGTATTTCAGTCCTTGAGACCATGAAAACCAAACATCAGGTGTTTGGAATTCTTTATAAATCAAATTAACAAATTATCATGGTACTTCAATTAAAATAACAAAATTCTATTCTCTTTCATTTCTGGGGAATGTATCTACTTCAAATATCTTCGTTTAACATTGAAAGTATTTTCAAGCCTAAGAGGAGGATTTCACAATTCGCCATCGTCTATTACGAATTTAATTTAAGAAGGAATAAGTAATTTCCGGAATGGAACACAGTAAATGTAAACCAAACCAATAAAGATACAAATACTTGTAGGCAATTAATTGTTTGGAAGTCAGTGATGCTTGGGCTTGGTATATTAATTAAAAATACTTTTTGAACATTTGGTGTAGAGATTGTGATGTTTAATTAGGTATCAATGAAATGAAATATTGATATAGATGACGTCATACTAATTTAAGGGTTTTGGCAAATTTGCGTGCTTTTAATGGGTAAGCAGAATATTTTGCTTTTGAAAATTTGTAACTTGCATATTCAATTTTAAGGTTATGCATACAAGGACAGACTGGTTTAAAAGTAAGTCATTGACTTATATTTAATCATAATAACTACTATAGCCTATAGGTCAAACCATATAGATTTTGAAACATATTTACATATATTTTTTCGTAAAAAAATTAATTCGTGAGATATATAAAATAATCCATTTAACTAACTAACTAACTATAACTAATATAGGTACAATAAAAATTTTCTGAAAATTAATTATTATATGTACATATATCAGAACATTATTTGGCTAGAGATTTAATAATAACTGCGAAAGATTACTTACTTTCTTAGATACGACGGCTGACAAGTGAGTCAGCTGACAAGCCTCGCCAGATAACGCGGTCTTTTGTCAGCTGCCTCGAATTGCACATATAAAGTTGGCTGAGTTCTCCTCGTTTGCATCACCATTTGCGTCACCTAAGCTGAAGTTGTCCTCTACTGCTTTGTCCTCTGGGTTGGAATACAAAGCTTTCCCAGCCGGAACACTGGTGGCCATGCGCTCAAGGTAGGTATCGCTGTATAGCCCATACATTTAGGGGTGGCCGTGGTGTAGTGGTACTAGCTATCGCTTCTCACTCGGAAGGTCAAGGTTCGAATCCTAGCCACAGCAAGTTTTCATTTGTGTAATTGGAACTCAGTCAGAAAAATCTGCGTGTGCAGGCATAACACTGACATGTAGATTTGGCTGTTGTAGGGTTTTCAAGCACAAAACAACCGTTAAAATTCACAACCTCACATTCCGAGAGAAGAAAAATCTCTCCGTCCTATTCGGACTCCCGCCCCTGGAGAGTCAATATCGAAACCAAACACACCTGAGTTTTAAACCACTACATCCCAAACTTTCCTTTCTCCTCCTTCTACCTTTCCGCCCGCGCCCTGGCAACAGTGTAAGGGTATTCATAACCCCTTAGGCGCGCGTAAATTATATAAAAAAAAAAAAGAAAAAAAAGTCCGCTGTTGTTCTATATCCTCCACTGATGCAAGCGGGACCGGAAATTATACGAAGAACTTTTCTTTTGAAGCATTTGATGCCCCAGTCCAGTATTCTGTGCAGAAAGCTGGACTGAGGCAATCGATTGTCTTGTGTATGTCATTTTGGCTGATCGGAAGAAGGCTTTACTACTCAATTAATTCTAAGCCCAAACAAGTAACGATTAGCATGAGTGATTCTTCACATGATTGCCACGTTAGTGTCATTTGCGGAGCATCGATGTTGTGTGTCCTTCTTTGTTGACACTATATATTTACTTTGCTTTTCCTTTATTTTCCGCTTCTGCTTCAATAGTCGCATGCACTCCAGTGACAACCTGCTGTGTTCTTCCAATTATGTAAATGTCGTCTGGTGCATCTGGAGTTGACTTGCGATTTTCACACGATTCTATTAAAAACGATTTTGAAAAAGTGACGCGAAGACGCACCGCCTTATTTAAAGCCTTTTCTGGGAGCATGCATTCTCCATCGTCAGGCGGTCCGAATGCGCTTGACAGTCTCTATAGATTTTGTCATATGCGGCTTTGAAATCGATAAACAGTGGGTTTGAATCGATTTTGAACTCTCAGAATGGTCAGACAGTTGACGAAAGTTCTTAGGCACTCTCATAATACAGCAGACAAGATTTCGTTCCCGAGACTTATTCCCCTATAGTTGGAGCAATTCAGCGGATCGCCCTTCTTTAAAATTGGACAAGTAATGCTTAAGTTTTTCTGTTGGGAATATTTTAGTCGACCCAGATTTTTATGCGTCACCGTTTAACAGTCTGCAAAAATAATCTTTAAATATTCTCAGCACCGGCTGTGATTCTACTGTGAGATTTTCTTCTCTATACTTGTAGGTTTCAGTTCGGGCCTTACATCTTTGGCATGTTCGTTTTATTTTTTGATTAAATTTTTGAATTTCATTCTTCTTCTAGAATTTCTCTAAGACCTCGGTTGAGCGCTTCTCGTATTTTCTGTAGAGTTGCTTTGTACAGCCGGCGTTTTTCTAAATTCATCATCGAACCAGATTTTTTTTCTTGGGGCCGGTTGAAACCTAGTATAGCAGAGGTTGCCTCTCTGATTGATATTTGGCTATGGTGATACTGGTCTTCTACATTCGAAGCTGATGACGTCGGACTCCTCGAGGGGTTAAGAGAAATTCCTTTGAAACGGCCCTGTCGGTCTCTTACGATTGAAGTCAATCGACATCAATTCTTCTTACAATTGCTCGCTGGCTTTAGCCTGTTGCGGATATCCGCATCCGCATATCAGTGTCTTGGCCACACTGGACTATGGTCCGAGTCGATGTAAGCTGCTCGAAATGCTCGGACATCCAAAACACTAAAGTAGTGTCTTGCATTGATCGCAATTTGGTTGACGGTTTGTTGATTAAAAGTCAAAAAGATCTCTTTATGGATATCAAGGTATTTAAACCGCGGGCTATAGTTAAAAATATTAAAATTAGTGATGTCGTAATGTAGCATTAGAATCCCCAAGAAGGTCTTCATGCATTTCTCGCAGGTTTTGTCGAGGAGCTCGTAAAAGCAGTCTTTGGTAAGGTCGTCCTTCTCCTGTATACATTTATGAGGCTTATGTTGACCAATTTACCGTTTATGAGAATCATCGTCAGTCATTCGCTAATTCTTCATCTGACCGCGAATTCGCATCCGAATAAACGCTGTGACTGCTTTCCCTGACACGCGGGTTACAGACATTCTCCATAGTAGATATTACAGTTTCTCAACATGTTTTTGTCTGGCCCATCCCATCGCGTTTCTTGGGTAATGATTATGTCTGCTTTTTATCAGGGGAGAATCTCAACTGGTTGTTCCGCTTCACATTCCTTCACATTCAATATTCCACGCGCAGATCCGAAGATCGTTCTCCTTTTTTCGTTTGCCAGGTGCCCCCATGCCCCCCATGCCCAATTGTCAAGGCATCTTCCATCAATGACGTTGTCTAATAACGGTTTTCTGTAGGTCGCTGCGATTTGAAAAGTTATAAGCTCCCGGTCATAGGTAGTGTTGGTGGTAGGATCACCGGTAGTCCATACCAGGACTCAAATCACGGTATCTTGGGAGCCAGGGGAGTTTCGGACTTCGGTCGGGACCTGACTGAAAGAGATATGGCCCCAAGTAGGAATGTCACGGTAGCTGAGACTTGAAACTAAAATTGGAGAAAAGGTTTCCCAGTTAGTTTCGACACGATATTGAGTTGCAATAAGTAATGGATGCAGTGACCCTAAGATCAGCAAGAGGTTAGAGATCGGCCTCGACTCATAACAAGGATGGTACTCCTGCCTCCTACATAGTTTCGAATTGGTGTTCATAATACATGAAAGCGATGGCAAAACATATCCTTGCTCCTATGGATGTACGGGCATCCCGTGAAATTAAGTCTTCACAGGCAGGAGTTAATGTAAAGTCTTAGAGATACCTATGGTTTGCCAGAGTCGTCAACAGTAAATCCGTTCGTTCCGCTGGCTTGTTTTATCTTTTCGAATAGGGTTGTGAGCCCTACTGCAGTGTAGGCTAGTATTAATCTACTGCTCGAACACGCACTTGCCATTTTTTCCGACATGAATAAGGACTTGTTCACTCTATTACCGGGGACCACTACTGGGAGAGAGGGTAAGCACTACGCTACGAACGTGATGGTTGTTCCGCTGGCCCAATCGCTTCGGGGGTTTCCTTCCTCAGGGCTCACTTATAGTTGTTTTTCGGCTTATGTTAGTTCTTCAAGGACTTGACATCCATAAACATTTTTAAACATATTGCCCCTCTGTTTTTTTCAAGATTTCCTGTACAATTCTGTCTATCTAAAGGTAATTTTGTATTAAATCTGCTAGTTGATCTGGGAAGATCTGTTGACTTTACATGGCAAATCAAAATATATACTTATTGTTATCCTTTTTCGTTCTGTTCTTTAATACATCGATTTCTTTTAATTTGGGAAAATAAAACTTCATTTCAAATTGTTATACCCTTTAAAAACAGGCATTTTGTACCCCCAACAAAAAAGAGGACCACTGACAATTTTAGAAACGACAGAAAGCAATAATATTCAATGTTAACATGAAAACTATTCATGTCCTTCTTAGGGTTGGTTTGCATTTATTTTCTCCATGAAGATAAAAAGGTCAATATACAGACACTTGTACACGTATGTAAGCATGTTTTCTTTGCCTAAAAGTTATGAACGTACATACCTAACAAAAATATTTATCCTACCATTATCCTTTGTCAGGCTTTTCTCATTTGCTACCTTATATCTCAAGTCTTGTCATACAAACAAACAAACTGGTGTACAGGTTATATCTCTCTTTACGTCACTGGCCTATATGTTTACGCACACGTTCCATATGTCTGTAGTATTAACTAAGATATGCATTTTGAGCCAAATGTTGTTTGTCTTCTGACGGGACAATAAGCATACCTCTGAAGAACGAACAAAAAATTATCACAATTGTTCTGAGCATTAACGAAAATGTGTCGTCTGTCTGTTGTCGCATTTATTATTCATGACTATGAGTGAAATTAATTTCACCGCCAGGCATTAGCTAATTAAGTTAATGCGCTAAATTGAATACAGAATAATCAACATTTGTCGAAATGTCCGCTACAACACCAAATGAAATAAGTCTTAATTAAAATTATCACAATTAAAAGATGGTTCTCCTCATTGTCCAGAGGCTATGTACGTCCTTTATGTTAATTTTTTGTACTCATGGCTTTTAAAAAATTGGAAAAATTAATTAAAATTTAAAACTTTGCATGTTTTTAATATAAATGAAACTTTGAAATTAAATACAAAGTTTAAATTGGATAAACGTTTTTATGAAGTTAGTTTTAAAGCCATGTTTTCTCCCTTTTATCTCAATTGTCCTACTTTTTAAAAGTGAATATAATTAATTAAATTTTTTTTTATTTTTTTAATTTGTTATCGTGAGTCTGTTTCATAAATTTAGTGGTGTAGCTTGCGATAATGTCCTTAACAGGCTTAAAATTAAATTGGCTCTACTCAGAATGAATTTTCGATCACACATTCCCTTCAGATTCAGCTATCCGGCTACAAAAGTTATCTATAGATTTTCCTCAAGTTACGTATGAGAACGTCTCAAGCCCTTTTGCAATACACTGATCCTGGTATAGCAACCAGGCCGGCAGATCTTCTATCAATCGCCTTTCCGCACTATAGCAAATCTTTCAAAGGACAAAAAAATTTCAAGTCGAGACCCACCATGGACTTCAAAAGCCGCATATGATAGCATTTGTTGTCTGGAAAACTGCAAGGTTATGGCCGGATGCGGGATCGCGGCAAAACTGATCCGACTGTGCCTCCAAATATATAAGGCGTTCATCTAACCCTAAGTAAACACCCTACTGGAGATTCGACAAAGATTTACCCCAGAAATTCGCTGCTAACTCGGAGGAGCCAAGAGCTACACGATAAGCGGGAAAGCAGGAGCAGAAATTTAACATTTAGGCCTACATGCGAGGAGGGGGAATACCTAAAATTGCAAAGTCTACGAGCTTTTTTATCGCTCAAGCAAGGAGAGACATCGATTCACAGCTTCCAGTTTTGAAACGACAAGGAAGACTGAAGGCTGAACCTTAAGTTAGTCTGCGCAGAAGGCTGCTGTGTTAGAGAATTCTCACGGATCAAGAGCTCGTTAAGAGGGAAAGAGGATGTGATCAACTCGAAAAGAAAATTAGAAGAAATGGAAAATTTAAACAAGTTTCAAGTTAGTTACGAGCGGCGGCCTAGCGTGTATATGTGCTCCTGTACGCTGTTTTGCTTTAAAGTTTGAGGTACCAAGATCCATTTCTAAGAGGTCATCAAAGAAAGGTTTATATGGATTGGGATGCCAATTATTGGTCACTGCTGAACTTACCATATGCACAGGATTTAAAAAATTATTTTAATTTCTTGAAGCTTGGGAGGTATTACTAGCTTTTAAGCGTGGATGCCAATTACCAGTACGAATTACCACAATTCTGGTCCTCTCAATGCGAGTTCTTCTTCTTCTTCTTCTTCCAAAAAAACATACGCGTATAATTACACCTTATGGTACATAATTTTTCCATAAATCTGCGGACCTTGGAACCATTCTACAGGCCGTCCTTTTTTGAATCATCTCGTCAGTTAGGCCAAGAGTTTGCTAATGTTTTCGCATTTATATGAACCTCGTTTCACCACGTCAGCCTCGAGTACCTGCCGTCTGATGCGAGCATAGGCCGGACATTCACAGAGGAAATGCCGCACGGTGTCATCAATTCATCGCAGGATGTTGTATCACTTATTCCCAGCACATTAAGATGCTTAGAAAAAGCAAAGTGTTACGACACAATATCAGTCAGCAGTCTAAAGTCTGTCCTGGCGAGGGACAGAATGAAAGCCGCTGACTTTTTACGGACTTCGGGAAGCATTTGGTTTTTCTACATCCTACAGGGCCATTCTATCTGCAATTTTGTTCACTCTGAACCGAACCTTTAACTCCAATCGGATACATAAGCAGTCCTAATGCAAGTGGGGGACCTAAAAAACCTTCATCTGAGAGTTGCCTACCAAGTTCATTGTGATCACATATCTCCTGGTTCCATTGTGATCTGAAACCCAAATAAGACTCAGTGTTAATCCAGCCTTCCCGGTGCGATTAAAGAATATTTACATTGTCGAACTAGGTTGGAAGTGGTAAGAGAGTTCGGGAAGGCTTAAATACATTCCTTTCCTGGCTAGATTCTGACCGAAGTTAATTGTGAGCATAAGGAAGGTTGTCTTCGTATTTTCGAAGCAAGGATCATTGGTATCATTGCATCACACGGGTCTCCATGAGACCTGAGTTAAAACACTTAGATCAAAGAAGAGCTTCGTTGGAAAAATATATGGTGATACCCTTAAGCAGCAGATGGGTCACATCAGTCAGGATATCTGACTGGTTTTATGGCTTGGTTGTTTATAAAATAATAAACTAAATGATCAGTGTTGCTGTTATGGGTCGGTTTTCTTCGGACAAGGTGGAAAGCAGACGTAAGCTTACTAGATTTTCGACACCATGGATAATGTCTCTTGGGCCCATCGGTCAAAAACTCTTGGGCTTGACGAATAGTATGTTAGGCTGAAATTAGTTTTACTCATCATCCATTGTGGATAAAGAACGAGTTTGTCATTATCTAACTTGTCTTCTATCTCTGTCCAGGTCCATACTGTTGCCACCAACTTATTGGGGCTGTTGCAAATTTGCTTATCTCGTGGTATAAGTTGGTATGTCCTGAACAATGTTCTTCTTAACATTCTCTTTCAGATATATTGTTAAATTCTGATGTTCTCGTGTACCACAGCCTTATAAATTTTCTTATCATCCAGTCGCAGACAGACAATCCTGCTAAGGATGGGAACAGAACTCCTGTATGTTGCCATTGTATGAGGAGTCTATTTTTTTCGGCACTTTCTGGTGACTTTCCTTGCTCAGCTTGCTAGTAGAGGTATCAGCTATCTGAGGGCGAGCGAGTATATCCTAGTTGGCGGCTAGAAACAGAGTCTTGTGATCCCGTGCTGCTACCAAGTCCCGATGTATTTTAATTAGAATCTATTTTCGTTATTTTGACTGATACATAGTGATTCGACACTTATACACCTGAGCTTGTCGGAGTATAGGAATAATTCTCATCTCATTCTTAGCGTACAATGACATACCAAAATGCAAATCCGCAACTAAAACTAAGGAGTCATTTACGACTGGCATCCTAAAGGATAATCACAAATTGTCGGCAAAGCAGAAATGTTTTGACATTGAATGGTAACGATTCTATTTATGACCTGTAATATAACGGACATTAATCCGGAATACGCCACTTCAACTGGTAGTTTTCATTTAAACTATCAAAGTTTATGACGATAGTAAAAGCTTATGTTCATCATATGTTAAAAATACAAAATGGACCAATTACTTAGAGAAAACACAGGTACAAAGTATTTATACCTACTTGTGGTTCGCCTTCTCCCATTTAAAAAAAAAAAAAGCAAAATTGCTTAAGCACGCATTCTCCGTTTATTCGCATTCCAGCAATCTTATTGACTTCAAATACTTTCTATTGATAAATGCAAAAAAAAAATACTGACAAAAGAATCGACGGAAAGAAAGGACAACACCAGTCAGGAAATTATTTCAATATGTTCACCAGAAAGAAAAAAGGGATATCCCCTTTCTTATACAGCACTTACCGTACAATCCATAAATTCGCTTTTAGTAGTCATAACAAAAGGGTTAAAAAAAGGTTTTCCGATCAGGGAATAGAAAAAATCCAATGTCGGTTAAAATATTATCCCACAAAATTTTCGAGTGGGCTGATTCGATATTTTTTGAACAAACCAAGCACGAGTATCTTATGAGTACAATGAAGGCTATTTTTGACTTATTATTATATAATGCAAAATCGATTTATAATTTCATTTTGAATAGAAAATTTGTGAATTTTTTTTCCCCTTTAAGAATGTTTTTGCTTCAGTTCATGTTGGAGTTGTGTCACGAGTGAAAAATTTTGGTAGTGCAAACTTTAAAATTTAACAACAGAGCCAGAAACGGATACGGATGAGTGCTTTTCTTGACATTGTTGTCTATCTCATATCATTTCAGCAAAAAATAACTCACCTGCGTTCTGCAGACTATTCTCTTGTTTCGTTTTATTTTTTCTTTTTTTTTTTATCCTGGTACAACTTCTCGACTCATGTCCTGGTTGAAGAATTTGCCCATTTGGATAAGTTTAATTACTCAATATCGTAGGCAAATTTCTATATGCAGAAGGACATTTTGTTAATAGTGCGAGAAGGAAATGTTTACTTTAGCATTGTGTATAACTTGTAAAGAAATAGTCCAAGGATTGCTAAACAAAAACAAAACATCGTAACAAAGTGGACAATATTTGTCAAGTTTGGGTGTTTACTGAAAATCGATAAGAGGAACAAACAAAAACACACGCGTCCCACTCATTCACAATGTATCGAATAACAAACTGTCTACGATAAGATTGTGGCAGCCTTGAATTCTCTTTGAAAATCGTGAAAAGTACATCAGCTTGGGACATGAATTCATAGTCTTCAGTTATTATTTACAAAGACGTTCAAATGAATATGTGACGACGAATAAATTCCTAATGAACTGTAGACTTCACAATCGTGAATCGGGGTCTCCACACTTAGTGGTTGGTTTCTCACATAAGTAAATAATAATAATACTATTAAAATTCAAAATGGAAATAACATCCTCATCGCACACACGCTTCTATGTATTTTAGGGGATGGACTATAGTTTGGGCAACGGAGGTTTTCAAGAAAATGCGAAAAAGATGTCCAAGTCAAGGGCACCAAGGCTAGACTGAAACCATATAGCCTGGTTTGGAAAATATTTACTTACCCCATAATTTTAAAATATCATCATCTCAACAACATTTTTCATATTATGATTTGGTGGCTGGGTATTGTACGATTTAGATAAGCACTGAGCGGTGTCAATAACTATGACTACACTTTACTACATATATACACTAAATTGTTAGAAAGGATATTTTACCACTTTCGAGGAAGTATGGGCTCACGGGCCGGCCGAAAAAAGGATGGCAAACTGTAAGTAATATTGGGTTTGGGAAGAAAAAGTTCGTAGCGTTTTTGGCGATAGATGGTGATAAATCCAAATAACTCAAGACCAGCCCATTGTATTAATAACTGCAGAAGCTCGTTTGAAAGGTGACAGGTTGAGATTGAACGTGTTTTTTTTTTGCAGTGGTTACAAAAGCTGTATTTTATCACCTATGATCTACAAAGATCACAGGATACAAATAAAACAGTTGAGTTGTGTGTTTTTGTAATAGTTTGATATTTAGTCCTCTCAGAATCGAATGTTTAAAAAATAATAATATTGAAATTAGAAGCAACTGAAATTGAGGTAAATATATTTACTTTTATTAATTTAATTTATGTAGGAAATTACTTAATTATTTTATCTTATATTAACAAAAAAAATTAGAACTTTACATAGCGAATAATACAAAATTTAATGATACAACGGAGAACTCTGGATCGCCAGATTGCCGAACAACCGAAACACACTGCTCCTGTGACCAAAGCCAAACTTCAACTTCTTCTACCATCCGCTCGACTTTTATCCATCATCCGCTCAATCGTTAATCCATCAGTCTAGCCAATTCCAAACGCCAACGAAATTTAATATTTTGTGCCACGTCCACAGTTTCAGGACCACAGTCAACAAAACCCATCTGCCGCATACAACAACCACATTAATTACCGATCTCAGTGGATTATTGATTGTATTACAAAGACAACATTGCCCACAAAATCCATTCATGGTGAATGTAAACGATATCCTCTCCATGACTCAATGACAGTAAACAAAATCCGATCGTCTGGATCAACAAACGAGCGGCTCATACCGCTGTAATTAGAGATCAAAACATTATCTAGCGCAACTGGTGGTCGTCGGTCCGGAATAGATTGTTCATTGATTGTTTGCTAAATCTGTATTCCTACATTTATTTATATAGTCTTGTTACTCTTTTAACAATTGAATTATAATAAAACTCACTTAAGATTGAAATTAAACTTGTTTTTTATTTTTATTAAATTTAACACTAGGATTCAAAGTTGACTCCTGTAACAGACTGCCCCATTTCCGTTAGAGACTAGGCTTACGACAAATATTTACGATCTAGTTCGTGCTTTCCAACTCTATCTTCTTGAGATGATAATGTTGGAGAGAGAACATAATTTGTATGAGCCCTTTTGCACGCTGGATGCTTGGTGCTCAAACGACAAGCGTGACAAGGTTACATACTCGCGAATTGGGAAGATCACTTAATTATGTGATGCCTCCTCCGCTAAGAGTTTTTGGTCATCCAAAAATAATTTAATAGATATCAAACTGAATAATAATATCAAATAATCGAAAACGTAAACAAATTCAAGTTGTAATAAAAGTCCAATATAAAAATAAATAACAATCCAATGAATTCAACATTTTTCTTTAGAAAGATTCGATACAAGTTTATAAAAAGATAATTATAAATACAATATTTATATTTATTTTATTTATTTACTTATTTGTTTGTAATGCTTATACACTTTAAGATGCAATATCTTATAAGATATTGAAAAGATAATTAAAAACAATGAAAGTTAGTAGAGAAGTTGTACCAAATTAAAACCTAACAAGAAAAATTTATATAGGTACAGATTAAGATTCATACGAGTATTAACTATGTGTTGATTGCTTCGAAAAATTTATTTATAGATTTATAGAGAAATAGCTGCGCAATGCCTTTTTAAGCCTTGTTCTGCTTGTACCTAAATTAGTTCTTAAATTTCGCGCTAGTGAATTCCACAATCGGATTGAATTTACGAAAAAAATGACGTTCTGATATTAGGGATGTGTAGTGGGGGTGAATTAATTGAACAAACCTCTGCGAAGAGGTAAATTGAGTCTTTTCGTATAAGTATAATGGTGGAAGTGTTGCAAGAATATCCGATATCAGGGCTAGAGTGCGAAATTTGAGATAGCTCTCAAAAGGCATGTCGGGAAAACGGGAAGAATAACTACTTACTCTATCATATTTTCGTAGCCCAAAAACATAACGTATTGTACTATTAAAAGCCACATTGAGCTTTTTTATACTGTTCGAGTCACGACTACAAAAGATTTCACATCTGTACAGTAAAATAAGAATAACCAGCAATTTAGCTAACATCAAGTGCGTTTTAGTTGGGATAAAAGACTGTGTTACCCATACATTACGTCACACCCCATATATATTTCCAACGGCAGCACTGATGTGATTTTCCCAAGTTAACTTGCGATTAAAAGTGACCCCAAGATTCATTCCAGTCTCAACATAATCTATTGCGGAGGTTTTGAACAAAATAGGTGGAAAATAAGAAAGATCCTGTGGTTTCTTCGATATGACTAGGCACAAGGATTTCTTAGCATTTAAAGAAAATCCGTTAAGTTTAAACCAACGTGGAATCTCATCAAGATCTTCATTGATAGAGCAAACTACGTTCTCAGTTAAACCAAGTGGACAGCTCATATATGTACATTTAAACATCATCAGCATACATATGTGACGAACGGTTGTTTATGATGGATGGAAGCTCATTTACATATAATGAGAACAATGAGGGGTCAAGTATAGAACCTTGAGGGACATCACTAATAGTTAGAAAAAAATCGGATATATTATCATCGAGCTGAACTGATTGCATTCTGTTGTGTAAGTAGGATGTAAGCAGATCTACTGCAATTGTTGAAAAGTTATATTGTCGAATGAGCCTTTTACATAACATATTCTGGTCAACCATATCAAATGCCTTTTAAAAGTCTAGGAGCACAAAGAAAGTTACTTTTTCTTCATCTAATGCTTGTCGTATATCGTCAGTAACACACAACAGGGCGGTAATACAGCTGTGTTATTCACGAAAAGCAGATTGCGTTAGTGTAAGCATGTTATTATTTTTAAGACATCAGCTTTAGCATTTTTGGGAATAGGTATAATTTTCGCCAACTTCCACTGAGTAGGGTACTCTCCTTTTGTCAAAACGGTGTTGAAGATGAAGGTGATAAAAGGCAGTATGTTTGGTAAGAGTAGCTATGAAAATAAAGGCTGCATTTTGTCTAACCCAACGGCATTTGACTTTATAGAGGGTATATATCAGCACTATCGACCGATCTAAAACCAAAACTGTTAACGCTTTGATGATTAACAACCAGGCTCGCCAACAACTCAGTCACACCTAACGCGGACGAGAAGGACCGAGACAAGAAATTCCGGTTTAGAGAATTGCAATCAGTTCTGTCATTACTATCTGCCAAATTAAACTTAGCCTTGCCAATACCTTTGCCGCGTAAATTGTTCCAAAGCTGTTGGGCATTTAAGCAGGTGTTCAGCTTGCTCGTATACATAGAAGATTTGGCGGAACGCATCTTCGCAACAACTTTGTTGCGAAGTGAACATTACATTTGTCGAAGTTCTGGAACTCGATATTGCTTCCGATTGTTGTAAGCTCTATTGCGCTGCTGCATTAAGAAACGTATTTGACTGCTAAAGCATGGTTTGCTTTTGTCCTTGGTGCTTAGTTTTTTTATTATTAGAAATATAAATACAAAATTGATGTGTTTATATGGTATGTGATAGAAAATAAATACGAGTACAATAATAAAATCAAATAGAAACCGTAGAAAAGATTCAAGTTATTATAAAAATCCACTGTAAAACTAAATCAATCCAAACAATTCAGCATATTTCATTACATAAATTCAATTTGAGTATAGAATTATTACAAGTTTACAATAGTTAATATTAATTAGATACTACTCTTTAGTCGATTAGGGAAGTGTTGGTTGAATTTTCTGTTCCTCTGCTCCCCACAATACTTAGTTCTTTGATTGCTTGTATCATAAATATAACAATTATCTACTTTGTACTTGTTCAATCTTTTGTATTTTGGTTTACATTTTGAAATGTTTCTATTTCTTATAATACTTTTACATAAACCCTTATTTTCATTTCTGTTATTATTAAGTTGTCCTGTTTGTTTTAATTTTTCCATTTCATATTTAGTTGCTAGCTTTTGTATTTCATTTTTGTTATAGTTTTTGTTAATAAAATCAATTGGTCTTAGTTTGGTGGATGTATGTATTGTCACATTATAAATCATTACGATATTAAAGATTTTTTCATCTAAATCGTCTAATTCAGTTTGGGTTTTATCTATCTCGAGAAGTCTCAAATGTTCATTAAGAGTTCCATGCAATCGAGTTGTTTGATGAAAAGTTATGTCATTATCTTATAAAAACTGCTCGACAGCGTTGTGTATAATGCCCTTTTCCCCATCGGAGACCAATTTTCTCATTTTACCTAAGTAGATTAATCGTTCTTTGATAGCACTTAAAATGGATACCCATGTTCTATCCTAAAGTTTGTGAATAGCAGCGTGTTTTGAAAACTTATCAATCATTGTTAAGTACATAATATTTCTGCAAGGGTACCAGATATGTACTATATCGTTAAAGCTTGTGGGTGATTCTATGTTTTTAAATGGTAACTTTGGTGGATGTTTATCAAATTTCGCCAAGTTACATGTCTCGCAATTATTGACAAATGCATGTATTAGTTTAAGCATATTAGGATAATACTATAGTTGTTTAAGTTCTGAAAATAATTCGGAAATACCTCAATGATGAGATTTTAAATTCTCTTTTTTTATGATTGTAAGCATCTAATTTTTATCTGTGATATCTTCCAACATAGAGCAAGATTTAAGAATTTTTAAATTACTATTATTAGCAAAATATTTTACATATATATTTTGACATTTAGGAAGAGCAGTATATCTTCACAATAAACGCATATAAGCCCCTTGTCAATAATGAATCTTTTTATTATTCCCAATAAATCACTATCTTCTGTGGCGCATACGTATTTTTTGCATTTATCGCCCATTTTTAAAAACATTTGATTTTGTAGTTATTTATTGCCTTTTCTGTTATATGTATGAATATATAGTAAATTATCTTCAACTGCACTATGTATAGTCGCAACAGTGGATCTGATATCATTATCATTATAATCGATGCATTCGTTGTTATTTAACTCATAAGTAACGGAATGAATGAAGGAGTTTGGTATGCTACTATTTTTAAGTTGGTGTGATTCGCTACAAATAAGTCGGCTTAGTCCGCCTGCTACATGGTAGTCCTTCCCTTTTATATATTTAATCATAAAATTGTATTCGTTAAGCTGCATCCTCCAACGCTGCAATTTCATATTTGGATTCTATAAGCTACTCAGCTAAATAAGGTCAGCTTGAATGACAAATTTGCAGCGATAGAGATGGGTATGGAAATATTTAACTGGCCAGACAATCGCTAACAATTCCTCTTCTATGGGTAAATAGCGTATTTCATGGTCGTTTAATGTGCGAGATGCAAAACAAATGGGTCGACTATTTTGGCTTAGGACAGCGCTTAATTTGATGTATCTGATGTTAAAGTGAATTCCTTACTAAGATCTGGATTTTGAAATATTTTAAGTTTGTTAAAAGATTCCAAATATTCAGAACCATTGGTTTTAGTTGCAATATTTTTCTTTAAATATTTAACCATTAGATATGCAATCTTGGCGTAATGCTCAACAAACTTCCGATAATATCCGGTTATACCGAGGACGGACTTTATTTCCTTCTGATTACGGGGGAGTGCTAATTTCTGTACAACCATAGTTTTAAGTGGATCTGGTTTTATGCCACCTTCCACAATTACGTGACCTAAAAATTTTAAAGTTAGCTTCACGGAAGCACTGAAAAACTTATTTTTATTGAACATAAATGTTCATCTAATGAGGTGGAAAATATCAATATCTCATCCAAATATACGAGTACAATGCATATCTTATTGATGAACTCTTTTAGGACACTGTTTAGGATACGCTGAAATGTTGCTGGTGAATTCTTGAGGCTAAATGGCATACGAGTAAATTCATAATGACCATACGAAGTTGAGAACGCCGTTTTGAATCTGTCATCTGGGTGGACTTTAATCTGATGAAATCCTTTCGCCAGAATGATTGTTGGGAAATATTAGCATCTGCCCAATTTGTCAAATAATTCCTCGATGTTTGGAAGTGGGAATTTATCGTCAATGGTATTATCATTTAACTTACGATAATCTATTACTATTCTCCACTTTTGGGTAAGACCCATATTGGTGCGTTATAGGGAGAAATACTGTTGACAAAAATGCCCGATCGAGCATTCCTTTAATTTGGTTTTCAACTTCCTTCCTGTGTACCTCAGGGTATCGATAACTTTTCCTATAAATTGGTAAGTCATGTTTTTTTATAATCCTATGTTTAATTTTGTTAGTAAAGAGTTATCAAAAGAGTTTTTGCCTTCAAAGTATCTCTTTGTTGCAGATGAGAGGCAAAAGTAATCTTTTCAAAGTTATTCTTTTCAATTTCGCTATGGAATACGTTGAGCGATTCATCAACATAACATTTGAAATAATATCCTTCTTCATATTCGTTAAGAAATGTTAGCCGTTTACGGTCTTTGAAATTGACAATGGAATTAAGTGGCACTAGAATATTATTACCAATTATACCACCAAATTCATAATGGAATTTGTATTCTACATAAAAACTCAACGTAATAATCCTATAAGTTGAACACATCAAATAAAGGAAACCTACATCTTATGCTGCAATTTATATACCTGTCAAATATTTTGAGGGTTTGGTATTTAATAGAAGTTTTCCACTTAAGATGACATAGATTAGTGTTTATAATACTAAATTCAGCACCTCTATCTAATAATAAATTTAAATTTTTTTGTTCTACTTTCGACTTGTCGGATAAAAATATTGAGGTGGTGAACTATTTTGGTTTATCGAAATTTCCATTGGTGGGTGTCCATTGGTCATAAACTTGTCGTTGACTTTTCCACGTTTGTCGACTTTGTGTGTACGTGTTTTGGTTGTTTCCGTTACTACTGTTATGATTATACCTATTATAACCTTACCAATTTGTTTGTCAACTTTGGATGCAATGATCCATGGGTTGAAAATTATTGTTATAATTGTTGTTATTAGCCTGAGTAGATTGTATGTCTCTTGTATAGTTGTTTTGTCCGGTACTGCTATTGTTGCTATTGTTAAAAGTTCGTCTGTTGTAATTTATTTGGCGGTATTCTTCCCTATTTGTACTTTAAGGCCATCTATGTTTGGTATTGTCCCGCCTGAAGTTATGAAAATGTACTGGTCTTGTGTAACTACTTTGTTGTTTATTATGTTATGCATGGAATGTGGTATTTGAAAATTTGTGTATTTAGAATACCCATTTCTCATTATAATGTTGTATGCGTCGTCCATGGGGTATTTCTTCCTTACACGGGTTCTGGTAAGTTACCTTTAAAACAATTTAAACAATTCTATTGTTCGTCATAACTTGGTCGTTTGTCAATTGTTCGTTTAATAAGTAGGCTTTACTCAATCGTATGAGAAGATTATTTAGCAGGTTATAAAATTGGTCCATCGTACCATTACAACAACATAGCACAATGTTGCCAAGAAGAGCGTTAACTGGAGTAGATTCACCAGGAGTTTTTTTAAAAATTTCTTTAAGTCCACTCAAACTTCCCACTTGACTATGCTTTAACATGGTGTATCTAGCCTTGTCGACAAGTCTATCCTGTATGTAATCTAAAATAATTTTTTTTACATCAGTACTTAACGTTTCCATTAACGGAACAAGAGCGTCTATTCTGTTTAAAAAGCCAATTAAATTTTTTTGTATTGCCATCGAACGTCTGAGTATTTGCATTGCATTTTACAAGAACTTCAGAGATCGCCATTGTTAAGAAACAGAGAAAAAGAAACAAAAAGGAAAATAATTCTTAAATACTTATGTAATTTTACTTTTCCCAAGCTAACTTATCTTAGGTTAACTTAAAAATAAATGTAAATATTTAAATAAAAATACTAACTTTATTCAGTTAGCTCTTTGATGGTAACTATCACCTTGCTACTCTTGAGTCTTGATGTTGATTTTTTTGTTGCTCACTGTAAAGTTCTTCGTGTGATGATTGAACTCGTGTTCTTGTTGCTATGGACGTTGAATTTTGTTGCTTAATGTAGAGTTGTTTCTATGTTGATTGTATATATAACGCATGTATTTCATTTAAGTCATATAAAATGGATAAAGTAGGAAATGTCATTTGTTTATTATTTTTGCTCTAGTATGTATGTAGTATGTTTTTTATTTTTCGTTTTTGATGTATACACATATTCCACCATTAACTTTCCACAACTTTTCAGGATTATAAATTTATCTGTGTAATTGTTTTTTTGTTTTGGAAATTTAGTGGTCTTTCGCCAAATTCCTTTCCATTTGCTGTTTGTAACAATTGAATTATAATGAAACTCACTTGAAATCGAAATTAAACTTGTCTTTTATTTTTACTAAATCTAACACTAGTTTTCAAAGCTGACTCCGGTAATAGACTGCCCCATTTCCTTAATAACTAAAGTTAGATAAATACTTACGATCTAGTTCGTACCTTTCTCGAGAAGATAGAGTTGGAGAGAGAACATAATTTGTATAAGCCCTTTTGCACGCTTGATGCTCGATGCTCAAACGACAAGCGTGACAAAGTTACATACTCAGGGGAATTGGGAAGGGCACTTAATTAAGTGACAATATTATAACTAGTTGTTATTTTAAAGTGAGATGGTAGTGACGAAAGTAGTTGATCAGGTTTTTCGTTGTTTAATTAGGCATTGTCTGGATAAAAATGACCCCAAAATCAAAAATTAGCATGGGCAATGAAAATGGAACAGGCTTAGAAATTTGATATCTAAAGAATTAAATAAGATAACAACTTTATTTAAACGCCGTTATAAAGGCTAGTGTTTCTTCTAAAAACAAAGTCCTACACGAAGTTTCCACCGTTAGTACTAACAGAACAATTTCCGTTAACATAGGTCAGGGTACACCGAAGTAAGCCTTTTCTTAAATCCTCGATAAATGATGTCGCTATTGGAGATAGACCCTTAATGTAAAAAGATTTTTTTCGTAGAGTATGCCCTAGAATCAATTTTTAAATTACCTTTGACGAATTAGGAATGGGAATGCCTTCGAAATTTTGAAGGGTTTTACAAAACCTCTACGATTATACCAAGTCAGCTGTGTGGAGTGGTGAGGCGTTATTGGAATGGTTTAAAGCGGTGACAGGAGCAAGACAGGGGTGGTCTCTGAATCCACCCTCATTTGTCCTCTTTATAGTGAACTTTCTTCCGGGTGGGGTAGAATTTGTCGTCTGTTCACAGACGATATCATACTGTTGGCAAATTCACCGGAATCCTTGCAATTGATGATAAATCGATTACATGAGTACTGCAGATTACGGAGTCTGATAGTGAACTTGGATAAATCCAAGATAATAATATTCAAATAAGGAGGAGGTAGACCTACTCACCATGAGAAATAGTACTATAGCGGGGAACGAATATAAGTAGTAAAGGATTTTAAGTATCTTGGAATTCTTTTGTCAAGTAAATTTAACGTGAAAAAACATCTAGATGAGAAACTCATGAAATTTAAATCCTTTTTAAATGTAGCCTATAAGAATTGCCTCAGCAACTTTAATAGTTAGTAGTAAGTAATATTTGTTAATCCTGTTAAAATATTTACAAGTTTAACAAAAATAAGTGTTGGCTTTTGCCATGAGCTGAAAATATTGCTCACAATAATAAGTTCGGGCTATTTAAAGCAACGATCGAAGCAGTAATGCTCCACGCAGCGCAAGTCTGGGGGTATAGGCGGTCAAAAAGCTGCTAGGTTTTTTTCATTTAGAAACTTTTTACCTCCCTGCAAATACGACGAACTATATGCTTATGCTGGAAACGAGCTATAGATATATAAAAATGCTTAAGCTCTAAATGAACTACATACTGAGGGTGATAAGCATGGCAGACAGCCGGCTACCAAACATAGTGGCCCTACAAATAATTCGAAATAAAACTGCATGGTTTCAAGAGTGGATAGAATTAGCTCGTGAGTGTTGCATTAAATTGAACATGGAAGGAAGGAATTATAAAAACCTATTATACCGGCTGATAGAACAATTTGACGAGGTGGCCAAAGCGAAATTCTTAGATGATGCGTCGGAATCACTATATCGTACGGCGTACAATTGGCTTAATCACAATCTGGCTTGCAAAAACTATTTTAAAACATTCATATCATTCAGGAGATCTCAACGATGTTTAAATTCCTTGGAGAGCTCCTAAGAATAAATTTTGTCCCCAATAGAGAAGATCTTTCTGTATTACGCAGCATGTGCAATTTGGAAGAAAGAGAAGATGCTTTGCATTTCCTAGGCAAATGTCCTATTATGAGAAACTAGGCGAAATTTTTTTGGAAAAGGTGTCGTATGAGAGCACAAAATGATATCGCTACTTAAAAAAATGGATGTAAACAAATTATTTGGATACTGCAAAATTGCGCTAAATTATAGAGAAAACATATTAACAGGGAACTTTTAAAATTACTAATATATTGAACGTTTTTCTATATATGTGCAGTACTGATTTATAGCAACATTGTCAATCTGGCAGATGGCAAAGCCATGCCAAATTGATTTTGTTACACTTTATGTAAAAATTGTGTATGAAAAAAATAAATTCTAATCCAATCCAATCCAATCCAATCTATAGAATTTACTTAAAAGATCTGCAATATGAAGAGAAATTTGTTTCAATATCGAACAGAGATCCGGTCTGAAGAAGAAGATGTAGTCGTTTTAAGAGACATTATTGTTTTATAGATTTCTAGTGCCGTTAATTCTACAAAAAAAATGGTATGTGGTTGCAAAACCCATTTGATCAAAAGTATATTCATATAGGCAAGTAAAGCCTATGTTAAACATAATTCTTAAAAATTATGTCTTTCGGCATTTAGGACAGTCTTTATTCTTATTCATATAGTCACGACAATACAACTTAAACTAAGAAAACATTTTTAAGCAAAAACTTAGTGCATGGACTCTTTCAATTTTAATTGTATTATAAAACTTAAAACTAAAAGCCTACAGACTTCCAAGAAATAAATTTTAATCTACTTAATCTACTTACATTTGATACATTATATATACCTAATATATATATATATGTATACCTAATATATAGATATATGTATGTATATACATGTATGTAATTTTTTTTTTTTTTTTTTTATTTTTATTAGTTTTTTTTTGTTTTTATTTTAATTTTTTTTTAAATCTAACTTACTCCTACTTAAAACTATGTAAGCCGGCCATGGTTAAAAAAAATTAGGCGACCAACTTTGCTTCACATGAAGCTACCAAGTATTATAGTAATTCGACGACGACGCATCCTCTCCTTCAAAAAGCCACCAGAATTGTTGGTGCTGTTGAGCAACATCCCTCATGTCGCGACCTCCTACTGCCCTACTAAACCGGAGACGCTCCGCACTGCCGTGTGTGACGTCTCTGTCGTAGTTGAGTCGCCTGTCCGCAGCTGTTCGAGCGACGTGGAAGATTAGCGGCACCGCAAATCTGTCCTGGATCAGACCTTTACTATCTAGGTAGAGGAACGCTTCTGGAGGAATAAAGCCGTCAAAGCGCACTCTCTCGTGATACATATGATTGGGATAGTAAGCCCCGGAGATCAGGTTGTTCGATGAGGTCATTGCTCTTGCAATGTGCCTTCGAGTCAACTTAATGACGAAATTGTCCACTTTTATTAGGTTCGTCCTATTGTACAAGACCTCATTAGGATAGAATTTTATGTACTCAAATTCTGGTGTTCTGTATAAGCGAAGACAGGTCCTAAGACAAGCCCTCTCAAACACCCGAATCTTTTCCAGTAAACTTGCTCTCACATTGAACCACACAGGACATCTGAACACAAGCATAAGCCGGATATGGGCCGTGTAGCAGATCACCTTCAGCCTCGCATTGGATTGACTGTTATAAAACAGTCTCCTTGTAAGGGCAAAAGCACCTCTGGCTCTGGCCAGAGCAACATCTATATGTTTGCTAAAATACATTTCGACAAGCAAGTGGCTCCCCATGTTGTTCGACGATAGAGAACTTTCGCCAATACTTTCTAGTATCCCTAGAGGCCTAGAGGAATAAGTCTTCTTCGTCAATGTGTTGATACTGAGGTATCGTTTTGTCCATTGTTCGTTTGACAGATTTCTGTGGACGGTGGGTAGAGCGAATTCGAGGAGAGTGCTCTAGTCAGTATTCTGGTGAAGTGTGTCCAACGCACTCTACTATAATTGTAGGAATGCTTTTGAACAAACTCTTCCAATTCCGCAATTTCGTTGGGACCAGTTATTTCGTTCCTGAGACCGCAATGGTCAGTGTCATACACGAAAGTGCGTAGACAGTTTGTGCTTTGTTGGTTAGTGCACGTCAGTTGTATTCGTGAGTCGAACATCAGGAGATCCAAATAGGACAAATGTCAGGGAAAGGACGGACTATCTCGCTTTGAGGCCGAGTCGAAACGTCACATTGTGCAGACCCCACCAATTGAATAGTAGGTTCCCTATAGTATTTGGTATATTATTTCCGCTATCACTATATTTGGCGTTGAAATCTCCGCCGATAATAAAATAGTTGTCTTCCAATTCCAGCCTCAGGAATCGAAAAAGTGTCTCGAGCTCTGAGAGTAATAAGGTGGATTGCGTAGCCTTAGGAGCATAGACAGACACCATGTACAACCGCTTTCCACTACGGAGAGGGATACGTATCTACAATGTATGCTTCCAGCACCTCGAACTTACATACTACACGACTGTATACTCTTTTAAAATGTATTCCTTTTCTTACAAAGATCGCAACCCCTCCTCCCATAATGGAATTGTGTCGGTTTCTCCATACTATTTTGTATCTACTGTGCCTCATTTTGTGTCTTCTGGTAATATTAGTTTCGCTTACCAAAAGCACATCAGGGGCTTAGTCTTTAAGCAACTTAAACAGCGTGGCTCTTCGCTCGAAACTAATCAGTGTGCTCTAGGCAGGCCCCGGTGCTCTAGGCACAAGCAACCTTTGCTTGTTGTACCGCAGTCCCCCTACCTGCCGCCAGTTGGGCGTAGGTAACTTGGGGAGTAACGGCTGGTGTTCGTGCCTGCTCGAGTGGACGTTTAACTTCCGCTTTCTGCTGCCGAGCCAGATTTACTCTTTTGATGTATTGAAATTTAGGACAACCCCGATAATTCGGGGTGTGACCCGTGTTCCTACATAAAGCACAAGAGAGTTTACTTTTTTCCGACGCTCCGTTTTTAGCTCGAGCGCATTCCTCTGACTTGTGGTTCTTTCCACACTTCACGCATCTAGGCTGCATTTCGCCGTTCGACGCGGCGTGCCAAAACCTTTGGCAGCGAACACATTGCAAAACGTTTTCGTTCCTTTTTAATTTTTCCCAGTGTACGACCTGGTAGTCTTTGATGCTCCTTAGACCATCCAGTTTGCTGTTAGGACTTAGCTGGACAAGGAAAACCGGTAATTTCCGATTCTCGCTTTTGGCTCTAGCCGTGGCAAATGGCTTGACCCCCACGAATTTGAGCCCTTCGCACTCCTTCTCTTTCAGCAGTGCAAGGAGCTCCTCCGGATCAGTCGACGGTTCTAACCCCCTCAGCAGCATTGTCTGCAGCTTCTTCACCTTCGGGGTGTAGGAGAAGAACTCCGTCGTCGAATCCTTCAATAAACTTTCAATTTTATGGTAGCGCTCCACTGTATTACAGTGGATAGCGTGCCTATCTAACCTAAGTCTTATAATATAAAAATTATTGCCTATGGCCGACTTACATAGTTCTTTTGTTTCCTTTAGTTCCCTCTTAAATGTATTAATGGGTGGAACCCTTTGTTTTGAAATTTGCTGTTTCTACTGTTGTTGTTGCTGCTGCTGTTGTTGTTTCTGCTGCTGCTGCTACTGCTGTTTTTGCTGTTGCCGTTCTTGTGGCTGCTTTAGTTGTTGTTGCTGGTGTTTCTTGAGTTTTTGTTGGTCTTGTTGTAGCACTTGTGCTATTGTACTTCTTTGGTGTTGTTGAGTCTGCTTTTGAGCTAGCTGCGTCTGTTGTTGCTGTTGCTCTTCCCTCTTCCTTCTTACCATTTGCTTTCCTTTTATGGCTAGTACTCTATGTTGTAGCATTTTGATGCTACTACTAATTGATTCCATTTCTTCCTCTTCATCTTCCGATTCGGTTGACGCCAAGGAAGCGAACAGCGAATGTTGGTGAATATCTGAGACGAATGGGTTGTTGTCGATAAACTGCCCGGGACGATTCATTGCTGCCGTTGGTAGCGTTGATTGCGCCCCTTCCCTCATTCCACCAAGCAGCTCTACAGTACAAATTTGTAGAGTGGGACGTTGTACCAAGCTAGAAGTAGCTCTTAACTTCCTCCTACTCTTCGTCTTTGGTTCTGTCCTTGCTGGTGTTTGGCTTGAACCCCTGGATATCTCGCCTGACTGATCTGCGGATCCCGCTATTGGCGTAGCGGATCGCTCTCCACAATCCATGGCGTGATGTTGTTTAACACTCTATTTTTTTTTCTTTTAATTGAAAGAAGAAAAAAAAAAAGATCTATTCAACAAGGAGTCGAACCCGCAAACTTTAATTTAGTACTTGCGCACACTATCACTGGGCTAATTGAAGCCGTATATGGTATTTGTCAAATTGTCTTTTTTATTTTTAATTCGTATCACTACTCAACCAAAAGTCAAAACACGTCTGTATTCTGCGGAGATCAATGAACGACTGCAAATCAAAAGCAAACGACAGATCCTGTGTATTGGAAACGTTGTCCCAGAGTTCAAGATTCAAATTTGATTTGAGCAGTGAAGTTAATTTTATTAAAATTGTTACACAATGACTTTTTAGTTCTGGGTTTTTTATAGTTGAGTTGAATACTGGTTAAACTGTGGTCAGTTATTCCTAAATCAAAGGAAACTGCCTCATATCGGACATGATTACTTCTGTGATACCTTAAGAAGATATGGTCTAGACAAGAACTCAGTTGAATTAGATGATTTAAAAGGGACTCAAAACTAAACGAAGACAGAATCTATAACAAAAACTATCAACATCGGCTGAGTGTGCCAAAATGTTAATATCCAAATCACATAACAATATCGTATTCTTGCAAATTTGAAGTTGGAAATATTCTCCGCACTCATCCAAAATAGCCTTTACTGCGTACTTACGAAGTCTATAGATACATATAAAACCGGGTCAAACATCAAAAATTACACACAAAAAATTGATAAGGACTGAAACGAATAAAATCTGTAAATTTTAATACGGGCTATACTTCCAATGCGTAAAAATTGCAATCCCATTTTGTACCCAAATTAGCCTGTATATTCTCTAGTTTCAGTTTGTTATTGACTTTAGTTCGGTGCGGTTTAAAATATTTATAAAATATGAGTCAAGAAGAACGCCGTAAAAAGATCATCGACAAATGGCTCGAAAATACTTCGCGTCAAACCATTTCATCGCAAAAAATAAAACATAGCACACAGTACAGTGGATTCTGTTATTAAACGATATTTGGAGACGTTGACAGTTAAGCGAAAACAGAAAAGTGGAGCTAAAAGTGGAGCACGTGATACAAATTTGGACTGGAAAATAGAGGGTACCATCGTAAAAAACCGGACTATGTCATCCGGAGATGTTGCTTTTAAATGTAATACCAACCAAACAATGGTACAAAGATCTAAAAAACGTAACCGTCTAAAAACACGAAAAAAAAACAAAAAATACCAAAAGTTACTGAAAAGCAAAAAAAAGTCAAAAAAACACGAGCCCGAAAGCTATACGAGTTGATCGGTTACAAGAAAGCGTGCTTGTTTTTGGATGACGAAACTTATGTCAAAGCCGACTTTACTACTCTTCCAGGTGCGCGGTTTTACAACTCATTTGAAGCTGAGATTCTTCCGCAATCAACAACATCGATTGGGATGGAAAAAATCGGGTCAAAATATCTCGTTTGGCAGGCCATTTGCCAATGTGGACACAGAAGCTCATCGTTTATTACAACAGGAACAATTAACGGAGAAGTGTACATTAACGAGTGCCTAAAAAAACGGTTGATTCCTTTCTTAAACAAACACGAGGGTAGATTTAGCTTCAGATCACTATGCTCATGTGACGTTGAGCTTTCTTGTTGCTAAAAATGTCGACTTTGTCCCAAAAGACATGAATCCACCCAATGTTCCACAGTGCCGTCCCATTGAAAGGTATTGGGCTTTGGTCAATGCTAAATTGAGGAAAAGTGAGCAGTGTACAAAGGACGTAAAAGATTTTAGTGCTAAATGGAAAAGAGCGTCCAAAAAGATCACGGATGTAACTGTCACCAACCTTATGAAGGACATTCGAAAGAAGTTGAGGAAAGAATGGGAACCCAAATATTTTTTTTTTATTTTTTGTAATTGTGAATGAATTTAATAAAAACAGAGTTTTAAAGCAAATAAAAAAAATTTACATGAATTATGAAAATATTTTTTTTTTTTTTACTTTGAAGTTTCCAAATTTTATTCGTTGCAGTCCTTAGTATCAGCACATTCCAGCATTGCAACTCCACCGGCTGAATAAGATTCATTACAATTAGCTTCAAATCTATAATTAGGTATATTATAATTAGATAGAGATTTCATCTTCGAAAATTCAAATTTCAAAATGAAATATGAGATCAGATGATCCAAAGATCAGAGATGAGCGAGAAAAGCATCAAAGTTTGTTCTCCTTCTTTGAATATTCTGAAAAACTAAACATTGTTTGGATGATCTGTACAAAAGCAATTATTGTAGAATTATTGAAAATAGAGGAGGAGAGGCTAACATTACCTGACATTTAAATCACTACAAGCTATCAGAACTGTTCCGAATTATAAAAAAAAGAGAACCGGATATTGAAATAATCGTATTGCTATGGTATTGTATATGGCAAATACAAATAGTTTCCGTGAAATGTCCAATTTATTTGGCATTTCTAGTTCGACGACATGGAATGTTATCAAGGGTAACATTTTTGGTCCTATTTATTATATGAATCCGACAAATGGCCAAATGCCAATGAAGCAAGAGCAAAGATTCCTGGAATTTTGGGATGTATCGACGGATCCCATATGGGCATGAAAGCGCCCATTACTTTCAAAGAAAATTATTTCAACAGGAGGCGCATTCATAGCATGTCTATGCTACCTCTAGTTTATCAACACCTTCTATGGAGATCAAGCAGCTTTCACGATAGCTAGATTCTACGAAAATCTGCCCTTTTTTTCCATAATTCGCGTGCCCTCAACGGATTTGAATACCCTTAAAATGTTTGTACACAGCACGGGCGAAGGAAGATCAGGTAGGAAGATCTGCCTGCAAAAGAGCCTGATGCCAAACTTTGCCAAATGACATAGAAATATCAGGTGCAACTATATTGCTTCCACCAGATTGGTGTAGACTTTGGTTCCACTCTTCAATGAGACATGCCACCAAATCACCAGTGGACCTGTTGGTACAAGAACCATACTGCCGGTCATTGAAAAGTTTTCGCGTTTCGAGATATTTCATGAGCTGACGGTTTATCAGCGTTTCCATGACCTTGGAAAGAAGGGACGTAAGTTCGATGAGACAGTAGGAGGAGAGAGAAGAAGATTCGCCTTTCCTAGGGACGGGGAGAAGAATTGATGAAAAAGCTTACGCAGTGGTTTTGTCGGCGAGGAAGAACATCTCAGAACACGGGAGATATATCATCTTGACTAGAGGATTTGTGAATGTTAAGATCTTTATATACTCTTACTACTACATGATTCGACGCATTCAAGCATAGGCGGAGACAAAGTACAATCGTATTGAAATTTCACACGCCTTAAGAAAGACGTTGTTGTCATTCCTGGTTCGTTTGAACTTTTTTCAGTTTTCCTCAGTCAGGTTGGTCTCGTAGGACTGAAAAAATGTTTCTCTAACCCTGACAGCCTGTATACAGCTCTAGTCCTAGCTCTCCTTTTTTTAGATTGATACTCTTCATCCGATGAGGGATAAAGCATCTCATTCCAAAGAGAATGGTGTTTGTAATCATATCAGCAGTGGCATCCACGTCATTATCGATGAAACATAATGGCCAGTTACAATTCCTAAAGAAGCTGTTGAGTACATTAAAATTGGCTTTCTCGCGATCATATGAGCGTGCAAGCTGTTAGGCCCGTTCCAATTGGATTTCTCGTAATCCGACGGTCTTAGAAGGGGTAGCACATAGACCTTGAATTTATCAGAGTGTGAAATCGAAAATAAGTCCAGGGTGTTGGCGGTACGACTATCAAATTCTGGTATACGTAGTGGGCTCATTTACAAGCTGGATCAAGTTGATCAAGATCTCAACACATTGTTCTTCAGGTTTTGTCTGTCCAGAATGTCGAACCCACGCAGAGTTTTGTATATTAAAATCGCCCGTAATAACAATTTCAGTATGAGGATGCATGGTTTCAATTCTTTGAATGGAGTCAGATAGCGCACCGAACTCATTAAAGTACAAATTGCTGTCCGGTTTGGGGCTTCTGGAAATGAAGCAGTAGTGGATAATTTGCTTATGGAGATGGAGTTTTAGACACAAGGCCTTGAATTCCGGATTGGAGCACGGATCGCATTCTAGTGGAGTGGAAATATACATATATTTCTTCCATGGTATTGCACGGTTCGCTGTTGAAAACAAATGGACCCTCCGACAACGGCTCTAACTGACCTTTAAAATTGGATCAATTTTAAAAAAAAAAAATTTGTTTATTTGGCAAATGTTTACGCGAATACCTACTTTCTAGAGTTAACTACGGGCTTTCCTGATAAACTGATGGTGTTCACATTTCTTATCTTAGGCCTCGAGCCAAATATCTCCTCCACCTTGTACTCAAATGGGGCTTTGCTGGCTGACTCTCTCGTTCTTTTATTTTTGTCTGCCGGCCCGTCACCTTATATGTTTTCAGAGAATTTTTCAACGTAACGTTAACACGTTCGTTGGCATGTAGCCCGCCGGACGTCATACTTTTTACGCTGAGGTCACATACTGCTTCGCAAATAAATTGCGTGAAGTCAAAAATTGTTTTTGTGATCGGATATACCTTGTTTAGCGTGGTATCGACGATCATTTCCAGCTTTTTTATTTCATTACCTTGTCGATTTGACTTCCCTGTTGTAATTTCTTCCAGGCCATTACGCGGTGTGCTGATCATAAGAACACCTCGCTTATCTCTCCTTTTTGCTTTGTCGTGTTTCTTTTTAGCTTTGCCTATTCTATTACTTCGTAATGAGCTGATGCTGATGAGATGGGTCGGACGAGCAAGGCGTCCCTGGGCTAAGGAAACCGAGATGTAAAAATTATTTGTCGCAGTTGTTCTTCCTCGGTCTAAGTACTTTTCTGTCAAATTCAAAACCATTTGAGTTGAGTGTGATGACGTTTGCGTTGGTCTTCCTCTTTGATTATTGGAATCAGTTTTTCCATTAATTTCACTTACAGTCGAATTATCTGAAAAATGAATAAATTTTAAAATTAACTGGAATTTATTCCGCGACATCACTTGGTGTTTCTGAAAAACTTGTCGGTGCTCCAGTAATTGGAGATAGAAGGGTATTCCCACATACATATGTACGTGACGAGCCCAAGCGATTTTTTTATTTCCGGTATGTTAGTGTCCAACCACTATTTTGTACAAGAGTTACGCGTTATGGTGTTGTCACACCCGGTAGTCACACCCATAAAACATATAAAAACCACGAAAATATATAACAAAAATCACAACACTGTTTATTAACACTTACATCCATTTTTGAACAAAAAAACAAACTTGGCAGTCTGATGAGGAAAAAAATAAATAGTACTGCGGCACAGAATGCGTTAAGCATCTCTACGGTGGTCGGCTGACTCTGAAAGTTACACAACATTTTAAGAAATGAGCAGGAGCCAATTTTCAGTCTAAATAAATCAAATCTTCCTGTGCCAAAAAATCTTCCAGAATATTGTAAAAGATCTTCCAACATAGCAATTTTTTTTTTCTTAGAGGCGAACCTCTGAGAAAGTAGTTGTTTCCTTTGGCGACCAACTGCTTCTTATGCTTCAAAAATAATTTTAATTCAAATTTGTAATTTTTGTAGTAAATTACTATTTACGATTTCGAAAAGGGAGAGGTTAGAGTGTGGTGCGGTCGATGGAACCTGAGAGAAGTCGATGAATGAAAAGAATGTCAGCAGTATTCCTACGTTCTTCTAATGAATTCGTATTTAGAAGTTTGAGGCGGTCCTGACAGGGAGGTAAGATTAAAGGGTCGTTCCACCGCAGACCACGGAGAGCAAATCGGAGGAATCGACGTTGAATACCCTCGATTCGGGAAACATGAACCCGGTGAAAGGTGACCAAGCTTGACTGGCATACCCAAGCAGGGGCCGAACAAAGGTAATATAGAGAGATCTAATTAGAAAATTCCCTGGACTACCGTGTAATAAAGCCAAGTGATGAGTTGGCTTTGAGGATCATCTTATCGATATGCGAACGGAAATTAAGCTCACAGTCGAACAATATGCCAAGGTCTTGAAAAGACTGAATCAGGGGAATTGTTTGACCATGGAAGAGACGGGTTGCATTTATGTGAGAAGGTTATAGATTGACATTTGGCTATATTAAGTTCTAGGCAGTTTTTGACGCACCAGATTGAAAACCGATCAAGGTCTTCTTGAAGAAAGGCAGACAAGGGGAGAAGAAACAGTTTTAAAAAATTTTGTGTCGTCCGTGTAAAGGGAGAGGAAGGAGTGTTTAATGGCGCTCTCAACATCGTTTCTAGTAAGAATGAAGAGAAGTGGACCAATATAGCTGTCTTGTGGAACTCCAGATAAGGCCAGGAATGGAACAGAAAGGGTGGATCTAAACCGAACACTATAAAAACGGTTTATCGGAAAAGAAGAAATCAATTTTAATAAAAGAGGCTCAAAGCCAAGGGCAGACAATTTGAAGAGTATCAAATTGATTAGATATCTTATCGAACGCTTTAGTAAAAAGCAGTTGCAATAACATCGATTGCTTTGCCATTTTCTAAGGCTGCGAGAGCCAAAGGCACGAATTCAACTAGGTTTGTGGTGTTGAAAACCATGTTGTCGAGGCGAAATAAAAGGCTTGCACTTGAAGCTTACGGCTTCGTGTAAAATGCTTTCAAAGAGTTTAGGTATATGAGAGAGTTTAGCAATGGGACGATAATTGGTAACTTCATGCCTTGATCCGTTTTTGTGTATCGGGATTATAAAAGAGGGGGAAATTCTCCCTGTGTTAAGATTTAGTAACTTTCCTTTAATAACTGCAGGATCGAAATTTTGAGTGAGAAAGGGACCAACGGAGAAATTTGGTAGATCGTTGAAGTAAGAGGGATGAGATATGAAGAAGTTGTTAGCAAATGAAGCAAATGAAGCAAGTTGGGGATGGTAGGAGAATCACTTGACGGTTTTGTTTGGAAAGCGAGGGAGGAAGGATAACCATCAGTCTTACTTTTACAATTGGCAAACTGAAAAAAGGACTTAGGGTGATTTATAAGATTGGTTTGCTCACTATTCAGGTAGCGTTGATAGAGAGAATTATAGAGTTCAATGAAATGAAGACATGTACTTAGATAATTTTGATGGTCGGAAGAAGAGTGTGTGTGAAGGAATGCCGCCCATAACTTGTTTCTTTTGTTTCGTAAAGAGCGCATACCAAGGAGGGATGCAAAAGGAGGGGATGGGAATATGGCACATAAAGGGAAATGGATTTGAATATTTTTCTGTAAAAAATGGAGATGGCGGCGACCAGAGAAAGATTGGTAAACTCGAAAGAAGCATTTCTTAGCTATGTATTCAACAGTTGAAAGAGATAGGGGGCAAAACGATACTGAGGAGTTGATGGGATCGGTTGTGAAGATAAGGTCTAATTGCCTTTCTATATTGTTGGACATAGACTAGAGCCTGTTAACCGATCTAAGAAGAGGCATTCCTTAGTAGAAATTAGATTGGAAGCTATTAAAAATCCAAGCACTTCAGCTAAGGCAGATTAAAATCGCCAAAGATAATGATATCATCAAGCGAGTCTGGAGGTAAAGCTGTGTGTGGCCAGTAGGATACCTCAACATTCAAACAAGAGGTTTAATTAAGGGGGGTGTGCGATCATCATTCCGAAAAACATTAAAAGAAAGAGGGAATAACTCCTGTTTTTTTATGTTGGGGATAAGATTAGTTTTCCGTCAGAGCGTAGATAAGAAATGAGAGAGCATGTGATTGGCGCAAAACGGAGTGAGTTTTAGAACGTAGTCCTCTTAGGTTCTAGCAATAGAAGGTGAGAGGAAGGTTTTTGCATGACTTTTTACGGTCGAAAAAATTTATCGTGGTCAAGTCGACTGCGTTGGAGGTATGAGAATCTTTTAGAGTGTACATAATGGCGAAGAGCTGTAAGATCGTCTACAACTTGGACGCGTATTGAAAACATCGTGATACTTTATATAGAGTTTCCTGAGACTGGTAACATCGATTGGGGGGCCTTCCTGCTGGATGGAAACCATGACGCTTGTTTTTGTTTTACCCTCGTAGCACACCGAGTCGGATTTATCGTACAGATAGGCGAGATATAGACGTATATTCTCATATATCTTTTTATCCCTATGCCTAGAGACCGTATAGCGACATTCTGTGGTATCACTAGTTTGCTGCGTTAATTTAACAGTGGGCGGTGAAAGAGGTCAATAGAAGAGGGACTGGTTAATGACGAGGGTTCTGCGGTCGTAAGGGATAGAGTTTCTGAAGTGGGGTTTAAAATATGAGAACTTATACTGAGGATGCTTAGCTTCAGTTCTGAGGTCGAAATTAGGGACGGGCGTTAAGGATTGATTGCTGGCAGTTTAAGGTGTAGGGGTCAAGTTGAAGAAGACACGTTGACATTGGGGCTTGGCTTGCGGTGGAATAGAGGAAGTTGGAGTTAGGGGGGAGCTTAAAATTAGGAAAAATTTAATTTTAAAACTCAAATTGGAGCCGGGCTTGTTGTGGGAAGAGGAGGTGGGTCTTATCAAATTGGATTTATTGTACTTGCTAGCTTCTTAGCTTGTTTAGGTATGACGGACTGCTTGACTTTATCCTGCTTCTTGGTCGTATTCTCTAAACATTTGCAGACACGCATCTTTCCAAGATTGAAATTGTTGCTGGCTGGAAGATTGAGCTTGAAACTGCGCTTGCTTTGTGGTGAGATGTTGGAAGCAAATTGCAGTGGCTAATGGTGATGCCATATTTATTTTTGAGGAAATTCAACATCAGTGTTTGGTGGGAGGGGGGGGGGGGGGATTTGTTATAAAGCATTGTGACCATTTGATTCTTCGAAGTAAGCTTATCAAGTATACTTTGCCATTCGGAAGGTGTCCAAGTTGAATTAAAGTGATTGATAAACTTCCGTGGGGCAGCGATTGGAGGAGCTGACATAGATGTGTTCTCTGTTTTCAAGTTGGAAGAAGCTTCGCAAAAATCAGTAGTTTGTACTCTAGTATAGAACTACAATTGGTTTTCAGAAAATATTTCATATTCTAATCTGGCAATAACGAACACTTGACAATCATCGGCAGATATGCCAATATTTACAAACAAAACTGCAAGCTAGTAGAGAATAGCTCGAACTAATTTTTGGATCACGAAAATTGATCCTGATCAATAGCAAGATCCTGCGTTGCTGTTTTAATAAATGCAAACCAATGGTCTAAATTATGGCCATAGTTATTTACGACTGAAAAGGGAGAAAAGTAATTAGAAATCTTCCTACTTTTTGCAAAACTATTGCAACCGCAAGCACTCTGCGCAGGCATGTACAAAGTTGTTTACCTGTTTACGGAGAAGGAACTCCATCAGAATCCGTAGTGCGGAAATGGTTCGTTCGATTTCGTTCTGGCAATTTGAATGCCAACCACCCAAAGCCCGATGAAATTCTCAAACAATTTGGTCAAGACAGATATATCCGCACTGTCGATATTGATGTGGAGCCTAAGGCATTTACAGAATGCTGGATACAAAAAGAGGCTTAAAATATGAGTTATCCATGAGTTGAGCTCGAAAAACATGATGGGCAGAGTTAACATCTGCGATATGTTATTGAAACGCAATAAACTCGAGCCATTCCTAAAACGATTCTTATATAACCAGTGATGGAGAATGGTTCACATACGACAATCAGAGGCATTAAAAAGATCGTAGGTAAAAACTGGTGAGCCATCTCAGGCGATTGTGAGTACAGGATTGACATCGCGGAAGGTAATCCTTTTTGTTTGGTTGAACTGAAAGGGAATCGTTCATCATGAAGTACTTTCACAGGGTCAAGCGGTTAGCTCTCCAACATCCAAGAGAGTACGCCATGGAATTGAAAAAAAAGACCAATACGCAAAGTCTTATCTTCCCTCACGACATCTTTCGACCACATACTCCTTCGATGACCCGTAACTTATTGCAAGAACTTGGTTGGGAAATTCATATGTAACCACCATACAGTCCAGATATACATAGTAGTTTTTAAATATCACATGTTCTGGTCTATGCAGAACTCTTTTAATGGAATTAAGCTGGCTTGAAAACAAGCCTGTAAAAACCACTTAATTTAGGTTTTCAACTATGTGAAACCACAAAAGTTCTTCGACGATGGCATCACGACCTTACTCGAAAAATGGAGTAAGATTATCAAATATAATAGAGCATTTTTAGTTAAATAATTTAATTTGTACACTTTAATTTTACTGAGATAATGAAGCGTATACTTTGCCAGACCCGTAAATCCATTTTACGACGAGTACTATATAGAACATAAGCAGGGTATATTTAAATGCAGTTGTATTATAAGCAGCATAGCTTTGCAAGAAATCTTGAAATCATTATAACAATCTATGGTACATTAAAGCCAAAATCGTTAGCATCAGCCTGACAAGCTGCTTGAAAAGCCTACAAGCAATGCCCTTAGTATAGAATTTAAAATTATTTTAGGCAATTTCAACGTCATCAAAAGAAAAGGACATCTTTTCTAGTTCAACCGGTGCTCTCTGCCGGCACATGGAAGAGAAGAACGTCGATTTCTCCGGAGAAAAAAGAAAGAGAGCGAGAGGCGAGCAAAAAAGAATATGGAGAGGTGCTACTGCAAGAACCACAGTTTGAAGTTTCACGAAAAGGCAAACTGATTGTGTTACATCAAACACACCCACACCAAAACCTTTCAAAATGAGCAAGAATGATCGGTTGTTGAGTCGTTGCTAAGGATGCTGTTCAAGTCAAACTCTAGTAATGTAATATATAAAATAATCAAAGTCTCTATACATGGAGGGCACTTAGTATTCTCCATTTTCACCCATCTCCTTCGTTTTACTGACCATAACCTTTCTTTTTGTATCAGCATCCATCAAGTAAGACCTTTTGTTCCTTATCTTTCAATAAGAAGATTGACCAACACAAATTTCTTTTTAATTCATTCCGTCTATTTTATCAAATTTGGCGCATCGCCTTCGGCATCCCAACAGATGCGAAAAAGCAACTTCCTTGGAATGTTAAATGATGGCTGCAAAAGGCAGTTATAACTTTAAGGTAGTTAACGGATTCTGTTTAGTTATATCGGCTTCTTTATTAATTCTGATCCAACATCAAATGAAGAGTGACACTTGCCAATCACTGTTTCTTCAATCGAGTTTATAAATAGATTTTATGCACGATGATGGATAAATTTTTGGTTAAATGCAAGATTCTTTGAGTGAAAGATATGATCGCTCCTTGACTTTATCGCACCAGCCAGAAAAGAGCGCTGCAGGCGCCTGATATGCGTAAGAAATATAAAGCGAATAAGTATTAAAATTCTGGCCCCAAAAGTTTTAAATTTCTACCTGAAGAAACGACGCATTCGAAGAAATGGGAATCTCAACTACCTTGAATAACGCAATAAGAGACAATAATGCAAGTAAATTCGATTTTATCATTTCGAACCACAGTTATCTGCCAATATCTGAGACTCATGGTCGCAGGATAAATAACAAAAATTACTCGATCTACTACATTTAATTCACTATGATACATTTATCAAATGCCCCTCAGCTCCTGAAGCTCCAGAATTGACTTATTCCGCGATGACCTTTTCATCTGAAGCATTTTCCACTTTGTGCCTTAAAATCCAATTTATATTTATCCCCAAGTTGAGATGTGTTAATTTATTGGTTCCTCCAAAGCTTGTTTATGAAAAATGTATACCCGAGTATATAACTACAATACTTATGTATGTTAACTGCAGCAAAGATTGGGTTTCTTCCAATCCATGAAATATTTATATACCTTATATACTAAAAATAAGCTGTCCTGTATGTATTACTTTTACATTGTAATTCATGTGACATCTAATGGAGCACATTGCTCCAAAAACGGATACGGAATCACGTTCGGTTTTCTTAACGCACTTAAACCTTATCCAATTTACAAAAAGTATCTTTGCTTCCTACTCAACTGTTTTTAATCTTGCCTGCTAAGGACACTCCAGCATCTCTTCCTGATAGACGACTAACAACAGATCCTCTAAAGGAGCATGTGCAGAGGAGGAGTTCGCACAGACGGAATAAATGGTAATGTCCACAGCCAGTTTAGAGCTTTATTTGAGCTACTCAAACATATTCGGAGCTCAAATTAATAAGAAGCTTTCAAGACTGAGGCAGGGTCTTGAAAGGAGTTGGCGGGCGGTGGAGCAGGCCTTGCTGGGTCAACGGCAGTGCTCGCATTCGCGAAGTGGAAGAAGCCGAATAATCAGCAGAGCCCCTTTACCGCTATCTTGCTAATATCACCGCCATTCAGGGAAGTGCGATGGGATGGGTCGAACAAAAGGTAGATTAGAAACTGTGATAAATATACATATGTACGAGGGGCGTTCAATATATTCTCGGTATCGGTATGAAGGAAAATGCGAATTCAATTTAAATTGTTTTTATTTTTCAATATAATCTCCCCTAACATCAATGCATTTGTTACATCTTGAGATAAGCTTTTTTAAACCCTCAAAAAAATAAATTTCCTCCTCCTCCATTTATTGCCGACTTGAGTTCTTCATCATCCGAAAATCTTTTTCCACGAAGACATTTTTTCAAATCCGGAAACAGGAAATAATCACTAGGGGCAAGGTCTGGACTATAGGGTGGGTGTTGGATTTCTTCGAAACCACAATCTCGCGCAGCAGCCTTGGAAACTCGCGCCGTGTGAACAGGAGCGTTGTCATGAAGAAGCAACACACCCGCTGCGAGTTTACTCCGTCTTTTCTTTTTAATTTCCTCCTGCAAATTATGCAAAGTGGAAGCGTAGGATGTGGCGTTGATGGTTTCACCTTTTTTTTGTACTCAATGAGCAAGATTCCCTTTGAGTCCCAAAAAACTGTGGCCATGAGCTTCCCGGCAGACGGAGTGACTTTGAACTTCTTCGGGGGTCTGTTCCTCTTTTATGCCACTGCATGGACTCTTGTTTGCTTTCAGGGTCATAGTGGTGGACCCATGTTTCGTCCCCAGTAACAATTCGGTCCATAACACCATCCGCGTTCTCACTACACATCTCCAAAAGCTCTCTACAGCATGCGATTCTCACTTTTTTTCTGAGGCGCTGTGAGCATTCGTGGCACCCACCTTGCACCGACCTGTGAAAGGTTAAGATGGTCATGAAGAATGGTGTGAATGGTACCAATTGAAAGCTTGGTGATCTCTGCCATCATTTTCACCTTTATTCGGGCATCCTCAAGAACAAGTTTTTCGACTTCTTTGATGCTTTCTCCCGTACAAGCAGTAGCCGGGGCGCCGGAGCGAGGGTCGTCTTCAATGCTCTCTCTGCCTCTCTTACACTCACTTGACCACTTTTGCACAGTTGATAATGAAGGTGCGGAACCCTGGTAAACAGCCATGAATAGTTTTTTGACTTTTTCCTTGCTTAGTGAGAAATTTAATTACAGCGCGATGCTCAATTTTCACCATCATCGTCTCAGTTGCCATAATGATTCTGTTTAACTAGAGATAAAACGCGAATTAATAATCACATTTATATGAAATTTTACATGAATGCACTAAAATAATAGTATTACTTGATAAATAAGTCAATTTACATATACTACCACAGCTTCACCCCGATACCAAGAATATGTTGAACGCCCCTCGTAGTCTATGCTGGTTGCTGCATGGAATAGAAACAGCAATCATTCGGGTGAGGATTTGTCATACGACGCAAGCTAAGCTAAGATCGCTTAAGCTTCTGACACGTGAACGAATATCTTATGACAATCTGCAGCAAAGCTGAAATTGCGTACATAATCCATAATATGCTCTCATGGCCGCACCAAAGACTATCTCCACAAACTCCGCGACTGAACATATGAGCAATGTCCTAAGTGTGACTAGGTGATTTTAATGCCAATATATTAAGATATTAAAGGAGGACATCTTTGGTTGGACAGTTGGTAAACATAGCCAACAGGACACCACGGCTGGCAAGGGACTTGGGCTTACTGATATTGCGCCGTAACGAAAATGCCACCTTAGCTAGTATATCTTTAGATATACAAAGGATTCGATTTTTAGATTTGCATCCCGGGTCAACCCCGGACAGATTTATTAACGCTTATTACAAGCTTATTCTTAAAACTAACATTTTTCACTTAAAACTAAAGATACAAACTAAAGGGTGGGAGCGGTTAAAAAAAGTTAGGACGTGAGGCATAGGTGGAAATAAGAATATTCTTAAGAGAGAGTTTGCTGAGATGGTAGTCGAAGAGAGACAGAATATCGTTAACTTCACGAAGCATTCTAGACATTGGCTCCAAGTGTCCATAATTCGCCCTCTGAAGATTGAGCCCAAGATTGTGTGGGTTTATGTTAAAAGAAATAAGTTGAAGTAAAGAAGGACAATCGATATTACCAACTAAAATTTGATGAATAAAGAGAATACCGGAAATATGTCGGCGTATAGAAAGGGGTTGTAAATTTACAAGTTTCAACCGGTCAGTATAAGGTGGTAAGTTTTGGCTATCATCCCAGGGAAGACCACGTAAAGTAAACCGTAAAAACATGCGGTTTTTTTTTTATAATCGTCGCGCTCTAAAGGGGTTTTGTACCCTTAAAATGTTCGTACACAGGGCGGGCGAAGGAAATTTAGGGAGGAAGAAAAGACAGGTACCGATGTACATTGTTTTGAAATGTTTGTAAATTATAACGACCAGGAAACACAGAGATAGGTAGTGCATTCCATCAGCGGGTTGTATGGCTTAGGAAAGAATCACGATATTTTAGAGTACGCCTGAAAATGGGCTTGAGGGTATACTGATGAGAATTCGTATCGATACGAGTGTTACGGTTGAAAGTTTGAATGGGCGGAATGCTACTGGCGATTTCAATGGAGCACTGGTGGTGGAAATAGCGATAAAACAAAATGAGATAGAGGGCATTTCGTCGGTGCTCGAGGGTGTCAATTTATTGACTGATATCAGTATCACCAATGAGTTTTATCGCACGGTTTTGAATCCTCTCTAGAAGGTGCAGAGATGTTTTAGGAACACCTGACCAGATGTGGGCATTGTACTCCAATTTTGGGCGGATGAATGCCTTATATATTGTGGCCAGATCAGAGGGGGTAAAATATTTCTTACATCGCTTGACGAAACCTAGACATTTCGCAGCATTTTTGGCGACATCGAATATGTGGTCATCCCAACGTAAATTGTCACTGACACACTGACACACGTTGAACAGCTTCTATCCGGAGTGTGTGTGTTCTGTAGTAGGGTGACCAAACTTGGCTTGCATATTCAAGAAGAGGCCTAACAAAGGTTATGTAAAGAGATTTGGTAACATAAGGATTGGAAAACTCCTTAGACCAGCGCTTGATGAAGCCAAGGGCAGAGTTGGCTTTCTTTATTATATTATCAATGTGAGAACGGAAATTGAGTTCCTTATCACAGATAACACCTAAATCACGCAACTCATTTACTAAGGGAACAGGCAGATTAAAGATTATATAGCAGCGAGCTCAAGAAAATTCTTCTGACACCAAGTACAAAATCTGTCAAGATCTTCCAGCAGTGGTAGGCTGTCTGAGGAAGAAGATATTATCTAAAGATTTTCATATCGTCTACGTAAACACATAGGTATGAATTATTTATGATGCAATCAACATCATTAATGGCCAGAATAAATAATAAGGGAACAAGGTGGCTGCCTTGACTGACACCAAAGGAGGCCTTAATTGGGTCAGAAACCATGGACCTAAATAGAACATAATAATGTCTTTCATTTAAATATGATTAAACCCATGTTATAAAGTTTATTTGGAAACCAAGAGCTTTTAATGTCAGAAGGATTATATCATGTGAAATCCCATCAAAGGCTTTGCTGAACCGGTGGCAATCATATCAACTTCATTTCCAGATTCCAGTGCACATAAAGTGCTTGATACGAATTCCGTTAAGTTGGTGGTCGTAGATCTGCCTTTGAGAAATACGTGCAGGATATGGCTGTGTCCGGACATGAACTTTGAATTTCCCGAGAACATATTACGGAGACTAGTTGTGAATCCCGGATCCACAACTCCTATATCGCCATCATCAAATACCAAAGGCAACGCTATCAACATGCCATAAGAGAAGCGCAATTAATGTGCTGGGTTTCACCCAACCACCACCGAGAAATTTCTGATTTGATGAAGAATGCCGGCAAGCGCACACATCTAAACAAGAAGCGTACAAAGCGGCGCCTGCAATAAAGGTCAAGAGCCGCTCGTGAGCTCTACGAATAGAAGAAACTAGAAGAACATCGGCTTTTTCAAAAGAACAAAAAAAAAAAAAAAGACAACGGGAGGCGCGATTGAAGATATTAAATGTTTGAACTCCAAAAACAACAAACGGAAACAGAGTTATGATTGGTACTGAGAACATGGAAAAACTTCTCCTGCAAACTATACTATACAACGAACATCCCACCGTCAGGTAGAATAGACCACTCAACTTAGGCTTAATTCCAACAAAGCTGCTGGACCTGACGGCTTATCGGCCATGATATTCAAAGCTACTGGAAGTGACTCATAGAGATTAGAGAGCATACCCTAACTCATTTCTAATATTTGGTCAGAAGAGTGCATGCCTGATGAAGGAAATCTCAGCATCGGTGCCCGAATTATTTGACAGAAGACCCCTTTAACTGCGTCAACTATAGAGGTATAAGTCTTCTTAATATGGAGTAGAAGATCTAATCTGCTATATGACGGAAATGTCTGAGACCCTTCCGCAATAACATAATTGGCCCCTCGCAGTCAGGAAAGTCAGGAAAGTCCACAATCGATGTTTATAGAGGCGAACTATATGTATATGTAGATCCATGTCTAGTTTTGGCATCCGTGCCAAGCTCGTCCGTTTACGCAGAATGACGATGGAAAACCGTCTATGCTATGTTAAAATCTGGAGATACAATATCTCAAAAGCCTGTGCAACTACTAACTTACTTAGATGATATGGACATAATTGTAAGAACACAGCGGGCTGTCAGCGGTGTGTTTACTAGTATTAAAACGGGAGCTGCCAGTATGGATTTAACCGTAAATGAGAACCAAGTATTTACTGTCAAAAACAAGAGACACACAACATCGACGAATTGGACAGGACGTCGCAGTCGATAGCACTAATTTCGAGGTAGTCAGGGACTTTGTCTCCCTTGGGTCTGCTAAAAATTTTGCCTGCAACCATTTTTGCCAGTCGCTGTTCCTTTTGGCTAAGAAGGCAATCGATTTGTAAGGCCCTATCCCGAAAAACAAAGGAGACTTTATGTCTACATATATAAGACCTTAATCGTCCCAGTCCTACTTTAAGGCACTGAAGAATGAACTCTACCAAAGCGGATGAGGATATAATCGGTCGTCTTAAGAGAAAAATTCTTCGTAAGATATTCGGTCCCGTTTGCGTTGACAGGCTTTGTGCGAGAAGATTCAACGACGAACTATACGAGCTATAAAGCGACATCGTTCTAAGTAGTTAGAAAACTGGCCATCAGTCACTTGAGATGGCTAGGGCATGTAAAGCGAATGAACACCAATACTCCTTGCCGCAAAGGCAGTTAGCTTAGGATCGAGCTTACTGGAGAGGCTTTTTAGATGAAGTAAGAAAGTAAGTTATAGACGGCCATAATTTTTGCCCATCATGAGCAATGAGCCACATTTTGACTTGGATAGCTTCGTTAATATATACACTAGCCATTTTAGGGGTACTGAAAATCCTCAATTGGCATACTAAGAGGCTATTACTAGTATTTTCTTGAAGAGTGAAATTACTGAAAATATACCAAAATCTGCGAGAATGATGCGGCAAATATGCTAGAAAAACTATACATTTATTTTCTACAATATATACATTAAATAGTTGCAGCTCGGTAATACTACCTTGATCAAAAAGTAAAAGTACAAGTTTATTCATCTAAATCTATTTGTCCACGGTTTTCATGGATTTTTGCCAAAAGACCAGACAGTAAACAAAGAGTATTATTTGGGCGTTATGAGATGTTTGCGTGAGGCAATTCGCCGAAAGCACCATGATAACGCACCGCCGCGGTCGCACAGTGCCATCATTATTCGTAATTTTTTGACGAAAAATGCAACAAATACCATCCAACAGCCACCGAATTCACCTGATTTGGCTCCCTGTGACTTCTTTCTGTTCGGTTCAATTGAGTTAAAAAACCATTACGGGGAACGCGTTTCAGCAGGCGAGAGGATGTAATGGAAAAATCGCAGGAAGCACAGATGGACATAGCGAAAACCGAATATAAAAAATGTTTCGAGGATTGGATCAAGCGCTGGCATAAGTGTGTTGCAGTCGATGGTTAATACTCTGGAGGGGGCAATATAGATTTAGATGAATAAACTTGTATTTTTAATTTCCTGAATGCATTCCGGGAACCTTTTGATCATCATAGTATATGATGAAAAGGAGGTAAGGAATTCGACTAGGATTTGGATATCCGTAAAACAATTGAAATTTATAGATAACTGTGCCTCGAAGATAAGAGGAAGAAGCTCAAACTATGGCAAATAGTGTACCAGAAGCTGATCCCTTTCAACAACTGTATCCAAATGAAAACTCAGATATGAACGACGACCTGAGGCTGGCAACACTCAACAAGCTTGGTGCGATAGCAAAAAAACGTGAATGCCGAATGATCAATTTTACCAATTAATGCGCCAAGCAAACCATCAACAGAGTAACTTACTGATACATGTGATAAATAATCTCTTATCACAAGACCGACAACCTTTTAAAATTTTCTTCACTGGTCCAGCTGAATGTGGTAAGACTTTTATGATTCGATTGCCCATGGACATTTACAATCGATTCACAAATACAGATGTTCATTGTAACGCATACATAACACGTGCATCCACTGGAAAAGCAGCAGTAGCCATTGATGGTACTACAGTTCACACAGCGTTAAAAATTACATTATCAAAACTGCTTCCCCTTCCTGGAGAGGTAGCTCAGCAATATCGTACACTATTCAAATATGTTCAAGTTCTCATTATCGACGAAATCAGCATGATACGAGCAGAATTATTTGCTCAAATTGATGCAGACTCAAAAAAAAAACAGGGCAATATGACATAAACTTTGACGGGATAGATAAAATACTTATTGGTGATTTGCCGCAACTACCTCCAGTTCGACCCACGCCCATTTACAGGCAAGTAAAAATACGAATCGCAGGACCTACTCTTTGGAGTGGATTCAAATTTTATGAATTAAATGAAACCATGCGGCAAACTGACATTGTATTCTCTTCCATGTTGACAAAAATTGGCAATGGCGATGAGTTGGACGAGTGAATCTTTATAACCAAGCAATTCTAAACTCGGACCCTGACAAAATTGTATCAATAGCGACGGACATCTATATTGGCTGTCATAATGCTGAACAAAGTGCATTTGTTCGTCAAAAATATCATAAAATGTCGGTCATTGATACAGGTGGTTTACAGTACGAAATTATTTTTTTGTTAAATATATCGTACATGTTGACCACTAATATAGACGTCACTGATGGTTTAGCGAACGGCGCTGTGGGTAAATTAGTTCACATTGAGAGTGACGAGAAGAATGAAGTGACTAGAGTGTGGTTAGAGTTCACAGATTCTCGGAAAATAGGAGCAAAAATACGAATGAAAGTTGCCGCCAATAACCGCTTTGCTGCACCCATCGCACTACGGACTTCAAGCACCGTTTCAAATAACAACAAGACCATGATAGCAAAAAGAAATCATTTCCCTATCATCTCAGGTTGTGCAATCACCATTCATAAATCGCAAGGAGGAACGTTTGATGAAATCGTTTATCAATATGATCGATGTCAATCACAGCAACTTTTGTACGATCGAAAAGTTATAAGTATTTCATATTTTAGTTATCACAAGCCTATTGTTTCATGCTTGGAGAATGATTCAGACGATAATGATAATAAATTGAAAAAAAAATGAAAACATTTCAATTCATAGTGTATAAATAATATCATTTAACAAATTTCCTAACCCTTTCCTGGTATACTTGTAGAATGATAAAAAATTAAAATATTACAATTAATAGTGTGCAAGTAATATCCTCAATAAAATTTTCTAACCTCTTGCCTAGTATGTCTATGAGTTCGGCGAAGTTTCACTTCAGTAGCGCGTTTCAAGACACGTTTTATTTTTTTTGGTCTCGGCTCATTTGGTGAACGCCATTCACTTGCCTGATGTCTGGATTGCGTGTCGTACTCATAAACCCACGTCTCGTCTCCAGTAATGATCCTTTTGATGAGTGTGGAATCGGATTCAGCCTCGCAAATCATTTCTTTTGCGACGTCAACACGGTCTCTTTTTTGCATGAAATTGAGGTCTTTTGGCAACAACTTTGCTGCTACACGACGGAAATCCAAATCATTAACCAAATTGTCTTGGACGGACCCATAGGCAATGTTCAAGTCCTCCGCTATCTCTCTGATGGTTAATTTCTTTTACTTCGTCAATGTTTTCGTCGGTTTTCGATGTCGATGGTCTGCCACTGCGTTCATCATCTTCGATTGACTCACGACCACTTTTGAACCGCTGGTGCCACTGGTAAACGACCGTTTTCTTTAGAGACATTTCCAACATTTCCAACGTTCGCACACCATTAAATCCAATTTTTACGCAAAATTTAATACAAGTTCGTTGTTGCAAATTCAAATCCATTTCTAAAATTGTAAAAAATCGCCAACACATACAGAGTTACGAGTAGATGTACTCTTGGCTACGTAACTTTTGCAAATGTAAAGCTATGACGCTAAGATTTAGAGGGAATATCAACAGCAGATTTACCAACTTAACGAAGAAAAACCGAACTCAAATCGAAATAATGGGAGCGCCACAAGGTGGTGTCCCCCGGGAACTTTTTGATCAAGGTGGTAGTGCATGTAAACCTTGTTTTACTGGACTGAAATAGCGTATCGAACGCTTTGCCTTCTCGTTTCTGCTGCCGAAAACAAATTATGTGCCCTCGCCAACCGAAAATATGTTTCCTGGTTGAGCAAAGCTATGAACTTTATTGGAGTCACTAAAAGGCCCATACACTTTTGATTAATGCTCATTGCAAGATAAAGAAGCGCAAGGTGTCTACATGATTCGTGCAAGGGGATCAGGAACGAGAAGTTGTTTGTTGTGCAGCGAGAGTTGAATCCAGATGTCCTTTTATTTCATTTCGTTATTGTCCTTTCATCGTGTTGGATTTCAATAATATTAATATCTTAACTCGGTCTACTCTTTGCTGTCTATCAGATGATCATGTGGCAGGTCAGGTGCGCAAACGATTTGTTTCCGGATTTATTATTTTTGATGTTGCATCTACGCCCGTCTTGTGCTTGTGCGCGGTTTTGTTCCATTCTGCGCTGTCGCTAAGAACTTGCACGGCAATCAGGATGTCACCGTTAATCGTAAAGTACTAGCGAGTAACTAAGTACAATAGTTGTCCGCAGAAGGTGTCCCTCTCATTACAAATCTAGGTTTCCACCAGTGCAATATATGGTCATAATTTCTGGAATCTGGATGAGACCCTTTCGTATTGCAGATATAAGTATGGGAAAAGCCCAGGCTTTTCAACCCTCTACCGCATGAATTATGAACGAAATGAAATAAAAATTGTTTGAACACTTATTTAGCTTTATTTAGGGTTAAGAAAAAGTAGTGCATAGAATTTTTACATATATTACATATACCATATATACTTTCTTACATGTAGAAACCATATTTGGGTTTGTATGCACTAGACGATTTTCAGTTAAAAAATTACAGCCCATATATGGTTACGTATACATTATAGCATAAATTATTTGAATGTTATCTATTCGTGGAATTTTGTCAAACAATTACTTTTATCGTTATACTCGTAGCACAAGAACGCGCTACATTTTCTGCACTTCGTAAATGCCGTCCACAAAGTTGGCATTTTTGGGTTTTTTTCTTTGCCAATCGGGCATATGGTCAACATTATCAGTTCTCACTTAGTTCAATGGAAAATCCTGATTCCTAGCCCTCTTCGTTCTGGCTTTTTTTTTTGGCTGAGTTAGTGCTTCAGGATTGGATGGGGCTGAACTTGCGTTACTTGCATGACTTTCACACCTTAATGATGTTCCATTTCTGCTTTGATTAGCAATCATATTTGTAGGGCGACCTCTTTTTCGTGACAATACTGCTTTGCCAGATTTGCATAGGTGTTCGGAAACAGCTTGCTTGAAATCAAATAGAGCCATACATGTTTTTTGATTATTTATCCTCCACAGAATCCATGCACTGATAACACACATGTCCACCATATGAAAAAAAATTCTCTTATACTATTTGTTGGACCTCAAATGAATTCTATATAAACCCAGCACAGAATCTAATAGATACACCATATGCTTATTGTAAACTGTAACAGCTTGCGTGCAGTTAATATTCTTATACTGTTTATCTTTTCGGAAGTATCTTTGTTTTGTAGTCGTTGGTTCGCTTCCTACATAAGTTGAAAACATATAAACTGGTTTGTTATCAAACCAAGTGACGGCACTTACCCAGACTGCTTCTATGGTATCAACTTTTTCAATGAAGAATCCACGTCCCTTTGTTTTAATATTTTTCTGAAGGCATTTCTACATTGGGGACACATTTTAAACGCACAGTACCTAATGACAAAAGCCCAATTTTTTTAAGGTGTACTAGTAATTTAGGACTGTTGAATCAATTGTCAAAGTAAATCTTATGATTTACATGTCGTGCCGTGAAAAGAGTAACGACATTTACGCTAACTCCTAAATCGGGTACACCTTCAGGACGGATATTCCTTTGGTTATCAGGAAAGTAATCAAAGTCATAACTAAATCCAGATACTCCACTCAGGACTTGATTTTTGTATCCCTACTTATGAGGTTTTGCGGGATTATACTCGTATTGTTTCAGGTCATGTCGAACTTTGGTTGGAATTATTTGTTCGTCAACTGCTAAAAATTCTTCTTTTGACACCAACAAAAGTTGCTGCTTAATGTCCTCAGTCGCAGTCGAACTTCAAAAAGCTTATCATGTCCTGGATTGCCATTTGGAATGACATTTTTGTTATTATTGAAGTGTAAATTTTTTTTATGGTTTCAAATCTATTGCATGTCATAGTTTCGTATATCTGGGGTTGTCCTATAGTCTTGCTCCAATAATGCCACGATGCAGATATTGCCCACTGTTGCATACAGGTAAAATCGAGGAGAGTATGATAACTTTTAAAAAATTGAAAACAAAATTAATGTTTGCAGCAGGAATTAAGGTCATCCTGAAATTTTTATCTATTTACGCGAAAGGAAACGCTCTGGGCACTAATGGATTAACAAATCGAGGGAAATTTTTTTTTTCAAGAAGTGTTACGATTTTTGTTGTGATATAGAAATGAAGTGTACTTGTTGCACAAGTATAGTTAAAAAAGTACTTGTTGACTTGTTAACTTGTTGTATTGTGTTACAGGCCCAAGGTGTAGGATTCAGATACCTATTATTCCCATAAAAGCTCTTTGAATCCATTCTACAAGCAAAATTACACATTCCCACAAAAATCAGTCAGTTAGCCCCCCAATGCATGTAAGACCAAATATGGTATTGACAAAAAGAAGTTAGTAAGCCTGCGAATGCATACAAGACCATATATGGTCTCTTGGAAAAAGCTCCAAGAAAAGGCATAATTTATCATAAAAAACAAGAAATAAAGTTTATAAATAAAAGGAAGAATAAGAACATAAAATAACATTTTTTAATTTGATGGAGCTTACCTATTTATTTTGTATATATATATATATATATATATATATGTATATAAAACCAAATTGGGTACACTGACTTCACTTCACACGTGCGCCTGGAACAATGAGCTTATTTGACAATTGTGACTCTGCTATTGGCAACAAAACCCGTTTTCGTCGCATAAAAGGGACAAAGTTCATTAATAGGAATGCAGTTTTTTCTCACTCGTACAATATAACGTATAACGGAAATAAATCATATTGAATTTTGCAAACCTTTGGGTGCGGTAGAGGGCTAATATAGATAGAATAGAACAGTATTTCTTTTTGACAAAGAGTCAACAAGTAACTATCTCTAAGTGCTCTCAGCTTCAAGACGTGAATCTTTAGCTGCATATACCACTGCTCGCACTCGTTACTAACATCCGTCAAATGATGCTTTGTCTATAACCTGTATATTCGTCATTACTGTCTACTTGTGAGCAAGTTACATCAAAAATCTTACACAATTGCAGGACTATCCCATTATTGAGAAATATACGAGTATTACGTCTTCACCTATTACCTCCTCTCGATAGCTTCCTTCGCTCAGGGTTAAAAGTGAAGGAGTTAGACTGACTCTGAGCAATACTAAACCAATGAACTCCAAGTGTTCAAGCTTACATTCAGTCGTAGTACTTATTGTTGAATGAGATATGTGTTAGTTTCGTAAATTTAAGAGATACAAAATTGTAGATTATTCAATTGAATAAGTTTCCCACCTCATAGCAACTAGAAGAGACACAATTTTTCTTTCAACTTTAGCAAAGTAATAAAGTGTGTAGTAGTTCCTGGGCGTACACGTACATTTAAAGTGAAAACCTGTATCCGTCGCCTTCAAAAACTTTTTCTATTTTCCAGTTCTTTTCTGTTGATTTCTAACATTTTTTTGTTTTTTTCTTCCTTTGGTAGTTCCATCAGAACTTTTACAATAAACATTTCTTGAGTAATTTCCTATTTACTCCTTTTCTAGGAGACATTTGCCACTTGAACCAATACCGTCACGTGCTGATTACCAAAGTCTTTCCTTTAGTAGAAGTTTCTTTTAAGTTTCCCGAACAAATACGAAACGAAAAGGATAACAATGCTGGGTGTCAATTGAGAAAGTTTAGGAATGAATGTTAGAACTTGTTTTAGATATCGCTCACGTTTGTAATATTAGGTTTATTGATCTCTATAAAATCGCTTGACAATAGTAATCGTATCTATTGGCTTTTAGAAAGCAAAATATACTGGATAGGTAAAGAGATTTGAAGAGATTCGGGTTTTGAATAGAATAGAATTCGTACTCGTATACCATATATCGAACTATGTACTCGAACTTTAGTGAATTGCTTGCAGGCTAGATTATTGTATCCAGTATATCACAAAAGGAAAAAAGAAAAGAAATTACCAGCTCAGTGCAACACTGAATTTTCAAAGAACGTACAACTGTTTAGTGTTTCTAATATCCGGTATAAAAGTGCAGTATCAATGAAGAAAATGGTGTCGCTGTACATCTTTAGAAAATGCAACAATGCGAAGAACATAAATGAAATCGAGGACTAATTTCCCCAAGGACTTGTTGGAGTTGGTTTCTCGTACCTGAAGAGTTGTTATAGACTCAACTGTATACTAGCAGAAGGGATACATAGTCCGCAATCAATTGAAGATAAAATGGTTATCTAGTCCAGGAAATTGAATGTTCGTTGTGAAAGAGGGAGAAATATTATATTGAAGCTACAATTTTTGAGGATTTTTGAAGAAAAACTTTAACGTATCATCGCTTTAAATACTAGATGGAGTGATGCGGAATCGGGCAGACTTTTGGCGTCGATTAGTAACTGGATTTGGATCCCTCTTCCCAAACCTCAAAAGATGGCTCATCAATAAAAAATTCAGCTCACGCGAGGAAATCACCGACGCCACGGAGGAGTATTTTGCAGAACTTCCGAAAAATTACTTTTCGGACGGGATCAAGAAGTTGGAAAATTGGTGGAATAAGTGTATCAAACTAAAAGGGGACTGTATTGAATAATACAAAAAAAACATTCAAAAAAAAAAAAAAATTTATTCCCAAGGAGGCCACTTTTCACTCCATCTAGTAAGTTAATCTAAGCTTTAAAGATCTTCTGTTAGATTATATACAAAATCAGAGAGTGAACTAGTTCATTATAGGTACTCCTTTTATATTCCTTTCATTCGATTTTCTAATTCTTTCGTGGAAATATGATTAAGCACTTAGGCGATAAACGGCCTATAGTTCTAGCGCCCACGACATCACTCCCTAGTACCTGCAGATTGATGCGAGATTAGGGCGGACACACAAAGAGATATTATTTGGTCATCATCATCACCTCGCAGGATGAAGTGCCACTTATGCCTAGCACAGTTAAGTCCTTGGTAAAAGCATAATGCCTCGTTACGATTCCAGCAAAGGTTTTTCCTACTGAGGTTCAGAAGGAAGTTAAACCGATTTCTAATTATGCTGCTGGGGCAAGTCAACTGCCTTCTGGTCTGCTGCAATTGACCTGGTTGGGAATATGCACCAGGTCATCTGGAAGATATCTTTTGTCCGAACCAAATGGAAGAATACAATTTTGGCTGCATCAATTATTGAGGAATAAACCTTCTAAGCACATGATTTTATTTTGTTGTATAATGTGAGCATGTGAAACTCTTTATGAATAATCTGGTTAGTCTTTATCAGTGCGTTTTTTTTTTTTTTTAAAGAACTTAACACTCAAGAGGGTATTACTACTCTTAAAATGCCGGAGAGCATGTTAAGTTTTTGGGAAAATTGGATAGAGAGAGATTCAATGGTGAGACTAAATTATTAGTATAAATTGGACTGGATTTTGTATTTAGGCAACCATTCAACTCACAAGATTTTAGCTGCCTGAAAAAAAGTCTTTCGGTCACGGCTGGCATTGAACCCCGACCCAACCGATTGGGAAGCCAATACACTACCACTTGAGACACGCCCAGGAAAGCCCAATTTCGAGCTAATAATTTTAGAAAAGTCATAAGTATTTCAGATTGATACTCATCATCTATTTGTCGTCTACAGGGCCGCATGTGACGGCGTACATAGAGACGAGCTATAAAACGATATGCCTAGTTTTGACATCCATCATAATTTCTTTAGGTTGGCTAGGATGCCTAAACTAGGCCCCAGAAAAAAAAAATTCAAAACACTAAAATGGCTATATCTCCTAAATTAGGCGTCTGCGGGGGTCATTTTATGCACCAGAAAAAAAAAAATTCAAAAGACTAAGATGGCTATATCTCCTAATTTAATTTAATTTTTTAATTTTTAATTTTGGTGGGGACTGAGGCCCCCATGTATTGGCTTAATACAAGCTTAATCTAACTTAAGAGAAAGACTTAAGAGCTAGGGACCAAGGAAGTGATGAAGGCGATCTTGTTTGAGACGAGGAGTGCTCAGGTGGAAATTAAAAAGGGAAAGGTTTGAGTTGACCTTTCGGACCATTCGGGAGATTGGTTCGTTGGAGCCATAAGAGGAGCGGTGGACCGGTAGATAGAAGAGACGAGGACAACGTAGATTGCGGGGGTTGGTATTGAAGGAAATGGAGTTCAAAATGGATGCACAGTCGATGGAACCTGAGAGAAGACGATGAATGAAAAGAACGTCAGCAATATTCCTACGTTCTTCTAACGAATTCATATTTAAAAGTTTGAGGCGGTCCTGACAATTAGGTAAGATTAAAGGTTCGTTCTACGGCAGACCACGGAGAGCAAATCGGAGGAACCGACGTTGAATACCCTCGATTCGGGAAACATGAACCCGGTGAAAGGTGACCAAGCTGGACTGGCATACCCAACCAGGGGGCGAACAAAGGTAATATAGAGAGATCTAGTTACATACGAGTTAGAAAATTCCCTGGACTACCGTGTAATAAAGCCAAGTGATGAGTTGGCTTTGAGGATCATCTTATCGATATGCGAACGGAAATTAAGCTCACAGTCGAACAATATGCCAAGGTCTTGAAAAGACTGAATCAGGGGAATTGTTTGACCATGGAAGAGACGGGTTGCATTTATGTGAGAAGGTTATAGATTGACATTTGGCTATATTAAGTTCTAGGCAGTTTTTGACGCACCAGATTGAAAACCGATCAAGGTCTTCTTGAAGAAAGGCAGTCATGGGGAGAAGAAACAGTTTTAAAAAATTTTGTGTCGTCCGTGTAAAGGGAGAGGAAGGAGTGTTTAATGACCCTCTCAACATCGTTTATAGTAAGAATAAAGAGAAGTGGACCAATATGGCTGCCTTGTGGAACTCCAGATAAGGCCTGGAGTGGAACAGAAAGGGTGGATCTAAGCCGAACACAATAAAAACGGTTTATCGGAAAAGAAGAAATCAATTTTAATAAAAGGGGCTCAAAGCCGAGGACAGACAATTTGAAGAGTATCAAATTGATTAGATATCTTATCGAACGCTTTAGTGAAAGCAGTTGCAATAACATCGATTGCTTTGCCATTTTCTAAGGCTGCGAGAGCCAAAGGCACGAATTCAACTAAGTTTGTGGTTTTGAAAACCATGTTGTCGAGGCGAAATAAAAGGCTTGCAATTGAAGCTTACGGCTTCGTGTAAAATGCTTTCAAAGAGTTTAGGTATATGAGAGAGTTTAGCAATGGGACGATAATTGGTAACTTCATGCATTGATCCGTTTTTGTGTATCGGGATTATAAAAGAGGGGGAAATACTCCCTGTGTAAGAGATAGACGAAAAAGCTAGGAAATGGATAGAGACAAATTCATCTTTAAGATTTAGTAACTTTCCTTTAATAACTGCAGGATCGAAATTTTTAGTGAGAAAGGGACCAACGGAGAAATTTGGTAGATCGTTGAAGTAAGAGGGATGAGGTACGAAGAAGTTGTTGGCAAATGATTGTTTGAAAAATGAAACATAAAAGTTGGGGATGGTAGGAGAATCACTTGACGGTTTTGTTTCGAAAGCGAGGGAGGAAGGATAACCATCAGACTTTGGGTGATTTATAAGATTGGTTTGCTCACTATTCAGGTAGCGTTGATAGAGAGAATTATAGAGTTCAATGAAATGAAGAAATGTACTTAGATAATTTTGATGGTCGGAAGAAGAGTGTGTGGGAAAGAATGCCGCCCATAACTTGTTTCTTTTGTTTCGTAAAGAGCGCATACCAAGGAGGGATGCAAAAGGAGGGGATGGGAATATGGCACATAAAGGGAAATGGATTTGAATATTTTTCTGTAAAAAATGGAGATGGCGGCGACCAGAGAAAGATTGGTAAACTCGAAAGAAGCATTTCTTAGCTATGTATTCAACAGTTGAAAGAGATAGGGGGCAAAACGATACTGAGGAGTTGATGGGATCAGTTGTGAAGATAAGGTCTAATTGCCTTTCTATATTGTGGGACATAGGCTAGAGCCTGTTAACCGATGTAAGAAGAGGCATTCCTTAGTAGAAATTAGATTGGAAGCGATGAAAAATGGTAGCATTTTAGCTAAGGCAGATTAAAATCGCCAAATGATATCATCAAGCGAGTCTGGAGGTAAAGCTGTGTGTGGCCAGTAGGATACCTCGACATTCAATCAAGAGGTTTAATTAAGGGGGTGTGCGATCATCATTCCGAAAAACATTAAAAGAAAGAGGGAATAACTCCTGGTTTTTTATGTTGGGGATAAGATTTGTTTCGGTCAGAGCATAGATATCAAATGGGAGAGCATGAGATTGGCGCAAAACGACATGGGTTTTAGAACGGAGTCCTCTTACGTTCTGGTAATAGAGGTTTTTGCATGACTTTTTAGGGTCGAAAAAATGTACTCGTATCATGGTCAAGTCCACTGAGTTGGAGGTGTGAGACTCGTTTAGAGTGTACATAGTGGCGAAGAGCGGCAACATCGTCTGCAACTTTTTGGGGGGGCGTATTGAAAATCTCGTGTTACTTTATATTAAGTTTCCTGAGACTGGTAACATCGATTGGGGGGCCTTTCTGCCAGATAGAAACCATGACGCTTGTTTTTGTTTTACCCTCGTAGCACACCGAGTCGGATTTATCGTGCAAATAAGCGAGATATAGACGTACTCGTATATTCTCATATATCTTTTTATCTCTAAGCCTAGAGAGCGCATAGCGACATTCGGTGGTATCACTAGTTTGCTGTGTTAATTTAACAGTGGGTGGCAAAAGGGGGTCAATAGAGGAGGGAGTGGCTAATGAGTTTGGTGTCGCATCGGCTGGGGTTTCCGAAATAGGGTATAAAATGTGAGAACTGATGAAATTAGGATACTTAGCTCCAGTTCTGAGGTCGAAATTAGGGAAAGGCGTGTGTGTTAGGGGTTGAGTGGTGCGAGTTTGAGTGGCGGGAGTTTGAGTTGTAGGGGTTAAGTCGAAAGAGACACGTTGACGTTGAGGCTTGATTTGGGGTGGAATAGGGGGAGTTGGAGTTTGGGTGGGAGGCTTAAAATTAGGAAAAATTGTTGTTTTAAAACTCCAATTGGAGCTGGGTTTATTTTGGGAGGAGGAGGTGGGTCTTGGCAAATTGGATTTACTTGCTAACTTATTTGTTGGTATTAGGTATAACGGACTGCTTGGATTTATCCTGCTTCTTGGGCGTATTTTCCAACCATTTGCAGACACGCATCTTTCCAAGATTGAAGTTGTTGCAGGATTATTTGGCCGGAAGATTGAGCTTGAAGCTGCGTTTGCTTCTGTGGTGAGATGTAGGAAGCAAATTGCAGTGGCTGATGGTAATGCCATATTTCTTTTCGAAGAAATTTGAGATCCAATCAACATCAGCGTTTGGGGGGGCGCCTTTGATAAGAAGAGTAGTGACCAATTGATTCTTCGAAGCAAGCTTATCAAGTCTACGTTGCCATTCTGAAGGTGTCCAAGTTGAATTAAAATGATTGATAAGCTTCCGTGGGGCAGCGATTGGAGGAGCTGACAGAGAAATATTTTCTGCTGTTAAGTTGGAAGAAACTTCGCAGGAATCAGTGGACTGAACCGTCCACAGATGACTTATATGCAGGGCTGAGCGTGAATCCACTTCAGGTCCCATTAATTCAACCACGAGCGATGTATTGTAAGGAACATTCTGGTAAGGCTGGGGGTAGTTTTGTGTATCAATGATTTTGCTGTTTATTGTTGGGATGTGATGTTCAATATCGCATACGAAGGATCGAGCCGCAGTAAGTTCGTCGCCGACATCGTTCACTTTATAGAAGATATCTTCGAGCATGGGATCACAGTGTTTGGGAGAGAGTTGTTTGTGTGACGAGGACTGAAATGACCCGGCGTCTGCGGGGGTCCTTTCATGCACCAGAAAAAAAAATTCAAAACACTAAAATGGCTATATCTCCTAAACTAGGCGCCGGCGGGAGTCATTTTATGCAAGAGAAAAAAAAATTCAAAACACTAAAATGGCTATATCTCTTAAACTAGGCATCTGAGGGGGTCATTTTAGGCACCAGAAGAAAAAATTCAAAACGCTAAAATGGCTATATTTCCTAAACTAGGCGTCTGCGGGGGTCATTTTATGCCCAAGAAAAAAAAAATTAAAACACTAAAATGGCTATATCTCCCAAACTAGGCGAATGCGGGAGTCATATCTCCTAAACCAGGCATCTGCGGGGGTCATTTTATGCACCAGAAAAAAAAATTTAAAACACTAAAATGGCTATACCTCTTAAACTAGGCATCTGAGGGGGTCATTTTATGCACCAGAAAAAAAAAATGTCAAAACACTAAAATGGCTATACCTCCCAAACTAGGCGTCTGCGGGGGTCATTTTATGCACCAGAAAAAAAAATCCAAAACACTAAAATGGCTATATCTCCTAAACTAGTCGTCTGCGGGGGTCATTTTATGCCCCAGAAAAAAAAATTAAAACACTAAAATGGCAATACCTCCCAAACTAGGCGTCTGCGGGGGTCATTTTATGCACCAGAAAAAAAAATCCAAAACACTAAAATGGCTATATCTCCTAAACTAGTCGCCTGCGGGGGTCATTTTATGCCCCAGAAAAAAAAATTAAAACACTAAAATGGCTATATCTCCTAAACTAGGCTCTTTCGGGAGTCATTTTATGCACCAGAAAAAAACTATTCAAAACACTAAAATGGCTACATCTCCTAAACTAGGCTTCTGCGGCGGTCATTTTATGCACCAGAAAAAAACTATTCAAAATACTAAAATGCTATATCTCCTAAACTAGGCGTCTGCGGGGATCATTTTATGCACCAAAAAAAAAAAATTTAAAACACTAAAATGGCTATATCTCCTAAACTAGGCGTCTGGGGGGGTCATTTTATGCACCAGAAAAAAAACTATTCAAAACACTTAAATGGCAATATCTCCTAAACTAGGCGCCGGCTGGAGTAACTTTATGCACCAGAAAAAAAATTCAAAACACTAAAATGGCTATATCTCCTAAACTAGGTGTCTGCGGCTGTCAGTTTAGGCACCAGAAAAAAAACTGTTCAAAACACTAAAATGGCTATATCTCCTAACCTAGGCATCTGCGGGGGTCAATTTATGCATCAGAAAAAAAAAATGTCAAAACACAAAAATGGCTATATCTCCTAACTTAGGCTTCTGCGGGGGTCATCTAATGCATTAGAAAAGAAAAATTCAAAACACTAAAATGGCTACATCTCCAAAACTAGGCATCTGCGGGGCTCATTTTATGCACCAGAGAAAAAAAAATTCAAAACACTAAAATGGCTATATCTCCTAAACTAGGTGTCTGCGGGGGTCATTTTATTCACCAGAAAAAAAACTATTCAAAACACCAAAATGGCTGTATCTCCTAAACTAGGCGTCGGCGGGTGTCATTTTATGCACCAGAAAAAAACTATTCAAAACACTAAAATGGCGGTATCTCCTAAGCTAGGCGCCTGCGGGGGTCATTTTATGCACCAGAAAAAAAATACTCAAAACACTAAAACGGCTATATCTCCTAAACTAGGTGTCTGCGGCTGTCAGTTTAGGCACCAGAAAAAAAACTGTTCAAAACACTAAAATGGCTATATCTCCTAAACTAGGCATCTGCGGGGGTCATTTTATGCACCAGAAAAAAACTATTCAAAACACTAAAATGGCGGTATCTCCTATCCTAGGCGCCTGCGGGGGTCATTTTATGCACCAGAAAAAAACTATTCAAAATACTAAAATGGCTATATCTCCTAAACTAGGCTTCTGCGGCGGTCATTTTATGCACCAGAAAAAAAAATTTAAAACACTAAAATGGCTATATCTCCTAAACTAGGCGTCTGCGGGGTTCATTTTATGCACCAGAAAAAAAACTATTCAAAATACTAAAATGGCTGTATCTCCTAAACTAGGCGCCGGCTGGAGTCACTTTGTGCACCAGAAAAAAAAAATTCAAAACAATAAAATGGCTATATCTCCTAAACTAGGCGTCGGCGGGTGTCATTTTATGCACCAGAAAAAAAACTATGCAAAATACTAAAATGGTTATATCTCCTAAACTAGGCGTCTGCGGGATTCATTTAATGCACCAAAAAAAAAACTATGCAAAACACCAAAATGGCTATATCTCCTAAACTAGGCGTCTGCGGGGGTCATTTTATGCACCAGAAAAAAACTATTCAAAACACTAAAATGGCGGTATCTCCTAAGCTAGGCGTCTGCGGGGGTCATTTTATGCACCAGAAAAAAAATACTCAAAACACTAAAATGGCTGTATCTCCTAAACTAGGCGCCGGCTGGAGTCACTTTGTGCACCAGAAAAAAAAAATTCAAAACAGTAAAATGGCTATATCTCCTAAACTAGGCGTCGGCGGGTGTCATTTTATGCACCAGAAAAAAAACTATGCAAAATACTAAAATGGTTATATCTCCTAAACTAGGCGTCTGCGGGATTCATTTAATGCACCAGAAAAAAAACTATGCAAAACACTAAAATGGCTATATCTCCTAAACTAGGCGTCTGCGGGGGTCATTTTATGCACCAGAAAAAAAACTATTCAAAACACTAAAATGGCGGTATCTCCTAAGCTAGGCGCCTGCGGGGGTCATTTTATGCACCAGAAAAAAAACTACTCAAAACACTAAAACGGCTATATCTCCTAAACTAGGTGTCTGCGGCTGTCAGTTTAGGCACCAGAAAAAAAACTGTTCCAAACACTAAAATGGCTATATCTCCTAAACTAGGCATCTGCGGGGGTCATTTTATGCACCTGGAAAAAAAACTATGCAAAATACTAAAATGGCTATATCTCCTAAACTAGGCGTCTGCGGGGGTCATTTTATGCACCAGAAAAAAACTATTCAAAACACTAAAATGGCGGTATCTCCTAAGCTAGGCGCCTGCGGGGGTCATTTTATGCACCAGAAAAAAAACTACTCAAAACACTAAAACGGCTATATCTCCTAAACTAGGTGTCTGCGGCTGTCAGTTTAGGCACCAGAAAAAAAACTGTTCAAAACACTAAAATGGCTATATCTCCTAAACTAGGCATCTGCGGGGGTCATTTTATGCACCAGAAAAAAAAACTATGCAAAATACTAAAATGGTTATATCTCCTAAACTAGGCGTCTGCGGGGGTCATGTTATGCACCAGAAAAAAAAAATTAAAACACTAAAATGGCTATATCTCCTAAACTAGGCGTCTGCGGGGTTCATTTTATGCTCCAGAAAAAAAACTACTCAAAACACTAAAACGGCTATATCTCCTAAACTAGGTGTCTGCGGCTGTCAGTTTAGGCACCAGAAAAAAAACTGTTCAAAACACTAAAATGACTATATCTCCTAAACTAGGCATCTGCGGGGGTCAATTTATGCACCAGAAAAAAAAACTATGCAAAATACTAAAATGGCTATATCTCCTAAACTAGGCGTCTGCGGGGGTCATTTTATGCACCAGAAAAAAACTATTCAAAACACTAAAATGGCGGTATCTCCTAAGCTAGGCGCCTGCGGGGGTCATTTTATGCACCAGAAAAAAAACTACTCAAAACACTAAAACGGCTATATCTCCTAAACTAGGTGTCTGCGGCTGTCAGTTTAGGCACCAGAAAAAAAACTGTTCAAAACACTAAAATGGCTATATCTCCTAAACTAGGCATCTGCGGGGGTCATTTTATGCACCAGCAAAAAAAACTATGCAAAATAGTAAAATGGCTATATCTCCTAAACTAGGCGTCTGCGGGATTCATTTAATGCACCAGAAAAAAAACTATTCAAAATACTAAAATGGTTATATCTCCTAAACTATGCTTCTGGGGCGGTCATTTTATGCACCAGAAAAAAAACTATTCAAAATACTAAAATGCTATATCTCCTAAACTAGGCGTCTGCGGGGGTCATGTTATGCACCAGAAAAAAAAATGTAAAACACTAAAATGGCTATATCTCCTAAACTAGGCGTCTGCGGGGTTCATTTTATGCTCCAGAAAAAAAACTATTCAAAACACCAAAATGGCTGTATCTCCTAAACTAGGCGTCGGCGGGTGTCATTTTATGCACCAGAAAAAAAACTATGCAAAATACTAAAATGGTTATATCTCCTAAACTAGGCGTCTGCGGGATTCATTTAATGCACCAGAACAAAAACTATGCAAAACACTAAAATGGCTATATCTCCTTAACTAGGCGTCTGCGGGGGTCAATTTATGCATCAGAAAAAAAAATTCAAAATCTTAAAATGGCTATAACTCCTAAATTAGGCGTCTGCGGGGGTCATATTATGCACCAGAAAAAAAAATTTAAAACACTAAAATGGCTATATCTCCTAAACTAGGCGTCTGCGGGATTCATTTAATGCACCAGAAAAAAAACTATTCAAAATACTAAAACGGCTATATCTCCTAAACTAGGTGTCTGCGGCTGTCAGTTTAGGCACCAGAAAAAAAACTGTTCAAAACACTAAAATGACTATATCTCCTAAACTAGGCATCTGCGGGGGTCAATTTATGCACCAGAAAAAAAAACTATGCAAAATACTAAAATGGCTATATCTCCTAAACTAGGCGTCTGCGGGGGTCATTTTATGCACCAGAAAAAAACTATTCAAAACACTAAAATGGCGGTATCTCCTAAGCTAGGCTCCTGCGGGGGTCATTTTATGCACCAGAAAAAAAACTACTCAAAACACTAAAACGGCTATATCTCCTAAACTAGGTGTCTGCGGCTGTCAGTTTAGGCACCAGAAAAAAAACTGTTCAAAACACTAAAATGACTATATCTCCTAAACTAGGCATCTGCGGGGGTCAATTTATGCACCAGAAAAAAAAACTATGCAAAATACTAAAATGGCTATATCTCCTAAACTAGGCATCTGCGGGGGTCATTTTATGCACCAGCAAAAAAAACTATGCAAAATAGTAAAATGGCTGTATCTCCTAAACTAGGCGTCGGCGGGTGTCATTTTATGCACCAGAAAAAAAACTATGCAAAATACTAAAATGGTTATATCTCCTAAACTAGGCGTCTGCGGGATTCATTTAATGCACCAGAACAAAAACTATGCAAAACACTAAAATGGCTATATCTCCTTAACTAGGCGTCTGCGGGGGTCATTTTATGCACCAGAAAAAAAACTATTCAAAATACTAAAATGCTATATCTCCTAAACTAGGCGTCTGCGGGGGTCATGTTATGCACCAGAAAAAAAAATTTAAAACACTAAAATGGCTATATCTCCTAAACTAGGCGTCTGCGGGGTTCATTTTATGCTCCAGAAAAAAAACTATTCAAAACACCAAAATGGCTGTATCTCCTAAACTAGGCGTCGGCGGGTGTCATTTTATGCACCAGAAAAAAAACTATGCAAAATACTAAAATGGTTATATCTCCTTAACTAGGCGTCTGCGGGGGTCATTTTATGCACCAGAAAAAAACTATTCAAAACACTACAATGGCGGTATCTCCTAAGCTAGGCGCCTGCGGGGGTCATTTTATGCACCAGAAAAAAAAACTATGCAAAACACTAAAACGGCTATATCTCCTAAACTAGGTGTCTGCGGCTGTCAGTTTAGGCACCAGAAAAAAAACTGTTCAAAACACTAAAATGGCTATATCACCTAAACTAGGCATCTGCGGGGGTCATTTTATGCACCAGAAAAAAAAACTATGCAAAATACTAAAATGGCTATATCTCCTAAACTAGGCGTCTGCGGGGGTCATTTTATGCACCAGAAAAAACTATTCAAAACACTAAAATGGCGGTATCTCCTAAGCTAGGCGCCTGCGGGGGTCATTTTATGCACCAGAAAAAAAACTACTCAAAACACTAAAACGGCTATATCTCCTAAACTAGGAGTCTGCGGCTGTCAGTTTAGGCACCAGAAAAAAAACTGTTCAAAACACTAAAATGGCTATATCTCCTAAACAAGGCGTCTGCGGGATTCATTTAATGCACCAGAAAAAAAAACTAAGCAAAATACTAAAATGGCTATATCTCCTAAACTAGGCGTCTGCGGGGGTCATTTTATGCACCAGAAAAAAACTATTCAAAACACTAAAATGGTGGTATCTCCTAAGCTAGGCGCCTGCGGGGGTCATTTTATGCACCAGAAAAAAACTATTCAAAATACTAAAATGGCTATATCTCCTAAACTAGGCTTCTGCGGCGGTCATTTTATGCACCAGAAAAAAAACTATTCAAAATACTAAAATGGTTATATCTCCTAAGCTAGGCGTCTGCGGGGGTCATTTTATTCACCAGAAAAAAAACTATTCAAAATACTAAAATGGTTATATCTCCTAAGCTAGGCGTCTGCGGCGGTCATTTTATGCACCAGAAAAAAACTGTTCAAAACACTAAAATGGCTATATCTCCTAAACTAGGCATCTGCGGGGGTCATTTTATGCACCAGAAAAAAAAACTATGCAAAATACTAAAATGGCTATATCTCCTAAACTAGGCGTCTGCGGGGGTCATTTTATGCACCAGAAAAAAACTATTCAAAACACTAAAATGGCGGTATCTCCTAAGCTAGGCGCCTGCGGGGGTCATTTTATGCACCAGAAAAAAAACTACTCAAAACACTAAAACGGCTATATCTCCTAAACTAGGTGTCTGCGGCTGTCAGTTTAGGCACCAGAAAAAAAACTGTTCAAAACACTAAAATGGCTATATCTCCTAAACTAGGCATCTGCGGGGGTCATTTTATGCACCAGAAAAAAAAACTATGCAAGATACTAAAATGGATATATCTCCTAAACTAGGCGTCTGCGGGGGTCATTTTATGCACCAGAAAAAAACTATTCAAAACACTAAAATGGCGGTATCTCCTAAGCTAGGCGCCTGCGGGGTCATTTTATGCACCAGAAAAAAAACTACTCAAAACACTAAAACGGCTATATCTCCTAAACTAGGTGTCTGCGGCTGTCAGTTTAGGCACCAGAAAAAAAACTGTTCAAAACACTAAAATGGCTATATCTCCTAAACTAGGCATCTGCGGGGGTCATTTTATGCACCAGAAAAAAAAACTATGCAAAATACTAAAATGGTTATATCTCCTAAACTAGGCGTCTGCGGGATTCATTTAATGCACCAGAAAAAAAAACTATGCAAAATACTAAAATGGCTATATCTCCTAAACTAGGCGTCTGCGGGGGTCATTTTATGCACCAGAAAAAAACTATTCAAAACACTAAAATGGCGGTATCTCTTAAGCTAGGCGCCTGCGGGGGTCATTTTATGCACCAGAAAAAAACTATTCAAAATACTAAAATGGCTATATCTCCTAAACTAGGCGTCTGCGGGGGTCATGTTATGCACCAGAAAAAAAAATTTAAAACACTAAAATGGCTATATCTCCTAAACTAGGCGTCTGCGGGGTTCATTTTATGCACCAGAAAAAAAACTATTCAAAACACTAAAATGGCTATATCTCCTAAACTAGGCGTCTGCGGGGTCATTTTATGCACCAGAAAAAAAACTATTCAAAACACTAAAACGGCTATATCTCCTAAACTAGGTGTCTGCGGCTGTCAGTTTAGGCACCAGAAAAAAAACTGTTCCAAACACTAAAATGGCTATATCTCCTAAACTAGGCGTCTGCGGGGGTCATTTTATGCACCAGAAAAAAACTATTCAAAACACTAAAATGGCGGTATCTCCTAAGCTAGGCGCCTGCGGGGGTCATTTTATGCACCAGAAAAAAAACTACTCAAAACACTAAAACGGCTATATCTCCTAAACTAGGTGTCTGCGGCTGTCAGTTTAGGCACCAGAAAAAAAACTGTTCAAAACACTAAAATGGCTATATCTCCTAAACTAGGCATCTGCGGGGGTCATTTTATGCACCAGAAAAAAACTATTCAAAACACTAAAATGGCGGTATCTCCTAAGCTAGGCGCCTGCGGGGGTCATTTTATGCACCAGAAAAAAACAATGCAAAATACTAAAATGGCTATATCTCCTAAACTAGGTGTCTGCGGCTGTCAGTTTAGGCACCAGAAAAAAAACTGTTCAAAACACTAAAATGGCTATATCTCCTAAACTAGGCGTCTGCGGGGGTCATTTTATGCACCAGAAAAAAACTATTCAAAACACTAAAATGGCGGTATCTCCTAAGCTAGGCGCCTGCGGGGGTCATTTTATGCACCAGAAAAAAACTATGCAAAATACTAAAATGGCTATATCTCCTAAACTAGGCGTCTGCGGGATTCATTTAATGCACCAGAAAAAAAACTTTTCAAAATACTAAAATGGTTATATCTCCTAAACTAGGCTTCTGGGGCGGTCATTTTATGCACCAGAAAAAAAACTATTCAAAATACTAAAATGCTATATCTCCTAAACTAGGCGTCTGCGGGGTTCATTTTATGCTCCAGAAAAAAAAACTATTCAAAACACCAAAATGGCTGTATCTCCTAAACTAGGCGTCGGCGGGGGTCATTTTATGCACAAGAAAAAAAAACTATGCAAGATACTAAAATGGCTATATCTCCTAAACTAGGCGTCTGCGGGGGTCATTTTATGCACCAGAAAAAAACTATTCAAAACACTAAAATGGCGGTATCTCCTAAGCTAGGCGCCTGCGGGGGTCATTTTATGCACCAGAAAAAAAACTACTCAAAACACTAAAACGGCTATATCTCCTAAACTAGGTGTCTGCGGCTGTCAGTTTAGGCACCAGAAAAAAAACTGTTCAAAACACTAAAATGGCTATATCTCCTAAACTAGGCATCTGCGGGGGTCATTTTATGCACCAGAAAAAAAAACTATGCAAAATACTAAAATGGTTATATCTCCTAAACTAGGCGTCTGCGGGGGTCATTTTATGCACCAGAAAAAAACTATTCAAAACACTAAAATGGCGGTATCTCTTAAGCTAGGCGCCTGCGGGGGTCATTTTATGCACCAGAAAAAAACTATTCAAAATACTAAAATGGCTATATCTCCTAAACTAGGCGTCTGCGGGGGTCATGTTATGCACCAGAAAAAAAAATTTAAAACACTAAAATGGCTATATCTCCTAAACTAGGCGTCTGCGGGGTTCATGTTATGCACCAGAAAAAAAAATTTAAAACACTAAAATGGCTATATCTCCTAAACTAGGCGTCTGCGGGGTTCATTTTATGCACCAGAAAAAAAACTATTCAAAACACTAAAACGGCTATATTTCCTAAACTAGGCGCCGGCTGGAGTCACTTTGTGCACCAGAAAAAAAAAATTCAAAACAGTAAAATGGCTATATCTCCTAAACTAGGCGTCGGCGGGATTCATTTAATGCACCAGAAAAAAAACTATGCAAAACACTAAAATGGCTATATCTCCTAAACTAGGCGTCTGCGGGGGTCATTTTATGCACCAGAAAAAAAACTGTTCCAAACACTAAAATGGCTATATCTCCTAAACTAGGCATCTGCGGGGGTCATTTTATGCACCTGAAAAAAAAACTATGCAAAATACTAAAATGGCTATATCTCCTAAACTAGGCGTCTGCGGGGGTCATTTTATGCACCAGAAAAAAACTATTCAAAACACTAAAATGGCGGTATCTCCTAAGCTAGGCGCCTGCGGGGGTCATTTTATGCACCAGAAAAAAAACTACTCAAAACACTAAAACGGCTATATCTCCTAAACTAGGTGTCTGCGGCTGTCAGTTTAGGCACCAGAAAAAAAACTGTTCAAAACACTAAAATGGCTATATCTCCTAAACTAGGCATCTGCGGGGGTCATTTTATGCACCAGAAAAAAACTATTCAAAACACTAAAATGGCGGTATCTCCTAAGCTAGGCGCCTGCGGGGGTCATTTTATGCACCAGAAAAAAACAATGCAAAATACTGAAATGGCTATATCTCCTAAACTAGGTGTCTGCGGCTGTCAGTTTAGGCACCAGAAAAAAAACTGTTCAAAACACTAAAATGGCTATATCTCCTAAACTAGTCGTCTGCGGGGGTCATTTTATGCACCAGAAAAAAACTATTCAAAACACTAAAATGGCGGTATCTCCTAAGCTAGGCGCCTGCGGGGGTCATTTTATGCACCAGAAAAAAAACTATTCAAAATACTAAAATGCTATATCTCCTAAACTAGGCGTCTGCGGGGTTCATTTTATGCTCCAGAAAAAAAAACTATTCAAAACACCAAAATGGCTGTATCTCCTAAACTAGGCGTCGGCGGGGGTCATTTTATGCACAAGAAAAAAAAACTATGCAAGATACTAAAATGGCTATATCTCCTAAACTAGGCGTCTGCGGGGGTCATTTTATGCACCAGAAAAAAACTATTCAAAACACTAAAATGGCGGTATCTCCTAAGCTAGGCGCCTGCGGGGGTCATTTTATGCACCAGAAAAAAAACTACTCAAAACACTAAAACGGCTATATCTCCTAAACTAGGTGTCTGCGGCTGTCAGTTTAGGCACCAGAAAAAAAACTGTTCAAAACACTAAAATGGCTATATCTCCTAAACTAGGCATCTGCGGGGGTCATTTTATGCACCAGAAAAAAAAACTATGCAAAATACTAAAATGGTTATATCTCCTAAACTAGGCGTCTGCGGGGGTCATTTTATGCACCAGAAAAAAACTATTCAAAACACTAAAATGGCGGTATCTCTTAAGCTAGGCGCCTGCGGGGGTCATTTTATGCACCAGAAAAAAACTATTCAAAATACTAAAATGGCTATATCTCCTAAACTAGGCGTCTGCGGGGGTCATGTTATGCACCAGAAAAAAAAATTTAAAACACTAAAATGGCTATATCTCCTAAACTAGGCGTCTGCGGGGTTCATGTTATGCACCAGAAAAAAAAATTTAAAACACTAAAATGGCTATATCTCCTAAACTAGGCGTCTGCGGGGTTCATTTTATGCACCAGAAAAAAAACTATTCAAAACACTAAAACGGCTATATTTCCTAAACTAGGCGCCGGCTGGAGTCACTTTGTGCACCAGAAAAAAAAAATTCAAAACAGTAAAATGGCTATATCTCCTAAACTAGGCGTCGGCGGGATTCATTTAATGCACCAGAAAAAAAACTATGCAAAACACTAAAATGGCTATATCTCCTAAACTAGGCGTCTGCGGGGGTCATTTTATGCACCAGAAAAAAAACTGTTCCAAACACTAAAATGGCTATATCTCCTAAACTAGGCATCTGCGGGGGTCATTTTATGCACCTGAAAAAAAAACTATGCAAAATACTAAAATGGCTATATCTCCTAAACTAGGCGTCTGCGGGGGTCATTTTATGCACCAGAAAAAAACTATTCAAAACACTAAAATGGCGGTATCTCCTAAGCTAGGCGCCTGCGGGGGTCATTTTATGCACCAGAAAAAAAACTACTCAAAACACTAAAACGGCTATATCTCCTAAACTAGGTGTCTGCGGCTGTCAGTTTAGGCACCAGAAAAAAAACTGTTCAAAACACTAAAATGGCTATATCTCCTAAACTAGGCATCTGCGGGGGTCATTTTATGCACCAGAAAAAAACTATTCAAAACACTAAAATGGCGGTATCTCCTAAGCTAGGCGCCTGCGGGGGTCATTTTATGCACCAGAAAAAAACAATGCAAAATACTGAAATGGCTATATCTCCTAAACTAGGTGTCTGCGGCTGTCAGTTTAGGCACCAGAAAAAAAACTGTTCAAAACACTAAAATGGCTATATCTCCTAAACTAGTCGTCTGCGGGGGTCATTTTATGCACCAGAAAAAAACTATTCAAAACACTAAAATGGCGGTATCTCCTAAGCTAGGCGCCTGCGGGGGTCATTTTATGCACCAGAAAAAAAACTATTCAAAATACTAAAATGCTATATCTCCTAAACTAGGCGTCTGCGGGGTTCATTTTATGCTCCAGAAAAAAAAACTATTCAAAACACCAAAATGGCTGTATCTCCTAAACTAGGCGTCGGCGGGGGTCATTTTATGCACAAGAAAAAAAAACTATGCAAGATACTAAAATGGCTATATCTCCTAAACTAGGCGTCTGCGGGGGTCATTTTATGCACCAGAAAAAAACTATTCAAAACACTAAAATGGCGGTATCTCCTAAGCTAGGCGCCTGCGGGGGTCATTTTATGCACCAGAAAAAAAACTACTCAAAACACTAAAACGGCTATATCTCCTAAACTAGGTGTCTGCGGCTGTCAGTTTAGGCACCAGAAAAAAAACTGTTCAAAACACTAAAATGGCTATATCTCCTAAACTAGGCATCTGCGGGGGTCATTTTATGCACCAGAAAAAAAAACTATGCAAAATACTAAAATGGTTATATCTCCTAAACTAGGCGTCTGCGGGGGTCATTTTATGCACCAGAAAAAAACTATTCAAAACACTAAAATGGCGGTATCTCTTAAGCTAGGCGCCTGCGGGGGTCATTTTATGCACCAGAAAAAAACTATTCAAAATACTAAAATGGCTATATCTCCTAAACTAGGCGTCTGCGGGGGTCATGTTATGCACCAGAAAAAAAAATTTAAAACACTAAAATGGCTATATCTCCTAAACTAGGCGTCTGCGGGGTTCATGTTATGCACCAGAAAAAAAAATTTAAAACACTAAAATGGCTATATCTCCTAAACTAGGCGTCTGCGGGGTTCATTTTATGCACCAGAAAAAAAACTATTCAAAACACTAAAACGGCTATATTTCCTAAACTAGGCGCCGGCTGGAGTCACTTTGTGCACCAGAAAAAAAAAATTCAAAACAGTAAAATGGCTATATCTCCTAAACTAGGCGTCGGCGGGATTCATTTAATGCACCAGAAAAAAAACTATGCAAAACACTAAAATGGCTATATCTCCTAAACTAGGCGTCTGCGGGGGTCATTTTATGCACCAGAAAAAAAACTGTTCCAAACACTAAAATGGCTATATCTCCTAAACTAGGCATCTGCGGGGGTCATTTTATGCACCTGAAAAAAAAACTATGCAAAATACTAAAATGGCTATATCTCCTAAACTAGGCGTCTGCGGGGGTCATTTTATGCACCAGAAAAAAACTATTCAAAACACTAAAATGGCGGTATCTCCTAAGCTAGGCGCCTGCGGGGGTCATTTTATGCACCAGAAAAAAAACTACTCAAAACACTAAAACGGCTATATCTCCTAAACTAGGTGTCTGCGGCTGTCAGTTTAGGCACCAGAAAAAAAACTGTTCAAAACACTAAAATGGCTATATCTCCTAAACTAGGCATCTGCGGGGGTCATTTTATGCACCAGAAAAAAACTATTCAAAACACTAAAATGGCGGTATCTCCTAAGCTAGGCGCCTGCGGGGGTCATTTTATGCACCAGAAAAAAACAATGCAAAATACTGAAATGGCTATATCTCCTAAACTAGGTGTCTGCGGCTGTCAGTTTAGGCACCAGAAAAAAAACTGTTCAAAACACTAAAATGGCTATATCTCCTAAACTAGTCGTCTGCGGGGGTCATTTTATGCACCAGAAAAAAACTATTCAAAACACTAAAATGGCGGTATCTCCTAAGCTAGGCGCCTGCGGGGGTCATTTTATGCACCAGAAAAAAACTATGCAAAATACTAAAATGGCTATATCTCCTAAACTAGGCGTCTGCGGGATTCATTTAATGCACCAGAAAAAAAACTATTCAAAATACTAAAATGGTTATATCTCCTAAACTAGGCTTTTGGGGCGGTCATTTTATGCACCAGAAAAAAAACTATGCAAAATACTAAAATGGTTATATCTCCTAAACTAGGCGTCTGCGGGATTCATTTAATGCACCAGAAAAAAAACTATGCAAAACACTAAAATGGCTATATCTCCTAAACTAGGCGTCTGCGGGGGACATTTTATGCACCAGAAAAAAACTATTCAAAACACTTAAATGGTGGTATCTCCTAAGCTAGGCGCCTGCGGGGGTCATTTTATGCACCAGAAAAAAAACTACTCAAAACACTAAAACGGCTATATCTCCTAAACTAGGTGTCTGCGGCTGTCAGTTTAGGCACCAGAAAAAAAACTGTTCAAAACACTAAAATGGCTATATCTCCTAAACTAGGCATCTGCGGGGGTCATTTTATGCACCAGAAAAAAAAACTATGCAAAATACTAAAATGGCTATATCTCCTAAAAACTAGGCGTCTGCGGGGGTCATTTTATGCACCAGAAAAAAACTATTCAAAACACTAAAATGGCGGTATCTCCTAAGCTAGGCGCCTGCGGGGGTCATTTTATGCACCAGAAAAAAAACTACTCAAAACACTAAAACGGCTATATCTCCTAAACTAGGTGTCTGCGGCTGTCAGTTTAGGCACCAGAAAAAAAACTGTTCAAAACACTAAAATGGCTATATCTCCTAAACTAGGCGTCGGCGGGTGTCATTTTATGCACCAGAAAAAAAACTATGCAAAATACTAAAATGGTTATATCTCCTAAACTAGGCGTCTGCGGGATTCATTTAATGCACCAGAAAAAAAACTATGCAAAACACTAAAATGGCTATTTCTCCTAAACTAGGCGTCTGCGGGGGTCATTTTATTCACCAGAAAAAAAACTATTCAAAATACTAAAATGGTTATATCTCCTAAGCTAGGCGTCTGCGGCGGTCATTTTATGCACCAGAAAAAAAACTGTTCAAAACACTAAAATGGCTATATCTCCTAAACTAGGCATCCGCGGGGGTCAATTTATGCACCAGAAAAAAAAAATGTCAAAACACAAAAATGGCTATATCTCCTAAACCAGGCGCCGGCGGGAGTCATTTTATGCAACAGAAAAAAAAAATTCAAAACACTAAAATGGCTATATCTCCTAAACTAGGCGTCTGCGGGTGTCATTTTAGGCACCAGACAAAAAAAATGTCAAAACACTAAAATTTCTATATCTCCTAAACTGGGCGTCTGCGGGGGTCATTTTATGCACCAGAAAAAAAACTATGCAAAACACTAAAATGGCTATTTCTCCTAAACTAGGCGTCTGCGGGGTTCATTTTATGCTCCAGAAAAAAAAACTATTCAAAACACCAAAATGGCTGTATCTCCTAAACTAGGCGTCGGCGGGTGTCATTTTATGCACCAGAAAAAAAACTATGCAAAATACTAAAATGGTTATATCTCCTAAACTAGGCGTCTGCGGGATTCATTTAATGCACCAGAAAAAAAACTATGCAAAACACTAAAATGGCTATATCTCCTAAACTAGGCGTCTGCGGGGGACATTTTATGCACCAGAAAAAAACTATTCAAAACACTTAAATGGTGGTATCTCCTAAGCTAGGCGCCTGCGGGGGTCATTTTATGCACCAGAAAAAAAACTACTCAAAACACTAAAACGGCTATATCTCCTAAACTAGGTGTCTGCGGCTGTCAGTTTAGGCACCAGAAAAAAAACTGTTCAAAACACTAAAATGGCTATATCTCCTAAACTAGGCATCTGCGGGGGTCATTTTATGCACCAGAAAAAAAAACTATGCAAAATACTAAAATGGCTATATCTCCTAAACTAGGCGTCTGCGGGGGTCATTTTATGCACCAGAAAAAAACTATTCAAAACACTAAAATGGCGGTATCTCCTAAGCTAGGCGCCTGCGGGGGTCATTTTATGCACCAGAAAAAAAACTACTCAAAACACTAAAACGGCTATATCTCCTAAACTAGGTGTCTGCGGCTGTCAGTTTAGGCACCAGAAAAAAAACTGTTCAAAACACTAAAATGGCTATATCTCCTAAACTAGGCATCTGCGGGGGTCATTTTATGCACCAGAAAAAAAAACTATGCAAAATACTAAAATGGCTTTATCTCCTAAACCAGGCGCCGGCGGGAGTCATTTTATGCAACAGAAAAAAAAAATTCAAAACACTAAAATGGATTTATCTCCTAAACTAGGCGTCTGCGGGATTCATTTAATGCACCAGAAAAAAAACTATGCAAAACACTAAAATGGCTATTTCTCCTAAACTAGGCGTCTGCGGGGGTCATTTTATTCACCAGAAAAAAAACTATTCAAAATACTAAAATGGTTATATCTCCTAAGCTAGGCGTCTGCGGCGGTCATTTTATGCACCAGAAAAAAAACTGTTCAAAACACTAAAATGGCTATATCTCCTAAACTAGGCATCCGCGGGGGTCAATTTATGCACCAGAAAAAAAAAATGTCAAAACACTAAAATGGCTATATCTCCTAACCTAGGCATCTGCGGGGGTCAATTTATGCATCAGAAAAAAAAAATGTCAAAACACAAAAATGGCTATATCTCCTAAACCAGGCGCCGGCGGGAGTCATTTTATGCAACAGAAAAAAAAAATTCAAAACACTAAAATGGCTATATCTCCTAAACTAGGCGTCTGCGGGTGTCATTTTAGGCACCAGACAAAAAAAATGTCAAAACACTAAAATTTCTATATCTCCTAAACTGGGCGTCTGCGGGGGTCATTTTATGCACCAGAAAAAAAAAATTCAAAACACTAAAATGGCTATATCTCCTAAACTAGTCGCCGGCGGGAGTCACTTTATTCACCAGAAAAAAAATTCAAAACACTAAAATGGCTACATCACCAAAACTAGGCATCTGCGGGGCTCATTTTATGCACCAGAAAAAAAACTATGCAAAACACAAAAATGGCTATATCTCCTAAACTAGGCGTCTGCGGGGGTCATTTTATGCACCAGAAAAAAAACTATTCAAAACACTAAAATGGCTATTTCTCATAAACTAGGCGTCTGCGGGGGTCATTTTATGCACCAGAAAAAAAACTATTCAAAACACTAAAATGGCGGTATCTCCTAAGCTAGGCGCCTGCGGGGGTCATTTTATGCACCAGAAAAAAAACTACTCAAAACACTAAAACGGCTATATCTCCTAAACTAGGTGTCTGCGGCTGTCAGTTTAGGCACCAGAAAAAAAACTGTTCAAAACACTAAAATTGCTATATCTCCTAAACTAGGCATCTGCGGGGGTCAATTTATGCACCAGAAAAAAAAAAATGTCAAAACACTAAAATGGGTATATCTCCTAACCTAGGCATCTGCGGGGGTCAATTTATGCATCAGAAAAAAAAATTCAAAATCTTAAAATGGCTATAACTCCTAAATTAGGCGTCTGCGGGGGTCATATTATGCACCAGAAAAAAAAATTTAAAACACTAAAATGGCTATATCTCCTAAACTAGGCGTCTGCGGGATTCATTTAATGCACCAGAAAAAAAACTATGCAAAACACTAAAATGGCTATATCTCCTAAACTAGGCGTCTGCGGGGGACATTTTATGCACCAGAAAAAAACTATTCAAAACACTTAAATGGTGGTATCTCCTAAGCTAGGCGCCTGCGGGGGTCATTTTATGCACCAGAAAAAAAACTACTCAAAACACTAAAACGGCTATATCTCCTAAACTAGGTGTCTGCGGCTGTCAGTTTAGGCACCAGAAAAAAAACTGTTCAAAACACTAAAATGGCTATATCTCCTAAACTAGGCATCTGCGGGGGTCATTTTATGCACCAGAAAAAAAAACTATGCAAAATACTAAAATGGCTATATCTCCTAAACTAGGCATCTGCGGGGGTCAATTTATGCACCAGAAAAAAAAAAATGTCAAAACACTAAAATGGGTATATCTCCTAACCTAGGCATCTGCGGGGGTCAATTTATGCATCAGAAAAAAAAATTCAAAATCTTAAAATGGCTATAACTCCTAAATTAGGCGTCTGCGGGGGTCATATTATGCACCAGAAAAAAAAATTTAAAACACTAAAATGGCTATATCTCCTAAACTAGGCGTCTGCGGGATTCATTTAATGCACCAGAAAAAAACTATGCAAAACACTAAAATGGCTATATCTCATAAACTAGGCGTCTGCGGGGGTCATTTTATGCACCAGAAAAAAAACTATGCAAAACACTAAAATGGCTATTTCTCCTAAACTAGGCGTCTGCGGGGGTCATTTTATTCACCAGAAAAAAAACTATTCAAAACACTAAAATGGCGGTATCTCCTAAGCTAGGCGCCTGCGGGGGTCATTTTATGCACCAGAAAAAAAACTATTCAAAACACTAAAATGGCGGTATCTCCTAAACTAGTCGTCTGCGGGGGTCATATTAAGCACCGGAAAAAAGAAAATTCAAAACTTTAAAATCGCTATAACTCCTAAACTAGGCGTCTGCGGGGGTCGTATTATGCACCGGAAAAAAGAAAACTCAAAACTTTAAAATCGCTATAACTACTAAACTAGGCGTCTGCGGGGGTCATATTATGCACCGGAAAAAAAAATTCAAAATCTTAAAATGGCTATAACTCCTAAACTAGGCGTCTGCGGGGGTCATATTACTCACCGGAAAAAAGAAAATTCAAAACTTTAAAATCGCTATAACTCCCTAACTAGGCGTCTGCGGGGGTCATATTATGCACCGGAAAAAAAAATTCAAAATCTTAAAATGGCTATAACTCCTAAACTAGTCGTCTGCGGGGGTCATATTATGCACCGGAAAAAAGAAAATTCGAAACTTTAAAATCGCTATAACTCCTAAACTAGGCGTCTGCGGGGGTCATATTATGCACCGGAAAAAAGAAAATTCAAAACTTTAAAATCGCTATAACTCCTAAACTAGGCGTCTGCAGGGGTCAGATTATGCACCAGAAAAAAGAAAACTAAAAATCTTAAAATGGCTATAACTCCTAAACTAGGCGTCTGCGGGGGTCATATTATGCACCACAAAAAAGAAAATTCAAAACTTTAAAATCGCTATAACTCCTAAACTAGGCGTCTGCAGGGGTCAGATTATGCACCAGAAAAAAGAAAACTAAAAATCTTAAAATGGCTATAACTTCTAAACTAGGCGTCTGCGGGGGTCATATTATGCACCAGAAAAAAAAAATTCAAAATCTTAAAATGGCTATAACTCCTAAACTAGGCGTCCGCGGGGGTCATATTATGCGCCGGAGAAAAGAAAACTCAAAACTTTAAAATCGCTATAACTTTTAAACTAGGCGTCTGCGGGGGTCATATTATGCACCGGAAAAAAAAATTCAAAATCTTAAAATGGCTATAACTCCTAAACTAGTCGTCTGCGGGGGTCAAATTATGCACCGGAAAAAAGAAAATTCAAAACTTTAAAATGGCTATAACTCCTAAACTAGGCGTCTGCGGGGGTCAGATTATGCACCAGAAAAAAGAAAACTAAAAATCTTAAAATGGCTATAACTCCTAAACTAGGCGTCTGCGGGGGTCGTATTATGCACCGGAAAAAAGAAAACTCAAAACTTTAAAATCGCTATAACTCCTAAACTAGGCGTCTGCGGGGGTCATATTATGCACCAGAAAAAAAAAATTCAAAATCTTAAAATGGCTATAACTCCTAAACTAGGCGTCTGCGGGGGTCATATTAAGCGCCGGAGAAAAGAAAACTCAAAACTTTAAAATCGCTATAACTTTTAAACTAGGCGTCTGCGGGGGTCATATTATGCACCGGAAAAAAAAATTCAAAATCTTAAAATGGCTATTACTCCTAAACTAGTCGTCTGCGGGGTCATATTATGCACCGGAAAAAAGAAAATTCGAAACTTTAAAATCGCTATAACTCCTAAACTAGGCGTCTGCGGGGGTCATATTATGCACCGGAAAAAAAAATTCAAAATCTTAAAATGGCTATAACTCCTAAACTAGGCGTCATCGGGGGTCATATTATGCACCAGAAAAAAGAAAATTAAAAACTTTAAAATCGCTAAAACTCCTAAACTAGGGGTCTGCTGGGGTCGTATTATGCACCGGAAAAAAAAATTCAAAATCTTAAAATCGCTATAACTGCTTAACTAGGCGTCTGCGGTGGTCATATTATGCACCGGAAAAACGAAAATTCCAAACTTTGAAATCGCTATAACTCCTAAACTAGGCGTCTTCGGGGGTCATATTATGCATCGGAAAAAAGAAAATTAAAAACTTTAAAATCGCTATAACTCCTAAACTAGGCGTCTGCGGGGGTCATATTATGCACCGGAAAAAAAAATTCAAAATCTTAAAATGGCTATAACTCCTAAACTAGGCGTCTGCGGGGGTCATATTAAGCACCGAAAAAAAGAAAATTCAAAACTTTAAAATCGCTATAACTCCTAAACTAGGCGTCTGCGGGGGTCATATTAAGCACCGGAAAAAAGAAAATTCAAAACTTTAAAACCGCTATAACTCCTAAACTAGGCGTCTGCGGGGGTCATATTATGCACCGGAAAAAAAAATTCAAAATCTTAAAATGGCTATAACTCCTAAACTAGGCGTCTGCGGGGGTCATATTAAGCACCGAAAAAAAGAAAATTCAAAACTTTAAAATCGCTATAACTCCTAAACTAGGCGTCTGCGGGGGTCATATTATGCACCGGAAAAAAAAATTCAAAATCTTAAAATGGCTATAACTCCTAAACTAGGCGTCTGCGGGGGTCATATTAAGCACCGAAAAAAAGAAAATTCAAAACTTTAAAATCGCTATAACTCCTAAACTAGGCGTCTGCGGGGGTCATATTATGCACCAGAAAAAAAAATTCAAAATCTTAAAATGGCTATATCTCCTAAACTAGGCGTCTGCGGGGGTCATATTAAGCACCGGAAAAAAGAAAATTCAAAACTTAAAAACCGCTGTAACTCCTAAACTAGGCGTCTGCGGGGGTCATATTATGCACCGGAAAAAAAAATTCAAAATCTTAAAATGGCTATAACTCCTAAACTAGGCGTCTGCGGGGGTCATATTAAGCACCGAAAAAAAGAAAATTCAAAACTTTAAAATCGCTATAACTCCTAAACTAGGCGTCTGCGGGGGTCATATTATGCACCGGAAAAAAGAAATTTCAAAACTTTAAAATCGCTATAACTCCTAAACTAGGCGTCTGCGGGGGTCATATTATGCACCAGAAAAAAAAATTCAAAATCTTAAACTGGCTATAACTCCTAAACTAGGCGTCTGCGGGGGTCATATTAAGCACCGGAAAAAAGAAAATTCAAAACTTTAAAATCGCTATAACTCCTAAACTAGGCGTCTGCGGGGGTCATATTAAGCACCGGAAAAAAAAATTCAAAATCTTAAAATGGCTATAACTCCTAAACTAGGCGTCTGCGGGGGTCATATTATGCACCGGAAAAAAGAAAATTCAAAACTTTAAAATCGCTATAACTCCTAAACTAGGCGTCTGCGGGGGTCATATTAAGCACCGGAAAAAAAAATTCAAAATCTTAAAATGGCTATAACTCCTAAACTAGGCGTCTGCGGGGGTCATATTAAGCACCGGAAAAAAGAAAATTCAAAACTTTAAAACCGCTATAACTCCTAAACTAGGCGTCTGCGGGGGTCATATTATGCACCGGAAAAAAAAAATCAAAATCTTAAAATGGCTATAACTCCTAAACTAGGCGTCTGCGGGGGTCATATTATGCACCGGAAAAAAGAAAATTCAAAACTTTAAAATCGCTATAACTCCTAAACTAGGCGTCTGCGGGGGTCATATTAAGCACCGATAAAAAGAAAATTCAAAACTTTAAAATCGCTATAACTCCTAAACTAGGCGTCTGCGGGGGTCATATTATGCTCCGGAAAAAGGAAAATTTAAAACTTTAAAATCGCTATAACTCCTAAACTAGGCGTCTGCGGGGGTCATATTATGCACCGGAAAAAAAAATTCAAAATCTTAAATGGCTATAACTCTTAAACTAGGCGTCTGCGGGGGTCATATTAAGCACCGGAAAAAAGAAAATTCAAAACTTTAAAACCGCTATAACTCCTAAACTAGGCGTTTGCGGGGGTCATATTATGCACCGGAAAAAAAAATTCAAAATCTTAAAATGGCTCTAACTCCTAAACTAGACTTCTGCGGGGGTCATATTAAGCACCGAAAAAAAGAAAATTCAAAACTTTAAAATCGCTATAACTCCTAAACTAGGCGTCTGCGGGGGTCATATTATGCACCAGAAAAAAAAATCCAAAATCTTAAAATGGCTATAACTCCTAAACTAGGCGTCTGCGGGGGTCATATTAAGCACCGGAAAAAAGAAAATTCAAAACTTTAAAATCGCTATAACTCCTAAACTAGGCGTCTGCGGGGGTCATATTATGCACCGGAAAAAAGAAAATTCAAAACTTTAAAATCGCTATAACTCCTAAACTAGGCGTCTGCGGGGGTCATATTATGCACCGGAAAAAAAAATTCAAAATCTTAAAATGGCTATAACTCCTAAACTAGGCGTCTGCGGGGGTCATATTATGCACCGGAAAAAAGAAAATTCAAAACTTTAAAATCGCTATAACTCCTAAACTAGGCGTCTGCGGGGGTCATATTATACACCGGAAAAAAAAATTCAAAATCTTAAAATGGCTATAACTCCTAAACTAGGCGTCTGCGGCTGTCATATTAAGCACCGAAAAAAAGAAAATTCAAAACTTTAAAATCGCTATAACTCCTAAACTAGGCGTCTGCGGGGGTCATATTATGCACCGGAAAAAAAAATTCAAAATCTTAAAATGGCTATAACTCCTAAACTAGGCGTCTGCGGGGGTCATATTAAGCACCGGAAAAAAGAAAATTCAAAACTTTAAAACCGCTATAACTCCTAAACTAGGCGTCTGCGGGGGTAATATTATGCACCGGAAAAAAAAATTCAAAATCTTAAAATGGCTATAACTCCTAAACTAGGCGTCTGCGGGGGTCATATTAAGCACCGGAAAAAAGAAAATTCAAAACTTTAAAATCGCTATAACTCCTAAACTAGGCGTCTGCGGGGGTCATATTATGCACCGGAAAAAAAAATTCAAAATCTTAAAATGGCTATAACTCCTAAACTAGGCGTCTGCGGGGGTCATTTTAAGCACCGGAAAAAAGAAAATTCAAAACTTTAAAACCGCTATAACTCCTAAACTATTCGTCTGCGGGGGTCATATTAAGCACCGGAAAAAAGAAAATTCAAAACTTTAAAACCGCTATAACTCCTAAACTAGGCGTCTGCGGGGGTCATATTATGCACCGGAAAAAAAAATTCAAAATCTTAAAATGGCTATAACTCCTAAACTAGGCGTCTGCGGGGGTCATATTATGCACCGGAAAAAAAATTCAAAATCTTAAAATGGCTATAACTCCTAAACTAGGCGTCTGCGGGGGTCATATTAAGCACCGAAAAAAAGAAAATTCAAAACTTTAAAATCGCTATAACTCCTAAACTAGGCGTCTGCGGGGGTCATATTATGCACCGGAAAAAAAAATTCAAAATCTTAAAATGGCTATAACTCCTAAACTAGGCGTCTGCGGGGGTCATATTAAGCACCGGAAAAAAGAAAATTCAAAACTTTAAAACCGCTATAACTCCTAAACTAGGCGTGTGCGGGGGTAATATTATGCACCGGAAAAAAAATTCAAAATCTTAAAATGGCTATAACTCCAAAACTAGGCGTCTGCGGGGGTCATATTAAGCACCGAAAAAAGGAAAATTCAAAACTTTAAAATCGCTATAACTCCTAAACTAGGCGTCTGCGGGGGTCATATTATGCACCGGAAAAAAGAAAATTCAAAACTTTGAAATCGCTATAACTCCTAAACTAGGCGTCTGCGGGGGTCATATTATGCACCAGAAAAAAAAATTCGAAATCTTAAAATGGCTATAACTCCTAAACTAGGCGTCTGCGGGGGTCATATTAAGCATCGGAAAAAAGAAAATTCTAAACTTTAAAATCGCTATAACTCCTAAACGAGGTGTCTGCGGGGGTCATATTAAGCACCGGAAAAAAGAAAATTCAAAACTTTAAAACCGCTATAACTCCTAAACTAGGCGTCTGCGGGGGTGATATTATGCACCGGAAAAAAGAAAATTCAAAACTTTAAAATCGCTATAACTCCTAAACTAGGCGTCTGCGGGGGTCATATTATGCACCAGAAAAAAAAATTCAAAATCTTAAAATGGCTATAACTCCTAAACTAGGCGTCTGCGGGGGTCATATTAAGCACCGGAAAAAAGAAAATTCAAAACTTTAAAATCGCTATAACTCCTAAACTAGGCGTCTGCGGCGGTCATATTATGCACCAGAAAAAAAAATTCAAAATCTTAAAATGGCTATAACTCCTAAACTAGGCGTCTGCGGGGGTCATATTAAGCACCGGAAAAAAGAAAATTCAAAACTTTAAAATCGCTATAACTCCTAAACTAGGCGTCTGCGGGGGTCATATTATGCACCGGAAAAAAAAATTCAAAATCTTAAAATGGCTATAACTCCTAAACTAGGCGTCTGCGGGGGTCATATTAAGCACCGGAAAAAAGAAAATTCAAAACTTTAAAACCGCTATAACTCCTAAACTAGGCATCTGCGGGGGTCATATTAAGCACCGAAAAAAAGAAAATTCAAAACTTTAAAATCGCTATAACTCCTAAACTAGGCGTCTGCGGGGGTCATATTATGCACCGGAAAACAGAAAATTCAAAACTTTAAAATCGCTATAACTCCTAAACTAGGCGTCTGCGGGGGTCATATTATGCACCGGAAAAAAGAAAATTCAAAACTTTAAAATCGCTATAACTCCTAAACTAGGCGTCTGCGGGGGTCATATTATGCACCGGAAAAAAAAATTCAAAATCTTAAAATGGCTATAACTCCTAAACTAGGCGTCTGCGGGGGTCATATTATGCACCGGAAAAAAGAAAATTCAAAACTTTAAAATCGCTATAACTCCTAAACTAGGCGTCTGCGGGGGTCATATTAAGCACCGATAAAAAGAAAATTCAAAACTTTAAAATCGCTATAACTCCTAAACTAGGCGTCTGCGGGGGTCATATTATGCTCCGGAAAAAGGAAAATTTAAAACTTTAAAATCGCTATAACTCCTAAACTAGGCGTCTGCGGGGGTCATATTATGCACCGGAAAAAAAAATTCAAAATCTTAAATGGCTATAACTCTTAAACTAGGCGTCTGCGGGGGTCATATTAAGCACCGGAAAAAAGAAAATTCAAAACTTTAAAACCGCTATAACTCCTAAACTAGGCGTTTGCGGGGGTCATATTATGCACCGGAAAAAAAAATTCAAAATCTTAAAATGGCTCTAACTCCTAAACTAGACTTCTGCGGGGGTCATATTAAGCACCGAAAAAAAGAAAATTCAAAACTTTAAAATCGCTATAACTCCTAAACTAGGCGTCTGCGGGGGTCATATTATGCACCAGAAAAAAAAATCCAAAATCTTAAAATGGCTATAACTCCTAAACTAGGCGTCTGCGGGGGTCATATTAAGCACCGGAAAAAAGAAAATTCAAAACTTTAAAATCGCTATAACTCCTAAACTAGGCGTCTGCGGGGGTCATATTATGCACCGGAAAAAAGAAAATTCAAAACTTTAAAATCGCTATAACTCCTAAACTAGGCGTCTGCGGGGGTCATATTATGCACCGGAAAAAAAAATTCAAAATCTTAAAATGGCTATAACTCCTAAACTAGGCGTCTGCGGGGGTCATATTATGCACCGGAAAAAAGAAAATTCAAAACTTTAAAATCGCTATAACTCCTAAACTAGGCGTCTGCGGGGGTCATATTATACACCGGAAAAAAAAATTCAAAATCTTAAAATGGCTATAACTCCTAAACTAGGCGTCTGCGGCTGTCATATTAAGCACCGAAAAAAAGAAAATTCAAAACTTTAAAATCGCTATAACTCCTAAACTAGGCGTCTGCGGGGGTCATATTATGCACCGGAAAAAAAAATTCAAAATCTTAAAATGGCTATAACTCCTAAACTAGGCGTCTGCGGGGGTCATATTAAGCACCGGAAAAAAGAAAATTCAAAACTTTAAAACCGCTATAACTCCTAAACTAGGCGTCTGCGGGGGTAATATTATGCACCGGAAAAAAAATTCAAAATCTTAAAATGGCTATAACTCCTAAACTAGGCGTCTGCGGGGGTCATATTAAGCACCGGAAAAAAGAAAATTCAAAACTTTAAAATCGCTATAACTCCTAAACTAGGCGTCTGCGGGGGTCATATTATGCACCGGAAAAAAAAATTCAAAATCTTAAAATGGCTATAACTCCTAAACTAGGCGTCTGCGGGGGTCATTTTAAGCACCGGAAAAAAGAAAATTCAAAACTTTAAAACCGCTATAACTCCTAAACTATTCGTCTGCGGGGGTCATATTAAGCACCGGAAAAAAGAAAATTCAAAACTTTAAAACCGCTATAACTCCTAAACTAGGCGTCTGCGGGGGTCATATTATGCACCGGAAAAAAAAATTCAAAATCTTAAAATGGCTATAACTCCTAAACTAGGCGTCTGCGGGGGTCATATTATGCACCGGAAAAAAAATTCAAAATCTTAAAATGGCTATAACTCCTAAACTAGGCGTCTGCGGGGGTCATATTAAGCACCGAAAAAAAGAAAATTCAAAACTTTAAAATCGCTATAACTCCTAAACTAGGCGTCTGCGGGGGTCATATTATGCACCGGAAAAAAAAATTCAAAATCTTAAAATGGCTATAACTCCTAAACTAGGCGTCTGCGGGGGTCATATTAAGCACCGGAAAAAAGAAAATTCAAAACTTTAAAACCGCTATAACTCCTAAACTAGGCGTGTGCGGGGGTAATATTATGCACCGGAAAAAAAATTCAAAATCTTAAAATGGCTATAACTCCAAAACTAGGCGTCTGCGGGGGTCATATTAAGCACCGAAAAAAGGAAAATTCAAAACTTTAAAATCGCTATAACTCCTAAACTAGGCGTCTGCGGGGGTCATATTATGCACCGGAAAAAAGAAAATTCAAAACTTTGAAATCGCTATAACTCCTAAACTAGGCGTCTGCGGGGGTCATATTATGCACCAGAAAAAAAAATTCGAAATCTTAAAATGGCTATAACTCCTAAACTAGGCGTCTGCGGGGGTCATATTAAGCATCGGAAAAAAGAAAATTCAAAACTTTAAAATCGCTATAACTCCTAAACGAGGTGTCTGCGGGGGTCATATTAAGCACCGGAAAAAAGAAAATTCAAAACTTTAAAACCGCTATAACTCCTAAACTAGGCGTCTGCGGGGGTGATATTATGCACCGGAAAAAAGAAAATTCAAAACTTTAAAATCGCTATAACTCCTAAACTAGGCGTCTGCGGGGGTCATATTATGCACCAGAAAAAAAAATTCAAAATCTTAAAATGGCTATAACTCCTAAACTAGGCGTCTGCGGGGGTCATATTAAGCACCGGAAAAAAGAAAATTCAAAACTTTAAAATCGCTATAACTCCTAAACTAGGCGTCTGCGGGGGTCATATTATGCACCAGAAAAAAAAATTCAAAATCTTAAAATGGCTATAACTCCTAAACTAGGCGTCTACGGGGGTCATATTAAGCACCGGAAAAAAGAAAATTCAAAACTTTAAAATCGCTATAACTCCTAAACTAGGCGTCTGCGGGGGTCATATTATGCACCGGAAAAAAAAATTCAAAATCTTAAAATGGCTATAACTCCTAAACTAGGCGTCTGCGGGGGTCATATTAAGCACCGGAAAAAAGAAAATTCAAAACTTTAAAACCGCTATAACTCCTAAACTAGGCATCTGCGGGGGTCATATTAAGCACCGAAAAAAAGAAAATTCAAAACTTTAAAATCGCTATAACTCCTAAACTAGGCGTCTGCGGGGGTCATATTATGCACCGGAAAACAGAAAATTCAAAACTTTAAAATCGCTATAACTCCTAAACTAGGCGTCTGCGGGGGTAATATTATGCACCAGAAAAAAAATTCAAAATCTTAAAATGGCTATAACTCCTAAACTAGGCGTCTGCGGGGGTCATATTATGCACCGGAAAAAAGAAAATTCAAAACTTTAAAATCGCTATAACTCCTAAACTAGGCGTCTGTGGGGGTCATATTATGCACCGGAAAAAAAAATTCAAAATCTTAAAATGGCTATAACTCCTAAACTAGACGTCTGCGGGGGTCATATTATGCAACGGAAAAAATAAAATTCAAAACTTTAAAATCGCTATAACTCCTAAACTAGGTGTCTGCGGGGGTCATATTATGCACCAGAAAAAAAAATTCAAAATCTTAAAATGGCTATAACTCCTAAACTAGGCGTCTGCGGAGGTCATATTAAGCACAGGAAAAAAGAAAATTCAAAACTTTAAAATCGCTATAACTCCTAAACTAGGCGTCTGCGGGGGTCATATTATGCACCGGAAAAAAGAAAATTCAAAACTTTAAAATCGCTATAACTCCTAAACTAGGCGTCTGCGGGGGTCATATTATGCACCGGAAAAAAAAATTCAAAATCTTAAAATGGCTATAACTCCTAAACTAGGCGTCTGCGGGAGTCATATTAAGCACCGGAAAAAAGAAAATTCAAAACTTTAAAACCGCTATAACTCCTAAACTAGGCATCTGCGGGGGTCATATTATGCACCGGAAAAAAAAATTCAAAATCTTAAAATGGCTATAACTCCTAAATTAGGCGTCTGCGAGGGTCATATTAAGCACCGGAAAAAAGAAAATTCAAAACTTTAAAACCGCTATAACTCCTAAACTAGGCGTCTGCGGGGGTCATATTATGCACCGGAAAAAAAAATTCAAAATCTTAAAATGGCTATAACTCCTAAACTAGGCGTCTGCGGGGGTCATATTAAGCACCGGAAAAAAGAAAATTCAAAACTTTAAAATCGCTATAACTCCTAAACTAGGCGTTTGCGGGGGTCATATTATGCACCAGAAAAAAAAATTCAAAATCTTAAAATGGCTATAACTCCTAAACTAGGCGTCTGCGGGGGTCATATTATGCACCGGAAAAAAAAATTCAAAATCTTAAAATGGCTATAACTCCTAAACTAGGCGTCTGCGGGGGTCGTAGTATGCACCGGAAAAAAGAAAATTCAAAACTTTAAAACCGCTATAACTCCTAAACTAGGCATCTGCGGGGGTCATATTATGCACCAGAAAAAAATTCAAAATCTTAAAATGGCTATAACTCCTAAACTAGGCGTCTGCGGGGGTCATATTAAGCACCGGAAAAAAGAAAATTCAAAACTTTAAAACCGCTATAACTCCTAAACTAGGCATCTGCGGGGGTCATATTATGCACCAGAAAAAAATTCAAAATCTTAAAATGGCTATAACTCCTAAACTAGGCGTCTGCGGGGGTCATATTAAGCACCGGAAAAAAGAAAATTCAAAACTTTAAAACCGCTATAACTCCTAAACTAGGCGTCTGCGGGGGTCATATTATGCACCGGAAAAAAAAATTCAAAATCTTAAAATGGCTATAACTCCTAAACTAGGCGTCTGCGGGGGTCATAGTATGCACCGGAAAAAAGAAAATTCAAAACTTTAAAACCGCTATAACTCCTAAACTAGGCATCTGCGGGGGTCATATTATGCACCAGAAAAAAATTCAAAATCTTAAAATGGCTATAACTCCTAAACTAGGCGTCTGCGGGGGTCATATTAAGCACCGGAAAAAAGAAAATTCAAAACTTTAAAACCGCTATAACTCCTAAACTAGGCGTCTGCGGGGGTCATATTAAGCACCGGAAAAAAGAAAATTCAAAACTTTAAAACCGCTATTACTCCTTAACTAGGTGTCTGCGGGGGTCATATTATGCACCGGAAAAAAAAATTCAAAATCTTAAAATGGCTATAACTCCTAAACTAGGCGTCTGCGGGGGTCATATTAAGCACCGAAAAAAAGAAAATTCAAAACTTTAAAATCGCTATAACTCCTAAACTAGTCGTTTGCGAGGGTCATATTATGCACCAGAAAAAAAAATTCAAAATCTTAAAATGGCTATAACTCCTAAACTAGGCGTCTGCGAGGGTCATATTAAGCACCGGAAAAAAGAAAATTCAAAACTTTAAAACCGCTATAACTCCTAAACTAGGCGTCTGCGGGGGTCATATTATGCACCGGAAAAAAAAATTCAAAATCTTAAAATGGCTATAACTCCTAAACTAGGCGTCTGCGGGGGTCATATTAAGCACCGGAAAAAAGAAAATTCAAAACTTTAAAATCGCTATAACTCCTAAACTATGCGTTTGCGGGGGTCATATTATGCACCAGAAAAAAAAATTCAAAATCTTAAAATGGCTATAACTCCTAAACTAGGCGTCTGCGGGGGTCATATTATGCACCGGAAAAAAAAATTCAAAATCTTAAAATGGCTATAACTCCTAAACTAGGCGTCTGCGGGGGTCATAGTATGCACCGGAAAAAAGAAAATTCAAAACTTTAAAATCGCTATAACTCCTAAACTAGGCGTCTGCGGGGGTCATATTATGCATCAGAAAAAAAGAAAATTCAAAACTTTAAAATCGCTATAACTCCTAAACTAGGCGTCTGCGGGGGTCATATTATGCACCGGAAAAAAAAATTCAAAATCATAAAATGGCTATAACTCCTAAACTAGGCGTCTGCGGGGGTCATATAAAGCACCGGAAAAAAGAAAATTCAAAACTTCAAAATCGCTATAACTCCTAAACTAGGCGTCTGCGGGGGTCATATTATGCACCGGAAAAAAGAAAATTCAAAACTTTAAAATCGCTATAACTCCTAAACTAGGCGTCTGCGGGGGTCATATTATGCACCGGAAAAAAGAAAATTCAAAACTTTAAAATCGCTATAACTCCTAAACTAGGCGTCTGCGGGGGTCATATTATGCACCGGAAAAAAGAAAATTCAAAACTTTAAAACCGCTTTAACTCCTAAACTATGCGTCTGCGGGGGTCATATTATGCACCGGAAAAAAAAATTCAAAATCTTAAAATGGCTATAACTCCTAAACTAGGCGTCAGCGGGGGTCATATTAAGCACCGAAAAAAAGAAAATTCAAAACTTTAAAATCGCTATAACTCCTAAACTAGGCGTCTGCGGGGGTCATATTATGCACCGGAAAACAGAAAATTCAAAACTTTAAAATCGCTATAACTCCTAAACTAGGCGTCTGCGGGGGTCATATTATGCACCAGAAAAAAAAGTTCAAAATCTTAAAATGGCTATAACTCCTAAACTAGGCGTCTGCGGGGGTCATATTAAGCACCGGAAAAAAGAAAATTCAAAACTTTAAAACCGCTATAACTCCTAAACTAGGCGTCTGCGGGGGTCATATTATGCACCGGAAAAAAAAATTCAAAATCTTAAAATGGCTATAACTCCTAAACTAGGCGTCTGCGGGGGTCATATTAAGCACCGAAAAAAAGAAAATTCAAAACTTTAAAATCGCTTTAACTCCTAAACTAGGCGTCTGCGGGGGTCATATTATGCACCGGAAAAAAGAAAATTCAAAACTTTAAAATCGCTATAACTTCTAAACTAGGCGTCTGCGGGGGTCATATTATGCACCGGAAAAAAAAATTCAAAATGTTAAAATGGCTATAACTCCTAAACTAGGCGTCTGCGGGGGTCATATTATGCACCGGAAAAAAGAAAATTCAAAACTTTAAAATCGCTATAACTCCTAAACTAGGCGTCTGCGGGGGTCATATTATGCACCGGAAAAAAAAATTCAAAATCTTAAAATGGCTATAACTCCTAAACTAGGCGTCTGCGGGGGTCATATTAAGCACCGGAAAAAAGAAAATTCAAAACTTTAAAACCGCTATAACTCCTAAACTATGCGTCTGCGGGGGTCATATTATGCACCGGAAAAATAAATTCAAAATCTTAAAATGGCTATAACTCCTAAACTAGGCGTCTGCGGGGGTCATATTAAGCACCGGAAAAAAGAAAATTCAAAACTTTAAAACCGCTATAACTCCTAAACTAGGCGTCTGCTGGGGTCATATAATGCACCGGAAAAAAAAATTCAAAATCTTAAAATGGCTATAACTCCTAAACTAGGCGTCTGCGGGGGTCATATTGTGCCCCGGAAAAAAAAATTCAAAATCTTAAAATGGCTATAACTCCTAAACTAGGCGTCTGCGGGGGTCATATTAAGCACCGGAAAAAAGAAAATTCAAAACTTTAAAACTTTAAAACCGGTATAACTCCTAAACTAGGCGTCTGCGGGGGTCATATTATGCACCGGAAAAAAGAAAATTCAAAACTTTAAAATCGCTATAACTCCTAAACTAGGCGTCTGCGGGGGTCATATTATGCACCAGAAAAAAAAATTCAAAATCTTAAAATGGCTATAACTCCTAAACTAGTCGTCTGCGAGGGTCATATTAAGCACCGGAAAAAAGAAAATTCAAAACTTTAAAATCGCTATAACTCCTAAACTAGGCGTCTGCGGGGGTCATATTATGCACCGGAAAAAAGAAAATTCAAAACTTTAAAATCGCTATAACTCCTAAACTAGGCGTCTGCGGGGGTCATATTATGCACCGGAACAAAAAATTCAAAATCTTAAAATGGCTATAACTCCTAAACTAGGCGTCTGCGGGGGTCATATTAAGCACCGGAAAAAAGAAAATTCAAAACTTTAAAACCGCTATAACTCCTAAACTAGGCGTCTGCGGGGGTCATATTATGCACCGGAAAAAAAAATTCAAAATCTTAAAATGGCTATAACTCCTAAACTAGGCGTCTGCGGGGGTCATATTAAGCACCGAAAAAAAGAAAATTCAAAACTTTAAAATCGCTATAACTCCTAAACTAGGCGTCTGCGGGGGTCATATTATGCACCAGAAAAAAAAATTCAAAATCTTAAAATGGCTATAACTCCTAAACTAGGCGTCTGCGGGAGTCATATTAAGCACCGGAAAAAAGAAAATTCAAAACTTTAAAATCGCTATAACTCCTAAACTAGGCGTCTGCGGGGGTCATATTATGCACCGGAAAAAAGAAAATTCAAAACTTTAAAACCGCTATAACTCCTAAACTAGGCGTCTGCGGGGGTCATATTATGCACCGGAAAAAAAAATTCAAAATCTTAAAATGGCTATAACTCCTAAACTAGGCGTCTGCGGGGGTCATATTAAGCACCGAAAAAAAGAAAATTCAAAACTTTAAAATCGCTTTAACTCCTAAACTAGGCGTCTGCGGGGGTCATATTATGCACCGGAAAAAAGAAAATTCAAAACTTTAAAATCGCTATAACTTCTAAACTAGGCGTCTGCGGGGGTCATATTATGCACCGGAAAAAAAAATTCAAAATCTTAAAATGGCTATAACTCCTAAACTAGGCGTCTGCGGGGGTCATATTAAGCACCGGAAAAAAGAAAATTCAAAACTTTAAAATCGCTATAACTCCTAAACTAGGCGTCTGCGGGGGTCATATTATGCACCGGAAAAAAGAAAATTCAAAACTTTAAAATCGCTATAACTCCTAAACTAGGCGTCTGCGGGGGTCATATTATGCACCGGAACAAAAAATTCAAAATCTTAAAATGGCTATAACTCCTAAACTAGGCGTCTGCGGGGGTCATATTAAGCACCGGAAAAAAGAAAATTCAAAACTTTAAAACCGCTATAACTCCTAAACTAGGCGTCTGCGGGGGTCATATTATGCACCGGAAAAAAGAAAATTCAAAACTTTAAAATCGCTATAACTCCTAAACTAGGCGTCTGCGGGGGTCATATTATGCACCGGAAAAAAAAATTCAAAATCTTAAAATGGCTATAACTCCTAAACTAGGCGTCTGCGGGGGTCATATTAAGCACCGGAAAAAAGAAAATTCAAAACTTTAAAACCGCTATAACTCCTAAACTATGCGTCTGCGGGGGTCATATTATGCACCGGAAAAATAAATTCAAAATCTTAAAATGGCTATAACTCCTAAACTAGGCGTCTGCGGGGGTCATATTAAGCACCGGAAAAAAGAAAATTCAAAACTTTAAAACCGCTATAACTCCTAAACTAGGCGTCTGCTGGGGTCATATAATGCACCGGAAAAAAAAATTCAAAATCTTAAAATGGCTATAACTCCTAAACTAGGCGTCTGCGGGGGTCATATTGTGCCCCGGAAAAAAAAATTCAAAATCTTAAAATGGCTATAACTCCTAAACTAGGCGTCTGCGGGGGTCATATTAAGCACCGGAAAAAAGAAAATTCAAAACTTTAAAACTTTAAAACCGGTATAACTCCTAAACTAGGCGTCTGCGGGGGTCATATTATGCACCGGAAAAAAGAAAATTCAAAACTTTAAAATCGCTATAACTCCTAAACTAGGCGTCTGTGGGGGTCATATTATGCACCGGAAAAAAGAAAATTCAAAACTTTAAAACCGCTATAACTCCTAAACTATGTGTCTGCGGGGGTCATATTATGCACCGGAAAAAAAAATTCAAAATCTTAAAATGGCTATAACTCCTAAACTAGGCGTCTGCGGGGGTCATATTATGCACCGGAAAAAAGAAAATTCAAAACTTTAAAATCGCTATAACTCTTAAACTAGGCGTCTGCGGGGGTCAAATTACGCACCAGAAAAAAAAATTCAAAATCTTAAAATGGCTATAACTCCTAAACTAGGCGCCTGCGGGAGTCATATTAAGCACCGGAAAAAAGAAAATTCAAAACTTTAAAATCGCTATAACTCCTAAACTAGGCGTCTGCGGGGGTCATATTATGCACCGGAAAAAAGAAAATTCAAAACTTTAAAATCGCTATAACTCCTAAACTAGGCGTCTGCGGGGGTCATATTATGCACCGGAAAAAAAAATTCAAAATCTTAAAATGGCTATAACTCCTAAACTAGGCGTCTGCGGGGGTCATATTAAGCACCGGAAAAAAGAAAATTCAAAACTTTAAAACCGCTATAACTCCTAAACTATGCGTCTGCGGGGGTCATATTATGCACCGGAAAAAAGAAAATTCAAAACTTTAAAATCGCTATAACTCCTAAACTAGGCGTCTGCGGGGGTCATATTATGCACCAGAAAAAAAAATTCAAAATCTTAAAATGGCTATAACTCCTAAACTAGGCGTCTGCGGGGGTCATATTATGCACCGGAAAAAAGAAAATTCAAAACTTTAAAATCGCTATAACTCCTAAACTAGGCGTCTGCGGGGGTCATATTATGCACCGGAAAAAAAAATTCAAAATCTTAAAATGGCTATAACTCCTAAACTAGGCGTCTGCGGGGGTCATATTAAGCACCGGAAAAAAGAAAATTCAAAACTTTAAAACCGCGCTATAACTCCTAAACTAGGCGTCTGCGGGGGTCATATTATGCACCGGAAAAAAAAATTCAAAATCTTAAAATGGCTATAACTCCAAAACTAGGCGTCTGCGGGGGTCATATTAAGCACCGAAAAAAAGAAAATTCAAAACTTTAAAATTGCGATAACTCCTAAACTAGGCGTCTGCGGGGGTCATATTATGCACCGGAAAAAAGAAAATTCAAAACTTTAAAATCGCTATAACTCCTAAACTAGGCGTCTGCGGGGGTCATATTATGCACCGGAAAAAAAAATTCAAAATCTTAAAATGGCTATAACTCCTAAACTAGGCGTCTGCGGGGGTCATATTAAGCACCGGAAAAAAGAAAATTCAAAACTTTAAAACCGCTATAACTCCTAAACTAGGCGTCTGCGGGGGTCATATTATGCACCGGAAAAAAGAAAATTCAAAACTTTAAAATCGCTATAACTCCTAAACTATGCGTCTGCGGGGGTCATATTATGCACCGGAAAAAAAAATTCAAAATCTTAAAATGGCTATAACTCCTAAACTAGGCGTCTGCGGGGGTCATATTATGCACCGGAAAAAAGAAAATTCAAAACTTTAAAATCGCTATAACTCTTAAACTAGGCGTCTGCGGGGGTCAAATTATGCACCAGAAAAAAAAATTCAAAATCTTAAAATGGCTATAACTCCTAAACTAGGCGTCTGCGGGAGTCATATTAAGCACCGGAAAAAAGAAAATTCAAAACTTTAAAATCGCTATAACTCCTAAACTAGGCGTCTGCGGGGGTCATATTATGCACCGGAAAAAAGAAAATTCAAAACTTTAAAATCGCTATAACTCCTAAACTAGGCGTCTGCGGGGGTCATATTATGCACCGGAAAAAAAAATTCAAAATCTTAAAATGGCTATAACTCCTAAACTAGGCGTCTGCGGGGGTCATATTAAGCACCGGAAAAAAGAAAATTCAAAACTTTAAAACCGCTATAACTCCTTAACTAGGCGTCTGCGGGGGTCATATTATGCACCAGAAAAAAAAATTCAAAATCTTAAAATGGCTATAACTCCTAAACTATGCGTCTGCGGGGGTCATATTATGCACCGGAAAAAAGAAAATTCAAAACTTTAAAATCGCTATAACTCCTTAACTAGGCGTCTGCGGGGGTCATATTATGCACCAGAAAAAAAAATTCAAAATCTTAAAATGGCTATAACTCCTAAACTAGGCGTCTGCGGGGGTCATATTATGCACCGGAAAAAAGAAAATTCAAAACTTTAAAATCGCTATAACTCCTAAACTAGGCGTCTGCGGGGGTCATATTATGCACCGGAAAAAAAAATTCAAAATCTTAAAATGGCTATAACTCCTAAACTAGGCGTCTGCGGGGGTCATATTAAGCACCGAAAAAAAGAAAATTCAAAACTTTAAAATCGCTATAACTCCTAAACTAGGCGTCTGCGGGGGTCATATTATGCACCAGAAAAAAAAATTCAAAATCTTAAAATGGCTATAACTCCTAAACTAGGCGTCTGCGGGGGTCATATTATGCACCGGAAAAAAGAAAATTCAAAACTTTAAAATCGCTATAACTCCTAAACTAGGCGTCTGCGGGGGTCATATTATGCACCGGAAAAAAAAATTCAAAATCTTAAAATGGCTATAACTCCTAAACTAGGCGTCTGCGGGGGACATATTAAGCACCGGAAAAAAGAAAATTCAAAACTTTAAAACCGCTATAACTCCTAAACTATGCGTCTGCGGGGGTCATATTATGCACCGGAAAAAAGAAAATTCAAAACTTTAAAATCGCTATAACTCCTAAACTAGGCGTCTGCGGGGGTCATATTATGCACCAGAAAAAAAAATTCAAAATCTTAAAATGGCTATAACTCCTAAACTAGGCGTCTGCGGGGTCATATTATGCACCGGAAAAAAGAAAATTCAAAACTTTAAAATCGCTATAACTCCTAAACTAGGCGTCTGCGGGGGTCATATTATGCACCAGAAAAAAAAATTCAAAATCTTAAAATGGCTATAACTCCTAAACTAGGCGTCTGCGGGGGTCATATTATGCACCGGAAAAAAGAAAATTCAAAACTTTAAAATCGCTATAACTCCTAAACTAGGCGTCTGCGGGGGTCATATTATGCACCGGAAAAAAAAATTCAAAATCTTAAAATGGCTATAACTCCTAAACTAGGCGTCTGTGGGGGTCATATTATGCACCGGAAAAAAGAAAATTCAAAACTTTAAAATCGCTATAACTCCTAAACTAGGCGTCTGCGGGGGTCATATTATGCACCGGAAAAAAAAATTCAAAATCTTAAAATGGCTATAACTCCTAAACTAGGCGTCTGCGGGGGTCATATTAAGCACCGGAAAAAAGAAAATTCAAAACTTTAAAACCGCTATAACTCCTAAACTATGCGTCTGCGGGGGTCATATTATGCACCGGAAAAAAAAATTCAAAATCTTAAAATGGCTATAACTCCAAAACTAGGCGTCTGCGGGGGTCATATTAAGCACCGAAAAAAAGAAAATTCAAAACATTAAAATCGCTATAACTCCTAAACTAGTCGTCTGCGGGGGTCATATTATGCACCGGAAAAAAGAAAATTCAAAACTTTAAAATCGCTATAACTCCTAAACTAGGCGTCTGCGGGGGTCATATTATGCACAGGAAAAAAGAAAATTCAAAACTTTAAAATCGCTATAACTCCTAAACTATGCGTCTGCGGGGGTCATATTATGCACCGGAAAAAAAAATTCAAAATCTTAAAATGGCTATAACTCCAAAACTAGGCGTCTGCGGGGGTCATATTAAGCACCGAAAAAAAGAAAATTCAAAACATTAAAATCGCTATAACTCCTAAACTAGTCGTCTGCGGGGGTCATATTATGCACCGGAAAAAAGAAAATTCAAAACTTTAAAATCGCTATAACTCCTAAACTAGGCGTCTGCGGGGGTCATATTATGCACAGGAAAAAAGAAAATTCAAAACTTTAAAATCGCTATAAATCCTAAACTAGGCGTCTGCGGGGGTCATATTATGCACCGGAAAAAAAAATTCAAAATCTTAAAATGGCTATAACTCCCAAACTAGGCGTCTGCGGGGGTCATATTAAGCACCGAAAAAAAGAAAATTCAAAACTTTAAAATCGCTATAACTCCTAAACTAGGCGTCTGCGGGGGTCATATTATGCACCAGAAAAAAAAATTCAAAATCTTAAAATGGCTATAACTCCTAAACTAGGCGTCTGCGGGGGTCATATTATGCACCGGAAAAAAGAAAATTCAAAACTTTAAAATCGCTATAACTCCTAAACTAGGCGTCTGCGGGGGTCATATTATGCACCGGAAAAAAAAATTCAAAATCTTAAAATGGCTATAACTCCTAAACTAGGCGTCTGCGGGGGACATATTAAGCACCGGAAAAAAGAAAATTCAAAACTTTAAAACCGCTATAACTCCTAAACTATGCGTCTGCGGGGGTCATATTATGCACCGGAAAAAAGAAAATTCAAAACTTTAAAATCGCTATAACTCCTAAACTAGGCGTCTGCGGGGGTCATATTATGCACCAGAAAAAAAAATTCAAAATCTTAAAATGGCTATAACTCCTAAACTAGGCGTCTGCGGGGGTCATATTATGCACCGGAAAAAAGAAAATTCAAAACTTTAAAATCGCTATAACTCCTAAACTAGGCGTCTGCGGGGGTCATATTATGCACCAGAAAAAAAAATTCAAAATCTTAAAATGGCTATAACTCCTAAACTAGGCGTCTGCGGGGGTCATATTATGCACCGGAAAAAAGAAAATTCAAAACTTTAAAATCGCTATAACTCCTAAACTAGTCGTCTGCGGGGGTCATATTATGCACCGGAAAAAAAAATTCAAAATCTTAAAATGGCTATAACTCCTAAACTAGGCGTCTGCGGGGGTCATATTATGCACCGGAAAAAAGAAAATTCAAAACTTTAAAATCGCTATAACTCCTAAACTAGGCGTCTGCGGGGGTCCTATTATGCACCGGAAAAAAAAATTCAAAATCTTAAAATGGCTATAACTCCTAAACTAGGCGTCTGCGGGGGTCATATTAAGCACCGGAAAAAAGAAAATTCAAAACTTTAAAACCGCTATAACTCCTAAACTATGCGTCTGCGGGGGTCATATTATGCACCGGAAAAAAAAATTCAAAATCTTAAAATGGCTATAACTCCAAAACTAGGCGTCTGCGGGGGTCATATTAAGCACCGAAAAAAAGAAAATTCAAAACATTAAAATCGCTATAACTCCTAAACTAGTCGTCTGCGGGGGTCATATTATGCACCGGAAAAAAGAAAATTCAAAACTTTAAAATCGCTATAACTCCTAAACTAGGCGTCTGCGGGGGTCATATTATGCACAGGAAAAAAGAAAATTCAAAACTTTAAAATCGCTATAACTCCTAAACTAGGCGTCTGCGGGGGTCATATTATGCACCGGAAAAAAAAATTCAAAATCTTAAAATGGCTATAACTCCTAAACTAGGCGTCTGCGGGGGTCATATTATGCACCGGAAAAAAGAAAATTCAAAACTTTAAAATCGCTATAACTCTTAAACTAGGCGTCTGCGGGTGTCAAATTATGCACCAGAAAAAAAAATTCAAAATCTTAAAATGGCTATAACTCCTGAACTAGGCGTCTGCGGGGGTCATATTAAGCACCGGAAAAAAGAAAATTCAAAACTTTAAAATCGCTATAACTCCTAAACTAGGCGTCTGCGGGGGTCATATTGTGCACCGGAAAAAAAAATTCAAAATCTTAAAATGGCTATAACTCCTAAACTAGGCGTCTGCGGGGGTCATATTAAGCACCGGAAAAAAGAAAATTCAAAACTTTAAAACCGCTATAACTCCTAAACTATGCGTCTGCGGGGGTCATATTATGCACCGGAAAAAAGAAAATTCAAAACTTTAAAATCGCTATAACTCCTAAACTAGGCGTCTGCGGGGGTCATATTATGCACCAGAAAAAAAAATTCAAAATCTTAAAATGGCTATAACTCCTAAACTAGGCGTCTGCGGGGGTCATATTATGCACCGGAAAAAAGAAAATTCAAAACTTTAAAATCGCTATAACTCCTAAACTAGGCGCCTGCGGGGGTCATATTATGCACCGGAAAAAAAAATTCAAAATCTTAAAATGGCTATAACTCCTAAACTAGGCGTCTGCGGGGGTCATATTAAGCACCGAAAAAAAGAAAATTCAAAACTTTAAAATCGCTATAACTCCTAAACTAGGCGTCTGCGGGGGTCATATTATGCACCAGAAAAAAAAATTCAAAATCTTAAAATTGCTATAACTCCTAAACTAGGCGTCTGCGGGGGTCATATTATGCACCGGAAAAAAGAAAATTCAAAACTTTAAAATCCCTATAACTCCTAAACTAGGCGTCTGCGGGGGTCATATTATGCACCAGAAAAAAAAATTCAAAATCTTAAAATGGCTATAACTCCTAAACTAGGCGTCTGCGGGGGTCATATTATGCACCGGAAAAAAGAAAATTCAAAAGTTTAAAATCGCTATAACTCCTAAACTAGGCGTCTGCGGGGGTCATATTATGCACCGGAAAAAAAAATTCAAAATCTTAAAATGGCTATAACTCCTAAACTAGGCGTCTGCGGGGGTCATATTATGCACCGGAAAAAAGAAAATTCAAAACTTTAAAACTTTAAAACCGGTATAACTCCTAAACTAGGCGTCTGTGGGGGTCATATTATGCACCGGAAAAAAAAATTCAAAATCTTAAAATAACTATAACTCCTAAACTAGGCGTCTGCGGGGGTCATATTAAGCACCGAAAAAAAGAAAATTCAAAACTTTAAAATCGCTATAACTCCTAAACTAGGCGTCTGCGGGGGTCATATTATGCACCGGAAAAAAGAAAATTCAAAACTTTAAAGTCGCTATAACTCCTAAACTAGGCGTCTGCGGGGGTCATATTGTGCACCGGAAAAAAAAATTCAAAATCTTAAAATGGCTATAACTCCTAAACTAGGCGTCTGCGGGGGTCATATTAAGCACCGGAAAAAAGAAAATTCAAAACTTTAAAACTTTAAAACCGGTATAACTCCTAAACTAGGCGTCTGCGGGGGTCATATTATGCACCGGAAAAAAGAAAATTCAAAACTTTAAAATCGCTATAACTCCTAAACTAGGCGTCTGCGGGGGTCATATTATGCACCCGAAAAAAAAATTCAAAATCTTAAAATGGCTATAACTCCTAAACTAGGCGTCTGCGGGGGTCATATTAAGCACCGGAAAAAAGAAAATTCAAAACTTTAAAACCGCTATTACTCCTTAACTAGGTGTCTGCGGGGGTCATATTATGCACCGGAAAAAAAAATTCAAAATCTTAAAATGGCTATAACTCCTAAACTAGGCGTCTGCGGGGGTCATATTATGCACCGGATAAAAGAAAATTCAAAACTTTAAAATCGCTATAACTCCTAAACTAGGCGTCTGCGGGGGTCATATTATGCACCGGAAAAAAAAATTCAAAATCTTAAAATGGCTATAACTCCTAAACTAGGCGTCTGCGGGGGTCATATTAAGCACCGGAAAAAAGAAAATTCAAAACTTTAAAACTTTAAAACCGGTATAACTCCTAAACTAGGCGTCTGCGGGGGTCATATTATGCACCGGAAAAAAGAAAATTAAAAACTTTAAACTCGCTATAACTCCTAAACTAGGCGTCTGCAGGGGTCATATTATGCACCGGAAAAAAAAATTCAAAATCTTAAAATGGCTATAACTCCTAAACTAGGCGTCTGCGGGGGTCATATTAAGCACCGGAAAAAAGAAAATTCAAAACTTTAAAACTTTAAAACCGGTATAACTCCTAAACTAGGCGTCTGCGGGGGTCATATTATGCACCGGAAAAAAGAAAATTCAAAACTTTAAAATCGCTATAACTCCTAAACTGGGCGTCTACGGGGGTCATATTATGCACCGGAAAAAAAATTCAAAATCATAAAATATCTATAACTCCTAAACTAGGCGTCTGCGGGGGTCATATTAAGCACCGAAAAAAAGAAAATTCAAAACTTTAAAATCGCTATAACTCCTAAACTAGGCGTCTGCGGGGGTCATATTATGCACCAGAAAAAAAAATTCAAAATCTTAAAATGGCTATAACTCCTAAACTAGTCGTCTGCGGGGGTCAAATTATGCACCGAAAAAAAGAAAATTCAAAACTTTGAAATGGCTATAACTCCTCAACTAGGCGTCTGCGGGGGTCATATTATGCACCAGAAAAAAAAAAATTCAAAATCTTAAAATGGCTATAACTCCTAAACTAGGCGTCTGCGGGGGTCATATTAAGCACCGGAAAAAAGAAAATTCAAAACTTTAAAACCGCTATAACTCCTAAACTATGCGTCTGCGGGGGTCATATTATGCACCGGAAAAAAGAAAATTCAAAACTTTAAAATCGCTATAACTCCTAAACTAGGCGTCTGCGGGGGTCATATTATGCACCAGAAAAAAAAATTCAAAATCTTAAAATGGCTATAACTCCTAAACTAGGCGTCTGCGGGGGTCATATTATGCACCGGAAAAAAGAAAATTCAAAACTTTAAAATCGCTATAACTCCTAAACTAGGCGTCTGCGGGGGTCATATTATGCACCGGAAAAAAAAATTCAAAATCTTAAAATGGCTATAACTCCTAAACTAGGCGTCTGCGGGGGTCATATTAAGCACCGGAAAAAAGAAAATTCAAAACTTTAAAACCGCGCTATAACTCCTAAACTAGGCGTCTGCGGGGGTCATATTATGCACCGGAAAAAAAAATTCAAAATCTTAAAATGGCTATAACTCCAAAACTAGGCGTCTGCGGGGGTCATATTAAGCACCGAAAAAAAGAAAATTCAAAACTTTAAAATCGCTATAACTCCTAAACTAGGCGTCTGCGGGGGTCATATTATGCACCGGAAAAAAGAAAATTCAAAACTTTAAAATCGCTATAACTCCTAAACTAGGCGTCTGCGGGGGTCATATTATGCACCGGAAAAAAAAATTCAAAATCTTAAAATGGCTATAACTCCTAAACTAGGCGTCTGCGGGGGTCATATTAAGCACCGGAAAAAAGAAAATTCAAAACTTTAAAACCGCTATAACTCCTAAACTAGGCGTCTGCGGGGGTCATATTATGCACCGGAAAAAAGAAAATTCAAAACTTTAAAATCGCTATAACTCCTAAACTATGCGTCTGCGGGGGTCATATTATGCACCGGAAAAAAAAATTCAAAATCTTAAAATGGCTATAACTCCTAAACTAGGCGTCTGCGGGGGTCATATTATGCACCGGAAAAAAGAAAATTCAAAACTTTAAAATCGCTATAACTCTTAAACTAGGCGTCTGCGGGGGTCAAATTATGCACCAGAAAAAAAAATTCAAAATCTTAAAATGGCTATAACTCCTAAACTAGGCGTCTGCGGGAGTCATATTAAGCACCGGAAAAAAGAAAATTCAAAACTTTAAAATCGCTATAACTCCTAAACTAGGCGTCTGCGGGGGTCATATTATGCACCGGAAAAAAGAAAATTCAAAACTTTAAAATCGCTATAACTCCTAAACTAGGCGTCTGCGGGGGTCATATTATGCACCGGAAAAAAAAATTCAAAATCTTAAAATGGCTATAACTCCTAAACTAGGCGTCTGCGGGGGTCATATTAAGCACCGGAAAAAAGAAAATTCAAAACTTTAAAACCGCTATAACTCCTTAACTAGGCGTCTGCGGGGGTCATATTATGCACCAGAAAAAAAAATTCAAAATCTTAAAATGGCTATAACTCCTAAACTATGCGTCTGCGGGGGTCATATTATGCACCGGAAAAAAGAAAATTCAAAACTTTAAAATCGCTATAACTCCTTAACTAGGCGTCTGCGGGGGTCATATTATGCACCAGAAAAAAAAATTCAAAATCTTAAAATGGCTATAACTCCTAAACTAGGCGTCTGCGGGGGTCATATTATGCACCGGAAAAAAGAAAATTCAAAACTTTAAAATCGCTATAACTCCTAAACTAGGCGTCTGCGGGGGTCATATTATGCACCAGAAAAAAAAATTCAAAATCTTAAAATGGCTATAACTCCTAAACTAGGCGTCTGCGGGGGTCATATTATGCACCGGAAAAAAGAAAATTCAAAACTTTAAAATCGCTATAACTCCTAAACTAGGCGTCTGCGGGGGTCATATTATGCACCGGAAAAAAAAATTCAAAATCTTAAAATGGCTATAACTCCTAAACTAGGCGTCTGCGGGGGTCATATTATGCACCGGAAAAAAGAAAATTCAAAACTTTAAAATCGCTATAACTCCTAAACTAGGCGTCTGCGGGGGTCATATTATGCACCGGAAAAAAAAATTCAAAATCTTAAAATGGCTATAACTCCTAAACTAGGCGTCTGCGGGGGTCATATTAAGCACCGGAAAAAAGAAAATTCAAAACTTTAAAACCGCTATAACTCCTAAACTGTGCGTCTGCGGGGGTCATATTATGCACCGGAAAAAAAAATTCAAAATCTTAAAATGGCTATAACTCCAAAACTAGGCGTCTGCGGGGGTCATATTAAGCACCGAAAAAAAGAAAATTCAAAACATTAAAATCGCTATAACTCCTAAACTAGGCGTCTGCGGGGGTCATATTATGCACCGGAAAAAAGAAAATTCAAAACTTTAAAATCGCTATAACTCCTAAACTAGGCGTCTGCGGGGGTCATATTATGCACAGGAAAAAAGAAAATTCAAAACTTTAAAATCGCTATAACTCCTAAACTAGGCGTCTGCGGGGGTCATATTATGCACCGGAAAAAAAAATTCAAAATCTTAAAATGGCTATAACTCCTAAACTAGGCGTCTGCGGGGGTCATATTATGCACCGGAAAAAAGAAAATTCAAAACTTTAAAATCGCTATAACTCTTAAACTAGGCGTCTGCGGGTGTCAAATTATGCACCAGAAAAAAAAATTCAAAATCTTAAAATGGCTATAACTCCTGAACTAGGCGTCTGCGGGGGTCATATTAAGCACCGGAAAAAAGAAAATTCAAAACTTTAAAACCGCTATAACTCCTAAACTATGCGTCTGCGGGGGTCATATTATGCACCGGAAAAAAGAAAATTCAAAACTTTAAAATCGCTATAACTCCTAAACTAGGCGTCTGCGGGGGTCATATTATGCACCAGAAAAAAAAATTCAAAATCTTAAAATGGCTATAACTCCTAAACTAGGCGTCTGCGGGGGTCATATTATGCACCGGAAAAAAGAAAATTCAAAACTTTAAAATCGCTATAACTCCTAAACTAGGCGTCTGCGGGGGTCATATTATGCACCGGAAAAAAAAATTCAAAATCTTAAAATGGCTATAACTCCTAAACTAGGCGTCTGCGGGGGTCATATTAAGCACCGGAAAAAAGAAAATTCAAAACTTTAAAACCGCGCTATAACTCCTAAACTAGGCGTCTGCGGGGGTCATATTATGCACCGGAAAAAAAAATTCAAAATCTTAAAATGGCTATAACTCCAAAACTAGGCGTCTGCGGGGGTCATATTAAGCACCGAAAAAAAGAAAATTCAAAACTTTAAAATCGCTATAACTCCTAAACTAGGCGTCTGCGGGGGTCATATTATGCACCGGAAAAAAGAAAATTCAAAACTTTAAAATCGCTATAACTCCTAAACTAGGCGTCTGCGGGGGTCATATTATGCACCGGAAAAAAAAATTCAAAATCTTAAAATGGCTATAACTCCTAAACTAGGCGTCTGCGGGGGTCATATTAAGCACCGGAAAAAAGAAAATTCAAAACTTTAAAACCGCTATAACTCCTAAACTAGGCGTCTGCGGGGGTCATATTATGCACCGGAAAAAAGAAAATTCAAAACTTTAAAATCGCTATAACTCCTAAACTATGCGTCTGCGGGGGTCATATTATGCACCGGAAAAAAAAATTCAAAATCTTAAAATGGCTATAACTCCTAAACTAGGCGTCTGCGGGGGTCATATTATGCACCGGAAAAAAGAAAATTCAAAACTTTAAAATCGCTATAACTCTTAAACTAGGCGTCTGCGGGGGTCAAATTATGCACCAGAAAAAAAAATTCAAAATCTTAAAATGGCTATAACTCCTAAACTAGGCGTCTGCGGGAGTCATATTAAGCACCGGAAAAAAGAAAATTCAAAACTTTAAAATCGCTATAACTCCTAAACTAGGCGTCTGCGGGGGTCATATTATGCACCGGAAAAAAGAAAATTCAAAACTTTAAAATCGCTATAACTCCTAAACTAGGCGTCTGCGGGGGTCATATTATGCACCGGAAAAAAAAATTCAAAATCTTAAAATGGCTATAACTCCTAAACTAGGCGTCTGCGGGGGTCATATTAAGCACCGGAAAAAAGAAAATTCAAAACTTTAAAACCGCTATAACTCCTTAACTAGGCGTCTGCGGGGGTCATATTATGCACCAGAAAAAAAAATTCAAAATCTTAAAATGGCTATAACTCCTAAACTATGCGTCTGCGGGGGTCATATTATGCACCGGAAAAAAGAAAATTCAAAACTTTAAAATCGCTATAACTCCTTAACTAGGCGTCTGCGGGGGTCATATTATGCACCAGAAAAAAAAATTCAAAATCTTAAAATGGCTATAACTCCTAAACTAGGCGTCTGCGGGGGTCATATTATGCACCGGAAAAAAGAAAATTCAAAACTTTAAAATCGCTATAACTCCTAAACTAGGCGTCTGCGGGGGTCATATTATGCACCAGAAAAAAAAATTCAAAATCTTAAAATGGCTATAACTCCTAAACTAGGCGTCTGCGGGGGTCATATTATGCACCGGAAAAAAGAAAATTCAAAACTTTAAAATCGCTATAACTCCTAAACTAGGCGTCTGCGGGGGTCATATTATGCACCGGAAAAAAAAATTCAAAATCTTAAAATGGCTATAACTCCTAAACTAGGCGTCTGCGGGGGTCATATTATGCACCGGAAAAAAGAAAATTCAAAACTTTAAAATCGCTATAACTCCTAAACTAGGCGTCTGCGGGGGTCATATTATGCACCGGAAAAAAAAATTCAAAATCTTAAAATGGCTATAACTCCTAAACTAGGCGTCTGCGGGGGTCATATTAAGCACCGGAAAAAAGAAAATTCAAAACTTTAAAACCGCTATAACTCCTAAACTATGCGTCTGCGGGGGTCATATTATGCACCGGAAAAAAAAATTCAAAATCTTAAAATGGCTATAACTCCAAAACTAGGCGTCTGCGGGGGTCATATTAAGCACCGAAAAAAAGAAAATTCAAAACATTAAAATCGCTATAACTCCTAAACTAGGCGTCTGCGGGGGTCATATTATGCACCGGAAAAAAGAAAATTCAAAACTTTAAAATCGCTATAACTCCTAAACTAGGCGTCTGCGGGGGTCATATTATGCACAGGAAAAAAGAAAATTCAAAACTTTAAAATCGCTATAACTCCTAAACTAGGCGTCTGCGGGGGTCATATTATGCACCGGAAAAAAAAATTCAAAATCTTAAAATGGCTATAACTCCTAAACTAGGCGTCTGCGGGGGTCATATTATGCACCGGAAAAAAGAAAATTCAAAACTTTAAAATCGCTATAACTCTTAAACTAGGCGTCTGCGGGTGTCAAATTATGCACCAGAAAAAAAAATTCAAAATCTTAAAATGGCTATAACTCCTGAACTAGGCGTCTGCGGGGGTCATATTAAGCACCGGAAAAAAGAAAATTCAAAACTTTAAAATCGCTATAACTCCTAAACTAGGCGTCTGCGGGGGTCATATTATGCACCGGAAAAAAAAATTCAAAATCTTAAAATGGCTATAACTCCTAAACTAGGCGTCTGCGGGGGTCATATTAAGCACCGGAATAAAGAAAATTCAAAACTTTAAAACCGCTATAACTCCTAAACTATGCGTCTGCGGGGGTCATATTATGCACCGGAAAAAAGAAAATTCAAAACTTTAAAATCGCTATAACTCCTAAACTAGGCGTCTGCGGGGGTCATATTATGCACCAGAAAAAAAAATTCAAAATCTTAAAATGGCTATAACTCCTAAACTAGGCGTCTGCGGGGGTCATATTATGCACCGGAAAAAAGAAAATTCAAAACTTTAAAATCGCTATAACTCCTAAACTAGGCGCCTGCGGGGGTCATATTATGCACCGGAAAAAAAAATTCAAAATCTTAAAATGGCTATAACTCCTAAACTAGGCGTCTGCGGGGGTCATATTAAGCACCGAAAAAAAGAAAATTCAAAACTTTAAAATCGCTATAACTCCTAAACTAGGCGTCTGCGGGGGTCATATTATGCACCAGAAAAAAAAATTCAAAATCTTAAAATGGCTATAACTCCTAAACTAGGCGTCTGCGGGGGTCATATTATGCACCGGAAAAAAGAAAATTCAAAACTTTAAAATCCCTATAACTCCTAAACTAGGCGTCTGCGGGGGTCATATTATGCACCAGAAAAAAAAATTCAAAATCTTAAAATGGCTATAACTCCTAAACTAGGCGTCTGCGGGGGTCATATTATGCACCGGAAAAAAGAAAATTCAAAACTTTAAAATCGCTATAACTCCTAAACTAGGCGTCTGCGGGGGTCATATTATGCACCGGAAAAAAAAATTCAAAATCTTAAAATGGCTATAACTCCTAAACTAGGCGTCTGCGGGGGTCATATTATGCACCGGAAAAAAGAAAATTCAAAACTTTAAAACTTTAAAACCGGTATAACTCCTAAACTAGGCGTCTGTGGGGGTCATATTATGCACCGGAAAAAAAAATTCAAAATCTTAAAATAACTATAACTCCTAAACTAGGCGTCTGCGGGGGTCATATTAAGCACCGAAAAAAAGAAAATTCAAAACTTTAAAATCGCTATAACTCCTAAACTAGGCGTCTGCGGGGGTCATATTATGCACCGGAAAAAAGAAAATTCAAAACTTTAAAATCGCTATAACTCCTAAACTAGGCGTCTGCGGGGGTCATATTGTGCACCGGAAAAAAAAATTCAAAATCTTAAAATGGCTATAACTCCTAAACTAGGCGTCTGCGGGGGTCATATTAAGCACCGGAAAAAAGAAAATTCAAAACTTTAAAACTTTAAAACCGGTATAACTCCTAAACTAGGCGTCTGCGGGGGTCATATTATGCACCGGAAAAAAGAAAATTCAAAACTTTAAAATCGCTATAACTCCTAAACTAGGCGTCTGCGGGGGTCATATTATGCACCCGAAAAAAAAATTCAAAATCTTAAAATGGCTATAACTCCTAAACTAGGCGTCTGCGGGGGTCATATTAAGCACCGGAAAAAAGAAAATTCAAAACTTTAAAACCGCTATTACTCCTTAACTAGGTGTCTGCGGGGGTCATATTATGCACCGGAAAAAAAAATTCAAAATCTTAAAATGGCTATAACTCCTAAACTAGGCGTCTGCGGGGGTCATATTATGCACCGGATAAAAGAAAATTCAAAACTTTAAAATCGCTATAACTCCTAAACTAGGCGTCTGCGGGGGTCATATTATGCACCGGAAAAAAAAATTCAAAATCTTAAAATGGCTATAACTCCTAAACTAGGCGTCTGCGGGGGTCATATTAAGCACCGGAAAAAAGAAAATTCAAAACTTTAAAACTTTAAAACCGGTATAACTCCTAAACTAGGCGTCTGCGGGGGTCATATTATGCACCGGAAAAAAGAAAATTCAAAACTTTAAACTCGCTATAACTCCTAAACTAGGCGTCTGCGGGGGTCATATTATGCACCGGAAAAAAAAATTCAAAATCTTAAAATGGCTATAACTCCTAAACTAGGCGTCTGCGGGGGTCATATTAAGCACCGGAAAAAAGAAAATTCAAAACTTTAAAACTTTAAAACCGGTATAACTCCTAAACTAGGCGTCTGCGGGGGTCATATTATGCACCGGAAAAAAGAAAATTCAAAACTTTAAAATCGCTATAACTCCTAAACTGGGCGTCTACGGGGGTCATATTATGCACCGGAAAAAAAATTCAAAATCATAAAATATCTATAACTCCTAAACTAGGCGTCTGCGGGGGTCATATTAAGCACCGAAAAAAAGAAAATTCAAAACTTTAAAATCGCTATAACTCCTAAACTAGGCGTCTGCGGGGGTCATATTATGCACCAGAAAAAAAAATTCAAAATCTTAAAATGGCTATAACTCCTAAACTAGGCGTCTGCGAGGGTCATATTATGCATCAGAAAAAAAGAAAATTCAAATCTTTAAAATCGCTATAACTCCTAGACTAGGCGTCTGCGGGGATCATATTATGCACCGGAAAAAAAATTCAAAATCATAAAATATCTATAACTCCTAAACTAGGCGTCTGCGGGGGTCATATTAAGCACCGAAAAAAAGAAAATTCAAAACTTTAAAATCGCTATAACTCCTAAACTAGGCGTCTGCGGGGGTCATATTATGCACCAGAAAAAAAAATTCAAAATCTTAAAATGGTTATAACTCCTAAACTAGGCGTCTGCGGGGGTCATATTATGCATCAGAAAAAAAGAAAATTCAAATCTTTAAAATCGCTATAACTCCTAAACTAGGCGTCTGCGGGGGTCATATTATGCACCGGAAAAAAAATTCAAAATCATAAAATATCTATAACTCCTAAACTAGGCGTCTGCGGGGGTCATATTAAGCACCGAAAAAAAGAAAATTCAAAACTTTAAAATCGCTATAACTCCTAATCTAGGCGTCTGCGGGGGTCATATTATGCACCGGAAAAAAAAATTCAAAATCATAAAATGGCTATAACTCCTAAACTAGGCGTCTGCGGGGGTCATATTAAGCACCGAAAAAAAGAAAATTCAAAACTTTAAAATCGCTATAACTTCTAAACTAGGCGTCTGCGGGGGTCATATTATGCACCAGAAAAAAAAATTCAAAATCTTAAAATGGCTATAACTCCTAAACTAGGCGTCTGCGGGGGTCATATTATGCACCGGAAAAAGAAAATTCAAAACTTTAAAATCGCTATAACTCCTAAACTAGGCGTCTGCGGGGGTCATATTATGCACCAGAAAAAAAAATTCAAAATCTTAAAATGGCTATAACTCCTAAACTAGGCGTCTGCGGGGGTCATATTAAGCACCGGAAAAAAGAAAATTCAAAACTTTAAAACCGCTATAACTCCTAAACTATGCGTCTGCGGGGGTCATATTATGCACCGGAAAAAAAAATTCAAAATCTTAAAATGGCTATAACTCCTAAACTAGGCGTCTGCGGGGGTCATATTATGCACCGGAAAAAAGAAAATTCAAAACTTTAAAATCGCTATAACTCCTAAACTAGGCGTCTGCTGGGGTCATATTATGCACCAGAAAAAAAAATTCAAAATCTTAAAATGGCTATAACTCCTAAACTAGGCGTCTGCGGGGGTCATATTAAGCACCGGAAAAAAGAAAATTCAAAACTTTAAAACCGCTATAACTCCTAAACTATGCGTCTGCGGGGGTCATATTATGCACCGGAAAAAAAAATTCAAAATCTTAAAATGGCTATAACTCCTAAACTAGGCGTCTGCGGGGGTCATATTAAGCACCGAAAAAAAGAAAATTCAAAACTTTAAAATCGCTATAACTCCTAAACTAGGCGTCTGCGGGGGTCATATTATGCACCAGAAAAAAAAATTCAAAATCTTAAAATGGCTATAACTCCTAAACTAGGCGTCTGCGGGGGTCATATTAAGCACCGGAAAAAAGAAAATTCAAAACTTTAAAATCGCTATAACTCCTAAACTAGGCGTCTGCGGGGGTCATATTATGCACCGGAAAAAAAAATTCAAAATCTTAAAATGGCTATAACTCCTAAACTAGGCGTCTGCGGGGTCATATTAAGCACCGAAAAAAAGAAAATTCAAAACTTTAAAATCGCTATAACTCCTAAACTAGGCGTCTGCGGGGGTCATATTATGCACCAGAAAAAAAAATTCAAAATCTTAAAATGGCTATAACTCCTAAACTAGGCGTCTGCGGGGGTCATATTATGCACCGGAAAAAAGAAAATTCAAAACTTTAAAATCGCTATAACTCCTAAACTAGGCGTCTGCGGGGGTCATATTATGCACCGGAAAAAAAAATTCAAAATCTTAAAATGGCTATAACTCCTAAACTAGGCGTCTGCGGGGGTCATATTATGCACCGGAAAAAAGAAAATTCAAAACTTTAAAATCGCTATAACTCCTAAACTAGGCGTCTGCGGGGGTCATATTATGCACCGGAAAAAAAAATTCAAAATCTTAAAATGGCTATAACTCCTAAACTAGGCGTCTGCGGGGGTCATATTAAGCACCGGAAAAAAGAAAATTCAAAACTTTAAAACCGCTATAACTCCTAAACTATGCGTCTGCGGGGGTCGTATTATGCACCGGAAAAAAAAATTCAAAATCTTAAAATGGCTATAACTCCAAAACTAGGCGTCTGCGGGGGTCATATTAAGCACCGAAAAAAAGAAAATTCAAAACTTTAAAATCGCTATAACTCCTAAACTAGGCGTCTGCGGGGGTCATATTAAGCACCGAAAAAAAGAAAATTCAAAACTTTAAAATCGCTATAACTCCTAAACTAGGCGTCTGCGGGGGTCATATTATGCACCGGAAAAAAGAAAATTCAAAACTTTAAAATCGCTATAACTCCTAAACTAGGCGTCTGCGGGGGTCATATTGTGCACCGGAAAAAAAAATTCAAAATCTTAAAATGGCTATAACTCCTAAACTAGGCGTCTGCGGGGGTCATATTAAGCACCGGAAAAAAGAAAATTCAAAACTTTAAAATCGCTATAACTCCTAAACTAGGCGTCTGCGGGGGTCATATTATGCACCGGAAAAAGAAATTCAAAATCTTTAAATGGCTATAACTCCTAAACTAGGCGTCTGCGGGGGTCATATTAAGCACCGGAAAAAAGAAAATTCAAAACTTTAAAACCGCTATTACTCCTTAACTAGGTGTCTGCGGGGGTCATATTATGCACCGGAAAAAAAAATTCAAAATCTTAAAATGGCTATAACTCCTAAACTAGGCGTCTGCGGGGGTCATATTATGCACCGGAAAAAAGAAAATTCAAAACTTTAAAATCGCTATAACTCCTAAACTAGGCGTCTGCGGGGGTCATATTATGCACCGGAAAAAAAAATTCAAAATCTTAAAATGGCTATAACTCCTAAACTAGGCGTCTGCGGGGGTCATATTAAGCACCGGAAAAAAGAAAATTCAAAACTTTAAAACTTTAAAACCGGTATAACTCCTAAACTAGGCGTCTGCGGGGGTCATATTATGCACCGGAAAAAAGAAAATTCAAAACTTTAAAATCGCTATAACTCCTAAACTAGGCGTCTGCGGGGGTCATATTATGCACCGGAAAAAAAAATTCAAAATCTTAAAATAACTATAACTCCTAAACTAGGCGTCTGCGGGGGTCATATTAAGCACCGAAAAAAAGAAAATTCAAAACTTTAAAATCGCTATAACTCCTAAACTAGGCGTCTGCGGGGGTCATATTATGCACCGGAAAAAAGAAAATTCAAAACTTTAAAATCGCTATAACTCCTAAACTAGGCGTCTGCGGGGGTCATATTGTGCACCGGAAAAAAAAATTCAAAATCTTAAAATGGCTATAACTCCTAAACTAGGCGTCTGCGGGGGTCATATTAAGCACCGGAAAAAAGAAAATTCAAAACTTTAAAACTTTAAAACTTTAAAACCGGTATAACTCCTAAACTAGGCGTCTGCGGGGGTCATATTATGCACCGGAAAAAAGAAAATTCAAAACTTTAAAATCGCTATAACTCCTAAACTAGGCGTCTGCGGGGGTCATATTATGCACCGGAAAAAAAAATTCAAAATCTTAAAATGGCTATAACTCCTAAACTAGGCGTCTGCGGGGGTCATATTAAGCACCGGAAAAAAGAAAATTCAAAACTTTAAAACCGCTATTACTCCTTAACTAGGTGTCTGCGGGGGTCATATTATGCACCGGAAAAAAAAATTCAAAATCTTAAAATGGCTATAACTCCTAAACTAGGCGTCTGCGGGGGTCATATTATGCACCGGAAAAAAGAAAATTCAAAACTTTAAAATCGCTATAACTCCTAAACTAGGCGTCTGCGGGGGTCATATTATGCACCGGATAAAAAAATTCAAAATCTTAAAATGGCTATAACTCCTAAACTAGGTGTCTGCGGGGGTCATATTAAGCACCGGAAAAAAGAAAATTCAAAACTTTAAAACTTTAAAACCGGTATAACTCCTAAACTAGGCGTCTGCGGGGGTCATATTATGCACCGGAAAAAAAAATTCAAAATCTTAAAATGGCTATAACTCCTAAACTAGGCGTCTGCGGGGGTCATATTAAGCACCGGAAAAAAGAAAATTCAAAACTTTAAAACTTTAAAACCGGTATAACTCCTAAACTAGGCGTCTGCGGGGGTCATATTATGCACCGGAAAAAAGAAAATTCAAAACTTTAAAATCGCTATAACTCCTAAACTAGGCGTCTGCGGGGGTCATATTATGCACCGGAAAAAAAAATTCAAAATCTTAAAATGGCTATAACTCCTAAACTAGGCGTCTGCGGGGGTCATATTAAGCACCGGAAAAAAGAAAATTCAAAACTTTAAAACTTTAAAACCGGTATAACTCCTAAACTAGGCGTCTGCGGGGGTCATATTATGCACCGGAAAAAAGAAAATTCAAAACTTTAAAATCGCTATAACTCCTAAACTAGGCGTCTGCGGGGGTCATATTATGCACCGGAAAAAAAATTCAAAATCATAAAATATATATAACTCTTAAACTAGGCGTCTGCGGGGGTCATATTAAGCACCGAAAAAAAGAAAATTCAAAACTTTAAAATCGCTATAACTCCTAAACTAGGCGTCTGCGGGGGTCATATTATGCACCGGAAAAAAGAAAATTCAAAACTTTAAAATCGCTATAACTCCTAAACTAGGCGTCTGCGGGGGTCATATTGTGCACCGGAAAAAAAAATTCAAAATCTTAAAATGGCTATAACTCCTAAACTAGGCGTCTGCGGGGGTCATATTAAGCACCGGAAAAAAGAAAATTCAAAACTTTAAAACTTTAAAACTTTAAAACCGGTATAACTCCTAAACTAGGCGTCTGCGGGGGTCATATTATGCACCGGAAAAAAGAAAATTCAAAACTTTAAAATCGCTATAACTCCTAAACTAGGCGTCTGCGGGGGTCATATTATGCACCGGAAAAAAGAAAATTCAAAACTTTAAAATCGCTATAACTCCTAAACTAGGCGTCTGCGGGGGTCATATTATGCACCAGAAAAAAAAATTCAAAATCTTAAAATGGCTATAACTCCTAAACTAGGCGTCTGCGAGGGTCATATTATGCATCAGAAAAAAAGAAAATTCAAATCTTTAAAATCGCTAGAACTCCTAAACTAGGCGTCTGCGGGGGTCATATTATGCACCGGAAAAAAAATTCAAAATCATAAAATATCTATAACTCCTAAACTAGGCGTCTGCGGGGGTCATATTAAGCACCGAAGAAAAGAAAATTCAAAACTTTAAAATCGCTATAACTCCTAAACTAGGCGTCTGCGGGGGTCATATTATGCACCAGAAAAAAAAATTCAAAATCTTAAAATGGCTTAACTCCTAAACTAGGCGTCTGCGGGGGTCATATTATGCATCAGAAAAAAAGAAAATTCAAATCTTTAAAATCGCTATAACTCCTAAACTAGGCGTCTGCGGGGGTCATATTATGCACCGGAAAAAAAATTCAAAATCATAAAATATCTATAACTCCTAAACTAGGCGTCTGCGGGGGTCATATTAAGCACCGAAAAAAAGAAAATTCAAAACTTTAAAATCGCTATAACTCCTAATCTAGGCGTCTGCGGGGGTCATATTATGCACCGGAAAAAAAAATTCAAAATCATAAAATGGCTATAACTCCTAAACTAGGCGTCTGCGGGGGTCATATTAAGCACCGAAAAAAAGAAAATTCAAAACTTTAAAATCGCTATAACTTCTAAACTAGGCGTCTGCGGGGGTCATATTATGCACCAGAAAAAAAAATTCAAAATCTTAAAATGGCTATAACTCCTAAACTAGGCGTCTGCGGGGGTCATATTATGCACCGGAAAAAAGAAAATTCAAAACTTTAAAATCGCTATAACTCCTAAACTAGGCGTCTGCGGGGGTCATATTATGCACCAGAAAAAAAAATTCAAAATCTTAAAATGGCTATAACTCCTAAACTAGGCGTCTGCGGGGGTCATATTAAGCACCGGAAAAAAGAAAATTCAAAACTTTAAAACCGCTATAACTCCTAAACTATGCGTCTGCGGGGGTCATATTATGCACCGGAAAAAAAAATTCAAAATCTTAAAATGGCTATAACTCCTAAACTAGGCGTCTGCGGGGGTCATATTAAGCACCGGAAAAAAGAAAATTCAAAACTTTAAAACCGCTATAACTCCTAAAGTATGCGTCTGCGGGGGTCATATTATGCACCGGAAAAAAAAATTCAAAATCTTAAAATGGCTATAACTCCTAAACTAGGCGTCTGCGGGGGTCATATTAAGCACCGAAAAAAAGAAAATTCAAAACTTTAAAATCGCTATAACTCCTAAACTAGGCGTCTGCGGGGGTCATATTATGCACCGGAAAAAAGAAAATTCAAAACTTTAAAATCGCTATAACTCATAAACTAGGCGTCTGCGGGGGTCATATTATGCACCGGAAAAAAAAATTCAAAATCTTAAAATGGCTATAACTCCTAAACTAGGCGTCTGCGGGGGTCATATTAAGCACCGAAAAAAAGAAAATTCAAAACTTTAAAATCGCTATAACTCCTAAACTAGGCGTCTGCGGGGGTCATATTATGCCCCGGAAAAAAGAAAATTCAAAACTTTAAAACCGCTATAACTCCTAAACTAGGCGTCTGCGGGGGTCATATTATGCACCGGAAAAAAAAATTCAAAATCTTAAAATGGTTATAACTCCTAAACTAGGCGTCTGCGGGGGTCATATTAAGCACTGGAAAAAAGAAAATTCAAAACTTTAAAATCGCTATAACTCCTAAACTAGGCGCCTGCGGGGGTCATATTGTGCACCGGAAAAAAGAAAATTCAAAACTTTAAAATCGCTATAACTCCTAAACTAGGCGTCTGCGGGGGTCATATTATGCACCGGAAAAAAAAATTCAAAATCTTAAAATGGCTATAACTCCTAAACTAGGCGTCTGCGGGGGTCATATTAAGCACCGGAAAAAAGAAAATTCAAAACTTTAAAATCGCTATAACTCCTAAACTAGGCGCCTGCGGGGGTCATATTATGCACCGGAAAAAAGAAAATTCAAAACTTTAAAATCGCTATAACTCCTAAACTAGGCATCTGCGGGGGTCATATTATGCACCGGAAAAAAAATTCAAAATCTTAAAATGGCTATAACTCCTAAACTAGGCGTCTGCGGGGGTCATATTATGCACCGGAAAAAAGAAAATTCAAAACTTTAAAATCGCTATAACTCCTAAACTAGGCGTCTGCGGGGTCATATTATGCACCAGAAAAAAAAATTCAAAATCTTAAAATGGCTATAACTCCTAAACTAGGCGTCTGCGAGGGTCATATTAAGTACCGGAAAAAAGAAAATTCAAACCTTTAAAACCGCTATAACTCCTAAACTAGGCGTCTGCGGGGGTCATATTATGCACCAGAAAAAAAAATTCAAAATCTTAAAATGGCTATAACTCCTAAACTAGGCGTCTGCGGGGGTCATATTAAGCACCGGAAAAAAGAAAATTCAAAACTTTAAAACCGCTATAACTCCTAAACTATGCGTCTGCGGGGGTCATATTATGCACCGGAAAAAAAAATTCAAAATCTTAAAATGGCTATAACTCCTAAACTAGGCGTCTGCGGGGGTCATATTAAGCACCGGAAAAAAGAAAATTCAAAACTTTAAAACCGCTATAACTCCTAAACTATGCGTCTGCGGGGGTCATATTATGCACCGGAAAAAAAAATTCAAAATCTTAAAATGGCTATAACTCCTAAACTAGGCGTCTGCGGGGGTCATATTAAGCACCGAAAAAAAGAAAATTCAAAACTTTAAAATCGCTATAACTCCTAAACTAGGCGTCTGCGGGGGTCATATTATGCACCGGAAAAAAAAATTCAAAATCTTAAAATGGCTATAACTCCTTAACTAGGTGTCTGCGGGGGTCATATTATCCACCGGAAAAAAAAATTCAAAATCTTAAAATGGCTATAACTCCTAAACTAGGCGTCTGCGGGGGTCATATTAAGCACCGAAAAAAAGAAAATTCAAAACTTTAAAATCGCTATAACTCCTAAACTAGGCGTCTGCGGGGGTCATAGTATGCACCGGAAAAAAGAAAATTCAAAACTTTAAAATCGCTATAACTCCTAAACTAGGCGTCTGCGGGGGCCATATTATGCATCAGAAAAAAAGAAAATTCAAAACTTTAAAATCGCTATAACTCCTAAACTAGGCGTCTGCGGGGGTCATATTATGCACCGGAAAAAAAAATTCAAAATCTTAAAATGGCTATAACTCCTAAACTAGGCGTCTGCGGGGGTCATATTATGCACCGGAAAAAAGAAAATTCAAAACTTTAAAATCGCTATAACTCCTAAACTAGGCGTCTGCGGGGGTCATAGTATGCACCGGAAAAAAGAAAATTCAAAACTTTAAAATCGCTATAACTCCTAAACTAGGCGTCTGCGGGGGCCATATTATGCATCAGAAAAAAAGAAAATTCAAAACTTTAAAATCGCTATAACTCCTAAACTAGGCGTCTGCGGGGGTCATATTATGCACCGGAAAAAAAAATTCAAAATCTTAAAATGGCTATAACTCCTAAACTAGGCGTCTGCGGGGGTCATAATATGCACCGGAAAAAAGAAAATTCAAAACTTTAAAATCGCTATAACTCCTAAACTAGGCGTCTGCGGGGGTCATATTATGCACCAGAAAAAAAAATTCAAAATCTTAAAATGGCTATAACTCCTAAACTAGGCGTCTGCGAGGGTCATATTAAGTACCGGAAAAAAGAAAATTCAAACCTTTAAAACCGCTATAACTCCTAAACTAGGCGTCTGCGGGGGTCATATTATGCACCGGAAAAAAAAATTCAAAATCTTAAAATGGCTATAACTCCTAAACTAGGCGTCTGCGGGGGTCATATTATGCACCGGAAAAAAGAAAATTCAAAACTTTAAAATCGCTATAACTCCTAAACTAGGCGTCTGCGGGGGTCATATTATGCACCAGAAGAAAAAATTCAAAATCTTAAAATGGCTATAACTCCTAAACTAGGCGTCTGCTGAGTCATATTATGCACCGGAAAAAAGAAAATTCAAAACTTTAAAACCGCTATTACTCCTTAACTAGGTGTCTGCGGGGGTCATATTATCCACCGGAAAAAAAAATTCAAAATCTTAAAATGGCTATAACTCCTAAACTAGGCGTCTGCGGGGGTCATATTAAGCACCGAAAAAAAAAAAATTCAAAACTTTAAAATCGCTATAACTCCTAAACTAGGCGTCTGCGGGGGTCATAGTATGCACCGGAAAAAAGAAAATTCAAAACTTTAAAATCGCTATAACTCCTAAACTAGGCGTCTGCGGGGGCCATATTATGCATCAGAAAAAAAGAAAATTCAAAACTTTAAAATCGCTATAACTCCTAAACTAGGCGTCTGCGGGGGTCATATTATGCACCGGAAAAAAAAATTCAAAATCATAAAATATCTATAACTCCTAAACTAGGCGTCTGCGGGGGTCATATTAAGCACCGAAAAAAAGAAAATTCAAAACTTTAAAATCGCTATAACTCCTAAACTAGGCGTCTGCGGGGGTCATATTAAGCACCGAAAAAAAGAAAATTCAAAACTTTAAAATCGCTATAACTCCTAAACTAGGCGTCTGCGGGGGTCATATTATGCACCGGAAAAAAGAAAATTCAAAACTTTAAAATCGCTATAACTCCTAAACTAGGCGTCTGCGGGGGTCATATTATGCACCTGAAAAAAAAATTCAAAATCTTAAAATGGCTATAACTCCTAAACTAGGCGTCTGCGGGGGTCTTATTAAGCACCGGAAAAAAGAAAATTCAAAACTTTAAAATCGCTATAACTTCTAAACTAGGCGTCTGCGGGGGTCATATTATGCACCAGAAAAAAAATTCAAAATCTTAAAATGACTATAACTCCTAAACTAGACGTCTGCGGGGGTCATATTATGCACCAGAAAAAAAAATTCAAAATCTTAAAATGGCTATAACTCCTAAACTAGGCGTCTGCGGGGGTCATATTATGCACCGGAAAAAAGAAAATTCAAAACTTTAAAATCGCTATAACTCCTAAACTAGGCGTCTGCGGGGGTCATATTATGCACCAGAAAAAAAAATTCAAAATCTTAAAATGGCTATAACTCCTAAACTAGGCATCTGCGCGGGTCATATTATGCACCGGAAAAAAGAAAATTCAAAACTTTAAAATCGCTATAACTCCTAAACTAGGCGTCTGCGGGGGTCATATTATGCACCAGAAAAAAAAATTCAAAATCTTAAAATGGCTATAACTCCTAAACTAGGCGTCTGCGGGGGTCATATTAAGCACCGGAAAAAAGAAAATTCAAAACTTTAAAACCGCTATAACTCCTAAACTAGGCGTCTGCGGGGGTCATATTATGCACCGGAAAAAAAAATTCAAAATCTTAAAATGGCTATAACTCCTAAACTAGGCGTCTGCGGGGGTCATATTAAGCACCGAAAAAAAGAAAATTCAAAACTTTAAAATCGCTATAACTCCTAAACTAGGCGTCTGCGGGGGTCATATTATGCACCGGAAAAAAGAAAATTCAAAACTTTAAAATCGCTATAACTCCTAAACTAGGCGTCTGCGGGGGTCATATTATGCACCGGAAAAAAAAATTCAAAGTCCTAAAATGGCTATAACTCCTAAACTAGGCGTCTTCGGGGGTCATATTATGCACCGGAAAAAAGAAAATTCAAAACTTTAAAATCGCTATAACTCCTAAACTAGGCGTCTGCGGGGGTCATATTATGCACCGGAAAAAAAAATTCAAAATCTTAAAATGGCTATAACTCCTAAACTAGGCGTCTGCGGGGGTCATATTAAGCACCGGAAAAAAGAAAATTCAAAACTTTAAAATCGCTATAACTCCTAAACTAGGCGCCTGCGGGGGTCATATTATGCACCGGAAAAAAGAAAATTCAAAACTTTAAAATCGCTATAACTCCTAAACTAGGCGTCTGCGGGGGTCATATTATGCACCGGAAAAAAAAATTCAAAATCTTAAAATTTCTATAACTCCTAAACTAGGCGTCTGCGGGGGTCATATTAAGCACCGAAAAAAAGAAAATTCAAAACTTTAAAATCGCTATAACTCCTAAACTAGGCGTCTGCGGGGGTCATATTATGCACCGGAAAAAAGAAAATTCTAAACTTTAAAATCGCTATAACTCCTAAACTAGGCGTCTGCGGGGGTCATATTATGCACCAGAAAAAAAAATTCAAAATCTTAAAATGGCTATAACTCCTAAACTAGGCGTCTGCGGGGGTCATATTATGCACCGGAAAAAAGAAAATTCAAAACTCTAAAATCGCTATAACTCTTAAACTAGGCGTCTGCGGGGGTCATATTATGCACCAGAAAAAAAAATTCAAAATCTTAAAATGGCTATAACTCCTAAACTAGGCGTCTGCGGGAGTCATATTAAGCACCGGAAAAAAGAAAATTCAAAACTTTAAAATCGCTATAGCTCCTAAACTAGGCGTCTGCGGGGGTCATATTATGCACCGGAAAAAAGAAAATTCAAAACTTTAAAATCGCTATAACTCCTAAACTAGGCGTCTGCGGGGGTCATATTATGCACCGGAAAAAAAAATTCAAAATCTTGAAATGGCTATAACTCCTAAACTAGGCGTCTGCGGGGGTCATATTAAGCACCGGAAAAAAGAAAATTCAAAACTTTAAAACCGCTATAACTCCTAAACTATGCGTCTGCGGGGGTCATATTATGCACCGGAAAAAAAAATTCAAAATCTTAAAATGGCTATAACTCCTAAACTAGGCGTCTGCGGGGGTCATATTAAGCACCGAAAAAAAGAAAATTCAAAACTTTAAAATCGCTATAACTCCTAAACTAGGCGTCTGCGGGGGTCATATTATTCACCGGAAAAAAGAAAATTCAAAACTTTAAAATCGCTATAACTCCTAAACTAGGCGTCTGCGGGGGTCATATTATGCACCGGAAAAAAAAATTCAAAATCTTAAAATGGCTATAACTCCTAAACTAGGCGTCTGCGGGGGTCATATTAAGCACCGAAAAAAAGAAAATTCAAAACTTTAAAACCGCTATAACTCCTAAACTACGCGTCTGCGGGGGTCATATTATGCACCGGAAAAAAAAATTCAAAATCTTAAAATGGCTATAACTCCTAAACTAAGCGTCTGCGAGGGTCATATTAAGCACCGGAAAAAAGAAAATTCAAAACTTTAAAACCGCTATAACTCCTAAACTAGGCGTCTGCGGGGGTCATATTATGCACCGGAAAAAAAAATTCAAAATCTTAAAATGGCTATAACTCCTAAACTATGCGTCTGCGGGGGTCATATTAAGCACCGGAAAAAAGAAAATTCAAAACTTTAAAACCGCTATTACTCCTTAACTAGGTGTCTGCGGGGGTCATATTATGCACCGGAAAAAAAAATTCAAAATCATAAAATGGCTTTAACTCCTAAACTAGGCGTCTGCGGGGGTCATATTAAGCTCCGAAAAAAAGAAAATTCAAAACTTTAAAATCGCTATAACTCCTAAACTATGCGTCTGCGGGGGTCATATTATGCACCAGAAAAAAAAATTCAAAATCTTAAAATGGCTATAACTCCTAAACTAGGCGTCTGCGAGGGTCATATTAAGCACCGGAAAAAAGAAAATTCAAAACTTTAAAACCGCTATAACTCCTAAACTAGGCGTCTGCGGGGGTCATATTATGCACCGGAAAAAAAAATTCAAAATCTTAAAATGGCTATAACTCCTAAACTATGCGTCTGCGGGGGTCATATTAAGCACCGGAAAAAAGAAAATTCAAAACTTTAAAACCGCTATTACTCCTTAACTAGGTGTCTGCGGGGGTCATATTAAGCACCGGAAAAAAGGAAATTCAAAACTTTAAAACCGCTATAACTGCTAAACTAGGCGTCTGCGGGGGTCATATTATGCACCAGAAAAAAAAATTCAAAATCTTAAAATGGCTATAACTCCTAAACTAGGCGTCTGCGGGGGTCATATTAAGTACCGGAAAAAAGAAAATTCAAAACTTTAAAATCGCTATAACTCCTAAACTAGGCGTCTGCGGGGGTCATATTAAGCACCGGAAAAAAGAAAATTCAAAACCTTAAAATCGCTATAACTCCTAAACTAGGCGTCTGCGGGGGTCATATTAAGCAAAGGAAAAAAAAAAATTCAAAACTTTAAAACCGCTATAACTCCTAAACTAGGCGTCTGCGGGGGTCATATTATGCACCAGAAAAAAAAATTCAAAATCTTAAAATGGCTATAACTCCTAAACTAGGCGTCTGCGGGGGTCATATTAAGTACCGGAAAAAAGAAAATTCAAAACTTTAAAATCGCTATAACTCCTAAACTAGGCGTCTGCGGGGGTCATATTAAGCACCGGAAAAAAGAAAATTCAAAACCTTAAAATCGCTATAACTCCTAAACTAGGCGTCTGCGGGGGTCATATTAAGCACCGGAAAAAAGAAAATTCAAAACCTTAAAATCGCTATAACTCCTAAACTAGGCGTCTGCGGGGGTCATATTAAGCACCGGAAAAAAAAAAATTCAAAACTTTAAAACCGCTATAACTCCAAAACTAGGCGTCTGCGGGGGTCATATTATGCACCAGAAAAAAAAATTCAAAATCTTAAAATGGCTATAACTCCTAAACTAGGCGTCTGCGGGGGTCATATTAAGTACCGGAAAAAAGAAAATTCAAAACTTTAAAATCGCTATAACTCCTAAACTAGGCGTCTGCGGGGGTCATATTAAGCACCGGAAAAAAGAAAATTCAAAACTTTAAAACCGCTATAACTCCAAAACTAGGCGTCTGCGGGGGTCATATTATGCACCAGAAAAAAAAATTCAAAATCTTAAAATGGCTATAACTCCTAAACTAGGCGTCTGCGGGGGTCATATTAAGCACCGAAAAAAAGAAAATTCAAAACTTTAAAATCGCTATAACTCCTAAACTAGGCGTCTGCGGGGGTCATATTGTGCACCGGAAAAAAGAAAATTCAAAACTTTAAAATCGCTATAACTCCTAAACTACTGCGGGGGTCATATTATGCACCAGAAAAAAAAATTCAAAATCTTAAAATGGCTATAACTCCTAAACTAAGCGTCTGCGGGGGTCATATTATGCACCGGAAAATAGAAAATTCAAAACTTTAAAATCGCTATAACTCCTAAACTAGGCGTCTGCGGGGGTCATATTATGCACCGGAAAAAAAAATTCAAAATCTTGAAATGGCTATAACTCCTAAACTAGGCGTCTGCGGGGGTCATATTAAGCACCGGAAAAAAGAAAATTCAAAACTTTAAAACCGCTATAACTCCTAAACTATGCGTCTGCGGGGGTCATATTATGCACCGGAAAAAAAAATTCAAAATCTTAAAATGGCTATAACTCCTAAACTAGGCGTCTGCGGGGGTCATATTAAGCACCGAAAAAAAGAAAATTCAAAACTTTAAAATCGCTATAACTCCTAAACTAGGCGTCTGCGGGGGTCATATTATTCACCAGAAAAAAAAATTCAAAATCTTAAAATGGCTATAACTCCTAAACTAGGCGTCTGCGGGGGTCATATTAAGTACCGGAAAAAAGAAAATTCAAAACTTTAAAATCGCTATAACTCCTAAGCTAGGCGTCTGCGGGGGTCATATTAAGCACCGGAAAAAAGAAAATTCAAAACCTTAAAATCGCTATAACTCCTAAACTAGGCGTCTGCGGGGGTCATATTAAGCACCGGAAAAAAGAAAATTCAAAACCTTAAAATCGCTATAACTCCTAAACTAGGCGTCTGCGGGGGTCATATTAAGCACCGGAAAAAAAAAAATTCAAAACTTTAAAACCGCTATAACTCCAAAACTAGGCGTCTGCGGGGGTCATATTATGCACCAGAAAAAAAAATTCAAAATCTTAAAATGGCTATAACTCCTAAACTAGGCGTCTGCGGGGGTCATATTATGCACCGGAAAAAAAAATTCAAAATCTTAAAATGGCTATAACTCCTAAACTAGGCGTCTGCGGGGGTCATATTAAGCACCGGAAAAAAGAAAATTCAAAACTTTAAAACCGCTATAACTGCTAAACTAGGCGTCTGCGGGGGTCATATTATGCACCGGAAAAAAAAATTCAAAATCTTAAAATGGCTATAACTCCTAAACTAGGCGTCTGCGGGGGTCATATTAAGCACCGAAAAAAAGAAAATTCAAAACTTTAAAATCGCTATAACTCCTAAACTAGGCGTCTGCGGGGGTCATATTGTGCACCGGAAAAAAGAAAATTCAAAACTTTAAAATCGCTATAACTCCTAAACTACTGCGGGGGTCATATTATGCACCAGAAAAAAAAATTCAAAATCTTAAAATGGCTATAACTCCTAAACTAAGCGTCTGCGGGGGTCATATTATGCACCGGAAAATAGAAAATTCAAAACTTTAAAATCGCTATAACTCCTAAACTAGGCGTCTGCGGGGGTCATATTATGCACCGGAAAAAAGAAAATTCAAAACTTTAAAACCGCTGTAACTCCTAAACTATGCGTCTGCGGGGGTCATATTATGCACCGGAAAAAAAAATTCAAAATCTTAAAATGGCTATAACTCCTAAACTAGGCGTCTGCGGGGGTCATATTAAGCACCGAAAAAAAGAAAATTCAAAACTTTAAAATCGCTATAACTCCTAAACTAGGCGTCTGCGGGGGTCATATTATGCACCGGAAAAAAAAATTCAAAATCTTGAAATGGCTATAACTCCTAAACTAGGCGTCTGCGGGGGTCATATTAAGCACCGGAAAAAAGAAAATTCAAAACTTTAAAACCGCTATAACTCCTAAACTATGCGTCTGCGGGGGTCATATTATGCACCGGAAAAAAAAATTCAAAATCTTAAAATGGCTATAACTCCTAAACTAGGCGTCTGCGGGGGTCATATTAAGCACCGAAAAAAAGAAAATTCAAAACTTTAAAATCGCTATAACTCCTAAACTAGGCGTCTGCGGGGGTCATATTATTCACCGGAAAAAAGAAAATTCAAAACTTTAAAATCGCTATAACTCCTAAACTAGGCGTCTGCGGGGGTCATATTATGCACCGGAAAAAAAAATTCAAAATCTTAAAATGGCTATAACTCCTAAACTAGGCGTCTGCGGGGGTCATATTAAGCACCGAAAAAAAGAAAATTCAAAACTTTAAAACCGCTATAACTCCTAAACTATGCGTCTGCGGGGGTCATATTATGCACCGGAAAAAAAAATTCAAAATTTTAAAATGGCTATAACTCCTAAACTAGGCGTCTGCGGGGGTCATATTATTCACCGGAAAAAAGAAAATTCAAAACTTTAAAATCGCTATAACTCCTAAACTAGGCGTCTGCGGGGGTCATATTATGCACCGGAAAAAAAAATTCAAAATCTTAAAATGGCTATAACTCCTAAACTAGGCGTCTGCGGGGGTCATATTAAGCACCGGAAAAAAGAAAATTCAAAACTTTAAAACCGCTATAAATCCTAAACTAGGCGTCTGCGGGGGTCATATTATGCACCGGAAAAAAAAATTCAAAATCTTAAAATGGCTATAACTCCTAAACTAGGCGTCTGCGGGGGTCATATTATGCACCGAAAAAAAGAAAATTCAAAACTTTAAAATCGCTATAACTCCTGAACTAGGCGTCTGCGGAGGTCATATTAAGCACCGGAAAAAAGAAAATTCAAAACTTTAAAACCGCTATAACTCCTAAACTAGGCGTCTGCGGGGGTCATATTATGCACCAGAAAAAAAAATTCAAAATCTTAAAATGGCTATAACTCCTAAACTAGGCGTCTGCGAGGGTCATATTAAGCACCGGAAAAAAGAAAATTCAAAACTTTAAAACCGCTATAACTCCTAAACTAGGCGTCTGCGGGGGTCATATTATGCACCGGAAAAAAAAATTCAAAATCTTAAAATGGCTATAACTCCTAAACTATGCGTCTGCGGGGGTCATATTAAGCACCGGAAAAAAGAAAATTCAAAACTTTAAAACCGCTATTACTCCTTAACTAGGCGTCTGCGGGGGTCATATTATGCACCGGAAAAAAAAATTCAAAATCTTAAAATGGCTATAACTCCTAAACTAGGCGTCTGCGGGGGTCATATTAAGCACCGGAAAAAAGAAAGTTCAAAACTTTAAAAACGCTATAATTCCTAAACTAGGCGTCTGCGGGGGTCATATTATGCACCGGAAAAAAAAATTCAAAATCATAAAATGGCTTTAACTCCTAAACTAGGCGTCTGCGGGGGTCATATTAAGCTCCGAAAAAAAGAAAATTCAAAACTTTAAAATCGCTATAACTCCTAAACTAGGCGTCTGCGGGGGTCATATTATGCACCAGAAAAAAAAATTCAAAATCTTAAAATGGCTATAACTCCTAAACTAGGCGTCTGCGGGGGTCATATTAAGTACCGGAAAAAAGAAAATTCAAAACTTTAAAATCGCTATAACTCCTAAACTAGGCGTCTGCGGGGGTCATATTAAGCACCGGAAAAAAGAAAATTCAAAACCTTAAAATCGCTATAACTCCTAAACTAGGCGTCTGCGGGGGTCATATTAAGCACCGGAAAAAAAAAAATTCAAAATCTGAAAATGGCTATAACTCCTAAACTAGACGTCTGCGGGGGTCATATTAAGCACCGAAAAAAAAAATTCAAAATCTTAAAATGGCTATAACTCCTAAACTAGGCGTCTGCGATGGTCATATTAAGCACCGGAAAAAAGAAAATTCAAAACTTTAAAATCGCTATAACTCCTAAACTAGGCGTCTGCGGGGGTCATATTATGCACCAGAAAAAAAAATTCAAAATCTTAAAATGGCTATAACCTCCTAAACTAGGCGTCTGCGGGGGTCATATTAAGCACCGGAATAAAGAAAATTCAAAACTTTAAAATCGCTATAACTCCTGAACTAGGCGTCTGCGGGGGTCATATTAAGCACCGGAAAAAAGAAAATTCAAAACTTTAAAACCGCTATAACTATTAAAATAGGTGTCTGCGGGGGTCATATTATGCACCGGAAAAAAAAATTCAAAATCTTAAAATGGCTATAACTCCTAAACTAGGCGTCTGCGGGGGTCATATTATGCACCAGAAAAAAAAATTCAAAATCTTAAAATGGCTATAACTCCTAAACTAGGCGTCTGCGGGGGTCATATTAAGCACCGGAAAAAAGAAAATTCAAAACTTTAAAATCGCTATAACTCCTAAACTAGGCGTCTGCGGGGGTCATATTATGCACCAGAAAAAAAAATTCAAAATCTTAAAATGGCTATAACTCCTAAACTAGGCGTCTGCGGGGGTCATATTAAGTACCGGAAAAAAGAAAATTCAAAACTTTAAAATCGCTATAACTCCTAAACTAGGCGTCTGCGGGGGTCATATTAAGCACCGGAAAAAAGAAAATTCAAAACTTTAAAACCGCTATAACTCCTAAACTAGGCGTCTGCGGGGGTCATATTATGCACCGGAAAAAAAAATTCAAAATCTTAAAATGGCTATAACTCCTAAACTAGGCGTCTGCGGGGGTCATATTAAGCACCGAAAAAAAGAAAATGCAAAACTTTAAAATCGCTATAACTCCTAAACTAGGCGTCTGCGGGGGTCATATTGTGCACCGGAAAAAAGAAAATTCAAAACTTTAAAATCGCTATAACTCCTAAACTAGGCGTCTGCGGGGGTCATATTATGCACCAGAAAAAAAAATTCAAAATCTTAAAATGGCTATAACTCCTAAACTAGGCGTCTGCGGGGGTCATATTATGCACCGGAAAAAAAAATTCAAAATCTTAAAATGGCTATAACTCCTAAACTAGGCCTCTGCGGGGGTCATATTATGCACCGGAAAAAAGAAAATTCAAAACTTTAAAATCGCTATAACTCCTAAACTAGGCGTCTGCGGGGGTCATATTATGCACCAGAAAAAAAAATTCAAAATCTTAAAATGGCTATAACTCCTAAACTAGGCGTCTGCGGGGGTCATATTAAGCACCGGAAAAAAGAAAATTCAAAACTTTAAAATCGCTATAACTCCTAAACTAGGCGTCTGCGGGGGTCATATTATGCACCAGAAAAAAAAATTCAAAATCTTAAAATGGCTATAACTCCTAAACTAGGCGTCTGCGGGGGTCATATTAAGCACCGGAAAAAAGAAAATTCAAAACTTTAAAATCGCTTTAACTCCTAAACTAGGCGTCTGCGGGGGTCATATTAAGCACCGGAAAAAAGAAAATTCAAAACTTTAAAACCGCTATAACTCCTAAACTAGGCGTGTGCGGGGGTCATATTATGCACCGGAAAAAAAAATTCAAAATCTTAAAATGGCTATAACTCCTAAACTAGGCGTCTGCGGGGGTCATATTAAGCACCGAAAAAAAGAAAATTCAAAACTTTAAAATCGCTATAACTCCTAAACTAGGCGTCTGCGGGGGTCATAGTATGCACCGGAAAAAAGAAAATTCAAAACTTTAAAATCGCTATAACTCCTAAACTAGGCGTCTGCGGGGGTCATATTATGCACCAGAAAAAAAGAAAATTCAAAACTTTAAAATCGCTATAACTCCTAAACTAGGCGTCTGCGGGGGTCATATTATGCACCGGAAAAAAAAATTCAAAATCTTAAAATGGCTATAACTCCTAAACTAGGCGTCTGCGGGGGTCATATGTAGCACCGAAAAAAAGAAAATTCAAAACTTTAAATCGCTATAACTCCTAAACTAGGCGTCTGCGGGGGTCATAGTATGCACCGGAAAAAAGAAAATTCAAAACTTTAAAATCGCTATAACTCCTAAACTAGGCGTCTGCGGGGGTCATATTATGCACCAGAAAAAAAAATTCAAAATCTTAAAATGGCTATAACTCCTAAACTAGGCGTCTGCGGGGGTCATATTAAGCACCGGAAAAAAGAAAATTCAAAACTTTAAAATCGCTATAACTCCTAAACTAGGCGTCTGCGGGGGTCATATTATGCACCAGAAAAAAGAAAATTCAAAACTTTAAAATCGCTATAACTCCTAAACTAGGCGTCTGCGGGGGTCATATTATGCACCAGAAAAAAAAATTCAAAATCTTAAAATGGCTATAACTCCTAAACTAGGCGTCTGCGGGGGTCATATTAAGCACCGGAAAAAAGAAAATTCAAAACTTTAAAATCGCTATAACTCCTAAACTAGGCGTCTGCGGGGGTC